>OY754334.1:129190095-130644705 GCA_963573305.1 Pyrrhosoma nymphula | reverse complement strand
TTTGTGACCACCAATGAATATTCGATGGCCTTATAATTTGGCTAAGAGTGCAGTTGGAATTAGGAGATTCATCGTTAAATTTTAGGTAGTCAATAAGTTAGTATTCCGATCTAAGCTAATTAATACTGCAAGGCTTCACGTATTTATGAGTTTAACGTTGATTGCTCTATTGAGTCCTCGTTCATTTTGTCGGAGCTTTTATTGTTAAAATTCTCATAATTATATTTTGTATTTACTACAGAGTCTTTTAATAGGGATAGAATTGTGAACACCTGATTTTCATACTTTGCACTATCACATTTTGTTATACTCAAAGCCTTAGTATCAATGCCGTCAGGGTACACTAGTATCCTGCCCTTATTGCCTTATGCAGCAGTCAGACAGCATTCTTTGAAGTGATATCATTGATGAGGCTTTTTGTAAAATCTTTTGTTGGTTTAAATGAGTACTCAATCCACAGTGATTATTTTGTCTTGAAGCAGAATTATACAAGTTATTTTTCAAAACTTATTTGAATAAAAACTTGTAACGCTATACGGGCTGAATGAAACGGCAGAAATATTTGTGTTTGGTAAAAAATATCCTACGGATAAAAATATGATTTTATGCGCCTTTGTTCAGGTCTGTTTATGCGGAGTAAGTATGCAGTATGAAATGCATTCAAGGGATACCTTAAAAAAATAGATGGAATAAGGAGTACCTACCTCCATCAATGAGGATTGAATAACTCAGCACCATTTGTGTTATAAATTTGAAATTCACATTTTTTTGTCCCCGCCTTTATTTTATTCCCTCTTTCACTCTGCCTCCGCACTCCCCATCTTCCATCTCTCCAAATATTTCTCTCACGTGCACTCATAAATACTCCTTGCACGTCGTACCCTTGCATGCCCCCCAGATTCGCCTTGGTAGACTCTTGTTCCCGTGCAAGCACTTCATAATTTACGCTGCTTTGGCTGCTAAACTTCTCAGTTTTGCTCTCTTTGCGCTGTAGAATACAGCCGTTCTTAAAGAAATCGACAGTGAGCAGTGAAAACGAGGCAAAGAACGAGTGAAAATAAGGAGCGCGGGTATTTAAGGAAGGGAGCGAGTTGAGGAAATGTAAGCATATCACTTGCGAAATGGGCGTCCTCGGTTTTTTCCTCAGTTGTAAAAAATAGCTGGGGTAAAAAATGTTTATCAAAAGCAAAAGTGTCATGAAATGATTTCACCAATGTTCATGCATGCGTTTTATCTCATGAAATTTCAGCCGTAATTATTTTCCTCTCCTGTGAAACAGAACTGTATTCCTTTCCTATGAGCCAGAACTTGTTTTAGAGAGCAGCGTTGCAGTTAGTACTTGCTCTCCGATTCCAAATTCGGAGTTTGCTTTTTCTCGCAGAAACAAGTGAATGCACAGATTCCACAACTGCGTACAATTTTCTCAAATATTTGACGAAAGAACTCTTAGCGTGATCTCAGTAAAAAATGTTTTGATGAATGTGCTCATTTGGAAAAACTCATCCGAGCAAAATGTTAACATTTAAGCTTTGCCGTCTTTTGCGTCACCCTCGATGGTTGCTACATATGTAACCTTTGTACTAGTTGTTTCTATGCTTTAAATTAAGATCAAAATCACGGGAAAAACGAATAGCCAAACCTTGCTATTGTACTAAAATGCTTGCTATGATACTATAAATTTATATTCCGTCGTTTCCGCCAGAATTTCCTCTTATCGAGTTTTCAATCTAATTTTCAATTCGGATCCATAAAGTTACCTTATAGCTCCACGCCTCCAACCACCTCCGCTCGACTGGACTCGTAATTTATACAACCGTCGCTTTCCTTTCCTTCCTACCTGAGAAAATATAAGTTAAGCTTTCATCTGCCTGATTTTCTTCGCTGCATATTTTTTTCGCATCCTCCATGGTTATATTACTTTCTTGTTTTATTTTACTTTTCCATTCCATGAAAATTATTAAATTTTTTCAGGTGGCTGCAGGTGACACTATCAAAAAAAATGCATTCACGCAATTCAGTGGATGTAGGATGTAGAAAAAAGAGGTTAGAGAGGATCTAAACTGCGTTCGAAGCACGTTGTTGCATACGAAATACATGAAGTATCCATGTACAGTCTTGAATTTTCAAAAACCTGGATGGACAGAAAAGGGATTTTGATGATAGTCATAAAGCAACATCCGTCTCATGCTCCTGCGTCAGCTTGAAAAATAATATGTAGATGTAGGCTACTGCATCTTATCACGGTTACTAGAATCTCTGCTCAAACAATCGGAAAAATGATCTCTGGAATGGATTTAACCTGTTATTGAGTGATTGTTGAATTCTTTTTCACATTAAGGATAATTTTTTCAGATTATTTCAGCACTACAAAATAATTAGGATAAATCTTTTGCGTACAAATCATTGACTGATTTATAAAAACTGAAATGGGTGAAGAGTTAACAGCTGTTCCTAATTTTGAGTAGAATATTCTAGCTTTTTCTGACCTTAACAAGATAAGTAAGCGCGTAAATGCGCTCTCTCAATGCACGAAGACAAGACATTTTCTCTTTTACTTTGGGCTCTTGATATATGATTATATGAAGAAAACTCCTTGCAAATCCAAAGTAATTAATGGTTGGCACTCTATAACTCTAAAATAGGTTGTTGCCTATTTTTATTTTCTCCCCTGATATTCCATTTGAACATCTAGCATTATGCTACAGAATCAAGAAGTTCAATCCTAAAAAATCTGTTCGATGGGTAAATATTTAGAGGTCATTCTCGAGGCACAAATAGAGAGACAATCAGATTTTCAAGGGATTGCATACAGCATTAAATATCTTTAACACCAAAATCAATCCATGTTTACGCGCGTGCAACCGTTTTCAAACAATAAAATATTTTTGCCCGGGCCATCTCGCGCACCACGCATCACCCCGTACCGCCACCAAGTGGGTTACGAAAATTCTGAAGTTGAATAGTAAGTCAGTGTATTGGAAAATATTACTATAAAATCACCCATCTCTACGGCAAAATAAATCTGCCGGTTGTGTAAAAGTTTCATCACTTTGCCGGCGTTGATGTGTCAGGCGGCTGAGGGTCGAAAAATTTATGTTAGACGAAGTTCATTGCAGTGCGTCTATAGCATCTATAGGAAGAAACCCGCGAAATTATATTTAATAACACGCGAAAGTTACCCTTGCATTGCTAATTATTTATCGACCGTTTGTATGGTGCCACAGCACTTTAATTTTTTCTAAAAGCTCATATTTCCCGTTTACCTTCTGGGTACTGTTGGATTTCAACCATTGGCTTAAAACTCTATTCTAAAAAATAGTTCTTCTCGTACATAAAAAGTAACATAAGTAGAATTATGGATATTGATGCATACGATATAAGTATACAATGTTGTTTTCCATACAAAAATGTTGAGAAAATAATGCTGCCTGCGAAACTTCCTGGCGACGTTTTTTATTTCACTTAAATCATTAATTGCATCACCTATACATCTTTCAAAATAATCAGCCAATCGTTTTTATATTTCATAGTCTTCCTCTATCGTTCATTATCTCTGGAGCTAAATTCACAGTCTCACTTTAAGAGGGATGTAGCTGAAAACAGGAAAATGATTAGCGCTGCTCTCTGACCTGTCCGCCATCGATTTGATAAGGAGAATTAAATACTAGTTTTCAACTTTTCTAGCTCTTTATAATAACTCCATTATGTACTTGACATTTTTATCTTATTTTTCCCGAAACCGAAGAAGAATTCAGGTCATTTTGTGCCTTTTCGAATCCTTCCTTTGCAATGAAATATATGTTGAGAAATTGAATGGGTGTTTCGCGATTATGTCAATACCTCGCCATTATCATGAACAACTTTTTAGTTCATCTAGGAGAAGTTGAGCACCACGTCTTTTTCTTCGCGTTCTACTAAATTTTTGGCGTACTAATCTTCGTACGTGAGTATTAATTTTTCCCATTAATTCTTATTCTGTAAGTTTCCGCTCCAAATAAGCTTAAATGTGTCGTAGTTTTCTTTTATAAATATGAGTACATTTAGATAAAATGATGAACTAATGATCTTCCTATTGTTTTGAAACTTTCTCTTTTTTATCTTATTCTTATCACATTTACTTTGGCACTGCTAAAAATGCTCGCTATAATTTCATGCACGAACTAATATCAGAAAAAGAGACTGCGGCAAAATGACAGGTGCAAGGTTGGTTATTGCATCACTCTCGATGAAAACATATCCAGAATGCAGGATGGAAACATTCATTTATGAGACTAAATAAGTACGTTGTGATGGTGAATGAGGGGAGGGGAAAAGTGCGGCGTGCTTTGCGTCCACTCTATGCTTAATGCTTCAAGTGATAGGTAATGGTTTCAGTGCAGAACTTGGTGTCATTAAACGGATCACTTCAGGGAGAAAATTGTAGAAAAGCAGTTGTGTAAACATTTTGTCTAAACAAGCTTGAATGATAAAATTCTCAGTTGTAATTAGGCACGTTTCTCAGTTTATTAAGAAACGTTCTCAACTCATATATTTGTGCATACTGCTTGGTTACTGCAATTATTAAATGCTGCATTTGGCCTCTAAAGGATATCCTCCTATTTGTTATTTTTTCAAATTTTCAAGTTGTAACCAATATTATATATTTGATAAAATGGCATTTTAGTACGTTCCTCTCCTTTTCTCTTCTCTACGGAGTCGCATCCAAATTATGTAGAAATGATGTAGTTATGCAATACAATCTCTGTCTTCATATGGCGCTCTTATGTGTGTGGTGCACTGAATTCTGTGGTACGTTCTTAATTTTTTTAATTATTGTTTTGTATTTTGTCAACGTAGTGACAGTATCGTGATAATGGAAGTGGATGTGTGTAGTTCTGGAAGTGAAATAATTATTGATGGCAGCTGAGATAACCTCGGACACGTTGAATGTGTGCCACGTCAATGCTTAATCTCTCTTCGGTCATTTTGATGAATTTTGTGAACTCTTTACCCGCCAGTCTTATCATGTCATCGGAGTAACTGAAGTTTGGCTTCACGTAAACATTCCATGTGAGTCAGTCAAACTGAAAGAGTACTTTCTCATACCTCATGACAGAACCTGTAGAATTGGTGGGGGAGTATGTGTTTATGTGCATAAGAGTCTCCACTTCAAAATGCTCTGTAAGTCTGATGGGACTCTGTACAAACCCGAATATATGTTTCTTGAAATAGCCTGCATTGGTGGCAAACTTCTTTTCTGTGTAGTATATCGACCACCAAATGCAGGCCATTTATCTGATAATTTCGAACCTACTCTTTTAAACCTTATACCCTCCTACAAAAATATCATAGTGTGTGGAGACTTTGACATTGATATGACTTGACTTATTGATATGATATGACTTTGACATGTTAAAATATTCTACTGACAGTAATTACCTAAAAGGCATGATCTATCGTTGCAACGTATTTATAACTCCCTTCAAGCCAATTACCTCGCTAAGAGTAACACTCTACTAGACCTTGTCATCGTTGATAATGAAAGTAAAATCAAAGAATTTGGACAGCATTACGTGGAATTTCTGTCGGAACACGATCTTATATTTATCAAGTACCTTACGACGGTTCAGTAATTCAAGCCAACCAGTAAAAAATTGGAAATTTATTGACACACCTTTGACATAATGATCAGCCAATTTAGATTTAATAAGGAAACCATTGACTAATTGTGTGTTACCCCTGAAAAGTATATGATCTTTGGAAGATCTCGTTAAAATTCACTTAAAAATTCCTTTTGTGTATCCTTTGATTACATTTATAAAACCCTGAGAACTCAAAGTATCCTTATACTCTGAAATCAAGGAGCTCTTCTCTTTATAATCAATATTTATATAACCTAGTACAACAACAGTATTTTGTGTGCCCAGGGAAGAGGAGTAAAAACCTTCCTCCAATTCATTTATAAAGTCCATTGGCCTTAGGTTTGGTGGTCGGTAAATGCCCATAAATTAAACATCTATGTTACATACATAAAAAAATACCCTGTAAAATACCCTGAATACACTCAAAAGATTCGAAGTTATGATTGGTGTGTGAAAAACTTAATGAGTCTTTTATAAAAATAACAATGCCTCCACCTCTTCTATTTTTTCTCAAAGAAAAATATTTATCATAGCCAACGATATTGTGAAGGTTAATTTCATTATCTTTTATATTGACCTCAGGTAGCACAATTACTACAGTATTGTATTTATAATTAATATGATTGAATATGAGTAACAATTCATCCCAATGCTTACGCATTGATCTAATGTTTATGTTAACAAATAAAAACCCTGTCATCAAAATTAAACTCGTCAACATTTCCAAATTCACAATATGTAACACTTATACTATCAATGACTTCCATGTTCAGATTTAACTTCAACAGAAATAACTCTATGAGTTAATTTTGCTTAATTACTTTTCAGTTTTTGTTTTTATTGCATGAGAATTTGAATCTTTCTTCGCCAATATTTTTCCATGATTTATCCAATCATTAGATATTTTTTTTTCACCTTCCTTTAGTTTTCCAAAACAAGTTGCTATTGTAATTGGTTAATGATTCATTTATATAAAAACTTTTCCCCTCATTAACATTATTATATTTCCCATTTCTGAGATTTTTTCTTTTTTATAACCATTTATCTCTCATTGATAAATACATAAATTTCCAAATGATTTTTTCATTCTCATTACCACTGTTTTTGGACACAACAAAGCAGTCATCAATATCGCTCTTAGTAAAGTTCTCAATGCCAATACCCAAACCTATATTACAAACAACTTCGGAACATTCTCGTTTTTCAGGTAGAATACCAATAATGTCTACAATTTTGCTCAAGTTAGCCGGTTCAAGATCATTTACTTTGTCTTGAAGACACAATAATTCTATCATTTTCTTGTAGATCACTTTGTAGGGAAGTAATAACACCCCTTAATTCTTTAATTAGGTTGAGTTGCTCATGTAAGTCATCGTATCTCGTGCACAAAAAGAACAAACTGTTTTTAATGTCACTTACATCAACTTCCATCCTTGATAGACGACCATCATCCTCACCTTTGATTTTTTTCCTTTTTTCTTTGATTTCACCATCCTCACTTTTGAATTTGATCCTCGATGTGACGGGGCTTCCTGGATATTAACTTAAGATCCAATTTTCTTTTCGTTGCGACAGGTAGAGCACCTCCATGATTCCTTGTTCTTCTTCGACATAGCGCGATATGAAGAATCGCGTAGACCAGCACAAGCATAGTGCTAGCTGGTACTGCACCCGAAGCACATAGCAGAATCACCATCTGAAGGTAAAGCTTCCGCACAACGCGAAAAACAACTCATTTCAAAGAGAAAAAAATGGATATCAACGCGAAAATACACAATATGTCACTTTTCGACAGTCAACTGTCTCGGTTACGTAAACACAGAAGCTATTGTGAACTTTTCGAAACTTGATTTAAGATGTATTGATTAACGTCAAAGTTCCCCTACAATTGGGTGTGATTATAGCATATTCAAGAATAAAAAATGCTCATATTCACAATAAAAAGAGGCAGGAAAACCGTATATAAAGGCAAAATAACACAGCATATACTCCTAGTATAGACGTATTACCTCGCCGCTAGACGTCTCCCTTGTTAATGTCTCCCATATGCATGTTTTCAGCATAATTCTTGAATCTCTTTCCGTTTATTTAGTTGTAAAATACATAAATGTGTACTAATTGTCCCTTTGACATTGGTAGCATATCTATAGTGTAGTGTAGTCGGTAGATCAAATCATGAGAATAAAATTAGGGAATTAGACTGCAGAACGGACAGATTTAGAATGTCAATTTTCCCGCGAACGATAAGGGAGCATAACAGCTTCCAATGAGACTTTTATCTAGGTTTTTCGATATGTAGTGTAGCTCTTAGTAGTAGTAGTACTCCGTAATGCTTGAATCCTTTTCTGTTACCTAGTTCTAACAGCACGCCGTGCATGTTTTCAACATAACTCTTGAGCCTCTGTCCATTTGCGTAGTTGCAAAATACACATATATACTAACGGTCCCTCTCCATTGTGAGCATATCTGTAGTGTAGTGCATGCTTGTGAGGATTCGCCTCCTGACACGCATTTGCGATTTATGCTAATGCATAATTAGCCGTAGTTACACTAACCTTAAGGTATAGTGTTATGCATGTAGGTGACTACTCACCCCCTGTCACACACCCCTGAGGTGGCTTGCAGGGTATTTTGTAGATATATATATTGCATGATTGTGAGGCTTCACCTCGTGGCAAGCATTAGCGATTAATGCTTTTGCATTAATAGTCGTAGTTACATTAGCTTTAGGGTTTAGTGAAATGCGTGTTGGTGACTACTCACCCTCTGCCACACACCATTGAGATGGCTTACAGGGTATTTTGCAGATGTAGATGCAGATGGTGTGAAGTCGTCCCCCAGTCGCACACCCTTGAGGTGACTTACAGGGTGCCACTTTGATGTAAGAGGTATGTGATACAATATATGCCACCTCTCTCTCTTTATCTCTCTCTCTCCTGCAGCTTCGATAACGCGCAAAACGATGGCGTAAACTCATATTTAAGCACCTCCAACACCGAAATGAAATCATCATGTTTCCTTATTTCACCGACTTCCATCCCCTCTCTCACCCGGCCTCCTTCCTAAATTCCCACCCGCTCGGTCCGTCAATGTAAAAGATTACGTGAGTGTGTGTACCTCCCCTCACTTTCTCTCTCTCTCTCCTCTCGACTCCCCTCCCCCCTTCACACCTACCCCTCTCTTCCCTTTGCCTAACTCTTGGGCGCTCGACTTGACTCAGTCCGCGACGAGAGTTCGGCACGAGCAGGTCAGACTCTCTTGAAACTTGAGTTTGGGCCACGCTCCTAGCGGATACGTCTTTCGGTTTCCCATCACCTGGTTGGCACGACGGGCGGTTGAAAGTACGACGTCGGCCGGAGTTCGTCCACGGCGGGATTCCCTGCTTCGGGTTGATTTTCTCCCTACTGTTAAATTGTTCAGCTATCGAGGCTCCCTCGGTGAATTCCCCCGTGTTCGTCGTCGAGTTCGTGGTGCAGACACGGGCGATGGTGGTGCCTTTTAACTCTGCCAATCTTATGAGGGAAGAACTCTGGCACGATGGCTCGTCGAAAGAGTGGTGACAATTGGAGAACCATGTGACTCAGTGCGGCAAACGTGACTACAACTCGCGGAAGTTTGAATAAAAAATAACGGGTGTTTCCTACGAATGATTTCGTATGAATTTTAATGAGTTGAAGTGAAAGTGTCATGGTTAGTAACTTCCAAAGTGATATAGTGTTATGGAGAAATTCCTCAGTTGAAATTGAGAATATTTTAACAGTAATATTACACAATATCTTTTTTACGAATTGAAAATTGGTGTGACTCTTATAAGTTTCTAAAGAAATGTCTACGTAATCTCTTTTTTTAATACTGCGGTGGAAGCGTTGTGTGGACTTAACTTCCGAGTAAGGAGTTTGTGCAGAAAATGTATTACAGGAATAGAAGCCCCTTTAATTCTTAAAATGCTAGAATAAGCTTAATTTAAAATAAGGTTTCATTAATAGGAAAGGAATAGGAACCCATCATGTTTTTCACGACGTATCGGAGTGCATAGTATGCAGCATACTATCCATCGCCTCAACTCTCCCCATAACATTTTTAGATTAGTTTACTCCAGGCCTTTGAGTGGTTTACCGTGATAGCTATACTCCCCCGATTGCATCTCAGGAAGCAATTTTATCTTCTTTCCCTGAAATACTCTCTGGTTTATGTTAAGGCAAAAAATTACGGTAATGAAGGCAGGAACGACAATCTTAGTTATTTCTGTTGACTTCCTTCTGACTACTTTCTAGTGACTACTTTGCCGGGCTTCTACGCTCATGCTGGAATTTTTGAGTAGCCTCGTGGATTTCTGTTTTTTTACTGTGGTACTCTCTACTGGAGATGTATCAGAGAGTTGAAGAATATGTGTCAGCAACAGGTTCAGTGGGAATATATTGGTATGAGATCGTGAATGAGAATGTCATTTGGAACGATGTAGACTTTTCCTATTGTCATTAAAACGTTGAGTAGTCCTCAAACAGCTTAATGTACTCTCTGCAAAAGTTTCAAAATCATCATAGGTAGAGTCAAAAACTCTTAGAACGCTGTAGAACTTAAATGAAATTACGAAAATTCTGTCTAAAGAGACCTCAACAATTAATTTATTTCAAGTACTACTAAGAATTGAATAATAAACCATAGTGAAGATTTAAACCTTGTGCGTAACATACTCTTATTAGGAGTAAAAATGCTGAGAATATTTTTAAGGAAACCAATGGCTTTAAAATTTTCTGTTGGGATTCGTTATTTCCCTATGGGATAAATGGGTGAAACTTAAAAGTCTTGAGATGTAGAAATAGATGTACTTCATCTAAAGTAAGTCTAACAATATTTCGGTCGGTAATGTTGTTCAACATTTTCCTTTCAAAGAGTACTCTGTAGCGATGCATTTAGCTGCGTCTTTTGAATATTGAAGGATGTGACCTTGTAGGATATAGTTTATTTAGTGTGAAATATTTAGCATCGAGTGCTAGATGGATATTAACATCAGTGGATTGAAGGACTCAAACTTCTCTCGGCAGCACCGTCAGGAACAATGAACACGTTGAAGTTTTTTAAAGGGGAAGGGTAGAAGAATCGAGTTTCGTCGAGAGAGTGGGATTTGTTTTGCTGTGAGTGTTGGTAACTCGCTCCGAGATGTTGTCCCCGACTCATGGGCCCTCGCCGGGCAGTCGTGGCCGGCTGGTCCTCTTCGTGGTTCTCGCCTCGCTGCTGCACCTGTGTCTACCGCAGGAGGCAACCCCATCAGACGAGGACGTAATGGGCGATCTTATGGTGATGGAGGAGGAAGAGCCGTGGGAGGATGAGGACGATTGGGTAGTTGACGAGGAGGAGGAGGTTACCGCAGGAGGAGGTGGCGGAGGAAACAACAGCAGCTGGTCGGAGGAGGAAGACGCCGCGGCCGCGTGGAATTCGGAACACGATGAATCGGACACGGACGATGCTCCAGGTAAGAGAGAGTCTTTCCCCTTTAAACTTTAATGCCTCTTCTGCTTTGCGGTCTTTCGAAAGAACTGGCTGGTGAGGAAAAATCTGGCTTCCTACCGCTCGAAATAACCTGGACAAATCAATCTTCTATGCCACTCGGACGTTCATCCGCCTTCAAGGTCGACTTTTTACCCAACGATCTGCTGCGTTGGTCGAATGCGCGTGTTAGTTTGACATCGTTCAAGTGAATGTATTACTAGGTTAATGCCAAAGGTTTATCTTCCTGAAAAAACGCTGACTTTACAAGCAGAAACGCCGAGCTACAATCGTATTAATTTTTATGCTTCACGCGGCTCTGTTGTCATCAACGCAAACATGCTCTCAATGAAAGGCAAACAGTTTTTCATTCGAAAGAAATTAATGTTAAAAAAAAGAATTTGGAAGACAATTCACATGGCACACTGTGACAAATAATAGAAATTTATTTACTGCCATAGATAAACCACAAATGTTTTTCCGAATATATTTCTTGTAACAGTTAATAACACTAACGACTGGCAAAAAAAGCAGTACTACCAGCATATATTGTTTGTAATATGATTTAAACGCTGATTTGTTACAAATTCTTCCTGATTTATAAACATACTATCTCCCTTGGGCAATGGTGAAAATATGGGGAGAAGTAGGTGGGGTAAGTCTTCGATTTCTTTTATACAAACCGCTTTTCCCTTCGTTCTCTCACGTTTATTTGCCCTCTCTCTTGTTCCGCACATTGCCCTTGTAATATCAGTAATGTCATTATCTTATTAAGCGATATGATTTCAAATGTAAATTTGTCTTTTGCGTTGTAGGTTTGGGAATTCAACTACTTGATGGATGCCAGTAGTTTATCGATTTACGTATGAAACAAAAGGGCAACAGCTGATTGTGCCTTTACCTGATTTTTATTTCAATTTTCCTATCAGATAGCGAATTTAAATAATTTGTCAAACTGAATGAGTTTTTCAATACGGTTTTAATAATGTTTTTTATCATTGCATTTTGAATTACTGCATATTGCATTAAAATTTAAATCAGTTTCTCGAAGGTTAATGGTGGTGAAATTAAGAGACGCCAGTGGAGAATGCAGTGACTTTTAAGTAGTTGCTCTCCAAATCCATGGTTGCTACGCCTGACTTTTTTCACTAGCTGTATAGCTACTCGCACACTATATGTACAAATTAATTAATTAGAGGATATTTCAAAGGGTAGTGCAATTAGCTTTCGAAGCAGACGACGTAAGTTTTCATAAATTTTAGTTGTGAGGGTGGATTGAATTGAATCTCCCTCCCAGGGATAACTCCCTCCCAGGGGGCTAAAAGGTGTCTTAGGGGTTGGTATGACAGGAATGCAAAAGTAAGGGATCTAAGTGGATTTGAGTCACCTTCTCATATCACCCAATCAAATCTTTTTTCCTCATCCTTTTTATCACCTTATCATTATTTTTTTCGGGACTGATACCAAAATATTCTCTACATTAATTAGTGGATTTTATCTCCAATACATGCGAAAATTTGATTGAGGAGTGCTGTTTTTCTCAGTATGCCTATCAAGATAAAGATAAAGGAAAATGCAATAACGTGCTACGTCATATAAGTTACAGGTACAGTTTCAGGCTTAACTTCGTGGAAATGCGACACGTAAAATAATTTCCCGCTCGTACTTTTGACTCCTTTTTTTATTTTTACCGACCAAGATTTCGACGTATAAAGTCATTTTTAAAATAAATCTGTCGTATTTTAATGTCCATGAATACTCAAACCGGGGGTGGGTGGGTGAAAGTGAAAGAGTGGGGAAGGGGAAAGCGGGAATAGGGGTTGGTTTGGAGGGAAAGGGAGGCTATTCTGTGATTGGGGGCGGTTGGTATCAAAGGTGAATGACTGAAGGGGAAGGGAGAGAGAAGAAACATGCACAATGACAAGGACGGAGGTTATAGCATAAAGGGATCGGGCAACATACTAAAAGGTTATTGACATCAATGGTGAAGGCAATTTAAAATTTTGATGGTTAACTTGATAAAAAAAATTCTTTCTATCATTTACAATCTTTTACTGTTCTAAAAAATCCAATTTTTTTTACCATTACCCTGTACAGTGAACGGCAAAAGTAAATGTTGGAAGCTTGGCCGCGCCACACCTTGGACCAAACTCGAAGCACATGAAATTCGCGTGAGAAATTCCCGTATGTTGTCAGTGATTTTGAAAATAGACCCAGTAAGAGGAATCGTAGGTGTGAGGAGAAGTGGGAGGGGGGAAGTGACGAATAGTAGGAAGGGATTTGATGGGCACTGTACAGTGCGAGTTGAATGGAAAGGCGACCTTACAACCTCTTCAATCAGAAATTCTTTCGTGAACTGAGGCGAACAGGAGCAGGTTCCGCTGCAGTACGATCTCGGCAGGCACGATTAGTGAATTCGTAGCGAAGGAAGGTGAGCGAAGAGACGTAATGATTTTGAGATGCGTCTTGATGCTAGGTGGCATCATCACGAGCGAATTTCGGTTTGCAATTTTAATTTTGCCACAAACGTTTAGAGAATGAAATCGCTTAACTCTGCGACGAGTTCCAAAATATATCTTCAGTTATACCACATTAACATGGGATCAGGGTAAATTGGCAATATAGTTTGGGAGCATTGTATGAATGAAAATGTTCACATTTTATGATATTCATGACTTTTATTTTGTATTTTATAGCGAACGCCTCGGTATTCAGGACGCCTTGGAGATGGGTGTCTAGGAGACGTATGAAAATTAATCAACATCTTAGCTTGAGGCGAGACATGCATCCTAGTCATTTAATTTGCATTCAACGATGCTAAACCAACAAAAGCGGGTGGATTTTTACGAGGAAGTGAAAGGAATTTTAGTGAATAAGAAGTTTGATTAAGGAATAAAGAAAGAGGTCTCTGCATCGAAAATTCTTAAAAATTCGTGTAAGATATTCCATATAACATTTTTCGATCTTATTGTTTAAGAATCTCATGTTGAAAACAAGGTTAACCCACGATTAGTCACTAACTTCAAGCTTCAATCGGAAGTTTTATAACTGTCAATGGGAACTAAGATGTGTGGTCAAAGATATTACCCTGGGTGGTGTCGACTACCTTCCTAAGGACTCATCTGCTCTGAATTCACGTAACGGCTGTGATTCCTTTCATTTCCTATCTGGTCTCCACGAAGTAAGGATAATGGTTTGTGTTGGGAGTGAGTGGGGGCGGCCCAAACTCCAGTTTCGGAGGTGGATTGCCCCGTTTATGTTCAGCTCACCAGGAATTACAGTTTTTCATAAAATATTTAAAATTAATTTTAGATGATATTCAATTCATTTGTAATTAAAAAAAGCATAAAAGATAGGCTCCTAGCGTATTTTAAGCATAGTTCTAGCGCTAATATTATAGGAGGTAGAAAGCATTTTTGAGAATGACACTTCAAGCACTTGGGAGGAGAATTTTGTAATCGTGTTTTTATCATTATATCTTCCACGACTGAAGATGAGATTTGATGTCAGAGTTTATACCTTAGGTAACCGTGGATGGTTATATTTTTAATAAAAATTGTCATTAGCAGCCAAAGTTTGGGATTAAGGCTAGATTACATAGTTATCTATGCATAACACTTTTACTATGCCTTCTTCGTGGATACCTTTTCATGGATTTTTACATATGAGATGAGAATTAAGTAATACATGCAATTAGATTGTTTCTAGCGACGAGCAGCCAGGTTTGTGAAGAGATTACGAAAAGTCCATTAGTGTATCTAGGTTATTAAAATAATTGTTATGGGAATCGCTCTCACAGCGTAGATTAATGAACAGACTTAACCTCCTAAGTAAATTTGAGGCGGGTTATTTCTCCGAAGATGCGAAGAATATATTAAGAAATCCGTGTCATTATGGATGTATGAAATTAGAGAGATAGATTGCAGGACCGACAGGCTTAAAATGTCATTTTTTGCACCCAAGATTCGGGATCACAATAGCTATGATAAAATACATCGATCGGCACCATTTTTTAATTTTTTTAACTTTTTTATTCAGTAGCATTATTTTTATGTATTTAGTCCATTTACATATATTGTTCAGTTTTAATGTCTTTCTGGGATGCTAATTACTTTTACTTTTCGGTAATTTCGTAATAATTTTGTCATGTCAGGATGGTTTCATTTTCTGTACGAATTGATATCTCGCAGCTCCCATGAATTGAAAGTATTTATTTATTACCTTCCTGCTATTAGTCACTTTCCCCCTCCCACTTCTCCTCACACCTCCGATTCCTCTTACCGCGTCTATTTTCAAAATCACTGACAACATACGAAAATTTGTCCGCGAATTTCACATGCTTCGAGCTTGGTCCGGGGTTATGGCACGGCCAAGCTTCCCACATTTACTTTTGCCGTTCACTGTGCATGTAAAATTCCCGGATCAAAGTTACTTGTATGGATGAAACATCACTTGTTATGAAGTAATACCGTGTGTGACCCATGGTCACGTGATTATAAAATGGCAAATTAAAACTCTTCACAGGCATGACTTCCATGATCCTTTACGTCATAATACAAACAATACAAATGTTTGGAATGTACCAAGCGAGAACTTAAGTCATGCGTCGCGTTTCTACAAATTTAAGCCTGTAACTGTATCTTATATTAAAAGTGCTAGTACGGCAATGAAGGCTAAATTATTTTGGAAGTTATCCATAAAATATTGAACCGCGAGCTGAAACGCCTACTTCAACTCCATACGTCCAAGTAGAGGTTAAAAAAAATACAATTCGGAAAGAAGCAATTTTTTTCACTTTTATTTTTATATATTACTAATGCGAATACGCATGCAAATTTCCACGCAAATCTGTGCATAGGCAAAAATCGCATTAACCACGCGGTTTTGCAGGTTATAGTGATATAAGGGAACACCGGATGAATTCCAGGACATTGCCGCAGTGCGAGAAGAGGAACGAAGCCTGGAAGAAAAAGGGAGGAAAGAGAAATTCAGAGGAAACAACGGCGAGAACGAGAGAGAGTTAGTTCAAATAAACTTCTCAAATGCAAACGTGGTCTAATTTGCCTCCGTTTGGAAGTCAACGCGAATAACGCTCGTGGCAGGCTATTGGTCAGTAACCCATCACCGATTTCGATGATGAGTCCACTGTGTGTTTGCTTTCCCCCTCGTGACCTTACAGTGTTTGAATATCCCCCGTCCTGGCCGAGACCTAGGAATAATATGCTACCAGAGAGGAAGCCATGTCTTCGCCAGAGCGGTAGTGGTGACTCTCCGTTTGTTGGGAACCATTGTTCCCTCATAGTACCTTGAACATAATATTATATGTCGAAACTATGGTTGGTAAAAAATAAAGTGTGGAATATACAAAGCAAGAAATTATTACTATGAAGAAAAAAATCTTACTATGGAGAATGGTTATCGACATTCTGGATAACACACTTTAGAATAGAATATTTCCAGATATTTCAGAAAGTTACTACTACCTTTTTATCCTCCATTCTTGTTTGAGAGTTTTCTGCTGGTTACGGTTCACTGGTTTATAATCAAGTGGCAATAAAAAAACTCGCTCTAAATTTAAGCATCTTTATCGTTTATATAAAATTTTTAGATTAATTTGCCATTGCGTAAGAATTAAAATTTTACTTGTAATGTAAAAGTAGTTAATTTTACTTGTGAGATTTATTGTCACAACCCGAGTTTCGAATATATAGTTTAAAAGTGGAATTAACTAAGGGATTTTAATTCTTTCGTAATGGATAACTTCCACGAAGTTAAGCCAACAACCGTTTCCTTTGTGATTAATTTACCATTTCAGTCTTTTTACATGTTCTCAATTTCAATAGCGTTCCTAAACATCGTTTATCGATGCATGTGTTTTCATGAAACCCCCACCATTCTATTAGTTAAATGATTTCTTTCATCCAAACTTTCTCCTGTGGTGACGTGGTGTTATGTCCGTCGTGGACGTTAATGTTGCATGCAGAGGTAAATGTCGATAAAGTTTCATTTCTTGTAGACAAACCTAAGATTTTTGAAATTTTAATTTTTTAAAGCCATAAATATGACTTTGTGTTAAAATAATCAACTTTTCTTTCTTCTGACCAGAACATCTTATATCATGAGCTATTATTTCTTTGCTGCCGAATATTTCCCATTCTCTGTAATGCTTTCTCCCACTTCTTTAGGCATTCCTCATGGACAATGTTATCAGTACCTTCACCATTAATTCAGAGCGCACGTTAATCTATTTATAGTATTTTCTGTGTCTAAGAACGGTCACCATTAGGAGGTATCGCTCAGTTAATTTTTCATCACCGTCTGTTTTTTGCAATAAATCTTTGGAATCGCTAATGGCCTTTTCGCGAAAATGAGCCTTAATCTACCCCCCACTGCCTCGTCGACCCCCTCCCCCGTGTTCTTTGTGCGCGGAAACTCATCTCGTAGGCCTTATCTATTCGCATTATTACAACCCACCCAACCTTCCTCATCTTCCGCATGCTCCTAAATCCAAAGAGCCAAAATCCCTTTATCAATGGAATCTTCGTTCTCATAATCTGCGTCCATTCGCGAGTGAAATTACATCTTTTTTCCGTCCATTTGCTGGTTTCCCTCAGGCCCTGGCTAAGTTTTTCTGGCAAAAAATTATTTTCTCTCTTCCGTTTATCATAACTCAAATCTGTTGCTTTCAAATTTCCTGCTCAATGCGCTCAGCCGTTTAGATGGGGGTAAGGAGATTTGGAAGGCACAAATCACCCGCTTCTATCTTTTCCAACTTCACCAAGGCTCTGATTTTAAGGGATCTATCTACTCAAAATTTACTCAAGAGTCCCAACAATATTTACTAAAACTTTTTAATTCGATTTTCTCCAGTACAGAACCTTGGAGTTGAATGAGAGTTTTTAATGTTGCTCCAGACTCGTGCATTTCTACGCAATAGTTTTCTTCTCGGGTGTTATTCAAACGCAATGTGATACCGATGCTATTAGGATATTTGCTCCTTTATATGCTAGCAACTCAGCCAGTGACAGATAACTAGCTAGAAATATTCATTCCAGATCACTAATGATTATTTCAACTGAGGCTTCAATATACGCTGAGGGATAATTTTAATTAATAGTTTCTTCCCTTTCCTCTTCTTCATGACACATTTTGGAGATATTAGACGCATATCAAAGAAGCGTTACTTTTTCATAATTACCACTAAATTGCAAAGTTAAATGATGTCTTTTTGAATTTTTGTAGAAAAGAGCTCCACTAGTGCATATGAGTGATACATCAGGGATACTGATGACGGATTTCTCACTCTTCTTCTTCGCACACCTGAAAATGATACTAGTAGATAAGCCTTTTCCTTCACATTATTTAATCGGAAAATAACTTTCACGAAGACCACACTAAACATATCAAACACGACCCGGGTTTCAGCGATTGATCGTCATCATCATTGATGTCAGATATCGTCAGATGATTTCGATAAACCGATGAAACCCGGCTCGTATGTGATGTGTTTAGTTTGGTCTTTGTAATAGTTATTTTCCGATTAAATATTGTGAAAATATGAAGTACCACAAAGTTACCGAAGAAGGAGTTTTATTTAAGCCTCTTTCTTCTACACTACATGTATTTGCACAACAAAATTGCCAATTCAAGTATGTGATCGTATATCTTATCAAAAAAGGAAACAATTAATAATATTGTATCGGGATTAATGATGTGATACGTAAAATCTATCGTCAGGAAAAAATATTTGGAAATATAAGTGGTTGAAGATCATCGTTCGCTCAGCGTTCCATTCTTGCAATAAAGAAAATAAATAGTGCTCTACCACATTCCCGTCATCTCCTCTCACCTCGCTTCCTTCTACTTCATCTGCGCCAATCGTGGTGGATTAGTTGTAGTCGCTTTGGTGCGCTCAAAATTTGAACCGGGATACGTACGATTGCAGCGTAGGGCTCCGAAGCCTTAACATCGCCAGAGGATTTAAGTGTTGTCGCCGAGACTCCTATGTTCTGGAGATTCGGCCTTTCTATGTTCTCTTGACCCCAGTGCCATTCCCATGGGGTCCTCCCTCGTGTGTTTCCCCGATGGACCGTCCGCTTGGGAGTTTGGGGTGGGCAGCAAGCGACAAGAGGCGACAAGCGACCATGGCTCTCAATCGGGGAGTCGCGAGGGGATTAAGCGGCTGCTGCGAATACCGCATTGGTGTCCTTTGCTTTTCCAGCGGAGCACGGTGGAGTGCCATAAGGGCCAAACTACAAGATCACCTGGTTAGACTACCGGTAAAAAGTGAAGTTTAGGTAACACTACCCGGGTCTGAAGAAAAAAAAAGATCCTCATGTTTTTCTATGTGCTATAAGCAAATTTATTGAAGAACGTCGAACGAATGAAGAAGGTCACAAGAGATCACATTTCTTATATCTCAAAAGGACATTCTATTTCCATGCTAACGCTAAAGATACAGGCCATTACGGTTGCGGATGATCAAATTGATTGATTTTGAAATTGAAGATAATTGGTGAATAAAGAATTCAAGATGGCATTTTGTCAAAAGGGAATTTATTACTTGAATTCATTAGCAACTTACCTAACCACATGGAAAAGATAATGCTTCATGTAAAATATGTTTAAGATTTTCATATTTTTGTTAGTTTTACAACCATATTCCAATCATCTGTATTTTCGTTTGTACATTTTAAAAGTCATTTCCACCTTTCTTGCATGATAAAACCTTTTATTTTTACAGGCAGGCCAGTTACAACATTAACTACCAGGAAATCAAAGTACTGAATCAATCTTATCAAGTGAAAATCTTCACACTTAGGACGACGCTCATTAAAGACGTATAAACATGTCATGCACTTAGTTAAATCATGGTGATAATAATTGAATGTAGGCAGTGGATTTCACTATGCACCTGATGCCATATGAGGAACCATTTAGCTTAAAACGAGGAATTTCCGATTAAATATTATTTTAACGGAGTAACAGAAATTGTATTGTGCCAGTTAAAGAAACAGGCACTCAACAGTTTTTACATTCAAACTCCACTTTGATTCCGAACAAACTCTTTACGATCAACTAATGAAAGGATATTTAAATACCATAGTTCATATTGTCATTTTCGTTTTTTTTATTTTTCGTTTCAATTCTGTTATTATGAAAAGCTCTTAATATGCATCATAAATTTCCGTTACTTTTGCACATTTCAGCGATACAGTATATCACTACTTTTCTCGTTACTATTTTGTTAGTCATATATTGTCCATTATTTTTTGTTTCAATTGTTAAAAATATTGTATTGCTATTTTTAAATGTTTATATTTTGAATTAAATTTTTTTATACATTTAGCATGATCAGTTTTGCTCGACTGCGGAAGTAGTTGGCTCATTATGTTTCATTGCTTTTATGGTTTGAATATCATGACATTAATATTTGTAATTTGCCCCACTACTCTTTTAGTGTATCTTTTTATTTGCTTTAGGGGACTTAACCCATTGAATAATAAAGGTCTACTCTAAAACTGATGATATACCACAGTAAGGTGAAACGCGCGTCGTGCAAGCGGAATAAATTGTGTGGAAATTACAAAGTTGGTTTTTCTCAACACGGTTCATTCTATTTTAATCTACTATCAAACCCTGCAGATGAAGTGTCACTCGACCTTCTGAAGCACCCATATTACGCTAAAGCCATAGAGTTAAGTGTACTTATCCATCAAATATTTGTGTTCTCTTTATGCGTCAGTCTTTAATATTTTCCATCATTTCTGTAAAAAATAAGATAAGCTACTTGGGTACTTTCCAATGAAAGATAGAAAACGCAAAGTGATAATTATGGAGAGTTCAAGCACAAACAGTGATAGTTTTTCAAAAAGCGTGTGCCGATTTTAGTTTCCATTTTAAGTATCCTATGTATCAAATAGCACGTCATTTCATTTCTGTTGCTACTTATTGGGAAACAATGGGATGTAGAAATACGTTCAACATCCTATCCTTCCTACCATCCTTTATTCTCGACCCTGATGGGCCTATTAATTTCATGAATTGTTTTAATGTAAAGTATGTGAATTCATTGCCTATATGGACATTGCACAGTGTTTTTCCCGAGTTATCTAAACGAAGTCGAATAAAACATCACTTCCTTCACATTGGAGAACACAATTCTCTTCTCTTTATACAAATTACACATGAAGCATAAGTACTGGATCTCAGATAAATAAACTACCACTGAATAAGCTTTAAAAATCCACCTAATTTTTCTGATTGGTAGCGAAACATGGATATGTCATGATCAGCACAAGAGTAGGCTGAGTGCAGTGGGAATGAGGTATCTGAGAAATTTAACGGCAAATGTTGGATACTTAGGTTTGTAAAAGAGTGGGTCATGAAACAATTAAGTTGAGACATTTCGGTAATGGTTATGTATGAAAGGTAGTACTTTGTGATTTGGTATTTTTGAGCGAATGGATGAGAGTCAAATAACGAAACAGAAAAGTTTTGGGAGGATAGGGCAGTATGGAAGAAATTTTAAGTACAGAGTCAACTTTACAGGCCTATTTCCGAGAGTAAAACTCCTTTGACTGTGCCCACCCTGAAAGTAGATGGCATGAAGGAAGTTCCACTTTAAAAAATGATTGACAGAGAGGCAATAAATTGACAGAGACAGATCAAACTACTTTCTGTGAAAAAAGAACTATAATATTGTAAAAACATGCAAAGTTGCCATTTGAATAATCCGAAATGAGGAAAGAATTTCAATTATAAACCTCTCCTCTCGATTGAAAACCCTCACCAGTAATACCTCTGCTCTATGCTTTCCCCAAACAAGTCTTTCCCCTTCCTTTTTGCCTTTAATGACGCTGCTGTCAAGAGTACAAGTTTTCTTCCCCACCTCTTTCCCCCTCGCCCTAGTACCCTATACCCCCACCACCTGCGTAAACTATTCTCCTTCCTCAATTAGTTATTATTTTTATTGGATTTTTAATCGGAATAAGTTTAAAAACAATACTAACACAATAAAATAAACAACATTATCTCTGCCTGATGATGACGTGAAAACGTCAGATCTATTTTAATAAATAAATATTGAGGAAAATTACGACTGAGACCCATTGAGAATTTGAAGATCAATTTCCCATTTATCTCACCTGAAAATATCAACTTTAACGGAAGAAACATTGTCAGACCTTTCAACGGTTAAGATTTTTGTCGAAAAGTTTCGATATAATTCCGTCCGACACAGCTCTTTTCTGGGGATAGAAATAAAAATATGGAAAGATAACACAGGATGGTACCAGCATATAAGATGTGTGCGTCAATGGGAAAATAAAGCTAGAAGCCTTAGTTATATTTAATTATGTCCCTATAATAAGAAAAAATATTATCCGTTTGCCTACTTTTAATTATAAATACGATGACCAAGGTAACGTTTTTAGGAGATCGCAAGATTGATTGGGAGTGAAGAACTTTTTTTTAAACGCATCTCCCAATATGAAACATAAGTCAATATGACCTCAGGTAAAGATAATGTTTCTTCATATTTTTACTCTTGTATTTACTCAAACTTTCCTCCACTTCAATTAATCATTCAACAAAAGTGTTTAAGCCTATGAACCTCAAAGTGCGTCTCTACGTGGATAAAGATAATTCCTTTTGGCCTCAGCCGCATATTTTTGGGTGGATCGCATGACAATTAATTGGGTGACTTCTTTGAATCCACCAAGTCTCCCAGCGGATGCAGAACTTCTTGAGTGTCGGCAGAGCCTCCTTAAGGGTAAATAAGGAACCCAAGGCTGCGCTCAATACGCTCCAAAGGTAGTTCGCTTCATAGAGAGATCACTTCTGTTGCCTCTTTCTGATACAGGACTGATACCATAACTGTGATCCGAAGTTTTATACTAAAATGTAATATTCAGAAAGCAGTAAATGAAATTAATAATCACAAGGCAGTTTAAATTCATACGATGACCCGTCTTCCTCACGCTAAAGCAGATTTTACTAATGAAGTTCTTAAAAAATGGGATTTTCCTAGAAACAAAGGTGGTACAATTTAAAAAAGAATTATTTGAGGCGGAATCAGACCAAATATGGTTTAAGGGCGAAAGAAATGGGAGTTTTACTCGTTTATTTATCGTCTCTTCTTATGCCCCACGACATTAAGGGAGGATTGCAACAACAAATTTTAGACATTGGCTAAATCGGGCAAGGGCTAAACTGTGGCATTCACCTGCTATGACGGGTTTTTGGTTTAGATGTCGTATAGACAACTGTTTACGGATGTTGATTTTCTTCTATATTTGAGAGAATGTATCCATCAGGTAGATCGAACTATCGAGATAAAAAGTATTGATCATTATTAGTGATTAGTGATGAATAATTTTCGCTTTTTTTCATTGTTATTTTTTTTTAACATTCCCATTGAAAAAATTTAAAACTTGTCCTAATCAACAGAATTTTATTTTGACTTGGTAGAGTGCTCTCCACCGGCTTGGGGTATCATCAGGTACTTGATGTACAAGTTTTATCCTGTAGTAGGAACACTTAATGCTTCCAAGAAGTGAAGCGTGAAGCATTAGTGTATTCACATTGGTAATTAATCGACTATGCTAAATTGTTTCTTGACCTTACACAATTGTTTTATTGGAATTATTGGGGCCATAGATTGCACCCACCTAAAAGTTACAGGCCCCAACGGGAGAACTGCGTATGTCTGCAAAAATTGGAATGGGTCCGCGGCTGAACGCTGTCTAAGAAGGAAGGCATCGTTTAAAGGCACGATTTAGGTGCCATTCTTGCAGCCCACCGTAAGTCTCGATCCCTTCGGATTCTTCAGAAAAACTCCACTTGAGCCAACCTCTCCCCCACATGATATTCTCGCCGCACCAAACATCGCACGGAATAACTTTTCAGAGACGTTATCGCCGTATACAGAAGTCGAGCCGATAGGAAATAGACATATTCCCGGTAGACCTACTACGGTAGCCAGCAAACCGCGGTAGGAGCCGAGATGCAGTCTGGCAGTATCGTGGGAATTTATGTACTTTTTCGTGGTAACTGCCGGCTATTGGAAGAAAGATGGGAAAAAGGCTTTTGAAAGAGTGAAAACGAGAGAGAGGGAGAGAGTTGTGAGGTTGAATAAGGGTTGAGGAACACATTTGAAAAAGTCTCCAAACATGTGTGAGGAAAGGACTGGTAAGGCCCTTGAGTTGAATTTGGTGAATTGAAATGGAGGCGGGTGGAAATGAAGACAGAGATATATTTGGGTATCCACGCCATATGCAGTCTACATACGAGGTTTGATTAAAAAAATAACGGGGATTTTTTTAACTTCGCGGGATTTATAATTCTGATTTTCAATAATTGTATTTATTTTCCATATGGTCGTACGGGGTCAATAAAGAATTCTACCTGGAAGTTATGCACCATTATGCGTGAAAGTTTCCGACGAAGCCGCCCAGAATTGTGGCAAAACAACTCGTGGAAATTGCACTACGATAATGGTCCCGCTCACACCTCACTGCTTATTCGTGATTTTTTGGTAAAAAAACAAACCGTTATTTTGCCTCAGCCACCGTATTCCCTTGACATGACCCCCTGTGACTTCTTTTTATTCCCGAGGCTGAAGAAAACCTTGAAAGTACGAAGTTTTGCCGCCATTAATGAGGAAAAAACAGAATCGCTGAAGTGAGTTCCAGAAGTGCTTCATTAGAAAAACCGCTGGCACAAGTGTTGTAAATCTAAGGGGGTTTACATTGAAGGGGAAAAATTGATATTGATTAATAAATAAATATTCGTTAAGAAAAACAATATTCCCGTTATGTTTTTATCACTCCTCGTATTGTTTGGGGTCCACAATAAAGTAGGCTGTAACGCTTGATCCTTCGGTGCAATGTATTTGGACTTGCCATTATTTTTATAGTATTTTTATTACTTTAAAAGAGTTTTTTTCTAAATCGTCACATTGTTTTTTTTTGCTGGTTTGTGGTGAGAGGTTTGACTAACGGAAGGGGAGAGGGGATTGTTTGAATAGTTGTGAGTGAGATGGATTGTGCTGCGGAATCCCGTAAGAAACTTGCTTTGTATTGTAAAGAAAATAAAGAAATTGCTGCGTAGAGAAGTAGGAATGCATTAAATATGGTCCAACGTTACAAGGTTGTAACTCGCAGGATAAAGAAAAAATATTACCGTGTGCCTTCCACCTTGTTTTAGCCAACCAGCGTTGACAATGCGCGCTGTGGTAAATTACATAATTATTAAAAACGTATTATTTATGCCCAACTCATATCTTCCCGTAATTGAAATAACTGTATGATTTTACGTTTTCTGTAGGCCATTAATGGAGTTAACATGTTTACTACCAATTGGAAACACTGAACTAATTGAATTGAGGGACTGCAATCTAAGGAGAAAAATTAACTGAAATAAATATCTTCATATTTATTTATTATTTTTCCAGAGGAATATAAATATATAAATATAAGCAGCAAACAAATACCTTTAAAGTTATTCATTTAAGCTACTTTTATTCTAAAAATAATCTTGGTATTGAGGGAAGTAGCACCGTAAATAAAACTACGTCGCAGGGAGAATCATGTCATCTCGGAAATTTCTGCTGTATTTTTCAATATTATAATACAACTTTCATAAATTTTAATTGGCTGTGAATAGGAAGAAATCTCCTTAAAATTCGAGCCGAGCCCAGTGATGCTTATTGATCAATCGGGAATCTGTTTTTTCATTGTGGCAACCCGTTGCCCTTGTTAAGCTCATCTTCAGTGTTCGCAACACCACGAAATTTTCATTGGGATATACCGGATTCTTCGTGGTCGAGTTAATTGTCGTTAGACAATAGTAAAAAATATTCCCCACTTCTGATAGCCGTCGATAAATTAGGGACCAATTTGGAAAAAAATTACCGGGATAGCATGACTATGTATTTAGAAGTTTCTGAGAAAACAAACCAATTTCTTATTTTTTTCTTCGCAAAGTTTCGGTAAAGATTATTTTCATTAAATTCACTTAACCTATATGTTTTTGTAAACCATTGATATAAGAGAGGAGATAATCGTTTTTCCAACGTTTCGTGGATTATTGAGAATTATCAATTTGAGAATGATATGTTCGTTAAAAGTTTCGGTCATGTATATATTCGAAATAATGGAATGCACTATTTTGTCATATCAAAAGTAATGACGTCTCATCACAATACTGAAAGCTTAAACATAATTTTATTCACGTCATCCAAGGGCAATGTTTATCAAAGTAATTAAGCTAATCAATATTATGATTTTAAAATTGCAGATGTAAGCTGAGGTTTTATTTACAAAAAAATGGGAAAAAAGGATTTTCATTTAATTTTCGCAGATTTTCGATGAGCTCGCGTCCCAATTTTTACGACCAACAATCGATTTAACATAACAGGCTATCAAAGAATGATTTTAACTGAAAAAGTAGGACCATAAATTAATACAAGGTGATGGTGACCAGGCGCATTATTCCTCATACCATTAAATCGAAACTTTTTAAGGAAAAAAACTCGAAATAGACCACTAATGTAGCAGTTGTTAACATATCAACACCATCTTGGAGACTGATTCTGAAATTCTCTGTCCAAAGGTGAGCAATAAGTGGAGCGTGGAAAAATTTCTTCCTCCACGAGAAATACAAGCGCAATCGACTACCTCTAGCTGCCGCCTTAAAAGGGGAATTGGGTAAAATACTTGAGAAGGAATAAGAGGCAAGTAGGGAGGAAGGGGTGGAGGAGGATTAAGGGTGTGAGAGAGAATGAAGGAATGATAGCGATAGAGATAGGAACAAAGGAACAGCGGCAATGCGTCTTCGTAATGGACCACTATTTCTCCGCGGCAAAAAGAGTGAATGGTGGAGTGGGGGGGGGAAGGTAGTGGGAGGAGAATGAAAGGAAGATCTATTGCACCCTGGGAAGGGAAAGGGTTTGAGGACGGGATGAGGAAATTCCCAGAATTAACAACGCTGTCAGCTGATCCTTATTTCTTCGTCGCTCATGTTTTCCGGGAGAGACTTTGTGGGATGAGTGATTTTGGGACGAGAGAAAGTTGAAGTATATCCATTGGGATGGAAAGGCCAATATAGGGGAGAGTTGTACACAACGGGGACCCTTATTATCTTTTACTATAAATAATTTAAAAAATAAATATTTCATGATTCTTTGTGATTCCTAATGTTTTTACACTTCTTAAGTTACTGTTTCAAGCATACTTTTTAAATTTTGCGTTTTAGTTTTAATCCTATAGCGCAATTTAAAAACAAACCCATAATCCCTTTTTATACAAGTAGTCGTATAAAATGGGGTACCCATAACAACTATGAAAAACATACGTATTTTCAAAACTTTTTTAAATTACAAAGCAAAGAACAAACATTTGAAAAAATTGAGTAAAGCAATTGAGACTAAACATGAATGAACGAAAAAATATAAATTGCTTCTTATGGCACATTTAGCCTACAAGTCCACAATAGTCACAAATAAATGTGTCGTCTTCTTCTTCAACATTGGAGCTAGCTTCATGAGCCCAGCCTCTGCATCCAGAACACTGGATCCTTTCCTTTTGAATTTACATAATTGCAAAAAATGCAGGCTGCATCAGCGTCTTCGTCTGATGATGATAATACATCCTTGTAGTCAGTTGTAGTGGCGATACGCGGAGTTTCGCCACACGTTAAAACCGGTAATGGTGATATATGAAACACCTCTGTCTACAAAAGAAGTGTCAAGTAACGTGTAGTGGCAGTATGCATAGCCGTTTTGACACTGGATAAGCTCAAAATATCTTGAGACTAGTGAAAAAAATTCTAGCTTTAAAACCCTTATGCGGTCTACAAAACGGGGATGTCCCCGTTTTAGACTACCTTCATTGTCCCCATTTTATCCGCCAGTGCAGCTTACGAATAAAAATGGCGTATCTTAAACTATGTGTGAGATATCTCTACAACTAAAACATTAAAATGTTGCCTAAATGCTAGTAAATAAAACTGCAAACTTATAAAATGTTATTATATATCAATTACGGACTTATATAAGTTGTTATTACATGAAAGACTTGTAAAAAAAAGTCAAAAAGACTTACTTGACACATAAAAACGCAAGAAACAGCCTACCGCAGGCACAACTAGACTCAAACTACCGTTATACTTGCTGTGGACATTAGTACTGTGGTTTGCCGTGAGTAGAAGCACATATCAGGAAAAACCCAACTGTCTCCATTTAAGCCGCCGTCCCCGTTTTGGACGTCCGCCTCTACCTATCTATCTACGGGCACAAAATTCATAACCCTATACTTTTCCCTTTGAATCATACATGCGTAAAAATATAAATACCTATCACACTCCCTTTTCGGAGTGGGCACAGACAAAAATTATTATTCTTAGTGATAGGCCTGTAAGTTTCACTCTGTTTTAATAATTTCCTCCTATTTTGGCATATCTCTTTTACTTCAGTTTCCCCCGTGCATTTGTCCATACGTGCCCTCAAGTTTTTAAAATTCCTAATATATCTTCTCTTAAAGAGTCTCTTCTACAACACTTATCTACGACTTATTTTGTCTTCCCAGTCTTACACCATTCACCCCACTTATATATATTTGTTTCATTAGTTGACTCTCTTCCATTCACTTAAAATTTCCAAACCAACGAAACACACACCTTTCATATATGTCCATTTCCAAGCAATCTTACCTAAATTCTTTTATAACCCACTCATTTATAATCCTACTTTTTCCGATAAATATTCTCAGGTGCCCCATTTCCACTGCATTTACCCTACGTTTATGGGGGCTCATGCCGCTTATGTATGTTGAACGACAGTTCGGGAACGTATGTAAATATTCTGGAGGTGTATTATAGAATATTTCATGTGCTACTCCGGTGAAATAGGTCCGCTCAAAAGACCGGCCGATCGCCGCATCATCGCCGAATCACCACGTTGGTCTAACGGTGCCGCTCGGGAGGAGGTTCAATTGCCACCAATGCGTAAATTTCACGGCAAAACTTGATGATTATAAACAATTTACTTATTCCGTAGTTTGGCCTGGATAGAATGCGTGTCAACGTTAAATATGTATTTGATTAAGTTCGTGATAAATGTTATAAATGCAAGCATAAATTCTACTCATTTTAATTCTACAATTTTTCTGCCAAAACTAGTGTGTTATGCGTATGAAGGGATTACTACATATAAGCTTTAATTAAATCTTTGTGTTAGATATTTATTTTTATGTAGACCGCAGAGTATCCCTGGATTGACGTTTAAGCTAGTTCCTTAGAAAGTTCCTTAGAAAGAAAATGGAGAAAACAGCTCAGTATGACTTTATCATCACCATGAAACCTTCAGCGTATTAAGTATTTTAGTATGGATTCCCACTGGATTAGCATTCTTATCTTTTCATTTAAATTGTTATTGAATAGTGCTACACTGTATGCTAAAAATTAATATCTGTTACGTAGATGCCTATAAACTTGCCAAGAAAATTGCGGCTCATTGTTATGAAAAATTCATTGTGTTACATGTTACCTCATGTATAAATAAAGTATAATAAGTTTTCTACTGGCTTATTTCATTAACCTGATGATTACAATGTAAAAGTGACGACAAAAATATATTTTTACCCTTTACGTCCTAGATAGGTGTATATATTGTAACATCACACTTTAACACAATAATGTCACTAAACCTTTCTTTCACTGGATCTGCTCCGCTACGGGAAATTTTAGGTAGCCCTACTAAATATAATTATAACAAACATGCTTGCTATTAAAAGATCTATTTTTTGTTGCCTTGACTGCACATGTGAATAAATTGTATTGTACCCCACAAACAAATTAATCTTCACTTAACTGAAAAAACACATATAAATCATTCCTTACCAACATAAATTAACTCCCTTGCGTATGCTTTTCACTCATGAATCAATCACTTGCCTAACACATAAAAACACTCAAAACGGGCATAACACAACATGAATCAAATCCTTTACAATATCCGGATAATTGCTCCCTTCAAAATACCTCGGTTCAGGTATCGTAAGTTGTATGGTCTCGTCTTTATCACCGACACCATATCCAACGCTTGGTTCCTTCCTTTATCGCGTCTCTCTAGCGGTAATAACCTCTGCTTCTCCCGGCTCGCCCCAACGCTTGGTTTCTTCCACTCCCGCGTCTCTCTAGCGGTAATAACCTCGGCTTCTCTGGCTGACTCGGCTGCTCCCGAATGACTCCTGGTTAACGTCAAGGCTCGAACTTCCGGATCTCACTTCTCACGTTTCATAAGATTATTAACTCCCTCCGTCTTTATTTCGCACCAATTACGCAAGGTAAACTTCTTCTTTAACCGCATGGGCTTAGTTGGGACCGCGTTCGGTCGTGAAAATCGTACAGTATCAATGTGAGTCCGCTCTCCAGCATTAGGACCTGCAGCACCTGGATTTTTGAGACCCCCTCGACTGTTAACGTGCGTCGGCTTATACCTGATCGCTGATGAATTGTCGTCCTTCTATAAGCTTCACTACGGACGTACTTCCGTTTATCTGGAATGTTCTAAAAACTAGCGTGGTTCCGGTTCTTACCTATTGTTTTAATTTTTACTTGGTCGTCAAATCCCGCCACGTGGTTTTCAATATGGAGGAATGCGCAATATTTTAACTCTTTGAATATGAATAAATAGGTCTGAAATTGAAATATTGGCGTTCTAATTATGCAAAATTAATATAATAGAATAATCTGCGTCACCTTCTGTACAATTTGGCTGTCGGGGTTTGAAAAATATACATGAATGTTTTTATATGTGCGAGTTGGCTTATATGTGAGTACGAGTACGTTACAATGCCAACAAGTGTTTGGATTAACCTACATTCCATGGTTTCAGGCTCAACTATATGGAAGTTGATTCTCATAAATGAAAAAGTAACTTCGTTTTCTTCCACAGATTTATTCTCTTGGTGCAACATATTTTGACATAACGGTGTCATCATCAGGTACAAAGTTTCAAAAAATTTTAAGAGTTATATACAGTCCCTTCCACCAAGTCCCTTAAGAATATATATACGTCTTGAAAATTTTTGAAACTTTGTTCCTGATGATGAACCGTTTTATCGAAACATGTTGTGCCAAGAGAATAATTCTGAGGAAGAAAATCAAGTTACTTTTTTGTGTGTGTTGTATTAGCCTATCTCTGTAATTAAAGCTTCCTGAATATCGTACAACGGGAATATACTTTACAAAACATTGTTCCAGGTGTCAAAATTAAAAAAAAATACCGGCCAGAATATTAATCGGCATCGAGTTAATTTTTTCTCTCCGAAAAACAGACGCAAACATACGACATGATTAGTAATCATTCTTTATTTACCAAGCACCAAGACAAATGGGCTTAGAGAAAATTGAATCGAAATATGTCTTAGTTCATGGACTGGTTGAGAGTACGGTAAACATTGATTGCTATTTTTCTCCGTCCAATGATATTTTGTATCCTGGAAAAAATATCAAACGATATTTGTGCCATTGAGCTCAGCCTTGGGAAGGTGTCCGTGATACTACTTAATCAATATTTTTTCAACTCTTGGTATTATGAGTAATAGTTGATCGTTTTTTGTATGCTGTAGGTACCGTATACCAACTATTAAAAATATCATATATTATATCGATTATATAGGTTATATCTCAAATTGATCGCATCAGTCCATATGTCGACATTATTTAACAGATACATTTTTCACCATTGTAAAAATCAAGTAACACCAAACGTATGCACAATTAAAAATGCAAACATTGTTTTTAAATTTTCACAGCAATCATAATTGGTAACATATTCTCCTTTAATCGGTCTCATTATCAGCTGATATACAAGTTGTCCGACTACATTTGCCCCCAACAACCTTTGGGATCGGTTGGATCGTAAAGATTTTTGGGGCAAAAAAAATGGTTCGATTAAAAATTTAAAAAAACACTCGTTTAATTTAGTCAATTTTAGTGAGATTAATGTTGGCGTTGAATTTGGTTGATCAATAAAATAGTAACCAGAGTTTAAAAGCGAGCACGCCTATATATATTTTCTGATGAGTTCCCAATTCTATTTTCCAATACCGTTTACAATTTAAATGTTGCATCGATATCATCTCATATTAATGTGCCCCTCTGTTTCCGTAAAAAATTATTTTTTCCCTATCTCTTCCTCCGGCAACAGTTTTTGTCCCTATCCTATGCGTTAAATATAAATGACGCACGCGCTCTTTACCCTTTAACGGCTGAGACGAAGAGGTCGAGATCAAGATAGAGAAGGGGTGGTTGTTTCGGAGGAGGAAGCAGAGAGTTTGGGCGTATTAAAGAGGACTTATTTTGTCTTTATTTGTTGTGTATCTCTTTTCTGTTTCTTAAGTATTAACAGCAAATCTTCCTATGAAATTCATTTCATAGCATGTTGGACAGCCTTGTGAATCGCGTTTACTACCAACATTGTAAAATAATAGATCCATAAGTTAATTAGATATTGTATGGCGATGCTTTGCTTTCTTTGTCCATAGACATAGAAACTGTGAAATACTTAGTACGTTTAAGAAAATAATTTAGAAGGGAGATTAGACACTGGTTTTCATCGTCGAAAAATGTTTGGTGAAACTACACTTCCAGGTAACTTACGTTACCAGTTTCGTCCTTTGAGTTACCACACTAAATTGTGACCAATGTACGGAACATTCTCCTAATTGTTGTATTTATTTAATAAGTAGTAGCTGACGAAATTTTCCTTAAAGCTTACACTTACAGCTAAGTATATCCTCTGAAGTTGGGGCTGATGGCTGACTTAAATTATTATTTTTTTGGTTTACATACGAGGGAAATAGCAATACGTTTTAAAGAAAATTAGCAGCCGCATAAGGTTCCATTGTTTCATCAGTATAATTCACTTCTGTTTGCATAGATATGAAGATGATAACTGCGGTTGCCTCATCCAAAGTTAATCATTGGCAATGTATTGATAATGGCTGTAGAATAGCTGTAGTTAAATAAGTTATAAAATATCATCTTTTTTTACCATGGTAATATATCCCACTAAACGATTTTGAAGGTGCCAGTGGGTGCAGTGGTACATTCCTTATGTTATATAAATTATTGATTACGGTCATGAATCTCGTACTTTTTAATTTAAATAAGGACTTTTTTGGTATGGTTATTATTACGTTTGAGGACATGAAATTTGTTTGCTCTTTCGAGTTTCCTTGAAGAAGACTTCGCTGTAAATCATACACACTTCCATACGCAAATTTACTTTTCCCACTGGAACTCTTCGCTTTCAACATTGCATTACCTACTTAAAATTTAGAGAATTAATAAGTGTCAAAACATGCGTGGTAAATACAATGTTTGACTTCCGTACGAACCACGGTAAAGCGTTATTCCTACGTTGGTATTAAAATTTCTCCGATGAACAGCCCATTGACTTGTTTACAATCGTAAGTAATTAATTCAATACTTTTATGCCTTAAATGCATCTCAATTTTATATCAATTTTTGGTAACCAACTGTTGTATCTTCACAAAAGATTTTTATCATTTCAATAGTAACGATTAACCTTTTATTACCCTTTTAACCTGTAACTACAGACACTGTTTGTGCAACACTAAAGAAGACAAGCGGTCTCACCGTCCACTTGTCATTAACCGTAAGTAATTCATAAAATAAGCATACCTTTTACGTAACTGCGTTTTACATTCTTAACACTACTACTTGTTGTCTATGAACAAAGACACAAATTCATTTGTTGACAGATAGCGATATTTTATCGTTTTACAAAAAGCTTGGCAGATTTGCTGAATCGGACATACTTATTCATGATTTCCATAGTTTACTAATAAATAAACAAGAAAAAAAATATTTGACAGTTTCTTAAAATTATAAAGACTCCCTGAAAAGTAGAAGTGGATAAGGTAATAAACAGAATTAATCTTACAATAAACACATCTTATGGAATGATATAAAAAAGTTACTTAAACACAGACATGTGGTTTAACATTAAAATGCCTTTTTTTCGAGGGAGAGCGTTGGACTAATTCAAATAAAAATTATAGATGGATGAAATGTGAAGTAAGTGTTGGATTAGTGAAGTAGTATATAATAAGAGTGTAATTAATTTCAAAGCTATCGTAGAAGGGGCAAAGATAGAGATACCAAAATTTTAAAATGCCGGTGTTCTGTGAGACCGCATGTCTGCGATGAGGGTTAAGGATCCTTTCAGTTCCATTTCATCAAAATCTACCCTCATCAATCCAAAACTTGGTGTGCTGCAGCTTAGTACTGAGGTCTCCTTTAAGTAACCACTTTTCTCCTCAATAGGCTCTTTTTCTCAACTTAATTAACCAGTTTTTCCTACTATGTGAGACTTTCTGTGCTTTTGTTTGTTCATGATTTATCGTCATCGATTGGTCTAATTCTGATCATGTTAGGAGTTCAACAGTCTCTGAAAATCTTGGACTTGAAGAGTAACTAGAGATTTGCTGTCCATAAATTTCCCGGCCTACTTTAATTCATTGCATCAACTCTTTTGTCACGTCTCATATTGTAGGCATATTGATTAAAAAATTGTCACGCCTGGGTGTCAAATGATCCCATCAAATACTTTGGAAAAATTACTTTATTTTCATGTCAGTATTGCAATCAAAATGATCGTAAAGTAAGTGACCCCAGGACACAAAATGAGAAGGAATTATACTGTGATCTTGGAAATTGAGGATGTTCAGCTCTTTACCTGTTCAATGAAACCATCACAAAAATAATTATAATAACGTTTGAACGTGGAAATTGCAAACTATGTTTTTGATGAAAATAAACTCATTTGTGATTCAAGACTCCAGCCATTTTAAAAATAGAGATTTATGATTCCTGCTTCAATCAGTTTTTAAGTAGTCATTCATGACTCGTGAGCCGATTTATTTCTTTGCGGTGCATTCTTGATCCATCGAGGGTGCAGTTCTCTTGCAGGCACAGGCACTTGCGACTGTAGGGAGATTTCTTTTGAGAGTAAAAGTGGAGAGGTGAAGGAAAAACTGGGACATGCTCAAGTCGGAGACTTTCCGACAGCATCCTGATCTGGCGGTCGTTACCCGAGCCTCTCTGAACCTCCCTTTGAATCCTCGCCACCACTCAACTTCCGTCTCCCATCCTAAATTGAGGAAATTGCTTCTCGCATCAACCTACTAGCACGACTGTAAACGCATCAGCGCCTACCTCGCAAACACCTTCACGAGTGTGGACTTTGTGGTCGAGCCCAGCGAGTTTGGAGGGCAGAGAAGGGACGCGAGACTTTAAAGGGAAGTTGCATATCGTCCCACAGTTCCTCCACGCCTCACGAGGGACCGCCACAGTTTGGCTGGCAGTCTGCTGATGCTCATCTGATGCAGTTTCCTCCCCGGATGTGTGAGCCCTTCTCTAATGGAAAGGGATGGGATGCATGCGAGCGTGCTGATTACCCACCACCTCTGTCGGCATACGAGGAGGTGAAGTGTTTTGATGGGGAGGGGGGTTGATGGGGAGAAGGGACGGGGGGAGATTGTGGGGAGAATAACCCGGAGATGCCGGGAAGTTGAGGCCGTGACATCCGCACTTCCTGCTGACGTAACCACCCCGGCCAAGGTTGTGCTCCAGTTCGGTTAGTACCCCTGATTTACACGAATCCGGCAGTTGGCAGAGAGTGTATGTCCGGTAACACGGAGAAGAATATAGGTAGGTTTACCATACTCTGATAACCCAAAATTGAGACATATATAGTTTTGAATAGACTAAAACTAGGGCAATATCTGGCGGCTGTTTATGAAAGTGAGCTTCAGATGGACAGTTATTTTAGGCTTAATTTGAAATTTTATTCCTTTATTACATTCATAAAATTAAAATAGTACTTGCATGTACTGTAAGCCTGTTGTAAGGAGATCAAATCTCGTTACTGGTAGGGTGGCTGAACCCTTCTTGTCACCGTCAAGTAATTCATCTCCCCCCCACCCTCCCCACTCCGAGAAACATTAAAAATCAACTTTGCTCAGTTCGGCTTCTACCACAGGGGTCTTTCAACCACGTAAGGGGCCATTCAAGTATTACGTAAGACGCTATTGGGGGTGGGGGTGAGTGGATCATCTTAAATTGTCTTACGTAGGGGAGGTAGGGGTCTGGAATCAATTTACGTAAGATTTTGTCCGTCTTGAAACGTATTGGTTACGAGCGAAATTTAGCAGTGACATAGAGCATCCGCTCGTTGATGGCGTATTTTCCGTAATGTCACCGCTACACCAATGCTCCTATTCTGTCGCCTAACTGGCTAGCTACATTACCTCCATGCTCAATGAATGTAGTACTCCAAATCTGCATAATTATATGATATCCAGTGCTCAGAGCTGTACCATGGCTTCTATGGAAAGATGAAAGTGCAGAAAGCGTGCTATCGACGAAGAGTAGGTAAAAATATCTAGTGTCTTACGTAATATCATAGAGTAAGTATATATATATAGAGGGATCACCGCACGCGCAGAAATCGTATATATTTTTGATGTAGTTCGGGAGGGATATCGTAGATGGCGTAGGAAGAAATTCTGACAAATTACGAATTTGCTAGTTCCACAAGCCTGAAAATATATTCTGAAGCAGAAAGGCTCGCTACGTTTTTTGGTGACAATAGTTAGTCGACTTTGTTCATAACAAGAGTTATAAAAATATTTCCTTGAATTTCGGGTAGCAACTTGGCTCTTCCGAGTTTATATTCATAATCCTGTTGCTGGCAGACTGTTCTCAGTATTTTGTTGAAACTTGCTGGAAACGTTTATTGTACATTGTTTTCCATAATGGTGAACTTTAATTTGTGCTCAACTCAGTTTCAACGTTGTTATATTTGTTTATGTATCTTTTGGACGAAAAATCTGGAATTTTGCAAGGTAAAAAGCGATCGCCTGCTAACCTTCGTATCCTACTATATAGGGCCATATATGCTGTGAATGAAATTTGGTTAAAACTATAAATGTATTTTTGGTGAAAAAATTGTGACTTTATCTCGAATACGAAAGGAGTTACGAATTTTTGATTTTCTCAATTTAATAGCAGTATAATAGCAGTTTAATATACTTACACTATGGTAATACTGAGAGGGAGGGGGGGGGGGCGAGTTGGGAAAATCTTACATTGTTTTATATAGGGGGAAGGGGGGGTCAAAAATGGCATAAATTGTCTAACGTAATACTTGAACGGCCCCTAACCAAGTGATAAATACGTAATAGACGGTCAAGAACCTTCAACAATGCGTGGCACAGTTCGTTACATTGTTTTCGATTTACTCATTCCTAGCCATACATTGCCGCTACTCATCTCTCCATGCAGTAGACAGCAGCTCTAACCGAAACATTGCGGGACATCTACAAAATACCCTGCAAGCCACCTTAGAGGTGTGTGGCAGGGGGTGAGTATTCACCAACATGCATTACACTACACACTAAAGTTAGTGTAACTACGAATAATTATGCATTAGACACATTCAGTGTCAACCGGGGTATTTTCCAACCGGACGGGATGCTGAGGCAGATCCTTGGAACCAGGACGTATGATATGCCGGTTATAGGGGGAAGCAAAGTCTGCCGCACCACACTCCCACTTCCCCCCTCTCCCTTACCTGCCCCTCTCGCCTTCCTGTGATGGACGTTTTCCCAAAGGTACGGGTGAGAATACTTTCGAAAAGTATCAAAGGAACATTCAAATATTACGTAAAGCAATTTCGTAAACTTTTTGCCTCCCCCCCTCCCACTCCTCCATGTAAGACAACGTGAGATTTCATGAACCTCCCCTCTCCCCTCACAATTTTACGTTACTTTTCATAAATTGATGGAGCCGTGCACTAAATATGACCTTATGATGACCGATATTTAATGAAATTATCATAAATATGGAGCTCCGCGGACTAATGAGCAGCCAAATACGATCTCTTACGAAAGAATATATGTGCCACGCCGCGAAGTGGCATTACCTCCAATAAGACGAAACATTTCAGACATTTTTCGGCCTCTTACGAAAGAACGTCATAAAGTTGCATTGCCTCTCACAAGGCGAAGTATTGTGTGGTGCCTGTGTGTGTGTGAGGCTTCAGAGGCGCGAGGCGTCGAGGGAGAGAAATAACGCGCTGTTTGCAGTGCTACTGAGTAATATTTTTCGTCCGATCATTACTCAGAAAGGGATAAATATACGACCACGCGAGTAACTGAAATCTTACGTAGGATTATCTTGGACCCACTCACCTCCCTATATAAATCAATTTGAGAAGAGCCGAACCCCTACCCGACAAAAAAAACATCTTACATCATTCACTACGTTTACCAATCGATCTCAGATCGGTCTGAGTTCAGACCGATCTGAAAGTTCAGCACGGAGCTGACTCTGTTCGCCTGGTATACCAACACGGTCTGAAAATATCGATATTGAACTATCGATTTCAGTAGTTTGAATTATTTTGAGATTTCTTGCTTATTTCAGCCGCACACTTCTCTCCTTTCCCTTCTTGCAACAAGTCACGCCGTAAATGATATCGATTATATTTTGTTTGCCATCGGCAACCAAAAGAAGAACGATGAACGCAACGCTCCGGCCTCTTCGGATCGATCTGAGATCTCAGACCGGTTAGGGAAAGCGGGCTGACTCGGCTCGCTTCTCAGATCGATCTGGCCAGCTCGCTCCGTTTACCATACCGAGCTGAGCCAGTCAGATCGATCTGAGATCGATTGGTAAACGTAGTGATAGTTAAATGGCTCCGGATGAAGAGATTAGAAATAGCATTTCAACGTGAAAATGTCAAATATGTTTTCTCCGCCACTATTCATGCCTGTCTACGGCGCAGAAGTTTTCCGATACTGTAGCCTTGGATGGCATGTATTCTGTGAATTATTTCGGTTCTCGTATATTTATCTTAATGGTATCGTGAAAATTCTTTCAGTAATTCCATTGTTAATGGCGTTTTATCTGATTTTCTGATTTACTCTGAATAGATCATTAGTTATATGTTTCCGAAAAAGCTGTTTTAGTTTCACGGCAGAACGTGCTAAACTGCGTTATTAAATTTTGTTTCTTTGTACAAATTTGGTACAAAACAATGTCAATATGAGTGTCCATAACGAATCTGTGAGGAATTCAATCTTTTTTGAGCGAGTTCAAATGAAAATGCAAGTTTTACTTCAACGTTTATGCAGTTAGGTGTATAAGCTTTCACAATGAAGAGTAAGTAATAACAAATTGTCATTTATTCATTAAATTGAGTTGAACATTTTGTGATTACATAACTGAAGACATCATAAATGGCCAAGTAAAAGGGATGAGTCCGGTCTGGTCCCATCCCAAAGGAGGTCCGGTCCACTGATTGCATTCAAGTTGCTTAGTTCAATCGCTGTTACAAATAATTCAGCTCCCAGAGGTCAGTGGTGCACGTGTGCACCGGTGATTGTGATGATCTCCAATTACTGAGCACATGAGCCCAAAATCCTCCTCGATCCTCAATATCACAAGCCATCCGGAGAGAGACTCGGAATTTTAGACGAACATTGACATCCATTGCCCTGCATTCATTTCTCCGAGTGAGCCTTTTTCGTTCATGATAGGAATCTCAGTCGATGAGAACTTGCTTCATCTTCACCATCAAATGCACATAGACTTGATTGTCTTTCCTTCCTACTGTTATTACAAATGAAAATACCGTTACCGATCGCTAAAAACACAATCATTGTATGTCCATATTTTTCCCAAATGCGGTTTTGGCATTAAAATAGGCAGAACTCATGACAATTAGCTATAAATTGTTATGGTTGTCTAACAAAATATTGTCTCATGCATAATTTTAGGGGACTGTTGAACATTGTTCTTTCAACCATCGATATATTTTGTATCATCAATTGGAAGTTTCCTAGTATTAGTAAAATTTATTACTTTAGAAGATAAAGAAACAAGTTTGCGCCTGCATTATTAACGCAGTAAAAATCCTAATTTCGGCATATCATGGTAGGACTAATACAAGGTAGGTCGTTGCGCATCTTTTGGGTCGAAAGCTGTGACGCAGTTTGTATTATATCAAGCGCACTAGCTAGGTACGGATTGTATTGTGTATCTGATACTTGTGTGGTATTTGCATACAATAGCAATGTGAGGAAACATACGAGAGAAGATAATGTTTTAGATATCCCATTGATACATCTACCCGGGTGAAGCGGATTCGTTTCCCGGTGGCAAGGCAACTTTAATGCTGAAAATAGTTAAGAGCTATGAGTTAAGAGTATCAACTTTCATTTGTAAATAAATTGTTGCTAGGGTTATTTCCGATGTAAACAAGATTGTATTCCCAAGCTAACCATTTTCTAATTATATGCGGACAAATATGTAGGACATCATTACTTAAGGATTAAAATATCTAATTGACTCCATTCTATCATTCCCAAAAAACTAAATTAACGGATTTTACATCCATTATCCCTGTTTGCTAATTCTCGATTCATCAGCTGCTCGTGTCATCTAGATGACGTCATGCGCAGAACGAACTCATTTTTTGTGCGGGAACGTACTTTGCATTAGTGGTACCATGCAGTATATATGGATGGAAAAATAGCAAGTGAAACATGATTATTAGTTAAATAATTGCGGTGAATCAGATTTAATCTGCGTCTTCAAGTAAAAATCTAGGTGCTGTGAAGATAAGGTAATTTCTTAAAAGGCAAAGATGCTACCATAACTCTTATCTTTTCTCATTCAATTGTATAAACCCTCCTCACAACCCCTCGCTCTTTGATCCAAAATAGATAATTAATTTTCCTCATAATAACTTAACAAAAATCTTTCATTTGAAATAGCATAAGTATAAGAGGATGACCTTTAGATATTCATCCCTACTGTGTGCAATATGCCAGCTGGCTTTGAAACCTTAGTACTTCCACAAGAAAATAAAAAAATATACATTTTCCAAAATGGAATCATCCTTTTTTCCCTCCTGAACATAAAGACGGAGGCTTTGGCTTCTTTTTATTAAATTCCAAGTGTGTATCGCAAACATCTTTACCACCTCCCACTTCCTTAAATCGCTTCCACCACTGCAATGCTCCTCCCCAATGTAAGCCTTGCATTATAATGGGCCATTCATCTCATACAAGGCTTGGAATATGAGATATTACATTCTTTACCAACTCCTTCCATAAATTATTTTCTTCTCTTGCTCACAACGTAAAGTATAAATTTTCATTGTGAGACTTTTTTTATTAGTTTAACTTACCCGGGTCCCTAGCCTTAAACTTTTCCCTCAATTTTCCTTCCTTGTTCTGCGATGACTCGTGCGAAGATCCTCCCCTTTCTGCATGTCCCTCCCCTCGCCCAGTGAGTCCCCTCAGACCAACTCACGGCCTGGTACACCCCTTTCCTCCATCTTTCTCTCCTCTCTTGTGTCACCTTTTCAATTTTTTAATTCTCCTTTTCCCGTGGTTCAGACCCTCCCCCAATACACCGCCCAAGGGCACGAAAGTTTCTCAGCCAAAAACTTCCCGATCTCATCTTTCATGTGCAATACTAATATTTTTAGGGCGGTAAAAAACATAAAATGCCCAAGTGACATACACGGCGCTGCGCAGTTCAGAAGAGGTTTTTGATATTAAGTTCGGCCCAACTTATAAGACGATCCCGTGGCATACTCCAGGTACGCTTTTTGCGTATGGCAGTGTGTGGTAGTGCCCCAGAAAGACAATTGTTAGCTAGAAACAAAAAACTGTCAATTTTTTATGTATGCATACTTTCTCAATCTGTACTTGATGCTGGCTTGCATCTTTCTTGATCCTACATCAGTTTTCCGGGAAAAGTTGACAGGAGGATCAGGCCCTCGAATCTGGATCCTCTTCAGCCCCAGCTTTCTTTCAGTATGTAGATTTGCTACTGGTTCAGGCGACGTCCTTCTCATTGATAGCGGAATCCACCGTTGGAGGAAGTTCATTTTTGCCAAAGGAGAACGAGAAGAACTTTTTCGTTGCAAAAAGTCCAAGACCCTCGCAAGCGAAACCTCTGGCAAATCATAGCTAGTTAATCCCTGGCTCATGGATACGAGAATAGGGACTTGCAAAACTTTCACCAATACTGTCGCAAAATCACGCCGATCTGTAGCCAGGAAAAACCAGAAACGGGGCTCAGGTTGTTATCGTGGAAATAGTGCTGACGTATCACCCGTCAGGGCCCAGTTTCGAATAGTGGTGGTGAGAGTTTCATGGTAAAATTCCAAACCCTGCTAGGGCTCCATGTGGTGAGAACTCTAAGCACAGTACTCCGTCCTTGGGATGGGACGTTAAACTGAGGATCCCTTGGTGCCTTTCTTTAAAAGAATGCTAATGCCCACGCCGAGTTTCTCCGCACCCTTCCTCCATTCCCCAGATAATCTTATCAACCCACCACCCAACTTTCTTCCGGGGCCAAATGACCTCAGTTGTCGGTCACCTCCCTCAAGTAACAAATTAAAAATACTTCTTTACTTCTTTGGTAATGCTCCATGAACCATGTATCTGCGTGACTAATTACCGAAGTTTCAATTTAAGGTTTATATTCCTTGCTGTCGTGCCTCTTCTGAGGTTGAAGTTACGCGCACATAGGTGCCTTTTGAGTCTGTAGCTGATCACATTTTTCTTTCTTTCCAGTAGTATTTTTATATCAGGTTGGCCAAACCCTGACTTCAAAGCTCTACAACGCTCTTTTGATTAGCATGTCAAGTTTTTTTTTAGAACAGTTAGTTTTTAACAACTTCATTTTAAATTAAGCGTGAATAGGTGCCTTTTGGGTCTCTAGCTGATCGCTTTTCTCTTTCTTTCTACACGAAAAAAAAGTAATAGTTTCCGCGACCGGATGTATTGCTCTCCCAACCATAGACTATTGAAATATTTCAGCCAACAATATATATGGCTACGGTAGCCATAGCCTATTGCTAAACACCCTATTGCTGCTGCAGGAATCCGCTATGCCTGTGGCAGCCATAGTTCCAGCTGAGCTCTGTTGGTGTGCTAGCCCCAGATATTGCTGGGTAAGCCATAGGTAGAGGTGATCGGAGAGGATGCCTCAAATATACCCAGGTAGAAATGTTTTGCTTTGTAACTGGGATGGAACTGGGGTGCAACTGGTCTGTAATAAGACCTCTGTAACTGGGGTTATAACTGGGAATGAATTGAAACAAGCTCCACCCGAACATCTTGCCCTTGTCAAAATTTTGTCTTCAAAACGTTGATCATCAATCCAAAAAATCCTTTTATCTTTGGCTATGAAATCTTTATTGACGTGGGAAAAATTATGAACATCGAAATAATTTCCTTTTTTGGATCTCAAAACAAAAATGTTATTTATTATACATCACATTATCAACATATTATATTTCGATTCATACTGCCAATTATCAATATATGCATGTGATATTATCTACCTACCTGACCGCAGAGTTCGCATTATATCTCACATCTACCTATCTCATGCCTCCCTACTTCATGTCTAACTCGAGATTGAAAGTCACGCTTCTAGAAAGTCGTATATTTGTGGCCATTCTCGTGCGTAAAAGTAACTGCGAGAACTAATTTTTAAATTTCAATGCCGTAATAGTTACCATATGAATACCTTCCAATCACGTTAACAGTTTTCAGGCTTTAATTAATTGAAACATATGTTGCCACATAGGATGAAGTCAATATTAATGAGAATAAACAAGATTATTTCCAATTACCATATGTTTTTGCTTGTCACTGTGGCTGTGACAGCTATAACTACAATGCAGCAGCTAGAGGGAATTGTCAGCCGAGCAGCAGAATATGGCTGGGGAGACCAGAGTGACACGGTGTTGGCGACGGGACAATAACTCTAGCTGCTGCAGCCATATTGCTCGTATTAATGCACTCTTGCCGTCACAGCCATAGCGTCTAGCAGCTGCACCACAGCATATTGTTTTGATATCACTTATATTTGCTACTGCACCAATTCTGACACTATCAATAGTACTATGGCTCCCCCAACCATAGCTTTTTTCCGTGTAGTAGTATTTTTATATCAGTTAGGCTAAACCCTACTTCAAAGTTCCACAACGCTCTATTGAATAGCATGTCAAGCTTTTAAAGAGAAGTAAGTTCTTCGCCTTTATATTTACATTTTCCTTTTGTCCCTGAGCCGGTTCCTGTCACAATGTATATACTAACGCAAAGATTAAATACCTATATATGGAGCCTAAAATATCTTTCAGCTGGTATTTCTTGAAATTTTAACCGATTCAATGTTTAAATTACTGGTGGGGTAATTCTGGAATTACTAAGCACTTGGTGAAAATGAGCTCTCCAATTTTACTACCATGAATGAGACAGACTTTTCATGTACCGGACACTTTTTAGTATTATTTCTGTAATGGTAAGAATGTATTTGCGAATAACTAAACGGTAGTGATACTTCTGGACACAGAACGTGTGACCGGCATGGAGGTTACCGGAGGGTAAAAACGTAATCTCATATAGCTTTGAACATCCACACCAATCTAGAACGCCACCATGCAATGAATCTCACTTCTCACTCAGCCCACATTTTGAAATCATAGTCAAGGAATACACTAACAACAGAAACTAATATTTCCTGCTCTATTAATCTCGTCCTATCATTATATTATTTAATCTTTAAGATGAACGCAACTGGGTTGAAGCCAATTTTATATATGTGTAAAATAGTACAAAGCTTATTAATCTTATGTAATAGAAGAATTACATAAGGTAAAATTGTGGATTGATAAAAATCCATATTTCGCTAATATTTTGAAACACATTAGGAAGAGAAATTTGGGATACAGACGCCTTAGTAATTACTTAAATCTGGGATGTTACTGCACCAAATGACCTTGAATAACCAATGTGGGCCAGAGTAATCCACCAAAAATAACGTGTTATGAGAAACTAAGAAAAAAGTAAGAAAATGTTGTTCTTGCTCAGTCGGACATCATCCCAGATGAAGGTGAATCCACCGTAAAATGACTTAAATGCCATTTCATACATTTTCTGGCAACTTTTATAAAAATGTGTCTACTATCTGATTTGAACATAAAACGAAATCCTTCCACGCAAACCTTTTTGCAAATTGAACTTATAATTATGTAGTGTTAACTGGGATAATGAGAGAAACATGGGGTAGCAGACTTTTTCTATATAATACAAATACAATTGTCTCGGAAAACTGTATTTTAGGTTGGAAAACTCCCAGAAAATCGTAAAAAAATTAAATATATTAATCTTGCCGCCAAATATTTTTAGTCATTAACAAATTACTGCCGTAATGGTAGTGAAACTGCGGTAACTCCATAAATATGGTGCTTCAGTCGGCTCATACGAATTAAAACAGTGTTCATTTTAATATATTCGTGGAACAATCTGCATATTTTATTCCTTAATCTTGGTTATCTACAGGTAAAGCATTTTACAAGCAAAATTAGGATTAATTGAAAACAAAAGAAACAATAATTTGGAATTTAGTGTTTGTTGTGACTCACTTAGTAGCGTATGAACCGCCTTACGAGGGCGAGTATGACTCTGAACACACTGAACAGAATAAATCTCCGAGAGAACCGAGAATACGTTTTCCCTCTCTTTCATTCCCCCTCCCTCCCATTAATCAGTGCCACTCCAGCCATGAAATTCGAATATCAACCGCTAATGCACCCACGCCACCCACCGCAAAAAAATGGGACTCCCACCGCATCAAATCCGCCTCCACCGTCGACCCACCCGAGGATAAAAATGTTAAATGGTCCGAGACCGAGGGAATATTTTATGAGAGCTCTTCTCTCCGGTTAACAAGAGCCCGGAACTTCCTCCCCTATATTATTGCGATTTTCCTCTTCCCTATTCCCAAAGCTTTTCACTCGATCCTTTCCTCCCGGCCCCTCACCTTGCCCTCCCCCTAGATTCCCATGACGCGAGGAGGGAAAAGATATTCGGCCCCGGCCCCCGGCCAACGCGCATGGCGGAGGGAGTGGTCGGAATCGTCCCTCGGTTTTCCTTCTATTCCCGGAAAGGCTTCCTTGATTTTTCCTCTTCTTTGAATCCCTTACCAATGGCTTAATGTACATTATAAATTGAGGGGAAACAGTTGTTTGTACTACGTATTTGGAGGCAAAAAGGAAAAGATTGAAAGTAAATATCCATGGACCGGTGATGGAAATTATGCATTTCATTTATTTTTCATATTTATTTGGTGTACACTAGGCTAGGTGGTACCCAAAAAAAGTACCCATATTTAACCCCTGAGAATTTTAAAGCAATATTTGCACCGGCGCAATAATTGTAGTTTATTTAGCATGGCCGTGTCCATCGACCAAGAAGTTGTTGAGAGGCATGTCGCTGATATAAATAACATACAGCGTAACAACTTCCAAGATGAACAATGAGGTAGATAGTTTTATTATAGGTGAATTTAAGTTATATAATGTGGTATTATTTAAACTGCATTAAATATATTATTCATGATAAAACAACTGATGAAATATGTCCGAAAGTAAGCTACTCGCGTCAATGCACAGATTACTAACAACTAAATGTTATTAAAAAATAACTGGTGATGGATAATTACTACGCATAATTATCTACGATAATGGAAATAGACTATGCCAATATACGAAAATATGGGAATAATGCGGTCTGATTTACGTTAGTTTGCAAACGGTAAATACAAATAAAGTCAGAAATACCACTATACCGATAATATGGCGTCGGTACAACTAATCCGGGACAAATAACTCACTCAGTGTTTCAACCCGAAGTTTGTTTGTTTGCCATGTTTCCATGAAGATTGTCAAAGCTATGTATTTGAATGATTAAACGTGAGATAGGTCACTTGGAACTCCTGTTCTTTGTTGTTTTTTGTCGTTTTTTTAACTATCGGACAAAGGCCACTTTGTAATAGGTGCCTTCTTGCGGTGCGCTTTCGCGGACCACTACTCTCTGTAAAACCTTTAATATACCCGTTTGACGCTTCTTAAAATTAGTCCTTCTTGAGAAATAACGGGAAGAGGCTCACCCTCACAAAAAATAGACGAAGACAATAAGAATGGGAGAACCGGTGTCGCGGGTGAGGAGAGTGGATAATTACAACCTCGTACGCGATTGAGTACGGCATCATACGTGTGCACGTATAACCAGCCGTCCCTCTTACATTGCTGTTTTGGTGTTTTTATTTTGGCCATTCGCTCAAAACATTTCGATGTAATGGGACATAGTTTATTGAGTGAATGTGCAAAACAGTGGAAGAGGGAATTGGACGAAATAAGTGGGAGTGAGATGGAAATCTCTGATCGTTTGCGGAAGGGAATCGTTCATTGAATCGGACCAAGGCCGTCCATTATTATTCGGGCTGTGTATTTGGCAGTATAGGAGGGGGTGAGGTCCTGTCTCTCTCTTCTTTGTTATCGGCTGGCGTCATTCCCTTTTGTTTACCGTTCTTTCTCAAAGGCACCTTTTGTCCTTTCTGCGGCCGGCGAGTCCATTTCGTTTTTTCACGATTTGAACGATCCCTCCCCGTTTAGGTCATCGAACCCTCTCAAATACTTTCTATTAGGATTTGGTCGCTGGAAGTTCATTTTGGGGAGACGACTGACAACTGAGGCCATTTGCGACATTGAAGAAGTGTGTGTAGGTTGGTAATGGAACTAGAAAAGGTGGTAAGGTTGGAATGTAGTTCATGGAAGAGATTAAAGTGGAATGGATTAAGGATTATGAGGATTCTGTTGTCGGCGTTAACCTACTCTTAGCGAAGAGTGCCAAGGAAATAAAGGTTTAACGTCCCATCCAACGGACGGAATACTGTACTTTGGGTGCTCTCCACATGCCACCCAAGTAGGGCTTGGGTTTCTACTGTAAAATAGCCGATGTCACCTGGATTCAATACCGAGTCCTAGAGATGGAAAAAATTCAGTATTCTAATCAACAAAGTAACTCGATGATCACTTCAGTATTTGGTGATAGGAGAGCAGTAGGGAGATTTATTTTAACTTGACTGGTTTTTTATTATTTTCGAGAATCTGAGGTGGGGTTTTCTGTCATAATGTTTTATATTCTTTCGTTAGGCTTCCAATTTTGATCATAGGCGTAGCCAGCCACCAGAAATAGGTGTGGCACTGAGGCAATAGGTGTGGCATCATCAGTATGGTAATGGACGCAAACTTTCACGAAATGTTCACAGCGAGGTCAAAATTGAGACTAATTCGATTAAAGACAGGAAGAAAATCAGAAAACCTGTCAATTCGGATTATTTAAAGGGCTATTGGGAAAAACGGAGACATCATTTTATTGCGGGAGGGAAATTTTGAGAAAAAAAATTTTGGGATTCAGGGCAATAGGTGTGGCACGTGCCACAGGTGCACACACACCCGTCGCTACGCCTATGCTTTTGATTAAGTTTCGGTTGTGAGCAAAATACATCCGAGTTAAGGGACAACTGAGAAAGGATTTTCTTCCAAAACGTCTTCTTTCTTTTATTAGGTTTCCACTTTTCATTACGTCTCAGTTGTGAAAAAAAGATGTCCTATTTAAGGGTAAATGAATTTATATTTAATAGCAATCCCCTTCTCATATTCGTTAGCTTAACGAATGAATTCTTCCCCCTTATCTCCAACCCAAATACTTCATTAGATCGCATTGCGGGACCTTCACCGCTTGCATGCGTTAACTTCGTAATTAGCTAATTAAAACTGGACCTTTTCTTTGAGAATACCATTCCCTACAATGGAGTGTGTTGGTTCCGGTCAAGGAGTTTATATTTTCTCATGTGTAATCCTTAGAAATTTGTTATTTTTTTATTATGTAAATTTGCGGGATTGGAATCTTCTTTTTCATTCTCTTCTTTGCCGTTATTTTTCATCATGACCCATTGCCATGATTCATGTTTCTTATTTTGCTCTTTGCAAGACTGTACCACTCGGGTACCTAATTATCTTTCGCTTTCCAGCTCCGTGAATATATGCCTCCGGGGATTACACGTAATATTTTTTTTGTGCATCGAGATAAACTTACGGTTGCCCATTGAACAGCTTGGAGTCAAATTATATCGTTTGCGGAGCGCATCCATTTGTGCGGACCGTATTCCAGTTGAGACTCCTTTTCATCATCAATATCTTGATATTTTCAAGCATCATCATAGTTCTTGAGTTACACCGTCGGATATACAATAAGGGAACTCTGAGACTCCTGTCGGGGACTCGCATCTTAGAGGGAGCAAGCTTGAAGAGTTGATCTTGCGAAACCCAGCGAAGACCTCTCCCGCATGATTTCTAAAATTAGATTAAGTGAAATAACAAGTTGACGCAAGTCCTAGATTTCAAGAACATATTTCACAAGGCTTCTCACAAGAAACTAATATCTATTTAAATTATAATGATGTGGGGTCTATGAAAAAATAGTGAATTGGATACGTGTTTTCTAGCTAACCGAAAGCGAAAAGAATTAATCGACGGCATTATTTACGGTATAGTTATAGTGGCATTCTCGGTGATTGAACATTGATGTAAACGATATTAACTCTGGGGTACGTACCAAAATTAGATTATTTGCAGACGATGCTGTAATTTACCAAGAAAATGCCACTAATTCTGACTTCGAAGTTCTCTCATCGGATCTCAAAAATATTGATTCGTAGTGTCTTAAGTGGACGATCGAACTAGAAAATTAATAAATTCACTCTAGCACACTCATTATAAAAGAAATCACCACAGCACTATTTCTATACTGTGGCAGGGGCTGAAATTAAGGAGTATGATGAAGTCAAATACACGAGCCTTGACCTCAGACCTAACGCGGGGGAAACATACGATACATTTGCGGCGCTGCTTTAAAGAAACTATGATTTATTAGTCGAACAGTAGGGAAGTTCTCCGTTGAAAAGGTAAAAGACAGATGCTAGTTTTCTCTGGTTAGGCTACTACAGGGAGCTACACGCTAAGCTTAGCTTACTTGAAAAGCTCAAGCGAGTGTCAGTAGGCCCTAAAGGTATTAATTCAGCCCCGCGCTTTATCTCAAGAACGATAATCTCTAAAACCGATAGAAGTGACAACATAAGAAACATATATTGCCGGACTTACAATTATAAAAATTCCTTCTTTCCTTGTATAATTACTGTTTATTTAAAAAACATCGCGGCGGTAACATACGGCACATCGTAAACACACAATTTACCTCGTTCCCCTCCCCCCCAAATTTTCCGTATGCCCTGCCCTTCCATGTTTGGTGTTCTAACGACTCCTGCCACTCACTTCTGCGGCGGCTGGCTGAGAAGTGTCAAGGTATAGATAAAGTGACTGCAGGAGTAATGGCTATGCTCTAAGTTTACATCCAGTCCATTGTTGCATGGTTATGGCCATTTTAAAGGCATGCACATTTACACAGTCATACGTATATCGTTAATCAGAATCATTTCTTGAATTGTTATGTTTATGTGCACTTTTATGGAGCAACATGCACAGTCTTTCTTTAATATGGTGTCTTACAAGAAATTCAATGGCTAAAATTGCAGAAAATTTAGTAACATTTTTAATATAATTTATTTATCTAATTTATTGTTATTATACTGGTTAAATGTAAACGTTAAAGGGTAAAAAACAAAGTCCAGTTAATGGTAAATGGTAAATAATTTAGTTTGAAAACATAACTTTATGATATAAAGTTTCAATAGGGTTTCGAAGCATGTTCAAGCTTTCATGGTCATTTTTAGGTTTTAGTCCATCCGTCTAATATGGCAATTTAATTTCAAATCGAGAACCGTAGAGTTGCCTCGATCCCTTTGTTTTCGCCCTGGGAGCTGATTACACTGATTTCATTGCATCAACGTGTTGGGGAGGAGTTGAAGTAGACGTTTCGTCTGTGTTAGAGTGAATAAGCATGTCACGGTTTCAGTCTCGCGTTGAAGTCCTCGAGTACACTGGTGATTTAATTTCCCTTTCTAGCATCAGTCCCCCACCACCACATCATTCCTACTCTCCTTCCTATCCCCATGTCTCAACGAAGCGTTGCTTTTTTAGAGTAGACAGCCATTATGGAATGTGATCCATTATCCGACGGCCGCCCAAAACTTGACACGTGACTCACGGATAAAGCAAAGCGTTCGGTGGGGAATGAAAAAAGGGCTTAAATCTCCCACACTCTGTTCTTTAATTTTTTGTAACCGTATCCTTTGCTTTAACGGATAAATTGAAGAAATGTTCGCAGGTTCCCATGACAGCCCAGAGCCCACAACATAATTTATTAAAACCAGTACTACCAGTTTTAACCAACAACGACATTCTCAGTTACACGTGCACCACAATGACCAAACGTACCTTAGGATGCCTTAGTTGGCTAAACCGGTTGTAATTAGTTTTTTTTTGTCAAATCTACGAAGGCCACAGCGTATACTTCTACAATTATGCAGTGGTTCCACCCAGTAACGACTATCAATCTTTTCTTCATGGGCCAAGATTCAGTACGTTTTTTTCCTTCAGATTTTGTGTGGGTAGATTTCACGTTTGATGCGAATGCATTATGGAACGATGCTGCTGGTAGAGGAATTAAAATGAGCATGTTTTACATTTAAAATTCTTGCCAATCAAGTGTATTCATAGGCATTTTGGAGATGAGTGTGGTCGAAGTGAAATGGGAATAGACGGATTTTTTGTGAATACTAAAAATTCATTAATGAAATGAGAAGGCGTTGTCAGAAATGCAAATTCTCCAATCAGAATAATTATTAAGGTAAATTCTGACTTTAAGATTTGAAATAAATTAACAGTTTCCTCACGATAGTAGAATGCGCATGCTGAAATCATTATGCAATACATGTGTTAGCTGTCATGTAGTTTCTCTATTTTACTTTTTTTCTGCATAAAGATAATCCAGTACACAGCTTAAAGAGCCATGCTTAAAAAGTCAAGACACATTCAGTTAAAACAGGAATACCCATTAATAATCACAATTATAGATGCCGTGTATTATGTATGAACAAATCTTTTGATAAAATCAGAAAGATCGTAATATTATAAGATGGGGTTGTAAATATTTTAAAATCATCTGAAGGCAAGGCATGTACTGTACCTTGCCATAAATAAATGCAGAACCTGTGGAAGGAAATAGTAGGGGTAATTTTTGTCCATCAAATCTATAGCGATGCAATATACGTCCTTCAAATTTAAAGAACTATCTTTTGCCATGCGCTAAGCTCTTACAAGCCTACGTTATTTTCTCTACATTTAAAGCGGCAAGCACGCCGACAGACCAAGTAACAGTTATCACCCGTTATCATTGTCCAGTATGATAACGGCTATAGAACTTATGTACAAACATTATCAAAATAATTACTTTTCGGCTTAGCCACAACTAATGACATCATAGCATCCATTTGTTATAGTCAGGGATCATCTGAATGACCCTGGTGGGTCCTCGAGACTCCTAGGTAATTGTTAGGCCTAGCTAGATAGGTAGGTAGCTAGGCCTAAAATAATCCCTTATTCAATACATTCTCCTAAGCTTTCAGATGTTTGATAATGTATTTTTGGCCCTTGGTTTATCTGTAAAAGCTACTCCTCTTCTTTGCGCCATGTCCCGCTTACGTATACGAAATTATTTTGGCGATAAAGAGGGAGAGGGCAATGCTAGCTCACGAGAGTACATCAGTGGTCGCCTCCATTTCTATTGCCGCTCTCGTGGACCCGTATCGCAATTCCTCTTTGCCTTCGTGGGGTCCTCTTTGCGGTCATCTCTTTGTTCGCTTTCAACCGTCCCCCTCTTTATTTGAGAGCCACCCCGTGAAGCCGCCTTTTCTGCAGCAACCCGTAGGGGTTGAATGAGCGGAAGCAGTGGAGAGGGAGGGGGGAAGGATTCAGATTCGCAGCTGTATTCATTGATCTGTTGGGAGACCGTGGACAACCAGCGGTGCCTCGGATTACGAATTATCCCGCCAAGCCTTTAAGAGGATGATGAGTCTTAACTTATGGCAACTACAAATATTTCCAGTGGATATTTAAGAAAATTAAGATATGCAGAGTGTACATCGTTAGAACTTTACACCAAATTAATTTAGGTTTTTTCCCGATGGACTTAAAAGTTGCGGACTTTCAAAGAAGTAAGAGAAGTGAGCTGACAATGGAATGTAATGAAACAGAATGTTAAAAGAGGAAAGTGTGTAGTTGAAGCGTAAGTGGAAGAGAGGAATGGAACGTTTGGACAGCATGAGAAATGGCAGAAAGTATGAGGAGATGGCAGATGATAAATATGGCGTGAAAATTGATTGGTGAGGAAACAAAATAAGCACCCCTTAATTGGTTAGTTTTAATACCAGCCGATGGATAGAGTGAATGCCAAAACATGAAGATGACAATTTTCCGATGAACATTATAGTATATGAGAAATAATTTATTGTTATCTGCATACCGTATTCGTCTTTCTGTAATTTTTTTGAGTAACTTAAAAAAGGCACCACTTTGACGTTTGTTATAATTTTACAATAGCTATTTGTCCCTTCATGATATAATTGGTCTTGTTTAAAAAAAAAAAATGAATGTTATTAACTCCTTTTGCCATCGTGTGGCCAATAATTTTGCTTTCTCAGGGCTCTTATACGGGAGTATGTGTTAAATTTTTATTTTTATGTAGGTAATTATTATTATATTTGGTATGAATTTGTTGTCATTTGATTAAATTAATTTAATTTTTCCAGGAATTTGGTTAAAAAAGTAGCCATATTTTTCATTTCTAATGTAATAAGAAGTACCCACACATAAAAAAACTTGTAAGACATACTCCTCGAGCTCTGAGGAAGCAAATATAAATTTGGAGTCAAATAATGAATTGCGACAAAGGTAGAAATCTTTGGAGTAGACATTGTTTGCAGGGATGGAAAAAACACTGTGACGGTTTCTCTAACGGTGTATTACCTGCGTTTCTAAATTAAAAAAAAAATTTACTGACAGCCGCAGGTTAGGCGATTTGTGACCCAGGATAAAAGAAAAGTCGTCGAATGTGGCGAAAAAAATGATTTAATAAATTTGTAAAGTATGGGAGGTAAAATACAAAAAAAATTGGACTGGAGGGAAAAAGAAATGCTAGCGGTCAGAGACTGCAGGGAAAGGTAAAAATGGAGAGATCACGTAGGAAGCGTGGAGGAATTGAGAAGAAATATCTTTTGATTTAAAATCTTCTCTTTACAGATTGAAATATTTTTTGTGTGCAAATGAACGTAAATAAAAGGCATGGAAAGATATTCAGCGAATGAAAATGAGATTTGTTTCGGAATGTGTAAAGGAAAGAGCAATTTCGTGGAAGCGTGAGAGGCAAGCAGAGAGATTGGATTTTTATATAAGAAACTTGGAATTAGTATTCACGAGGGAAAAGATAGGCCAGTATAGGTAGGCAACGATAGGAGTATCGAAATGAAGACAGGGCGTAGCAATTAGGTGTAAGTTAAACATGGTGGAATATTGTATTTGAACTGGTAAATTTTCCTTGCTATTTTCCTCCCTAATTTTGTAGACGATTTTACCCCTCCATAAATTACCAGAAAAATAGGTTGATGATTAAATATTAATTTTAGAATATAAAATAATTATCCAAGGTACTTAAATAATAAGGAATATATTACTTAGAATAGTTAGACTAAGAAAGTAAAACCCAAGTTTTATTTTTATCAAATGAAAATTTTCGTTGGATTGTGTTCACAGAATTAGATCACGGAAGGCCTTAGGTAGCTACTTTCATTAATCTTGAGATGTGCCCAAATATGGGGCATTAATTTTTTATGACTTTATCTGTTGCTAAAATTTTTGCATCAAGGGTTTCTTCCAGTCTAATTAAAGGTTCTACGTTTACCTACGTCTACTGAGATACTTAATGCCTTGGAACTAGATGTGTACTAAATGCCTTTCATTTTGCAATGCGAGGTAAAACAGTTAGAGAATCAAGTATGCAAACTTTATATTTCACAAAATTTGGCTTACAATATACTTGGCATACCCGCATTTCCTTCCTTTTTCTTATCTGCTAAATACCAATATTACTTTTGTGCAATAGTTATAATTATTTCATGGAATTCAATGAAAAGAGGTTCACGAACAAGCTATCTGATATTTGTTTTTAACTCGAAATATAAATATTTCACCATCCTAGAAGAATATTAGCATGATACTGGATCATTCAACCTTTGATTAAAATTAAGTAATGTTTCTCCCTGTAGATACAAGCAGAACATAAATTTAATTTGGATTAACATTTCTCGTTACCCTGGCTCATGCCTTGGCTATATTCAACATTCTAATGGTCGTTATTGTAATGGATGGACCATGTTGAGTTCAGCTCCCACCATATCCAAGGGAATACTGAAATAATATTTTATTGGCAATTCTAGGAATTTAAATGAATTTCTGAGTACCTTATTTGGCAATCAAAAGCGGCTCAGCTTCCTACCTCTTGTCACTCCTATTTCCTCGCCATTCTCAGAATCACTTCAACTTTCATTTTCTCTATCTATCTAATTGTCTTTCTATTCCATGGTGTCCTCCGACCGTATATCCATACTTCCGTCCGTGTCCACAGGCACTCTACTTGATTATATATCATTCGTTCTTCTTTTCTCGATATGTTTCCACTCATTATCCGTCTACCTTCATCATTCATCAGCTCTTCATCCATATTTTAAATTCAGCCCCTTGGCCTTTTGCCACCCTTCACTCCTATTTCTTCTCTTGTTTGGGTCTTTCCCGCATATTAGGTTCTCAATGTGGATTAATCGTATTGCGTTATGTGTGTGAAAAGTACTGATAATTTCATGAGTGAACTTTCTTCTCCTAATGGCCCAAGGCGTGAAGGCGCTGAAGAGGAAACAATAGTTGGAACATGGCGACAATAAAATGAAGCAATTAGTGCTCGATGTTTGGCGTTTCCCAATCAGTTATATGTCCTATTGCGAGCAACAGGACCTCCATCTCGTTTTTTTGTCCTCCAAACCCAAACGGAAACGTCAGGAGGAAGAGGAGTGGCAGATTTGGATAATGAAATCAACCAGAGCGCACAGCGCAGTACCAAAAGTTTTTGAAGGGCACTTCTAAGTAATCTCGTTCCTCTGGGAGAGACGCGGTGACTCTAGAAAAAAAGTTAATTGCATTTAAATTCCGAATAGGAGTAGATTGAGTGACTGAAGAGTGGCTAATCGTTTATTGGCGAAGGAGGAAGAGACGGTGGAGGATCAGCAGAGATATATACCCCTGCAATCGGTTGTGCTCTACTAGGTATAACGTTACGCCGTTTGCGTTTCTTTCATTTCTTTGCATCTCCCTCGCTCTGAACACACGGGAAGAGTGTTTAGAAGATAATATGTTCATATCGGTGATTTCAGAAGTTGCACTTACCAATAAAGTATTATGTCGTCACATGTTAATTTTGCTAATGCCGACGCAGGATTTTTCCCGACCCAGCCCTCACTGTCTAAATGTTTTGTCGCAGTCATCTGTCATTCATGTATAAGCAAATTAATTTCACTTTCGGGTAGCCATTGTTTTCAGTGTAACTGCTATCTGTTACTACAACAAGAATAGCTTTATTTCCATTTAATATTAAATATATTTTTGGTAGGTAAGAAATATGTTTTTATGATTTGTATAATCCCTAAATATGTGGTTCTGCTTTGGGTCTTTTTATATAATTTAGAGTGGAGGAGTTATAATTATTTTCCTGGATAGTTGAAGTTACAGCATATAAGCACAATTTACTTCTGCCACAAGAGCTATAGAAGTGCAAAGAATACAGGAAACGCTAACATCACATTATCTCACAATTTTTGTTATAAGGCGACAAAAATTATTACTTAACTGGGGGAAGCTTGTAAAATTCTTCTGGCGTACATTCATCAAAAATGAATAATAACCGTTTGCTGAATGTTTTCGAAGCATTTAGTTCACAATGCATATTTACAGGCATTATCATGATAGAATTGTAGGAAAAGTTTATTTGTATGTTCGAAAAACCTTGTATAAGGCTGGTTTCGGTGGGTGACTGGATGAGATGTATGACTTTAACATAAGCATTCATTCTTTACAAGACAAAAATGATCCTATACTCTTAATTAGAGATAATTGAAGTTTGGAGGAGGAAAATAGAAGATTAATCACATTCATAATGTATTCTTTATGGGAATAAATTAATGGATATGTTTTGTTTTTACGTCTCTATTACATTAAAAACATTACATTTATGCTTACTAAAATTGCAAAATCACATTTTTAATTCGTGATTTCCTACAAATAGGTGAATGTACATTGATCGCACCTGGTCCCGGAATAATATGAGGAAAAGGAAACCAAGAAACCTCAGAGGTAGGAGCAGTTTTTCAGGGGAGCTGAGACAAAACTTGAGTAAAGCTTCCGAAAAAGTTGCTGACGCAGACCTGCGCGACGACGAGGAGAGGTAGAGGTGGGGGAGGTGAAGGGAAAAGACGGAGAGGAAGAGAGAGGGGGGCAAGAGAACCTAACTACTACGTGAAAAATGCACAAGGCATACACCCACGCAAGGAAAAAGGTTAAGGTAGTTGAGCGAGATTATTCCGAAGTCATAATCAAGGCCTTATTAGAATTTTACAAATTAATTTCAGCGTCTGTAAGAAGTATGAAGTAAATGTTGTAATACTAATGGTGCAAAAATATAGATATTTATGACAAAAATTCTCATTTATTAAATAAATGTATCCACATAAGTGTCTAATTTGACTCATTTTTTCACGCTGTTCAGTGAAAGCAGTTTCACGACAGGTTTTTTGGAATTCTGTAAAAAATACTGTGGTGAGCAATTGATTAATTTTTATAAATATTTGTGAAAACATACAAACTAGAAACAGTTATTTTTGACAAAATCTAGCCGTTGTAAATTCATCATTTTTTCAGTTTTTTCCCTCCGAAGCGCACAGTCATTCATTATCTATTCCATGTAAAACAGCTTCTCTTTTTTGGAAAATTGTTCGAACAGTTGCTCGGCAAGGGAGTATTCTGATAACATTAAAAAGATGAGTTTCATATAGCTTATATTTAAAATTTATTTTGACAGAAATACTATCATGTTGATTTTTATTTGAAGGAAAGAATTATTAAGAAGTTTTCCTCCTTTATACGATGTCAACTTCGCCGCTAATCTAGCGGCGTAGCTCTTCTTTTTTCTTTGTCTCGCCGTACTAAATGAATTGGCCTGATGAAATTCTGAAAACTCCCATCTAGTTTTCAAGCCCTCGTAGATGGATCTTTAAACCTATTCTCACTGCAATGACCGCCCTAGGTTCCAAATTGTCCAGTCATTTTGCGCTGTGGGCATTCAAACACCTGATGCTTCAATCCCTGGCTTCACTCTTGTTTTTCCTTCAAAGTATTTCCATCCCCCCCAAGATTTATCTGAAACCCAATGAAATAAAATATATGAAATATTTTCATTTTTCTGCACTTCTGCACTTAAATAGTTTAAGAGCACAAATGGATTATTATTAATTGTAAATATCGCTCTTTAGGCCGATAAATGCGGATTGAATCTATTAAGACTCATGTTTTGGATAAAGTGCATTTTTTGTACCGTGTTAAGGGTGAAAATCTCATAACTTTAATTAGTGAAGTGTCGTGTAATGTTTAACCCTTTCAACGCTGAGGACGTCAATTGACGTCCTACGCCATGCTATTGACTGACTGAGGACGTCAATTGAAGTCTTGCTCCGCTTCTTTTTCAATGGCCTTGGGTTACGCTGAGCCATCTCTCAGTGCCTCCCTCTTGCCTTTCAGCCATCAAATAGCACCCGGTCTTCGTAGTCCTTTTTGCCGTTTTGAGATAGCTATTATACTTTTTTTTCTGTAAAATTTTTATTTTTCTGATTTATTTTCTCTTGAAGTGAGCATTCAAAATTCTTTTAAGAATAATTACAATTGTATATTCCTTTGTATTAACTTTATATCATTCTGAACACATATATTCCTATTTTGCGTATTTCTTTGTTGATTATTTTGTTCATTATGCGAAGGAAAATTATAAATTTCGAGACACGTCTACAATTTTTTCTAATTATTATAGTATTTTAATTTTTTTGTACATAGTTATCATAAATAGCTACAAATGTGAGGAAATACTACCGAAAAACCGAAATTGTTACATAATCTATATATCTTTACTTGATGAATGTGATCTGTGCATAAATTTCCAAAAACAAGAGTTCCGTAGACCGTACATCTCATGAATTAACACGGGGAAAATTTCTAAGTACCGATTCTTTGATTCGCGCACTGAAGATGGCAATATCTTGAATAAGGACGTTTTAAATTTATTGTATTTTTTACGTTAATTCTCGTAAAAATCATTTCTGAGTACAAAATACGACGAAATTATTTATTTAACCATTTATACGATTTTTGTTGCTGGAGAGCTTAATATTAACGGTAGAATTTTGTTTAAAAGCTGTAAAGGCATTGTAAAACCAAAATAATTCATTTCAGTATAAATAAATATCGATCCTGTAGAAACAATTTTTTTTAGAAAAACCATCGCATAAAAAAATAGTTGACCTCGACCGCATGCCGTAATGGGCACCCCAAGTAGAAAAGGGAGGAGATTATCTCCGCCCGGTGGTCGAGAAAAAGGTTCAACACCCCTCTAGGCCCAGACCCAAGTTGGGGAAATAGGTACCTGAAAAGATCCCAGAGTAGTGAAAGCTCCGTACTGGCAAAGCAAAGAAATTTTCCCCGTCCCTGTCGCGAAATATGTATTTCCATTTTTCTACAAGAGATTCCAAAATTCACAATTTCCCGATTTTCTGCCCACCGAAGTTTCAACACCCTGTCCATGGTACTAACACATTGTACAATGTATCAGTACCATGACCCTGTCCTTCTTTGTAACTGTAAATCGGAGGGGGTATCCTTAGGGTAGGGGTAGGGTGCCACTCTTGCCTATACCTCCCACACTTTCTTCTCTGGACTCAGTTGTCTTTCACTCCACATTCTGTCCATACCGTGTTTGAAGTTCAGTGTCCTCTTCATATCGTGTAGCGTGTGGCTTTTGTATTCGCTGCGCGACTGTGCGAAGATTTCGGACTGCGCAAGTGTGGCGTTGTGCAAGTGCATTGAGCATAGATTTTAGGTGAGTTAAAATGTATTATTTCTTATCATTTAAATTTCAATTACCTACTTGCATGACTTTAGATTTTCCGTGATAAAATCTCTTCTTCTACCATCTTACAAAGCCTCACTTCCTCCCAATGCCTCTCCACTCCGCAGGACCGTAGATTTTTCAAAGCACTTCCCTAATACAATCCCAAAACAGCCCGGACAGAAACGGGCTAGCCAGAGAAAGTGTAAAGAATGCGCTTCTAAGGGAATACGAAAGGACACAACATATTTTTGCCCTGCCTGCGAAGGAACTCCTTATCTTTGCCTATCAAAATGTTTTAGAGCATATCATGTAAATAAATAGATACTTTGTTGTTTATGTATATACATTTTGTATTTGTTAAACACAAAAAGAAATTGTATGCATTAGAATGTTAAATTAGGCTAATGAAGAAGGAAAAATTACGCTAATATAGTCAGTGTAGCGTGAATACTTGAAATTAAATCTGAGGATTCTTTGTTATTAAAAAAAATAGGTTGTAATTTATGATTTATTTTACTTTATTGTACGTTAATTTTGATGTAATTTATTTAAATACTTTGTTATGGTTATCATTATTGTTCATAGAAATTGATTTCAATGTAAATTATGTAACTTTGACTTGCTTTTATTGTGTCTAAAATTTCAAATCTGTGAAATTTATCTGAAAATTCTACCATATATGTTCTGCAGAATATAAATATGTTCTCTTGTAAAGTAAACAATTTAAAAAAAAACAGTGCAATTTCAATTTGGTTGAAATTATGCATAACCATATCCTAGCCTTCTCTTTTTTGGCAGGCGTCAAATTACGTCTAAAAACTTTAAATATCGTTTCACGAAAAAATATTATCTCGTAGTAAATATAAAAAAACTCAATCGCATTTATTTCCTTGTTAAATTAGTGAAAATCAAAATGAAAGTATTAATTACTGAATTTTTTTATTGTTTCATTGTGAGTTCAATTTATTTTAACTTGAAAGAGAATCCGAAATATGATGTAATAGAAAAGAAAGCATGACTTCCGAAGTATGATATACTTCCACGGTAATTTTGGGCCGGGGGAAGGGGGTAGGGAATATATTCATTTCCAGTTGCATAGTTTCAACGATGCGGAAAATTAAAAGATGCTTTTCATTACGAATGGCTTATGTTGCAGCGTTTCAGGTATCAGTATATTTTTCAATAAGTACTAGATCTTCGAAACAGTGGTAGGTTTCGGTTGCCGCAGGTTGGGAAGTGGGGTAGGCAAGAGAAAGAAAGTATCGTGCATGGGATCAACGGGGCAAGGGAGAACGAAAGAAATTTCCTCAGATTTAGGGACAGAGATTGGGAGTATGTGTTGAGGTCGGTAAAGAAAGACATTACAGAACACTATTGATAGTAATGCGCGGAGAAGGACAAAGTATAGAGATGAGATGGCTGTTGTACATTTTGTATTATACTATTTCCTACTCCACTGAAAAGAGATTTCCTCCACAATTTTCTAAGGAGCAAAATATAAACGCAAACAGTCGTAATAAATAAATAAATAAATAAATATATATATATATATATATACAAATATAAATATACTTTTAAAACACAGGCACACGAAAATTAAAAGGACACTCGCAGAATAATTTGCGGACGTTTCGACGGGCAAGCCGCCATCGTCAACGACAAGAGACTAACAAGAGTATATATATATATATATGTATATATATATATATATGTATATATATATATATATATATATATATATATATATATATATATATATATATATATATATATATATACATGCATCAGACTTTCTAGACTCACTCCGATTATGTGCTACACGTTTCGTCCCCGTTTTTCGTTATTTTCGGTCAAGATTTTAAGATTCAAAACACTTCATCTTATAGGTTTTATGTGAAAGTTTTTTTTATGACCTTGATACATGTATGTAGAGTATGTGTACTGAGATATTACGTATGTGAAAAATATGCGAGAAGAATCTTCACTACGATGAACGATAATCATATCAGTTCATATCATATCATAAGAACTTTTTCGCATGCAGAAACTTGAACAGCGAACGTTGATAAATTTCGCCAGCATGTAGTAGATTTTTATAGGTATATTCCCCAAGAAATAACAAGGATTAATCCTTAAAATTTAAAGAAAATAGTTATAAAACCTTGACGAGAAAAAAAAATTAAATGCTTGCAGTTTCAAGGGGCTGCAACGCAACCCGAAACATAATTTTAAAGTTCTATCCGATGGCGGCGGACGTCAAATGAAGTCCTTAACAAAATCCTTTTTTGCACAATATTTTGAATGAAAAAAACGAAAAATATTAACGTATCCCATATTAACTTAGTATTTTACATAAGAATTAGCGAAAAAAAAATTCAGTCACCGGCAAAAGTTTGCAAAATATATGCCGCGTTGAACGTGTTAACTTAAATTGAAGTGATCCTCACACACGAATTCCACATTTTATCTTGAAATTTCCCCGGGATTTTTTCTCATAGCTTTCAACTATGACTCCGTATTTTTCTCTCGTTCGAAAAACAAAGAAATGTTTTTGGAGCTGTATGCGCCGTACTTCGACCACATGGTAACAAGCAGGGTTTGTACTGGAAGTCACTCATGCCAGAAAAAATAGTAGATCTTTCCGCGACGATCGGTGTACTGATAAACAACAATAATGAACATATAAAGCCACCAATAATCAATTTTTGAAGATATTACTGTGTTGACTAAATTCACCACAGAAAAGCGGTCTTCGCATAATGAAAGCACGAAAAGCTTTAAGAATATTTGATACTTGCCATATAAAACGTTGTATTTAGAAATGTTAATTATATTTTGAAAAACGTGGACTTAAAGGGAAATTTTGACGATTCTCTCAACTATAGGGGGAATAAGCTTGCATTTCCTGTTTACCCGCTTATACTTCTTTTGATAAGAAAGATAGAAATTATTTCAGCAAAGAAATATTTCTATTTTTGATTTTTCACTCGATAAACATCCATGGATGAAGTATATGTCCCTCATTTCACAGTTCTCCATGCACGCTACCGGGAGTGCCCAAGCCCGTCGGGACGGTAAAAGCTGCTGGCTATCGAAGGCAGCTGTGACGTCAGACGGGGACACGCCCCCTTTCAGGCTGATTTTCGCGGCGTTCAAATTTTGACTAATTTTTAACATTTATTTCCGAAACTAGGCCTTGCTTTTACCTCAGATTTTCAGCATTGTCCTTAACATCCTCTATCACCTCAATTTTAAAAAAATCGGAAAGTTCCTCATTTAATTTTTCGTTTAACACTAAAAACATTTGATCTTTACGAGGAATCCCGTCTATCCAGCTTGATACTCCATTGAGGACCGAACAGTTAAATGCAGTTGGACTTATCGGCTAGTGCTTCAACCTTACTCTTGGCTGCTTCTTCACCCGCTTGCTGCCCCTCGTCAAAATATGATACGCAGCAACTTTGTGCCGATATTACCTGCGCCCCACCCCCCTCGCTCCAAACACGGGATTGGTCCCTTATTCCATCCTCTGGATTGGAAAAAAATTCAAAATGGATATAAAATATTTATATAAGGACGTTATATCGAGTTTAAGTCATGAAATTAAAATCAGCTATTCTTTGCAGACGTTTTGGAATTTAATTATTCCATCTTCAGGGCTTAGAAAACATTCATTTAAGACCTTCAACATCAGGTCATTATTGTCAATCAATATCAAATTAATCAAATCAAATATATCAAATTGTCAAATTGAATTCAATTGAATATATCAAATTGTGAGGTCTGCATGATTAACAACGAATTATAAAATATTAGTGGAAAAGAACAAACTGAAAATTTCACTAGTATTTTGTTTTTTATTCATGACCAGGGTTTCGACAGTTTATGTCACCTTCAGGTGCAAAATACAAAGTTTCACTCCAATAGAAACTCAAAGGGTGGGAGTATATATTGGAGTGAAACTTTGTATTTTGCACCAGAAAATGGCATAAACTGTCAAAATCCGGGTCGTGAATAAAAACCTAAATAGTGACATTTGCTAAGTTTGTTATTTTTCCATAATGGAAAAACTTCACACAGTTACATACCCCTGGCATCGCTCGTTTTGATAAAATATTTGTGTAAATGAAACCACATCCCATCCCTTATTTGAACCACTTATTCCTACTTCTTCCTTCTACTACATTTATTAAACTCCTATCTCTCCCATTTATACGCCATGGGCATATATCCCGGAGGCGAGGGTATGAGTGTGTCACCATTTTCCTATCGTTCTTCTCATATCCCGCGCCCTCGCTCCTGATACCCTACAGTGTGCCACCTTCTCTCCGGGATTTTGTCAATTTTTTTTAAAGAAATCCCTTCCTTTGATTCACCACTCACGGATAATGAACATTGTTGCTGGATTCGACCCACTTTTCCCTCACGTGGCTCAATCTATTGGGGAGAGAAGATAATCTCGGGTAATAAATCGCCATGAAGAGCGTGTGGAACAAGCGAGGGGAAATGAAGGGGGATGGGTTGCGTGACCCCCTTAGAGAAGCGGGGGGTTGAAAATGACGGTGAAAAGCACAGACATGCTGGATGGAAAGAAACGAGCAGAATGTTACGAGTGGAGTTCGAGGGAGTGGTGATTAAGGTGAACTCTGGAATGAAGACGCTATTGGGAGTGCTGAAACACGAGTCGTGTGTCTGTTGCAATTCTCTCATCCTGAAGAGAGGGGGAGGGGTTCGATGCTCAGATGAGAATGGAGGTGTGAGTAGGTAGATAAAGAGTTTTATCAAATTAGAAGGGACAAGAAAACTTGCAAATATATAGCAAACATTCAATGGCCAAAGTATATAATACTTGTGTACAATATTTCACGGATTCAAATTTAATTGATCACTTAATTTATTGTGATTAATATTATATTAGAGATATATCAGTAATCTGTACGACACCCTCTATATACGTAATTAACATTGGTGTTCGCACTTCTGCAAAGTATAATAAAGATTTTTTCTTCTTACGGAAGTCTTACAAAGTCATTGCTCGCTTGAAACGCAATCCGAAGCAGTGTTCAGGAGGGTAATCCATCGGCCCATGATCCACTATGGTTCAAGGTATTATAAATATCATAGTGGGAAGGCGCAGATGGCAATGAGCCATTATGTAGGTAAGTGTCGAAGCCTACTTGATAATAGCTCACGTCAAAAGAACCAATCAATAAATGTTCAAGTTCTTCCGAAATGTAAGCGGCGTTTCAATTTTCATTCCCTTTGGCGATTACGGGCGGAAGTATTGTCGGATGAATTGTGCTGAAATTATAACACCGTGTGGGGAAATATTTAGCCGAGCAGTTTTGAGCCATGATGGGACGTAGAGAGCACTTTGATTTACCACTCAGTCTCCACAGCCGACAGCGTGATGGAAGTGGAGGGTGCAATTTTTATGAACCCTTGAAAGCCTTGCACTTTCCTCGTCCATCCATACGTGACCCAGGTGCGATTATCGACCGCCTTCCTTGATTCTCTCAGTCACCCATTTCACCGTCACGTGGCCTCTAATCGTTTCCCATCCATGCCTACAATTCAGTGCTCTTCACCAAGTTGAAGCGCTAGTTGGAATGTAGTATTCGTCCGATGCATCCTGCATGCTGAGTGAGATCTCCTACGTTTTCTCTTCCACCTGCCATATTCACCTCCATCCTAGCTTGATCTGAATAATAATAAGGCTAAAGGAAAATGCCTACAATATACATTCGAATAAAATAGTAATTGCAGTGCCCTATCATAATTTTCTTATCACCCTTACTTGTGTGCAAACATTTATGTGTACCACTCCTCATCATTAGGAAAATTAAAACAATTAACGGCCGTATCCATAGTTACGTTAGACTCCGTACAGGGAAGGTTTAAGGAAGTTCGATCGGCGATTACATTAAATAAAATTAATCATCCCTTTGGCTTACTTTGTGGAACTTTTCCATGTTTGAAATAAACTTTGTAGTTTTCCACACGTTTTATTTTTCCCTAACCGGTTTCAACGAATACTCGTAATTTTTGAGAGGTTAAAAAATATTATGAAAAAAAAAGAAAAAAGTGTGGAAAACTATAAAATTTATTTTTTAAAAAAATATTACATTATAACCGTATTCATGATGTTTTAGCACTGACCGACCTTAGCCTAGCTGGCTTTAGTCCGGAGAAATTTAATCCTGTGTTAACGTTGAATTTCAGCTTTTTGCGTAACCATTTTCTCTTCCGCTTTTGCGGTGTGGTAATTGTCGGAGGTGTTCTGTGATTTATCGTCATCTCCTCGTTCTAGTTAGTGTAAGGGTCAATATTATTAAGTACTGAATATGAAATGAACTGAGAGTTTGATATACTACATCTTTTAAACAAGTGCTTGGTATGTTGTTACTTTTCAGTCTATCAACATGTGCAAGTACGTATGAAAAGTAAGAAAGAAAGATTTTTTCTTAATATTTTTATGTTAACCACTTGTTTTTATTTAAAAAATTGCACAAGTTACTGTAAGACGTTTTACAATTTTCAGCAACTTGTGCAACTCCGCTAACCTCGAAGCAAATGACACGAATAAACTTAAATGAGCCTACTGTGTGCTCTAAAATGGCCATTTAGACAAAAATGGCTAAAAAATACCAGTATATTCAATGTTGACTTTATTTACGTTAACATTGCGCATACCGCTTTACAGTTTTGTTCGATCCAATTTAAGTAATCAAGCAACAGTGTGAAGTCCCTAAAAGTAAGCAATGAGGGGAAAGACCAGAGAGGACCAGAGCTCTGGTGAGGAGAGGGTTTTAATATAACGCAAAGCTCCTTACCAGTTAAACTTCCCGGGAAATACTCTGTTACTTGACGATTAGCGGTGTTGCCAAGCGTTCCATCCTCGCGCAGTAGGGAAGTCTCGAACTGCGTTAGTCCCTAGTTACTTCCTCGACTCAAGCTATGAATACCAAGTTTTAGTTCCGTTCTGAGCCTCACTTACACCGGACTAAGATAGAACTCCTAACCCCTGGTTTTGCATAACATCTATGAACACAGCCACTTTGGTTCCAATCAAGGATTAGTTGAAGGAATTTTTTGATTACTTATTGCGTTTTCTTGCTGTACAGGTGAGTGCACCTCATTATGTGAAGTAAATACATGATTCCTTTTAATGGCGCCGAGGACCATGGGAGGAGAATACCGGATAACTGTTGACTCCGAAATTCTTACTTCTACTATCTGTGGTAAGGAGATCATATTTCCCTATATTATTTTTGTTAATGGCTTACTTTTTTCGACACCTAGTAAATTATTTTCGCCAGATAGCAGTACTGCTTCCTTCCTTCCTTCCTTTGGCTCAAAATTACCGTTCTCACCTACCCCGACAGTCATTGAAACATTTTTGCCATATATTCTCGAGGAAGAAAATAAAATCAGCATTTTAATTTTTTTTATATGTGCATCTGTTTATCTTCGGAATACTAATAATATTCATAGGTCGTTATAATTTTGATATGTTTTAGTATAATTATTCTCAATTAAATATCTCCATCAAATGTCATTAACACTTTATCGCTTTTGCCATTGGAAAAGAAAGTTTGAAGTAGGGCAAATAGATTTGAGTGAGAGATTACCACATACTTTTGGAACTTCATTATTAAGTCCTTGCAACACCTGAGGGAATCTTTTTGGAAATCCTATGATCAAAGTTCTTTGCTGAAAATTTCCTCGGAAACGCTGTTAATCGGAAAAGTAATTTAAGTACTCGGCATACAGGTAACATCGGTATCTCAACGGTGCAGCAAAATTGCAGTTGGAGAAATACATTTTGCTGTGATTTTATTCCGTGAATGTTTTTTATTTTGCGTTATTTGCATTCCTTTCAATTATAATTTTGTCTTATCCGTCTTAAATTATTCTTTGTTTTTCTCATGAAATCATTCTCAGGGTCTCCAGCCTTTCTCTCCCCATTCCCCTTCTGCCTCCACGGTTGAAATCAGCCCGCCCGGAGCAGATGCCCCGCACCACTTTACGACATCCTTCCTAAACCCATTCGTCGCTCCCCTATTCCCGCTTTCTCCCCTTTCCCTCAGCTCAACCCTCAAACACGTGAATCTCATCTCCTCCTCCCTATGTCGCTCCACCAACACGAAAACCAAGGCAACCACCTCACCCAACCGTCCTCTTCCTTCCTGTGACAATCTCCCTAATACGCCCTCACACGGGGGTAGAGGGGAGACTCATAATTATTCCATTTCCCTTCTTACCTTCAAGTTCAGCCATTTTAAACCTTCATAAGTCTTGTATTATCCTTGGATTAGCCATTTTTATTTCTCATTATGAAAATGCCCTCGCTTCTTGTCCCTCCTTCCATAGCACTCTCAAGGAACCCAGAGGAATCCATTTCCTTACAGTTTTTCCTTTTTTTTCATATAATCTTATTAGGCACTTATTTTTTTATCCAAATTTCGTTCCGTTGAGTTGCGCTTGCAATAATTCTGGCGAATTAAAACTGTCGACTTGTATAAAATCTAATATAACTTGACTTTTTAAGAAAGGCTGATGTAGAATAAATGAAATATTTGAGACTGTAATAATAATTATTACTTCTATTGCTTTAATGAATAAATAATAACTTTTGTCAACGATATTAAAATGTAGAATTTTAATTACGCTTTTCATGATTTTATTTCTAAAAATTCATAACCTCTGAATTAAAAAATAGGTAGTTTAAGTGGTGATGAGAAACAAAGTAATGGATGTGATCCAGAAAACATTCTCCATGAAAAAATATTTTAAGGGGTAAATAAATAAGATAACCATTTATCAGTAATAATTTCAACATATCCATTGAGTATTAATTACTAGCTTAGGTAGTTAGGAAGGTTTCATATCGAAACACTGTCCGATTTCCCTTTAATTACCTAATATTTACCTAATATAAGCATCAAGCTTTACTCCCTAAGTCAGATTGAAGTATTTTTCCTTCTTGAATAAGGATTTTATGAACTCCGACCCGTTTCTTTTGTTTGGTTTTACTGTAACATGTCTATGAAATATATGTTAAATATCAAGTGCCACCACTCAGAATTCGTTCTTATTCTTTATTCCTCATTTCCTTAAGTTTTCTATCAAGGTTCATCGTGTTCAAATTCTCTACGGTATTCTCCACACTCTTTTCCAGCATAAATGGAAAGGTTTTATCATCCTATAACTCTTTGGTATGTACTGCCAACTTTTTCTACTTCCTCCGTATTTCCCATCTTCCCCCATCAGGCATTTACAATAACTGCTACATTTTCTGTTAGATGGAAATGATACTACATCGACGTAAATCTGGTCTTCAGCAATGAGGACATCAGTTTTCAGGACATATTTCATTTTGAAATCAATTTTTATTGAATGAAGAAGCTCCACTCTAAAACTTTGATCCCATCCCAATTGTCGCTTATTTTTAATAAACTAATTCATGCCAGTACCTACTCCGCTGCAGCTCATCGACATGCATCATCCGGGTTCTCTTGGCTATCTTGCGCTGTCCATAGTGGGAAGCATGAGTACACTCCCTCTGGAACCTCTTTGGATAATGTGATCGATTTCGGCCAAGACCGCTTACTTTAACCAAACTCGCTTCTTTATCCGTGGGTCCCCATCTCAGATCCCCATATTCAGAAAGTTGGCAAAACTTAAAGTATTATTCCAAACTGCGGAGAAAGGTACAACAACTGTAATAACAGCACTTGGCTGAACACATCGTTCCTCAGATCTGTAATCAGAGCATGAACTGCCTTGCATACATTTTTCACTGCCATAGCCATTCCAGCGCTGTTTCCTAATTCTGTCCCGAAATGTTACTCTCATCTGTGTTTCCACGTATCATCACTCGCACAGCAAAAACTGCTGTCACCACCAAGTTAGCACCAGCTCCGTTTCTAGCTCAAACATTATTGCTGGAGCCAGAGCAGCAGCCGGAGCTTGAAACTTTAATGTTATAGCTCAGGATCCGACCGCTAATTTTAATTTACACCAGGAAACGATGCATAGTAAGTGGTGCATAAAAAGTATCGGTTTTTGTAATTTAAAAAAATTGTTTTAAAAGAAATAAATACAAGTTGGGTAAAACAGGATGTACAAAGTTTGACCGGAGCCGGAGCTAAGAAATAAACCGAGAACCACTTCCCCAGACCTCGGCTCCAGAGCTCGGGTCACCACGACCCTTCTCTCTAAGGTCAACAAACCGTAGATTGGGAGCTACAGTAGTTTGCGTAAATGTTTTCGGTAGCTCGCTTTTGACGGTGACTGAATCTAATAAATGTACGAAACGACTTTAATTTTGTCTTAGATAGATTGCCACATATTTTCATATTTGGAGAGCAGCTCTTTTAATAGAGCTGTTCGCTTACCTCTGCCCTGACCACTTTCCTATAATACGCTCCCTTCCAGACAATGACCTTATAGTGTGTGATAAAGTAGAGGATTTTGAGTGAGCAGGTAAGGGGGTAGAAAAGAAATAGGTTTTATAGACGGGATGAAGAGGGATAGGACATACGCCGCGATGAAGAAAAATATTGTACAGGCGTACAAAGGCCTGCACCTGCGAAATTCTAACGTATTTTTAATTTATTCATATTTTAACCTATATTAAGTGGTAGATTATCCTAATGATAATAATTACAACTAACAGAAACATCTCGCTCAGTCTACCTTAGCCCTATCTCCTTCTAGGCGTTTTCCAAGAATATGATCGCCTCCAGACAATGTCTTTCAATGCCTCCCCCTTCTTCTTTGCCCTCCTTTGAACCCTTTTCCCCTTATCCACAGAATTTCCCCTCCGTTTCCCCGCCCCTCACTCCTCTTCTTTCTGCTCAATTTCCCCCAAGAATCCCCCGATACGTGTTACTCAGAATTTTGCTGGGGAAAAATTTCCTCATCTCCTCCACAACGATCAGCTCGACTCCCCTCTTCTTTCATTATTTTTCCTCGTTTCATCGCCCCTAATTCTTTTCCTAACTGGATTATTATGCATCAATTCGGTCTTGATAATTTATGTTTGCTCATTCGTTCGCCAATGCATTGATTTGCTGGATTTATATGGTCCTTTTTACTCTTTTAATGGTCCCCTGTTCCAAGCATTATCCTCATCTTCGGTTTCGTCGGCTTAATTAGAGCTAATTAGGAAGTGATGATGGTTTTTTTATCTTAAGAAACCTATTATTTAATAGTAGATTTTTTATTGTATTTTATAACAAGTTTGAGTTTGGATAGGAAGGAAGACTCAGTCTCTAGCATTTTTCGGGCAGTCACCGCGTTTGTAGTGTCTGCTAGCAATTTTTCCCCATGCTCCTATTGACGTTTCCAGGAAGAAATCGTTGTTAGAGAAAGCAACCAACGCGGTGAATACCAGGAAAGACCACGGAAACGTACGATAGAGCAATTCTCACTCATAATACCTATTTTTCTCTATGCATTCCATCGATTTCCAAATCTAAAATCCCACTGAGAATATTAGAAACGGTGATGAATTATTGCTAATCTCTTGTGTGAAGCGTCATTAATACTTCATTAACTCACTCATGTTAGTTATCTTTGTTTAAAGCCCGTTTTACACGGGGAACGTAATTGCACAATCTGATGTACCTACAAACGTGCATTTCAAATTGCATCGTGTAAAGCCGTCAATTGCAAGAACACATGCGCGAATGCACGAACGCGAGATGGCAAAATAGTCCCTGCTCTAATTCGAAAATGATTGCACGCCCGATTGAGAAAAACATGCAGTTTGAAGTTGTACAATTTCGTGCCCCGTGTAAGATGGCCTTAAGAAAATTATCTTCAGCCTTATGATGAGCAGAAAGTATGACCCAATGTCACTTCTCCCCTCTTATCCCATCCAGAAAATTCCATTCCTGTTCGCCTCAATGCCTGGACTCTGCTCTCATGCCATAAACATACACTCCCGGAGTCACCTTTGACACAAGGGGAAAGCACTCCAACTTGTTGTCGCAAGACACGATGCCTTCCTTCTACCTCTCTATTTGTCCGAACGCAGAAGGCAGGGGAGGGCCCTTTCATTCCGCCTTCCTTTTCACCGTTTCTTATCTCTTTCCTTCCTCCGACCTTTCCACCTTGGCCACTTGCGCCCCTTCCCACGTAGTACTCCACCTCATCTCTCTCCGCCCTTGACTCGCAATCTCTTTTTAAAATTCAATCGCCCTCCAACTCCTCCTCTCCACTTTCATCCTCCGCCCGGTCATTTGTCATCTGACTTGCAGATCTGTGGGAAACAGCTTACGTATGCACAATGACTTTCGGACCCCCTTGAGTGTGTTTGGGGTAGTGTTGGAGGAAGGGGTCTGTTGGCTGGTGGGTGAAATGGGTGAGCAGGAAGGAGAGTGGGTCTGAATCAAAGGACTTAGCCCACGCAAATGCGTCATCAGAGTCCCTTGCAGTAAAAAAAGGCCAGGGTAGCGTGCCGAGGGTCTCCTTTGCCACCTGCGTCCACGTGTTCACCCCTCTCTCTCTTCCGTAGTCATTCTCCCCTTCACACACCCACTATCTTACTCCAAGTTTCCGAATGAATGCGAGGTAAACCTCACCTACATCTACAAAATACCCTGCAAGCCATCTCAAGGGTGTTTGGCGGGGGGTGAGTAGTCACCAACATGCATTGCACTATACTCTAAGGTTAGTTTATCTACGGCTAATGATGCATTAGCATAAATCGCTAATGCCTTTTACGAGACGAAGCCTCATAACTATGCACTACACTACAGATATGCTCCCAATGGAAAGGGACTGATAGTATATATGTATTTTGGAACTACACAAATGGATAGAGACTCAAGAGTTATGCTGAAAACATGCACGGCGTGCCGTTAGCACTAGGTAACAGATACGGATATGTACAAGTATTATGGAGCACTGCTACTACTAAGAGCTACGCTACCTATTGATTAACCTAGTTAAAAGTCTAATTGGCAGCTGTTATAGTTCCTTATCGCTCGCGGGAAAAATGACATTTTGAATTTGTCCGTTCTGCAGTCTAGTTCCTTAATTTTATTCTCATTATCTGATCTACCGTAGTATGTCGGATTTCGTAAAATATTATAAACGTCGTCAAAGAATAAATCGATTTTGAACTTACATAATAGACTGAGCCTAAGTTTTAATCGACGGTGTGAAAGCGTTGCCCATCCCAGTTATTGAAAAATGTCAGTAACCCTAACGAGATTATATTTAAGATATTTAATATATAAGAACGAGATACATTAGCCATTGACAGAGGGTTTAGCCAATGAAATGCTTTCTTCCCCGCCGTAGAAAGTGCCACGCATGGCAGACGAAACACACTCGATAATCCTGACAAATCGATGTAGACCGTATATAGGGGAGTATATTTATAGACCCATACACAATGTAAATGCAACATTTTTAACGTAACTAACGAAATTTTTATGGTACCACATTCATTGAATCTCTTTAGACCGAGAAGTTGGGGATAACTGCGAATGAACTACTTGATTGCTGATATGCACTACCTGCGATGGTATTTTAAGAGAAAGTATGCTAAATATTATTTTTTCACGATTCCTTCATGGTTGCCGTTGAAATAATGAAGAAGTTAGTTAAAATGCTCTGCAAACTTAAACTCATTGGATGCTTATGTTCTGTAGTGTCCATTTGCTAGTTGAAAACGTTTGCATAAAATTACTATTAATGCTCAAGTAAAAGGGTCATTAAACATTGAATGACATTGAAGGCTACAGAGGTACTCTGAAAAAATTCACAGCTGTAAATAACTGTGCGCGTATCTTTCACGTTTCAAGTGCAAGTAAAAAAATTGAAGTGTCTTAAGCACTGTGGCCTGACAACAAAAAATTAACTTCTGGCAAAGTCTGGGAATAGGTTCACTAGTACCAGGAGCTTCGAGAAAAAAAAGCAATAGCCGGTCATGTACGGAAGTTTAATTGAGTGGACAACTTAGACTACAGAGATATTTCATAGGAAATGTTATTTTAAGCTATAAAAACATCCAAGGTTAAAGACTATACATAAAAAGCACACACCTCAGGTTCTCCCCACATTTCTCACGACAGCGAACCTGAAATGAAATGTTCCCTGGCTGGCAGCTTAACCCGCAGCAGTATGGCATCACTGCCCAATTCAGACGCTTGCGGCTTCGTCCACCTCCCACTTGGTAATCCTCGGCCGACGACAGAATTCGACCCTATCTCCAGGCAGGAGAACACGGGCGTAAGGATTCCGCCAACATCCTCTCACGACGTCAAATCCAACAAATTCTGTCCCGGATTCTTTGTCGCCTTTGCCCATCGTACTGACCCGCATCCTCTCGCACACTGAGTCCTCCTTGGGTTCACAGGCCTCGTAGTTTTCTTTACATTCGCCACATGACAAAATTTTTCTTGAAAGAAAATACATAGAGCCAATGCTCCACACACGTGTAATAACGATATCTTTACTGTCTTTATTTATCCATTTATGTATTGCAGCATGTTGCATGGTAGTGAATTTCTACAATTGCAAACAACGTTTATTTCCAGGAATTGCGACAATAATTATGAACTTTGCAAAACCAAATTTATAGCAATACGAAACATGGACCCTGCTTCAGACCACGTGCCTCTTCAGGGAGGGGGACTGTAGTGTATAGGAGGTACTACCACGTATTCAAAAATACCCCTTACGCTATACGATGATAGGGCATAATAGCGATCGGCAACCGAAATGGCACAATGTACGCAGTTTTTTTTATTAAATCCGGGAGTTAGCCACTCCTAGTTAATGGCATAAACTATCAGAAAGTTTAATTTAATTGTCGTTTTCATGGCGCTCCGCCAATAAATCTTTCAAGCGCCACCAGGTGGCATGCGTATCAGAGGTTGCCGATTGCTGGACTGCACTGCTATTTAATCGGTAGGTACTTTGTAGAAATTCAGCGCACATCCTTACTTGGGGAAACTTGAAAATAGGTCCCCAATTTGTCTGCAATAGCGTAACTATTTCATGTATTACAGATCATGAAGTCCAGCACCTACTTCCTTATTTGCCTAGCCTGGGACTGATTGGAATTTGGGAATCTTATTTCACGTCTGTATTTGTGTGGCTAGGAGAACTAGGAGTAGCTACACAACATTAAAAGCATTAGTTTTGGTTATTTAAATATGATTTGTTAAAATTTCCTTTGAAAATCATGCTTTGGAATAAAAATAATTTTTCTTCGAGGTAAATGTAGCTAATATCCATTGTCCTGAAATCATCTATCTTCATGAAGCTGAAGTTATCGTGGTGGCAGTGGGAGCGAATAGATGTAGTTCCCTAAGCAATACCTGTTACTAACTATTTCCTGTGTCGCCATTTTCTTTCAATCCTCCTTTTCGTACTTTAAAAAGCAATTAATTTTCATACATGATTAAACTACATCTTAGTATTTTTGGCACTGAAATGTATTACTGACCGTGGTTTCAGCAATTCATTGCCATTAACAGGATCAAGGTTATCTTGATAGTAACAATATATTGCTGAAACATGTTATGTAATAAATTTTAAGCGTTGATAGGTATTGGGATATCGTTTTGATTAAAAGTGACTACGTTTTGTGAAGTTAAACCTGAATCTGCCACACATTTGTAATTATTTTCATTTTTCGTGGTTTCCTTTCCCGTCATAGGTATGATTTGAAGCTTTTGTTTAACCCATGATTTATCACTTACTTACTTTATTGAAAATCAAAAGCTATTTATATTTATCATTAATTGCGGCGTATCAAAAATTACAGATATTAATATCCAGATAGATCGAGGTATGAAACAGAATTTTTGATATGAAAAGGAATTAGATAAAGGGACAGGAAAGAATTAAGGGCTGCATAAGGCATATTATTCGACTTGATGATTTTGAAAATTGAATTGACTTTGAGTCTTTTTAAGTGACTTGATCTTATTTACGATATCTCGACGAAGACGGAATAAACTCATAGTAAAATCCGTATTGGAAGGAAATGGAGTTTTCTTTTTTATCAATGATATGGTGTTATTTTTAAGGAAACTAAAGATAATTTTTTCTACCGGCTTCTATGGTACATCTGATTTGTGAAATAAACTCATTGACCCAGAGTCTTTCCATGGTGATCATATGAGTGAGCGAAATGGAGTCCTATTCTCAGTAACTTCGTTTGAGACGTTCAATTGCTTCAGCAACCCTTCAGAATCGGGGATAAAGTTCAGAATAATGACCCCCTCTTATTAAATGCAACAAATGAAATTTGTCGGGGACCATCAAAATTTCGTGCGCACTCAGTGTAAATGCTACATGCATCTCTGCGATGGATGTGTTCTGCAAATTTCGCTGTTTTTCTCCTATGCTGCCGTTTGTAATCGGATGCAGTTTTACCATTATAATTCTGTCAGTGTCTAGACCATTCCTATTCCTGGAGCTACGAAGTGGACGATTTTGGGCCATGGTCTATGGAACTTTGAAAATCCTGCATAACGGGGAGGGGGGGGAATTATGGAGTGTGGAGGGTTCTAAACCCTTCCTAATTTATGCCAGGACCAGCGCTTTGAGAAGTGGGATGCATCACCAATACCTGCCGTTCCGTTTCAATTCGTTTGACAGTGAGATCTTAAGATACAGACCCTGGAAAAGTGAAAGCGAAGGGTGATTTTAACCACTTGCCTTGCATGTGTGTGCCTCGTGCTTTTTTCGCGAAGTAGTTTGGTTCCCCTGGCTAACTCTCTCTCCCTCTCTCTTTCGTTACCTCCCTCTTTTCCCCTCCGTCATTTCTCTTCTCCTTTACCCTCTCCATTTTTATCTCCCCTCCATCCCGTGCAGGTCTGCGCCAGGAAATTTTGGGAGAGCTATACCAGAATACACGTCGCAGCCTGCGTCGCAGGAGCTGAGGCAGGGAGTGTGGGCCGACGATTGCTACCAGTCATCTTTTGGTCTTATGATTCTTCCCCGAGGAATTATAGGTCATCTTTGGATTGCTGAAAACGTACTTAAACTGAACTTATGTGGTGCTAAATCTTTTCGCGACCATCAATATTTCTTAAGAACCTACACAACAAACATTATATCTCCGCAAAGAACACGAATACAAAGGAAGATTTAACCCGTCAGGGTTTCATATCGTCTTCCGTTTTCATCCGATGTGGCTACTATCATGAAAACGGGTGGTTGGGTAACATACAACACAGCCGCAAAATGATACAATAACGACTGCATGAAAATGTTGCTCCGATTTTCTCACCCTCTATCACAACTATACTCTCCTCGCGCTCTAATACAACTGTATATTTCTCACCCTCTAATACCACTGTACTTCTCCGACTATCTGAATACAACTGTACTTCACTCACCCTCTAATACAACTTTTTCTTAAAGCATGTATTCACCAGAAAACCAGAAAATGTGGTATAAATTGAACAAAAACATAAAATAATCAAATTGAACTGTCATTTAATAAAAATAAATTTTTAACAAAAATGAGCTTCATAAAGAGACCGAAGGACCACCATTCACGGTTTAACTGACACTTGGCAGGCGGGCAGGCAGGAACCGTTGAGTCGGGCTGAAATTGCACACGGCAGGCAATTGCAGGGCGTGCAGGCAGGGAACAGAGTCATGCAGTAATAGATTGGCATATATTTACGCACGGCCACTCCTTACCCTATCAAACGGCCCTTTCTCTTTTCTCAGCGTTTCCTTCCTATTCCTTCCCTTCTCCTCCTTCACCGCCCCTCGTCCTCCCCAATTCAGAGTCCCCGTGCTCGCGTGCCTCTCCTAAGAGAGAGGTCTCCATTCCACCTGCAACGTAAGCGTCCAAGCCCCCACCCTTTTGGAGAGTCCAAACTCCGTCCCCTTCCCATTCTGCTTTATATCGCCATTACAAACCCGTACCCCTTCCACGCACACCCTCGGCAGAATCCCTGTACACCACCATCTACATAGCCGATAACAACAACCTAATGCTTGTGCTATTGAACCCTAATTGCTGCTCTCATTCCCTCCCTTCACGGACCACCCCTCACCATTTCAACCCGTCATTCACGAGCAATTATATTTGCAAAAATGGACACACATCGTGCGTAGCAGAATCATTATTTTCCTTCCATGGCAAAAGAGCTTTCCGCGATTGGCCTAAAGTCATTCTCCATTCACAATTTTCCTGCCACTCTCCTCATTATTTGTTTGTACTCCATCCTTGCTGGGTGATGCCTCTAATATTTAGACTGGCACGTATTTGCAGACGCAGATGGGAGGATTTGGTGTGAAAAAATCCGCCATGGCTATCAAGTCATTCCCACGTCACTCTTATCCTTTTTTAATCATTCGCGGTCCATTTGGTTTGTGATTTATATTGTAATAAAGTAGGATTTAGATTATGAGACTTTCCTTTCCCTTATAAATAAACGAACCTCTTTATCATGCCATCAAATATTACCCAGCGATATGCCTCTCAAGAACTACTTTTGTCTAGATCAAAAAAGCTCGAAAAACAACCGATATTATGTACTCAGTTTTTGATCACAATCAGACTTCTGGAGGGTGTGGTATCTGCTGACAATCTTTTGGTCATTTTAATTTACATATGAAGCATTTAAGAGTCACCTAAGGCATTCCCACATAATTTTAAATAAATTACAATTTATTTACCTAACCGCTTTGTGAATGACCAGAAATATGGAATATGTGGGTCACTGGCTTTGATATAATTATTAGTCAATGTAGTAGACATATCCTGAAAAAATATAACAATCACAGTTGTAAAAACTATATTTACTTGATTCACTTCCTATATTCGGATAGACTCATAGTCATAGAGATAGCATATAGAATCGAAAATTTGCAACAAATTCTTTCCAAATTGACAGTATAAAAATGTATCCAATAAACAATTTAATATTCTAATTGTAAGTATAAGATTTAGCCTCACTCAAAATTGTTCCCGTACGTGTCTTTCAAAAAAAAGAAAAAAAGACGAAAAACTACCATGGTGTGCGTTTCAAAATTGAGTTTTAGTATCAAATTATTTTATTACAATGTCAACTACTTCTACAACTTTTCAATATTTATTCATTTCCATTTATGTCATTGTGATTTGGTTTGGCTTCTAAAAACTGCTTACAAACTTCATGATAATTACTTTAAATTATGAATCTTGCACTTGTAAATGTTTGTAAATTTTAAATCAAGATTTCGTTTGAAATTTAATTTATAGTGACGATTTTTCATTTTAATGAAGAGAATTACATTTTAAAGTACAAAAACTGGGCTTCAAAAATTAATACTAACCTTAGTACATATTCATTTTTCCCCTGACTTCATGAGAACAGAGCGGATATTCTTGCTAAATTAAACTCGCCAATAGTATAATATCTCTTGCTGAAAGATTGTCAGATTCAGTCTAAAAAGGCTTTCATTCTCCACCATATCATTAACGTATGAAAACAAAGCTTTTGAAATATGGAGGCGGTGGTGTTGGTGGTTAATGGCTAGCTATGGAATAACTATTGACGTCATTCATCTTGCGTTCAATGATAAACCGTTCCGCATCACAGACGAATTCATAGAAAATTTAATGTTTTAAAACTAAAAATATGTAAAGGTATTTAAATTGTAACTAGAATAATTTATATTGTTCATACTCGGTTTGTCGTAAACTAACTTATACGCTGAATAATTTTACGATTTAAATTTTATTTCAACACCCCATTAGGGCTGGATATAAAGTTTCCTTTCAGCTGGTGCGGCGCATTTTTTACCCGCAAGCAGATGGCATTAAAAACCTTTTTATAAAGTGCGATAGGCACATCACACTATACGTATCCCAGGGTGTATGCAATGGCGCTTAAATGTCTCTTTGCTTTTTGCCGCTCGAAGGGCCTTCAAGACAGTGAGATGCATAGCAAGGGCGGGGGGGAGGATGGTTAAGGAAGTTGGAATGGGAAAGATAAAGAGCAGGAGGTGGGGAGTGAGGGAGTGTGTGTGGAAGGAGAGGGGGAGGAGTTGTGTTTTAGAATGACTCGCACACGATGGGGCACGGAGCGGCACGAGGCAGGTTTTCGGCAGTCGCTTTAGGGATTGATACAAACGGAGATGATGGGGGATTTAAAGGGACGTGTGAATAAATGATTAAGAGTTCCAGGAAAGACAAAAATTAAATCATATGGGAAGCCCGTAAAATTACATAAATGAGCGTTGCTATTTATATGCCAATACACTTCCTCCTTAAGAACTGGGCCATTTTCCTTTCCAAATGCACATTGCTGAGAAAAGGCTACTGATTATTATAAACATAGGTATTCCAAAATTTGAAAAAATACCTTATCAATGCAAAACTAATGTTGATGATACTTTCTATGCAAAAAAGGTAATATCATGTGCTTTAATTTACACTTGGATGTTTTATTATTGTTCACGCGTAAGCGCATTAGTTGTTTTGTTTCTGTTTAAATTCCCTTTCCAACTTCCCTTACCTTCCCTTGTGGCGCTTATGAGGTAAGTTAGTGAGGAGGAGGAGGGGGGAGAAAAACCCGGCGTATGGACATTCGGTTTCCAGTGCTCGTCAAGAGAACAACCAGTGCTTCGACCTTTAAGGGAGGGCAATTCGAGAGGTTTTCGTCTCCTACATTTCGGAAGGAGCTGCCGTATTCATTGTCTGGTAAGCGCCTATCCTCATTATTCCTTTTCCCATCTCCCATGTATACAACTTCATCTCTCTATCCGTTTTTATTTTATATTATTGAACCTTTTTTTTGGGTTGCGATTGTCGCACGTCACGGCCTAACGGACCACGTGTGCCTACATTTTCTGGTGCCAAAACCCAGGTTAATTATTACGAGAAAGTTTCATTTTCTTTTCGGGAGTTCCATTTTCTCTTCGGGAGTTCCATTTTCTCTTCGGGAGTTTGATTTAATTGTTTCATTCAGTCATGTCTGAAGGTGAAGGGGCGAAAAAGAAGGGAGCGTTAACTTGGGAGCAATTCGATTCGCAGCTGAAGTTTTGCGTTTCAAACGCGATCAGTTTCGTTGCACGGTGTATGCAGCTTTTTCTCTTTCTAAGGAGCTCGACGGCTTCGGATCGGACATGTTAAGTCATCCTAAGTTGGAGATGTTTCTAATGTGCTGCTCCCAATTGGAAACCGTTTGTTCAGGATTATTTATATTTTGTTGAACTCTTTTTTTGGGTTGCGTTTGTCGTACTTCACGGTTAACGGATCACGTGTGCCTACAATTATGATACGCATAATTGCTGCGAAGAACGTTGTTAGGTATTGCTGGTTTCATATTTGCGCAAAGACAAATGGCATGAATAGGAACTAGGATTGGAAATTGACTTGTGGGATATATTTTCAGAATAGGGAGGAAAAATGAGGATTGATTTAAAATGTATGCAGTTGCCATACTAAAAATAATAATGGGATAGATTTTCCCAAGCATTTCTGTGTCATTACATGTCATTCCTCATCTATTATCAACCTTTGAAGATTTATTAATCGTCTTAATCACCAGTTAGTCATTACTAAATTATAAGAATATTGCTGCATCCAAATAAAGGTGAAGAAGAAGTAAAAATATTTTTTTGGTTAAAGTCCTATATTCTCTCTATATTTGGAAAATGACTGCTGAATTTCTTGCCTATTCTTTTTCTGGTTAAATTAAGTAAAAATGGACTCATCACTAAAACGGGTAAAAGGCTGTATTTTTATAAATATTTTAAGGAATAATCCGAGGACAGAAATAGAGCAACCAAGCATGTGAAACCAGATTTTGGTAATACGTCAAATGATAAAAGGAAAAAAAACTAAAAGCAGAGACCGATAGCTTAAAATATGTACTGATATGTTTTTACCTCACGAGACTCTAAGATTAGCGTATGTCCCCAGTTCGGTTTATATATTTTAGTCGTCTTTAAAAAAGCATTTTAGCAAAACATATCGAAAAAAATCATAACACAATCGCGGCTAATGGTACGCATAACATATGTGATGAAAAACTCATTGAAGTGGGAATAAAATAACTTTTATATCCAATCATTTGGCTGACTGACCTCCCAATGCTATTCTGTGGCGTGATAAGAAACTCTCGACAGCAATTTAGTTCAAATTGAAAATTTCCAAATATTCCGACCAAAATAAATTAATTAAAAATTTCAGACTAATAAAACCGGTCAGTTAAAATATTGCTACCCTTATGGTATATTAAATATAGTCATACATATTTATAATACATTATATATTAAAAATTTGAACTTCAGTATGGTTAGTAATAAAAATACAAAATTGTTGAATGAAAGTTATATAAATCCTCGTTTATGATTCAATAGTTCTTAATTCCAGAACCGAATAACCACCTGTCCATTTAATTGAATGACTGGGAAGTTCATAGAGAGCTCCTGAGTTTCACACTTCAAGAACTTCTAAGGCTTTCTCTCGCTTCACCTCACTGATCGAAGGGAGAATTCAGCGGGGTGCACGCATGATGCAGAGGTGCAAAAGGGAAACTGAAAAGGGACATATAAATATAATTTGATGGTAGATGGCGGGAGAGAGATGTATTTGAATTGATATAGAGCAGGGTGGTTCAACTGTCGGCCCGCGATGCCATTTATTGTGGCCCGCGAAAGGTTATCAAACAAAGATTCAGAAATTTATTTTTATTTTTATACCTTAGGTTTTTTCAATATTGTTACGTTAAAAATAATAATTTATTACTTTATAGCCCGCAACCATATTAAAGGTTAAGTTGTGGCCCTTGAGGCCTTGCAAGTTGGACAACCCTGATATAGAGGAAAGGAGGAAACCCTGGAATTGAGGATGGGAAGTTTGAGAAATATTAGGGAAAAATTAAATATGTAGGACGTGTGAAACATGCGTTTTTTCAGGGTTTTTAAAGCAAGGAGTGTTTGAATGGGTATTCATGGGTCTTATTCGAGAAGGAATAGATTTCGATAGCGTGTGGACGTGATTTCACAGTCAGAGAGACAAAAATTTGGAGGCTTTGCTGGACAAAGCTCCAAATTACGTTCACCACCTGCCACACTCCTCCTGTGACATGTTTCATCTCCTACCCACCAATGGCGCAATCGTTTTGCTGACCTCAAACATCGGCACTCCTGTCCGCCCAACAAGCCTTTCTCCCATCGCTCCAATCTAAAAAGTCACGTTACCTCCTTCCAAAATTCTCAAAGTCTCTAATGATGGAATTAAAAAAATCTTATAGGCACTTGCTTGTAAGAGACCGTGTTTAAGAAAAAAAGTAGATTTCGATCCTGGTGGAAGGGCTTCCCATTTGACGTAATAACGGACATTGAGATCGTATCCTAATTTTGGGCCTACATTCCTTGATTCTTCCTAATCGATTGAATGAAGTGTTAAAAAACATTGGTGGTCAACGGGGTAGTTGCTCGAGATGTGCCTTCTCTTTAATCCTAAGCAATAGACTCCAGAGTATGCGAAGGGTGTGAATTTCGACTCAAATAACTGTAACTTCCAGGGTGTAACTGCCGTTTGATTTCAATCCATTATGTTTTTAAGGATGCAATTTAGTCATTACTATTTTGAATACCAATTAATGAAAAGTGAGCATTTTATGCAAATTATATCATTAATTGTGCTCTCCAATACTAATATTTCTTCCAAAACTCGGAAAAATATATCATTATAGCTTATGTAAAAGCAACCTCAATAGAGAGAAAGGCTATAAGTTGTTTAAATAAACCTAGCATGGAGTTATTTTAATTCAATGCGTCTTGGAAACTTAAAAATGTTCTCATACATTGACTATTATATAATGCCTTCGAAACAGCATTATTTTTCTCTGAAAAGAATGAATGGTGGTCGGAGCTATGTAATGTCAAATGTGTGGACATTGCGTGTATTTGACCAATATGTTTAGTTTCTTTTATCATTATCATAGCCCTCAAGATATCAAATATATTTTTTGGGGGGCTCCAGAAGATGATTATATATTACTGACAATGAGTGATTGAGACAAAATAACAAGGCAACCACCGTTCCAATTTTGGTAGAAATACACTGAGTTCTTTTTTCCTTTTCTCTACAATGGAATACTTCCAGTTTTTTTACTATATCATGCTCTAGACCTGGCAGCAAAAACACTTCAATTTCTTTAAACCCCAAAGAAAAACCGTGAGAATTTTTCCTGTTCCTCCGTTAAAAATGTTGGTACTCGAGAGATGTACCTACTACTATCCTAAACACTAAGTTGTCATTAATTCCGACGTTAACTCCGTCGAGATGGCTGCTCATTTCCACATTCGATGGCAACGAATGGAGCGATATGGCAGCCGGCGCCGCAATCGACCATTGGGTTATGGCTATATGGAAGCAACAGGCCAGCCATTAGGCTCCCCTTCACAGTAATAGGCATTGAATTGCCATTTTCTGTAACGTTTCGTCACCCGGAGAGTGCGGAAAACATTTACCCCTTACAAGCAGGCGTGGAACCTGTTATACTGCGTCGTTGTACACATAATTCATGTTCACTCTGTGCTACTTCGAGCAGCCCCGCCATCTTACTACCCGTAAAACTGTTGTCACCGCCGATGCTATATTTCATGCATCGCCCTCTGACGGCCGATCGAAGAAACAAATGGCTTGCAATACAACCGTCAAATGGCGCTCCATAACAACAGAAACAGCACTCGCTCTCAGGAACACAAACAGACCTCGCTCTCGTAATAGAACAGGCACGACACAACTCTTCCCTTTGGCACACAGTTTGGTTTTATCCTCCATTCCTCTTAAGCTTTATACTCACAGCGACATTTCTGGCATCAGAGCTGTCGTGGTAACTGGCTAGCGGTATGTGTGAATAAGGAGAATCCCTTGCAATCGCCATGTTCTGGTAAGGATTAGAGCACGTTAAATTTTTCTAGTGATCTTGCAGCAAATCAGGGTACATTTCCGCCTTCATTTGTTTGTGAATAGAGTACTAAAATTGTATGAGGAGGATAATTTGGGTGGAGGTCTTTATTCTTGATCGAAGTAATCGGCAAGCATTAAAATTCATTTTTTTACCATACCTATATTATTTATTCTTCTGAGTAACTATGCTTAGAGACATGAGATACGAATCTGTTTTCCAATACAAAGCATGATAGTAACGATAATAATGATGAACATCAAATAAGTTATGCAATGTTTGCAATCTTAACGTACCCTATTCCCCCCAAACCCATACCCCAAATGTAAAGCAGTCGCCCGCCATAATATCTTTCCATGATTGGTCACAGAAAGTGGCTTCGTGTGTGCACAGCAGTGAAATATTACTTGATATTGGTTTCCGGCGTACTATCCGACATGACCGGGTGCAGGATTTCAGGCCAAGTCAGGCACAATAAACTTTCCCGTGTGTATAGTCTTGTGAGCCACCTCGCCGCCTCAGCCTTCACTTTCTTAACCATTCGCCTCACCGCGTCCACTCAAACTTGCTCATAGAAGTAGCGAAACATGGTGGCAGTTGTGCAAAAGACCCCATTTAAAGAAGGAATCTATTTATTACAAAATAAATTCATACAGAAGAGCACAGAAGTCACCGCAGTTCCCCACCAGGGTTCATTAGGTCACAAGCCTACCCTGGCAACTTCAAAATTCCCAACCTGTTATTTACATAAACACTCCAGCCTTTTTTTGCACAAACAACAACTGTTTAGTTGGACTTCTCCGGTAGGTTATTTCCACAATAATTTTATTTTGATTCAGCTTCGTTATTGATCATAAAGACTGTCATGATACGTGCTTCTGGCACTTTGCAGACCTCTCAAGTTAAATGCAGTTATTTTGACGGCGTTGCCTACCATGTTCTGCCCTCTCCCCTTTGCTCTTCAGCCGATCTTTTCCACGTGAGCCTTCCGTTCTTTGAAGTCACGCTCGGTGCAGGCCACTTCCACCAAGTTTCTCTAACAATATACCTTCACCGAGGTAAATGGTTGGAAAATCTGCTAACATAACTGTATTTAACTAGAGAGGCCGGAATTGTGTCAGCTGGGTGTTTCACGATTATGTTTACGATACAAAATAAGCTGGATTAAAATACGCTGATATTTATCGCAATCCATTAAAGGAACCCATTTTAGCAATTGGATTAGGAGCCGTAGAGAGGCAGAAAAAACTTCAAAATGCTTAATGTGAATAACAGATTGAGAATTTTTAAGTAGACTTAATGCCCCCGTACGGAGCAAGCTAATAATAAATGGACTCTTCAAATGAAGAGAGACCTCATCAAAACTATCACCATGTTTCACTACCACTACACTCCCTCACTTTGGCTCTCACGCATATGAATTTATATGTATATGAAAGGTCGCAAAGTTATTTGCCCGAATACCTGCCTAGCACCTGCTTCGATTGCTTGCGTACCCACTAGGTCGAGTGAGAGCAAGTCGTGGGTCGAGCATTGGAAGCAAGGTCAAACAAAGGAGGAGCAAAGAAGTGTCGGAGACTGGGGCTGAGTGACGGAGAGACTAAATACCTATTTTGACGCCGAAAAGTAAGGTTAAAATATAAATAATTCTTGGGTTACACACCGTGTCAAGTCCTCCATCAGTTTCAGGACCGCTAATTACAGTCAGAAGCCCTGTAGACGACACATCAAAACGTCGTATCGATGCAAATAAAGGACCTGAACCTTTAAATATTTTGAGAAGAAATTACATTAAAAAATTTCCAGGAGAGCGCTAGTTTGCACAGAAAACGAAAGTATAGGTATACTTGAAAATACAATGGAAATACGCAAAAGAATTAGTAGAGATCATTCACGTTTTTGATCATCTGCATTGTCTGTAAAGTTAGAGAGAAGCTAAATTGGGCATTTTTCATATTTTTATGCTCGTTAGAATGGTTTGTTTGATATAGGAGGGAAATTATTGCCATGTGCTTTTGTTGATTTTTCCAAATAAAGGTGAAAAATATGAACAGTTTACCAAAAATATAAAGAAAATGGCGTATTAATCAATATTTCATTTCCTATTATAAATTATTCATTTTATGTGTTTCATTTGATATAAACCGTCATTCACGTAATAATTCTATTAAAAATACGGGAATGAAATAGGATAAAGTTTTAAATTTTATAGAAAAATATAATTTCAGGCTTGAAATAGATAAGTTGCAGTTGGCAACCTAAACTAGTCTAAGTGACTCATTCGTTATCTTTAGAAGAGGGTGGCCATTTGGATCAAGACGTGAAGTAGATGCAGTGGGTGCGCTGCCCACGGAAACATTGAGTTACGGTTTGAATCGTCTCAAAGAGCACAAATTCGTTATTTTGGAAATAACTACGAGGAAAATTTTAGGCCTTTGACCTCCGACAACGGCAATTTATCGAGAATGAGGAGCTGGATATGCCGTGAATTGATAAGAGATTTTCCTGAGGGGAGAGGCTGCTGTTACATCTGCTCTCGGGCCACCAAGTAAGTGGCCACAGCAGCAGCCAGCAAGCGTCGTCACCTGTGCCTTCACTCCACGATCCCATTTTTCAAGCCTCGAAATTTTTGAGAAGTCGAGGAGCATGGACCTGTGAGGAACGAGCATGTAAGGATAGACTTCGTGCAGTGAGAGGGAGGTTGGACGGAGGTGGGCCTACAGGGGATGAGCGGGTTTATGCCACATGCAGGAGAGTGCTGGTGGCTCGTAGCGGGTTCATTTAGGCGGCTGGAGAAATTTTCGTCCGATTATAGATTTTTATGAAATGTTTTAGTATATTTGCAGGATCATACGTATTCTTATTAGAGTTATCTTTAGATATAACTGAAGAAGATAATGAATTGTAGTAACTGTTATTTTTTAACTCAAGAATAAACGATTCGCTGTGGAAATACGTCTACAGCGCTCAGTTGGTACTTGTATTAGATATAAATTTTTCCGTAAAACCCTTTGCGTTTTATTCCTCTTGACCAACGCTATTTCCCTCCTCGTAAATTTCTTTCGGCGGAAATTAACGCCGAACACCAATTCAGGCTCGGTACGACGGACTAACGGACATTGTCTATCCGCTTTTATCAAATCCGCCTCTTTCCCTTGCAGCCGGAACTGCTCTAAACCGTACGTTTCAGTTATTGACCTGAATCTCTCGTAAATGCCTCCAAAATGGCGCATTCACTCCAAAATTACACCGTGGCGCACGTGGAAAACTCCCCCCCCTCGGCTTATCGAGTTTTATATCTTCTCCATCGTTTCGTTGGATAGCGCTACGCTTTTTACGCACCACTCATTGGTGACTTCGCCAATCTAAACCTTCTACTCCGCAGCGGTGAGTAGGGTTTCGTTGAAAATTACCAACGATAACACAGAAGGCTGTTGAAAGCTCGAGGTGGTTAAGGTGTCCAAATAAAAGCCACGATTGCGGTTGGTAGAGGTTGCGGAACAACAGTTCACCAATGGCATTGACGGACTTTTGAATAAACATTTGCCAAGGAAATGAGTACGTTTCAAGCCCAGTAAAACTATTTTATTCCTTACCTTTCACAAAATGAAGTACTCCATTTGAAACATTCGACATTATCATTCTGGCAATTTGTTTTAAACTGTAGGTTGCCTACGCACCGAAAGAAAGCAGCTGAAATGAATATAGTCAGGGCAGATAATGCACTTCGGTTGTTTTTCATTTTATTTTCACTGCATATAAATTAAAGAAAATACAATAAAACTAGATTATCTAAGGGCATTGAAAAGTGGCAATGTACAGCATTGGGGAGGCAGAATTGATGTAGAGTTATTGTAGCGAAAACATTGTAGGAAATTACGATAAATGGAAACTTTAAGTTCTTAAACAAAGTATTCTCTCCTTTATGCCGATTTTACAATGAAACTGGTGAGCGGAACTGAATGCGAAACTACCTTCACAAACGTTAGCGGAGTACTGGCGTCCGAGCAACACTGACTAAACCAAGTCGACTCCACAGTCGAATCGAAATGCATACTCGACAGCTTCGACAATCAGTGGAGTCAATACAGATGGGCGCCAAATACAAAACAAAAGTGAATTTTCTAAACATTCCCCCCAACTCTCTTAGTAGAAGAGATAATTCTTACAATAGTTAGCAAAAAGATCTTGCATATATAGTTAACAACAAATTACCAATTTGAATGATTTAAAAGAAACAAAGTGATAACTAACAAACATTACAATTCTTTAGATTGATCACTGCTAGATACATTTTTCAGAATAATTAGTTTTGTAATCGGTCTGACAAGCACTGACTTATTATACTTTATTTCCACTACTCGCACCACTCCGTCTTCCCCTTGATGCACATTAGTTATTTTAGCAAGTGGCCAACGCGCTGTAGAAGTGTTCTCACTTCGTAGTAACACTACATCACCACTCTTTACATTAGGTGCCAACTACGCCCATTTCTGGCGATGTTGGAGGGATTGCAGGTATTCTGACCAGCGTTGCCAAAAGTTTTGAAGCATCTGTTGGACCAATTGCCACCGCTTAATAATATGTATTTTATCATCTGTAAAGAAAGGTTCGGGAATGAGATAAAATACAGAATGGATTAAAAAATGTGCTGGAGTCAAAGGTTGATTATCAATGGGATCATCTGATATAGGTATAAGAGGGCGTGAATTTAAGCAAGTTTCCACCTGACACAGGAAGGTGGAAAAGTCCTCGAACGTTAATTTAGTCTCTCCAATTACACGTATTTTGTGATATTTTGTTGATTTTACTACGGCCTCCCAAACGCCACCAAAATGTGGTGCTGTAGGAGAGTTGAAGCGTCACTCTGTCCCTAGGGATGTCAAGGTCTCATCAATGGTGTGGTTGTAGTCGGATGATCTCTGGAACATTCTCTTGAGCTCCTGGTCTGCTCCAACAAAATTAGTTCCTCTGTCACTTAGTAGTAGTTAACAGTGACCACGGCATCCCACAAATCGCCTAAAAGCTGCTATGAATGCATCAGAGCTGTATGGTATAATGGTATTTTATGCAAGAAAAGGAAATGAATGTACTATTAGAACATAAAACACCACCAATCCCGCAAATATAGTCATAGTTGCTCTGAAGAATAGCGAAATAAAATATTTTATACAAGAATGTTATATTGGCGTCACAAAGAAGTATGCATACAATTCATTGCAAATTTTTGCTTCCCAGCAAAATTAAAAATAGAATTAAGTTTTATCAAGACAAAATGGAAATTGAAATCTGATGGAAAGGTTAAAATGCGGTATTACTCTGAATTTTTAAAATCTATTCCTGAAAATCATTCATGTGTTTTGAACTGATCGCTAAAGCGTTGAATTTTCCATGACAAAAAATATAACGTATTTTACACCCCAATGTGTTATAACCTTAAGATTTCAGCCACTCCCTTTTCAGGTGGCTTACGCAGCATAATTACCGACCAGCTAACAGTTTTTCGTAAAATATTTCATGTATAAATATAACTGTTTCAGGCTGGATATGGTGACATGGACAAGGAATATGATATGTTTTTCACTGTTTCACATAATAATGTTTTAAATTGACATTTTGTTTTCAAAGTAGGTATAGGTAAAGCGAAACTTGGTGGCACTCACCAGGATTAGTGGACAATGACCTTAAACCAAGCGTTGACGAGTAGGCAAAATTATCGGAGGACTCCCACAGGGTCCTTTGGATAAAGGTTCGGCCGCTTCATCCTACATCTCATCTATTCTTTCCTCTCCTTAGCATCGTATTCTTCACAAGCGAGTGCCACCAAGTTTCGCTACACCTATACGATGCAAGATATGATGCGTGATGTGAACTGCTATGGAGGGGGATGTATACGTGAGAGGCCGATGAAAAGAGGCGGCGGTTGGGAAATGAAAACCAGCAGACGTGTTGGAAGAGTGGGGTCGATCTGCAGTGCAGGGCGGGAGGAAAGAGTGGATCTGGAGTTGGGCTGAAGGGTCGGCAGGTGATTCCCAAGCCGGTCGTGTGAAAGCACTGCTCTCTCAGAGAGAAACAGGGAATGCTGTGGGTTAAGAGGGAGGGGAGAGAATGAAGTGGTGGAGGATGAGTAGAGTTGTGAAATTGGATGGGTTCGGCACACATGGCGGTTAGATTGCTTTTCGTTTGCGCGAAGGAAACATTGGTGTCTGGGGAGAGCGGCCGAATATATTAAAATAACCGCTTTGAAAATCAGGATATTAGGTAGGAGGTTAAAATAAAATAAGATATATAAAACCTAACAGACGTCAACGGCCATGGTGAAGGCTATGAAGTTTAATAGAGATGAACTGTATTGAACATCTGCATCTATCTACATCTATAAACTGCCTCGCAAGCCGCCTGAATAGGCGTGTGGCGGGGGGTGTTAGGACACCAGCTGTTTACATATAAAAAGGAAACGCTCTAATGAAATTACGCCTAGCATTTATTAAAGTCCCTTATTGTTCGGGGGAAAAACGAATTCCCATACCTATCCGTTCGGCAAAATATCTCTCTTAATTTATCGTTTCTGTCGGCCCTGGAAATATAGTGGGGTTCTAATATGATGTTCTCCGTGTCGCTCTGAAAGATATCTATTCTCAATTGTTCAAGGAATCTAAGCCTAGCGGCTCCCAGCCTAATTCGTTTAACATCTGTGTAACGCTGTCTGTACACCCGTAGCAGTTTTTGACGAATCGCGCAGATTTCCTTTGTATTTTATTAAGTTCCCGGATTAAGTCTTTCTGCACCGGATCCCATATGCTCGCTGCATATTCGAGGTGTGGCCGGACGAGTGCGAAACAGCTCCTCTCTTTTACTTTTTCATCTGAAAATCTTCCCACAATACGCTTGACGAATCCTAGCTTCTTCAGAGCTCTACCACATGCATAAAACATGTGACAGAAGGATGCATTAATTTCAAAAAAAGCTTTGCTGAAATTAATTCAGGGTGTCAATAATGTGGAGAATGATATGAAACGGAAAGAAAAGATTGTTTCCTCCCCTGAAAAATATTGAAGCATCGAGAGGTTGTACGGAATGTAACATCTTATCGGCCTGCTTACCCTTATTGCCAGTGGCATCTAACTAAATATTTAAACATATTAAGTTAACTTCCTGCACCGATCCAAATGAAGTTTGTATATTATCTCTAAAATATGATTTTTATGCTATCTTTTGGTGATAACAAATATCATTCTTTTACTTATCTACTGCAAAAATGTGAAGGACTTGAGGAAAATAGCCGATTTAGTGCGAAAGGCACTATATACTCAAGTGAGAATTATCACAGGCATGTTTAGTGAAATACATTCGTTGTACCACGTTGTTCGCAGCTATTTGAAAATAACTCAACCGAAATTCTGCAAACTATGAAACACATAAAGAAATACTATTTTTCGCACCTAGCGGTGAAAAACTGATCATCAAGAACAATAAAATAGAGGAAAATTTTATCAGTCATTAAAGCATGAGTTTTGAACATGTAACATCCTGTTTTAATTTTAAATATGCCCTTTTCTTTACCGCCTCCCTGAGCTTCATTTCCGGGGAAATTTAGGAAATATAAACTTTGCAACATTTTGTATTAATAAGTTGTTAACATGTGTAATCTAGTTTCTTTTTATCCATTCTGTCAACCTAAACCAACGACAAATTCAAACCAAGTACTTACTCTTTAACCTATTTCTGAATTATGTTATTCAAAAGTTATATTTACAATTTCATTGCAATTTATAGTTTAATAGATTCACTTATTATTAGGTTAGGCAGCAGTATGTGGCTTTCATAAATTAAAAAAAAGACTAAATAGAGTCATTATATGTTTTTAAATATAAAAAAATTAAGATTTATTTTTTAATATAAATATAAGGTTTAATATGGAGAATTATTTCGAACGCCAGTGCTATTAGGCTATTGTATGAATTTCATGAAAATTACAGTTAGAGTTATAATTTTAAAAAGTCTTTCTTGATTAGCATTTAAAATCTCTTCCAAAATTATATTTCCAATTTCATTAAAATTCGTTTAGTAGTTACAGAGATTTGCTGATCAATACGTGAGCCTGCAATGCGTTCTTTCAGTTTTTAAAGAAAAAGGTCTCAATAAATTCAGTATATTTTTAAAAAGATTTTTTAGTATCTACGCCTAATGGGAGGTATTTGGAGTACATATGGAGATTTTTGAAATTTGATTGCAATGCATTCAATAGTTTCCTAGATACTTGATCAATCGGTTGGCTGCATTCAGATTTTATGTACTTATTATAAAGAGTTTAGTTTGAGTCTTAACTTTTCAAAAAATATTTCTCAGTGAACGTCTAAGGCATAATACGGAGATGTGTGGCAAATTTTTTTGCAACGCATTCAGTAATTTCAGATTTCTTTTGATTTATTAGTGAGTCATTGGTATTTCGCCTTTTTGTATACATAGTTTGTTTGGAAACTTATTAATAGAAAATGGATCACATTGAAATTCACCGAGATGGAGAAAAATGAAAATCGTTGCATAGGATTATAAGAACGTCCACATTTTGGAGTCGACGATCAATTATTGAGAGGTTTGGGTGAAAAAGGCCCCAACTAAAGTCTTACTGTAATTCTGATATTGATCATTTTAGCAAAGCCACATAGGTCTCCAATATCAATTCCCATTTAAAGTCCATAGCACAGGGGCCATGGAAATAAACATTTCTGTATTGCTGAATTGGTAAATAAATTATGATGTTGGATCTAAAAACAAAAATATGAGGAAATATGCAATGCGTAACAGAAAATCAAATGCTATTATTAAAATTTTCAATCATTCATCCATGAAATAAAGAAAGATTCACCCTTGTATCTTGAGTAAAAGTAATTTAAAAATAAAAAGCCCAGCATCGGGCTCAATGCTTTTCTCATTGGAGTTAAAGTTAACAAATGTGGGGTAAAAACATCCCTTCAAACTGACGTTCGCAATTTTTAATGCAAAATTGTGCGGGTTAATATTTTTAAGCTATCCAATGGCGAGAGTCATTATCCTACATCTTGAGTCAAAGTAATTTCAAAAATAAAAAATGAAACGCCTGTTTCGAATCCGGTTCTAACTTTTGTGCGAGTGAATGCAATTTAAAAATAGTAACTCTAGAATCGCGCTCAATGCTTTTCTCATGTGAGTTATAGTTAACAAATTTAGGGTAAAAACATCCCTTTGAACTGACGTTCACGACTTTTTATTTATAATTGTTCGGTTTCGTATTATTTAATATATCCAATGGCGAAAATTATTTTTCTATTATGTCTTCCTTTTCTTATTTTAATTATTTCCTATTTTGAGTTCAAGTAATTAAAAAAATCAAGAAAGAAACGCCTGTATCGAGTCCAGTTCTAACTTTTGGTAGGGTCGTGCGAGAGTTAAGAGGGAGTTGGGTCACTCTCACACACTCTCCCAGGCTCCGTCCTCTAACTGTTTTACTTTTCTCTACTCATCACCCGGCCCTTTCTACAACTCCTCCTCGTCCTCTAAGAGGTACCTCCCGGGCTAAAGTGGAACTTTTCTACGCCGTCACCCTATCATCCGAAGCCACACTCAAATAACTGTGAAGTCCTTTCGTGCAAAGCTTCCGGGACGTGCGAGTTTTCCAATTTCCAATGTGACACCCAACAGTTAGTTTTCTCATACACTTTTTGATCCACTCCCCTGCGTGTAAAAAAGGTAGAAGAGATCATGGGTATAAAGTTTGCAGAACTTTGATTTTCACGACAAGGCATCTGAAATTGAGGATTGCTGTGACATTTCACTCTCTGAGCTCAGCCAATTCGCTGCTCACAGCCGCTGAAATTCAGCACGAATTTCAGCGGGGGTTCATACGCGCAAGTTTTTCTCTTAAAGCGGAGTATCCTTCAATCGAGTTCAGGACGTTGACGACAGTTTGCAGGTGGGTAATCCTGCGATAGTGATTTACAAATAACCCTCTATTAGGATCATAAATACAATAGTTTAAACAAAAAACGAGGTTTGAAGCTTGAAACGTACTCATTTCCTTGGCGAATGTTTATTCAAAAGTCCGTCAATGCCATTGCTGAACTGTTGTTCCCCAACCTCTACCATTAAACCGTAATCGTGGCTTTTATTTGGGCACCTTAACCACCTCGAGCATTTGAATGTACAGTTTATATGTCCAGTTTTGGATGTGTATAGCTGCTTAGTACGTTAAACGATTGAAAGTTTCCTTGGAGGAGTCATCTAGCCTTATAAGGTGTGTGTGTAGCTTCTAGGTTACATGGGAAGGGGAGTGTGTTCTATCAGTAATGAGGCTTATTGTATAAAATATATATGAATCCCTTATAATTTGCATCATTTAATGATCTAGGAAGAGGTGGGGGTAGGGTGGGTTGAGTATGCCGAAAAAACAATCGAACATAGTCATATTTGAAGCTGTAGTTAATTGTTTTAGTCAATTTCGAGGGTGGAATGGATCGATTGGATTGACACTACTAATAATCAATGAATATTTTTCTTGACATAGTTCATGGTAGTGGAAATGATGATGAACTATTATCTCTAATCAATTGAAAAAGCAATTTTTTTCTACTATCGCTAATTATCACCAATACACTCTGAACGTTGTCCATTTCAATCGCAATGGCCGCATTTTTATTGTTCATGTTCCCGTGTGTACAGGACGTCTTCCTTCGTCTAGAGGCCTTCTTCCCTTATCGCAAGCCCGCATGCGACTCCACTCCTTTTGAAACCCACCATCCCGTCCCTTACCTCAACCTCCTCCCCCATTCCACGACGAAACCATCCCCCAACCACCCACCCCTCCCTTCACTGTCCTTGTTTGAGTCGATGGAGGGCGGTTGTTTCTAAACATTTTTCCCCACGCCACCGCCGCATTTCTCTTGGGGACTGCCGTCATAAGGGCAAGTGGGGCGAGTTTTCCGTTGCTCATATTTCGCGCGGATCGGATCCAGCGATTGTTTTCTTTTTTTTTCTTTTTTATTATTAATTACCACCGAAAACAGCACTTATGGCCTTTACATCGGGGTAGTAGCAACAATCAACAGCGGACAAGCACAAACAACCATGTCCTGGGAAGTGAAAAATCCTTCCCTTGCGGGATTCGAACCCGCAAGCTTTTTGGGTTAGCAGGCGAGGACGTTACCCCGCCGCCACCGAGGCCGAGCTTTTATCCGCCACTCGCTATCCTCACGTTGGGTCTGTAGCATCACACTCAATATTTTTTCATTCATTATTCATCCTTACCCCTCTCGGCTATACCCTTCGCATCTCACTCCTTTCTTTCGCCTGGCGGTGAGAAATCGACATGACATTTGGGCATTCTTTGAATGACGCTACACATGTGTAGTAGGCAAGGATCATTATAGGGGTATGATGAAGTTATTGGTGGCGGCCGATACTTTGTGGAATTCCATTATAGGAAAAGGATCAATTACTTTGCACTTATTCCACTGAAGAGTATTATTTATTGAGCCAACATGTTTCACTGCACTGCAGCATCATCAGGACTGAGACCAGATGATGCTGCAGTGCAGTGAAACATGTTGGCTCAATAAATAATACTCTTCAGTGGAATAAGTGCAAAGTAATTGATCCTTTTCCTATAGGGGTATGAGGTTGGAGACACTAGGAGGAGGTGTCTTTATCAGCTGGAGTACTTTTTTATACCGTAATTAAAGCTGATGCGGCTGCTGCTACGAGTTCTCTTCTTTGTTTCATCTTACGATACTCTGAATTGTACAATACCTTCACTTTACTCATTTTAGGCAGTATTTTGTCCTCTTTTTAGAATCACTGCTTATTATTTTAAACCTTCAATGAAGACATGGTCAATAAAAATAATACTTTATTCAAAGCTCTTCGGTTACTTTCTTATCCACCATCAACTACAGAATTATTTCAAATTTTGAAAGCTTTTCGTATTTTTTTATTTAATCCAGGATTTCATAAACAGAGCACCGATGGTAATTTCTACATGTTTATCTTACATAAAAACATTAGGAGGAGGACGCATTAGTGTGGGCTGGTACCTTTTACTCGTTTAACCCGATTAACCCCTATTAGAGGGATTGACGATGGGAATGGGAAATGACCGTAGTGTTTGACACCCTATAAAAAACTACTATTACAGTGGGCACTAATGGTAACCTTGTATTTACTCGCTCAAGGTTTGCTAAGATAGGAGGACAGAGTTTTCCCAGAATGTGAAGCAATAACAAACTTCAGTTAAGAAGTGTTTAACATCCCGTTACACAGCACCATTACTCATTGAAATCTTTTCAATGAACTAGCAACACTCACATAACTTAAGGACGTTTGGTGGTTTCACTCAACTTAAGGGAGTTCGACAAAACTTGCTGGAAGCATTAACTATGTTTTTCTAAGGCTACCTGAATTTTTTCAAAATTATTCACCGCAGATTTCTTAGGATATTTGATTCGGAAGTGGGCATGAAATTACATGGGTTCTTACGGGAACGCGAGGTGTGACTAGCTTTATTCGTTGAAAAGAACGTTTTCTAGTTAAGAATAAGAAAAATCAAAATCATTTTAACCATCAATAGAATATTGTATGAAAATCATTTGATATACTTTATTTTTATTATTTTTGTTTTTCTTATTCTTAACTAGAAAAACTTCTTTTTGATGAATTAAGCTACTCGTACCTTGTGTTTCCATAAGAATCCATGTAATATTTTCTCCACTTCTCGATCAAATATCTTAAGTAATCTTTGGTAAATAATTCTGAAAAAAATCAGGTAGATTTAAGACAACATAAGTAATGCTTACAGAAAGATTCGTCGAATTTCCTTAAGTTGAGTGAAACCACCGAACATTCTTAAACAACCTACCTATTTCTCTCTGTTTCTAGTTCTCAAGGTAGTTTGAGAGTGATATATTACTCCACATAAAATTCAATGAATTTGGCCTCATTATATAGAAAAAAATCTCATATTTCCAATGATAACAAAATATCAGCCGGTAGCTGTTACCGGTTTTTTTCGGTTCGGTTTTACCGGTGTAATTTTCGAGATATTTGCTAATAAATAAAAGTCTTTTTCCATGTCAAATATTACGGGAGTTGATTTAATAAATGAAGAATTAAAAAACGCATGGATCTCGTGAGAAATTTAATAGTGAGGTTTGTATGCTTTCGCAACTACTTTTAAAAACAAACTAATTACTCACTGCAAAAATGTTTACAGAATTTAAAAAAAAAATCTCGGTTGTGAAAACGTTTTCAGCGTACGACGTGACTAAAAATGCGTCTTCATTAATTTTACAATTGTTACTTTATGATTTTTACACTTGCTAAAATTGAAAAACAAAGTTTGAAAATGATGTCCTTCATAACTAGGAAGAAATCTCACTCAAGCTACGTTATTACACTAGAGTCCTGTAAATTTAATAACAAATACATTTTGCAGAGTAAAAATGATACATCCTTACATTTGGATTGTGTTTTGGTCGGATAGCATGCCAGTGGTGAAATTGAATCAATAAATCAATGAATTTTTATTTCTATTGATAAATACGGCTACAACATGAAATAGGCTTGGAAATTTACTGACTACGTTTTGCAGTAGTGTGGTCAATGTGCAATATAATATTTTATCATACAAAAGTTAATTACCTACAAATTCAATGCAGTGTTAGATCAGTTGTGAGGCAACACTGGTGACGCACGCTTGCTTTTGCGTTGATTAATCAGTTACACTTTTGCAACGGGTAGAAGGTAAAATAGCTTGCGTGGAGGATGGATGGAGCAAGTCGATCGATGTCAGAGAACACTTGCGTAAGTAGATGGTCATACACTCAATTTCACAAGCTCTCAATAAGGAGGAAATGACAATGTGCAAATTGTTTATGTTACTATTCACGCTAGAGAATAGTAGCATTAACGGTTTACTTACCCGGGAGGGATACTTACCTATCCGATCATCAATTGTTTTGCTCGTCCACCTGGAACGTCTAATTTTGAAAGTAATACTTCACGTATGTTCATGTATTCATAACCTTCTTGCAATATCGCCACAGGAAACGTCCCGCATTGACACAGGTATCCAGGTAACTTCATTATTCTCTGTTAAATATATACAAGCTTTCCTGAAATGACTTGAGTTTCATATTCATTAAACTCATCGCTACGAGACCGTTTTCCTTAAAAAGCACTCCGACGGTTGCCCTCATGGAATTCCGTTGCGGCCAAATGAGGGGCGGCCGCGGCGCGCGCGGGGATGACGCGTGTCATTCAGAACGTGCCACATGCCAGGTGGGAAGACGACTGCGAGCTGCGAACTTTTTCAAGTGGAGGAATTCGTGATCAACAACAGTTAGAGGACATCTGTCACAGGGAAGCGAGTTTTATCTCACGCACTCGCAGCTACCCTCTACCAACGCTTTCTCCATCGTATTTGGCATTCGGGTGGGTTTTAATTCGTCGGTATGTACTATTCTCTTGACGTTATGAGAGCGGGGAAAGTGATGGTGATTCCACCATGTGCATGTGTCACGAGTTCTCTCACTCAGATTCTGGCCATCATTGGTGGAGATGGCCAAATAAACCCATGGGTAAGATATGTATAAAGTAGAAATCTGCGGTAGAAGGTGAGATTCAGAATATGACGATTCTACCGAGCATAGATGAATTCACAATTATTCTACTTCACCATGCGGGCACTCCAACTCTAATTTTTCTTCAGATATTACGGAAAGAAATCAAAAGATTTACTTTAACTTCTGACAAAGAACATTGTGAGTTTTTTATCTCATTCTCGACATTTTCAACTAATTAATCTACCAAGTAATTTAACTAATATTAGTAAATAATATTCCTTTGTGCTTTTTCAAAGCAGACTGGTTATAACTGCACAAATACTTTCCCTTTGAGAATATTAGTCCTATTGATTCGTAAATTCATATACGAAGGGAAATGTGGAAAATACAAAGGAGAGCGTGGATAAAAATTAGAAAATTCGAGAGTGACGCTGCATTCAGGTGAAATTCCCACACTTGCGTTAGAAATATGAATATCCCTATGGTCCATAGGGATAACAATATCACGCCAACTGTTCTCATGTAACATATTCTGGACTCGGTCAATTGTCACCTCTGCTCTAGGGCCACCAGATGTTTATTATTTTAGCGATATTTTTTTGTTCATTCGCAATTTTTCATGTGTTTTGTATGACCTTATATCACTTTAAGAAATCAATATAAAACCTTTTTTAAATTTATGATGTTCAAATATATGATCATCCAAATTTTATCCGTGCCATGACAATGGTTTGTCTCTTCATGAGTGAATTTGATAGTACTGTGTTATGTTGGTTTAATATGATTCCACGATCTTGGGACTTTTTTTAATGGTGGATTACGATTTTGACGGCTCGGACCACCAATTAGATATTTTTATAAATCGTTTTAACAAAATGCATCCTAAAATCTCTTTTACCTTCGAGATGAATCCCAAACGTACTCACAACTTTGTCGTCCTGACAATGCCGTTGGTGAATGATAGACACCATCTTTCAATATACAGTAAACCCAGTTATATAGATAATGCTATCTCATCTGATTCAAGACACTGCTAAGATCTCAAGATGTTGCCTCATCTATCCCTTATTCATTGCCTATTGAGGGTCCCATTTATTTCAAGAATTACACAAATTAAGTTGAAATTATTAAACAGATAAACGTAAGAAATGGTTATCCAACAATCTTAATTTGTAAATGGATTTAAAAAAAACAGAGAAGGTTGGCTGTCAATTCGGTTTTCCCATCCGAGCAAATTCCAAGCATTGACAATCAATAGGTCTCTATAACATATATAGGACTACTATCTCACAGATATTTAAAGAGGTTACCCAAAAATAGCCTGCGTGTGGCTTTTAAACCACGAGTTACCATTAAAAGCCTGCTCTTCAAGTCTAAAAGTACTTTTGACCCAATGACAAAAAGTGGCGTAAACAGCATCAAGTGTAACGATAGTACAGATTGTAAATTGGACAGGTATACGGAAATTTCAGCACCCGTGTAAAAGAACATTTTAAAGCTTTTGTTATGAAATATTGACAACACAACATTCGGCGACGTTGATGGAACCAATGGTTGCAGATAAGCGGTAATAATGCAGCGAAACAAGTGTAAAACATCCCTCTCAAACTGGAGAGATGTTATGCCAGCGTCCTGCAGATGAAATTGGAATCAGAATATGATCAATTCGAGGGTGCTGGTAGACCATCAAAGTAATGAACGTGGAATACATCGACTCTAAAAGGCACAACTAAACGTTTCCACGAAAACTTGGCCTTCTCTGAAAACGCATAAGAAATATTTACGTCGTTTGGCAGAATGTCTACCAATTTACAAACAGTATCCTTCTTTGATTACTCTTGCGGAATGTAGGAGGCTCGTGATAGGGTATTAATCGTGGAATCTTGGAGTGGATGACTGCATTGCAGATATAATTTTTAGGCTACATCTTGCTCACATGTATATTTCTTAATTTTAGCAACTTTCAATTTTCAAATTTTATCAAGGTGTTACATTTCATTTAAAAAATAATTTTTCCTACATGACATTATGTATTTCGGAAGCAAATCTGGTTTTCTAAAGTACCCCAAGGTATATAAAACAAAATTTCACCATCCCTGTTTTTAGTTACAATATAGTATATTAATTGTATCCGTGAAAATAATTGTTTTTCCTCTTGACCTCATAAAAAAGGAAATGATTGAAAGAAAACTTCTTTGATACTAAGAATACCAGGAGCTTCACCAACCAATGCACCTCAAGGGTGAGTTGGAGGGATCTATTTTGATGTAGATATAGACCTTCATCAGATGCACACCTATAAATTAAAAATAAGCAAATAAATTACCTGATTAGAACCGAAATATGCCGAGTGCTTGTCTAATATATCTACGCTTACATCTAACGTAGGTTTTCTGACATCAGCCTCTCTTTGTCTCCATTTCCCCACAGTGAGCACGGTGAGTGTTGAAGTGGTGGTGGGCCGTAGTGTCGCACTGCCCTGTGACATCGAACCAGCAACATCGGCCGACCGCGTCTACATGGTGCTGTGGTTCCGTGAGTCCGCAGGGAAGCCCATGTACAGGTCAGTATACTCTGTGGTGTCCCTCTACTCTATAAGAAAAAAAAGAACTCCCAACAGCTGTGAATGCTCACGAACCTCGTGAAATTTTGAGTCAAAATGAATGCAAGCACATTTCGTGTGGTATAATATCATGATTAATAGTTTTTAATGTTTAAAAATGGCTATTCAATTGATTTTGAATGAATGTTTTTATCATACGGTTCCTTTTAATCAAATTATCATATAGACTGCTAAACTATACGGAATAACTTACGAATGATGATTTTCCAATTATTGGTTAAAACCCAGGTGTAACGGGAATAACTCTAATTGATTAGCGTAAGTAAAGTTTAAATATTATTCATCCCAAAATTTAAATTCCTTGTTACATATTATTTTTCCATTACTTAGGATTAAAATTAAGGTATCAAATGGGTCAATATATGATCTGAATAGTTGCTGGCGACAATTTTTGTATGGGAACCAAGCCAGAAAATGGATGTGAATAAGAAGTACGAAATGGAGATGCATTTGGATTGTTATTTTTTAAGCACTAATGTCACCATAAAACACATCATATTAATGTTTTAGATTGTCAGCATTCTACATCGATTAAAAAAATATGTTACAATGAACTATTTAAGCTTGCACTGGACCAAACCATATTTGACATTCTACGGAGAGAAATCTATTAATTTGAAATTAAATAATATAATTTATTTTTCTTGCCTTTCATTTTATAAGTGAATTATAACGGGAAGAATTATACAAAATATTTTGACCTAACAAATAACCAAACAAACAAATAACAAATAAAAAACCTTTACCTTTCAGAAGTTAGTACGCAGTAGTTAGAAGGTAATGACTGTCTTCAATTTTGATCATCCGGGAGAGATTAACTACCAGTAGTGAGTGATGAACAAGGAACCGGAATATTCGGAGTAGAGTCCTCAATCGCGCCCGGCAGAGCATACGAAACCCAACTGCCGTGAGTCGCTCCCTTGGATGTAGTAAGTTTTTAGCACACAGGATGATCGCGTCACCGCTATTGGCGGAGTCTCTTGCTTTCGAAGCTCCTAGAAGTAATCTCTCTGCTCAGCTAGACCATTTCGTCGTCCCTCGTCCACACTTTCCACCTCGAAAGTCATGCATCAGTTAACAACAGTGCTCAAACCTTGCATCATGGAGTAGTGGTGGGTGCAACTCTACAATATCAGCAGAGCACAATTCCCGCATCGTTCTTGCAAAATCGCCTCACGCTGCGCCGGTCTGATCAAACGGTTCTCTCATCTCTTTGTACATATAAGACGATCGTTATGTCCCAAGCTCCTAACAGCTTCAGCTAATATTAGTGTGAAACCAGACCATTAATAATCGTTTTGGTTTCAAATTATTTCGTCACCTGCATTCCTTTCTCCGTATGAACTCTCCAATATCCTCACCCTCCCCTGCTTTTTCGGGTTCGCTAATTGAAATTCGGTCGCGAAACTGTTCTGCATTTACTTCCACTCTTTTTATCACTTGTCTATTGATACGTTAAGGTTTTAACATATCAAAATGCACCATGGATGTCACACAGGTTGGCATTCTACGGCCATATACATATAGGCCATCCACACTATTTCCTCAGTGCCCGCAGGCCGCAGTCACGACTGATGGATTATGCCTACTCTTTTGCTACTAGGGTTACTTTTGTTACTTAGTCACGTGATTTATCTTCTGGACAAAATATTTTCTGCGTTTCTTAATTTCAACGAAAATACCTACATTTCATTTTTCTTCTCCTTTTTCTTAAGATTCTATCTCCAAAAGTTTTCATAGATGTCCCATCTCTTTTCATTACTCGATACATCTATCTGCTTCAACACCTCTTATTTTTTCCAAATTGCTTCCTTCCGTGCTAAAAACCCTGAGTAAATATGTAAGATAATCATATGCAAAGGAAATTTTATTTTCACTCTTGATTGATAACTCACATTAATGGAATTATACGTATTACCCAAGATTAGGGATCGGTTGCTTTCCAATGAAAATTGATGACCAGTGGTGTTAAACTCAAAGTTAGCAAATAGATAGGGAATGTATTCGGAGAGTTTTATCTCCTTAACTCCGTTTATTGCCTATTCCATTAAAAATAAAGTGTGTTCTATGTCTTTATTTTAAAACAATTATAAGTTTTGAATATCATTGTAAATAATTTTGGAATATATTTCATTAAAATGTTTTTTCAAGGGATTGTACATTGACGGTTATCGCATGTAGGTCTATATAAAAATAATACTGCGAGAATGCCCTCTGAGATCTATTTTCCTGGCATCTCTGCTCAGTATAGAGAATTATAGATCCAACTGTTTTCAATGTGATATGTTCCAAGCTCTATGTTTCAAGTTGCCATCGCAGATTTCAGATACATGAAATGAAATTAGAAGGATATGTGCATACTTACCTAACCTAGTAATATTTTATCGTTTGAACTTAAAATCATTAATTTCGCATTGCTCAAAACTAGAAAGAAATACAATGAAGTGCGCTCAGCAGCAACTAAACTTATTTCAAGCAATCGAAACAAAAATCAAATAGTTTTACTTTGCATGATATCACTTCAAATATAAATTTAATTTAAATAGGAATTTAAATAAGGATTCAAATTTAATACAATAAGCGTAATTGACTGATTTTTATTTATCAATAAAGAAATGTTCATGTTGAATTAGGTTTACATGTAGGTGGTTTAAAATCTTCTAGATTTTTGCATGCGCAGGGTCATATCTACTAACAGCATTCCTTTCCTTACCTTATCATGCATCCTTCACTTATTCATTCCACCCATAAAACATTATATCTTTCTTCCCAAACCCCGCTTAGCCAATATTCTTCCCACTACAGCCTTAAGCAATCCTTCGCCCCTCAATAAATCTTCCATCCACCAACTTTGCCGCCTTCTAATCTCATCCCGCAGTTTCCTTTTCTCATCAAATATACCAAGCACTTCTTTGTTTGCCCTATTTTCTATCCTCCGCACCTTCAGCATCCTCATCCACAGTAAGACGATGAATTTTGGCTGCAAGCATGTGGATAGGATTGGGTCCACATCAAAGGTACTCAGTTTGATAATTCCATATGATTTCGCATCCCGTGTGGTGGCCATACAATTTGGATATGAGGTCGGTATTACCCTAAAAATGTGTAACTTTTGATTGAGTTTAGGGTCTTTTGCATATTAAATTTGCACTGTTTTGACTGTAAGGTTGGGCCCACCGTACCTTTTTCAGAAAGTGAGGAAACCAGTAGTGCATTTTTTCATCAATTGAATGATAGTAGTCAGAGAGAGCCGTACTGATGTGAGCTAATCCGGTCCTTTTCCTTGTGCAGTCAAGTCCGAATAAGAGTGGAATGAGTGAATCTGTACATTATTGCCCCAGAATTTGGTTCAAGCACATCATCTGCATCTTCGTGGTACTCTGCATGCCACTTCAAGGCAAACTCGTGCGATTTTCTGTTTTGGTCACCAGCTAAGTGTTTTCAAGTTATCTCACCATTTAATTTTAAAATTCCAATAGAATGAATTTCTGGCTGTTTTGTAATGCCCCCTCCTTTCTGTTTCCCCGCAGTTTTGACGTACGCGGCCGGGCATTCGCCAAGGCCAAACTCTGGTCCGACGAGTTCACCTTCGGCCCGCGTGCCTACTTCATCACCGTGTCGCGACCAGCTCAGTTGACCCTCGACGGGGTCATCGAGAGTGACGAGGGAGCGTACAGGTGCCGCGTGGACTTCAAGAATTCTCCCACTCGGAATTCCATTGTCAATCTCACCGTCATCGGTAAGTGATTACCACTTTGGTGGCGCCTTTCATCTTTCTTATCGGCTTCCTCACATTTTGCAATTAAGTTACAGTCCACGAATGAGTCAAATGAATCAAATCATACCTCATAATGATCTCCATTATTGCCATTCCGATGTGGTTTGAAACCGCGAAATTCTATTATTCTCATTATATTGCCTTCTATATTGCTGGTAATGGACTCCACTTCTCTATGCACTCTATTTCACCTTCCAATCAAATTTGAAAATCGGATAAATTTAAATTAATTATCTCAAGAGTAATTTTTAATATATAACTGCGGTGTTAAATACATTCAGATTAATATGCCGCTCTGCATTAGTTTATTAGCGTAAACCACTATGATGTGACATTTTTTGGTTCAAAAGTACATCTTTTACCTGACTTTATAGTGATCTGTGTGCTGAAAATCTTTGCTGAATGAAAGTAGTCGTTCCCAGCATTTTCATGATAGAAATGAATAGATGTTGAATTACAGTCGTGCTGATCTTTTTAGATAAGAAAACTCGATGAACAAGCTCTGCTAGTATTACGCGAAGCTGTCTTAAGTAAAATAGATGCCCCTTATTTGAGAGTATAAACGCAATAAACAATGGCAGCCATCATTGGATTGGCGACTGCTGATGATGACAATGAGCTATTTCAGCATTAAATAATATTCAAACCGCAAATACTGGCATTTTACAATAGGATAGGTATTTTGTTTGTATATTATAGGTTTTCAAATACTTCTTGCCAAAGAGATAAAATTTCAAGAATGTAATTACACATAAAATCATTGGAAGAATGGAATAAAATCACTTCCTTCAATTTGAGAACACTTATTCATTCAATAGCTATAAAAATGGCTTCCGGGATTCCTCAGTAGAGCACGTTTGGAGGTTTAATAAAATCATAGAGTCGATGTAACAGGTAATTTATAATTGTGTCATCATCAAATGTTACATTTCATTGGTATTTTTGACACATGACCACACGGCACGATTGTTTGGATTTCGGATGGAGGTCCGTTTGCGCAAGCGACTCACGTTGGGCGTAATCAAATCCACTCACGCACAAAGTACATCTGTACGCTCGAACACGAGCTCTAGTCGTACACACGCACACATTGTGCCCGTATTGGGACACCCTCTAATCATTCATGGGGAATTTTGCATTGGTTTGCCTTCGGTTTGTCCTCCTTACTCCCCGTCTCCGCATCCCCTGCCACACACTTTCGTTCTTTTAAGGTGGCTACAGCAATACTTGTCTAAATATTTGCGTGATATAGAACGATAATTTTTAGTGCAAACATTTTAATTTTACCGATTTGTTTTGTTGACAATTCTCTGATATTTTAACACACAGCTTCATGGCATATGAGATATAATATTTCGTAATTTTTTATCACATATGCACCAATTTCTTTAGTACGCAAAATAATTCATTTCATATTATTTCGCGTTTCATAATATCTTAATTGTTTAAAAAAAAGGTGTCATGCTGAGTTATAAACTCAAATAAATTTGGAAATATGATATTTGCCTACATTTAGTGTATCGCGCCATAAACAATCAATAGCTCAAGTCATAACATGATTTAACCGTGGCAAAAATACTTACAAAATCCTTTTATCATTTTCATTACTGAATGTATGATGAGTTCTATCGTATAAACAGATGCACTTAAATGAAATGTCGGCCTAGTGTTATATCGACTTACTTGAAAAGTTATTAAAACGTACACGCAATGACCCACGATTACCGCTTCAGCCACCTTAAGTTATATTCCCTTTCTCTCTCACACACTTCCTTCGCTCTGCGCCGACATCTCTCTCTATCTCTCCCGAACCTCCACGCTCTTTGCTTCTCTCCTGGGGATTCGAACTTGTGGAAATTACGCAAAGTGTCAACGCAAGCAGGGAATGCGGCCACAATGGGCGCCGGCGCCTCCCGCAATGCGTCGGTGCGGCTCGGAGTTGTTGGTCGGGTCCCAGGAGCCGTGTGAGGGACGAGTTCCTCAGGGAGGGGCAGATCACATCTCCACCCTGCTAAATTCCTCTTCCCAGATGATCGTGGCGTGTGCAAAAGGCTTCAATGGAAAATGTACCCTCACTTCTTCTTCACTTGTACTCAACTATAATCCATCCAGATGCCTATCCTCTCTAAAAATCATTTCTAGCCACTTCTTCAACAGTTATTAGCTAATATCCTGCTGCAAAGGATCTCATATTTCGTCTTAAAGCAACCAATATAGATTAAGATCACTGTAGACAGAACATTTATCTTAGCAAAACATTTAATTGAGACTGGCCACATTTGATTCTAACCCTGCCATTTTTGCAAAGAAATATTTACCGTTTTTTTTTAGCCATGCCCTTCTTGTGCTCTTTACATTGAACATTAAACTTTCATCCAATTTATCCAACGTAAACACTTTTGCAGTTGCCACAGGGTAACGAATAAACACTGCACTTCTGTTGTAAAAAAATGTACCTTTGAAACCTGGCCATATAACATATTCTTGACAAATTTGATAAATTGGATTTAATGGAATAATTAGACATTGATTTCGAGATCGCTTCCCCTAGCATAACCCTCATCAATGACATAACCAATATTAGTTCTTCCCCTCGATTGCCCTTGATTTTACCGACCAATTCCGGGCCCCTTAAAAACTCTACTCACTTAATTCTTACCTTAATCACCTCTTCTCTCCGCCCCTGCCTCTCTCCTCACATTCAAAGCATATATACCTTTATATATCAATGTGGGGAATCGAAATCTTTTTTCTTGATAGTGACGCTATAGCGCAGATACCGCTGTTGTCCTATCATGTGGAAATGGAATGGATTATCTTTGCAAATAGATCTGAAATTTGCGAATTCGGTCGGAAATTAAGATTTTATCACGAATTATTTTAAATTATAAAGAACCAGATTTCGCGGTGATTTTATTCGTATAGGCAGATGGTATGATCATCAATTTTAAGACTCTAGCGCCAACGTTGGCATTAAATATTTGACTTTTAGGATAGAATTCTCGTGAGCTTCAATGGAAATATTAGGACGCAAATGCCATGTGGAATGGTTGAAGATGACCGTAGTTGGAGGAGAAAATGCTCTTGACACTTCTTTTCGAAAAATTTCTGCTTCAATATTGTGCTTCAATGGTTAAGTATAATGTATCGTCTAGCATCTTCGCATACTCAGGGCACATTGGTGTATCTATCATGTTCTGGTGGTTCGGCCCCTGAGAAACCAGTGGCTTATCCAATGACAGACAATGCCTAGTCGGGATCGCAAGGGAGGACCACTAGAATTGTCCGAGGGAGCAAAAAAAACGTGGAAGTCTATGAACTTCATGATTCAGTGATACTCCAGTTCAACTTCTGTTTCCGTTTAATAGAATGAGTGAATGTATTCCAAAGTTTTGAAAGTTTTTTTGAGAGAGTGGTAAGAATTATAGGTCGTTTGAGATGAAGGGTGGACAAATTTGACCCGAGGATGATTTCGTGTATCTCGGCCGATGTAAGATAACGGTGAGAAGGGCCTGTAAATACAAGGGAGAAAAATCTTCCTGTGAAAGTTGTGTTTCGGTAAAAACAATTGCGTCTATTTGTTTGTTAAATATTTAAAAATGTGGTGTATTTTAAATATTTCAAAAAGTTAACATGCTGTAATATGAATATGTTATTGTCGTCAGAAAGGTGAGATACTTTTCTCTTTAATTAGAAGAAATACATTGACTTTATGCTCTCATTTCTGTCTTAAACAACCTTAACTTCGACGTGGACCCAATATATTCTCTCATCTCCAATAGCAGTAAGGAAGAAGGGTGACATAAAGAGAAAGGTGAAAGGTAATTGCACATTTTAATTGTTTTTTCATTAAAATATATTTCCGTTCAATCGCCTTTTGGTTAAATTACACTTACAGAATAATATGAAATTATACAAATCATTACCTGCTGTATGATTTAAAATTATTCTCATAGAAGGTCATCAATTGTATAGAACTACCAATCTGAATGTTGATGTGGTCCTTTTCCCGGTAGACTTTGTGGTCCTTTTTCTTGAGACTGCTAATTCTCCAATACATTGAGATACTCTATGTAGATATCAATCAATTTGTTTGAAGTACTAATAAAAATATATCCATGGACACTAAGAATAAAATAGTTCGAGTTAACGTGTAAAACCAAATTTTAATGAAAGTAGTCCAATCAAAAATTGGAAAACAACCATTGTTAATGCTATCCTTAATTAAGTGTTAGATTACTGTATGCTCTCCTGAAGGTTGTGAAATTTGAAATCTGATAGGCATGTGCTTGGAGATTTATTCCGCATTTGTAAACCAGCAGAATAAAGGTGATGTAGGGTGACTGGAGATATTACCGTGGAATAGAATAAGTCGTTGCGGTGCTCAGGATGAAATAAGTGCATACGTTGGCAAGCATCATTTACAGCAAAATTTTTATTCCATTGCAGGAGTGAGGTACAACGTTTAACGCAAATTCAATGAGTGCTAATAAGACACAAACATCTCTACACAAGATCTCTACTTCCTACTACTACAGCTCAAAGCGTGACATTGACTGTGAATAATCGATTGAATGCTAAGCGTTTCACATCACCACTAGCACATATACGATTCTTTGGCAGGTCATTGATGGCATGCACCTGTCCGTAAATTCACTGTCTGTATCGTACTCTTACACTAGATTTAATGGATTTATTGAAAAAACATTTCAAGCCCCATTAACAGTTTCCATGTGACAGATTTTGATTCACTTTTCCCATTCATCTTTATGCATCTTAATAAAAGACTTCAATAACATTAGTGCAAGGGAACCGCTCATATATGATTGTTTTCGTGGCTAAAACTCTTTGACATTACGTATAATTTAAAAAGATAATTAGGTTACTAATTATCCGTCTATTTATCGATTAAACGCATTCTCCATCATCCTAATTTATTTCCTTTTCTTATTAATTAATTACTTCATTATTTCATTTTCTAATCTATTATCCTGACACATATTATCCGACATGGAATTTCCAGGCCTCGTTGTTGTAGGAAATACATAAATCTATCCGTTGCTTTATGGCCATCTTTTAGAAATATGAAAGCAAAATCCAAAAGTTTAATCATTTTTCTGGAGTGCACTGCAAAATCATTGCTATGATATACAAGTATTCTGGAGTTTTGATGTAGTGCATTTACTTCATTCGCACTGAACTCGGAATAACTTCACAAATCACAAAATGCAGTTTTATCGCTGAGTAAATTAATGTTTGGGTTGAAAAAAGCATGTTTTCAAATTCAATTCCTCGATGCATAGAAGTAAGGGATAAGAAATACTGCGAGAACTCTTCCAGATATGGTGTAACATTTAACAGAGTTGAAACACCTTGGAAAGTTATAAGAAAAAAGTTTAATAACGACGCTTTTCTGCGTGCGATGCAATCAATGTGTCTCATGTATTTTAAATCACAGATATTTATTTAAGGACCTTATTTGAGCCTTTTCTTCCCAAACTGGGTTCATTCCTCAGTTTGAGAATATATCGTGTCATACGATCGCATTTCGAGCAAGTACCCGCATCATGCCAATTTTAGTGCACGTGCCTTTGCCTATTGTGTTTCTGCGTGTTCTTCTTTGAGGCTTCTCATGTGGACTTCAGATTTGCATCCGATGCTTCCGTCCTCTGTCGTAAAACGTGAGGCACTATCATGAGAGAGGGACTTGATAGCCGGCGAGCTCTCGACCATCCGTCGCTTTCAGCCCTCAGAACAATGGTGGTGATGGACAGGTATAAAATGGGATCGACAGACATGAAAAGATAGAGACAATGGTGTGTGAGAGTAGGAGGGAGATGACTATGTGACGCGGGTAAGGGTGCTAAGTGACAAGCGTGTTGAGGCTGGAGATACGTTCGCCGTTTGACCTGTCGGCGTCAGAGTCGATTCAAGGGCAAACATATTGCCAGCGCGCGCTTTTTCGCTCATCCTTTACCTGCTTGCCTCCCATATGGGACGGCCTGCGATCTCCAACTGCAAAATCCTTGCCTATCAATCCCACCCTTTCTCAAGCTCCCGTGGGATTGCTCAAACATTCACCCGATTACGTAAAACATTAACGGAGTGCATCCCATGGAGGCAATTGTTTGCACTTAATCCAAGTAGCTGCATTATTCCGCCCGAACGATAAGCCGCATGCGGGAGTAAAACACCCTTGCATCACCCGGGATATTTACGTCATACTACAGTAGAAATAGTTGAAAAAACACCTTGAGGTGTAACTAGTTGTAACAAAAACGATTTCTTTTTGTAAATGGTAGGTAACACGCTCCTAATCAACATACTAAAAATATACATTCGTACTGCCGCGCAAAATGCGTTTTTTTAGCCGTCATCTTGAAAAAACATCAAAAAATGTTTTTAAAAATCATTAAAAATCTTGTGTGGTATCAAATTACAGTAAATGTCATGCTGAAAAAGAATATGATATTGGTTTTTTAAAATCAAAGGAAATAACAAAATGGTAAACGAAAAACTGAAATATTTCACATTATTGTAAAAAAATATTTGTATTATTTTTAACAAACATTTTTAAAACCTATTTTTAGCTTAAACTTCGCTAACAACTAACAATCAATGCGATGTTATTAAGGATGCTTATCCCTTGCACGGAGTAGCCCTGTTCCGGAGAGATGACGTCCGAGATAACATAGCAGCTAGTATCAAGTAGAGGGCCTTTGCCATTATCTTGTAATCTACGTTGGTGAGGGACACTGGTCTCCAATTGTTTATATTGGTCCTGTCGCCTTTTTTATGGAGTAATGTGATGACAGTACGTCTCGTGGACCGAAGCAATAGTTCTTCCTGGTTGTATACCCATGTCATCTGGTAAAAAGGTCTCCGCAGGTACATCCAGAATTTTTGTAAAACTCTACCGAAATGCCGTCCAATCCCGGAGCCTTCCTATTTCTGAGGGCTCCCAGCGCTGCATCTAAGTCGGTCAAGGATATTCCCTCTTCTAGCCAGTCGCGTTTTTCCTTGGGAAGGGTGCGTAAGTTATAGGTAATGGCGGTGGTCAGTATGGGGATTCCTCCCCTCTTCCGTATATGTTGTGGAAATGGTTTCTGACGTAAGTCATCATTTCGCGGGTCTATGTCAGGTGCGCTCGTTCCGTGACGAGTGCCAACAAAGGCCGCGGTGTCATACTGGTGGCTATCTGGGCAAAGCGAGTTCCAGTCTGCGAGTCTCTGGCCACCAGGCCATCCCACCCCATTCGTGAGATGGCGTTGTTGCTTTCTTGGCGGTACCAGTCCCTTATGCGGTCCCGCGCGTTGCCCCCCTCCTCCTTCGACTCACGGGCTGCCTCCGCTTCCAGGAGGCAAAGTACTCGGTTTTCCTCCTCCCTCCGTATACGCCAGTATGTCATGGTCGCCGTTTGAAATTCGTGTTTCAGGGTCTCCCAGTGTCGTATGATGTTCTCTCGTGGCGTATCTGCGATGGAATGCAGGATGGATTCCATATAAGAGACATACTCTTGGTCCTCCAGGGAAGCATTCCTGAACCGCCAATAGGGCTCGCCTCTCCATGGGTTGCTATGAGTAGCGAAGGTGGCCCAGAGTGCCAGGTGGTCTGAAAAACTGGGGATGGTCTTCACGCAACGATGGGATGCCAGACTACCCCGGTCCACGTATTGAGCCTCGACGCCGCTCCCCGGTCGGAGAGCTAGAAGAAAGTATCTCCTTTCTCCCACCCCCCCCTCCATCGCTGTCCAGGCGTTGTGCAAGTGGTGCTCATTGATCAGTGCAGCTATATGCTCCATCATCCCTCGGTTCTTTTCCGTCCTCGAGGCTCTGTCGACCTCGGGATGTAGCGTGCAGTTAAAATCTTCAACTAGTATATTTACATCGCTTGAGATTCCCGCATCGGCCGATTCCTGTAGTGACTTTTGGATGGCGCATACTGTCCTTAATGCGTTCTTAGCGTCGTTGGGTACATACACATTGATGAAAACGTACGTCTTTTCTTCGATCCGGTAAGCCCCTTGTGCGTACCCCTCCTGTATTATTTTCGTCCGCAGGATATCAATTTCGGATGACCGTCTGTAAGCGAAGGCCGTTCCTGACCCCGGGGTTGAAGGTTGATTGAGGACATACGTATACTCTCCTTCTTGCAGGACCGTTGTAAGCGTGTCTATATTGGTTTCTTGGAGTGCCAATATCATGGAGTTCCACCTACGGAGGAAGGCGTCCAGCCTGTAGCTCTTTTCGTCGCTTATGATTGATCATATTTTAAGGCTCAAAAGTCTCATACTATTAAAAATTTATAAAAAAGACTTAAGTATGAATAAATAAAAGACTGAAGTAGTTGATATGGCAGGGTGCCGCTTCCCAGCGCCTTCACCAGCCTGCAGATGCGCTAGGAGAGCGACGGTTCCCTCAACACTCTTTCCTCCAATAGGATTTGAAGTGAGTCAGTGATTTTTTGGGTGTTCCCGAAGAGTGACATGGCAATTTTTCGGGCATCGTTGCAACCATTCACTTCGCGGAGGAAGTGCACAATCTCCTCGCTCGACAATTGCAGTTGGAGGTTTTCCCTTTGGCAGTTTCTTTTTAATGACTTTTATTCACCTTCTTGTGCCGGCTTCTCCTTTTTCACAATTGCCGCTCATTTTTTCCGCTCGGGAGAGAGGCCCGAAGAGGAGCCACCGTGGGAAATCTTTAGTTACCATGAACAATATTGATAGTCTTGTTGGTCCCTTTACTTATCCACTATTTTACCCAAATTTTGCAATTTTGGTTTCTTTGTATGAATATTCCTTTAAGGACACCTAATACCAGTCATCAAAATTTGGCTAGATTTGAACTAGCTCAGTACCAATTAGCATTTAGACCTCAACTTGCCAAATATTTTCCTTCAGACATCAACCTAAGAAATCCTGACCTCCGCCTTTTGAAGTTCAATGCTTTGCATTTCGGTGGTCGTCTTTTTCATCAATATCTGGTTGATACATATATAAGAGTGGAACATGACCGTATCCAATGGATTAAAGCAAATTCAAAAAATACTTGCAGAAAACTGTACAAGAGCGATTCAATGTTTGAATGAATTGGCTGAAAAAAAGAATGCTGTAGTTAGTGGAAGGATAATTTTGCCTTCTTCGTTTCCTGTATCTACACGTTTTTACACTGAACATTTTGAAGAATCTATGGCCTTTGTCCTTTGACTTGGATCATCAAACTTCTTTATCACAATGACGTGAAATCCTCTCTAACTTCAAATGGTTTTTGTATCTACTAGACTCTAGGCCAATACAACCGTCCAAAAGATTTGCTTATTTTTTAACTTAGTTGTGTAATGAGTGCTAATTCAGATAAAATTAGAAATGCCAGAATGGATTTCTATTTTCATTATTAGAAAAGTATTTTTTTGGCAATTAGAAAAAGATCATTCCGCTTTCCTAGTTTCCATAATACTTGTGGTGGAGGCCAAGGCGTTAACACTGATCGAAAGGCTTCAAATCCGAGTAGCGAGGTTTTCCCGTAGGGCATAGTTTTTAAAATTTTGCCATTTCTAATGCCGTACTCACGGCGCTAAAATATTGTGATTAGTTCCGAAGACGACTAAGAGGTCCAAGCTTTTACTAAATACTAAATTTTAATTACAATTAAAATATTTCGATACACCGAAAGTGAGAGATGATTTACCAATTAATGGAGAACAAGTTCGCAATTACTATTTCGTTGCATACATGCGTAAATATGGGAATCCAGAATTCAAGTATTCAATTCAAAATGCAATGCTTTGGTCTGAGAGCTAATGAGAACGGTGGAAAGTGGTTAATTTGATGTTTAAAACAATGATACAAGTCTGAGGAGTAAAAGATTTGTGAAAATCTACTAAAAAATTAATATACCAGAGCTGGAAAGTGTGGTTAAGGCCGAGGAGCAAATTACAACTTTTATATGATGAATCTATACTTTCTCAACCTTTTTTAATCAATAAATCATATTTTTTCATCGGAAAAAGATAGAGACCTATTTCATCCTAAAGAAAGAATGACTTATGTAGTAATTTTGGCAAATATGGTATCATGCAACTTTAAATGCAAAAATGGATGTGATGTGACAGAGACATGAGGTTAGACAGCATCAGGGGTGTTTTTTCGTATCATCTGCTTAGATGAGGGAGTGAAAATGAAAAGACATTTTCAGTGGAATGCTTGGATTAACTTTTTCATAATTGCGAGTGAGATAAATATTCTCCCTTTGAAATCTCTATTTCTGAATGAAAGCTTTTTCAATGAAGTGAAAGTAGTTTTTCGTACGGAAATCGTATATTCCAAGCAAACCCTTCAATTTTTGTGCCTATCTTGAAGGTGCCTTTTTTCTTGAAAATGTAAACATCCAACTTTACTTGGGAACATGTTTCTCACTTGATGCAGGTGCTTAAGTTTGCCTTCAAGTTACTTTAAAATTCAAAATAAAAATTACAAAATGAGATTCAAGACCATAAGGCATCGTCCTTTAAACTATAATTAACCTGCTATCCTCCAGCCGTAGTTACCTTGCTCCACGATCTTTAAAAAAAAACAATGGCGATACGTGCCAAAATTTACGCTAGGGAGAAAATGTGATACTTCCGATTTGTACTCATCTTCTTATGGCCGTTATTTCTCTTCCTGATGCAGTTTCAATGTCTGGGGCCAATCACTGGGGAAAGCTTGCCTTTAGCCAAACGAAGTGGTTCTCGGTCCCAGGGCCTGCTTGTTCTCCGTATCCCGGCCGGCTCAGCTGAAGCTCGACTACTCAGACCTCGACTACTAAGAGGATGAGGGATCTTGTAGATGCTGTGAGGACTTCAATTACTCGTCTACCAGAAATTTCTTGGGCACTCTCACAGTCATAGGTAAGCCCTCTCCTGAATACCTTTCTTCGCCGTGTTTTTCACTCGTCTTTCTTGGCACGAATTGCAAGTTATGTATCTTAAAAACTGCTAAATTGAAAAAAAGTGAAGCCAAACGACAAATGGGGATTAGGGATTGCTGTATTAGTCAAATTTGAAATTGATAAACATATACTATCCTTGGGAATATATGATCACCAATATTTTATTAACAGCTCAAGGTGAGTTGAGAAATCTACCGTGGCACGTTAGTAAATGAGAGTAATATAGCTATGTTAGGCTCATTGGCGGGAGTGGGTCCGAATGTAGATGGATTATAGGCTTCAATAAGGGACAAGTACCAAAGTAGCTTACTTCGTTACTTATTGATCGGGGGATCGGTAGTCCTCTTTTACTTAGTAAATCATAATTTAAAATTAGTAATTTAATCGGTATATATCAAATTAATTATGCGTACGTTACGGCCAAAAATTGATCCAACAAGTGAGGCATAGTTGCACATGAACAGGCGGTATTTATCTGTGGACATGAGGCCCTAGCACTGCAATCTATTTAGAGGTAAATTTGATATTGACTTTCTCAAATTGCCTTTCCCAAAAGTAAACTGCCTTAAGGGCATATAAGGGCATAAAAATGGCAACCTGTATTACTTTAGTGCCAAAACTCAGTTTACTGCCTCAGCTCAGCTGCATGAGTAACTTACTCAGGCCATTATTTATCTCTAATTCCGGTGACTTGACTTAATCATTTAGGGCCCTAATATTTATACTTTACATTTACCTTTACTTTGGAAACTCACTATGAACGATATTACCAGCTTTGCTATGAGATTTACACCATGAATGATATCATATCTAAAAGAAATATTACTTTTGTATGTGAAACATTTAACTCTTTTACAAAATTATCGTCTAATATCTCCATGCTTTGTGTGCCTTTGAAGGTACCCGGAAATCGTCGATTCTCTATTTCGTTCCCATTTGATTGTTATATATTTCATACATCCCTGAATTTCAACCTATATTGTTTTCCTAAAAAAATCCACTTAATTTCCTCCATATTGCAATGTTTGATAAATTTCCTGAACATAATGGATTGATTTAATTTTTGTTGCCGTATTGTAATTAATTTTTACCATTCAATTTTTATTATATGACTCTGTTTCATGCTTTTTTATCAAACGCTGATGTATTTTGTTGTCTGATAATGTCTCAAATTTTTATTTCGCCGGGTCAGATATTTGTAAACTCTGTACTTATGGGGGAGGGGGTGAATATCAACTGAAATACTCCTGATCCATTACACATGACTCCTAGGCCTTGTCCGGTTAAATTCATTTAGCATTTAGTTGGCTCAACTTTCCACAACACTGCTTGATGCTTTATCTTCCCCTTACTTCCATCTCCTTTCTATGCCAACGATATAGAACGTAAAACATGTTGAACAGTGAACTTTTATGCCAGCAAGCATATGTCTCTTCTACGTTTTATATGCGAGAAATTTATAAGGATGTTTGTATAATATTAGACATAAGATAATTTTTCTTGGACATTATAAGATGAAGCACTTACATTACATTTTAGGAAGAAGTTCAGAGATATGCTCACGGTGTTCATTGTTATGCATCTAAACCTCTTGATACTACCCTCGATAAATTATTATTATTGATCGTTGTTTTCTTTGGAGGCAGTTATTTTGTGTAGGTATTATGAGAAAGTGCCATTTCATGCAGAGCCCTCTACACTGAAAATTATATGAGCAATTTTTTTTCATAGATGGAGTAAGATTTTATTTGTTTAATAAATTAAGAATATTGAGGTATTTAAAACCCAACGTAGCCTTGCGATGAGAAATGCTTTCCCTGTCACAAGTGTCGTGAGCATTTCTCTCAACTCCTCCCTACAGATCTCTCTTGTGGTAAGAAATCGCACAGACATACTATTCGTCCGTTTTGGGACCGAAGTTCTCAGAACACCGTACCCTTTCCTCGGATACCGACTCTTCGCTTCAGTGCCATTTCATATCCACGGTCAACTATTTGTGTTCACGCAGTGGCTTGACAAAATAAAATTGTCCAATACTTGGAAAATATAGACTCATAAGTTTACTCTTTTAGTTTTGCTGTGTATTTACAAATTTAAAGTGAAACTGTACTGCATTATTATTATTAAAGTAATTCGAGTAGGACGCTCCCTAAAACTTGGTTAAAACAACGTGAGAGATCCGTTTGAAATTTGAAAATGATTATTTGAACATAAGGAACGCAATTAGTAGCCTATATTTTCTGAATAAGCAAAAAATAGTTTTATATAGAATGCACAGAGAAAAAAGTTAGCTGACCGATGCCTTATGCTATGAGTGGAGCTGTCGCTGAGAGAAAGTTTATGAGATAATCCTTGTCCGCAGGCCGAGGATAGGACCCGATGTTCACCAGTTTGGGATCTCTAATGATACCTGGGACCTTTTTCCTTGTTGGGCCTCAGAGCCGTATTAACATGGAATCGGTTCTCTTGTGCACAAAATTATCGCCGTTTATAAACGGCGTTCGTTCTCATGAGATGAAATTAAATATCTGCACCGTTTTGACACGGCGTTCATACAGAAAGGATTAATGGATAACTGTAATTATGTAAAAACAGAATCGGATAATTTAAACTTTTTATTCAAAGAGAAAATAAGAGATGAGGTTTTTTTTTATTATTTCGTAGTGTTTTTACCTCGTTTCGCAGCCAAAGGTTGAACTCGAATGCCCTAAAAAACGTTATTTCATGTCAAGACACGGAGGAGAGAAAACAATGGCTTAAAAACATTAAAGGGTTGGAGTAGTCTAAAAATGTTTATAAAAACATAGACGCTCTTAATTCCAACATTACCTCTAACAATGTTATCATGATGCCGTGACTATATCGACCCTAAACACCTATTCTGATGCTCAAATAATCCTTATCTTGGAGATATTTCACTTTTTCCGAAGGCGATGGAATCCGCCTGAACCTGCAATAGATATTTTTCCAAATCTCGATATCGATTATTTCCTAAAGCAATTTCTACGGATCATTCTCTTCCCAAGTGTCTATCAAAGGTCAGAAAGACTTCAACTTTCTATCGTATCCCCAAAGACTAAGTCTTTTTGAGGATACCGGGACTAGCCACGGTAGTTACCTTTACGGAGTCACCCGCAAGTGCACATAAGTGCGATATTCCACAGGAGAAAAATCATTCACCTTGACCGGGATTCGAACCCGGATCCCGATCAAGGCGAATGATTTTTCCTCTGTGGAATATCGCACTAAGACTTTATCTACTTCGAAGGAAAAGGTGAGAACATTAAAAGTTTGGTCTACATTTCCATTGTCCATCCGGAAATACTGAGCAACCTGCATATAAATTCTGTAATTTGAGACCTATTTTATGACTTTTGAAGTGATATTTTCTACCTATGTTACAAGAATATTGAAGTGGTACATTTCATATTCAGTAAAATTTAGCTATCAAATCGTTCCTACACTTTTTAAATCCCTTAAGGTTATGTTAATGTAATGCAGTGACCAACGAACCGCTAGCTTGGTAGCTGTGGGTAGATCTCGCCTTTTACAGCAATCAAACTGACCACCATACATAAAGTCACGCGAGGAAGCAAGGAACTTTCATTTGGGTGCAATTAGGTTCATGAATTTGTTTTATTAATATTTAATGTAGGCTTGTTCAAAGAGGCTTAATGGCTCCCCGGGTTTGATCAAGGCAACCGATCCTGTTGCCATGACATTGTTTTTGTGTAGAATGATATGATGAGAAACACAGTTATTTTAATCTATGAAAGTTTACTGGATCTTTAAAAAAATTCTCGGTTTTATTAGATTTCAGATGGTGGTCAATTTCATTTTTTCTCAACGTGATGAAAGCAGCATCTAATGTTCTCACAATTTATCCACGAGAAGGAAAGCCAAGCTCGTGCGTCATTACAAGAGGTGTTGGGCAGTTAATACCATCAATTATGTTCCAGACGAGGGTGGCTGCCAAGTCGTTCCAACCGGACTTAATGTCAGAGTAGACCCGCGGCTTAGGGACTTGATGGAGGGTCGAAGGATTTTTGCAAGAAAGGAATAAGAGTGATCGTGTTTGCCCCCTGACCTCAATCTCCTTCTCTCTTGGAGAGGCCCAACACTCGATCTATTTACAGCCTGAGGAGGATTTATCCCGAATGACCGTACGTCAAACATTTTTTGAAGCATAGGCACCCATTTTGTAACTGGTTCTTTTTCATCTTTAGTGCATTCAATACCGGGGAGAACCAAGGTGTTGTTCAGCATCATTGGCATATTAAGATACAACAGTTATAAGGCTTAATTTTGTCTTCCTTAACTTCTGTAAAAGGCTGAGGAGGGGGAAAATTCAGGATAGCTTGAAGACAAATCGTTACGTCTTTTTATCTCTTTCCACCAGTATCGGCCCAAGCTTTTTTACAAGTATGGGCAACGTTTTATTTGGCCACCCTTAACAAAAATATATTTAATATTGTTATCTTATAAACTACGTTAACTTAAATGATATCCTAGGGTTTAAAAAAGGTCCTCTGAACATTGTTGTTTCCTTCCTTGCAAGTCAATCAATTTTTAACCTACTTGCTCCATCCAGCTCCGAGTGCTACGAGGAAAAGTGTCAGTAGGGATAGTCTGTAGAGATATTATACCTACATTTTGAGGATGGAAGTCATTTCAAGTGAAAATTGTAGTGCACCTTCAACCACAGTCCTCCTTCATGGGTTGGTGACAGCAATTATAATGAAGGAAGTTATTTGTCTATAAGTTTCATTGAGCTTTTTTCTGAAGTTATTTGTAGGTGAGTCACTTTTACGATGTAATAAAAAAGGTCATTTTGGATAGGAATACATGTTGTAAGGTAGGAAAATTGTCCAAATTTCTTGCTTCTGTCCCGCTTTCACGTATTAATAAGTCTTAGACTGGCAACCCCTACGACTGGCCGACTGTGGCTTTTGCTCGCGTCACCAACGCCTTGGACTGGTCCTGTTTACAGCGCATTATGCTGCCCACGCATTATGAAAATTCGAGTAACAGAACCTTTTCCCTTTATTCGCCGCGCACTTTCATTCTCATATCTCCCGTTTTACCCACGACCCTTCCCCTTAGGACACCCTTTTTATCAGACCGACTCCACTCTCCCTCTTGCTTTCCTCTTTCTCTTTATTTCCTCTACTCCTCACCACATCCCCGAAAGTCCCTTCGACCGACCAGTGGGGCTCAACACTTAATTGGGCGCCAGGCCGAAGCCCTCATGTTTTCTGCTTCGTGGCGCGGACGTCGAGGCTGAAGCATTTGGAGAGTAAGTCAAACGAGGAGGGATGGGTACGAAGGCAAGAGGGGGATAAGATTGGAAGTGCGGGTATTAAGCCCTCCTAGACCGTCAGAGTTGACGCTAGAAAGCGCATAACAATTAAGCGTGGGTGTGGCGGAGAGAGGGAAGGAAGCGTGAGATGAGTATGTAATATATGCTGTAATGTATGAAATATATGCTAATTCGTTTGAAGGGCAAGGCGCTTCAAGGAAACGATAACGAGAAACGTTCAATTATTTCGACCTAGTTGTGAAGAGAAATATTTCTATATTTTTATGATCAAAATATCAAACACTTTAATCTCTAATTTTCAAAATATTTCTCAGAAAAATAGAAGCTGTTTCCCACGAAATATGCTATGACTGTACGCTCCAGAATCATATTATTGAAAAATACTGAAGATGCACTGATCACGTCAGAATTTTAATAATGTGTAGTTTGTATATTTCCTCACTTGTGTCAAGAATAATGTTTTACTCCTTTAGAAGATTATATGAAACCTTCATACCATTTAGAAAGAGGCTGAGAATTGAGGGAGTGGATGGGAGAGTTAATAACCCATTATTCCCCAGACTGTATGTGGGGCTTTTAACTTCGGTTTTTTCGTATTTCCCGGTTTATTTTGGCCCAATTAAGACTAATTTTTAGAAAAAAATATTATATTCATTATAATATATGATTTGCATAATGTTGCGTTTACGCAACGCTTTGAAAACTCCGGTAAATAAAAATAAAAACAACTTTTCAAAACTTAGGTTGCATCTTTTATTTTTCATCGTCACTTCTGATGAAATGTGTGAAAACATTCTGCGTGAAGGTAAACATTGCATTTTAAACACACATAAATTGTCTGTGATTTGCACACACGACATCTGCGCCGGGAGTTATCAGTATTCCTTTGGATGAAATGCTCTATTCTGTCTTGACGCACATCCTGGGGAATGTCATTTTTCCTAGGGCGTCCCGCATGTGCGCAACGATTTTTATGCCATATGTCATCAGCCTTTGTATTGGAAAATACTTCTTGGCTCGGTAAAATTCTTGCGATCTCAGACCGGAAGTCTAACTGAGGAATTGCTTCACCCGTGACCATGGTGTATAATCGCCAAGCATTCACCGTTGCACTATCGAGCACATTTATGAATAGAGGCCACCACCATTTTTTGCCCCTATTCTGGATACGGTAACATGCAACAGAATTATCGTGTAAATCTACCCCTCCCATTCCCTGATTGTAATAGTTGATAACATTTGGTTGCGGAATCAGTTCGCTTTTCTTCAGCCTCCAGTTGTACCTTTTCGTCCTTACTATGGGTTCAATATTCCCGTAGTTTGAAGCAACGGTGACGACAGAATTATCATGCCATCGAACTAAGAGAATATGTTTTGACTTATCAAACGAATAGTCAAAATCCCCTTTAGGTTTTTTTGCCAAATCCCTCGAAGACATGAGTGTGCAGTGTCCCGTTCGATTTTCTCTTACTATTCCCGTTGCAAAATAGCCATTATCACTTAGAGTTGCTAATAGACTGTAACTGGTGAAGAAATTATCAAAATACACGGCATGATTTTTTGGAGACTTACAAAAATTCAACAAATTTAGAACAACCCTTTCTCCTAGCGGTAAATAACTATTCTTTCCTGTTTCGGCCCCTCCATATGGCAATAACTGATAGAGATAGCCTGTAGATGAGGCTAGACACCACAATTTATAACCTAATCTAATTGGTTTCCCACGGATGAACATTTTAGCTGAGCGCCGCCCGAAATATGGAACCATTTGCTCATCAATGGACAATTTGTTAGAAAAAATTCCAAACTGAATGTAATTTAGGTTTAGTCCATTGAGAAAAGGCCTGACTTTCGAAAATTTATCACTTTTGTCTAGTTGAGAATTATCTGAGAGGTGTAGATATTTTTTAATTTCATCAAATCTATTCCGCGTCATACATTGCCTCACAATTGGGACAGACATATCCTCTTGGCTAGTCTAGTACAACTTAGTGCGCGGTAATGTATGGTACCCCGACAGTATTAGGATCCCAATGAATTTTTTTAAATCTGCCATACTCAGAGTAAACATATGATTATTTTTGTCCTTAGCGTACTTATTTGAATAGTTCAAAATTAATTCAAGTAATTCTTCACTGAGAAATAGGTGAAAGATTTCAATTGGTGAATGGCCTCCATACTGAGTAAGGTGTGTTTCTATTGACTTTTTCACACATAAATTTGGGGCTCGAACGGAAGTAGACTCTTTTTCCCTTTTAGGTGAACCCGTTTGCTTTCTGCATCTTTTCCCTGGGCGTGCGCGTTTACTGGATGATTGTTCTTTAGATTCTACTGGAGTAAACTGTGACTTGCCTTGTAACGCGTTTGAATGTATTTCAAAAGTCCCAGAAATGTCCGAAGGCAGGGAAATTCCGCCGTCATTTATGACTATCTCCCCATCGTCGATATTTTCTTCGTCGGTGAGTTCACTAACTTCAGGGGGGAGTACCACCGCATCAACTTCGTCACTTCCCTCGCTAAATTCTTCCAGTGCGTCTAGTATTTCATTGGCCGTGGTGTACCACCTGAAATCATCCATATCTGAAATACTGAGAAGAAGTAATCTTCATTTCAGTTCCCAAGTTAAAAAAAAATTATACACGACCTCTCAAGTTAAATAATATTCTTCAGTTACCTTCTTGACGCTTCTTCCAAAGTATACTTCTGAGGTGTAGAAATAAGGCGTAAAATTTTGCAAAAAATATTGCAGTATTATTAATATAATTACTGGAACAGAGATAAAGAGGCGTTTCAGAGGACTATTTAACTGATATATACCCAATTAAAGCTAGATTCTTAGCCTTACACCACCTAAGCGCTAGAAGAAAGAATAGCAAGCACTTACGATTGCACTGAGAAAACTCCAAGGAGCGAATAGAGGAACACTCCACCTTCTGTCATAACCCTGCTTCAACTAATACGTTTCTCAACCTCTCATTCTATCGTCTCTAAAATTGAATGCATCGAAAGCTGAACTCAATGTCTACTAAGTAACACTTCCACTCAACGACATGGGAATGACCCTGCGCTGTCCCGGTTCCAAATGGGAGCCCAACAGTTTGACTCTACTAAGTGACAAAGTGTTGAATCTAAAATTCGTACAGATGACCATCATGGAATTCCAAATGTCATTCACCCATTACTTTGTTTACTCACAACCTGTGAGTACCAAAAATGCAGCTAAACTGCCACCAGAAGACTATATTGTCCATTTTAAAAGCCATATTGACGAGCTGCTTTCTGCTTAGAGAAAAGCCCCGTGGTTTACCAGAGAATTCCCATCGTTGCGTAAACGCAACATTATTTACAACAACCAGCTTCATACCATTAACGATGAAATTTCATCTCAAAAATAAACTTGATGAATAACGAAACTTAGAACTAACAGAAAACATTACCGATAGTAAGATTCATCAAGTAATCTTAGTGAAAAACCATTTACAATTTGTAGTGCAGCAATGCTTTGAAAAAGGCAAATTTCGAATTAAAAAAAATAATTATTTTAATGTAAATTTTGACGAAAACAAAACATAATAAGAACTACAGATATTTCAAAAAGTCAGTAAACCGAAGAAAAAATTATCCTGAAGTAAATGTTTGTTCTAAGAATTACGATTCAATAATGTTGCGTAAACGCAACGATGGGGATTAATGGGTGACGATTAACGGGGTGTCTGAGAGTACACATACGCAAGGAACTGAACGCGAACTCATTTCAGTGAACTTTTAGTAATCGTATAGATTGCTTCGGTACCCACGGTTCCGTCTTTGAAATTGCGCAAGGATACAACAGATGAATTATCTGACGCTTTACGGCGAAAGGAAGCTTTCTCGAGTGTCCCACCTGGTAAGAGGCTTCATGTCCGCCGGATTTTCAAAGAGCGACTCGCTCTTCATCATCAAGGCTCCTGAATTACGCAGTAGATGCAAAAATAGAGCCTCAGGGATAATGGGAAAAAACATATACTGGATATAAAGTTCTGCCTGGTGTGCCAGGACGTTTCTTCTCTTTTACCGCCGTTTGTAATCCACTTTAACATTTTTCAGCCTTATTTTTATAGAATAGTAGTTTGTATTTGTACTCACAATATATGTAAATACTAACGGTCCCTCTAACATTGATAGTCTATCTGTGGCGTAATACATGCTTGTGAGGCTTCGCCTCGTGACAGGCATTAGCGATGTATGCTAATAGTGCGTTATTAGTTGTAGATACACTAACTTTAGCATATAGCCTAATGCATGTTGGTGACTACTCACCCCCTGTCATACACTCTTGAGGTGGCTTGCAGGGTATTTTGTAGATGTAGATAAATAGTTAACATAGCATTGGAAGAGGCGCTAAAGAGAACCAGAAATGGTCCAGGAGGAGCCAGAATTCAAGAAAAAAATAATCTCTTGGCCTTTGCAGACGATGTAGTGATTGCGGCCGAAAATAAAGAAGAGCTTAAAGAACTAACTACAATACTTTTAATGGAAGCCAAGAAAGTGGGCCTACAAGTAAATGAAGGCAAAACCAACTACGTGACAATAAGCAGATATGAAGAGGAAGAGGAATATTTAGAAATACTCAATTATAAGTTCAAAAAAACAAATCAGTTCAAATACTTAGGGGTAACAATAACAAGTAACAACAAAAAAGAGACCAAAATTCTCACCCGACTTGCGGCAGCTGAGAGATCCTCCTGGAGCCTAGTAAAACTTTTGAAGAGCAAACTCCTATCACGAAACACAAAAATTCGTATCTATAAAACAATTATCCAACCAGTACTACTGTATGGTTCCGAAATATGGTCGCTAACAAAAAGATCATAAAAAAACTGATAACGTTTGAAAATAAAGTGTTGAGACGAATATTCGGCCCCATTAAAGAGGGAGAGACATGGAGATTAAGGAAAAATAAAGAGTTGAGGGAACTATACAAAGGACCAGATATTGTGGGTATAATCAGAGGCAGACGACTAAGATGGCTAGGCCATGTCCTCAGAAGAAGTGACAGCACAATGTTTAAGATGATATGGAAAGGAAAACCGGAAGGCACCAGACCACCATGGAGACCAAGAATGCGCTGGAGCGACGAATTGAAGAAGGACCTGGAAAAAATGGGAGCTCAACTCGTCACAACAGAGGACAGAAGGGCATGGAGGAGAGTGGTTGGCGAGGCCAAAGACCATTTAGGTTTTCAATGGCCACAGGTGTAAGAGTAAGATAAATAGTGAGGAAGGTGTGCGGATCAGGAAATTTGAGGAACTGGGCTCCGGTAGGTGGGTGCTTGAAAAAGAATAGGGCAGATTTTCCTGTTATCCGGTCCGATTATCAGGAGTTACGGTGGCGACATAAGAGGACACCTATGTCTCCGGGAAGTAATGATACTTAAATGTTGATAAACGAGGGGCTTAGAATAAGCGTGAGAGAAAGGAATATTGAGTAGGTGATTGGATTTATCGTGAGAGTGGAGAGAAGTTCTCTCCGGTTGCCGAAAGAGAGCGATTGCTAATTCTCACAAGACAAGAAGAGACACGAAGTTTGACTCGGCAGTGATTCGTGTGGGTGCGAATTGCCGTTCTCTTCTTCATATCCGAAGAATACGCTATCCATCCACGTATAAATCGACCTTGATGTATTGGTTGGACCGTAATGGCCTCGATCAGCACTTGCTAATCCGCTAATCACTTAGATGAATCCGCTGCTAGGCATACCATATCTGGTGGTGTCACCCCGCTATGATTGATGAAAATGAAGTCGGAATTTGACCATTAGTATGAGGAAATCTATTTTAGATTACGTAGAAAGTATGTAACTTCGTTATCAATCGGGGTATAAGCGAAAATAATATATTTTTTCGTGTAATTTTGAATAAGTGGGAGCATTCTCTCTGCAAATGGGTCCGTACTGAGTCACACATCCTTAAAATCTCATGCTCGATTTGTTTCAAAATGCAATCCCGAAACCTTCATGTTATGAAATACCATGCTAAAAATAAGATAGCTTTGTTAAAGACATATTTAAAAGCTGAATTAAAAGAGAAAATTTATGTTTTAGTGGAGGCTGAATAATAGGGCACCATTTAAGGCTTTTTATCCACCTCACGGTGACGGAATTGTTTAATAATTTTTCAAATGAGAACTCAAAATTGATTACGGTAATTGGCATACTTGCATACGTATGTTGAGGTTCATGATATGACGGAGAGGAGTAGTGTTTCCATTTCATATTTCTTTTTAAAATATTTGTAACAAGCTACGTGTGACATTACTAGTGCTATGGTAATAAAGAGAACATAATTTTTTCTACTTTTTAATGGTGCTGTTGTGCATTAAGTACCTATTTTCATCAATTTATAATTCCTTTTATTACAAATGTTGCTTAGAAATACTAAAGGCATATGTATTCCGAGTGGATTGTTCATTGTCCTCGCTTCAGTACCGCTGTGTGAGAGATGGTGTTGTAACTTTACAGGTACAGGAGTTTGATTTTCTTACCCTTCTTGAATCAAAACTTCTTTCGAAGCTAAGCTAAGAAATGAAGCTACAACGTTTAATAATAGCATTAGTCATTGACTAACAACCAAAAAGTGAATTTACGGAAATAATTTATATATATTCTGTCAATTTGAGGCCAGTTTCTCAGTTTACGAAATTTCAAATACAGAATAAATGAACACATTTTTAGAGTACAAGAAGATAGACTCTCAAAGAAAAATTACTAAGTGATTTCACGCGAGGCGTTGTTTAAAGTCTCGTTCAAGACTTAATCTCCAATGAAACAGCCAATGGGGGGATGTTACGCAAACAACGAGGTGAAGTAGCCGATCTTAGTATTTTGGCTATCAGTGAGCCTCAAAGGGGAAGAAATAGGAGGAGTTGAGCATAATAATGTCATGAGCCTGGTGGAAGATTTCAATTCGAGCTTCGGCTACTGAATTCGGTCTGCGTTAGCACTATAAAGGATTAGAATCACACCCAAAGTGTTTGAGTTGCTTCAGTTCTCTCTTAGCTGACCGCTATATAAGAAACCCTGAGTTGCAAGTGCACCAAGGTTGAAGTTCTGACGAAGCTGTGAGGGAGTGATGCAAGGCCATATATAGCGGCTGAAAGGAAATATATAAATTCATGGATAAACTTAGGTTAGTACTTGTGACTAAAAGGGTGTAACGGTTAACAAGGGGCCTTTAAGGAGGCAACCAGCGGAAATACAGCGACCGAGAGAAAGGAAAGAGTAAAACCCTGTACACACGGAGAAATTTTGGGTGCCATTGCTGGTGCGAGAAGTGGTTAACAGTAAATTTCTCCGTATATGAAAGGTTACTCATTTCAAACCTCTGTATTAGTCATGCCCTGGTTATATGTGAATATGGAAACAGGACTGGGGTGACCGTTTACACAACCGCTGCTGAAGGCAACAAAAAGATGCGTTGTGTGTCTTGGAGAGTGACAAAAGAGAAGGTTTGGATTTCGGAGTGTGTAGACTGCATAGGAGCCCTGATTAAGTCGTGTCGACTGTTGGAAAAGCTTTCAACGAAGAAATTTTTGTATGATATGTGCTTGACATATTCAGCTTATTTTTTCTTCAGCATGAGACCCATAAAATGAAGAAAACGTATTGCAAATTAGGACCGATTGCTTCCTCTAAAAGCATGTTGGGTTAAATTAATTTTAAGGTAACAATTTATGAAATATGCACGCGGTGTGTTATTAGGCCTTCAAGGGGCAGCATGTGGAGCCATTGGAGCAGAAAAATGTTCAAGCGGACCCAGAAAATGCTTATAATGTGGTGCTGATTCATTTAAATATTAGCTGTATAAGCTATATTACAAGAGTCACATGTGGTGCGATGTTATTTTCAAGGACAAGAAAAAACAATATCATTTATAGGCACGTCTACACGAAAAAATTAATACTGGGACCCCTCAGAGGAAATGCCTACGCCAAAATGCGAGGTACGGTTTCCCCAAAGAAATGTGATGTCATTTAGTATCAAAAGTGGTGGTATTCTAATCCTTTGACGCTACCATTAATTAACGATAGAAAGGCTCAACAAAATGGAACATATAGGAAGACACAAGTAAATTACTAAATGCTGAATAGCTCTGGCTAATCCTGATGAGTGTTCTCAAACAATTTCATGCTTAATGAGCTTTTTTAGAATAGATCTAATCGGACTTTGGCCCCATGGAAGAAAAGAGTTTAGAGCTTATAATCATTTGATGTTTAAATGGTTGCTAGAACTGAAAATTTGGAAGTAAAGGTTCGATGATTTGCCGCGCATTTCAAAGTCTGCAGTTGTTGACGTCTGGAAAAATTAAGCAATATTAGTTTAGGTTTTGCGAAAGTAGTTGCACGTGGAATGAGAGCAGTTGGAAATTAGGCAAAATCCATTTTCATCTATTTTTCCACTCAAAGACGCTGCTACGTACTCGGGACCTTCTGCATTCTACCAGAGACTTCCGCTGCAAGTTTTAATCATTTCTGACGAAGCAATTCAATCGGTTCCACCCTCGTACTTAACCCACCTACGGATCCAATCGTCAACGAGAGGCGCTGAGTCGCTCACTCTTTCAATACGAGTGGGAAGGACGAGGTCCAAAACCCTTCTTTTTTATTTTGCCTTCCTAGTCTTGGCTTTAATATACTTATTCCATTCGGTATTTGCTGATTCGCGATTCGGGGAAAGCAAGTTACTCCGTTTGAAAAGACAGAAATGGTGGGTGGGGACATAGTGAGTAGAGTCTAAGGTTACCTACGTGCTTTGTCCGTATGCACCTTCATGCGTCTGGGTGAGAGCTGAAGCTGTCTGTAGGATTAGAGGATGGAATTAAGGGGAAGAGAGCAAATTGATGGACGCACTGGAGAGAAGGAGGGCTTCCAATTAATCTCCGCTTGTTGGGCAGGAAGTGGTCCGGCGGCATCCCATCCTTACTACTGGCTTTCCCCCCACACCCACTCCACTCCAATTCTCCTACTTCTCCTTTCACACTATTTCGTACGTCCCCTCCTTCCCTCACCCTCTATTCTCTACCCTCCTATTTATCTCTTCCCACCCCTCACTTCCTATCTCCTCACCTCTCCCTCTCTATCCTCTTGTCTCCGCCAACTTCCCTTCCCAATCTCTTCCCGTCCCTACCTTCCTATTACCCATCTATCTTCACTTCATATTTCCTCTATCCATCTCCTTTCCTATCTCTATCCTCTCCTCCCTCCCCACCTCCTCGCACCGTCTGATTTCCTATTCTCCTCCCTCAAAATCTTACATCTTCTTTCTACCGTGCGTGGCAGGAGCATGTGTAAGGACACAAGCCACGAGAAAGGATAGGGAAAAGGGAAAGGAAATAGCAAGAGGGAAAGAAAATAGCAAGAGGGATAGGCAGAAAATCAATTGCTGCTTAAGAAGGCCGGAGAGAGTTTTACGTACGGACTTGCATGAAATTTTCATGCGTGTTTTCATTAGTGAGACTTATCCACGATAGTGAAAAATTACATCACAATTATTTGGTTTTTTGGCAATTGAATACTAGTTGAACTTTGCCTTGTAGCACATGGCATGTATTTCGTAACAATTCTATTATATGTGCACAGGGTTTTTTCTTAACGCGAAATAGCACATTAATTATTATAATAATTGTTGCTAACGAACAAAGGTGTCACACTGAGTCCAATATTTGAATGCAAAATATTTTAGTATAATTTCGTTTAAGTTCGAATACCATGACGAAAGCCTTAGTCATAATATACATTTATATAAAAAATTATTCTTCTATAATTTCCATTTCTGCCCCTATGGTGACTTACAACGCACAAACAGACGCACTTCAGTGAAATTTAGTACAAGAATTTTTTTATACTAACTTAAAGAGATAGTCGACAAAAGTCTTGTTTTGCACTCAATGATACACGATTACCGCCCCAGCCACCTTAATAAATGTCGTTGGGTACCGTTCTGCTTTTTATAATCACAAATGCTACGTGGAAAAACTTTGTTGTAATATTTATCAGTTCGGCAGTGTATCCTTCTTCTTTTGCTACTTCTATCAGTTCTAGAGAGAGAAAGTCGAAGATTTTTTCTTTAACATTGTCAATATTTCGCAGTGCCGCCCAAACAGGACCTCCGCACCAGAAGGTGTGCTTTATTGCCACTTCCTTTTTCTAATACGCCATAGGCTACGCCGACCCGAGGTGAAGGGAACTCTTGTAAGCCGTTGAAAGAATGTCGTCGAAAATCATTCATTTGTCTCTTTCTCGTTCAGAAGGAGAGGAGGGCACACGAAAAAATAATACAGATAGGCTGAGTATCTCTTATTTTTTGTTAAAATATCCATTTGGACCTCCCTCCATCGCCTCCATCTTCCCTCAAAAATTACCTCCCATGGGTAATTATTGGGTTCTTCTTCCACTATTTAGCCTACTTCCTCCATTGAACTACGCCGTTATGTCTCTTTGCATCCGTTTTCGTTTTAACGATTACTTTCATCCTTTCTATTTTATGAACTCATTCATTTAGTAACCGGCTAACATGGATGACCGATTTCGGCTCAAATATTAGTGAAGTAAAACGAATTTCCACACATTGGGATAATAACTTTGCACCCGAGCGAGTTAGAGACAGGGTGGTCCCAAGGTGTTGAGTACAATGAAGATAAAACTCAGCCATTTAGGGAAACTTCTGCCCTTTAACATATGATAGTGAAATTGACTTATCGCACGTTCCCAATGCAAATGTGGGAATCATCTAGGCTAACGACATTGCACGAAATGGTATCAATACATGAACGGGCGCTAAGTATTCCTTCCCAATTAGATGACTTAGGAGGACGAACACAATAATCAAAGATTGGATGGGCATCCCTCCGCCTGACGTAACATAAAGAATTCGATTCCACTTAAAGAATTTCATCTAACACGCACGATGCTGCATGCCCCATTTTCCGGTAATGATCGTGGTCGTTCATTTTTAGACACTGCGTTCGACTGTTGAGCACCTGCCTGCGGTGGTTCAAATGTCATTGTTCCGTCATGTTCTCTCGTCGACACGGCCTCAGATCGGAAATCGAAGCTGTAGACCTCTTCCCCGAAACACCGTCCGCCTCCCAAATGCAAGTGGGTCAACGGGACTCTACACACCGCCGTCTCGCATCCTTTCCCGTCGGCCCACTTCCCACAAACTTCAGAGACACAGACTTATACTTTTGCAAAACAAACTACTAAAAATAAGTAAATTTTTACGCACTTTTCCCAATATATCTTATTCCCTTTATTTTTATCAATTTTATCGCTACCAATTCCAAGGCGAAGTCAAGATCGCCAATACATACTAATTTTTGAGGAAAACGACCATAAGTTTCGTGATGGGTACCTACAAATCCGACTACAACTTCTCCACTGATGAAACTATTGAGAAGCAACACCAACTGTGCCACAATGCCGCGCATACTGTGACTAAGATATACCAAAATCCAAAGCTAGAAAAAATTGACACTAATGGCTTTTCCCATAAAAATTAAGAGGAGGGATCAAAGGAGCAGAAAACTACAACCAAGAAGCGTGATAGACGCGAGCGTCAACCGTCTCAATATAAGATTGGAAAAAGCGTGAATCGTAAAGGAAGGAAGTTAACGCCACCAATGTAGACGATGCTAATTTAAATATAAGTCGTTAACATCCAGAAGAAGAGAGGAGACCGAAGGAGATAAGCTGGCTGACACTCGACATTCTAGTCTCCCTTAATTAATCAACGTCATCTTTTCGGACATCTTGAACACCTGTTTCTTGGCGTCATTGCCACTTCGTAGCTTACTTCTAAAATTTCAATCATAATACACCATGTTAAATGCTATGCTTTATCTGAAATCTGGATTATGTTTAGTTAAAAGCGGTAATATCGTCGGCAGTAAAACCTTTTCTGTCAGTGTCTTGTCAATGGCGCAAATTAGAAAGAATCCAATCAACTTGGTATGAGTGCGCAGAGATAAAGAACATCAGCAATGCTTGTGCCATGTACGTGAATCTATGTTCTAAATTTATTTTAGCGCTATGCCAAAATTCAATATTCAGTCGGGAATTACTATGTTTTACCCTTAAAACTACTTTGAGCGCCCTTTAGGTGACGGCGTTACAGAAGTATGCCACAGCCATGAATTCTTTTAGGCATTTCTTCACGTCCTGGCCATCCCCTTGATGAGTGCTTGGAAGAATAACTTCCCCTACTCAGTTATTACGTGCAGTTGGTGAGTACTCTTCGTTAAAATCACCCCCATGATCTTAAAACGACAGCTTTTTTGCCTCATCTAGCAATAAGTAGATAAAATGATATATGGAACCAACCTAGCAAGGGAAGCCTGTAAAATGGTCAAGGATGTCTGGAGTGGCGGAAGCTAGCCTCAGATCTAATTGTATGTGAGATAATGTTGTTGTAAACGCTGTTTTACACGAAGCACTTAATTACGCAGTTCGATGCTAACACATCGCAAGAATATGGGAATGGAATTAGAGCAAAGGTTATTTTTCGGTCTTTCCTTCATGCATACGCACAGTCATTTCTAGCAAATCTCCGCTTTACGCGACGTAGTTTTCACTTCACATCCATCTATACATCAGACTGTGTAGTAATGTGCCTCGTGTAAAACAGATTTCACAATTTTAACTTGAATGACGTAAAAATGGTGTGAAAATCGTCCAAGTATGTGAAAATTCCGCAAAGATTCTTAAGTCAAGTCGGTTTTGGTAAAAATTGTAGTTAAAATACTGGATAAGTTTATTCACATTTGTAAAATCACTTTATAATATAATGGATTATTGCTGTGGGTTGCCTTCCGGAGAATGCGGGTATGTGCATGTGAGGTAGATGTGGGAAAGAGTGTGGGATGCAAGGAATGGTGGGCGGAGTGAGGGAATAACAGACACGGAGGAAAATAAATTCAATGTTTATTCCACTTACGAAGGTATTTAATTTTACAGAGCACTAAAAGTCGTACAGCAAAAATGAGCATGGGCACTTTCAAGGAACAATTTCCACGGCTAATAATACCATTCTTGCCAAACCAGTGAACATCCACTAACCCTATGAATTATCTTTCCTTGGTAACGCAAAATGCGGAGCAATGACCCTGGTTCACGTAGCGATAGCGTATGCAGAATTCAATGTGTTTGAATTTGCGAAATAGTTATATAAAATACCAGTGGATGATTTTGGAACTCACTCACATGATTCTCATTGATTCTTCGTGGCATTCAATTTTGAAATTCGCATCGGTTTTTCATGGCGTTTCATAGGTTCTTAAAAAAACTCTCTACTCGAAGAATGAAATAAGTGGTTTTTTTATGTTCTTTGCTACTAACAGTTTGGATCTTATGGCAGAGAACGTTAAGAAGTTACTATTTATTGGATTATATATACCGGAATGATACAGCTGAACATGTTCCATTAGGTTTAATATCAAGTTAAAACCACAATACCACTCTGAGAAGTTTCACGCAACAGACCCTCGAGCAAGGAGCCAATTTATTTATCATTGTTTCCTTTCCAACCAGCATCTGCTGATCTCCCCACGGTCGTGAAAGATTTGCATTCTAAGAACCTTCCCGCAGCCTTGCATATTAATGAATTGTCTCTTCCACCATGAAGGAAATATTTGTGTTATGAGTAGCATTCATGTATCAGTGTGTTGAGCATAAAAATAATTTACGCTTGGTAGCCCTAAAGGAAGAGAATCCCCTTGGCAAAGTATATTTACATTGGAAGTGAGGTGGCAACAGTTCAGGAAGTGACAATTGAAGCAGTTGGGTGGAAATGCTGTGGATAAGCTTGTACAATCCACTTCTGATCACTACCGAGGAAAAGAGCGTTTTTTAAGTAACTGGTGGCTAGGCAGAGGATTCAACGCTTAGAAGTCATTGGAATTTAATTAAAAAACCCGTTCCCTCATGCCTCCTAGTTTTCCATCGCTGTCTTTTATTTTGGAAAAAGTAGTGAGTTAACTGAATATAATATGTTTTAACACTAGGAGGACGGGAGTTTCGCACTATCTAGAAGGATGGGCAGGGGTCATTTTGACCCATAAAGTTTTTCAGCATCGAATAGCTACTTTTTTCTCCCGGCACTATTTTTTCCACAAATGACATAAGGAAGGCGTTATATACACATTATTAGCAATAGAAAAGATTTTTACTTATTAATTGTTAATAATAAAAATTATTTTAGTTACCCTCTTCAGGTTTGCTAACCTTAGGCTATTTTCAAGCACAACAGTTTGAATATAAAGACACTTGGCTAAAAATTGTGCATATTTAGATAAATATTTTTTTATTTTATAAATATTTATTTAACAAAACCTTTTTCAAATAAAAAATATGCATAAAAATCTCATCCATACTTAAAAATATGTGGAAAGATAAAATATCACTTTTTTGCAAAACTTACACAGATAGTTTTTTTTTCTGCACGTTTTTCACAAACACTTCTATTGACTTGAGGACATACATTGGCAGATTGTTTGTGCAATTTTTCAAATGTTGGCAGTATTTTCTTTTCTGACCGTTTTGGGAAGTAGCGTGCGTTTCCCGGGAGAATGAGGGCTTCCTTCCAATTGGCATCCCACCACCTCTTCTACCAGTCTTTGAATATACTTCTTTCTACCTATTTTGCTATTCGTAACTTCCTCATAGCTATTTTTATTTGCTAATCGTCACTTTTGCTGTCCACCTTGTAGCCACATTCCTTTCCGGAAAAACTTTCCGGTCCTAGGAGTACGTGAAGCAGCCACTACGGTAGGGTTATAGTAAACGGACACCTGCGGTAGGAGCCGATGACACAAAGAAAGTATACGCAAGGTTTGGCGAGTTTTTCGGCGTCGCAAAATATTCCCACAAATCCAATACCTTAGAGAGATTAAAGCCATAGGCATTTCAGCTATCATACAAGCCATAAATCTTTCCTCCTTTCTTTTGCATCCCACGGAGTGATTTCCCTTTGTAGATAAAGAATAGGGGATTCGGAAATGATTTTACAACTTGAGCACGACGAATCCTCTAGACGGCTTGGAGATTTAGTGTGCCGACACTTCGGCGACAATAAAGGTCTGAGCGAACGTGTGTATTTCTTGTGAGAGGGCGAAACAATTTGGTGAGCGATGGTCAGAACTATCCTTTTCCATTGTCGCACCACTGGCCGCTGTAACCTCTTGTTCTGGGAATGGAAGCAATGCTGCTCACATCCCTATTATCTAGGTGTTATCTTTTACGCTAAATATTTTAATAATGAATACGATAATAATGTATACAACGGCAGAATGAAAGTTTCATCATATGTTTAATCCTATTCCTATGGAGATTTCAATTGTAAGTTAAATTCAAAGACGATTTGAAAGTAAAAAATTTCCTTAATTTTGGTAAGCCGCAACCAGGAGAGCTCCGCTATCGACGAATGGCATTCAAATGAAATGTAAATGCTTTAAGTACTGATCCAAAAGTGCGATGATATATTTTAGTTGATATAAATAAATATCAGTGATCTATTGGAGAAGAAAGTGGTGAGAAAACTTGACACCAATAAAGACAAAAGTAATGGGTCAAAATGACCCATAGCCGTCCTTCTAGGCATAACATCAATTAAAACATTAGACGACAACAATTACGAAATGTTCTTTACATATTAGTAAAATATAAGTAAAAATGCACAAAGTCACAAACTTTAAAAAGAATCCAATCATAAATGAGTAGTCAAATTAGATTTTGAACACGTTTTATGGGTCAAAATGACCCATCCCGTCCTAGTGTTAATGTATATAAATAATTAAAATATAACATATTTTAAAATTAATTTTGTCCTTTGGATTCAGGATGCTGCATTGTTTAGCAATGGGGTGAAATTGATGTTTGAATGCATTTTAGGATAAATTTAGCCTTCACGTGGGTAAGAGAGAACTGGATAACTCTAAAATAACTTCTCGTATAAGATTGAAAACTCTTTTCCAGCTCATAGGAGCCCACTTTTCCGGGGAAAAAAGTGGCTTTGTAATTCTTCGGGTGAAAATGAATATGATAAAACATAATTAAGGTTACTTTTATTAAGAAGAGAGTAACTTAGGTGAGATTTAGCAGTGGTTTTAAAAGGGTTTCATGGGGGATTTGAATCATTGAGGCTGTAACCTACTTCCCCCCTCATCATTAAGAGAGAAACTGATTTGATACTAAGAGGTTACGCGCAACACTTGACGGTCGCGCAAGAAATATGCGGGACTCGAACTTATTAATTACGACCCCGGCAGTCTCTCGTTCATCTACTCTTTCTTACCTTACGATACTGGTTAGCTTGCCTGGCTATCTTGCGATATCGAAATTTCGCAACACACGGTAAACTATACAGTAAATAAATTTACTATTTGCTTATATACATTTGAAATCTGGAATAATTCATCAGTGATTTATTCTAGGTTAATAGTATTTTCCCTTTTTGATAATGGGCTTGATTTAGTTTCACTGGATAAAAACTCAGATGAGTAAAGATTTGCGGGTTGTATGCGCATGGCTTAATTATATGTTGTATAAATGCTAATTGCTGGTGCACGTAGACGTTATAGACTATTCGCCATGCTACGCCATTAAAGATTTCACAACCGCCTCAGGTTTGGGAAACGCTTTCCCATATAAGTCAGAATTCTATTTTTTTGTTTTCATACAATATGAAAAGTTCTTTCATGTAAAGTGAATCAATTTTTTGCAGTAAAGTGGACATGCAGGAAACATGGAGTCAACTGCTTCTTTATGAATAGAAAGTTATAAATCTAAGTCTCGTTCACACTGTGTCCTTGTGTATTATAATTGTTCACCTGATCAAGTTCTTTGATGTTAGGTTTTCAGTAAGCCATACTGTATATATTACATGTTTACAAAAAAGGACTACTAGTCACTATGTTTAAAGGTGCACCGAATACTTCCATTTTTTATATACTCAGGGTGCATACGATCAACGTTTTTTTATCATGCCTAAGATAATTTTCCAAGCAATGTCTTCCAAAGTAGCACCTTTAAGGCAGGCACATTTAACAGCGATGAACATACATGAAATTTTCTACCCACTTTTTCATTTCTAACTTAAAAATTGGTAACTCGTGAATGTTAAGCTCACAATTAAGGCTAATTACCTGCATTTATTTTTTTCGAAAAGCTGTCTGCGGAAAACTTTAGCTTTGATTCGGTCGAGAGTTGAATAATGTCTGCTCTCAGATTGTCTTATTGCTTGGGGTATGAGAGGGTTTCGTGAGATATTGAGTCCCAAAATAAGAGGAATTGGAGAGACTCGAGAATAGTATCATTGATACACCGTTCCTATCTTGTGTGAAGACTCTCCTCACAATACGAATTTTCTTTCGAAAGTCTTATTTTGTCATCCCACTCAATCTGAATGAGTTAAAGGAGAAGAGAGCCTCGCCAGATGCCGCCAGTCTGCCCGATATTATGGGCAGAAAGGAGATCGCGGCTATTTTTATTTCATCACCTGAAGCTAGTTCTCCGCTTCCTACTCTCTTGGAAAGGAGGCAGTGTTGCTGGAGTCCTCTGGTGAAAGGTGGGCGGAAGCAGGTTATTCATTACGTTCTCAATTAGGTTCAACCATCATGGGTCGTGGGGCAATCAGGACGAGTAATTAGTATCCTCTTGCTCCTTGATCTATTCATATACATTGCTCCCAACATAACAGTAAGATTTCGCGGAATAGCACTCTGGCTCGTGATCGTGGATCGAGGATCGTGAATTCATTTTGTGTTTACTTCTTCAATCAAAAATAACTAATTTTTAATTATTTCATCAGCAACGGTAGGAAATAAGTGACGGCTGAAAGAGGATACTAGTGGACATTTTCATACACTTCATAATTTGGCCACAAGCAATTTTTGTGGTTATTTATTGCATGGAATTTGATATTTAAAGAAAAAAAAATACCCGACAGGATATGTTTTTCAGTGAAAGGTCAAAGCAAGAAGCTTGTGTCTTTCAAGGCCTAATTATTGTAATTTCATAAAAACCATACCACCTTCTATCGAAGTGTAATGCTATGCCTCTGTTATATGCTAATGGTATAAATAAACGGTATTTTTATAATTGTGTCCATTATTTAAACAAATATAGCCATCCGTATTTCCTAACCAAAAAAGTGTTTTCATCAGTTCAAAGGTTTCAGATTAAACGATGCAGAAATACATTTTTAATTCATTCATTCAGTGAAAACTTTGTACCTTTCTACTAATATTTAATTATTTAAGTGCCTGAAACTATGTACTTGAATATGACGCATATGTGACGAAACTATTTGTACCTTGTAACTAAATTTTCAGTGGAAAGATATGTCATTCCCTGAATGGATTAAGTTATTTGATGACTGACTGCATCCTAAGAAATATGATCGATTTTAAAATTCTATTTTTACACCAAAGAGTGTGAAATTCACCATGAAAAAGGCATATGACGTTACCGGGATTTGAACTCGGGTCTCTCAATTGTCGGTTAGGTGTGTTAGCCAGTTACACCACCAGTCTATCATAGTGCAAGGAGAATTTTTAGTTTGGCGGTGTCACTTGCTAAAACCTTTGACCGATAATTGGGAGATCTGGGTTCGAATCATAATAAAGCCAAATGATTTTTTGGGGTGAATTTCACTCTCATTGATGCATTTCTTTGCACCCGTACGTGTTACTGCGTACCACATTATTTGTGCGATCGCAATCATTGGGAAATATGTCAAATATAATATAGATGATGCCTATTTGTATAGGTATGCCTTCATGAAAAACTATATTCTGCTTATCAATCGTGATAGTAACAGATGTGGCTAAATATCTGACAAATGACTTTTTGTAAATCTGCATCCCTGACAAGAAAGCAGATTTTTTTACTTTCGCTATTATTTCTTCCTCGTAATCCAGTTGTAATTTATGTTTAGTAAAGACTGTTTTTGTTCGCTTTGGAGCCGACGATATGTCAATATATGCTCACATACTGTTTAAAATATTCAACCAATTACTGTTACCATCTATATGTAGTATCAACATAATATATTGGATGAAAATATAGAAAATTTAAATTGCCTAATTGCATCTATGATAAAGATATTCTATTTGGTTTTCCGTCAAATTAAGGTATTCTTCTAGTCGCAGCCACACAATTGTATATAAGATATACGAAATATGTTCTTCAAAACGGTGAGTTCCAAAAAATTGAAAAGAATGATGGCCTTGTACTGTATGCCATTATATAAATGGTATTAATATAAAATAAATATTTATTATTTTTTTGTTTTTTCATTATTTATAAATATGGTTTCCAAGTGCAAATTACTCGACAATTACAAAATAAATATTGAGCTTTATAGTTATCAGAAGTTTTCATTATTAATGCTGATACTTATTGGTTATTTATGATTAAATTTCCTTAAATATTCCTAGCCATCGTACTTTTTAATTAATTCTGAAAACAGGATATGTTTACACTTGACCGAAGTAGAGGATTACTTGAAGACAGCTTCATTAAGAGATGTGTATCAAAAAGCCGATATTTTAGCGAGATGCCGTACACCAAAATGGTCTTTTCGGGTACTTTTCGTAGGGCGTGTGTCAGTTGATCTGCAATTTCTCTGAAGTTGAATTGGATTCTTAGCCTGAGTATAGTTTCAAGATCTACTTCGTGTCTATGTTATTCCATTTGCATATCAGGAGCCGGTAAGGATAATGAAGCGCATCTCCCAAGATTCATGCGTTAGTTGCTTCGTTCCATTGAACCAATAACACATGGCGTTTCCTATGTATAGATTGGCAATTGGATAATATGTTTAAGAGAAAATTGACAGAAAAGTAATTGAAATTATTGCATAAAAATTGATAAATCATTGACAAAAAAAATAAATATAAAACCATTGACATAAAAAAATCATGTTTCAAGTAATAAATGCTCAATTTTAAGAGAAGGATAATTTAGGGATGCAAAATTAATGAGAGACAAAATTTCAAGTATTAAATGTTGTCAATAATTAATTTGTATTTATTATTTAACGTGACCCGAGGAAAAGTTTCTCTATAAAACAAAAAAAATATTTGTTAGCAAAACAAACATTTGTGTTGTTCACATTATACAGCAGCTTACTTTCATTATTACTTATTTAGTAACACTGCTACCAAGCAGTGTTCGTTACTTGATTGAAAATGATGAATAAATACTATCAGAGATGCTATATTATGCACTATTAACTTTTAAAATGACAATGCTTGGGATAATACGGCACAATAATGTGGTGCAATCAAGATTTATTGACTGATGTCGTACGTTTTGTAGTTGGGAATACGTGCTGTGTTTTTATCTAAAAACTATTTTTTCTGTTGTCAGAAAATGATAATGGAAAATCAATTGTACCTCTGGTGCTTCATTTTATTTAATTTTTCCTCTACCACTCTTTGGAACTCGTTAAACTTGTGAAATACCCAGCTGGCTCAACATCCGAAAATTTAATGTAAATTTTATGCTCATCATAATAATTTCATATATTAAAAAATTCTTAATCACCTTCTTAATTTATAATATTAATATTTATAATATTAATAAATCAAATTCTTAATTAAAAATTCATAATTCATTAAGCTCATTTCATTCCATTGATACGATGGTTTAATTTTACTAGTCAGCAATCAAGCTTCGGTATTTTTCTCAGGTCATGCATCACTATGAACCTCATGTAAATTTAAATGAACTTTCCTTATACCTTGAGTTAATGCACATGAATTTCGATTTTTTGCAGTTCCTCCGCGGGAGGTCAAGGTCATGGGACCGACGGGCAAGGAGGTCAGCGGTTCAGTGCTTGGCCCCCTATCCGAGGGAGACGATATCCTTCTGGAGTGCCACGTGTTTGGAGGCAAGTATTCATGAGAATTGGTGAATGATGAGACAAAATTGACGAAGACGAAGGATGTTGAGGTTATATTTTATCCGCTATCCATCCATTCGACTAACTTGCCCATGCAAATTGAACCCTCCTGATTCAGACATTTTTCAATGAAGAGATAGAACATTCTTGCTGATAATTCAGAGGAATAAAAATTACTACGAAATTTTATTTTTCACTTTTATTCAAATATTTGTTGATGTGATCCAACAGTATTACGGCATTGCATTTTTTAAAATAAATGTAAATTTCTCTTTGTTTCTAAATACAACTTTCAGAATACATTTTGTTTTAATTAACTTTAGGACACATAACCCAGTTTTAACAGCCTATGCATAAAATATCCATTTAGTCCAAAAAATGTGTCGCCTACTCGCTACTGATCTCGGTATCTTCAGTTCAAAGAGTGAACCTGAATGAAAGGGGTTGCACTAAATTGTAGTAATAGCTACCCATATTTAATGTAATGTGCTTCGATTGGTACTATGTTCAATTGCAAATAAATATGAGGCGAGTATGGGGGAATAGTTCAAAAATCTGAATTTTGTCCTCCCAGATCTTCATTCTTCCCCACTGTGCGACAGTTGGATGAGGCCTCTTTCATAGGGGATGACTGCCGTTTGATTCTCTGCACTTGATTATCAATCTGAACGGAAATATTTAATTCGCAAAGAAAATAAAATACAAAGGAGAGTCAAGCGCTTTGTTAAAAACTGCTACGAGAGTAGAGAAAGTGTCACACATTTGATGCAAGGATTAGCTTTGGAACCTTAGAGAGTCGGAGGCTAAAAGCTAGGCGTAGATTGGTGGCTCACACGGTAGTATGTAGATGTGTTTATAATGAAACAACTCAGGCAAAGTAGAAAGAGGTAAGAAGGAACGCTCGAATTTGTCTGATACGAGCGATTCTCCTTGCATAGAAAAAATTTAGTTTTACAAAATGTATGTGCTTTTGTTAGCTCGATTGATCCAGTTATGATATGGCCTGTACCACCAAGTACAATACCTATATGAACAACAGAAGAATAGGCAATTAATGATTGTAAATCAACCTGACGTAAGCAAATAAATCTAACTAAAACTCCCTCTAATAAACTAATCTCAATAATAAAAACGTTAAAATGAGTACCCTAAAAGTAAATTAAAGAAAAAACCCGTAATAAATCATAGCCTCCTAATTTAAGTAAAACACCTGCTAAAATTATAGAACCAGCTACAGGTGCTTCAATATGTGCCTTTGGTAACGTCATACGAAAAATGAATATTCTAATGCGCGGTTCCTTTGACCGAGATTCATTGATTCTTTCTCCTATGAAGCTAGACTTGAGTTATTTAACTACCTAATCCCATTAGTGGCCCTATGGCCGTTTTGAAGATGCCTTATTCTTCCTAATAATATTATTGATATTCATAGCATACTCAGCTGTAATTTAAATTTGTATTACTCAGTTTAAAACTATTTTTATAGACTGTATGATCAATTTACATTTCCCGTGCAACGCTCCTAATGGAAAATGGTTATGATGATTTATTTTAGTTATCCTTACTTCAGCGTTAAAATTAATATTATCATTGCGTTTTTCAGTTTAATTAAAAATGTTTTACATGCTACCCTGAAAAACGCCGCAGAGTCGTGTGACAGGAGGTGTTAGGGGAGCTGTCAAGGGAGGGCTTATGGAAAAGGAACAGTAAGAGGGAGAGGGTGAAAGTGAATTAAACGCCAACGGAGTGTCCTCGAGTATCCCACCCTTTTTATTATTGTCACCAACGGTGCGCGGGAAGAAATAATTCTTGTACCTAATATTTTACCGTAAATTTGACAAATTAAATGACTGGCCAAGACTGAAAAAATATTTCCTTAATCAACAAAGTGGTTGGCCTGCAAGTACCCTCAGAGATTTTTGTAATCGAATCTTTGTAAACTGCAATAAAGTAGTGTTATCACTTTTAGATTAAGGAAAGCACAATTATTCTTGAGTAGGATAAGTTATAAATAAAATATTACATATAATATTTTTGTATAATAAAAGGAATGGTGAAATAGCTTGTGCTATATTTAGTGAATAACAGATATTTTTAAGGAAATTTATATGAAAAAAAATCGATAACCTTGACTGGGAATTTAAGCACGGATCACCTAGATGTTGGCCTTGTTACATTCATGGAGAATTTCCAATCATTATTTTTATAATTTTTACCGACGTGAATGATAGCGTGCAAAGCTATTCATTCAATTTTGTTATTAACTATCGTATTATACAACAATAGCAAAAAGAGGTTATTCCTACGCATCAAGGCCGAGTACGAAAAATCACCGCCACATTTACTTATTCGCATAAATAAGGAATACTTTGATTTCCAAGTTATAATTGCACATTTAAATTCAGAAATGAATTTTTTTTAAATTTAAACTTAGTTCAGTCGAATATTTTTTGAGATTTGATAGACCAACAATGGTAGCAAAATATTTAAATCAAGTGCAGTAGTTCAATGTACCCCGCTTAATGGTTTTCGAACCCATGCAGGATAACAATTTGGGTGAGTCTCGGTTAATCTCTCCTAGCTTTACCACAGAAACAGTAAATATAATTATTTTCCATCCCAACTCTTTAGTAAATTCCATGACAAGTATTTTTTTAAAGCCAATCTTAAACGTAGCAATATTGTAGCATAAATTTAAAATTAAACTTAAAATCGTGAGTTTTCATGACGCATTGCTTTCTATTTCACGGTTTCTCTTCACGAATAACAATATATTTCCAACCAAATAGAAATGTTTTGAAGAATTCCTGATGAACTATCCCTGACAGAGAAAAGTGAGTGGACTATTGGTATGTTGCTCAAAATGTAAAGGCCGTTTACACTAGGTACTTTATTGCACAATTTGAAGTAGCATTCGTTTACGCAATTGGAGAATGCAGGCTCGGAATTAGAGCAGGGGCAATTATCCCATCTGTCGTTAATGCATTTGCGCATGCATTCTTGCAATTTACCGCTTTTCACGACGCAATTTTCAATTCACATCCGTACATACATCAGATTGTGCGATAAAGTGTCTCGTGTAAAACGGCCTTAAGAGATGAGTTGTTCTACGAACAAAGGTGTTCATTCATTATTAAGCGAGACATTTTAAGAAAAAAACACATAAATGGTCTTTTCGTCTTCATGGCTTATTACCGTTAGAGGGGGTTGTGTTTCAAGAGCTCGAAATAAATTGAACACGTGATTAAGGAGTCACGTGGCATAATAACGAAGGGTTCGAGATTTTGGTGTGATTGAATCACTCGGATGAATAACTTTTACTTTTCACATACTACGAGTCTTGAGTCGTATCGTGGCACGACTTTCTAATCACGTGTTAAACTCCATTGTAGTCGTACATGGAAAGGACTGCATTGCGAACATAGCCGCATGCCCCGCAACCATTCAAACAAGTCGTACACACGACCAGTCATAGAGGGGCATGACTGACGAACGAGTCGTGCACCTTCACGATCGCAGTCGTAGTAATATGCAAGCTCCCTTTAAAAAACAATACTTCACTACAACTCATGTCCTAATGCGATTTTGAAATTCGTGCCACATTACGACTCAAGTCACGTGGTATGTCAAGGCTCTTCAGGTAGTTCGAGCGAGATAGTGCCTTAGTCATAATGGAGACCATATTCGAATTTATTTTTTTTATATAAGCGTCTGTGAGAAGTATGAAGTAAATATTTTAATATTAATGGTATTTATTTTTTTAACCTCAGTGGTTTAATAAATATAACTACAAAAGTCTCTAAATTGACGCATTTGTACGCGCCGTACGGCGAAATCTCCTGCAATGAGTAACTAATTAACTTTTATAAATAGTTGAGAAAACATGCAAACTAAACACCGTTAGTTTTTTGACGAAGAAGTTAAAAGTTCCTAATTTTTTAAATAATCTCCTTTTGAAGCGCAAAGTAGTAATCTATCCCATGTAAAACCGTTTGTATTTTCATGTAAATTGCTCAAATAGTATTTCGGCAAGGGGAAAATATTTCATCAAAGGAAATATATCATCGGAAAGTCGGGAGTTTTTTGTTTAAAATTACGTCAAATTCATAAAATTCTAGGTGAATTGATTTATCGCTCAAACTACCTTAAGCTTCCAATATGCTGTACATTGCGTCTCTATCAGGATTTTTGACACGATCAACAACATTCCGGCGAGAGAAACTCGATCAAGAAGGCTGCGTAAGACTCTAAAGAGTGGTTCAAGCCCACCAAAACCTTGAACCGTTCGTTATTGTACGACGTGACTCCTAAGGCACATAATCGAAATTATCTCGAGCGTTATAAACAAAAAATACATAAATGGCCTTGATAACGGTCAATAAACGAAAATCACTCTGAATTTGTACATGATGATGCCTTAGATTGGCGAAGCGCGTTGTACCGTAAAATTAGTTCTATGAAAAAGTACAAAGTTTATTATTTCGTATGGATACTAAATATTTCCACGAAATGAAGCCCTAAACTATAAAGTGTATACTATTTTATCCTTAAGAATATGATTTTATCATTTATATCACCTAAGGGGTATAATTCGCGGTGAATATAATTTTTGTTTTTCATTATGGTTTATATTGTTTTCTCATTTTAAATGTTTAAAAATGAATGCTTGTCATATATTTAAAATTATTATTCGTATGTCTCAAAATAGGAATTGTTCAACCTGGTACCTCATTCAGTATGAGGAAGAGTGATTGTGAAAGTTTACGTTCCGATAATGGGAGATAACTAATTTTGGAATTGTCAAAATAATTTATCCATAATTTAACTTATGTTTTAAATATTCAGATGCATTTGTTGTTATTTATTCTTGAATTTTAATTTTTTAATTAGTTTAAAATAATTCTGAAACTACCTCTCAAGAGTAGCCTTCTCAAGCACCTACCTTAATGTCCACAAGAAATATGTTGTCAAGTCCTATTTTATCAAATGAAGCAAAACAATAAAGTAAATTATGCATTTACTGGTAGTATTTTAGTGTAATAATATAGACATACTCGACAGGGAAACTTGTTGAGAAAAAAATTGGGTATGCATTTTCATGAGATATTGGAAACGTAATTCTCGTTCCAAGCATTCAAAAATTTCAACACCTCCCATACTTAAAATAATTTATACTGTGTCTCTAGCTACCGCATTGCTACCCTGTTTTACCAGTCTATTTTGAGTTAAAAAAAACATACGATGGACTCGATATTAATCGAAAACAATGACGACTCGATTTGTCATTATTTTCGTTTTACTAGTTTCACAGTTGAAAAAATAGTAACTACAGCGTTCTGCATCTAAATGCAAATAACTGTTGATGTACGCAATGCTGAATTAATGATATTGGTCACTTCTAAACTCAATTAACAGGCATACGAATATTTTACTCCTTGATGAACGAAAGTTGAGATCTAATGAAGTTGGACGCATATTGAGTTCTGGGAAAAATTCTTTCCTAAAGCAATGATTAAATAGAAAAACAACATACATGTCAGTATTTAACCCTGTTTTACTGCGTAATGTGGAGCTCTCATGCAAAATGTCACGACCAGACGGAGTTTGGTTTTACTGGTGACTATACCGCCTTCTCGTTCACCGATTCACGGGTTAGCGCCCCAGGTATGGGTTCCCGTGTAATCCAGGGTGTCTCCTAGGGAATTTAGGGAATACGATCATGGTCTGTTCATTGGAAACCAGACGGCTAGCGTCGACTTTGAAGTAGCGTAGAGTAACGCCATATGCCACCAGAGACCTTACAATGCATCATTAATGTTCCACTCTGCTGGCGAAGCATCGGATAAATGAAATTCCAATAATGGTTGCCTATGTTATATTTGAAATTTCAACGGAATCAGATGTTAGAATATTTTACTTTTAAAAAGTAGCTAAATTAAAATTTGAAAAGACATATATTTTTTCGTTCCCTTGGGTCCTGCGTTATTGCAATGGTAGTTACTGTACAATAAATGCGTTATTGTACCTCCATGGGTTTGGAAGTTTTCGGTGTTACCTGAACCAATAATTAATCATTTAACTTATTCCAGGTGCTAAAACATTGAATCATATTCCACTCAAGAAAATATTTCTACTGAAATTCTTGAGAAAAATAAGTTATCTACCTAGTGCAAGCGTGCAATAAATCTGGTTTCTTTATGCTAATGCCCGTTAAATTTCATAGGTTTGACATAGTCAATAAAATTCTTATACCAGTTATTTATTGATACTTTTTTGGAAGCTGGTTCCATGAATGTGAGAGATTTTCTTCTGCATTGAATGTGTTATTTTTATTTGTAGTTTTACTTTTATGAAGGGTCATCATGTATCACACAAATCACGAATCTGGGTATGATTGCTCATTTCTGTTCTTAAAAAACTAGCCACAACTGTATTGAACCCAAAAATTTACTACTCGAATGTGGTGTGCCTGAATTGTTGAAATTCAAGCTTATTTAGTAAAAATAGTAGCTTATATTTTTATAATAGTAGCGATATTTTTGGACCAGGTATTAGGATGAAAATTGAGTGATCGGCGCAAACATGTTTTGAAATATTAATTTAAATTGTAAAGGAGAATGGTCGCTGTCGTAAATTTTCATGAAATTTGTTTAGTTACAAAACACCTGGGTGCACTGACAAAGGTTTGGATAAACTATTTGACTTGGAAACGATGCGGTGTTTACAGCGAAAATCATTAGAGAAGAGTAACTCAGTCAAAGTGATGGTTAGGATTCATTATTAAAATTTTAATAATACCAGTTATTGCGTTAAAATGTTTCGTTGAACTTTTATTATCTGCTTAGGTTAAAATGTTGGCATATTTTCACGTTATATATGATTATCAATGAAACGTGGGAATAAAATGACTTCCTTATGTCAATATGATTTCCTTCCTTGTAAATTATGGTAGCCATAAAACAGGTTCTCCGTCATGGCTACCTAAAGTTACTCCAGTATGTATGTAATCAAGTTCCTATACTGTACAATTTTGTTGGAGTAATAAAACAATTTATTATTATTATTATATTATAGAGATCGCATCCTGAATATTATATATGATCGTCAAATTTCAATATGAATGCACCTTCCTTTCAACACAGGCAAACCCCCACCCAAGGTTTCCTGGTTCGTCGAAAATGATTTGATGGACAGTCTGACGGAGGAGCGACTCTTGGGTCTGGTGGTCAATCGCCTAGATGTGCGCAATGTACGGAGAAGACACCTAAATGCCACTTTAAGGTGCCAGGGATCGAACACCCAGATGGCCCTGCCCGTGGAGCGATCCCTCCGCCTGGACCTCCTGCGTGAGTTCCTTAATTATGATGATTTACTGGTGCTACCCCCCTCCCCAATTTTTTTAAATTCCTCAGCATGTGTTTTGTTTTATATTTTAATTTAATGTTTTCAATAAACATGCCTTGACCACGGGACTGGTTTGCTTTAAATATACATTATCTCTCATAGGTCACACAAAAGCATAAGTTATGGCTGGAAACCATCTGTAATACAAATTTCATGAATAAAACTGCGTTTATCATCCATATTGCAAGAACTCAGTGAGAACTGATACCAAGAAAGATAAACACAACAAAGTAGCAACTGAATGGAAAAGTCAGGTGTTGGATAAGTCTTAATTGAATTCACTTAAGAAGTAATACAACTTTTTATTGAAAAGCGAGTTGTCAAATATTTTCATTCTGTAGTTCCATTTTTTACCCTTTTATTTCGACCGAATGGATGCTTACATTTCTCGTTTGATTAAATGGAATAGACAAAAATAAAGATACAAGAGGGTTAGACTGAATGACTCATCCATACTTAGAAAAATTATTTCAATTACATGTTCTTGGTATTAATGTTTCCAATAATTAAAAAAATAAGTATTTATTGTGTATTTATCCACCTATTTTAGTTCTGATTTTCTTTTTGTTTGTTGTGAAATACCCTGGAGGCCCATTTTTTTATCCATTTATGCTCCAGGGTGTTTTTACTCTCGCAGTCTTTCACTGCTTCACTGCAATTGTTCACATATGAGTCACTTTTCCCATTCCATGTGCTGCAGTGAATCCGTTGTCTGTGCGCCTTGTGACCAGGCCAAGTGTGCTTCGAGCCGACCAACAGTACGACATTATTTGTGAGACGATCGGTTCAAGACCCAGACCTATGTTCGAGTGGTGGCTAGGCGAAGTCAAGATATTGCCGAGCAAGGTAGGATTTTGTCCATCAACGATGCTTTGAAAGTGGCTGGAGCGGTAATTGTCGGTCCTTGAGAGCTCATCTTCCTAAGTTTTCAAATAAGTCGAAACCATAATACGTTCACATTTCGTTTAAGAGCATCTGTTTATACGGAGGAACTTACTATGTGGTGTAACTAACCCCTCCAATTAGTGTTGAATGGTGAAATTTAGGAGAGGTTTGGACAACCATAAAAATGTGCCAAACAGGATTATAGAATGACTATTAACCCAATGGATTGCCTACTTCATTTGTCACATTCATTTAAATTCTCAATTCAATCAAATTGCATGAAGCAGAAAAAACGTATTAACTGTTGTTGTACATGAATAATTACATTGGCCCGTAGCGAAAAGCATTCCTCATTAGAGACCGGAACATTTTAATTAACGTAGCAATTGTGATCCGCGTGGGAAGTTCGTCGATTGGTTTTGTAATTAATATTTTTGGCCTCTATGGGAAATAAATCACTAGTAATGAGTGCCATGAGTAACATCAATGATGTGACCACGAAAGCATTTTGTCAGTCCTTATATTTCGATGAGAATAAATCTTGCTTCTCTTGGGTATTGTGGTGGCCTGGCCGCAACAAGCATAGCTTTCCATGATAGTATCGATCCATTGGACTCAATCAAGTTTCGTGTTTATATCCGTTAATAAAATATGAAAGTATGTTTTTGCAAGAAATATTTTAGTTCGGAATTTATTAAATTTGAATGATGGTTAGTTTATTAATGCAGGCATGTTCATTTATGTTCCGCTTGATAAAACTGCAAAAATACACCAAACGCGAAAACTGTACACTGAAAATGTCATGATTGGCTATTTTTTTGGATTCAATCAGTGTTTCTGTTCATGATATTTGCCCATTATTAGAGCGTAATAAGTACATCATTGCAATTCATGTGCATCGATGCCATTATACTGTGTATACATTAGATTTTCCAAACGAAAGTAAATTCTTCTCTTTTGAAAACGGCTCTCATTGCGTAGTAAATGCTTGAAAATATATGCGTGCATTTTTCATCATGTCTTTAAATTGTGTCTCCAATACTGTTTCCGACGACTTTTTTGGTGATGTTATTCTACTATATTTACTTAATGAAATCCGTTACTGATGGCAACGTAATTATATCAATAATGCTAATGTTTTCTCTCAGAGCTATCTATATTTGAGTGGCCTTTAAATTTCTGCATCAAGATGCCTGTATTTTAAATATACACGCAATAATTTTTTTCATTTCACTGTCTTGAAAAAGTGTTTTAAAATGTTCGTGGTATTTCTTATTATTTATGTTACATATTCTTCTTAAAACATTACCCGTTTGTATAAAGAAAAATTATAGTTAACTAAAAAGTTACTGCATTCATTAATTAAGGAGACATAGGATACATGTCACAACTATCTAAACGAGTTCAGCTGGGAATTTCAGATGCCATCAATCCACATCTGAATCCAGACATGGGTTTTTCAGGTTACGGAAGGAACAATAGGAAGCAATCTTTAGATCTACTTAATCTTACGTGCTTTGAATACATATAGCGATTCCTTTTGCAGCAAAACCTGATCCTTTTGACCACTGTACAATCTTTTACATCGGGCTTCTCCAAAAAAGAAGCATTTTCTCAAAATCCCTTTTCATGACATTCTTGAACTTAGACTAAAGAGACTTCTGTGAAATAAATTTCCTCATTAGAATACCATTGAATCGTTATTTATTTCACCTGAAGCACTGCGTGCTTTAGCTTTGAATCATCCATTATGCAGGTAGGCAGTCTCCTATATTGTGAGCCAACCCATTTTCTGTGGTGGGAGAGGAGCGGATGTTAGTCGGGGTAATAGGTGGGGAAGGTGGTTCCAATGCAAGTGGGGGAGCAGGAGAGAGAGGAGGTTGTGTGTGGTGGCGGTCGGCGGGCAGGGGGATGCAATCACTGAGAGGAGGGAACTAGATTGTCGTGTGAGACGGGTTGGTCTGGAGTGGAATCCCACTTGAGTAGCGAGGGTGGCGGAGAGGGGTCGAAGCTGGGGACGCTGTAATGGCGGAAGCAGCGTGGGCTATCAGAAGAGAACTCCTCTCCCACATCCCGCCCTTCCACTGTCCCACACCAACACGATTGCTTCTAGGTACACACACGCAGACCACTGGAACAGCTGAATCCCTTCCAGAAGGGAGAGGGAGACATATCCTATTCCGGAGTCTTACACGAGCACAACAATAGAAGCGATGCAGTGCTCTCCAGCCTTCCGGCGAAGTAAAACTGTTTTGATGGCCCAATAGACCCTCGTCCGAAGGAGGGAAGAAAGGGGGTAAAGGTCAAGATAAGAATAATGTGGAACGCGGTTTTATTTTTTTTATGGTGAAGGAGGCGAGGGTTATTGCTGGAGAGGTTTATGGTGTGCATTCTGTGGTGTTTGGTGCTGTGTGGGTCTCAGTACAATAGAGGTGTACGAATACTCTAAACCGCTTTGAACCAGACACTTCCTTTCTACGTAGACCACAAAATTGTAGCCTACACTCGTCATGAATGCTGACTGCGGGTTTCTCCGAAAAGGCTTGAATTTACTTTGTTTTTGAGGTAATAATCTCCACCACCATATTGTTAATTCGCTTTTAAGTGACAGCACGACTAGTCCGAGCCTAATGTTATCTTAATTTATCACAAAAAATTTCATTATTTTAATATCAAATGCTAAAAATTTAAGTGGCATAGTTGTGAATGTTTATTTATTTTAAAATCAAATAATCTTCCTTAATTTTCCTCACAACTTGGGAAATCTTTTGTATCCGGTATATGTTCTTCTATAAACATCTCTCAGAAGCAGAGCGAATGAATCTAAAGAAGCAATTCTAGTATTGGGGCTTATCTTTGAGAAGAAGACGTAAAAATATCAGACCACGTATATGGGCATATTATGCGTGGAGAATACTTCACGACGAGGATTGGAACATAATACTGTCAACAATTCCAAGCCTAGAAGTATCATGATAAAAGAAGGTTTATGTGCGGGGTCATAACTATCTCTGGATGGCGATTAAATGTAGCTGCAATGGGAAGGAAGCCTAAGAGTAACAAGTTAAAAAGTGAGTATGGCAGAGATGTGATTCTTCAACCATTATTTTAATCACATATATTATAATAGCAGTAAATGAAAAAAACAAATTCAAAATGAGCAACAGTCAGTATGCTACGCTTAGCCGATGACATTGCTATTTTGGCATGAAAGAAAAAAATATTTGAATGCTGAATGGCTTGGGTTAGTATTAGAGATAAATGTAAAGAAAAAAAGATGATGGATTGTAGAAGGAAAGATATAGTTAGCGGAGTAGCCCGAACCAAGAAGGCGTTCTAGTGAATAAGAACATTCTAACAATAACACAAGCAAGGAAGTTAAGACTTAATTTATTAAAGACATTGATGGAGCATACTCTTGCATTGCTATGTTATCAGTAGTCTTGCTAATGTGATTTTGGTGACCAAGGAACATCTTCATGTCGCCATGTACATGTTACTTTGAAAAGTCATTTAGGGGTTGCGTTCACATAGGTGTATTTTTTTACGACACATGCCACGAAATGTTTCCGAGTATTGGAGAGGGAAAACATACATTTAGGTCATCAAAATCTATTCCATAATGGCCATTAAGTAACATTTTATGATTACTAGAAGAACTTCTAGCTTTTCAATTTTTACAAGTATTTAATGTTTGCTATATACACGGTTATTTTTTTCTTTACAAAAATATGGACAGACATCTGTAAACTGTACTTCCTATTTTCCAATTTATCCACAGAATAAATGGGATTGTTGCCGTTCCTGCTTTTTATCGGGTGCGTGAAGAAAGAGATGATTAATTTTATCCTAAGTGGCTTTGCACTTTCTTTTTAATTAAATCATTTATGATTGATGAACGCATGATTTACCAGAAATAATGTCGATAGAATTTCTATTTTTCTAATATTTAGATAATTTAATAGTCGATACCTATTTTGAGATCATTTAAGGAGTCCTATTAACGATATTGTTCGTCTTTTGGAGAAACAAGACATGGACGCTCTTTGCTGATGTTGCTTTGTAAATTAGACTTTGCTGATTTACAGAAGACTCACCACATCTTCGGGAGAAAATTTTTCATAATTTATTCGCCGTAGTGGAATATTCTGGCTGGAATTTTTTCATGCAATCTTGAATAATATGGGATGAAAATATTAATAAGAACTCAAAAGTATGAACATTTTCGCATGCCCAACACCTGAGTTAAAGTTTATCTACTAATATAGATATAATAGGATGTATTCAAGGTAAATAGACGCAAAATATTTCAGAAAAATTAAAGAGAGCACGTAAAATAGGACTTTCCTATCGAAGCCTATTTACTTCAGACAATGCTGAAAGACAAATTTGCGACCATTTCCATCAAGATTCCCCAAGCTTCATCATCATCATCATCATCATACAGCACAGTCCATAAAATTAGATTTAGACAGTTTTTCCTCTCCTCTGTTCTTTGAGATCATTCTATTGGTCCTTCATTAAAATTTAAAGTAGTATCAACACAACGATCATAAATCGAGACTCATTCTACCAGAGTGCATATGTTTAACCCGTTAACGCCTAGCGGTACCATATGGTACCAGGCGGGAGAGTAAAACTAAACGTTGGTTTTTTGTTAATTGTCCTAATGTTTTTGGGTATTTGACAGTTTCAAATTGATGAGCATGAATTTATTTACTTTTTTTCGAAAAGTTTGCTTTTTTAAATATATATTTAACGCATATACAGCCGTTTGAAAATCGACAATTTTCAATCATAAAAAAAAAAACGGAATTTTTAGTGCAAGCCTTAAGATTTTCTTTACTTACACCTTATATACTTATGTTATAAAGATACTGTTATGTAAGTATGGTTGTTATAACATGCAAATTTCATATAAATCATGGTTTTTTGATGTGGGCATAATAACTCGGAAGTTATGATGCGAAGAATTTTGGTGGTACCATATGGTACCGCTAGGCGCTTGCACTACCGTGTTTTGGCGAAAAGCGTAAATACGAATATTTCTGGAGTTATTGTTTTCTCCCGGTATTTTATTTTGCAATGCTTTATTTTTTATGATTTATATTATAATATTACCCTTATTTTAATGTTTTCTTGCATATAAAATGTGTCTATAGGTTAATATTTTCATATAACGACGTCACGCAAATGCCTAAAGCCCTTAGTTGTCCCCATTCCATCAGAATTCCGTGCCCTTTGTGGACTACCGACGCACTACCTCACAATGTTCAAGATGTGGGAGGTATGGTTGTAAGCCAAAATGATGTTTAGAAAAGGAAGAGTGGCCGCTTGCTGTATTTGGAAGGGGGTTGGAGTGGGTGCATGCCCAAGGGTAACATTCAAAGACGGCTGGCGGCAAGAGACGACCACGCGACCGGCGTCACATTGTCAAGGAGCAGCTTAATCCTTGAACTTCTTTCTGTCTCACGTATCTCAATAACACAACGACACTTTGCACTCTTCCATCGGTTCGCTTAACCGATATTGTGACAGATACTGCCTACAAAGTAACACGTGCTACTGCAAAGGGAGATACGGTAGCGGCACTTCCTGGGAGATAATGATCTGCCAGCGTCAAGAATTTCCGTGAAGGATTACACAGCCCCCAGCTTTATTGCACTCTTAGGTTTTTGGTTATTTGGTGAAGATTGTTATAACGTCTCTCTCTCAATTCTCAGAAGCGAAATATTTCTTTGACCTTACCGCTTCTCTACTAGGATACGTTGAGCACTCCCGACTCGTTGTTCTTACATTCAGTGTCTTCTGCGACGGCGACAACGATGGACCTCCGTCTGGTGTAAGTATTTTTTTTCCATTTATGAGAAATGAAATAACTTATTTAGTATATTTATCGAAGTAATAACTTTTTTCGTAAAGGTAAAATAAATGCAACATCTATTTCAGGGATCTGACTCTTAAAGAGGCCATGCAAATTCTGGAGGACGATAACATCGACTTCGACGAAATATACATCGAACCACCGGTGGTAACAGAGTTATCGGATGAAGATTCAGCCGACGAAGATAGCGGTGGAAAGGTTGATAACTTGAGTGGACGCCAGTTGCGCGCGAATGTTGAAGTTGTCGTTCGCAAAGGTGGACAAGAAAGTGGTATGTCTCAAGAAATATGTGAGGATGTTCAAGAGTGCCGTGAGGCTCGGCCGAGCCGTAAAGCATCCAAGAGGTCTAAAAAGGGGGAGCAAGAAGCCGTTTGGGATGATGGAGACATCATAGTGCATGATAGAATTTTCCCTAATCCTGATTACTCCATGTTTCGCGAAGCGTCCCCTACCACGATTTTTGAACTGTTCTTTGATGAAGAAGTAATTACTCACTTAGTGCAAGAATCGAATAAGTATGCGCAATTCTGCAACTGTAATAACCCAAATATAACACCTGAGGAACTGAAAGTGTTTGTGGCAATTCTTTTTCTAAGTGGGTATAATACAGTTCCCAGTAAAAGGCACTATTGGGAGGCAACACAAGACACGAGAAACGAACTCGTGTATAACTCAATGAGACGTGACAGATTCCTACAAATAAATAGATTTATTCATTGCTGTGATAACACCACTATGGATAAAGTAGACAAAATGTGGAAAATGCGCCCTTTTATGGACTTGGCAAAAGAAAGATTCGGCAGATTCTTCAGAGAAGAACAGTGCTTGAGTTTTGATGAGTCAATGATCTCCTATTTTGGAAGACATGGCTGCAAGCAATTCATCCGGGGGAAGCCAATAAGATTTGGCTACAAAGTGTGGTGCCTAAATACTTCAGATAGCTATTTGGTAAACTTTGACATTTACCAAGGAAATAATCCTAGGAAAGTGGAAACTTACGAAAAAGAATTCGGAAAGGCAGCGGCACCCCTCGTAGGGATGATAGATGAGCTGCATAAGAAAGAATTGCCTTTTCGGTTCTATTTTGATAACTATTTTACGAGTTACAGATTGGTGAATTATCTTCGCGAAAGGAACTACGGTGCAACCGGCACTGTGAGGGAAAATAGAATTCCTAAGGACTGCCCTGTGAAATCAAATAAGGAATTAGCTAAGATGAAGCGAGGAAATTTTGATTCAGGAAGATGCGTACGGGACAATATTGTTGTCGTGAAATGGGTGGACAATGCAGTTGTGTCGGCAATATCGTCATGTCATGGAATAAATCCGATAACAGGAGTGGGAAGATTTTCAAAGTCAGAAAAAAAAAGGATTCTTGTGCCACGACCGGATATTTTCAAGAAATATAATTCATTCATGGGAGGTACAGACCGAATGGATTGGAACATATCCCTGTACCGCATCGGTGTGCGGGGAAAGAAATGGTGGTGGCCAATTTTTTCTTGGATTTTAGATGCAATGATGCACAACGCATGGATGCTGATGAGGAAATCTGGAAAAAACATAAGTCAGCTTGAGTTCCGACGGGCAGTGGTGCAATCATACCTGGAGAGGTACAGGGATCCCCCCAAGTCTCAAGGACGTGCACCAGTATCCAGAGGAAGCGTAACTGGAATGGCGTAAGTGGCTGAATAAATAAGTTTCTAATTTATCCATATTTCAAAGAATTTATTCAACTGATATCGGTGTATCTTCTTTCCAGTGTTCCTGACGAAATAAGGTATGACGGGCTCAATCACCTTGTAAAACCCACACCCCAGCGGCGACGGTGTGCTAATGAAAACTGCAAGGCTAGAATAAGAACTGAATGTTTGAAATGTAACATAGGTTTATGCATTGACTGCTTTGTTCCATTCCATGTGCGGCAGTGATGGAGTAAAAAGCTAAAATCAAGCTATCATATTATTCTTACTCCATACTCTATATTAAAATTTAAACAAATTATTTTTCACAATCACTGGTATTTAAAAAGTATTTAAACATTTTGATATTTATGTGTATATTGTATGAAAATGCATGTTTTTTCGAAAAATAATAAATATTTAACTTTTTTGGCATAAAAATGGGCATTTCGAAATTTTTGTTAAATTTCAATTTTTTGACCCCGTAGGCGCCTAGCGGTACCATATGGTACCAGGCTGTATCTCCGTAACTATTAGTGCTAAAGAAATAAAATTTTCACCTAATTACTCAGAATGTGATTGGTATTAAAATATATGATTGCCACAAAATTCGGAGAAACTTTTTAATTCAGGCGTTACCGGGTTAATACGAGCTTTGCATCTCTTCCATTTTAGAACTTTGAGAAGTGGAGAACTTGGGAGCTAATCATCCATATTTACCCATTGCAGATACAGCGACATTTAATCTTGCTCTTTGAAGGAATTTTTCGTGATATTATCAACTTTATGAATGAAACAGGAGAATATTTTGATCAAAGAAGGAAAATAAGATCTTGAAAATTTGGTAGCGAATGTAAACTTCTAGCGTGATTTTATATTTTCCCTGCCTCGATAATTTCGGTTTCGGAAGGGAAATAATTCGAGGTATTAGAGACATAAATAGCTTTTCAATATCCTGTTCACGTCACTCACAAGGAAACATCGAATATGTCAGTTTCTCCCTGATGATAACTTATTAATTTCCAACAATATCCGACATGCCCTCTCCCACCGTTCCTCACCTCCTACTCCTGTTGGAAAACATCTGAGCGATATTTTTTGTGCTCCTCTCATTTCCTGTGGCAGTGGAAGGTGACCGGAAACGAGACCCTGGCCGTGAGCACGCTGTCGCTGACTCCGGGTCCGGGGGATGACCGGAAACAGCTCAAGTGCCTCTCGCATAACCCAGCGATTCAATCGTCCACCATCGAAGACTACTTCGTCCTCAACGTGCTTTGTGAGTATCTGCCACGGTCACCGTCCCATTCCCAACCATCCCCCACTCTCTCAGGACCTATTCCCAGAGCCCCTCAGTGCTCGGCTCCTGGTATAACGCAGGAACTTGGCCACCATCTCATACATGTACGTAGCTCATGAGAGGAGATTGCAGGGGGTTAGGGAGAAACTGTACACTCCGGTGGTTGAGGTCGAAGCAACGTCCAGTCGAACACAAGTGTTTTGGGCAGGAATTGGAGGAGGACACTTGACTATACGCACTCCAATTAGCGCCGGACCGGTGGAACCTCGATTTGGTTTTCATGCTCTGATCTCAAAATGAGCTGTGTGGCTCACTACACGGCGTTTTATTTTTAATTCCACTCTTCAATTATAAATGAATTCGTTCTTTATGCCCCAACATCTCGGGAGTTAGATGGAAGGAGTTTTTGCTGGATGATGAAAAGTTTCTGACATGTTATTAGACCAAGTTTATTTCAGGTTCGAAGGAATTTGATATCTCGCTGTGGTGGTGACTTAAAACTACATTTTTATACAGTGTGGTACAGTATTTTTTAACCATCAAGTATAATCTTTACCAATGCCACAGAAGATATTGCTCTCTGTAAACATAATTGTGGGTTAATTACGTCAAATGTTATGGTTTGATATAGAGCGTTCTAATGGTATCCGTTTTAATGCAGGTGGTCACGATGCTGACGAGTGTAACTGAAGCACTTTGGCTGTTCTGCTCATTGTTGTACAATTATATTTGAGAAAATGTTGTAGCACATCTCAAGTGTACAAATGGCATGTCTTTTACTGCAATAGTTAGTCGTAAAATGCATTTACAATACTATAAATGCTTGTTTCTGCATTGTGTGAGGTATTGCATGAGTATGGCATTTTCAAGGAAAAGTCAGTGCTATTTAATTTCAAATTATAAGGTAATATGTCGGGGTAATTCATTGTAAAAATTCAACTTATCGTTCATTGAATAAATAGCTATATTCTAGTAGCGAGGACTGCTGTAATTGCATTTTATATTTAAATTAAATTACGGAAAGAATCCATGGAATTGAAGCTTTGTGAATGCGTGGGCAAGTCGGTACGTTAATGTGTTTAACATTTTATAATGCGTGGGTAATTTGATTTTCATTCTATTTTTATCTAAAACTGAATTGATGAATTCATAATATAATATGAATATATATGTATATATATATGAATAATTTATTAATTGTCCTGGGGATATACCCCTTAAGAACAAAAGAAATTAAGATTTACATTTTTTGAGCAACATAAAGAGAAAAATCAACAATTTGGACAGTAACATAATGAAAAAATTAAATATAAATTAATACAATTTTAACAATGCTGAAAGCAAAGTATTATGGAAATCATGCCGTAAAATAAATCCATCTGCATACATTTTTTAAGTTAACAACAGAAAAACAGCACCTAAATAATATTATTAAATACGCAAAAACAACTACTACAAGCAATTACAACAATATGAAAAATAATAACAACATTTAGTGGTCAGAAAGTAACATTTTATAATATTTTATCTTAAAACTAGCAACAGAAGAACAATTTTTAATGTTTTTGGGCCGGGTGTTCCAGAGATGACACGCAGTGACCAAGAAAGAATTTTGGTACTTCGTTGTGCGATGACTAGGAAAGTAAAGATACTCAGGATCACATCTAGTGCACATATCCCTAGTGGAAGGTTTTACGGAAAACATGTCGAATAAATATTCAGGGGATTTTTCTTGAAATAAACAATACAAGTAGAACCCGAGGAAATATTTCCTTCGGGTTTTAACATCGAGCCATCTAAGTTTATTGTAGTAGGGTGTCATGTGGACATCTCTGCGAAGTTTAAAAATAAACCTAATGCATGAATTTAGTGCACGGTGTAGTGTGGTGTTATCTTCTTCATTTAAGTCGTTGTAAACTATTCAACAGTAATCAATAACGGGGAAAACCAACGATGAAATGAGCATTTTCCTAGTGTCTTGAGGAAGAAATTTAGAATGCACTTTAAGTTGGTATAGGATGGTGTTGATTTTACGAGAAATATTATTAACGTGATTACTCCAAGACAGACTTGAGCTGATAGTTATCCCAAGATTTCTACCTGAGTCAGAGTAGGGAATGAAGGTGCCATCAACACAGACTTGAGATATATTTCCATGATGGAAGCGATTTTTGATCTTGGGGCTGCCAATTATTATTGCTTTGGTCTTATTTGTGTTTAGAACAAAGTTATTTTGCAGGGACCAAGCAGAAATGGCTTTTATATCCTCATTAATTTTTTTGACAGCGTCGGCAATTTCACTGGGGAAAAAGTGACGATATATCTGCAGATCGTCTGCGTAAAGCATGTATTTCGTGTGTTTTAAGTTATGTGGAAGGTCATTAACGAAAATAGAAAAGAGCAGGGGGCCAAGTACAGAACCCTGCGGCACTCCACAGCTGACTGTGGCCCAGCTGGAAAGATTCCCGCAGGTGTCCCTCACGGCTTGTCGACGGTCAGATTGATAATAATGAAACCAGTTGAGGACCGAACAGGAGAAATTCAACTTCCTCATTTTCTCAAGTAAAAAAGCATGGTCTACCCGATCGAAGGCCTTGCTGAAGTCGAATAGCACGAGTATCATCACCATTCTCTTGTCAAACGCACTTCGAATGTCATCGGTGATTTTCAGAAGCGCAGACTGAGTGGAAAATCCGCGACGAAATCCAGATTGAAATGGGTCAAATTTTTTGTTTTGAGAGAGAAAATAAATAACTTGGGAATGAACAACACGTTCTAATGCTTTGGAGATATTGCATAAGATGGATATCGGTCTGTAATCTGACGGGTTCACTGGATTTTTAACCTTTTTTATTGGTGTTATAAGTGATGATTTCCAGAGGGTAGGGAATTTAGAAGATTGTAGTGAAAAATTAAACAAATCATGGATTATAGGCATTGTAACAGGATAGGATGTTCTTAGCATTCTGTTCACATTCCAAGTTAGTTTTAATTAGCGGAATAAAGTTCTATAAGTAGGCATATATTGGCATCCTCAGTCTATATATTTCACTCAAATCGATGAAAATTCTATTAGCTCTCATGAATATTGTTTTTCCGAAAAAGTAGTATAAGGCCATTTTTTAGCTGAAATAAAAATGTTTTCCATTAAATTCACCTCTTGACGCCATGGTCTGGAGCTTCTTCGATAAAGATTAAAAATTAACACGTTGTTTCACTGCTGAAATATGAGCATTGCTGGTTGACTTAAATTTACCTTAAAAAATACGCCCTGAAAATCTTCACCTTCCATGGAACAAATGCAATGCATGATATTTCGTACGCCCTGTAGAAAGTCAACAGTTGGTGATTGGGTTGAAATGTTTTTAATTTCATTCTAGTGCACAAGTGCTAAAGTCAAAGAGTTATTAAATTGCTAAATTTGTGCTTTACCTCGTGGACAGTAGAGCTTAGCGCTCTCACACGGTAACTCCATGGCATTGCACGCACAGTACCTACTTGTGAGGACAAGTTGAAGCCTCGATGAAATTCACAGTGTAAGAGAACTCCTGGGTACCTTAGCTGTTTAAAGCAAAGCTAGGGGTCAGGGTTCGAATTCCAGTCCAGGCGAATTATTTTTTTACTGTGATTTTTATGCAAGTGAAGCTCTAGGGCAACAAAATGTCCAATTAATGTTTTACTTTGCTTTTCAAAAAGGATCAACTCCACGATATCATTACTAATTTACTTCTAAAGCCTTAGAAATTCAGTTTTCTTGTAAAGCCTTGAAACCATTCATACCATAATCATTTTACCTTATCATTATCAGCATTCATCAATCCAAATATTGGTTTGCTGTATATCTCCAATGAATCTTCCTGTCTGCAGGCTCGTTCATTCATTCTCAGGTTTTCATTTCAGTATCCCTCAAAAATATTTCTGCTGAATTCCATTATTGGCCTTCCTTGGTAACTCATCTCCATCCAATTCTTATTCTTTTATTGTTTTTAAGTGGCTGTTGAGTCACAAAATGCGTTAAAAAACTTTCTCCTTTTCTTTTTAAAGTTTCCATTAAACATAATTTCTCATCCAATCTTTCTGAACATTTATTCATTGGTTACTCTCTCCATCCATTTAGTCATTATCATTTTTTTGTAATGTCACATTTCTACTGCTACAAAAATAGTTTGATTAAACGAGAGTGATAGTGAATAGGAAATGAAGGAAATTGTTTGGGTGGTGTTTCTGTGGCATGGAGACAGGTGGAACTAGGGGTGGATTGCCAGGAAAAGCGGAAAATCGAAGACGTGGGATGATAGGAAGTCGACTGATAGGTCGTGGAGGGGTTAATGGAGCCGAGTTGATGGCTAATAGCTAGAGTGAATGAGAGATGATACAAGCTTCGGGGTAGAAGGAGGTAAGGGAAGGAAGATCAACCTATATCCCCGGGAAAAAAGGTTTTAGGTTCCCTTGTAGTCTCGGGGGATAGTGGGTCAGGATAGTCGGCGAGTTCATTCACTGGGTTATCCGGGAAAGTGGGATGGTGAGTTGGGGGAGAGTGAGAAATGGGATGTGACGAGGTGTGGCCAATGGGTGCGGTTGTTATGAAAGGAGCCAGCGGATGTGGATTGGCTCAGGGCCGGCAGATGATGAGAGCAGGAGGGTGTGGAATTGCCTTCTCGTGCGAGAGAGAGAGAAAGAGGGGAAGGGGTTCGGTTTTGCGTTTATTCTGGCCGAGCGGGTGAGAAGGTAGGATGAGGAGATTGGAGCAGAATAGAGAATCTGTATGCACTATTATATCATTTTTTTATTTTGGAGAATGGGTTTTGCGGCGAAGAGGGAGTTCATGTTGCTTCGTGTGGACCACCTCCCCTCTCTTTCCTCTTTTCTCCATCTCTTCACCTCTTGCATCTCTCCCAACACACCGTGGTCACACTCAAGCTGCGGCTTCTGACTCTGCCATTGTGTCGGACACTGTGGTTGTTCTACCCCTGATACTATTATGTTGGCATACGTGTCGTGCCCGGTCCAGATTAGGATTAGGATTCATTATCATTTGAGAACTGTCCATAATTTCAAGGTTTTTGTTTTAATTGAGATAATATTTCGTGGCCGTACTCAATAGTGTTTCTTACGTGACACCATCACTTCAGAGGCCGCCCTACTGGGGTACAGACGCTGCGTGGACCACCATTCGTCCGTCTCCTAACCTTCGACCAATCTGGCATGGGTGACCCTACGAGGAGCATTGCTCCCGCCAGTGCACTTCTAGGGGTCATCGGAGCACGCATATCCTTCCACACGACAAGGTTGTGGTTTAACACTAGCATGTCCAGGCTATGCTTACCCCCTACCATTTCCGAGTGGGTCAATTTGACCCAATATAACTAAGTATATATATCTTACGCATATAAGAATGTTTATTACTAGTTTTATTGTATTTTCTAGGAAGTACAATTATGCAATTACATTCTAATGTATCCATACAAACTAATTAACACTATTCAAATAAATACAAATAATGAACAAAATAAGCGTTTTCCCTTTATCTTTATTTAAATACTAGTTACAAATTACGAAAGAGAATTTCATAGTTAAGATTTTAATACAGCACAGTCAAAATACATTAAAGTTAATGAATATATTTCGCAAAATATTATTAAACATAAAATAAAATTTGTAACGAACAAATTTATTTGTTGATACATTTTCTGCAGAGATACCTGATTTTAGCTTTGTATTTTCCACATAGCATTTTTTTGCAACACGAACACTTATCTACGGTTTTGTTTCCTTCACAGTCTGTTTTTACTTCACACCTTCGGCGTAACTTTTCTGAGTCTAATTCAGTGACGTTGTCTTCCTTTTCTTTTATAATATTTCTGCAATAAAGGAAGTCTTCTCTTAGTTCCTCAGCTAATTTTTGGAGAAATATTTGACGGGAAATATTTGACTTTGTTACAATTTTGTATAGAAAATAGGAATTGATGGCGGCAAAAAAAATGAACTGCGCCAGTGTTGGGCGGAAGCCTTTACTGAGTACTTCTCGCCATTTGATCGACTATATCAGCGCCATATTTCGTTCCATTGTAAAATGAAACAGTCTCAGGAGTCTTTTTCTGACTATTAGCTAAATCAACTGTGGGGTGGAGAGAACGGATCAATGCAACACACTTTGATTTTTTGCCTTGGTAAATTGTCAGCGTAATGTCCTCGTTATTTAGCACTTTACTAGAGTATAATGGCCCTCTCATAGTTTTTAAAATTTTCGGTATTTCCCTTCGCACCTTGTTCACAGTACCAACGATAATTGTGGATTTTTGATTGAATTCCTTAGCCAATTTTAGGGACATAAAATAATTGTCCCTGGTTACGTTTCTACTGGTATTTAGGTAAGGCTCCATTAGGCGCAAAACCACATAGTCTGAGACACGCTCTTCGACTGGCCGCGACGTATCTGCTTCTAAGTAGGTAAAGCCATTCAATATGTATTTTGAATGCATATCTACAGCTAACCAGTATTTCTGCCCGTATTTGTCAGGTTTTGACGGAATAAATTGCGTAATAGGGCACCTCGCTTTACTCTGAAACAGCTGTTCATCCACTGTTGTATTTGGTTTAGGTTTGTAGGCCAAGATACAGTTTTCTATGAACTTATTCAACACTTCCGAAAACAGAGCAAATTAATTTTTTTAAAGTGTAATAGAGCGAGTAGGTTTCTCATCAAACCGCAAATATTGCATAATTTCACAAAAACGATTTCTCTCCATGGTTTCCCTACAAAATGAAGAGCCCCATGAATCAGACCACAATGAATGAGTGTGAAATTTAGTAGACTCTGATATACCCCGAGGATACAATATGGAAATGAATGTTTCTAACTCATTCAGTTAAAGAGACCATTTGTTATTTCTTATCTGTCGGTGGGCCTCTGCCTCTGTGAAATGCTTTATGTGCCGAAGAATAGACTCATCTATGAAAAGTCGCCACGCTCTAGCAACACCTTCTTTTGTTACATTTCTTTTTTCATGAGACGTAGGGCCAGGTGTTTTACTGAAAATATTTTGCTGCGACCGTCTATCAAGGGAAATAGCACCCAAGTTAACCTCTTACCACTTGGTTCCATTTATAGCTTCGTACTTTCTTCCTGTTGTATCAGAAGCTTGTTGTATCAGATGTTACCCAAGGTTTAGGTTTCAACAAAGCAATTTATCAGTACACTGTGGGGCTGCGAGGAAATAAAAAATGAGGGGAGTGAAGTAAAGGAAGTCAAAGAATGTTACCCAAGATTTAGAGCTCGACAACACAATTTGTCAATAAACTGTGAAGATTTGGGGAACAATACAATGAGGTGGGTAAAAAAAGGGAGTCGAAGAATTTAACCCAAGATTTAGAGCCCAAAAATACAATGTATCAACACACTGCAATACCACTGATGTAATAAGGTAATATATACAGATTAACAATGTATTTTTATACATTGTGATACATAAAATAAAAGGCAATCGAGGAGTTAAAAGCTTTGAACGGAGTTTAAATGTTTGGGTCAAAATGACCCATACGGGCATTGCAGGTATAAATGTTGAAAAAATACAGAAGAAATAATATTAGGAGAATTATATTTGGCATTGTGGTAAATCACGATAAATTATTAAAAGTCAGGAAATATCAGGTCAATAAATCTCCTGATGTAAAAAAATCGACAAAAGTATTCTAGCTTGGGTCAATTTGACCCAAACGGGCATTCTAGTGTTAAGAGAAGGGAGTTTAGGAATAATTATAAGAATAAAGTAGGAAAAGATATGTACATATCCACACTAAGCTCATTTTAACAGACCCATATTTCGGCAAGTTTTGACGTTACCATTTCCTCAAGTTGTCACCTGATACTTCAAACTTTATTAAAAGAGTCAATAACTTTAGATTGTGATTAAGGTATCTACATTTGTCACGGTTACAAAATCAGGTTTTTCAGAAAATATATTTCACAGAGCAATTCATTTTCGTCGATTAAAAGTTCTCATGTTTCCTTCTCTCTCATTCTCATGTTTCTTCAACTGCAGTTATCGTCGCTGCAAGTTAGCTGGTGTATCCACCGCCGCTGCTGTTGCTGCTATGGCAACTGTTGCGAAACAGCTGCGAATCGATGAGAGCAACGAACACACGCATAAAACGCTATTACGAAGCTAATGGACGTCAACATTCTATCGCGGAGATTTTGAGAGTGATTTTGGGTCAAGTGCCGGTCGTATAAAATGACGTTTGCGTAAGAAACTCTACGTAAGCATTAAAATGAAACTGATACACCAGATTCGGCGAACTTTCCCCAAGTGCTCCCTGCTTTTTCTGTAAGGTAGATACATATTCACAAATCGCGAGAAACTACCTATAGCAAGATGTATATTACATGAAGTCTCGCAGAGGGTTAGATTTTACGTTATGAGGACTTTTAAACCGCTAACCTGTAATTATTGGATTAAAACGTTTCTGAGCAAGATCCCGAATGTGCTTACAATTGATGTATCTCCTGATTTTACAGCCAATGTGCTGAAGATCTGCTTGCTCCAATTGTTTTAGGAAAACGAACGAATAACACGATCGAGACCCACAATATACCTGAGGATATTTAGATATGCAGGGGTACCAAATGAAGTCTTCAATTTGAAAATTTTTGTCTTCATGTAAATGTTAACATAAGAATCTGAATTCCACGTTTCCATAATTATTTAAAGAGACGCCCTTTGTAAATTCTCCGATGGAAGATGATGATGAGGTCGTATTTATGTCGCACTTGCTCATTCCACTATATTCGTTATAAATAAGGCTTATAGAAATATAAGAACGTCTAGACGTAAATAAAGTTCATATTAGAGGATAAATGCAGCAAAAAGAGTAGAGAAAGAACTGTTAGGGATATTTTGGTGTACAACCGTCCACTTTGGCCATTTGGACCACAGATTTAGATGTGTTCAAGATAAGAATTACTCAGGTGAAGAAAATAGGAGACAAACTCGACTTTGATGTTCAACTGCACTCAAAAGAAAGGTGCTAGTGGTCCACAGCCCTATATCATATCTAAGGGTGGATAAAGTGCTTGCTTGATCTTGAAAAACAAGTATTCACCTGGCATCCAAGCAGAGTTCGGGATCGGGTTGAGGTGCGATTCTCAAGAGTTGAAGATTCTTTACATATTTAGCTAGAGTTATCATCGCTTTTCAACATCATGTATGCTTAAGTAGATTCCAAAGGCGTTTGTAAGTCTAATTCCTGTCATAATCCTGAGGTACGCCATTATTTATTTTCCTGAGTAATGTTACCTCATTATATTTGAGAGAAGCAGCTCATGAACGGATAATACGAATTTAGGCTTTCTTTTATGAAAGTATTTAATCACGGAGGGAATGAATAATTACTTGGTGAAATCCACCAATGGATTTCACCAAGTAATTTTTCATTCCATCCGCTGCCTGATATTTTGCAATAGGAATTCAGGCATCTATTGTGATAATTATGTGGTTGAGTTTTTGACAGCTTCCCATTTCACTAAATAACAATACCCAACAATCTTGTTCGACGCGCATGGAAGCACTGGGGTGGAGATGTGCATAATGGTAAGATATTTTAGCCCTCTAGTAAGCAGACATGTAATTCGCTCATCTACTAGAGGAACGCCGAGGGAAGCCTTGAATATTCGACATAACGCGATTTTCTCTGCTCTCTGGAAAATGGATTCATCTTACCAAGTACCACGATCAAAGGACGAAGTTCAGAGTATTATAAGGTGCTTATAACCTAGAGGCAAGAGAGGTAGGTGCTCTAAATATCCATTACTTCGGGTCAAAGATAAATTCTCTCTCTTACTATTACGACCTTGAACTAAGACGAGTGCTACCTACGTGCCTGGTGTGGATTCACCCCGTGCCACACCATGGAGGTAGCTCGGGTGGTATTTCGTAGTTGTGGATTCCTCGTCACTCACCAAAATTGAAACAATGGGAATGGAGAACAATGCTTTGCTTAACTTGCCTCCTTCAGCAATGTTTAGAAAATAACTTACACTAATGTTCTAAACAATAAACTTAGGTTATATCTCATACCTTATCACTCATTTAATTACCTCAACAAGATACCATTAAGTTGGCAGTTTACGTGGAGCATACATTTATATATTTAATGAACGGGCACCTAAAGTACATCAGAAGGATATGATGTAGATCAACTGTAAGTAGTGTTTCTACCTTTCTAATAAAAATAGTGAAAATAAAAAATCTCTCTTAGGTACATTTTCACTCGGTAGGAAGAAGGTTTTCAAAGGGGGATTGAATTAGCGGACGTTTTCAGTTTATTTTCATGCTCTTCAACTTATGTGTTTTCAGATCCACCGCAAGTTTTGCTATTGCTCGGAACTTCCCTTCGTCCGGATGACATCAAAGAGGGTGACGACGTTTACTTCGAGTGTCACGTTAAGGCCAACCCGAGGGAGTACAAGATCACCTGGATGCACGAGGTAGGTGTCACGGGCTAGTTACGACTGGTCCAATGTCTCACTTGCTGCAGTTTTATTTGAAATAAGCCATTAACATTGGGGCTAAAATCAAATTCTCTTTCTTTGATTTCAAAAACATTAAAGGGTCTTTATAAATGATTCACATACAGTGAAGGAAGCTTTAGCAAATATAAGGGTGGTGATTTAATGTTTAACCATTAGAATGAATATCAGAAATTGAAAAATGTAGTGTTGCTTCACGTGATTTTGAATAATGCTAATAAAGTAGGTAGAAAGAATAAGCTTTAGCAAATCAGATGTAGAGAAATGAAGAAAATATATCATTGGTACATATATATTTTACTCCATTAAATACTAGCCCACAGGATTCTTTGAGCATAATCTAAAATAATAGGAGTATGTAATCTCTTACTCACTCAGTGATTCAATCCGAAGGTTGGTTTGGATGATTGAGGGGTAAAGCTCACCCCGGACTAAGCCACTGGCGTGTGAATTTCCACAAATTCAGGGTAGGGGGGCCAGTTCCTTTCCCTGGGCCACCTCGCACTCCGAGGTTTTTTTTTGTTCGGGGGCGTCCAAAGGTTTCACCCGGATTTGAACACGGGACACTTAGCCAAGCGCTCTACCCACTATGCCACCACTCTACCTATTTAAATTAAAATGATAACGCATTCTTACTTATACATTTTAAATGAAATGAGTATTCCATGGTTTCAGCCTCAAGTATGTGGAAGTTGATTTTCACAAATGAAAAAGTAACTTTGTTTTCTTCCACAGACTTATTCTCTTGGTACAACATGTTTCGACACTCTGATGAAGACACCGTTGTGACACAACATGTTTTACCAAGAGAATAAGTCTGTGGAAGAAAGAAAAGTTACTTTTTTATTTGTGAAAGAGTACCTATTCATTAAAACGTTAGAGTAAGACATTATTTTCAAATCCGTTTCAGGATTTTGAAAATCGTGCAAATGATTATCGTATTATTCTGGAAGACACATTATGGCACGTGAAATAGGTCTAAAATGTGTCAATCGATGAACTCTTTATTTTATTGGTGTTTATTAAATTGAAAGTTTAGCATCAATTATTCTGTGGAGCTCAATGTGAGTTTCAATGACAAGTAGTCTGGTGGTCATTTTTCCAGAAAATATAAATGCTGTGGAACATAAAAAAATACTTTTTTCAGCAGAGTATGGGGATAATAGAACATCCTTACGACCAACGATCTGAGTGGCTCGTATCTTTTTCGGTCCTCGAAGCAAGACCTCCGCAGGGCAAATGTCGTCATTCGCCCGTTGCCATGGTAACACTCTCGGGGGTGTAGTGTTCAATGAAGGACATTAGTGCTTTCCTCCATCTCTATCAGGAACTAGAATTACTGAGGCCCCGATAAGTCTCTCAGCTCGTTTGGAAAGGAGGCTGATGGCGGCATATAAAGAGTCCTATTTGAGTTCGCAGTTGCATTGAGGATGGCGAAAAGGGGTTGGTGCAAGTAGGATGCAATAATAGTTTTGCTTTAGGTAGGGATAGTGGGAAAAGACGTGGAATGTTTTGCGTGAACTCAAGGGGATAGGGAGAGAAAGGGGTGAGGACCATTGAATAGGGCGCACAAGCCGTAACCCATTCTCTTCCTCGTAGCGGTACCATTCGAATGCCCTTTTCGAAATGCATTCGGTCTCTGGCTCGTCATTTCGACCACGGAATTACGCGGGTGGCATTTTATGTTCTAATAGCTTCTCTTCTGATTCGGCTAGCGATTTTGTTTTATTTCCGTCCACGCAAAAGCACTCGCACACCCAGCTTCACCTCGTCCATCCACGCGCAACACATTTCATGTACCCTTTGCCCTGTCATTATGAATCGCCCAGAGAGAGGAATACGAAGAAAAATTAAAATTTAAGCAAAAGAGATAGGAAACTCGACGGTGCCACCCTTTTCGTGACCCAGCCGCCCTCTTACCTGTACTCAAAGTCGAAAATTGTCTGAATTAGCCTCCCAGGAAAACGAGAAACACTTTATGATTCAGATTTTCGATACCTACTTTTACAGAAACTTCAACTGTGAAATTTTATCACAACTTGGCTCACAAACCGTCAGATTCAATAAAAATACGCTAATAATAACTCTAGGTGAGTACTTATTCTTTTATTGATAAGATTGGAAATCCTTTATAGCTATTCCCTCTTTAATTACACAAAGAAAATTCCAGCATGAGAAACATTTATTACAGATTTTCTTCATATCCTCCTATCATAAGTAAAATTCTAGGTTATCATCCGCCCCTACATAAATAAAGGAAATGTATCCCTTTCCTCAGCCTCTATTTTTCTCTTAAACGCTGTTCCAATTAAAAAAATTTAGCAAAACGGATAAAATTCGGGGATAGTTAGCTATTTTAATGTCTTCATCAAGGTAGGCAATTACTAGCTTTTTTTTTGATTGATGTCTGATTCTTTTCTCAAAATTCAATTTTTCTACCCTAAACATATATTTCGTCGTCGATCCTCCTGAGTTTACTCTAAAGCACTTCGGTAAGGAACATGTTGCCATCAGATGAGAATTCCGCATTTTTAATTTACCTATTAAAGTAATTAAAAATTAGTTTTGAAATAAAAATAAATAAGTAATAAATACATAATATTAAAGTAACGTCGCTAATGATTTGCAATGTAATTAGGGTGTATGAGAATTCTTAAACATGTCATACCTACTTATAAGTTTATGTGTTTCGAAATATTATTTGTGTTCGAAAATATTTGTCTTTATTTCTTATTGAAGACATTATGATCCAATGAAACAATCTTTGAATAATTGAACACTTTGGAAGAAATAAATTTCTATGCGCACCATGCCATAGAATATTAATTACCTTATCATCAATGAAGTGCACTTGATGAAAGCCATCCAACTTCAACGTAAGAACGAATCGGATTTTTAACGTTTATACTTTTGCACTAAAGTTAGTTTCGAGAATGTTATTGGCATAATGAAAAATTAAATATTGATGAAGGCTTCCGCGGAGTGATGGAATAGGCGTGGCTAATTTTCCGGGATGGCCTCCACGTCGATATAAGACGGGCAGAAACCTGCATCCACACTTCATACCTGAACACCTGCTGATACGCCGGCGAAACTGTCGTACGAAGATATATCGACGCGGAGGACATCCCGGAAAATTATCCACGCCTATAGTGAAAAATTACTTTTCCTCTACTGCATGTTCTTTTTACTTCCAGAACCGGTTGTTGATGCAGAACACGTCGGCGGGGGTGATCACCAGCGGCCAGAGTCTGGTGCTGCAGAGGGTGAAACGGCACAACGGTGGTAACTACAGGTGCTTGGTTACCAACGCCGAAGGCGAATCGTCGAGTGAACAAGTCAGGCTCAGGGTGCAATGTAAGTCTACCATAAATTTTTCTGCTAATTTTCTTTTATAAATTATTTTCTTCTGATTAGGTTTGGTTAGTGAAAATTAGTTATGTACCTACTTTTTAAATACTTACTTAAGTACCTACTTATTAATGAGTGTCGTTTATGATCCTTGCACATTTTGATGAAGGAAATGTACGTATTTCTTTCCATGATTCTCTTGGTTCTTTACAATTCATTAAAGAAAAGGCAATTTGGCATTGCAAAGATATACGTATCTCCCCTATGATTTATCACAATATAAAATATTTAGATCAAGATCAAAAGGGCCAATAAAGGAATTAATTTATTTTGCATATGGTGCTTCACCACTTTCATGGCGTAGTAAGACATTTTCAAAGTGGTAAGATTATCTTTTAAATTCAGTGTTAAATCATTAAGTTACAAACATGTGTTAGGAAGATTATCTGGAATGCTGGCAAAGATTAACTGCAGTTTGAGTGTCATATTTTAAGAAGTTTCATTCGTAGAAATTAATGTATTATGACAGAGAAATTATATGCATTAATTTCGCAACGGATGGTATAAGGTAAAGGGGTGAGGCAAGGCTGCTTGATTTGCCATTGTTTGTTTAGAACTATGCCGAGGAAAAGGTAAGAGAGACATGAAAAGAGCTAAGTGATGCGTGATGCTAAGTGATGCGGGAATGAAAGTGGGGAGAAAGCTAATAATGTTGGTTTGAGTTGCGGCCGACCAGGCGTTGGTTAGTCAATCATTTGTTCTGAACTTATTTGTTTCCCGTCTCTCATTCGTAATGTGACTAATTGATTCTTGTAAAGTTGGATTTTTATTTAAAATATATGCAAAAATATATAAATTCTTGACAAAACACGGGTCAGGCATTATGCGACTTTTCAGCTTGTCCAACCGGTTGTTTGGTGATTTGGGGAAGCAACGGTCGATAGGTTTTGATTAGTTGGAAAAAATAATGAAAGATAAATTGGATGCTGAAGGAGAACATAGGGGAGTATGTTTGGTAATAGGGTAAAGGAACAAAGGGAATATGTCCAATTAGATGAAGGAAGGTAGGACATGTGGAAAAAAAATAAATAGTGTGAGGAGATAGGGGTTAGCGCTTGTAAAAGTATATAAGGTATTTAATGTCTTCCACTTAAACCTGCCTAAACCGGTAGCCCCATGGATACTTCATACTATATATGGATCTATCTATGCATGTATATTCATGGATACGTACATAGACTCCATGGTTTCCAGAAAAGGCATCATCTGTGATTCTTATTCTTTCATCTCCCCCCCTCACCCGGACTAAACCCTCCACCTTCGCACCCTGAGGAGGGTTGGGCGAAAAGGGACGTTTTATGACACCGCGCCGGATTTAACACTATTAAACGGTTATTTCCACAGGGGCTCTTCTTTTCCCGTTAACAAATGCAGTTCTAGTTTGGCATTTGTGAAGAAGTGTTGTGCTCTACTATATTTCTAAAATCCGTTGTATCTGGTGATGTGGTTCGTGAAATATTGAAAAAGTTTCCGGCATCATTTACCCGTTGTGTATATAGACTCCATGAGTAGAGCAATAACAACATCGACTATATGTGGCGTGGGGATAGTTTTTTCGCTTATTGGGGTATAAAATACAAATTATTGCATCACTAGAACCCATTCATTCTTACAGGAGAAGAATGTTTTACTATGATCTTCTTAACTTACAAATGATGCTAAATTCGCATGCTAACCTCAGCTTTCCCGATCCTGTATCATATTTTTACCAACGGAAAGTACCGCGGAATAAAAAATAATTGGAATTCCACTTCCGTATGACAAATGAGCCCCGTAAAGAAAATCATAAAACAGATAATAAAATGCGCTTTTCAAATTATTTTTTCGCACAAGCTTAAAACCTGCATCAATTTTTTCTCCATCGTTTAATCAAAAGACGTTTCAAAGACCAGTTTGGTCTTAAAAGTTCCTTGTGGTCAATGGGTAAAGCTTGTTTTCCTTGAGCGGTTAAAATCTACAGAGTATTGCCTTATTGTTCCGCACCGTGGAGTACTACAGAGACTATGACAAAGATATTTGGTTGGTTATGCACCGATGCTCACAATTCAAGTATTGTTTCAGAAAGACGAATATAATTTGTCTTTTAACTTGTTATTATAAGGGTAATATACCGGATAAGGTATGTTCAAATCTAAGCGAGGAACACTCCTATGGAACTTTACTGGAGCAGACTTCTATCTAGACTATCTACCAATAAAATTTCCCTCTTCTTCTTAGTATACGTCCTAACCTTCTTCATCCCGTCCATAAAACCTACTCTCTTCCTTCCCCTTATACGCTTGCCTTGAATCCTTCTCTCTATCACGGGCTTCAGCATTCCTTCGCCCCTCATTTACTCTACCAAACACCTACTCTGCGTCCTCCTAATGTCCCCCAGAAGCTTTATCTCCTCACCCATGTACTTATTTTTTCGGCATCCTTTCCGTCCATCGCAACTTCTCCATCCTCCTCCAAATATACATCTCAAACGCCTGCAGCCTACTCTCGTCTTATTTTCTAATCTTAGTCCACATTTCTGCCCCATAAAACATTGAAGCACGCCACATTGAAGTCTTTGCGCCAGCCTCTTTATAACACCCCCACCCAAGCTCCCCGTCATCGGCCCCTCCTATTGTGCTAAGTTATTTCACTTGCTCTATTCTCATCCTAACATCTTTGCCGCTGTATCTATTTTCTTACAGTTTACCTACTAACCAAGTAATTAAAATGCTCAACTTGCTCCATTTTGTGCTCTCCTAATTTAATCCCCATCCTTGCTCTCTCTGTCCTAGAAAACTTCACAACTTTTTCTAATTATTCATCTTCATTCCGTATTGGTCTTATGATAAATCTGCCAACGCTTTTTTATAATGTTTGGAAAATAAGTAATTTTCATGACCATGCTTATGCTATGTGATTTTGGTTGCCTTTCCCCAGTCGCCCCAGTGTGTGCTTCCAGCAGTCATCCAACGAACTCGGCGTCGTCGGCGGCCCATGGGTCCCATTCGGCTTCACTGTTGTCTCCGGGGATGTCGGTGGTGGTGGTGGGGGCGTCGCTGGAGGAGCGGCTTAACGTGCGGTGCGAAGTGTCGGCCGACCCGCCCGACGTGGCATTCGCGTGGCAGTTCAGCAACTCGGGCGAGGGCTTCGAGGTGCCCTCTGCGAGGCACGCCTCTTCCAACGGCACCGTCTCCATCATCACCTACACGCCCAGGACGGACCACGACTACGGCACGCTCTCCTGCCTCGGCGCCAACTCCATCGGCAGGCAGGCCGCACCGTGCCTCTTCCAAGTGGTCCCCGCAGGTACACACATTATGTAGAACGAATGATAAAGAGCCTCTTTCTCTTCCACTCCCCACAGAATAATCCCTTTGAATGCCTAATATTTGCGAGGTACAATGCTCTTTGCAGTTTAGTCATTGAATGGATTGTGTTTTCTAAAAACATATTTAAAATATTGATGGTTGAGGTCGAGACTTTGTGGAATTCCATTACAAAATCGAGTGATATTAAAAAACAACTTTGCGCTTCTATTTCATATTATTTTAATTGCTTGAACTTATTTCGCTTCGCTTTGCAATATTTATGAATAAACCTGCGCAAGCTGCTCCCTAACCCAACTGGGAAATAAGTGTTTTCCTAAAGATGCCATAGTGCAGCGAAAATAATTGATGCAATTAAAAATTATGTTCAGTGGAGTCACAATACGTATTGATATTGAAGATCTCTCAATTTCGATATTGTTCCTAACCTAGTCATGATGATGCACGCAGTAGTTTATTCGTTTCTGAGTTCCAATTTTTTGCGTGTACTCCTATACTTTTAGTAACACATAAGGAAGTTTAGGTACAGGATTTTATTTTTTTAAGTAAAAACTTACCTTCTTCGCGCTTTTTGGCTCCTTCATAATTCTCATATGACTGTATCTCAGCAACTATTAATGGAAAACTAAGAACGAACAGTAGCACTCTAAACACAAATTTTATTCATCTACTTTTGAGGCTCCTGTTAACCTTCCACGATTTATTTCTGACTCCTGATTGCAGAATCAATTGTATTAACATTTTCAATTTTTGTGCGAATATATTGGTTACTATCATTTGATTCTTTAAGTTTACTCATTTGATCATATTCTTCTTTTTCGTGGTAGAACAGTATATATATACTGCACGCGTGCCGTGACGTATTATGTCCCGGGGACATGAAATTTTGACGGAATGATAAACGAGATCCAGCAAATTGATACCCTTATTCAGACACGAGCGTGTCCTTGAATACTGGAGTGAGTAATTAATCTTCGCCTCTGCTGACTTATCATTTAATTGTTTGAAATACATTATCGGTCCAAAAGTTATGTGTTTCTGTCGTGTTCGATTCACTTTACACGCTTTTTGATGCATGATGTTTTCGCATATCAATTTGTGTAGCTCTCTACGTGGAACCAGATGCATATTTTACTCGTTTTTAACATTCTTCAATTATCATTGTTGTCTTGAGTTGACCGGTGTCTCCCTCTCGTATCAGGAATGGTAAGCACTTTAAAGTGATTATTTTCACGTTTATTTTTTTTCCGTGACTGAAGCCGTGATTTACGAATATGGGAGATGTAATTCGTATCTATCATTCGTCCTTCCAATACTTTTTCTCTAGAAATACTACAGCGCCTATGATAAAAGATATATAATAAATACAGTGGCGTAGCCAGTATGGGATCCTTGTGGTACAGACCATCCGCTGAAAATTTTAATTTATTTTTTTAAGGCACTAAAGGAGAAAGTTATAAAACGTGTTTGAAACAAAGAATCTGGAATTAATTTCTTCCTGTGTTAAATTTACTTAAAAATATATTTTTTTATTTTTAAAATATGAAAGAACACTTTATGGTATAATTTTTAGAATTTTGCACAGCTAAAATCTAAAAATATCCGCTGTTTCACCGCAGTTGCAATGGCCCTCTTAATTTCCATAACACAAAAGCTCCTAATTTCAAGTTGTCATTTAAAAAGTCCCCCTCCATTTATTTCCGCCTATACTCAACTTGGATCTCCCAGTAAAAATATTCTTGCTACGTCACTGCAATGCTTACTACAATAACTAAATTTGACATATGCGGAAACATTTCTGTTGGAATCCCTGTTCTGTGAAACATTGATCTCGTAGTTGTACAAATTAGAGGCGATATAACAGCAATGATGTATTCACAAAATTAATTTTTTGAGATGTTTAGGATTTTAAATTCTCGATTCTCGCTGAGCGATTGGCCCCACACATGGATCGCTGGTCTCAGTAAATATTTCAGTCCTCTTAGCAATCTATTCCTCTTCCGTTTGTTTTTAAAAAGGTCGCCCTTCTCCTCTGAGCAACTGTACGGTGGGAAACCGGAGCGCGGACTGGGCCGAAGTGGAGTGCGCGCCCGGCTTCGATGGTGGCCTCCCGCAGGCCTTCCTCCTCGAAGCTTACGACGTGCGCACCTCGCGCCTCCGCCTCAACGCCACCCGACACGACGCGCCACTCTTCCGTCTCATGGACCTCGCCCCCGGCTCTTCCTCTCTGCGCCTCGTGCTCTACGCCGCCAACGCCAAAGGACGCTCGGAAGCCACCGTGCTCGAGGACGTGTCCTTGTGGGACGCCGAGAAGAGAACAGGTGAGGACCTGCGTTCATTTCTATATTATTATTGCTTGATGTCATTGATATTATAGACCACCGCACCACAGGTATAGAAGTAGAAACCAATTTCATTGGATTGTACACCAATCTAATTTGATTTCGATTGGATTGCACCTTCGTAAAAACTTGAGTTTTTTAAGTTCCCATACCTTGTAACTTCTCATTCAAGAACATGAGAACGAGGACTGTTCCAACACTTATATCCTTTGCTGTAAATCGGTCTTCCTGAAAGATTCATCATGGTGGAAGAGATAATTTGTGGAGACGGTACGGGTTAATTTTGGCCTCATTGTGTTAGAATATAAAATACTGACCCCTTTTTATGGATTTCTTCACCGAAAAATTTCTTTCCCAGGAAACCATATAGTCAGGTTTTATGATTTATGGTGAATAGCGGTAAGTTTTACAATAGACAAAAAATAAACTGTCAGATATGAATGGGTCGAGGAAAAATAGCACCAAATATTATTATCGCAATCGTCTCAGGATCAACTTTGTGGAAGTTCATTTTATAAATGAAAAGGAAAACTTTGTCTTATTCCACCAATTTATTTTACGATACGAATCACCAAGCCCCACCACCCACTCACAACACTACCTTGTATCCTTGGGGTTTTCCACCCCCCTTCCGCCTCCCTTCTTCCTCCCCTATCCCCTCTTTTGCCCAACGCCTACCCTGAATGGATCATGATTTTGCCTTTACTCTTTGCACCTGAAGATGACGCCGCTACGTCGAAACTAGTCGTACCATAAAATAAATTGGTGGAATAAGACCAAGATTTCCTTTTCATTTACCAACCACCATCTTGAGGTTTTTATATATCCAATGTTTAAATTTTGACTAAATCCATAAATCATAAACATATCAAGTGAAATCCACCAATTTCAAGGTTATAATGTGTTGTAATACACTAAAAAAGTACAAAATGAAATTCAATGAAAACACTTTTGATATTTATAGCACAAAAACAAATAAATAATGGTTGGCACTATTTTTCCCCGATCATTTCATATAAGGAAACATTAAAGAGGGTGGAACAGTTCATTCATGGATAATACTTGAGGACAGCAGAACCGCACTCGCCAATGTACCAGTAGAAATGTTCTATTACTTGAAGAAGCAATTTCTAAGAAGTGTTGTGAGAAATGTTCGCTTGATTGGTAGCAAAGAATTAAACTGTGTGAAATAATAGAGGAGGTGCGTGTATTTTTCGTAGTTTCTGATACTTTTCCGTGATAAATGAGATTTGTCCTCTTAACACGGTCTGCATTGAGGATCATAGGTTTCTGGGAAGAAGATTTCCTTAGAAAATGAAGTGCATGCCTTACAAAAGGCTTCCAATGTGTTGAGGTAATGGATGTAATTTCGAAGGAATCCTGATGGAGGTGCAAGAAGTGAAATTGGGAGATGTGAAAAGGAAAATTGATGAAAGCTTTGATCGAGGGGATAGAAGTAGGTCATTGGGAAAAAGGGCAGAAAAAGGGTAGTCGTAATTTTAAGAGAGCAGAAAGTGAGCTGTAAGGAATCCATGAATGGATAAATATGTGTTTCTAATACCTGTAAATATGGTTAAATTTTTAAAATTCCTTATCGACGCTTTTTAAGTGTTCATGGACTGCAAAAATAATATCTCTTATAGGTTTTCTAACCATAAATACAATTGTATTCTTATCCAAGATTAAGATTTTTTAGAGGTAGGTATTTAAATATTCAAGTACATGCGTAAAATAAAGTCAGTAATGGTATCAGGCTAAATGACAATTAATTGAAGAAATATTAGTTCCTCATTTTAGCTTCAAGAAATCATTAAGAACACATTAATTACGCACCCTGCATATTATATCACTTCATCCCTTGTAGTATCCTGGTTAGGTACGCCCGATCGCCATCTAAAAACCACCAGTAAAACACAAGGAATGAGGTGAGTTAACGGCTGTTATTTTTTCAAAGAATAGCATTCCATCCATGATGACAGATGTTGTACTTACTTCCTTGGCACTCGGATCATCTCAGGGTGAACAAATGAACTCCCTGTTAGAGTCGTTTTCTTCCATCCAACTTCGATTTTTCTAGTAGAGCATATAAAATACCAATTGATTACCAAACTTCTCATCTTTCGGCTGACGAATAAAATCAGTCATCGGGTTCAAATTCCCCTTTGGTAAAAGAGAGAAGAAAAGATCGCTTTTCAAATGACAATGGAGCGACGCAAAATTTTCCTCACGGTGCTTTATCTTCGAGTTGGGAAAACTTCCTAATCCTCATCTCACTGTCACCAGTGTGAGGAAGGGGAGTAGGAAATTAGGGCAGTTGTAGAATATTTGCCAGCTCTTGGTAAGGTACGGTTACAGGGAGAGGGCGAAGGTGGCTTCGATGGCAACGGAATCTGATACATTTACTTCCGAAGAAGGAAATTGACGGTAAATTTAAAGCGAGGGTTTTCCTTCTTTGCTGTGAATTTTTTGCTTCAATGATAACGAAATCTGATATAAACCTCCGCAGAAGACTATTCACAGCGATGGAGGAAAAGTGGGGCTTCGGGGAGCAAATCGGAGGATTTTTCTTCTTTGCTGTTATATTGGAAAATTATATCGCATTCTAGAGATGGATATACCATTCAATCCAAAATGTTCTTCTTCTGCATGACTTATTTTGAACTTCAATTTTTCTGCCTAGCAAAAAATACAAAAGCTATTTTTGTGAAGGTTGTCCTTTTTTTCAAAGTAGTTTTATCTTATATCATAGGATTTTCAAAGTGAATGCTTCGAATCAATTAATGTACTTATGAGTATCTTTTTTATGATAAGTACCTACTTGTTTTCCCATAAACTATGAACTTGTATAGCCTTTCCCTCAAGCCATATAATCCAGAAGCTTTGAGATAAGCTACAGTCGTTTTGGGCTGCAATCGTATGATTGATATTGGATGCAATTACTTACCGAGCATATTATAGAATGCACGTCGATGTTTACTTACATTTTTAAACGAATTTTTCTATTTCAAATTCTTTCGAAGTTTTAAATTTATTTCTTGACAAATTCCTAGTTTTTCAAAGGTGCATGCGGAACATCAAATGTTAATTCTTTTTACTTTTAAAAAATTGGAGCATAATTACCAACTTACTTAGTGAAGGCACGTAAAAATATGGAAATAAATAACTGGTGACATTTATAATTTTGTTTGCACTGAATTTATTGGCACACGTTTTGAAATATTAATTTTTTTACATACTATTTTATGAAACCTCACCATATAATATTGAAAAACTAAGTTAGCCAGGAAAATTACACGGATATGCCTTCCTTCCATCTTCCCCGCGATAACCGACTGCTTCAGGTCATTCATCTTCCTCTCGCCGGGTTTTCAGCAAGTCCCTGCCGAGGTCGCATCTGCTTTTCCGAAATAGAATGACGTGTGTGACAGGACTCAGACACTCATCTCAAGCATGTTCCACCGATTCCGGCAACACGGCCTCCAATAGACAATTGCAATCAACGTGGAAGACATGTTTCTAGCTTCGGAAATAATGGCCTGAGGGAGGTCGTTACAGGAGAAAGCACTCACCTGTGGCAACGCGGGTATACCGCTTCCACCCGTCTGCGTCCACTCACTAAAAAACAAGCCGGGAGGAGAGTGATTCTGTAAGTTGCCAAGTGGGCTCCATTTGAATCAGAGATGGTTGTTTTCGTATGGAAATGCAAAATACAGCGTAAACAATCTCAACGCGGTCCGTATCAGACGGTTACTTGCCATGCATTTTTCTAGCAATAGTCTGTTTTTCTAGCAAAAGATCCTCGGGAGTCATCACTTGGATGATCAAAGGGCGGCAAATTTCGGAATTCCATGATTCAAATGCTGAAATGTACAGTAGTTGTGCCCTTATAAAGTCAAAAATGCCAGTTTTGCCATTATAATATGAAATATGGAAGAAATATGCTATGACTATTATTTGAAATGGTACCCTTCCGAGAAGTGAGAATAATAGCTGTGCCTAGTGTAGGATAGACGGAATTTCTCGATTCAGATTTCCCTTTTGAAAGATTGCATGAGTTTTACAATATAGCAGGCATTATCACTCAATATTTGCAAATGTTTTGAGCCGAACAGTGGTCTCAAAATACGTGAGTATGTCAATAAGTGTCTGCACTTTGTTGTAAAACGTCCATAGGTTGGATATACGGCATAGGGCGCTTGCCAGACGCTGAATGGCATGGTTCTCTTCGCTTATGGCAGGTTTTAGCGTTATCACATCCGCCACTCTCTGTTTGCCCCAAAGTAGAACGGCGTTTCGTACTCCATTTTTGGTGGCCTGAAGGTGTACCAGGTGCGGAAATCCATGAAAGAATTTCTGCAAAATACTCGGGAAATGTTTTACCACGGCGAAGTGTTTATCAGTGGATTGAACAGTTCAGCCGAACAAGCGTGATGGACGAGGTAAGAGCAGGACTTCCACCCACGATACTGATGCCAACGTTGAGCAAGTCCGTGCCTTGACTCTGAATGAACCACGAGAGACTATTAAAGAAGTGGCAAACCATATGCACATTAGTCATGGTTCAGTATATGAAAGCATCCATAATTTTGAACTGTTGTTGTAAAAAGTTATAAAAATTAAGTGAAGATGCTTATTGACAATATCATATCATTGCTGAACTGCAGTACGTGAATCGGCATGCATGTCGAGTGTCCTGATCAAAATTCTGTTCCATCTTACAAGTGCAGAGGTGGAGGTGGCTGGTCCAAACACGCTGGGTGCCCTAATGTTCCTCGCCCTCCTTCTGGGCGCCCTGACCGCTCTCTTCACCGTGGCGCTGGTCGCCATGATGGTCGTGCGACGACGACAGCTCACCGACACCGCGACGCCCAACTCAACCACGCCGATTCATCTCTGCTTCTGCCCCTCTGCACCTCCGCTCCTCGACTTGATCTGTGGCAGTAATTGCTTCTCGGCTGCTGGGGGGAGCCGGAGGAACAGGAGGGGTGCGGGCGACGGAGATACCCCTGCGGGGACCAAGGTGCCGCTGGTGTCCGGGTGCGGTGTGGATTCTGGGGGTAAGGCAGGAGACGACGCCGGGATGACGACCATTGATGTCAGCCAGGATCAGTACGTGGTATCGTACGTCATCAAGCAGGAGCAGTCGACGCTCAAGAACGGGGGACCGAACTCCAGGATGCCGGGTGACGGGTGCCAGCCGGACATTTTGGCGGAAAAGGCGCACGGTAAGGGTCCAGTGGGTCTATTCTCAAAACGTCATGATACTAATTGCTAGTGAAATATAAATTTTATCGCATATATTAATTGATTCAGTATTATTGAATCTTTACACATTGCCTGCATGCAATAATTATTGATTGGGATGTACCTACCAAGTAGCTGTATAGCATGCGACACTTTTCCAAAGTCATTGGACAATTTCCATATTTCACGTGCAATAGTTATCTCGTAATTTTGGTCATCAACCGCGGGGCGTGAACCCATGAATTTGATTTTTATTCGTTGAGTTAAATTTAAAATTTCTGACTAATTTGTATTAGGTGACCATATTTTTTTATCAATATTTTTGAGAGTTTTTTGGTGAAAGGATAAAACATATTTTCAACAATGTGACAGTTGTGTGTAATCACGATTCATACAACTTTAGCAGCTATTATTGTTGGTAGATTCTACCATATATTCTGAGGAACATTATGAAAAATGCAAAATTGATTTAAATAACGTTCCACAATATGTAATGATGCATATATCCATGAGGCAAATTTCCTCATAAGCGATAACGTCACCAGTCATGCAGTGGTTTCTATGCTACTTAACTAGGATTAGCATGAATAGTCGCCTTTCTTATCTGTAAGGATTTCTAATGTTAAAATTACTGAAAAATATCTATTTTAAAATTATGTAGAAATAGCATGTGGTTATAGTCATTTTGTCTTAATTTTCGAAGTAAAGTTTAGTCTTTCACAGATATTATTGTGTGGAGAGACAATGGATAAAGAGTAAATGTGTTTTTTTTACAAATTCCTGCAGGTTTAAGAAATCAATAACGTTAAGGGGAAAACCCTCTGAAAATCTGAACCTTCCCTTCCCTCCACCACGCTACTCTGTTCAATCTACCCTTCTAACCCCACTCAATTCTATCCCCCATCCTGAAAAATTGCATACACACCGTGACACTTGACCCAACTCACTACTTCAAGATGATGCATCACACACATGCACCTAGGTCGCCATAAATTGTATTTATTAACCAGCTTAAAACCGCAACTCCTTTATTTACCGTGTTCAAATTCTAAGCATCACGCCTGAAACTTCTCCTTTTTTACATTGGCTGGAGTAATGTGTATATTTTTCGCTTAGTGTATCCAAAATATGGGAAAAGATAGTTATAAAAGGTTGTAATTGGCAATATCTTTTATATTATTCCAGTATATTAACATTAATTTCTGTTGAATAGTTGAGTAAACGTAAAAAGCTATTTAAAAATATATTTAGATTGATAGCCACCATTGCGTACCTAATGTAAAGTTTACTCCTATAATTCAATAGATATGTCTGAAAGCTATTAAGGCGTAATGCAAGTGTAATAAATTGTATAATTACCTGGTAATGTTTTTTGTGCGCATAGAATAGTCTCCCGGCTGATGCTCGTATTATTTATTAGATGTTTGACATTTTTCATATCAAATGGAGCCGGGGATATATCGCAATAAGCGTTTACATTCTAATTGATAAGATACGTACTTTCCAAAACTTTCACAATGGTGACACTCTATGGACCATGTGTGCATTTTGAAAATTTGAACTTGGATGAAACTACGCGATACTCAGTTCAGAAAGCACTGCCTTAGACGTTAAGACTAAGTATATGTCAAACCTGATCATTCGCAGAATGATTGTAATATAAAAACCATTCCTTTACTTTGGTAATGCATTAGTAGTAGAAAACGTGACTTTAAGGTGGTCTGAATTGCTAATATTCTCTAGTATTGAACTCCAAAAATTAAATACGGCAGTCTGATACTCCTCGGTGTCTCTTCCTATCGGAATATACCGAGGCAAAAGAAATTTATCTGAGAGTGTGCGTCCATGACCTCGTGGATATTTGGACACTCTCTTACGAGTATTTGAATGGAAAATGAAGCTGCTTTCAAATGAGTACCACTTGAGAAAACTTAATTCTTTCACCGACCTTTCTCTCTCCACGAATATACACTACAGTAATGTTAAATAGTCTCCCATAGATCTATGCACTGCGTAATGTTATCATGCTCTATGAAGTTCCTGCACTTGATTTGTCGACCCAATAGTGCTATAACAATTGCATTATTTTTGCTCTCCGGCCAAATCCAGGTATGGTTTCCGCCAAGAGACCAGAGTTCTTGTTTCATAAAATAAGCAACGAGCACGCAGCTTCAGACTTCCCACCAACACAGTGGGAGTGCGCCGGCGAATCGCGATGGCTGCCACCGCTGTTGTCTCCTACGTCACCGAGGACATCGTCGCGTGTCGTCCTGCGCGTGCGCACATCGCCATCTACGTCACTTCTCCTGGACAGCGATGTTCTATCGTCGCCTAGAACTGTAAGCAGGAAAGGCCGTTCACGTACATGTTGTTGATGGACCTAGGGAATATCATTTATACTATTCTTCATGATAAACTAAATCACTCAAATGCATTGCAAAATTTTACAACTATACAGTTGGACTTGAAAGTAATTCATGATATTATGAATCTTTTAGCAACATCAAATATAGAACGGAGTATGATTTTTGCCATTCATCCAAATAAGCGGTGACTTTCCTAACTCACGAGTAAAAGAGTGATTCATGATCGGGCTAAGTTATTTAGCCGAAGCTGCATCACAATTTCCCTTGTTGGATGCCATGACATGTTACTACCCGATTTTGAGATGCCCACCTTGAAACCTCTCGGGCATTAGTGAAATATTTGAGTTTCCATTCCGTGGTTGATACTTAACTAGGAAGCCTTTACAACCTAATATCCTAGTTTATATATAATATATTTGGATGAATAGTTCTCGGGTTTCCATCCGGGTAATGGTGTTAAACTGCACCGACGTTTCAATGGCGTAGTCTGCCATCGTCTTCAGGCAGACGACGCCATTGAAACGTCGGTGCAGTTTAACACCATTACCCGGATGGAAATCCGAGAACTATTCATCCTAAGCATTCGCCGGGAAAGACTAAAATCCTACATAATATATTTGGTTTTATTTGCTAAGTTCTATTTGAAAGTACTTTTATCGTTTGTGGTGTAATTTTTTATGATTCTAAAACTTGTACTAGAGTGGATAACTTATGCGTTCTAAATATATCTTCTGAAACTATGAGACGAAGAGTACGTACCAATATCTTGTCAATCCTTTATTTTCTAGGCATCTGTCAGTCAAACATACGCACCTGTGATGGCTCAAAGTACAATGAATACCCAAAAGGACCAATTCCAAGGCACTCCCTCGGTTTCAGTGAATAAGAAGACACCGGAGTACGAGATGAGTGGAAACATAATCGAAGAGAAGCTGCTCTCACGTGAGATACCGGAGAGTTGTGTATAAATTCTATGTCAAAGAGATAATGAAGACGGATAGAAGAACTACCTGGAAAGAAAAATAGAACTACCTGGCATTTATTTAAAACGAATGAAAGGAGGTGCAGTTCTTGTAGCCTGAGAGAAAATTTGAAGCTTTATCGGCAGATGAAATTATTTCGGCACAAGGTTAATTTATTCGGGCCATTCGTTGGTGAGTGTTAAAGTTGCTTTGCTGCAGGCAAGTAAAATTTAACGAATTTTGTTCCTTCATAAATGACATAAAAGGTCTAATAAGCCCTCATTTTCTTCTTCGATGTTTTTCTTATCTATGGGATTGTGTACAGTTTCAAAAGGTGCCAGGGCCAATAAACAGATAGGTTTGCTCGAAAAGGGCTGCATTTGACTGAATTGAAATCTGATGTGTCTCTATCGAATTAATTAACTGAAAAGTGGCTTACTTGAAAAAAATAGATGGTGGAATATTTACAAGTTGTGGAGATTAGAGACCTTACCATGATGCTTATCTAGTTAACGATTTATATTGAACTGAGCCATGGCGTTCACGTTTTCCTTTTTGCTGTAATTATGCATTAACCTGAATTTTCAACTTTAAAGCAATATATTATTTTTATGTAAGCTACTGGTTGTGAAATATGGCAATAATGTAAACTGGTAACTTTGTGATTCCACGCATCTTTATTTGGAAAGACCCGGGTTTCGACGTTCAACGTCATCTTCAGGTAAATACTACAATATCCATAATTATATATATATGCATTTAGGTAGGGGCGGGGAGGTGGGAAGGGTAATGAGGGTGGGTAGAGGAAATGGTTTTAGAGAGGGTCAGAGAGGTAATGAAAGAAGGAGGAAGGAGTATAAAGGGGGAGAGGAACCCATAGGGTGCAGTGGGGGGAGGGTAAGGCACGAGCGAAGTGGGGGGAGGGCAAGCTGTACAATTACATACCAAGAACACTCGAGGCCACGGGAGAGGGTGGGGGAAAGGGGAGAGGGGAGAGGTTAATCACATCAGTAGCATTCGAAGGAGTGGGAGGTTTTAAGGGGGTGGGGCAGTGGGAGGTTTAGAAGTGGGAGTGGAAGGTGTAATTAAGTCGTTAATGTATCGGGATGTCAGAAATAACTCGTCAGGTTCACACTGTAGAGGCTTTAATATCACAAGAGCAACGGGTAATACACGTTGGGGCTTGACTCTCTCGGACTAGCCCCGAAGGCTACACGCAAAAAAACGGTTGGTTTCGGTAACCTGTAAAATTGGTGGTAACGTGGTTGTAAGTTGATGAAACAATTTCAGTTGGTCACCCTAATTATCTATTTGCCACTATAACTATCCGAGCTTGGTAATCAGTACCATTATGACTGGTCGACTCGCTCTCGGTTACAATGGCTATGCGGCTGGTAACGGAAACCATCTTTTCAAAGTTGGTGGTGACAGGCAGTCAGTTGCCGGCACACACAACCAAGTCTGGAAGCTCGAGGAACCCGCTGGAGTGGTAGGGGGAGCAACGTGGTAGGAGTGATGGTTCGCATGCGCTTGGAGCGGGAATTGGAAAATATCTTTTTTATTCTCAGTAATATTGCATTTATATTCATACTATGTGGCAATATAGATTTCCATTAATTAATGCCAAATAATTGTCATCGTGATTTAATTATATTTCCTCAGACTATTATGGAATTGCAGTTTCCAAAAATTTGTTCTTGAAATCACAATAATCCTCGGAAGTGGCCATATATATAAGACTTTCTTGGCATTGGTTTATTAATATCGGGTGTTAAAATGTGCGCGATGAGTCGTAGGGAAGATGATCAGGGAGTTAGAGACTGTGTGGTACAATAGTATAATGATAAAAAAATAATGTATGCAACAGTGTTATTATTATATATCATAGTATTGGAAATATATGTTTTTCATTTTTTTATTTTGAGAGGGCAAGGGAATCTCATCAGAGAATTTCAAGAGTGTCCCAACAGGGATTGTGTTGGATTAATGTTTCAAATTTCAACACAACTCCAAGAGAGATTCAAGGCAGCCATTTCAATATTGTTTCAACACAGATCCTTCCACTAGAGCTTGGTTACGAGACCATTTTACTGAATAACTCAGACAATGAGAGATGTCTATCACAAATATGGGCCTGGTTGAGGCATAAACCGCATATTGGTTCTGGTTACCAGTACGACGCGGTGACGGCAACCCACGCAAGGTAACCAAGTGAGATGGTAATAGTTACTATCTTCTTGGTTAAACAAAAATTAACCTTCTGACTTGGTAGCGGTTACCAGCTTGTGAGTTCATGAAGCCACCTACTTCTCTACGTGTATTTTGTTCCGGTATGTATGCAGGTCTCTGGTTCTCGAACCTTCCCGATCTGTTGACCTAGACGCCTCTCGTGCTCATTCCGCTGCTCAGGAACTTTCCGAACATTTTCCTGGCGTATGCTGACTCATCCGCCACATCCCCCTTCTGAAAAAACAAAGCCAAAAATTAACAGTAAATGTTTTCACTCTGCTAAAACTGTAGTCGTTGCGGTGGGTGAACGATACGTCCATATCCCGTTCGGTATGGTGTTTCTCCGGTAGTTGGTTTGTCCCCCCTCGATGTAATCCTCCCGCCATGCCCCTCCAGGATCGCTTGCTCGAACCACGGATCGTCTGGCTGGTCTGGCTCCTCCCTATTTCTCTGCGGCCGCCTCGACGGCACCACTGCAACCTGATTTCTTCGGATGATTCCTTCCGGCATTTGTATAAGGTAGGACCGCGGTTGACCTGAATCTCCGACTACTCTTCCGTGTTGACGCCGATCTTTCACCCAAAATGACGACCCCGGGTTCAATTCGAGCAATTCTTGACCGCATTATCGTCCATCATAATTTCTCTTTTATTTATTTTTTATGATGTTGTATTTGTCCCGGAGAGCCTCGAAATGATTCCATTTGTGAGCTAACACTATCGGGCTCAGCGGGACGTTGGTTCGGAACTTGCGGCCCATCAGCAATTCCGAAGGAGAGTAACCTGACTCTAAAGCAGACGAACGGTACGCTAAGAGTCCCAAACACGAGTCCAAGTCCGCTGCCCATGAACTTACCGAAAACTTTCCTGGCGTATGCTGACTCATCCGCTACAGTTAACAATAAAGATATGTGGAAACACAAAATTATCAGTTATCATTATTATGTTAATAAATGCCATAAAGTTCCGCTTGAAACCACCAAGTATAGGAATGCTTCCTAATTAAAGTGTGATGTACCTGTTTTTTTTTTTAAATCGTATGAGTTTTCGGAAAAATTCAAAATTTCCATACTAAATATCCATTGAAACATGAGTGAAGCATGGAAAAAATTGACTCTTCTACGCTTTAGTCTTTTCCCGAGAAAAAATGTCGTGTTCGTACATTAAGGTAAGCTCACACCGAAACAACAATTCCGTAATTATAGAAAAAGAGAATTAAAAACAATTCTTTTCCTTTTTGTGAAACTATTTTTAAGTGAACGCCGCTGGAGCGAAGTGAAGAGGAACATTTTAGATGACCTTCACGAGTAGTCTGCTATATGTTTTGCATCTTTACATTTTCCAGTGACTCGGCGTTTTATTTACATTGTTGTGTAAACATTTGGAAAAAAAAGATAACCGAAATATTTAATTCTGCATTAATATCCCTTTCTCCGAAAAATTGTTCAAAGCTGTGGGGATTGGGGTCACCTAAACGGAAATCTCACGCACCAACAGTGTCATTGTGGTGCATACGACTAGATTTCTTTTCAGATTCGCTGTTATTGTGCTTCAAGTGATGTTTTCCGTGTCCTCAGAAATGTGTTCTCGTTGATGCTGAGTGGTTGAACGGTATTGTCTGTATCACTTGGGTCCGTCCAGATTTGGGAAAAGTTTCGATTTATTCATAGGGCAGACCCGAGTGGAAAAGCACGGCTTATGATTGTTTCGAGAGTGAGAGAAAGAGAGATGGATGAACATGAAATGAAATTGTGTAACTCTGTGAGAGTGGATGCTGCTTCCGAAGTGACTATAACTCTGTGGTTGTTACGTGTGTTATCTGATGGGTGGTGAGAAAATAAATAATTTTTCTACCATTTCACTCATATTTGACTTTATTAAGTACGTAAGTAAATATGTAAATTTATTGCTTTCAACAACAACAACACTGATACGTTAAATTTACCTTTCATTCACATGAAAGCTAGGTTGCCTCTAGAATGCCGAGGCGAGCCTCATCAATAACATATCGGTTGCTCACATGTAATTATTTTTGATTAGTTCAGCAATCATATCACGTAGGAATCATCATGAGTAATCATCGCACGTAGTCCAGTGTGTACCTTTGCTACCTTTGCTGTAAAATATTGTTTTGATTCAAGGTTGGTACTGGAATCATAGGTTAAGTTCGTCTACAGTCTGCATCCGAGACCTCCAATTCTGTATTTCCTTAAAATCAATTTCACGGAAGTCTACGAATGCAAAAGAGCTCCTTCACCATATCAACCGAACTTATGGCGTGTTCTATACGATCGGTAGCATTAAATGATAAATTTTAACTTATCCTTTATGTTTGCGACATGTATTTTAATATCCTTTGCATCCTCAGACATCTCCCACAGCTCAAGGTACCAGATCGTATCACAAACTTCTTTTTTCTTTAACTCATATAATACGTTAACCATTCGATTTATTTTCTATTGAGTTTATGTGAAAGTAATTTTTCTCGCACATCAAAAATTCATTAGAGAATTAAAATCCAAATATAACTTTGATAAAGTCGGCATTCAGATTCACTCATTCAGATTCACACAACTAAAAAAAAGCTCAACAAAAATAATTTTTTTAAATATTCTGATGAAAAACATCGAAAATTATGTCATTTTAACATCAATTTGCCGTAATAGGCCTCAATTGATATGTATAATTTACACTCAGTAGTATGAGAGGCTGTTTATGCCGGCCGGTAAAGCTAATACAACTCTGTAGTCACCCTTCAAAAATATCTTGACGGTGAAAATAATAATTACGTACATCTGCAGGCACATGATATCTTCGTTGAAGATGAGGTTACTACCTGGTGTTGGTTTATAGCATGACCTCAAAACAAATGTATTTCTCTAAAACTTTTACTAAAGCAGTTAAGTGGAGTGCATAAAATCTTGCATGACGTACGCGTCATCATGGAGTAGGTTAACACGATATAAACTTCCCCATGGCAAGGGAGGAATCATGTGTATTTCATTGCAATAATCATTGCAATTGCATGGCGAAGCGCCAAAAGACAATGCTAATTGTAAAGCTTCGTCAGGTAACGATTCCAGAGCGCCTTCATGTATTTTTTGTATTAGTGTTGAATTTTCAAACCTGGCCCTCATGCCTAAAGTAATAGTGCGCAAATTAAGTTTTCGTAATAAATGTATCTAATAAATATTGCTTCGCAACGATTAGAGCCAACTTAAAAAAATTTAATTTCCCAATATGCGTCTATATTAAATAAAATCAGTAAAGGTGATGTCATAGACTATAAGTTATCTCGTAGCTGTATGTATATTCTTCGGTACTTCAGTGCACCTCGGGGCTTGTGACCCAGGGGTGAGGAAGGAAGAGAAATATGGGGGGGTATAGAAGAAGCGGCACGCGGGTAAGGTTGTTACGGTGAGACAACGTTCTTCTGAGTTACTTCCCTCACCTATGGTGATGATGCAAAAAAACCAGATGAAACCTCACGTTATGAAACTAAGAAAACTATAGACGGTCGCACGATAGCGTATCTAAGCACGCCTAACTTTCCAATTTTCTTCGTTCGCTTATTTTCCCGTGATTTGGAATTTTCTATCGCCATTCTACTCGTCACCGAGTCAAACAGTTCTGGTTCATTCTGAATTCGACGCTATACCTGCAATACTTCGATTCCACTCCTTTCCAAGGGCAAATAGGTTTAAATTCTTCGATGGTGCATCACTCATCAAGGTACCTTGAAATTGAATGCTGTTCAGTCGAAACAGAATAGCCGCAGCGTTTCCTAAGAGAGGATTCATTCGTAGCGAGTCTTTGGACGTACAATATTCATGAGGTCTACCAGCAGCAGGATTGTGATAAACTACCGTTTTGAAGTGCTCCGGCGTCTAATTTAAGTTCTTTTTGTGAATAATTTATAAACTTAGACCAGACACTATGGCAGAGGGTGAGTTTCTCGTGTCACATGGGGCCAAGTTATGGGGTGAACGATCCACCAGGGGAGTTTGATTGAGTGAAAGAGTCCACTGCAATAGAAATGTGAGTACAAACTCTTTGAATTATATTCCAGTTTATTTAATATTACGTTAATATTGCGTATATTGGCCTAAGTGGTCGACCATTTGAGCTGCATTTTATGGTTAACATAAGTGGGCATTACCTCAGAAAAAAAGCTACTGTAATGCTCATTTATATTCTCATAATATAGTCTTCTTAATATATGACCGTGGTAACTTCACCGGCAGCTTATAAGGCACATTTTATCAAAGTTTCAATAGATATGCAGATTGAAGCAAAACCGGTGGAAGAATATTAGTGGCATCGTCTAATATGCTGGAAATATTGGGTTACACGAGGAGGAAAAAATAACTACGGAATGTCATTCTCTTCTACTATAGTTAACTGAACAATCTAAAAAGTGTTGGGTCACTCTTTTGAAATATACGGTTCAAAATGTTCACCGTAGGTATCAGTTTCACCATGGGATTTCAAGGGAATTGGTTTGTCCACGAGACTGCAATTGCAGGGTAGACGCAACAAACGATAAGAAATCAGTCGCTTATATAGTAATCTAAATTTTGAGGTTAAAGGGAGGGATTTAAACGGTGGGGAATGAGAAAAAAAATACGATTTTCAATGGCTTGATGGAATGCAGGTTGGGGATGTGGAAAATAAGAACAGGGTGACTCATGTGGGGTTCCGTCTGAAGAGAAGGGAATATTTGGGAGGGGGTGTGATGTAAAGGTTTGAGGATCGCGTTTGATCCTATTTGACATTAAACAATCTAGAACTGTTCTAGAACGCGTATTGCATACGCGTTCCATGTATTCTGGTGGCCAATTTTACTGCCACCTCTAGCTCAACTTATTTTGTACTCGCTAAGAGACCCACGCGTGACTTTCTTCCTCGGACAGAGAAGAGCCAAAAAAAAATCCCATCCCCCACTACCGAGAGAATTCGCCGGCCTAAGAACTCGTGAAGCGTTTACGACTTTTGGCCAGGGATGGCAATCGAAACGAAACGAATATGTTTCGTTTCGACCCAGAGTGAAATGAAAATAAGAGTTCCACGTATCGTTTCATCCCAGTACGAAACTATATGCACTAGTAAGTTTAGTTTCGAACCAGAATGAAACGTTGCTCTCGGGAACGAAACGAAACTGTCCGAAATTCCTTTGCACGTAGTTTAGTTTCAACCTCAAAAGCAGAGTGGAGGGGGAAAAGATGCAATAGTTTCGATCCATTTATAGGTGATTGTAGCAAAGGAGATTAGATTAAAACATTGAGTGTTACTATTCATCTATCTTCGTCGTAGTATTACTGAATACTATGCATTAGACGCACGGGAATGTCCTGCTAGATCCATTGTTTGCGCTCGCTAGACCAATATTGTAAACAGCATAATTTAGCCGAGATTACTGCCAACATTTGCGCGATACACGAGGTACACGAGCATCAATGTCTCATGGAATTTGTTTTCAATTTGATCTATAGATGGGATCACGAAGGATGATTGGCCAAATCACTTCTTTTCACCTTTGTTTATCTTATAAACGAATTACAGCAGGTACGCCAGGACGCGCGGGGTCGAGCAATGAGTCCGAACTGGTTTAACGCCACGCAGGGCGTCTTTTTATATCCGCCTCCGAGACTTCTATAATAAGTTGGAGGAGGCTCTCGAAACCTCGAGACACATCGTGAGGGCTGGAGGGTGAGGAACGCAGGAAACTAGAGGTCGGCGTCAAAATGGGCCTCACGGCGTCGCCACAAACCTTTATGAGCAGGAACTTTGCATGAATGTTATGCTCACGAATGAACAAGAGAATTAAGACTGGGTACAAACCTAAAGAGCAATAATCGTTGGACCATTAGGTAATATAAACCTGATAATAAGGCTCACCTAAATAATTAAATAGGTAATACGTTACAGACATTGCCATTTTTAAGAATCCGTTAAATTTCAACGAACATTTAATTTATATATAATAGACCTAATAGGTACTTTATTATGGCTGGAAAATAATTTAAAGAAAATCATAGGAAACGTTTCGGTACCTAGTATAATCCACTTTCAATATTGAAAATTTAAACTGATTACAGTGACGAATTTTCCAAAATGCGATATATGATTTATTTAAGAAAAACAGTAGTACAGGATTGAAGGACAATAAACGTGAAACCTTCATTTTCTTTTTGAGAACACAGCGTTGAAATTTAAATAAACATGGAATGGACTTATTTTAACCGTGCCGGATGATTTTATCTTCTGCTTTATCCGCAAACACTTAAGCACCCTTTTAATTAAAGCAGAGTTCACCAAGAAACTAACATTTCTGATATACATCATGAATATCAATTTCTTCTCATTGCTTGAAATTATAAATTCCATTTATTCCATACTTTAAATTACGATTCTTTCTCAAATTCAATTATTCCTGCTTTTGCTATTATGATCCCGGTTAAGATTTTTCTACCTTTAGGTAAAGTTATTTAAAATTTCAAAATATCCATATACTATTCAATGCACTTTTTATCAAACAAAATGATACGAAAAACTGATTTTTGAAGTAATGGAATTCATCTGCGTAATTAATCCTTGAAAATATTAATTTTAACGTTGGCTCTTATGAAGATTGCACAGCCTATAGCAGAAATATGTTACATTGAATATGAAAGCCTTTTTGCTGTTTTCATTAAAATTGTAATTTGAGCTATTTACTTATTGTTACAGATGTTTATGCAAAAATATCTACCTAAAAATGGGTGTCTGTCTGTATATTCGTAACTCTTCTTTTTTAAAATACTTCACCGATTGAGTGGAAATTTTGCAGCATTTTTAGTATATTCTAAGGTGTGCCGTAGAATATATAAAAAAGGCCTCAGGGCCCCAAATTGTGTCCTTTGTTAGTTGTAAAATTTACCTAGACTCCGTGTATATACGCGATATTTAGCAAATATGTATATGCACAAAATGATTTAGAGTTTGGAAGTAATGATGAGGCACTAGTGGGCTTGAGGCCTCAAAATATTACTTTCTTAGTTACGTAATTACCGATAAACTTTGAACGTCCGAAACAGTCATGCACCTGCCTTGGTCAATGCAAAAAAGTAATAAGCTAGTATAATTTTAGAAAAATTACGTGACTTCCTCATATTTTTATTCTATTCCGACGAGGTGTGGGATTTATTATTACTGCTGCTAAATCTTCAAAATTGTTTTTTTTTGTATCTGCAACTAATAAGTATGCCCTCTCAATGTCACTTTTTCCATGCATACAAATGAAATGCATATTTAAAAGGTGTACCTTTTGTTTGAGACATGCAGAAATATGTTATTTATTTCTTTTTCCACCTCTTCTTTTACTTTATTTGTAATCTCTTTTTGTATGCTCGCTCTTTCCTGATTTGATTGCGAGTACCGGCTTTCTAACGAAAAATAATTCAGTTTCTAAGATTCAGTGGAAAGGTTAATGTTCCTAGCTTTATATTATTCTACATTTATGCTACCCTGATTAAAAAAATAAGCAATGAAAAATTATGGTCACAATTATCATGTTGGATTCTCCAACATTAACGATGCTTCCATTTCCTAGTGCACGAAGTTTAACTTAAGCATGATCTCTGCACAGACAAGTGAATACACGCGTCAGTTAAGTCAATAATCTCCATTCCACGTGTGGTGCGATATTAAATCGTGCGAAGATGAAGCACTTGGTCCCACCGGTGTAAAACTTAATTCGTGTTTGGTTTCATTCCGGGGCATTTGTGCAGTTTCGACCCGGAGTAGTTTTGACTCCAATTTCGTTTCGTCCTGAGTTTAGCTCCTCGAGTTTCATTCCATTTAGTTTCGCTTCTATATTTCGCTCCCAGGAATTAAACTATTGAAAATTTACTGCTTTTGACTTTCGTTTCGTTTCATTTGCCATCCCTGCTTTTGGCTGTGACTTAGCGTTATTCCTTGTGCGAGGAAGAAGCCGAGTAATTCCAAGTGTCTCCTTATGACATGGGTCACCGTTATGGGTTACCGTAGAATGTACACATCGGTGATAGTTATAGTAGAAGATTATGTACGTATAATTTTCTCTCCAAGAAATTTCTCTTAATTGTCCTTATACTTATATTTGTCGCTAACTCTTTGGTTTGATTGAAGTTCCGGTATGTTAGATGTTTGAGACATAGTGTGTATGTTGTAAACCTAAATTTTATTTTTACTATAAGCAATGGAATATTTTAAACTGATAGTGCTCACATTTTCAACTTTCCGGTGTTGCGTCCTTTCTCAGTCCCAATAATCGCGCATTTCTTTTCTTTAAAACTCAACCAATCGGCCCCTCCCAGAATCATGCTTCATTTCGGTTTCCCCATCTCCCTAACATGCCCCTCCCCACTTTTATCCCTCCCCCACCATTCTATACATTTTCTAAACCCCGTCGTTTGAAGCCACTCATGCCATTTCTTGCACTCCCCGCTCCCCCTTTGCATTCATCCACTACATCCCTTTTTAAGCTCCTTCCGTTTCTCTGCTCTGTCCCCGTTGGTGCATTCGCTTTCCTCAAATATGTATTCATTTATACGAATATACAATTCCTCACACTTTTCCACTTTGCCCTTTGCAAGATGCTTTATCGGTATTTCTCCTGCTACGGAATGCAAATTTTGCGCACTGGCACTCCCATATTCCATCCCCTCAGGCACATGAGGGAGAAAGATTATGAAGTAGCGGGACTTCTTGGACATCACAATTGTTGTATATTTACTTCCGGAAAATCCTATTTTGTGCTCCTCAGGAAGACTTAAAATGTCAGATTTGCTTCCCTGAAAGCCTTATGTAATTTTTTGTTGCTTACATGATTGAGACATTCCCATTACTTTCTCCATTAACTGCGAAACAGAGTAGAGTAAAATACAAACCGGATTGCGTAGTGCGTAGTTTTGGGGTGTTAAAGATAAAATCAACAGTAATAAGGTTGTTTTTTTACCAACTTTTTATTATGTAAAAAATATATTTTCCCTAATCTTAATGCTATCGTCTTCGATATGAATTCATCAATTTTTATTGGGAAGTTAAAAGGTCGTTTGGATGCCAAAAATTGTGAAGTAAAGTAGTTAAGTCTCCATTCAATCGAGTTTTCTCCATTTATTTTAAAAGAAGAACTTAGTGGGATACTTAGGCTAAGAGCAAGTGTTAATGTTATATTAGAGAATTTACAATCGTTAAATAAACGAAGAATCGACGTAAAAAATAAATACTTTCGAGTGTACCTGGGATTGCGGTGTCCTTTATTATGCTGTCACAGACAGCCTTTCAATATATCTCCGCTGTATACAGTTGTTAATTAATTTTTCATCTAATAAGAAAATAACGCAGGATTTATAGCCAATAATGGGATCCAAATCCAGTGATAACTAAAACGTTACTCCCGTAGATTATTGTTTTAAAAAAATAACTGAAGGCCATTATTCTACGCCCAGCCAGAATTTTAATGGCAAAATGTATCACTACCTGTATTTATTGTTTCATATTTTCTTCGTTTTTCATTAATGGAATATTTAACAAAATTAAAAATCAATAGAAAATTAATTGCCTTATGCCTGTACGTATTATGTCCGATGAAAACCTTAATTTATTTTTAGACATTATTGGGTTAAAATACTTCTGTGAGTCACCATTTATTTGAAGATCGTACCAAATACCGAATTCTGACGTTCCTTTGCATGAACTATGCTGAATTTTTACAGCCACTACATAAACATTTATACCTCTGTTAATACGGAACCTCGGAATAATCGAAACTCTATTGTAACTAAAAATATAAACTGCTTTCACAATCTGCAGTGCCCTCGATACTTTGGTATTGAATTGATTTACAATACAATTTTATTGCATGATAAAGTATGAAACAGAAAGTGGAATTTTAACGCCTTTCAACTGCTGCATGTCACGACCGTGTAATACCAAATACATTATAAATATTACCCTCTTGCTGATGTTCTTTCCTTCGACTCGAAACCTATTCCTTTTTGATCGAGTCCACGGAAATCCTTTCCTGTCTCTCCCCTCACACTTCAGTTCCCAACTCCTCCTACTTCCGAACATTCTCACGCTAAACCTCCTCCTCGCCCTCCATCCCTTACGCCTCCTTGCCTGTGCCCCTCCCACAGCATCGGAGATACTCATTCCACATCCTCCCACGCACCACATAATTCCTTTCCATCTTTTCATCTTTATTCCATTTTTCCTCCTTGCTTGCATTCATTTCCGTCACTGCGTTTCTAACACTTTTGTATTCCCAGGCACCACAGCAAACACACATACCTCCGTGTCTTGTATAAGCAGTTGTTATTGTAGTAGGGGACCAACAGTTCAGTCCATGAGCCCCCATAGGAATATGGGAGTAAGCTTCAAGGAGAGAATGGAACAGAGGTGGGCACTTGACGTCTTCAGTAGCCTTCTCCTTAGCAATTCAAGGGAAACATGCTTAAATAAATGAACTTTGTATTTTCCACACTTTTATGACGCACTACCTCGACCGGTTTCAACGCGTTATTTTCAATGGTATTCTTGGTCCCGGCGGGATTTTTAAAAACATTTTTGCGTATTTCATCGCCGTAATTCGGCAACATGAGCATCATCACAATAGCAGTTAAGCAGGACTAGAGTGTTGGAACAGGATGCAACCTACCGGATTGTTACTTCTTAGAAGTCCTCATTTCCCATCTCTGCATTGCCATCTTTGATTGACCGCAAGGTCACAAAGGCCACATAATCTAGATCCCTTGAATTCTACAAATTTGCCACGAGAATTAGGAAACCTTGGTAGCGTAGTGGTGTGCGCCTTGAACCGGCAGGTCATAGGTCGGTAGCTCGATATCCAGCCGATGTTTTACCGAGGCAATGTTTGCGTAATTCATGTATTTTGGGCACTATGGACGTCATCTTATAAATTAAAATTTTATTAAAATGAAAAAACTTTTTGAAGCCAAAATTCCACTGATTGTTGTTTCAGTCATCGTGAGGAATATCTGATACTTAGGTACAGAAACTATTCTTCTGTACGGGAAGCCAGCATTAGAGCGATATCATCAACCCAATAGCCTTTGTCTCCCGTTTTTTCCGACTCTACCTCCATAACACTTTGCACCTCTTAACATTTTCTCCCTCTTCTCCCCGGGACCTTTTTCAATCTCACTCAAGTCACACGTTGTGTCGTCCGCTCCCATGTATCTCTTTCCGAGGGAGAAAAAAGAATCCGCGTATCGCGTGGCCCATCCGTTTTTTCGTCCTGGAGGGTGTCTTTGCAGCTTTTGCCGCTGGCTGTCCCATAGTAGGCGCCCGTTCTGTTTAGGCGAGGAGGTGGAAGCGGAAATGGGTGGGCTGGGGGCCTGGGATAGGATAGGATACACCGCGGGCGTCGTGCCGGGGGAACACGGGGTTCTATCGGTAGCTGAAGTCGACATAAGCAGCGACAGTTTGAGGGAAAGGAATGCGTGGATGTTGAAATGGAGGAGATGAAGAGAAAAGATTGAAAGAGGAAGGGCGGAGAGGAATGAAAAGAGAGGAGGAGGAGGAGGAGTCGGAGAGTTAGAGACGGATGAAGGGGGAAGAAGTGTATGACAAAAGTAGGATTGGGGGTGGACGGCTTTGGGAGGGAGAAAGAAACGACATCCATGGAAATAACAGGGATGGTAGCTTGACCTTTTGTGCTTGCATGTACAGTTTCGTTACTCGTCAACTGTTTAAATCCTTAGTCTCGGCAAGGTGCAAAACTTATGCTGCTTACTCCTTTACAAATAGTCAGTGGCTACTGATTGATGTTGAAAAATTTCGAAAGCGGTTAGTTTGATAAATCAACTCAAACCCGTAGTCCCGTAATTACCCTGAAGAAGGTACAACCACCATTGATTCATTTATAAAGCTAAAATCCACCAAGAGAAGCCGGGGGAAGGCCAGAGTTTTCTCGATTTAATTTTTTTTAAGAACAGGTACATACTTACATAACGCCTTCTGATAAGTCTCTGCTGTGTAGCCGATGGGTCCATAGTAGGGTGGCCACAACTCCCGCATTCGCGATGCGCTTCTTTTAGCGAATGGAGGAATTGGTTACTCCGACAGAAAATCACCTCATATGCTCTGAAATAGTTAATCAGAGAGTAATTTAGTAATTGAACATTATTGTGAAAAATTTTTTAAGAATTGACGTCCCTATCATCTGAGCTGAAGAGGGTTAACAAGTGGAACTGACCCATTGAAATTGGAAGTATGAAAAATGCTTTGACATAGATGGCCAAGTGGAAAAATAGCAATAAAATTATCTTTTGAAATCAGTTCTTACCCCTACAGTGCACAGAGTGACTGTAAGGCCCTTATCGTTTTTAATTCGGTGTAACAGAAATCAGAGCAGTCGTTGCGAAGCATTGCCGCCCGAAGAGGCTACAAGAGTGCTGTATTCGGGTGCGAAAAATATTTAATGACCTAGCCTATTTCGTAACGGAAACCAAGGTCTACTATCTTAAGGATATGTAGAATGTATGAATGAATACAGGGATGCGTGATCCTTCAAAAAATAATACTCTTATCTCGCCGAAGCTAAGCACAACGCAAACTGTCTGAGAATTTTTCTTATGAGTTATAAGGGATACCAGTGGTTTGTCTCTCATTGTGAGATAATCAGATTGCGAAGTGGAAAATGGGTTTTATTCCGTGGCAGACGATGGATTCATAACCCATTGAGCTATGTGCCACTGAGCATTTAACTATATGTCAAGATATTTGTAGCAAGCGTGGTCATTACAGAGGATTCGTGTAGCCACGATGAATGGTCAAAGAAATCTGCACTTCCACGAGTTTTTTTTTAGAAAATTCACCCTTCGTGTCTGATTAAGAATAGAGTTGGAAAGGCAAATTAAAAAGAACAAAGCCGACTGTGGATCAGGGACAAAAAAGAATAGGAAGCTGTATTTTGGTGGTTGGAAAATTAATTGAATAGATCCGAACGCGGAAGGCTTAACGTAACACTATGTTGGAATCCCAGCCATGATTTCTCCAAATCCTCAATCTCATGTAGGCTTTTTAATTGTCCCTCTTGGTAAGTCTTGGTAGGATTTCATTTCACATCCAGCTATAAATGCGGGTCTAATTCACGGCTTTTCTTCACTCTTTTAGGTTTATAATATTTGTTCCTTTTACTTCAATAGTGTAAATTTACCTATTATCACTTACTAGTTTGCAGTCTAGTGTTATTTGTTTTTGAAACACAAAACTTCCCCTGGTGACTTATTTCCATAGGAATGCTGGAAATAGTGGATGAACTACACGGATGTAAGAATCTACGCATGAAACATAGATCTGGCATAAAATATATTTTTAAAATTTTAAACATACATTTCATTAATAGAAGTTTGATAAATATATATTTTTTCCAATCATTTACAAGTAATGAGTCATTGCATGTAAATTAGAAGTATGGAAAAATTAGTTGCTCCCATTTTTTTAGTATCTGTGCCAGCCGTCAACTATGAGATGTATGACTATGTATATATTGACATGCAAACCAAGATATAAAAGTCACAAACCATCACATAAATGTATAATGATTTGTATAAAGTAATAAAAATCGATTGTATAATACATAAAAGAAAAAGATTGGTGAAGAAAACGTAGAAATACCTCTGAGTGTAAGGAGTGGCGAAAGGACCCCTAGCCGTCCTTTTCGTGTAACTATTATCAAAAAAGTTTCACAATCGAGATATAGTTATTATATTTTTGTCATTAAAATATGGGTAAAATTGAACAAAATCACAAAATGTTTAAAATAATTACAAAAATATTCAATTGAATTCCAAAAAGGGTCCAATTGCCCCTCCCGTCCTTATAGTGTAAACACTATAGTCAGAGTAAGATTGTTTCGTAGTGTGAGAGAAAATAGGAGGGCAGGATGGAATTAGGGGAGAGAGAAAAGGGCGATTACCATGAATGAAGGGTGGTGGACTGGAATGAAGAACTGACAGTGGGAGCTGGAGCGGAGACAGAGGAACTAACGTGGAATGAGGGACTAATAATAAGAAGGAAAATTGGGCGGGAAGGTTAGCAGAGGGAAGAAGACAGAAAGAGAATAAGATGGAAGGGTGTAAAGAGAAGGTTGAAGGAGTTTTGCAAATAACTTGAATTCTCCTCCTTCAGAGCTTCAGCCGTCTCTTCATCTCTTCAGGTCTGCCTTGCTCACCCCACGCCGTTATCCTTATCTGTCCTTTGGGGGAGAAGGATGATCTAGCCAGCGTTTCTAAGAACCCTTATTCCTCTCGGAGACGACGTTTTTGTAGGTTTTGAATGAGTGCCCTGGAATGGTACAGAAGACTTTTGAGCGGAAAATTGTTGTCGGGGAGTGTTTTTCTCGTGTGGGGATGCAGGGGGATGTGGCACTTCTTTTTTTTTTGGTACTTGGGAATTGGGATTGATGAGGATTGAGAACTTAAGAAGGTGGAGGAAGAAGATGCGAGATGTGGGGAGAGGAGGGTGGGAAAGGGCGAGAAGTGTTTCTCTCTTGCGAGGCAATGACGGATCGAGGTGAATCACCTCGCCTAGAGCCCCCACTTCGAGCCCAAAGACTAAACGGCAGAATGGCGGGAAGAATAGAAGTTGCATCGTGTAGTAGGTACGTTAAGGAATGTAATTAGTGAGGGTTAGTGAGAAATGAGATCGGGGGAGGCCGGGGGAAAGGGTGAGGTTGTGGAATGTAACGCTCTGAGGTGGAAGGTGAGGGCAAGTGACTGTAAGGGCGCATCCAATCTTAAGATTTATTGAGAAGTGATTGATTTATTAACTTCAAATCGATTGCTTTGGATTCTAAGGCACCTAGAGCGGTCCATTGTCCTAAGAATATTTTATTTATTTTCTTAAGGAAAGCTGTCCAAGTGCTGCCAATTTACAGTGAACTAATCGCAATGCTATGTACCTATGAGAAATACCACATAAAACACCAGTAATAAAAAACGTCAGGAACAAAGAAGAGAGATATATTGAATATCACATACAGAAAGATGTGTAATGGTCAAGTAGATGGCGAAGAAGAGGGATCAATGTCAACGTGAGTGAATGTGTTAGGGAGATGAGACGGCAGAAGATCATAATGAGTATTTACTCCTGTAACCATATGGCCTTACCACACGCCAGAATGTCCCCAATGGGTAAATTCTTTGATGCATATTACTATTGATGGGAATTCGTGCCATAAATACCACTGTGGTTTCTTCATCCTCTTTGGACCATCTGCATCTCGGTGTACCTTTAGTTCCCATGTTGTGGAGGTACTTCTTCACTCGGTAGTGGCCAATTAATATTATTTATCTCTATTCTCAATTTCCCTCTACCTAATGATAGTAGCTTTCTTGTACAACTAGAATTTTTCCCGTCAATGAACCCTAAAGTTGGCATTAGGTCTTGCACACACTGCCAGGTAATTATCTGGTTCAACTGGGGTGTCTGCGCACCAGTACGTCACTGAATGGTTCATCCCCAGGGATACGATCCGCAAACACCCCAGTTGAGCCACATAAATTTCGGTGTGTTGGAAGCATTCTCCACTTCAGCCTGGCCTGATGACGCCTACGGCATAGTAGGTGAATCGTCACCATCAAGAATGATGCCAACGAAAACGGAACCCGAAAACCTACCTAATTGTACTCCTCTAAATTTATCCCTTATATCGTTTATAGCCCTTTCATTATATGTATATACATTGAAGATTATTGGTGACAACGCGTATCCTTGTCGTGCTTCTTTCATTACTTCTGCTTTCTCTGCATTTATGCCACATTTGATCACTGCCAGCTGTTCCTCATAAAGCCTGCATATTGCTTTCCTGTCTTCAAATGACACTCCTATGCTCTTTAATGTAGTTAGCATTCTGTTCCAGTCCAAATTGTCAAATGCTTTCTCTAGATCGTTAAAAAAATATATGTTGGGTGGACCTTGTGAATCCTTTTCTCTATGATAAGTCTCAGGGCTGAAATAGGTTCCCTCGTTCCCCTAATTTTCCTGAAACCGAATTGGTCTTCACCCGGATATTCTACTATCTTTTACTCTACCGTCATGTAGTTGATTCTGTTAAGAAATTTCGATGCATTTGCTGTTAGGCTAATTGTTTTAAATTCTTCGCATCTCTCAGATCTCTTCTTCTAGGGGAGAGGAATTATTATTTTCTCATCTCCTATAATTTCAGCCATAGTAAACCTCGTACATCTTACATAAACATTTCTTAATATGAAACACAATACTTCTTTAATCTTGAGAATTGTATGTACTTTTATCTTAACTTTTACTTTCCAATAACATAATAAAATAGATAAACCTTGAGACTCACTGAAGAGAGCATGGCACTCGCAACGGCGATTAATTCGTTCTGGTGTTGCAAACTTCCCCAGTAGATGGTGTCCTTCTATCAATTAATCGTGGTATTCACTTTAAAAATAGTAAAATACATGTATACTTCTGTTTAACTTATTAATACCATTTTAGAAGTCTTTAAAAGTGCATTTAAATCAAGCCTACATTTTTAGAATATTTAAAAGAAAACCATGTACTAAATGAAAACGTTAGTTAAAATAAAAACAACAGCTTTATATTTCGATTACATATTACTTCAGGCTAAATTATTTTTTATATAGGGATATATAATAGTCAAATTATATCATTGTACTCACTCAAAAAGATATCTATTCTACGTGAAAATGTGAGCGGGATACCCGAGAAAAATTATTAATTGTTTTATTAAAATTGTTAAACAATAATTATTTCATATTTTTCCTTGGGATTGTTTGGGTATCTCCACGATCATGGGTCCCAAAGGGCCTTTCATTAAATAAATCCGCCACTGATTGTGATGATATTTAACCCCTGTCAAATCAGTTCTCCAGAAATTAAATAAGCACGAATTTGTATCATTCACTGTTGTATTTTTCCAAAGACTAATAGTTTCGGCTGTTACGCCATCATTTGAAAATATGAAGAGATTTCTGCTGCGCTGTAGCTAAAAAGTGGAAGAAATTTGTGGAGAAGAAAGAGTTGGAGGAGGAAAGCAGGAGAGAGGGAAGAGTCAGAAGTGCACGTTGACAAAGGTCATTGGATCATGCGGTTGAGGATGGGGATAATGGTTAGGATAGAGTTGCAATACATCTTTTTAAAATCGGGATGGTCCTGATTTTTGGCTCTTCAAAAAAGGGTGTAAAATAAATAATGCATGTTTTTCAGTATCTATTTTCACGCCATATCATTATTTAGAATAAAATATGTGCTAATTCTAATTGCTATTACTAAATTATTCATCAAAATTCGTTTATATATTCTTCTTGGAATTATTTTTCCTTTTTTTTTCATTTATCGGCATTTATTGAGTTTGACTTGATTTTCGCATACTCCAATTCAATCGCAATCAACCCCATCAACCCCATTCAACCCCATTAATGCAACAACTGCAACGAAATTTATGACTTGGTGGTACAAACTACAAATAAATCTTGATCATCCTCCTGCGAGCGAGGAATCACAGATGTCTTGGTGATTAAATCGTCTTTTCCCCGCAGCATCGTACGTGATGGCCATCTAACTCATTAGATCATAGGTACCCTCGGATCCAATGTATAAGAGATCGTGCGTGAGTGTATTTTGATGAGGACGAGGGTTTCCTAGTATTGAATTCGACACAGGCCTCTCGAATATCGCTCTCCCAATTTCAACCGATCCTTGGAGTTTAATGCCAAATGTCACGATTCTGAGAAACTTCAGATCATACTAGAACGTGCAACGAAAGTTTGCATACTGTATAAAACTAGCTATTGCTTTCAAGCGCGTGACGGAAACGAGGTTCAGATATTATACGAAGTCTGGCTGGAAGTATCTAAGTAGTATTTGGGTGCTTCGACGACTAAGGTCATTCGCAAAGAAGTATCTAAATATTTTTAATTGTGGCATTAATGAGAATTGGTGTATTGCTGTAGTCATACGTTCTTCTTATAGCGCAACGAGAAGTTGTTCGCATTGATGCAGTTTGGCAAAGGAAAACGAAGGGTAACGGTTTTATTTGCTGAAATTTAAAAAGTCGTTTTCGACTTTTCAAAATTTCAGTTGTAAATTGGAAAATTTAAATTTTGTTAAAAAATTAGTTTTCGTCAAAGTTAAGAATGATAAATTATTTAACTTTAATTTTTGGGCGTCATTAGCGAACTCTAAATGAAATTAAGTGCTTAAAATAGAACTGCAATGTTCTTTGATACTGATTTTATAATTTTATAACTAGCATAGCCATAAGAATGGGTTGTGCGGAGAGAAATTAACCAGATTTATGCTGAAGCCTTTTCAAAAATCTGGTGTCATTGGTTGTAGGTATATATAGCAATTTCCAGCATCAAATGCTTAAAAACAAACTGATTAAACATATTCTGGATGTATAAATCCCTCTAAGGTGTTGTAAAACATAATATTACCTGAACTATGAAATCAGCTTTATTACCAAACATGAATTAAGCATATCACGTTGAATACCATTATTATAAAATAAGAAATTATCCCCTTACGTGGTTTTGTGGGTGTAATGATTTTATTTTGAAATAAATTTAGACTGTTCCCGCTTCCCTAGAAATTTCCATTGTCTACCTACTTAATAAAGCAAAAATTTCAAATTTTTTGTTCTTAGGTAGCAATTATTATGGTGGTCTATCGTAAGGGAATGTACCACAAGATTCACGGAACGCAGTGCAAGCTGTCGGATAAGTAATCGATTTTGGCTCTACCAAGGCGCAATTGCCCTTACAGTAGAGTAACTTCTGTGTACCCGAGGGACGTACTATGGATTGGACTCACCGCGACGTTAATAATCTAATTTGCGAATACGCCGGGTATCTCGGTGATACAGTCGCTGACATGACCGACGGACGATCGGACAGAGGAGTATCAATGCCTTAGCCGAGTGCACGAGTATTAACTTAGATTCATCAATACCAACAAGTAACAACAACAAGTAGTTCAGGCACAGAAAGGTATCAAAATATACTAACACGAATAGGTATTTGAAATAGAATCACCATCGTTCTAGGTGGCTGTTTCATAAATTAAATGAAGGACGTAGAAAAGCAATAGTCATCCTCAATTTCGGTACCGTTGTTATTATCTAAAGCAGGACTGTCCAACAGGAAATTAATCTGGGACGACCACTTTGTTGATAAGGGTAGAAAGACGACGCTTGTAAAATTCTGCTCGAGATTAGATTTTCAGAGCGCAGCACAATTCTTTAGACCCACCAATCAGCAGATCTGAATAAGACATCTTCAAACAATTTTTGACAAACAGCTGAGGGTCATAATTTAAAGATTCTCTTGGGAGGGTGAAAGAAAAACACTATCCACCAGCAAAGCAGAATTCGGCATACTTCGGTGTACTTCAGATATGGGTGAACAAGGGCCAATTAATAGATCTATTTCACATTGTGATCTGAGGTATATCGTTTCATCCCAATATTCGCTTGATAAATCCCATTCTACGTTTTGCAGTGCTACAAATGTTTTATGTTTTCTACTGAGATCTGAAGTTATGGTGATTCCCATGTATTTGTTGTTATCGAATGCATTTTTATTCACTCCCCCCATTTTGTAAATGTGGCGTTTGGGGGGGGTTTGTAAATGTGGCGTTTGGGGGGGGGGGCAACACTGATGCGAAACAGTTATAACACCTTAAATGGGAAGAAAGGCTGAATTCAAGGATACGACTAATCATAGGCCTATCTAGAAGTGTCTGAAGGGGGGGGAATACCCCCATGTTAAATGGGGGGTCCGGGAATTTTGATAAATATGCATCTTAAAATGAGGTTTTTAAGGTGTTCTATTATGTTATGGAAGGTGATCTAGAAGTGTACTATCAGCATGTGTTAAACACATCATTTTTAAGTTTTCTTTTATCAATGGGGGGGGGGGGGGGAGGGTCACAACCCCCAAACCCCTCTGGATACGCCTATGTGACTAATACTCCTTCGCTCGGGAATATTAGCGCCATGAATACATTTGATCCTGTATTTTACCAAGGATGTAGAAAAAATCAAAAGTTACAAATATTGTAGCTGCTTATTTGAAAGGTTTATGGTTGTTTTATTATTCGGGATTCCTTCCCTTATCCTGTTTGGCGTACAGGAGGTATTTTATTCGCCTCTTGCCCTGTATATCTACAGAGCGTTCCCCTATCCGCCACCTGGGGACGCGCCACGCAGGGGTCTCAGGTTCCCCCTGCGGTCCAGTTTGGGAATCTATCTCTTTTATTCGGTCACTTCTATCATTTATAGAGAAACAGCATGGGGTCAAAATAATACATTTCATGTCGTACTGAAACTAGCCTGTTCTAAAATTTTCAAGTGATTTAAACCTTGCGCGTAGCCTTCAAGTGTCCTTTGACTCCCAATCTAGTCTTTTTATCAGCTGTGTAACACTTCATCTTCGCTTGTAGCAGTTTTTAACGAAGCGTGTGACTTTCTTTTGTAATTTAACTACTTCGCGATTCACATCTCTCTGAGCTCAATATGCTCGATTGCTTGGGGAGGCTAACAATTTAAGAGAATATTAAACAGGAGAAATATTATGTTTACTATAGTAATCTACCGGTTAGGGTAGCTATAAACGGAATGCAATAAAAAGCCTTCAGATTTTTACTGGCGAATGCATTTACATACCTGCACAATTTATTTCTTCATCTCAGCATACGTCCTATCACTCTCTTACTTATTCTCTGCCTTACCCTAATCCGATTACCCAACATACGGCCTTCAGCAACCTTTCGTTCCTCATAAACTCTTCAAACTACCGCCAACATTTCAACCACTCTTCCTCCCCCTAATTTTTGCCGGAAGTTTCCTCTCCTCACCCACCTATCAAGTATCAAGTATCACCGACTTCTTCGTTCGCTAAGGGTGAGTGGAGAAAGAGATAGGGGCCTAAGTGGGCGGAGGCGCTAAAGAAACTAGCGAGAAAGGGTGGGCGAGAAGAAGAACCAGAGAGAGAGAGGAAAAGTTGTGGTTGGATGTGCTTTGGAGATGTGGTTCCTGAAAGTTTTTTGGGCCGTGAAATACGCGGAAACGTTTGACCTCTTCCTGAGGATACATGATCTCCAGATTTTTTTAATCCATCCATGAGAAATACTTTAGTCTGTATAAAATGGGGTGAAAACCCAAAAGAACTGTAATAGATATTAACAGACTTAAATTTCATATTCATATATACATAGTATTCAAGTGCAACCGGTGCGTAACTATTACTGGTTATATTTTAATGTTTAAATGTCGAAATTATGTTTCCTTGTGCTCTAATTGTGGCCATGCCTGCTTCCATTCGGCCTAACATTATTTTAAAGGGAATAAGCATGAAACAGTTTGGGGAAGACACATGCATATAACGTAGGAGTAAACAATACGGGAAAATCAGCGGGAATGATTCTATACGGCGAAATAGGTATTTAAACCAATCCATAATTATCATCAGAATCACATTGATAGTTTTCACCTCATACTGCTAGTGGGAGTCAAATTCTTTTCCCACCAACTTACGCTTTTTTTAGTACTATATACCAAATGGAAAAAATTATTGTTTATTGTTTTTTTTCGAAACTAGATTAAAAAGCAAAGGATTTGCTTGTCATACCTCAGATAACCATGCTCATTTCTTTGGATACCCATTATCCTCGGAAGCAACTTCTGTGAAGCACACACAATTAACGAAGGCAAGGGGAAAATGAGAATGAAGGAGAAGGGAGTAGGGATTCTTCTAATTGGGTTTTCTCAAGTGATGTGTTAAGGAGGCTGAAAAGGTATTAGTGGGTCTTCTAGTGCACATTGAAATAATTTTTCAAGTAAGTTTAAATAATAATAGGACCCCATTTCCTTTAAGTACAAATTTGTATGATGTGGAACTCGCTATACATGCAGAAACAGAATTTTATTTTGCACTTTTGTCATAGCAGCGTGGTATTAAAAATTTAGGCGAAATTTAAGTGTATATTTTTTTCGAATCCTTGACTCTGCATGATCTTGATATATGTTATTTGACATGTATGACATATTTAATTAGTTATTTCATGCATAGGAAAAAATCTGTGCGTGTGTTATCAAATTATTACGAAATATATGCCATGCAGCACACGGAAGCTTGTTAATATATCATTGAATTTCCAAAAACCAAATTGGTAAAATGCAGTTTTCTTTCACTTCTATAAGAGCACGTGCACAAAGTTCCACGAAAATCTGTAGATAAGCAAAATCATTTCAACCGCTTCAAGGGGGGATGTGGGCTGAGAATTGGCCGTCAAGATGTGAGAGGAAGAAGTACTAAGTGGAGTAGGCCAGTAAAGGCAGGAGATTAGGGGAGAGCTGGGAGGGGAGCAGGAGAGAATGAAGGATATCTGGCTACACATCTCGCCCTTCAACATCCCTCCTCGTCCTCCTCCCTTCTCCTAGTTTCTCAGCGGTGTGAGATGCTGGGAGAGAGCAAGTAAGTTCTCACTTGGGCTCGGTGGGGATTTCGCCCAGGGGACACGGGCGAAGGGAGAGAAGTTGGGCTGATGGAGGGAAGGGGGCATTGGAGAAGGTGCCCTGGCCGAGCAAAGCTAGCACCATCCATCGCTTCTGCGACGGTGTTTTGCACCATGAATCGATTTCCCTGTTATTTTTCACTGAAACTGGACGGCGACCCCTTGCCGATTTATTAGTTTTATCAGTTGGTTTATCCGGTCCCGTCTACGCAAACAACGTCTCCTGTGACCTCGAGACTTTTCGGGGAGACGGCTCTAGGCGTCCAAAGTCCATTTGGGAGTACTTTCCCTTCCAATTTTAACATTCGAACGTATCTGGCGTTACGTGGTGGAACAGCATTTCGGAAATGAAATAAAACTGCAGGAGTTGTACTGTCCATTCATATTTAAAGTATAATAGTACAAAACTCGTGTTTCAACGCTTGTGACGACGACCTTGAGCGTCGAAACATGTGTTGTGAATTATTGTACATTTAATATAAGAGGACAGTACAACTCCTGCATTTTTATTTAATTCCTTAACACTAAATACCAACACAAAATATGGTGACATTAGTTTCCAACAGAAGGAAGATGTGAAGGAAACTGAGAATGAAGAGTTCAGTGTGCAAATGAAAGAAGATAAAGAATCACGGCCGTGAGGCCAGAGGACGAATATGTCGTCAACGTAGCGGGCCCAGAAGAGAGATTTATGTGTTTGATTTTTTAAGAAAGTGGTTTCGAGATGGCCCATGAACAGGTTGGCTCCTATACCCCTCTTCCTCATGATCCAAATCCTGATTTTCAAAAAGAAATCAGCTCATTCCTCCAGGAATTCGGCCACTGTCCATTTCTGACTCCTTAATTACGTTCCTGGATATTAACATCCAAATTAAGGACAGTAAGTTCATCACCTCCGTCCACAAAAAACCCACTAACCACGACCAATACCTCCATTTTAACAGCTGTCATCCTTCTCACACCAAACGCTCAATCCCTTATTCCCTTTCTATCCGCGGCCACCGGATCTGCAGCAATGCCCCCTCTCTAAAAGAATATATCGAAACTCTCCATCACTCCCTCAGAGAACGAGAGTACCCAGAGAAGTTGCTTTTAAATAAAATCCTGTCTCCTACTGCAAAATATACCCCTCGGACCAAGACCCACCAACCTGACCAACTTAACCTTGTCACCACATTCTTCCCTGGTGCACACAGGATCAAAAACATATTGAAAGACCTGTATCCAATCTTAAAAAACAATATCTCTACTTCCCTCCTCCTACCTTCATGTCCCAAAGTTTCCTATAAGCGTCCCTCAAATCTGCGGGACATTTTAAAATCCACTAGATCCTCCCTGCAACCCACCGCCCCTTTCCTCCGCCACTTTCCTCAACATGCGGACGCCCGAGGTGCAAATGCTGCTCTCTCCTCCGCCCCTCCGCCACCCCCTCCCTCAAAAGATCTTCCTCTACGGCCAATTGTACCACCAGCAACATCATTTACCGCCTTTCCTGCAATTTCTGCCCTGCCTTCTATGTGGGAAAATGTTCCACCCCCCTCAATATCCGTATGAACAATCACCGCCATGCCACCAAAACTCCACCTTTTCTTGATCCCATTCCCAAACATACCGCCTCCCACTCTCAAAATTTTGACGATTGTTTCTCCCTAGAGATCATAGAAGCCCTTCCTGAATCCGCCGGTAATGTTGACGTGAAAATTCGTGAATACGCCCATATTTGGGTGACAAGGGCATTCGAAAAGCCCGGGCTAAACCTAGCCCATTGAATTAAAAGCCCAATAGCCACCTCTCTCTCCCCACCACTATCCATTCGCACTTACCCCCCCTCCTTCCTCTCTGCCCTTTCCTTCCCAAGGGAACAGAGCGGACTCATCATTCCTCTACCGCTGACGATGGCGTCCTGACGTCGAAACGTACAAGTTTTCTTTTGTGAGTGTCCTTTTTGCGTGTTTCTGTGTTTGTTTAGTGTATCACTGTTTTATTTATGCATATGTTATATATATATATATATATATATATATATATATATATATATATATATATATATATATATAACCATTCAGTCATTCACTCAAACCGATCACTGGCGTAAATAATAAATAATATCTTTCAAACAGAGGGTGAAAGAACGAGGATAGGAAAAACACAAAATTGTGAAGTCATATATCTATATATATATGGATAAATGGATGTGTGTGTATATATATATATATATATATATGGATAAATGGATGTTTGTATATCTGTCTGTCCGAGATTAATAGACTTCGACACCGTTTCACTGATCACCGTGAAAGTTGGCACATATATGTATTTTTTCAAGGAGAACATTTTTATACTATCTAAAATGATCTCAGGGCGCAAAAGGTCCCAAAAAGGGGCCTTTCCCCTTTGAGGGGAATTGTGATCCCGAGCTCCGAGGTAATTCAGCTATACCTACATACATAAAACTGTTCCGGTGTCTGTCTGTTGCTCCATCACGCAAGAACTACTGGACCGATTGAGTTGACATTTGTCATGTAGATAGAAAATATAGGTATCTGATTGTAACATAGACTATATTGATGAGCCCTTGGAGCCCCCAAAGGCCCCCTCTGGTGGTCCATGCTAAGCATTGGTTTAGGTGCTGTGGTTTCATTTTTAACATTTTATAAGTACTTTCACTCAAGATAGGGGGCTGAGTTTTTTTATTGGATGGCTGAATAAATGGTGTTTCTTTCAATTGATTTTCTTTTACGCTTCGTTTTTGTCTGAAAATTATGTCTATAGCTGACAAATCTCACATTTTTTCTCTGAAATCAATCATAGCATATTTCATTGACAACCAATGCCGTTAGGAGACGTTAGGGGAACAAATATGATCTATTCCGTACATGGCCTTAGCAGGCTTTCGTGCTTGTCGATGGCTAGTCATGTTTTGTTATAAAATATTTTCTACATTCCTTCTGAAGATCTTATTTGTACACAAAAACAATTGTTATTTAAAGATATACAATCAAGTCTCATATGTTGCGAGAAAACTAGTACAGAAGTCGAAAATTATCATAAATTCTTCGACGGTGTCCCCTTCTTGCCTGTAAATTCTGTGAGCGAAATTTGTCTGTTAAGTTCTTATTGTACCAGCAGTTGACATTTCATAAATATTAAGCACGATATCAATTATTAATAAAAATGCAGAGATCATTATTGTACACCTAAATACGCTACTGAAATTTCTTTCAAAATACGAGGTGAGAGATTGTCCTTGTTTTCCTTCCGTCACTAGAAATATTTTACCGTCAATTGAGACCAACATATACCTCGTATAGCTTACATACATCTTTCATAATTAAAGCAAAATGACACTTGCATGTTAAAAAGCGTAAATGTTACATTGAACAATTATTTTATTATAACATAATATCATAAACAAAGTCGCCGTGTTTCTCACCCACACATGAACAATGGGTGAGAAACACGGCGACTTTGTTTATGCAATTATGTTATAATAAAATAATTGTTCAATGTGACTTTTACGCTTTTTAACATGCAAATGCCATTGTGCTTTAAATTATGAAAGATGTAAGATTCAGTAGACGACTCAACGTATAGCAGCCTTCTGAAGTCCGTTCCTTCTCTGCCTCTCCGGGCGACTTCATGCACTTCCCACGTCACGGTTGGAGCCAGCCAATAGAAATACGTTTCGCGGGGTGGGCGTGGTAACAGCTCCGCGGCGACTTTTAAGGCTGTATATCTCCCGTAAAAATCGATCAAAGACACCAAAATTTGGCGGGTGTGTGTTTTATGCATACTTTATTCCGTCAAACGGTTCAAATTCGACTTTTAATTTTGAGTGATCCCTCCTATTACGTCCTATAATTAGGGATAGGAATTTTTCGGTGGTTTGAGAGGGAGAAAAGCGGTACTTAGGAATTCGGTACTTTCAACAAGACATTTCGGTGTTGTCACAGTGACCACAAATTTATATATGTATATACACATAAAATACAGATTATTTCTAAGTCTAGAAAAGGGTCACTTATACTATACCCAATATGATCTGGGCTATTATGTGACACTTTCCCTTCTAGCCATGTTATGACGGAAGACAATCACCTCGGTGCCGGAACTTGGACAAGTGGCACTAAATTAAAAATTAAATTTAATACATTTCATGTATTTACTTGTAACTTTAGAGAAATTCCATCCTTGTGAAAGTTTGCTGCAGTTACGTTCTTCGAAGATTTAAAATTTTTCCAATTGAGTCTTTCCCAAGCAACCTGACAATTATAGAATATGTACATGACCGTACTTTTATCGATACAATAAAATCCATCTTTTTGATACTAGAAAGCCCGATCTCTTGCGCTTAATTTTGAATTCGGCATCTCAATAACTCGTCATAATCACTTGAAAGCACATAAATCAGGAATAAAACTAGGATACTTAACAGTAGTCACTGGAAAATAAACAGTCAGTCATTTGACGGAAATGGCCAAACACTAGGTCTACGCTAAGGGTGGGACACGTTCGGAGTGGCCGGTCGCCAGCCTCTAGGAAATCCCAAGAAAAGGCAACCCTGGCATAATCCCTGGACTGAGCCGTCGTGTCGGTCACCAGCGGTCACCAGCGTCACAAGGGTAGAGGTTTTCCTGGTGGGTGCTTGGGATAATCGTTTTCACGACCGTCTGCAAGTATGCACCTTAGACCCTTTACCAATGGCAGCGGGAGGACAGTTTAGTCCTTTCATAGATACGACTAAGTTGTCATACCGCTGCATTTTGTTCTCAAAGCCATAAAACCAAAGAAGGCATCGTAGCGGAAGAGGAAGGGTTTAGTGAAGGCTCTGGAAGAAAAATTCGAAGCAGTTGCTAAAAACAATGTAGCACTGAATGATTTCGTGCTGCATCACTTTCCATGTCTAAAAACACTGCTCATTTGTATATTTTTAAGGTATTTTAGGTGAACGTAAACATATATCGAAGAAAATTCAACGCGTAAGCAGTGGTGCATTCACCCAAGGGAATTAATTAATTACTCGATATTGGCGCATCAGTTATTAAAATTTGTTGAAATTCATCATTTTAAATCGAATACAAGTAATGTACATTAATGAAAAACATTAATTGAACGATTTCATTTTTTCGAAGAAAATTCTAAGCGTAAGCAGTGGTTGCATACACCAAAGGGGATTAATTAATTACTCGATATTGGCGCATCGGTTTTCCAAAATTTGTTGAAACTCATTTTAAATCTTACCAAAGCAATGTACATGAATAAAAAACACTAATGGATCGATTTCATTTTTATGAAAATTGACGCCCGCGGCAAAAAAACGGCAAATTTCACGTTCGCCCAAGGGGAAAAAACGGCAATTTCACGTTCGCCGCGAACGTGTTAATATATGGGAAGTCCACAAGGTGTTCCGTTAAAATTTCAGGATTTACAAAGTGTTCCATCGCAGGAAAAGTTTGAGAAACCCTGCTTGGGGCAGATTACTTAGAATAAATGTGCATATTGCTTTTCCTTTGTTCGACTCACCTCGGAGCGGAGAGTCACCGATCATAGATGCTGATAGATGGTTATTCCACTAATTGTAAATAGAAAGCACCGCGGCGTGACGAGCTGTGTGTTGCCGGTTAGCGCCGTAAATCGAAAACACCCGATGTCATCCTCCCGCGATTGTTATCGTAACACCGGTTATGCTACGATGAACTGCAAACTTCCGCATACCTCAGGAATATTTGCACGCGAGTTCGTTTAAATCGAATTGAGAACATTTGCTTGCAATTTTAATGTTTTTCTTGCGTTTGAAATGTACTTCCAACCATTTTCTCACAAATAATGAAAATTCGCGTTTTGGGGCACAATTCGCGACATCTCGCGAGTTCAAAAGTCATTTCCCCAGTCAGTATGGAGTATGTTGTAACTAACTACCACTCCTAGGACATTTTCCCCTAAATTCGCGAAATTCGCGATCGCGAAATTTTCCTATCCCTACCTATAATTCCACGAGGGAAACTTCTTGTATGCAAGGTGCGTCAGGGTGCAAAAGTAAGCTCTTCGAAGAGTGAAAACTGTGAGACTTTAAAACACAGGCTTCTTAATTATTACATTTGTGCAGAATCTAGAAGTAAGGAAGCAGAATTTACTTTCGGCTTTTATACGCGAGTTGTAAATAATGAAACATCGCGTTCTATACTACGAGTTAAAAATGCATTCGCAAAAAAAGATCTCTATTATGAAATGAGGAAGTTATATTTCGCTATCCGATTGGGTTACCATTTGACATGTTATTATTATAAAAAACTTGGGTTTTTCTTTCCATTGCTCCCAAGGTTTCCAACGGTGACTCACCTATCATCATCCGGGCTCCTAGAATGCTATGATTTGGTTAAGCAGAGACTTGTTTTAATAATCACATTCTTCGAGAAAGCGTGAAGTTATTCATCATTAGATATGTAATTTCTATCCTAATTCTTACCACTTATTATAGAGGGTAATCCAATCCAGCGGCGAAACACTGCCTCATTGCAAAACATTTATCTTTTTCCTCGAAGGATTTTTTAACTCGCAGCATAGAATGCTAGTCGTTTCTTTATGTCAGCGCTCTTATGCGATAGCCAACGGAAGTTTTCTCATCCCTCAATTCTGGACTTCTCTACAGTGTCATTGAGTTCCATAGGAGTCATTTTTATTGCACGTTCCACGCGTTATTTGACAGTACGGGTCTTGAAGAACTATTCTCACCCCCGGGTACGTAGGCATGCATTTCAAACACTAGAAAGAATATATTCTGCTTACTATCTAGATGAGCAGTAATGTAAAATTAAGGCTTTTGAGTACAGCAAAGTTAAGGATGTAAAGTTATGATTATGTAAAATATTATTTTCTTATAATTATGAAAAATACTATTGGGCAGTAAAAACTTGCCCAAGGGGAAGACCATAGTTATGAAGAATTTCAGGCCATATTTGAGGAAGAAACAATTGTGATGGAAGAAGCAAGAAATATTCCGATATCAGGATAGCATAAGTGTATGAGGCTTTCTACCAGAAGATGAGAATCCAAACCACAAACAACACATCTTCTTCTCGAAAAGCGACGAGGAAGAGGGTGTCATGATTCGAGGCACTACACGTGTATATGTTTTGATTTTTTAAAAATGGGAATCGGGAAAGAAATAAATTGTTATAAAATGCGAGAATAAAGAATATAAACCTTAGAATAAAGCCATAATAGGTCATGTTTCATAATGCCTAAGATGCCAGCAGCCACATTTAAAAAGGTGTTACAGATTTACTCAGGAAACTCTGGGTTGTAGGTCGCAAGTTTACGCTGTCCTAAGTTTTCAGAGCTCAAATTCTTTATCATCTTGTCAATGTTGCATAATTATTGCGTTGAATCACGAATTATTGCGTTGCGTTACGTCAGAACTTTCATTGTAATAGTTTCATAAGTACGTGTGGCAAGCGATGTTTACCTTCTTTAGAGATTTTTGTTGTCATGATATTTGGAAGTACTTTACTTTACTTTACGCGATCAGGCCCAGAGGACCGCGCGATGATACAACTAGGGCCTTCCATTCTCTTCTGTCCTCCGCTATGTTCCGCCAGTTCGGCCAGGTTTCTAGCTGTTGCAAGTCTTCCCTTACTCCATCTATCCATCTCTTGCGAGGTCTCCCCACTGGTCTCCTTCCTTCTATTGTCATATCCATAGCCATCTTAGGAAATCTTTCGCCACTCATTCTAACCACATGTCCAGCCCATTCCAATCTCCTACTCCTTAACACTCCTATAATATTCGGTTCTTGATACAGATTGTACAATTCTTCATTATGTCGTCTTCTCCATTCGCCTGTTTCTAAATCAAGGACTGGACCAGAAACCTTCCTTAGTACTCTTCTTTCAAATATTGCTAATCGGTTCAGGTCTATTTTCCGTGTGCTCCATGATTGATCAAAGTGATATTTGGAAGTGCACGAAATAAATAAATCCACGACTGCAGATGTCATCCGTATTAGGAAATGTCATACAATTTCTAATAATATTCCTACATAACTGAAAATGTTATTTTTTACGAATTTTCATGTTAAAGGCACATGTAGCACACGTTCCAACCCGATCACCCGACACGACCGAACTCCCCGACCATCCCTGTCGGGGCCAGCTCTACAGACATCCAAATCAATCCACCCGACCCGGCCAACTTAACCAACATCGATTGGCACAATTTTTGCGGAAACTATTAAATTTTGAGCAATCAATGCCTCCTACAACCGTGGTTTCTTATTGCGATGAAGGCCTGAGACAAAAACTGCACAGATACTAATCAATGAAAAATTCAGCGGAAATATCTGAGATATTTCGACCGAATGAGTGATCGAAGTCCGATAATTCCTCACGACTAATCCTCGTCCCGATCGATGCAATACAAAAAGACTCCATCCTCGAATGGTAATCCGTTTTTAATACCTTTCTCATTATCCGTCGCTATAAATATCGCAATTGTCAGATGTTATTATGTTTCTCAGTTATCATTCCTCTCGACCCGTCTGTATTCTCTTCTCGTAAATCGTTTTATGCCCCATTATCTCCTCCCTATCCCCAACTACTCTTCTCCACCTCCAATGTCCCTTCCCCAAAATACGCTCGATCTCTTCCTCTAAATATTTCTCTCTTCCCATCGAAATTCTCCCGAGTCCCCAACCGACTCTTTCCTCTTTTCAAGGAGGGGAGGAGGAGAGATACGACCCCTTTTGACCCCACCCTCTCCCTTAAGCCCGCCTCACACCTGGCCCTTACTTTCTCATCCTTTCTCACCTCTCATTTGTTTGCCCAGCCTTTTTTTACCACATCCCCCCCTTCCTGCCGTTGGTGCTGGACCTTATATTTGGTCCATTTTTGCCATGACGGGCCCCCATTGGCCATATTCTCCGGCCGGTTGCTCCGTCATTTACGCCATTCTTAAAGGTTGTTTCATACGATATTTGACCCAGCATAAGATCAAGGATACTCAATAATATGATAGCATTCCAGCACCTAATGAGGGACTGGGTGGCAGAGAATTAATTAATTCTATAGAATTGCGTCAAATGGTGTTGATCTTTACGGATTATTATCAAAAACACGGATTCCCTCGTAGTTCTATGGCAATATGGTGCCAAAGTGATATTTTAGAATGTTTCTTTCCCTCACGTCTCGTAGCTCCTGAACTAAGAATCTGATCTCGAATCTGTTGGGTGGCTTTTTTAAATCTCATCAAGTCCTAACATTTATTCCAGTCATTTCTCTCTAACACTTGTAGATCGTTGGAAACATGGTGCCAAATTTGGATTTTTCGGTTTTTCCACTGTAACTGCTAAACTAGCAGTCGGGTCTCAAATCTGTTAGGTGTTTTTTTCTCATCGAGGCCTACAACTTTATGCTTATATAATCTGAGGTTTCGGGCGTGATGGAGTGGAAACGGAACATAACTGCAATGAATGAAAAAAGGGCAATTTCCACAAGTGTGAAATATATTTCCCGAACTTTTTCGCTTTTTACAGCATCTTCAGGTACATATATCAAGTGTGCTCAAGCTTACATAGGGATGTGGGAAGGGGGGTGGGAAGTGAAGCCCCCAAACGAGCAAAGCGAGTATATACTGTAATCATGACCGATGTGTACAGCTACCTCGTTTAGTGCCGGTTTCCGTGGAGTTGATGGTAATTCTTCGAAAACAATTGAAGGCACAATTGTGCAATACATTCGACTGTTTGTTTTGTTCTTACACAGTGTTCTTGGATTGTGATGAAAGTATAAATAAGAAGAATATTAGAAATATCCCTTACGATTGCAAAACTATTGAAGAGTGACAAATATTATGGACCACCAATTATTCAAAACTCATTATAAAAACCAATGATAAATAGTAGCATAGAACGCTGGCTGTTCTCATTTGGCTGTAAGAAAAAAAGCAAATTATCCGACTTGAGCACTTAAATTCAATTTTCAATTACAGTCGGTATCACTAAGTTTCACTTGTGCAAGAGACGTAATATTTGTCGAGAATATTGAAACGAAGGTTTATAGTGTGTTTGACAATGAAACTATGGAAATTCAGTGATTACAAATGCAGTGATGCATTGCGTGTGTTTTTGTGGTGATATTTTTACATTTAAAGGTAAATTTTATTTGGTAGACTTACGCTCCTAATGAATGTGTTATAACAGGAAATGAGTTTAAAGTTTCGCAAAATCTTCGCAAGAGTCGTATAAGACTGATTACTGCAATTAGTACGTTGTTTTAACTATTATATAAAATTTGGAATCAATGCAAATTGAAATAAAGTTATTGACTACATGGATGCTCTTGAATTTTAAGTGTGACAGTTTACATCCTCAGTGAAAGGATATTAATTGATTTGTGTAGCAATTTGATATTATAGATAGATATTAGTGTATAGTTTTACATTACACTTCTTTCAATAAATAATGCCACCTCAGAGTCATCTCTTTATTTTATCTCATTATTATTTGGCCGGTGTCACATATCGTGATCGATGCTTGATGTCATAGAATCATTCCTATCGTGATCAGTAAAGATAAACTCCTCGGTCATTGGAGAGATCCAGTTTATCGATCAATCTTTTTTGTGAACTTGATCTCGGGAGTCGATCAATCATGACCGACCCATAACTAGGATACCTCCTAGCTACCTCCGATCCTGAGGATATATATATATATATATATATATATATATATTCTGATTAACCCGCCCTTCCTTTTTATTTCCCATTTCCATTCCACTATGCATCACAACTGACGTTGAGCATTTGACTGAAAATAACTCCATTGGTTGCTTTAGTTGTAATATCAGTTTCTCGGAAAGAGGGTCATTGGTTCGAGCCCAGGTGATGAATAAACGTACGAAAACATTTCAAATAATTTTTCTTATTTTAAAGAGTGTGAGTGCCAGTAAGTGCCAGAGAGTGAGTCTGAAAGAATGTGAGTGCCAGTAAGTTTTGAAAATAATGTTATACTCTTATCCATCAAGGTACTACGTAACAAATGGAATACTCACATTGTTAAACGTCGAGAAATAATTGATGAAAATTATACGGCTTCTATACTTCACACCTTGAAAATCTTAAGTGGTGCGTTAAAGGTGATATGTAAGTTAAGGCCTTTATTTTTTTGCGGATGCGTCTTATGATTTAACTTTTTCTTCAATGTATCCCTGAATGACATTATTGTGGTTAGAAATACTGCTGAGATGAACTCGATGTACCTGGTTATCATATAATTTTAATAGTATTTTTTACCTCTTCCAAAAATTTTAAAATACATACACGTATATTCATTATTTCTCAAAGAACCAGGAAAATTCTTCACCCTTAACATGTTTTATCCTAGGAATATAGATATCTGTAAAGTGTTTTTAAGTGGTGATCCGCCACGCCAACTCCTTCCACCTCTTTCGAAAACTGTTAAATTCTGGGCTTCTCGACGAGTGTGGGCCGACATCTGATATTTTGTTGAACAGCGTTACTTGCAGGAGGTTCATAGCCAACAAATATTTTTATTAGGTTAGTATATTTATGTAGAACACATCTCTGGGAGCGATCATTTGTTTGGGACCAATATCAGCGCGACAACACACCAAATAAGTGAAATGTACTGCAAGGAAAAAATTGACCACGCCCAAAATGGCCACCATTCGGCGCGGGCCTACACCCGCGCTTTGAGCTACGCCAGTTTAACTTCATAATTTACAGTAGATACAAACCCATTAGAAATATATCACGTTCATTTTCTTCGTGATAACGCTGGCGAAGTTATATAGTCGAAATGAATCACCTTGCAAACGTTACCTCGCCGTTACAGTTCTGGTACCCCAATGACGGTCTGGTTTGAAAAACGAGGTATCATCATGCTGTGAAAAACACTGCTGTGAACTGTTACCATACTATTTTTGTTCAAAGAATTACCACTGAGGAGTACCACTGTCTTGAACACTGAGGAGTGCTAAAAACGTTATCGATGATTTGACAACTTAAACAAGGTATATATTTGGACACGAATGAATATCAAAGTAAAAGGCCATAAATTGTGGCCTTCAAAGCGATCCTTGACTGTCTTTCAACGCTCGAAAATCATTCATAAAATGACAGCGTCAGTATCGTGCTATAAATAATATATTCTCAATTGATTTAAGGATCCATTTACATTCAGAAAGCTAATGGGGACCTCCGGAAATTGTGCCTTTACGTTGACGGATATGGCGACAAAGGACAACTATTTCAATGATCGAGACTAGTTCTCTTTAAAAAGGCTAAAAGTAAAGCTCTCACAAGCTTCATACTCGAATTATATGCATTTTATTTATGTAATAATCTATATCATTATTTTGAGACTTCATTCAGTTACAGGGGACAATTGCCAAGGCTTAGGAAATAAATAGATGCAGAGCTTCGGTAAATTTTACTCAACTGTAAGCTTGACGATAATCACTGCTCCATACACGTCAAAACTAACTACACCTTCCTGCAGTTTAAGGATTCAGAGAAAACAATATTTTTCTTACTTTTCGATCTACTATCTGTTCTATATTACTCTAAATTAAATGTCTTCTAAACACCAAGAGAGCGAGGCTGATCACCGTGTCTGAGTACTTGTCATCAATTGATGGCACACTAGGCTATTCGAAGGAAATCGACAATAAAGCCTTCAAATATCTCAACTTTATATGTGGAGTTGGCTTCGTATTCTTGGCTGCTGAAGTAATTACTTTTATATCATCTGACTTGACATCTGTGCATATTCACTTTTTTGTAGACGTATATAGGTTCTTTTCGTATTTCATGATAACCATTCACTAGTTGGACTCACTTCCCCTCCTACGCGAACAGAATGCTCTAAACAGAATGTTTACACAAATCTAGCTTTACAAATCCAAGCGACAAATTGTTCGTCGGATTGCCTCCTTGCATGATTCACTGTGCGTCGCAAGCTCTGCTTTGTACTCTCCATTTGGATCCTTCGTCCTCCTTACGACAGGGATAAAGCTTGTGGAAGCGATGTTTTACCTGTTATTGGGTTTAAATTACACTGTCGTTAACAGCGATACGTTCATGCCAAATCGGGTGCTTTTAGTGGTGATTTCCTTTTTCAGGGTGTTGATCCAGATGGCCACCATAGTGTTCTATGTTGGTACAGCTTGGGAAAAAAAACACCAGGAAATATTTTAAATGATAGAAGAGTAGAAGTATCGAAAAAAATGGTTGCTTTTATGGTCAATTCCGACCTAGAACATCAAGTCCGCGAGTTTGAGACTTTCCTTAGGTATCAATTTTGTGCCTGTCTTAGGCTCAAGGTTGGACTATAAAATATAACAAATATAATTGGAATCGAATTGCATTGATGAAAATCCCACTTGCGCTACAGACAAAGGATAAGATTGAAAATATAATTCTCATGACTTGGAAATTTTTCCTTTTTCTCGTTTATTTCTAGTGGAAATATAAAGTGAAACTCTCGTCTTTGCGAATCACATCCCAGGTTATATCTAAAGTCGTGATTCGTAAAAATGTATTTTAAAACTTGAACGGAGACTAAACTGATAAATATGCTCTTCCACTAGCCTAAGTAACTCCTTTAATCCCTAATCAGATCATTTCTAAAAGAATATTACCGCTTTCATTCCTGCTGCCGCTACATTTTGCACTGTTGTCACAAGTGAATTCCTATACCAATTATCACCTAACATAAACTCATTGAAAGTTAAAGCGGATGAGTAATGCTACATTGAGTAGAAAAGAATTTGACCGAATAATTGGTTTATTAACAACCAAAAATAATAAAATATATACATATTAAGCAAAAAATAAAGTGATTATATCCAAATTAAAATTAATAAAGAGGTACCTTTGTCCAGTGATGGGCCATTATGAAACAATTTGTTCCTTTGGTACGAATCCACAAAAAGAACGAGGTGCTACGAATCTGGGTGGGGGGTTATTTTTCAACAAGTCGTACAGAAAAAAGAAAAATAGGTTGGAATGCTGAATGTTTGATACGGAATCATCACTAAGTAACAGATGTTCAAAATAATTTGCGGCCTTGCGCCACCAGACGTTTGGGCTTCCATGATTCCCTTGCAGATCCCACAGCGATATAATTGTGATTCTTATGCCGAATTCGGAGTACTTGACCCGCGTAAACTAAAATTTTTCATTGAAAATTCACCAGAAATCACTTCAAAAGTAACCGATTAGCATTTATAAATACAGAAAAATTTAGTTATCCACGAACACATTCCCAAAATAAATGTGCCATGTGCCCCGAAGGAAACGTGTTCATGGTAAAATATTATTATGAACATGATGTATAGGTACTGTAAGGCTATTTATCGCATATATCTCCAAAATATTGCGTCATAACGAAGAAATTACGAGTTATAAAATTTAATCTGACAAAATTTCCTACATGATGGTTTCTTTACATGCATTTCTATTCCTCATAGTTATCGAGACATTTGCTATGAAAAGTTGCAATTTTATTTTAACGCATAATTTCCTCACGTTTTTTTCACAAACTTTTCCTATTAACAGCTCAGCCATAAGCTATACAGCAAAGTTCAAAACATAAATTATACATAACTATATTATATTTTACATAAGAAAACCGCTCATCGCCCTTTCCCGTCTTTATAGGGTTATATAATAATTATATACCTTTATATTGTGTATGAACATTGTAAAACTTAAATAGGCAATTAAGTAATACAAAAACAATTACTAATTTTATTAAAAATTTATCAAATGTAATAGTAATGGCTAAGAGATATTTAAGAATCAATTTGAATCAACGTTTTGTGGCTCTTGGAGCGAGAGACTCCTGGATCTAGCTCGGTAGGTTCAACTTCGTCTTTGTCTTCTTATTCTTCTTCATGTTCTTCTAGGAATTTGAGGAGGGGCTCCAGCTGGCTTCACAGGCGTATTAGATCAGTTCTGGGTTGTGATAAATAGTAAATTGGAGATTAGTATTGATTTCCAAAATATTGATTTATTTAAGGTAGTTGAAAATAACAACCTGCTGAACACATTGACACCTCAAGGAAACACCTACAAGGTGATACCACCATTGGCGATGCGCCAAAAGTGGAAAAAATAGGTGAAATTCTAGTATAAACTACCATATAAACACAAAGTTAAAGTTAATATTCATGGCTTTAGTAAAACTCACTTAAACATTAAGGTATCACCAAAAAAGCACTCGTGAAACAATGGATTCAATGGCTAAAAAATGTTTCAGACGACACATTTTGTAATGCATACGTTAAAACGAACTCCGTGATAATAGTTTGAGTAACACTATTATGCAGCTCACTTTGCAATATTGTTGTTTACTTGCTCTTCATTAGTTAAATTTCCTGCGTACGAGGCAGTGCACCTCAAAACAGATCGGGAGTAGGGTTGATGTGCAGAGGGACGTCATTTAATACCTAATTGCACTTCGCGCCACAGTACTTGTGGGTTGGAGGGTTTATGTGTACTCGCCCACTTGCGGTCTTCTACCGCATTCCGCCAAAGGCTCATTCGGAAGAAGCTTTGCACCACAATAGGATGCAGACAGCCCCGGAGATGCGGGTGGTGTCGCCGCCTCAACGAGAACTTTAAGTGGCGGCCGTGGGTAGAACTGGGATGTGTGAGCCGAGCGCGGTGGACGCAAGTGGGTCACAAGCGTCACGGGCGAAATCTGGATGAGACTTGCTTTAGAAAACCTTTTTAATACAGTAATACCGGTACTACACTAAGGTTTTTGTAATGGAACAAATCTGGAATCGCTTTGTGGTATCTTGCCCCACCATCCTCCCTACTAGGGTTTTTCAATGGCAATATACCGATAAAAGAAAAAAAACAGGCGGTAAAAGCTTTGGAATCAAGCACCACCGATAATTCCGACAAGTCACGCAAAAGTTAGCTGGTGCCAAAATGGACAAAGTATTTATTATTACAGTCATTTTTTTTTCATCGGAGTCAGTTGAGTGGAAGAATGGCCTGGAACAAACAGGAACAGGAGATCTAAAATCATATGCGAATTGTAGGCAATTCTGCAGTAAGTGGAGTGGAATTTATAGAGGAGTTTAAGTAATTATAAAAAGTTTATTAATTACCAATCTGTGTTAAAAGCCGTGTCTGAGTATAATTGTAATTTCCATTCAACTATGGAATAATTGCTCGGAAGAAGAAGACTGCTGCGAGCGAAAGAAGAGTGTTTCACAGCTTTTAGAAGGATTCGGTTGTGAACCTCTAGAGATACACGCTAGGCTTAGATTGCCCTGGAAATTCAGAACAGTCGTGTTTCAGTGTTACACAGAGAATATCATTTTGACGTCGCACTTCATCTCTGGGTCCGACATGAAAGATAAAATGAGAGAAAAGCACTGCCGAAAAAAATAAGTATAAAAATCCGTCCTTTAAAACACTCCCAAAATACACTTCACCTATTCACATCTCTATAACATTCTCCTTTACACCTTATCGTGGCTGGTGTCCTAACACCCCCTGCCACACGCCCATGCGGCAGCTTGCAGGGTAGTTTGTATGTGTTGGTATTCAATTATTATGAGGTAACCTAATTAACTAAATGAAGCCGTTAAAACTAACCGTTTAACGATATTTTACCATTATGTTAACATATTCAGAATAGATAATTCTTTGAGTGCGAGAACATAATACGACATGCGGGGGTTAATAATTGATGGATTCGAGGGTTGGTGCGAGTGAGCAGGACCTGCAAATTGGAAGGCATGCGCTTGCTCTCAATGCCGTATCTCAGTGACTGCGGGGCAGAAATGGAAAATACTCGAGATTAAACATGCCTTATGCACAAGAAGTCGTTCATCGCAATAAAAATGCAATTGGAAACGCTGAGTTCTCCGTAATCGTCCGGTATGTCCGGAAAATAGCAGAACATGTCGTAATTTCAAAAGTTTGAGTGTGATGCGACACTCCTTTCCTTTATCCCATTACAATAATACATGACACGATTTATTTTCTAACCCAATGGTACAGATTTCGGGAGTTTCTCAATATAAATTCATGTTTCGGGAAATAGGGATTGTAGCATTCGCTTCCCACTGCCAAATTGGAGCCTCTTTAGTTCGTCCGCTACCGAAAACTTAGAATAAGCCTCAAAATCTCTCCACTTGTGCCAGTACTGAAATCTCAAAAGTAAATATTTCAGGACAGTCTTCCGCGAGGCAATTACCTCTTTATTAGTCAGTGGTGTTACGACGAATCCAACCATCACCCTCATAAAACCTCCGAAACTGCCCTTCTCCCAGCCCACATCCCCATCCCTTAACTCCAACCTTCTTCCTCATGCTTCACAATGACCATCCCGTGACACTTCTACGTGAAAAAAATCTTTCTCAAAACCCGTCGAAGAAAGCTATCCAGATGGGTGTGGCAATACTTACGTTTTTAGCGATAATTTGACTGGGCTTGTTCTTTACACCTATTTCTCCTCCCGCCTCTTCTTACCCAACTTCCAGACCCTCCCCAGTCTTCTTTTAGGTCGGAGTGATTTATGCCGACTGGGTATAGTAGGTTAGAACATGGGGTGGCCTGGGGCGTTTGGGGGTGAAGAGTGGCAGGGGGTGTAGGGGGAAATGTTATCTAGTATTGATAATAAGGCGAACTGAAGTGATGAAGGAGTTGGGGGAGGAAAGTGAAGGGGACCTGCCTGGAGCGTAAAGTAGGGGGTGAGCACTGATGGTTTTCTCGGTATAAAGCACCGGGCGGGAGGGGAAAGAGAGAGGGTTGTGCGGGGGTGGTCGTGTTTTGCGGTGAAAAATACCCTACCTCTCTCTTTCTCTAGGGCATGGCATGAGGACGAGATATAAAGGGGAGGGTGATGGAGAGTGGAGGGGATAGAGACTGGGATAGTGTGCCTAAGAGACTGTGGGCGGTAGGTTGAGACTCTCAATGAAGAGTTGCTCATTCCTCGCCTGGAATGACTTCCCCTAGTGAGTTGAAAGAACGAGGAAGGAGAAAAAACTAACTTCACGACTCGAGAAATTTGCTTTCCAGCGAAGGTGCATTCGTTTCCAGATATATGTATGAAATTGAATAAGATGTTTTAAATTAGTAATTTGAGTGACTTTAGGCGAAGGAGAACCTCCTATTGAAGGCATTTATATTATACTGAATTTTCTTAGGTCCCAAAAAATAGCTTAAGGTTTAATTTGATTGCATATACAAGTATTCATCATAAATTCATCTCATTAAATACTAGCTCATTCTAATAATTGGAATTATAACCACCTGTAAATATATCTCCAAAAGCATTTTGATAATTTTTTCTGAGATAGTGTTAGATCGTATATTTGGTTTGTGGGCCAGATTTGAGTATAACTAAAATGCATGCGGCTGGTAATTTCTTTTGTTTCAGGCGTGACTTCGTGGAATTAGCTTAGCATTTAAAAATGAGAAAGATAACTTTGTAATTCCACATATATTTATTTAGAACATGACTTTAGTTTTGACGCACGTCATCATCTTGTAATGTAAGACTACACGCTGTCTCATTATCCATTTAGCCGTTTGCTGTGAAAAGTCAACTACTTAATGCAATGATGATAGGATTTATGTGCTACATGGGTAATTTAGGTATTTAATCAAGATTTTTCAGTTGAGGTGGTGAGAAGTAATTAAGCTTATATATTTCTTTTAATCCCATTCATTGAAGTATTCGTAGTTAAGACTTTTTTAATTTTTTCACTAAAATGAGCGAATTGTCAATTTTGAGTCATTCATTAGGTTTAGCAAATCGCAGATGTTAAGCAAAGGCACTCCCTCGAGAATTAGTTGGCATCACAATTTATTTAAACTCCTGAAGATAGGAGTGTCGAAAATTGCAGTCAAAAGAACCTCAAAAAATATTTTTTTCATGAAAATCAAACATAAAGTTGGACTATAAAGGAGGCACCAGAATTAACGTTTATCATTTTCCAAACGAATGAAAAGGCACGAAAAAATGTGGCGCGTGCTTTTGCCGCGTTATGCACACGACTCCACAAGGGGTTGGGGATGAGAATGTAGAAGTTTCACCTCTGAATCCATTTGGCGGAGTTATCTTAGCATCACGTGCGGGGAGAGAGTCGGTTATCGCCGCCGAAAAAGTTCTTTTGCGGGAGAAGAACAATGTGAGGTGCAGCAGAAGGGTGGGTGTGGGTGCGGAGTGATGGGAGCGTAAGTAGTGAAAGAGAGAGAGAGAACTTTTTAAAATGTAAAAGGAGTCAAAACCCAGCCAAAGCTGGCTGCTTATACCAAGGTTTTCCGCTGCCTATACCTCCCTGTACTGAATGAGTTTTATTCAAATAAATGAAAACTTTCTGGTTGCTATCGCCTTTTTTGCGTCCAAAAGCTTTTACCCAACTGCTATATAGGTATTTGTCGCGTGACGACAAAAAAGACTTTACTGTGTTCAGTTTCTATATGTTTTAACTTTTTATCTTTATATTTCTGGATCTTTAGAAGTTTGTGACTTATACCTCACATCAAAAACCGTAGTCATTGAAGCACCGAATTGTTTATGATACAATAGTGACCTTTTTATCTTTTGATTAATTCATTTTTTAAATCTACAATTCCAAAACTAGTACTTGAATTCACCCTAGCACCGAAAGCACTAGCTTTCTTCAAACTACCGTTAACCTTCCAAAAACTTATTTCCTAAAGCCTTAAAAGTATCTCAAAAATTAGGAAAGAAGTTTGAACCTTAACAATTCGCTAAACACATACACTTACCGATCTTAAATAATAATTTCTTAATTGTATTCCTTGTTATTATTATCTTAAATTAGTTTTATATCGATCGCAGAAGGACAATTATCTCTGATTTGTTGCAACTTACAATTACGTCAAACAGAAAAACATGAAATATGAAATCTTGTGTTGTCATTCATGCTGTTTGAACACAGTGGTGAAAAATCAATGCCGCTGCGCCAGGAATGTTAAAGATGCGCGCGGTTTAAAAATTGCCTCATGTGAGCTTCAATTACATTGCTGATAAAACACTGCAACATGTGTTTATTACGTTTAAACTTAACCATGTTTGATGATCGTTACACTAAGTACACGAGCAAGTATTGTTTTTATCTTTCAAGAAAACATCTTTTGGAAGAAGTGGAGAGAGCTATTTTTCCGTGATTATCGTACATATGCGTGTATTTTAAACTAACACAGCTAATATTCCAATACTATTCTTTGGTTTTCCTATTTATGGAACTTTTATGTCGCAAGGTGTGAACTTTTTTGAATTACAGATATTAGTTGACATTCCTCCTTCATTTTGAATTCTCAGTCAGCAGCAGCTGTGGCTGACGGGTTGCTCAGGAAAAAGAAGGTCAGATAAAAATGAAAGCTGTTAATGCTTGAAGACAAAAGAAGTGTAAAAGAAATATAGAGGTGTAAGATTTTAGTAACTAGTTTGGATTAATGGAGCGGAGGAATTATTGTTACTTTGATGTCGAGTTTCAGGGGAAATGGACAAGTAACGGAAAACCGGGTATGACACCCATGTGTCTCGCTGAATGGGGGCTATGAAAGGATTAGACCCTACCAATCGTCATTCTCGCCTCAAGCAGCGGTAAAAATAAAATCAGACCCAGATTAGGATTTTTTAAAATGTAGAACCATTCAGAAAACTAAATCCCATCAATCGGATTGTTAAATAGTGATTTATTTGCTCAAACTTAGGCTGTATGTGTAATGTAACGCCTAATAATCGTTAGCGTAAATCCTAAATAGCGTAATTGAAAATTAATTGCACCATTAGTATGCAAGAAAAAAAATAGCTCTCCGAAACTTTCACTCCCGAAAAATCGGGCTACCACTAGGCAGTACCGAGTCTATGTATTTGTTTGCCATAGTTAACAACGCAGCGGAAGGATATTGTACACACTCCTAAAAGAAAAATAATTCGACGTAATGGCCGCAAGGAAAGTGAACTATGGTTGAGACAAGCCCAATTCATACAATAAACCGAAATTCGATTAAAACCAATGGAGTTCCTAAAAAAAGTTGCACTATTGTAGATTTCCGAGATAAATGGATCGAAGACAAAGTTGCATTTAACAAGAGTTTTAAATTTCTTTATTTTTCGGGTGTTCTCCCGCGTTTTGTGTTGTAAGGCAGCAACAGTTTTGCAAGCACTCCGGCCCGCGTCTTCAGGTCGAAGATGTCATTTTTATGGCAGTGGAACAACATTTTTTACATTTCAATGAAAGTGATAGAAAGTCGATAAAATATGAATATTCGACCTAACAATTAAAACGGAAAACCTCAATAGCTAAAGTTCTGAATTAGGCATATGAATCCATAACTAAATTTTTATTATACTGAATAGATATATCATTTCATTGATTTTGTCTTAAGTAGCCACCTTGAAGGGTGGCTACTTAAACACCTGAAATTGTAAACAGCTTTCCATAAAAAATATCTAGTAAGTTAATGTGATGCTAATTTTTATTTCATTCAGATCACATGGCATTTACAAGTTATTTCCATCAGCAAGCCAACATAAAAATGCATTGTCAAAATCAGTGGAATTAAGTCTATGATAGTGAAAATGTGAGAAATGTAAAAATTGTTAAAGAAAAGTATGTCTAAGTAAAATTGGAACGGCTAAAAAATGAATTAGAAATCGTGGGAAAATGAGCCTCAAACAGCAGCTTACCCTGTCTTTGAGTAAATGTTGAGCTGACCATCACATAAATTCGATGTCGGATGGTGCATAGCATTGACTGCCCTCAGTAATCTTCTGCATCTTCCCTCCGGTATGCAGAGAAGGAGGAAGTCACTCGTGCTTGAATCCTGAATTTATCTTGGGATCTTAGATCACTACACTCGGTTTATAGATCCTCGAAACGGATCTGTAAAATACATGTCACAACTAGCAATGAAGAATTATATGATAACTGCGTTACAAGTTTGGAGTGCAGCGATGATCAAAGGAGGCAAAGTAGGTGGTTGGAAGACGTAATGAGAGGTGAAGGGTTGCTGAAGGTTTTGATAGAGGGGAGGATGTTGAGTAAAAGGGAAAGGAAGATAATATATTTAACGGACGGTATGAAGAGAAGCAGGACGTATACGGGGAAGAAGAAAGAAATTGTGTGGGTAGATAGAGGTCTGCACCAATAAAACACTACGTAACCACTACGTGATGATTAACATAAAAAAATGTCCGAAAGAGGTAAAAGAGCTGGCATATTTCACTATCGTTAGACCAATGCTTGAGTATTCCACGAATGTCTAGGATCCCCATGATAAGGGGAAGGCAAAGTGCTTGGAAAAGGGCCAAAGGAAGGCAGCAAGGTACGTTTTGGGGAGACATAAAAATACAGATAGTGTTCGCAGCATGTTAGAGGAATTAGGGTGGAGTCCACTTCAAGAGAGAGGAAAAGTAAATAGCTTGTTGGGAATGTTTATATGCTATTCAAAACAACCAGCCTGGTTGAAATTGGAGAAGAGGCTGGAACCACCAAATTTTGTGGGGAAAAATGACCACCCGCTGAAATTCAAATTAAGGAGACAAAAACGAATGCTGCCAAATACTCCCTCTTAAATCGCGGGTTCTTGGAATCAATTACCAGAAGAGCTCAAAAAACCATTACCAAGAAATGTAAATATTAAAAAAAAATGTTACTCATAAAAAAGGAGAGGAGAATTTGATATTTTTGTAGGGATATGTATTTTTGAAACTTTATTATTGTTATTATTATTTCCACCTAAACTAATGTTATGTTACCACCAGACAATGTCTAATTACAATATCAGTGTAACAATAAATAAATAAAAATCTAGAGGACTTTTACCCAAGCTTCCATTTAACCTACCTTAGGTACCGGTATATTCACATGATAATAATAATATTCCTCCCAAACTCTTAAATCTACCCAACTTCCCTGTACCCCACCCACCCCCCATTTCTTCTCAGGACTCCCCCAATTTTCCAGCTGAACATCATTGCTCCCCATCTCCTCTCTTATCTCCAATCCACTCCCACTCCACCCTCCTCTAGGCCTTCCGAATCCGAACGTAAATACCTACTTACGTCTGAGCCCTGGGCCTTGATGGGCCTGGGCGCCTTGCTCCCGGTGCTAGAAATGTTTCACGTCAAGTCCGCTACCCAATTCACATCCCCCCTACCATGTGTATGGAAGCAGCCTCTGAAAGGGTGGTGGCTGTGCTGCCAAGCTAGCAACATGGTCGCCAGTTCTCGATCATAAAACGAGTTTTTGCCTGCAAAATATAAATTTTAGTGCCCAGAGATAAATCTAATTTTTAGAAAAAATGTTTATATGACAATTAAAACTATGACTGAAGCCCTTTTTCGTTCAAAAACTGATCGTTCTATAGTATCGCTTCTTCTATTCCTTTCATAAAATATTGACTTTTTGTTCGACTATTGAGGCCTTTCTACTATGACACTACGAAGGAACCGTTGTGAAAAAAGGATTTCTGTCTGCACTTGTTACACAGTGAGAGGAAGTGAAAGTGGGGAACTCACCGGTTTTAGCACAGTGTGATGATTTTAAAAATTTGAAATTTTTCAGAACCCAAAAAATGTTTAAGGATACAACAACTGGAAAATATATGTATTGTATGTTGATAGAAAACAAAAAATTAAGCGCTGTGAAAATAGTTCATAGAATAATAAAATACTAATATCACTGGCTTATAATTCGCCAAATCTCCAAACAATTTATGGTACCAACGCTTCTTCAAGGCTTGCCGCTAGTTAGCACAAGAAAAAATTAATTATTTATGCATAGAATACATAGTTATTGCCTCTCCATATATTGACAAAATTAGTGAACTAAATAATTTTTCATCCAGCAACAAACTGGTGGCTTTTCACTTGCGGTAGCGACTTAATCCGAAAATGAGTTGGAAACCGTAGGTTAACTCCCTCACAGGAGTATTACAATCATTTGTCCTTGGGGCGTGTGATCCAGCATTTAAATCGTGGAGACTACTACTTAGTAACCCAACGGAAATTTAACGATTCAGATTTCTATCACGCACTCCCTCACGATCCTATTCTGAAATGCCAAGATAATATATCTTCCTTTCAGAGGTCTCCTGAGGGAAGGCTGGGTCACAATCAACGTTAACGTGTGACGCGAGTCGTTGACGGGAATACGTGTAGAGATGGCTAACGGGTAAGTACCGGGAACGGACACAGCCAACGTGTACCGGGAGTACTTGTAAGTGAGAGATGGTCAACTTTCATCTCTTCACGTTTCCCTTACACGGTGAACCAATCAGGACCACAGAAGTCAGAAGATACAAATTGACAAAATGGTGGACGTCCAGTCCATATTTAGCTTTTATTTGAAACTTTCAATATATTTCGCCAGTTTCTCCAGCCAACATCTATGACCGAACGTCAGTACAACGTTGCTCGGTGTCTATAAATGCGCGAATACAAGATAAACGGTATTTTTGGTTCACAGTTTACCTTAATATATCCCGAGCGAGGACGAATCATCTGCAAAACTTGTACACCATAAGGAAAAGTCGTTTATCCCATCGTACGTATTTCATATGTACCTACTCAAAATGATCGTTATTCACAATTATTACATGTCAAGACGTGTTGTGCAGTGTTTATCATTCATTGATGTGACATAATAACGTATATTGTCAGACAAGCGAAGACCTCCCTTTTCACAATGAGGGATTTTCCACCGAATTATTTAACTTCGTACGAGGACTAAAACTCAATATTTTTAAAATTGCACTTGCCTCTGTGCCGTATAACCAGTTTGGATAACTGGACGTCAGATAGCTTCACTTGAAAGGTGATGGATGGCTTATTTCATAGTCTGTCAATCATGTATAAACTCTAATCTAACACAAAACAACACAAGCTGCTTCTTTTACCTACATTTTCATCATTCTGAAGAGGTGAATGCAGCGAACAATTTCATTCGAAATTAGAAATGCCAGGGTATGAATAGGAAACTACCTTAAACAATCCTGGAATAAAAAAACTGCGAGAAAAACGAAGTTAAGGGTTAGTAAATAACAGACTTGCGGGACTTGGTTTAATCCTTCCAGTAACTTCAGTACTAATATAATTACATTATAAAAAAAACAATATTATCGACAAAAATCAACATTTACTCATTTATCGCTTGCTTTAGCAGGAGGTGGAGAGCAACCTTTGGGGTGATAATCGTAATAAAAATAGCAAGACACGGAACATAACTAGGGCGTATTCAGGAAATACCACGGCACATTAGCGTAGCAATAGCATCTTCCTGCATCACACAAAAATTACGCCTTTGAAAGAGGCTGATCAACGTACGTAGTTTCCCATTGTTCCTTCAAGGCTGAATATTTCATAGCGATTTGTCATTTTAGTAGGGAAACTTATGCTCTGCATTTTTACGTCTCAATGTGTAAACTAAAGACGTGACAAAGAAAAGACATATTGTTAATTATAGTAATACATAATACATTAAATCGGTGCGAAACTTTCGTATATTCAACCTTCCCACCTCCTCAAAATGATTTATTCTTAATATAAAGAGATCATTTATAAATTGCACGATTAAAAGCAGCATACATGTCTCCTCTCGACAATAAATCTTTCTTCTTCGTTGTTTATTCAAAAAGTCTCCGTGGGAGTGTTCTTGATTTGTTACGCTTTAGTCTAAAATATTTTTCTGTTAACTTAAATTATAAAAAAGCCATGTGTTTTAAAGTAAACTGACCATGTTATGTCAGAAGCTGTGATTAGCAGCAGTCCAATATATAACACTTTGTCTTCGTCCATTTCACTGAAAGTCTTTCACTACATATTATGTAAACTAAATAACTTAAGTTTTTAAATAAAAATGCAATCTTCACCTATGTTTACATAGACTCTTGCATGAACTCGCCGTTGCGCTTACGACAGTCAATTTTCCCGGGAGGTGCCCCGTAACGTCAATTGTGTCCGTAGGGTGAAAGTTCCCGTCTCACGTTATCACGTTAACAGTTCCCGTCACACGCTAACGTTGATTTTGTCAGAGCCTTTATAAGAAAAATTAAAAATGAATCTCCTGAAGCAAAGTCTATAAACATTATATACTCTAGGCCTCGGAATAAAAATGCCTTCAATGCGGAGAATTATGAGGTGATATCAAAAGATATAAGCATATTGGAGAAATGGCAATAAATAAAACCCCCCCATCTAATAGATTATATATTCATGCATGCGTCCCTTTCCTTTATGGCCTACAATGGCTTCATTACTTTAGTTAATCGTAATAAATGCGACATTCTTCGATGGTTTGAGATGTATAACTTTAATGAATATAGCGATGTAATTTTCACGTCCCACTGCGGAAAACAATTACTTGCAGTAACGTAACTTTTGATATATCCATTAACCTAGATGGCATTAGCCGTTCTCAGGATCTGATGGCTCGAATATTTTCTTAAGGCTAGCTTCTGTACCTTCGCATAGAATACAGTGGATTTCTTCCATAAGTTGAATATGAAATTAAGTTTTTTGGGGATACCGGGACTAGCCAAGATTCATTACATAAGGAAATACAGGTTATAGTACTTAAATTATATCCACATGCGTAGAAGAAATAAGAAATGCTGAAAAACTACTGTCTCAGGCAAGCATAAAAGTTAACGAAAGTATTTTTCGGTAGTAGTAGTCAAAGATAGTTAATTCTAGCCGATTCCTACCATCATCATACAAAGGATTCCATTTGGGTGGTGTGTGTGTGTCTGTGGTGGTCCCTGGCGAGGAAATAACTTTCCCGTTGACTACCACAGGAGGGTATTCTGGTGGAGAGGCTGTGGTTGGTCCCTGTTGCGGAGTCCCCATTCCCGCAAGCCAACACAGTAAGTGTTTTTATTTTTGACGAGTTGTGCATATATTTTACGGTCATTGGAGAAATTTTTTATCTGGTTAATCCATAGAGGCCGTAGGGCTCAACTATCTTGATTCAAAGATAGTTACCATAAAAAATTCATTCCTTTCAAAATTTTGCCGAAATATTTCAAAAGAGAGCTCAGTGGTATGTATTTAAAATGGCAGAAGATATGACGAACATAAGACCTGATATATAAGAGAGACCTGATAAAAGGGAAATTAATAGTTCCGATAGGAAAGCTTAGATATGACTCTAAATTTAAATAACTTGAGGTAAAACTATCTAGCCAAACAGAAGAACACTATAGGTTTATGTACCAATCTGTTACAGATTTTACACGTTTCTGGATCTATGTACTACAGCAGAAAAACTTGCTTAGGTTTATAAAAGTTCTTGATCCTGAAAATATGCTTAATAAAATATGCTTATGTTTCTAGGTATTCACTAGTTTCACAGATGCTAGGTATACACTAACTCTACACAGCAATAACATAGCTAAGCAATGTTACATGGGAAGTAAAATTTACGTAGTTATGTGACCTTGTGTTTCGGTTTGAATATTCTTGTTTGAGACGAATCGTTGCAGCGAGGTGATGCGTTTCATGCGTGGGGATACAACGTAACGACTTTGGCGCGCTTTGGAAGAATATTGAATTCCTCCACTACGCATTAAACCATCTCATTCTCTTCCATTACTTTCCCCCTCCCTGCTCTTCAGTGAACGCCATGCTTTCCAATATCACGCAACCTCGATGCGCGTAAATAACTGTTAATCCGGCCGTAAAAATTCGGCTCTCGACCTTCCCGGCATCGATTTTAAATCCCATTATCGGTTCGGGCCCTGTAAGAGGCAACACCCTACTACTTCATCCCAACGTCTCATGGCTAGAGAGAGAGAGAGAGATGGAGATATAAATGTAGAGAGAATAGGAAAGGAGGAAGCGTATCTTAAAAAGGAAAAGAGGAAAAACACGAGGCTCCACATAACACGGCGAAAGAGAAGGGGGTTTATAAGAGGTCTTAAAAGTATAAAATAGAAATAGGCCCTCTTTTGTGCACATGACCGTGAAATCAGATTCAATCAATGAGTAAAAGAATACTTGTAATCTCTCATTTCAGCTCCGAAGAAGACATTTAACCCATCCTTTTCTTTTAATGAAGAGAGAGTGACGAACTCAAACTCGAAGAAGTTAGGAGATGACCTTCTTACAACCTTGAAGAAAAGGGACAATGCATTCTTCAGATCAACCAAAGGAAAGAACAAAAGCTATTGGGAGGAGTAATGGTCAGCCATTTACTCAAATTGCTCATGAGGAGTGGGGTTGGAGGGGAGGAAACGAGACGAGGGCATTTGATTTTGCTCATTGCCCGATGGTAAAGAGTCGGTTGCGAATGCCAAGATTCACTTATTACGCAAAACGATATCCGACGCTTTTTGACTTCCTGTTACATACAAGGCAACGTAAGGTTTCGTGAAGTCCCCTCCCCTCTAATTCATACGTAAGTTAACATATATATTTTTGGACGGACGTGCATAGAATCTCTTTTTTATGGATGATGTTTTGCGCAATTATTTGAAATTATGAGGAATCAGTAGATACTTGTAATACACCAGATACTATTTTAGGGTCGTAAAAGTGCTCAATATGTAAAATATGAATTGGATTCTTCCAAAAATTTCTGGAAAGATCCAACACTTAAATCCCCCGTCGGCGTAGCCTAATTTATGCTATAGTTAAACCTTTACCCGGTAAATACCGCTGTTTTTTACCGTTTATTTTCGAGATATAAACTAGATATTGGTATTTTTGTTTGAAGGCTTTCGCAGCTTTTCTTATCTATGTAGGATGATGCTTTCGGGCAATGCTGCGTTTTGTTCATTACGGGACACATCAGCATTTGCCAAACATTCCGCCTCAAGCCCTGTACATAAAATAATGTTCGACCAAACACGGGTCTTGGCCAAGACTCAAGAATATCATCCGCGCTTAAAATGTGAGGCCATAGAAATAGCCAAAAGGCCAAAATATTTTAATAGGGAGGATGGATATATATCCTTAGAAGGGTTTGGAAAGGGTTCTTGGCTCCAGCAAAACCCAACGGCTAACGTCTTCCGAAAAATATTCAAATCGGCTCAACAATGGTGCAATGGACATCGATGCTATATAAGAGCGAACTAAAGCCCGTAAACGCTCATTCTCCTGATGACGCTTCCAGTAAGAGAAGCGAAACGTTGAGATTTTCGTAATGAAAAAACCGCAGCATTGCCCGAAAGCATCATCCTACATAGATAAGACAAGCTGGGAAAGCCTTCAAACAAAAATTAATATCCTCTACGGGGAGGACATTTACAAGAAAATAAGAAGACTGGAATGTTTTCGGAGTAAGAAGAGTAAACTTCTGTCATCCGCTGTTTTTTTACAACGGTGCCGAGATACGGAAACAATTCCTACATGTATGAAAGTCAATCATCATCTTAAGACGCCAAAGGCCAAGAGGCATTCAAGAATTCATCGGTGGTAGGGACTCTTTCATAAAAAACACGGCACATTTCATTGAAATTCTAAAAGATCTACGAGTGACTAAAGAAGACCTAATAGTCAGCTTTGATGTGGTGTCGCTGTTCACCAAAGTTCCTGTCCCTGATTCGGTGGAAATTCTAAAAACTCTAACAGAGGATGGAATGCCGAAGGACTATCCAAAATTGGCTGAATTCTGCCTCCTAAACAACTACTTCCTTTATAACGGAGTTATATTTGAACAAAAGAGCGGAGCGGCAATGGGTTCCCCCCTCTCTCCCGTTATACCCAATTTATATATGGAGTATTTTGAAAAGAAGGCACTGTACTCCTCCGTAGATAAAACCATCATGCTGGTTCAGATATGTGGATGACACTTTTGTGATCTGGCCACGTGGAAAGGAGCAGCTGGAGGCTTTCCATGAACACCTTAACAGTATCCACCCAGAAATTAAATTTACGAAAGAGCTAGAAGAAGGAGGTTGTCTGCCATTCTTGGATGTCATGGTGAAAAGGAGAATAGACGGTAGCCTGGAACATTTGGTCTATAGAAAGAAAACCCACACCCATAGGTATTTGAATTCGGCGTCCCATCACCATCCAATGCAGAAATATTGCGTAGTTTAAACTTTAAACCACCGCGCCAGAATTGTGTGTGATGCCGAAAATCTTGACAAAGAAATGGAACATTTAGTGTGGGATTTCAAAGGAAATGGCTACAACACATCCTTCATAAAAAGAGCAATGAAAGAAAGGCAACAACACCATAATGATGACAACCGCAAGAAGAAACCATTGGCGTACGCATAAATTCCCTACATCTCCGGAGTCACTGACAGAATTGCTAAAATCCTGCGGAGAGGAAATATTGTGACTCTCTTCTGTACGGTGAAGAAAATCAAAAACATCCTGCCTTCACCGAAGGATAGCCATCCTCCCCTTCAGTCTATGGGTGTGTATGAGGTTCCCTGCCGCTGCGGCAGAAGCTATGTGGGATAGAGTAAGCGAGCTATCTCTCAAAGACTTAAAGAGCACAAGAGAGCGATGGAGCAACATAAATGGGACACATCAGCGGTTGCCGAACATTCCGCCTTAAGCCCTGGACATACAATAATGTTCGACCAAGCACGGGTCTTGGCCAAGACGCAAGAATGTCATCCGCGCTTAATATGTGAGGCCATAGACATAGCCAAAATCTTTTAATAGGGAGGATGGATATATATCCTTAGAAGGGTTTGGAAAGGGTTCTTTGCTCCAGCAAAACCCAACGGCTAACGTCTTTCGAAAAATATTAAAATCGGCTCAACAATGGTGCAATGGACATCGATGCTATATAAGAGTGAACTAAAGCCGGTAAACTCTCATTCTCCTGATGACACTTCCAGTAAGGGAAGCAAAACATTGAGATTTTCGTAATGAAAAAACGCAGCATTGCCCGAAAGCATCATCCTACATTGATATAGGTATATTTACACTTTTAGAAACCTGTACTTTAGGGAAACTACACGATGTTTGATGTCCTAAAAACTTTAGTTTTTCACCAGACGATTATACAAAAAGAAAAATATGATCTCATGAGTAAATATCATCGTATATTCGAAGATCTCAGACTTTCACACCGCTTGAGTCAGTCAATGTTAAAAAAAACCTATCCCACGTCCCCTTAAAACATATTATTTATGAAATCATTGATCTTTTTTCAGGGGAAGAAAGGTTTTTGTTAAATAAAAGATGTTATTTACTAATTTGGCAACGTTTCATATAATATATTTTCTTCGTCATTGCTTAAGAATACATTAGCTGAAATGAGTTTTCCACCTTTTGTGCACGTTCTCTTATATTTGGTATGAATTATAATATTCGAGATAGTACACAAAACACAAGCAAACTTTTTCTAAAAATGTTTTAGTCTTTATGAAGCGAAAATAACTTTTTCAAACGTTGTAAAATGAGTAAATAAAATCTATTATTTAATTTTGAAGATTCGGGTACTAGCCACGGTATTACATTTTACGGAGTCACCCGCAAGTGCACACAAGTGCGATTTTCCGCAGAGAAAAAATCATTCGCCTTGACCGGGATCACGGTCAAGGCTATGACTCTGTGGAATATTGCATCTATTATTTAAACTAAGACCCATTTTATCCTTAAAAATGTAAACAATAAATTGATAAAAATATGATGAGAAAATGTTAAGTATGTATAATAATTTATCGTTCAATCAAGCTCATTTGTCAATTACCTATACATTTGTCTGGATAAGCATCTGTGATCAATTAATAAATCTGTCAACCACGGTGGCGACGGGGTATAGTCCTCGCCTGCTAATCCGTGCGCCACGAGTTGGAGTCCCACCTTAGTGGATTTTTCAATACTCAGGAAAGGGGATTTGTGTTCGTCTATTGTTCATTTGTACCACGTTGTGTAAGGGCCAGCAGAGCTGTTTTTGGGGGTTATGAAAATAAAATAAATAATATGAATAATAGGCGTAGCACCCTTACTTATGGCTCAAATGTTTCAAAACAACTAAGTATGAGCATTATGGCATTAGTATACCTATAGCCATCCATTTACTTATAAGGACATGTCCGCGAGTAATGACGAAATAGACGAATCCATGAGAATACCTCACCGACACTCTTAACAACGATTTTATCTTGAGAAGTTTTTTCTCTCAACGACCCAGTTGACAGCATACCGCAATGTGCGCTTCGTGCATACTTTTTTGCTCTCCAAAATTCATCCCTGGAACCTGCTCTGCTCACATTTCATGGCCACCCACGATAATAATCCCTTTCCGTCGTACCACTTAACTTCAAAGGACTTTCGCCGTAAGCATAGGGATTATGAGGTTGTTCTTATCAAGTTAACACGATGCGGTTTACGGTGACGAAGACGAGAAAGAGTATGGTGGGGCGACACGACAGGGCCTTTCATGCGGTTACACAGCGAAGGATGAGGGGTGGGGGGGCAGAAGAGTGTTTCGGTTGCGGAAAGGATCAACGGCCCTTGAGGTGAGGATGAGAAGGAGCATCTTACGAGGAAACCTTACACTCTATCCTTCCCGGCGCCTCTCCCTTCTTCAAACACTTCGTTGGCGCCTCCCTGCGAAAGAACGAAAAAATGGAGGCATTGGAAAATAATGGCATTAACGGAGCAGAGATTTTTCCACTTAGGTACTTAACGCGGTGCTCTTTTGACGACATGGGAATGAAGATTTTGCTCGTTAAATTCCCATTAGTGGTAAATGTGGCTGTAATCATAGGATTTTCTGTTGTGTTAGATAAAACTTCTGGCCATATTGCTGGCACTCGCACGTAAGAGAAGCAGGAATCCATTTAGTTTTAGAAAATGTTCAGTTGATAATAGGTTTGAACATCCTCACTCAATATCGCACTGCTTGAAACGTAAAATTCATATGATATCAACATTTTTCGGGTGGCGTCCGCGTATGATGTTTAGGATCACAACAGTTTCGCAGCTATCCTGTTGGCGTCCTCAGGTGAATGATAACGAGAATATTTTTCGTTTAATTCTTATAGAGGCTAAGTTGGCTAGATATGGTGGCAAATTCGGCCGACTCTGCGCCCAGTCATGGAACAGCATCGTGATTGCGCGGGTGACTGATTACTCCTTTCCTCGCGCTGTATAGTGGGTATAGCTCTCGCGAAAGCTTATGGCGATCGGATGCTCGGCGTTTGTGTTGTACACGTCGTACAAATTGCATTTTTTATTATACACTCATGCATGGGATAAATGCCATGTCTTCGCTTTCCCCTACATCCCTTTTTCCTACCCCTTCCACCAAACCTTACCCCTCCACGACGTATTCTTCTGCGCATCCGAACGCCATAAGCTTTCGCCAGAGCTGTATTCATCTTCTCTGTGGAAGTCCATAAGTGTTTTAACGATTTCGATGGCTTTTCTAATGATTCTCGGGAAGTACATACCTTTTCTTCTTGGTGATTATTTTGGCGTCTTTGTATTTTATGCTATGCCCCGCTTCACTGCGAAAGTGTCGCGTGATCTGATGCCGTCGTGATCTTCTGTCGGGGTACGGAAGTAAGATAAGGGCGAAGTGAAAAAAGAAGAAGAAAATTGAGTAATGTCTCTAATTAAGATACCAATATCTCTTAATGCTTGAAAAAAAAGGATGAGAACAATGAAAATCTTATATCAAACAATTTATTATGCATATTCATGTCTGTAAAATATTTCGAACTTGTTATTGTTTTGTTACTGAAAGAAAGTTCATAGCAACAGGGAAAAAATTAAAGTGCAAGCCATAGTTTCTTCATCTCTAAAGCCAGTATAAGTTTGAGAACTTGGGAAAAGTCTCTACCGGTCTTTATTTTTGCCTAAGCCTCATTTCCTATTCTGTGAAAAAAGAAGCTTAGGAGTCCTGACTAATCACCGTCACCTTATATGGGGAAATTAAATATCACATTAGAAGTAAATCATTCAGAAGTACGAGTTACTTTACTACTCACCTAAATTACTCTACAGCATCTCCATAGAAATATATGCTATGTCTATTAAGGATGGGAAGATGAAATATTTAATTCAGATTCATTTTAGCCCTTATGATCTCCCCATTAATATTCGCAGTAGCTCAATACAGTTCCTTTCGTCGAACTTAACGCTCACCAAATACAGGAAAACTAATATGTACCTGTAATATTTCTGTGAAATAATTATTGAACTCCTTCAGAGTCATTTTATTTTTTTACCACCATTTTGGTCTCCGCAGGTTATCATCGGTATATTGAGATATTTTATCAAACAGAAATACAAGCATCAGCTGGGGAAAACAAAAAGAATATCCTCCGTTAACTACTAAATAATTCCTTCTACTCTCTTCTTGCATAGCACTTACCTCGAGTTATTCCACAATCTGACGTGATATCGAGCAACTTCCACTATTAACTCCATCTATCGGACCCACCGAGTGAGTGTGCCCGTACTATACGATACGTCCATCAGCGTGAGCAAGCTGACTCTGTGCGCATCCTAAATTCTTGAGTGAAATTAAGCGTTGAAAAGTAACTAATCTTTTCCGCAGATCACGCAATGAATAACGCTTCCCAAATGAGAATCTGAAATTATAAATTTGGGTTCGTTTTTAGCAATCACTAGAGATGATGAAGGCACGAAGTCCCCAAGAAACCCAGCGCGCCTTGATGTTCACCAGCACATGTACTAATAGCTACGATTGTTTTGAAACGGTGGAATCTTTATTGCCTTGATGTTTTTCTGTGACTGACTGAATAAATAAATCCAAGAAAACCAGTGGGGAGGAAATTAAATTTCCCGGAAACTTCGCAAAATTCAACCCGAAAACATTTAAATTCCACTCTGCAAAGAAAAATGTATTAATGGGTTAATTGTAAGGGGCCATATCGTGAATCTGGAGTGATGTCTACATTTATTTTAGGAGGTTGACGCTTCTCGAAAATAATTGGTCTCGCAAATTCGTTTTGTCAATTATTGCATCGGGCATTGATGTTTCTTTATGACAGGGGGAATCTGATCTCAAAATACATCTATTGCTGCAAAGCAACGCAAAATATTGGGAAATCTGTCGATGCTTAAATAAGTACGGTGAGTTTCAATCAATTCATCAAAAAGAGTCCGAGTAAAGTAAATTGATGGTAAACGCTAAACCTTAAATACAGCATGCTGCTTGGAATAATAACTTAATTTATAATGCAAGGCACAATAAAATATGTACAGAGTAAAATCTTAACTGGGAAACCAACATTTGTGCTACAGTTGTTTTCTTGAATGGCTGGCAGGTGTGATCAATCAATTTTAATACGAAATGTAATTTTCTTTGATAAGTTTAGACACCGGCTTGCTACGATGGATTCACCGGTTCGAGGAACAATGATGGGCTTCATTAGAATTTGAATGGGTTATCATCTGATTATTCCAAAGTGCTGTTGCTCTAGTTATAAAATGGCAGAAAGTCGTTGAAAAACGACCTCGGAAGTCGAAGCTCGTTTTAACGGAAGTATTTTTAATTTTACTAACAATGAGTAGGTGCTCCTTATGTATCTTTTCACGTTTTTACTATAATATATCAGAGTTAATGTGAAACGGCGGTGAAGAATAACGCACGGAGAAGAATAATTGCGTTACGAAATTTTCCTACGGAGAGGAAATAGTTACACCATTTGTGACGTAATAAGGAGCCCATATGAAGCACTGTCGGGATTTATGGTTTTTTTAAGGATTACATTGTGCTTCATACGTTTTGTAGTTTGCTTTTTATGCTATTGAAAGCGGAGTTTTTGCCTTGTATGTCGAAAAAATGCAGTATAAACGCCGAATTCGCCGATATTAGCCTAAACAATTAATAAAAGACTAACAGGTAGTATCCGCAGCACTATCGCATAGATAACGTAAAATTTCTAATTGTGAACCTGGAATGAACATGAGTTGTAGAGGCGTTACTGTAGATGTAAGTCATACTAGATGACTTGAGAACTCTGACATAGAAGTCATAAGATTGCAATTGTGAAATTAAAGTTGAGACATGGGGATCATGCTTTACATCGGGTCGCCAATGAACCTCTAGAATCTATATCCGATATGCATGTAGGAAACTGCGGGGTATCCTTGAGTATTGGGTCAGTTTTTCACAGTAAGGGACAGAGAGGAGGATAGGAGGAGTAAAGTAGAGGCGCAAGAAAAGTGGGTTTCCAGATCCAGTGAGATAGGCGACTTGTAATGGAACAGCAAATATTATAATAATATTTAAATTTCAGCGTTTTCAAAAGTCAGAGACTGATCGTAAGGCTCAGTTATGTGACAGGCACAAAATAGGCAGGGTTAGTAGATTCCGTGATTAACCGTGAATGTGAAGAATAATAGAACGTCGTAATTGATAGCCTGTCGCCTGCAATTGGAAATTATTTTACTTTCTACGTGATGGCCAGGATCTTACATTGTTAAAACGGCTGCCTCACCCAATAAAGTTAATGCCTCCCCAGAATTTATTAAATTGGGTACCACATCCAATTCTTGGGTTTAATTATTTAATTATTATCTTCAGAGAATAGTTTTTCTAACTTTAATGCATAGCAGTACTAAATTCATAAACTTCTGTATCTCGATAAATCCGCACTTTTAAGTGGACAAGAAGATATGTAGTTTATGGCATGAAAGCACCTTAGGTTTCTCGAATAATAAGCTCGGAGTGGATATGTATGTCTGCATGATATTATGGTAACACAGTAATGTTAAGAACACATGCTTCCCACTTTACTTCACTGCAATTGCTACAAAAGAAAGTTTCAAGTTAGCAAATATTTGATGATAATATTTTGTTCATCGCTAAAGGTTTGCATGAAAAATCTTGAAGTATACATGCCATCTTCCAAATACTGTGTTTAGAAGGGTCTGCTATTTGTTCTCTGATACATCCTCAGTCAAAATATTTTTTATTTTAAATACTGAACAATATTTTGAAAAAGTATGATAAAATGCCCCTACAGTACTATCTTTACTCATAAAAATGGTATGTATGCATGTAAAATTGCAATGTAATTAGAACAACGTTCCATGCAAATCAGTTGTATGAGCTAAGAATAATGGATATCCTGAATCCATTTGAAGAAATCAATTTCGGAACCATAACATAAATCGGACGCCCGAATCACTGATTTGCCAAATTTCTCCACTGGAATTGATCAACCGTAAATGTGACACGCTCCCTTAGTCCGCCATAGGTTAGTTATTAATTTCGCTGACATGATAGTTAGATGGTGCTCGCGTCATCCAAGCGTTGGAATTGATTGAGCGGAACGCTGCCGATGCAGAGCCAAATGTAATTCATCATGAGCCATTGGCTGTGGAGGGATCGATATTCCACGGTGACCTCGCAAAAAAAGCTCGTTTCTCACAAACTTTATCCCCAGAAGCCATAATTTGCTGTGGTCATTGTAAGCTTGGGTGTGCAGCGAAACACACTCACCAAAGGCAATAATATTTGGCGGAACAGAAAGAAGAATTTAAATAGAGAAATGGAAGAAGTTACGCTGGCACTAAATTTGAATATATTCTTGTTTATTCATCCTAGATGATCTATTGGGGCTTCATATATCCTTTTACACGCCTAATACTAAATAAAATTCTTATTAAATGCTTATTAAATAAACAACATTTTCACTCATTTCTGTTCGCATGTGATCCTTTTAAATTTCCACACGAGCTACATTAGCAAATCAATACATTTGTAGATAGAGATCATGTGGGTGGAGGGTACCAATCTACCGTCTAGCATGTTGAACTCAATACTCTCACAAAAGCAAAAAAAAGAGTTATGCATTAGCTGAACGGTCAATTAGATGCTTCCGCTTTTGTTTATCAGTAGGTTTTGTTGGAAGATTCAATTACCTGTTAGGGTGTGAAATGTAGCAGGCAAATAAGGAATCTCATTTGAAACAACTCCTTTGTGCTGTTTGAAACAATTTAATTGTGTTTATTGGCCTGGGCTCGAGAAACTTTTAAGTGAATTTTAAAACACCAGTATAATGTATGAATAAGACATGACCAATAAAAGAATATGACAATGTTTTTAATTTATTTGCAAATTAGGTCATTTTCGTAGGCAAAATATTATAAGTTATCAAGTAGGTCAACGAAAAATAAAATTCAATTAATCATTTTAAAGGATTTTTCCTTATTGTAGAAATATGTGAGGATTCTGGGTGTTGGAGATATACTAATAAAGAGCTCTTGTCTTCATTTTAGTAGCAACTCTTTTATCACAATTCAAGTCTTTAATGAAATTCATAATTTTATTTCCAGCATGTTTTAATTTCTTGCCATATATTATATCAGTTTTCACTCCTAATGAATCGCTGTAATGTAATTGAAACGAATCGAACAAATGAAGGCGTGGTTAGAGGAGGAAACTGCTGGAAATTTAGCAGCGACTGAATAAGTCGGTGGTGTAGGTAAGGAGGGGCCAGTGAATTCTGAAGGCTGTTTTGTATAGGAGAATGATAGGTAGGCGAGGTAGAGGTAAACCAATATTACGACCTCTGTATGGGATGAGGGTAGGCAGGAAGTATAGCGAATTGAATAAACGCAAAGGGTACAAAATTAGTCTCCTTCTATAGAAGTAGCAGATGAGTAGGCAGAAGTCAATTGTGTACCATCCAAACCTAACTCATTCAGTAGACAGGTTATAATAATAACATGGATGCGATTAATGAATCTTTTCTATAATTAAATAAGATATTGTCCTGGTTTATTTACGTTTGCATTAAAAATGCATGTTTCCCTTAAAATAACTGGCGTAGTTCAGGCACAAGCTATGAAACTATGTTCGGGTGCTTAGTGTATTTACTTGATTTCAATGAACGTGCGCATCGACAAGAGTATTGTTTTCATGCAAAAAATTCAAATTTGATTCCCAACCAAAGGAAAAACTCAAAGCATGTCGATGGGCGTATGCAACACTTCGTTTATTTTTCTCAAAGAGTTCACCATAATTCTTTCACATTTCAATTCAATGCTTATAACAGTAGGTATTAGATATGTTGCAGGGTATTAAAAACATCTTGCTCTGAGTGTTTTATGAAGAGAGTTAATTAAAAATCATATAAAAAAAGAATGTACTCACATAAATTCAGAAAAGTCGCGCATAAACTATCCTACCTCATGAAATAAAACACTTGTGAGTAATAGTGGGTTATTTTAGCTTAAAGGAATGGAAAGATAGTAAAAAATGAATGTTTTTTCAAAATGCCCTCATAAAAAATATTTCAATACTATCAGCAAAAAATAAATCCTTGGGAAAATGTATGCGAAGCAATTAAGCAATTTCCCTCTAGAGTTAAATTTTTAAAGGATGTCCTGCATTGAATGTTCCTCATTCTATTTTTATTTTAGTCATAATACAGATATGAGAAAGCCTTTTGAATTCTATTGCATTCAAGAAAAGTACTGACGAGCTTGTAGTCAGCAAGCTCACGTCAAAATGCTTAGTAAATAATATAAAGGCTATGTGCAATGAATACTATACTACTTGGTTTTGTGAGTAAGAACAATGCGCATAATGGCTTACATGGAATGAAAAATGAGATGTGCTGAATACGCACACCGAGGAGAGGAATATATTTTTAAAAAGGCATACCAGCGATTCATAGCTTTACTGTGGCTTCTAATCCAATGGGTTGGGCTGGAAAAGCAACCTCCTTACCCTCAGTCGGCGTCCTTTGCCTTCCCCTGCCCTTTTCCCTCACCCTTAAACTCCTCGCAAACTGACTTCATCTCTCTACCACCTCTTGCTACGTCGTCATCTCCCAACTACTTCCCCTTCTCTTTCATAAACAGATCTCTCACATGCGAAGAAGCAACTAAGCATCTCTCGGAGACTGGACGCCAGAAAAGGAGAGAACTTCTTAGGCGGGAGAGATTTAAGGAGGAGGTTTGGTTGGATGAGTGGCCGGTAGAGGGGGTGAATGAAGGAGGTGAGAGAAGGGTTCAAAGGAGGCAAGGAGGGTGTTGCTCGCGGATGAGAAGAGCCAAGGGAAATCGGACTCGCCGCTAATGAGAAAACTCTCCACTAGAGAGCACCTCTCACCGTGTGGCCCCTTCTCTACCATGTCCTCCCACCCCTTAATTCTTGGGCCTTCTCAACCAGGTGCTCTTGCTTATGCTTCTGCTAATGCTGACCTGGATAATTTAATGAGCGCCTCGAGTTGCACCTAGACTTTGGTTGAGTTCTCTCAAACATGCTTTGATTTGGGGAAACCACGCGAGTGTTTTTTATCCTGTGGAGAAACAATAGTTTCTCTCGTTTGTTCGTAAGCAAAACGTTCCTCTATATATGCCCACTTAGACGAGTATGTATTTGGAAAACCTCATTGAAAAGTAGTAAACTGAGCCAGATTTACCTTTGGGAAATATAAATAATAATCAATACCATTGAGACAAGGATACATGATAATCTTTAGTTCACCGTATATCTTGTAATCTTTATGTAAATACCTATTCAGAGACACGTTGGATAAATTTGCGACAGTGGGAAAACAGATAGAAGTAACATCAGGAATGTCAATTTGAATGACTGGAACATTTTAGGTTAACTTGCTTATAAATATCCCAGACAGTGCAGTGAAAACATATAAATTGGTTGATCAAGCCTGATCACATACATCAGAATGCTCTGAAGAAAGAAGAAAAGCTGTGGAGTATACATCATCCCTTCGGAGTTAGTGAGGAATTTAGGCAATATGCGATGTACGATCTTTTTCAGAACTTAATCGTAAGATCTATGAGGAAAGAAGTTTCGGCAATTGTCTCGCGTAGAGAAAAATGGCATATCAAACTGATGTTACAAATATGACTTAGAATTAAAAAGGAAAGAATACAACTAATTCTTTGAACTTCTGGGAAAGCACTTTCATATAATAGGGTAAAGACTACAATGAAGTGAAATTCAGAAAGTCAGGAAAAGTTATAGTCTTTATAAGTCACTATAGCATCATACATCTCAGCCTTAATAAGCATGGATTGATTAGACGGATAGTTAGTAAATAAAATATGAGAGGACAGTATATAACCACGAGTATTTTGTAGAGTCTTCACCTGAAGATGACGTTATAGTACGTCGAAACCCGGGTCGTGCAAATAAAATTATCATTGTGGAACCACAAAGTTGAAGTTTTTCATTTATAAAATGAATAAGTTCCACCACGTAACGCCTGAAACCACCAGTTTTATTAACGTAGATATTAAAGCTGTGTTTCTACATGGTTTTCTCCATACAGATGTGTATTCTTGGTAGATCTCTTCCTTCTCCGCCATAACTGCTACATTATCAGCAAAACGTAGTAAGCTAGTTTCTTCTCCATGCTCTTGTATTGATGTTTTTAATTTTCCTTCATGCCATTTATTGTTTTTTAAATGTAAATATATTGAAAACAATGGGGGACAAAGCACATTCTTGTCGTACTCCTTATCTCCCTTCTGTATATTCCGCATTACTGCCACATTTATCACCGCCAGCTTTTCTTCATACTATTCTTGTGACATTAATAGATACTCCTATGCTCTTTAACTCATCCAGCATTTTGTTTCAATCCACAATGCCAAATACTTTCTCTTGGTCAATGGAGCAAATATATGTGGGCTTTTCCTTTAGCGTCTTCTTCTCCCTGATAAGTCTAACGACTAAAATAGCTTATCTCGTAAAGTTTAAAGCTAACCAACCCGGTTAAGACCATAATCACCCAGTTGGGAACCAGAGAGCTCTAAATTCAGAGCTTCTCTCGTCCCCCTGATTTTCCGGAAACAGAATAGGCCTTCATCCAGGATTTCTTTCTTCTTCTGTTCCGTTCTTATGAAGATGATTCCGGTCAGACTTTTCGAAGCATGAGCTGTAAAGCTAATTGTCCTGAAGTAATCACATCGCTCGGCTCTTTTCTTCTTTGGGTTAGGGATGATTTCACTCTTTTATATTTCCATTGCTATTTTCCCGGTTAAACTAAACTAGAAAAAATCAGAAACGAAACAAATAGAAGAAATATGAAATGACTACCGGATCAGTTGAGAAGATCGAGAAGAAACAACGCTAATAATGAAGGGGAAGTAAAAGCGGTTAACGACAAAGGATGACAAAAGCGAATTTTGGAATGGAAACTCACTGTGAGAAAAAAGAGAGGGAGAACCGAAAGAAAAAAGATTGATACTGACCATGCAATGGACTCAAGAATATTTGAAGAAAGAAGTTCAACAGATGAAATCGTTTCAGTATACCCGTCTTATTTCTTAGTGTTTGTTACTGCAGCGAATTTCTTTTTCTTAATGATATCTTATTTTATGATATCAACAAATGTGAAAATGAACCAGTGCTTAATTACAAAAATTCAAATTATAACACTGCTCCAGTAAATTAAATTTTAGTGGAATTTAAATTTAAATATTTACAGAATATAGTTTCAAAGCAGAAAATATTTTAAGTTTGGCATACAGCTGTTACAGTTTGGTAAAGCTGGTCCATATTGGGTTAAGTTGGCAGCAGTATAGAATGGAGACTGGGGAAAGGAAAGCGGCTCAGGCCTTAGAAAAGCCGTGATACATTTTTCTTGGATTTAAGTCCACTTTCTACTTTGAAACAAATTGGTCCTTCCTGAATGCTCCTCTTGTAGTACATTTATGTAAGCATCTTTGTAATCATGCTTTCTCCTAACCTTGCCAGGCATCTTCCCAACTCCCCACATGCTTCGGCCTCAAGCTCGTTCTTCCTTCCACGCCCCTCTCCTTTCTCTTCTCCACCAACCCGTTTTCCCATGTAAACCTTCACCTGTTGCATCACACAGAAAATGGCAGCATTGTGCATTTAATCACTTGCACACTCTAGATCCACCCGCTAAGGTCATGACATCATTGTCCACATTCCGTGAAGCGGTAGAATTCTGACCTTTGACATCCGCTGCCAGTTCGTTATGAGGCGTCGGCGGATTACGACGACGCGAAATCGGAAAGCTTGGAGAGTGTTTACGCTTTGAATTTATAGTCATGGCGCGGTATATTTTAACGCAGCATCTCTGCCTTGTATGGATTTGCAATCATTATGTCCGTTGGTGGATAACGTCGACGGATTTCGTCTAACAGTGTAAGTGTCGAAATTGATCTCAAATAGTTATTTTCACATAGGTAATTCATAATAGTCATAAAGTTTATTTTCGTAAAGGGCGAGGAAGGATCGTGTATTAGTGATACATCTCAAAACGATGAACACCTAGATTTATTGGCAGTGTGTTATAAGTGTGTTATAGTGTCTCAAATGTTTTCAAAAATTTTATCAATCTGTTAAAAGTGATTACGGTCACCATCGGTCATTTTAAGTAGGGCTAAACATTTAAATCATCATATAGGATTTATTTTTTCAATCAGGTATGCGTCCTTAATAACGTTCAGACAAGGAAATGTGCGCATAATTAAATATTTTTTCTAGCCAAAAGCTGAAAATATAAATATTTAAAATATATGATCACAATTTACTACTCAGATCACAACTTGTTAGTCATAAATTGCTTCGTGAAATACAAAAGATAAGAAGGGGTAGGAGGATACGAAAGTGGAATACAGAATCATAAATTGGGGAAATTAAAAACAATTACCGAGAGCAGGTTGAAAACCCATGGGTGCGGGTCATGGGGTAGGTTCAGCGGAATATGAAGGGGAAGTTGGAATAAGGAATCTTGGAATCACCAAAAGATAAGGTTGGCATAGTAAGTGCAACCAAAATTACAAAACCATAGATCACGAAGGAGATTATAATGGAGATGCAGGAGGGAAAGAACGTTAACTCGGACATAGGCACGAGAATATACTAGCAACTTAACAACAGGCTAAGAGAAAAAATAAAGAAAACCATTGAGGCACGGTGGGGAGAACAGATAGACTCCTTAAAGAAATTTCAAAAAGAGGCAAGGGCAGATGCACTATACAGGAAAGTAAAGGAACTGACGTGTGGCAGTACGGGAAGGGGAATTGTAGCAATAACAGGGAAGGCAGAAAAGTTGACCGTAGAACCAAAGAGATAATGCGAAAAATACAAGCGATTCCAAATCCGCCACGTATTCTGTATCAATAGCTGTGAAGAGAAAAATTGAAACGAGAAATGTTTTGTGGATGGTTACCATAATGACGTGCAATAGTTTATATTGTGACAAAGCTATCGTGATGAAGAATTAGAAGCAACCACAAATATAAAATTTCCGTGAAATTATGGCTGTAAAGAAAGGATATTAATCACATTTCCCAAGTTCACAAGCCATGGATTGTGAACTTCTCTCCTAAATAAACAAAAAATGGGGCAATTGAAGGTATTTAAATAAAGGGATTATGAAATGGAGAATAAAAATTCATTTCTTCGGCGAGACATAGTCATTGATCTACTGGAAATCATATGATGCGTTTACGTAATGGATTCTTTGATTTGGTTCAATCCACTAAATCGTTCATTGTCACATTTTCGTTCATTATGAACGATTTAAACAAATTGATCAATACCATGAACCAAATCACATGAACCGAATCATCAAAATGAATCGGATTTCCCACCTCTAATAAAAAGTCTAATACTTATAAAAAAAATAGCATGGAACGTGGAACATTGCTCTTGATAGAGATATTCAATCAGAATTGTCAATACAATACTGTGAATAATAACACTGTGTACGATGAAATATTCAATTAAACACGTGAAATAACATGAACTTTGCCAAAACTTATGTACCTAATTATTTTAACATAATTGACCATCTGGGATCAACTAGATATTCCTTGATAAGACAAGTGTTAGTGAGCCATTTTTTTCACCCCTGTAGTAACTCATTGCATTGGATTAATGTAAGTCCTAAAACTCTAACAATTTTACTTTCTTGAAGATCTGATTGAATAAAGTAAAAGGTTTACTTGCAGTAGTTTTTGCTTTCGATAACTAGAGCCATCTACATGCAACCACAGCAATGATCTTGTTGTGGCGGCATGTAGATGACTCTGTTGGGTAACATAGTCCAGAGTCCTCTGGATGGCCGTTCTTAACACTACTCCCTATGTAGTGTATTATCGGCAATCCAGAGGACTCTGATGGGTAATCAATATCAGAGTACTCTGGAATGCTTTATAATTACTAAGAAATGAAGCACTTGGTGAGGAAGTAGTGTTGAAAATGTATACTGCATTTTTTTTATCGGGTACATTAATTTAACAAATATCAACAAACCTGTGAAAATGTAACCTAATCTATGAAGTAAAAAAAATGTACAGTGTAGTTATCAACAAATTTGTTATAACAATAGTTATTTTTGTGTTCCTACTTGTTTATGTTGTTAATTTTGTTTTATGGTTCTCAATTAGCCCTGAGGATGGCAATAAATTTGCCGAAACGTTGGCAGTGAAATAAAGGAAATTTAACTGACCAAAACTTAGGGATGGGCAAGTAAAAAAAATATATCGATAGATATCGTATCAATACTAAAAACATGTATCGATATTTATCGAGCCAAAATTATCGATATTTTGATATATCGATAATTTTGCCAAAACAAGTGATTCCTTAAAGTTCCACCGAAAATTTTTAAAAAATGTTGAAGTAAAATTTGGAAAATTATGGACATGTAGAAGTAATAAAAAAATCTTTTATTTTTACAATCAATTTTAATCAATCAAACCAGTATTTGTCTGATATTGACATCAGAAGAACTCTCTGTTTTACATGTTCCCCCGTTAATCTACTCCTGTTGTCCGGTACCACGAAGTTAACTGCAGAAGCCACTCTTTCGGATGGAACAGATGACCTTTGGCATATTAAGTACTTCAGCGCGATTTCTGAAAGAACCGGTGTGAAGTGTCGGGAGTTGATCCAAAACTTTATTGGATCTGATTTCCTCTCCAGTAGTGGTTGGTCCAGATACTGCTTCAGCTCATTAGGGACAGAGCCAGAGCTAGGTTAATTGCGAAGTAGTGCTAAGAGATAAAAGGGGTTCATATCTGGACCAAATTGAACTTCTATCAGCGTTTTCTCGTTCTGTTTGTGAAGATCGTACTTTTGGAGAACGTTTCCCATTCGCCTATGTTCTAAGCGAATATCATCAATTATTTTCGAAATAGCACTAGACACCGCAGCTGGAGAAACAACTTTACAACGGTGACGTGCTAAACAAATATATCGAATTTGATACTCGAAAAAAATATCAATTTTTGATGTATCGACATGAAAAATATCGACGATAATATTCGATAGATTTTAAAAAATATATCGAGTTTTTGATATATCGATAATTTTTGCCCAAGCCTAGGCCAAACCTCAATAAATTAAAAGAAGAGATTATTTATACGTGGTCAATAAATACATTAACAAAAAAATAAATATCTTATTGCATGAATGCAGGTGTTACTGACTTCGTATCAAGTTAGGTATTCAGTTAATTTACTTTTTAATAAAATATTAATTCAATATTTTGGAAAATTTAATAATTATTGCTAAGTAGTTAAGTAAGTTACTAGTTCTGCCACCGAAAATAAAGGCATTGAATGAAACGCAATGGAGTTAAATGAATAATCTATGAAGTAATCTGGCTGGAAGTTATTGTAATCACCGAGATAAAATGGAGTTTATAGTAGTCAGCCAATGTTCCAAACTGTAAATACTTAGGAAAGTCATCCTCTAGTAAAAAACAGATGCTATAATTTGGCATTAGCTTTTTATAAACATTTAATTCCCCTTCTCTAACCTTATTGTTGCATATATGTTTACTCCGTACTTCCTTGTTTTGCATGCTGCTATTTTGTCAGCATCAGGTTTAGTTTGGAGAGTCCAGTATTTACTCTTTTTAGGGATGTTTTTAATAAGATTATTTGTCAAGGGGCAGAGAACATATTTCTTTTATTTATTTAATAGGTTCGTGTAAGAATTTTAATATATATTTTTCGAAGCAACGTTTATTACTAGACATTTATATCTGCCAACGCTCAGCATGTAAGAAAGCTGCTGCAGTAATCAGGAGACACTAGCCCCAACTACACTCGCGGGTTTGGCTTAAGAGACAAGGTTTTTAAGTTTACTCTCATCGAAATGTTTGAGAAAAATCCACTTAACCTATTGGAAAATAGATAGAAATTGAATAAGAACGCAGATGGCATCGTTGCGCTCATGAGGGAAAGCACAAAAAGTTGAAACTCGTAGAGGGAAGTTTTCTTACGTACTTCTGCACTCCACCACTTGGGGATGGCCATTTCTTCCCTCTATCTTGTACTCACTAAAAAACTGTAGATGTATCCACAAATAAAAAAAGACTGTTGAGCCAGTTTTCTAAATTTTACGCCAAAAAATGGTAAAAGGATCGAAGAAGTTGCTGTAAACGAAGGGAAATGGATGGATAGAAGAAAAGAGAGTAAGTGTTGCTGCTGATTGCGTTATTTAATGTTTGCTGATTTAATGCTTTCGTTCACTCATGAGTGAAGATGTGTATATTTGGAGCTGATGGTGCTACATTCAAACTAAGTGCTCTCCTGACGCAATCTTCGGCAATCTCTTTCTCCCCTTCTTGCATCGCACTCCGCCCTATTCACTCCCTATCCCGCTCCAAAACTCTTATTCTTATCCCTCTATATCACCACCCACACCTGGTCCACATTCTCCCATCTCGTCTCAACCTATTTCCATCTTTTGTCGCGACAGAAATTCCACTGCCACTCCATATACAGCAATTCGTATTCCTCTCATTCACCTTCTTGAATTCTGTCTCTTTTTTCCATTCTGCGCCGAAATACTACCCTTTCCCACCGGTTGTAGTGGAACGTAGATATGTTGGTACTGGCTTGGAGGCTATTGTTTTCAGGAAATGTGCTGATTACCCGATCTCTGTATACACAATAGCGTCATTATGAATGGCACAGTGCCATGGGCTGCCTTATCAAAATATTTTGTGAGGAGCAACACATGCTAAGTTTTTTCTTTAGTACCATTTATTTCTTCCACCAAAACCAGCCTGAAGTAGATCCATTTCGATCTCCATACATAATCAAATAATAGATAATGGAATTGGACAATAGTTAGAACAATGTTGAATTAACCATATACATTTAACATATTAAAGAGTACACAAGATGCTCCATGGAATATTAACAGTCCAATACGGCACTTCCGAGCGTATCATGAGATGGTCAACTGATTGCATCGCTCCGTAGTTTCACTAAAAAGCATTGCTATATGCTTTAAGCCTCATTATCTACCCCGTGCTCTCACTCTTTTCTTACAAACTCTCTTTTACGACCATTTCTCCTTTTATTTCACTTCCCTTTGAAGCACCTTTGCAATTGGAACTCACCGGCGCGGCGGAAGGAAGGGCTATTTAATTCAGGTGCTATGGGAACACAATAAAATTATCAGATTAGTAACAATCTCTTTAACGAATAATACGAGAACGAATATCCAGATGTTTTTGGACATCCAGGTGCTATCATTTGCATAAATGGTGACATTGACATAAGGATTCATATCTTATGTATCTTTAACGAAGGCATCAGATCCCTATTATAGGATATAGGTCTGTTATATGTTTTCTCCCGGCAACTGCAGAATGTGCTAAAAGTTCTGTTTGTAACATTCAAATTTGTTTAAATTGTTATAGGTTCTATTATTATAAATTGCATTAGAAATATTTTAGCCATTCATGATTTACACTTTTCTAATGAGTGTTTATTTTTTTCGTTTTTAGGCTGCAAGATGAAAAATTGATAATTGGTTGATTGATTTGGGGAATTCTAGAATTTTCGATGATTATTACTTCTTAAGGCACTAGGGGTTATACGTAACTAAAATCATGCTAGAGGGTAATTTTAAAAGAATTTTCAGTGCACTTATATAAGTCGTATTCTTCACGTGATCCTCGAAAAATGATATAGAATTACGTAATGTAGGAGTTCATTTTTTTCATTACACAGAGCTCATGCATCATTTTTGGACATTCATTCAACGACGAGAATGAATTACGTAACACTCACATTTTAAAATTTTCTAAAATTAAGTAGCCCAAAGTTGTCGTGAACAATCACCATATATTACCAAATGATTAAGTTCTCATTAGGTATCCGATAACAAGTATCATAATAAGTGTGCCAAATATACTGCAAAACCGCTCTTAAAAACTAATGACAAAAATTGTTTCTTTATATCTATTTACTATCAGTACTTTTTTTGCAAAAAATTAGGTATATTCCAAGGGAAAAGGTTTTTTATTCTTTAAAAACCTTGGCACGCGTCGGAAAAACATTAATTTTATCAAAGAAAATTATATTTGTGTTTCCTTGGCTTACACATCACATAGTAGCATCTGCCATCCAAATCTTCGTATACTGTCCTCACATCACGCCTCTAAATCACATTAGGGCCCTTATTCGGCTTTGTCCTTTTCAAATGGCACCGTATTCCATTAAATTCCCTTCCCCCGAGGATTTAACTCACGTCTGGAACTATTCTCTGTCTCACTCTCGCTCCCATTCTATTCCAACATTCTCTCCCTTTTCTTTCTTTTCCCTTCGTATTTTTCCTTATCAGCTTCCGATAATTGAGTATCAAGATTTCCACTCCTTTCCGACCCCTGTAAACACCCCTATTCCCTGTCGACCCCCGCCCTGCTCCCTACAACCTTTTCCCGTAATCCCTACCTCACTCTCTCCAGTGTGACGACGGGCATTTATTTCTCGTCTTGCTTTGCACTCCCCTCCCTTCTTACGCCTACAGAGCACATCTTCTACCCCTCATTCTCCCGCGAACGCCTTCTTATTTCGTAGATATTTGCTCCCTTTTGCACCCGTTTCACTGGAGCTGAGTTTCATGCAGCCTTCTCAATAATTTCTCTCTTCTGTAAGTGAATACCTACACACCGTTGGGTGTCTACCACATCCTTGGTACCTATATTACTTCGTTATTATTTTTCCCTTTGTAGGTTAAAACTGAAGATTTTTCGGTCTCTATTGTTTAGGAACGTGGGATGTAGAAAAGAGAAGGGTGAGTGAGTCTTCGTTTCTATCAAGACACGTTGCTGGTTTGTATTGTACTCCTGATCTCATTCGGTTTGCCAAATTTTCTACTCCATCAAATGATATATAGCTAGGAGATTTATGTAAGTCGATTAGTGGAAGATGAATGTTTTTATGTATATCTCAACGCTGATATTTTCATTAATATATTTCAGATTAATAAAATAATAAAAGTTGAAAAACCAATAGAACTCCTTATTTAATCAAAAAAATATCATGACTTTGCTGCAGGAAAATGAGGGAATAGATGCCAATTGAATCCAATTTTCATCCATCCATGTGCTTATATATAAATGAAAACGCATCCAATTAACGCTCAATTCCTGAATTTAACTTTTTTTGACGTTTAAAATAACCAATGCGAAGATAAGTATTCACTCATGAAAAGTATTTTTCAGTTCCAAAGATGATTGGAGACATACTTTGTGTCTCCGATGCAAATATAAGTTTAGAGTCAGGTTGGATATTCGACCATGATAAAGTTGTGAAATGAGGAATAGATTAATCAGTACTTTGCAGTGACATTTTACATTTCATATGGTTCGTCTGTACACTATGGTCTATACGTTACGTTTGGTGTCATTTCAGTGAAAACATTTCTTTTATTCACACACTCCTTATATTTTATAAATAAAATATTATATAGATTTAGTATTATAAACAGGGATAAATACTTAGTCATGTGAGTGTTGATTTTAAATGCTGTCCGTTTTTGGCATTTAATTTTCTGGCCGCCTTAATTTCACTATTTTAGTCTTTGTGTTACTTATTTCCATTTGCGTAAAAGTTTCTTATTAAACTCTTTTGCCGCTTTTATTGAAAAACTTCTAATGATGAATAGGTACAAATGATATAAATAATAAAAAATATGTTTGTCTCCTCGTAAAGAATCCCTTATCCGTGTTATACATTCCTGCTTATATATTTAACATGAAAAATGAACTCTGCCTCTTTTGCTAGATTTTTAGATCAGTGATGTGCATTTCAATTGAAACTCTCTTGCACTACCATAGCAATAATTCGTTTCGTTACTAGCTTCTTCCTAACCTCTAAGTCTTAATCCGACAATCTTTCTCCTTGCAAGATAATGTTGAGAAAAAGATCAAAGGTTCCTCCTTCCATATTTTCTCGGATTCAATTGGGTAACGAGATGTAAACATCACATTCCATCTCTTCTTGCTATTACACCACTTAATAATACTTTACTCACTATTAAATACCTTAGCTATCTTACAAATTCTCATCGTACATTATGGTATTGAAGATTTTATGTCAACTCCTAATCTTTAACGTCTTTCTTCGGGTAAATTATTTTATTTTACGAATAAATCAAGGTTTTTCTTGGCAGTTTTGTCAACCTACTCTCCAATACTTTTAATGCCCATCAGAGAGAGGCTTAGCACAATTAATTTTTTCTTACTTGCTACTAGTATATGAGTAATCTCGTTTTCAATTCAGATCTAATTTTTGAAAATTTCACCTCGGATATCGTTAATTCTCTTATTCTGTTGAATGTTTCTAACAATACTGGTGAATAAAGATACTATTGCCTAATATGTCCAATTTTAAATTGTTTTCCCTAATATTTAGTTGTAGGTTTATAAGTTTTGAACCATCACCAAAATTATATAATAATTAATCATCATCATTAAAATCCTATAATTGTAATGAGTCACCGCATAAAGATGTAAAAATATAAAAATAAAATGACAAAATTGAATGCAACTTCAAGTAAATTTACTTTTGAACTAGTTTCCTTGAATAAAATCCATAAATTTTCTTTCTGGAAGTTTAATCTGCCATAAAAGTACATTTCCATGAGGTCATACACAAGTTCAAAACTGTATTGAGAGTGTGGCTTTATGTGGTCCCACATTCAATTTATCATTCATATGCATGCAAAAGATAAATTTATCATGAAACACCGCATTCCAAAATCATAATCTCAAATATATATAATATTTTTCATGGATCTGTTGAAAAAGTTATGTCGGTAAAAGTAGGGTGATAAAATCAATGAATGTCGATATAATTGTCTATTTTTAGCATTGTTTGTTTCATACTTTTACATAACTCACAAGGCTGCCGTTTTGAACAACGTTTCCTCCATTGTAAATGGAGGCCCATGCGTTAAAGTAACCAACATATTAAAACAATTTTAAATCTTTTTCGCTCCAAATCGTTATGAAGAAATATTTCTCACATTAGAAGTTTTTAATTAATTTATCTCTTCTTCTTTCTAATCACTTCTACATGCTCCCCACGACATATTCATCCATTCTAATTATAAGTTTATATTAGTAGGTGAGTTCACCATAAATTTAGAGCTTCTGTAAAACCATTTTGGGTATAAAAGTTCACTTAAGTGCTAGGAGATATCACGCCATGAATTTCTCATCGCTGTCTGTTTTTTTGTAATTTTCACCTTCTTTTGACTCTATAATAGCCTTTTCGAGATAATGAGCGCAAATTTTCCCGTATCTGTTTCGTCAAACCCCTCCTCCAATAGTTTTACCAATTCGCGAGTGATACCACATCCTCCTCCGCATCTTTACAATTCACTGCCAGGACTCAGCAATCCTCTTCCACCCAGAACAATTTTTCACCCATTTCTGCTTTCAAAACCTTGTAAATTTAAGTTCAATTGGCGGAAAATATAGCATGTAAAAGTAAAACTGCGCCGTTCCTATAGAACAGAGGTAATGTAGCAAAAAGTATATGAGAAGCCAAAATGTGAATAAAATGACATTTTAAGCATTTCACGGGGCCTTCTAACTTTTGTGTTTCATATCCCGTTTCATTTATGCATCTGTCCCTCAGTGCTCCTTGAGTGGCTTTCCCTTCCACTCTCCTTTATATTATTCTTATTACATATGTCTTGTCTAGTAGGCTAGATTTTCCAATTTTGTGTGTCAACGTATTGTAATTTAGGATATGAGTTCGGTTGAGAGCTGCAAAGGAAAATCCGGGAATCTTGGTTTAACACGTTTAATCTTCCAAAACAACATGTTACAACACAGACCGACCGTCGCACATCACGGCTCAAGCAAGACTCCTCGAGACATTCCCACACGCGCGGCTCGATCTCTCCGACGCGTCCCTTATCTTGGAACGTGCTGTTGTTCGCGGAAAGAATGGATGCTCTTGAGCCACCGTTGAGAGGCGAGCGCGGCACAGAAGTATCCCCAATATGGACTTGGAGGTGTCCGCCAAAAAATACCGTATAAGGTCATGACAGTGTCCATACTTACATAACCATAATTACTATCACCTCTTCTTGCTTGAAATGTCTCGGTCATTATTTCGTTTTTTGTATTGATTGGTTTCATTTACCATGAGTGAATTAATAGTATTGGTTATGCTTATCAGTTCCTTCACCTTAAAGGAAAGTTAACGCCAAAGAGAGAGGTGACAGTATAGTAATGGAATTGGAAATGTCTCGTGATGTAGCCGTGCTATGTAAAGTGAGGATTGATAATGAGATGGAAAAAGGAGAGATTCCGAGGAGACAGTGATATACATCGAGGAGGCATGAAGTTGGTACGGAGGCGAAATTAGGTAAAGGAGAAAGGAAGCCTGCAAGAAATACCACTCGAAAATCCTGCACCCCTCAGCACGGTAAGGAAAGACAAACATTTGCGTGGGGCAACAATGCTCCCCCATAGTTGTATATTAAAATGATCGTTACGTATTCAGTGTTTATGCATAAGATTACTGAGGAGGTGCAGGGAGCCTCTTACTAACGGCTGCGTGAATGTTATAGAAATCTCGAGCCTTATTGTGAAAGGGAGTGAGGCACACAGGAGGAGGTTTGGGTGGGGAGTAAAAATGACTAAAAGGCGTTGTTTAGGGGATGCGGAATAGAATTTGTGACCGAATTATGTAGATGTGCTGGATTGAGAAGCTGAGACGGTTGGGAAGTTCTGAAGTCAACAGTCGATATGGAGGACGCTGAAATGCTTTTAACGGCGTGCTAATCATGCGACCGTTGCGGCAAATACTTTTAACATTCATAATTAGAGATTTTCGCCTATTATTCATTGGTATGCATCCTAAGTATTGGAAAACTATAATAAAACTTCCGTAAAGAAATAGAAATGAAATAAATACTTCCTCAAGAAGAAAATCTTATTAAATTATAAAATTTCCAAGCGAATGAGCAAGTAGATTTTCCAAGGGATACAATTTCACTGGACATGCTTAGTACATCGTATACCCAGCTATATCATTAGTCTTTCAGTACAAGTTTGTATGACGGAAGCCTTCCATTGAAGCCCTCTGATAAATCCTTATGACCTTCTAACTTTTGTGTTTCATATCCCATTTTATTCATGCATCTGTTCCTCAGTCTTTCTCAAGTGGCTTTCCCTTCCATTCTCCCTTATATTATTCTTATTATCTATATGTTGTCTAGCAGACTAGATTTCCTATTTGTGTTTATCAATGTCCCACTATTACTATCGCCTCTTCTCCCTTGCAATGTCTCGGTCATGATTTCATTTTCTGCATTGATTGGTTTCAAGTGGCATGCATGAATTAATAGTATTGGTAATGCTAGTCAGTAGTAGGATCTTAACCCATGAACCACATTTTAGCATGTTCACCAACGTAGAATTATCCTAGTTCATGCTCTGGTTCAACTATTCGTGCATAGTTCTCCTGACTGCTTTTTGATCCACGCCTAGCGGCCGGGAGAGCATGTATATTTCATGCAGCAACACACCAATATTCAACTAATATAAAAAATGCTTTTATTTTCATAATTCCGACAACAATTGAGAATATGCAAGGTAAAACATAACTTTACATCATCGGCTTAAAAAAATGTTTATGTTAAAGAAAGGAGAAATGAGCCGAGTTATTAATTTTTTCTCATAATCTTTGATTTATTTAGATAAAACTCATCATGCCACCTTCAATGCAAGAGAATTGGACGTAAGATAAATAATTACGAAAATATTCATACCATAGTTAGAAAAATCAATCGATTCCATTCCTCCGTCAAACTATATGGTGAAAATGCTGATGTAAATATGCGGTCAACAAGTTGTAAAATAGCCAAGGGTGATAAATGAAAAATTCGGAATGAAAAGAGTAAAAAGATCTCTTAAGAGTAAAAATATCTACTTTGACAAAAAATGTAGGTACTGCACTTAGAAGAAATTGAAAAAACACATGTATGAATAGCTTAAGAAAAATGGGAGGCAGCAAAAATAAAGTGCATTGCTTCGCTAAGAGCAAAGTAAATCATCAATGTCTCCCAAAAATTTCCTCCTTCCTCATCTGCTTATTTTTTACGATGTTTTTTTAAATTATATAGTGGTAAAAATTCAAACATTTGGAGAAATATTTATCCTCACTTCTCACAGCTTCACGTACATACGTGAAAGATAAATAAAAATATTTCCCACGTGTTCAGTTGAAACATATGTTGAGAGTTGAGAAATAATAACATTGTCATAATGGTAAAGTAAGTACACTGGCATCTTCATATGTTTGAAACATTTAGCTATGAAATACCTGATTAAAAGGAATTGTTGAGAAATGTAAAGTTACCAATCCATTTGTTTAGCTAAACACTGTATTCATGCTTTTGATTGTACGCGCGAGCTTTCTTGACTCATTGCCTTTATTATTACCCGGAATACACCGGGATATCTTCCACTGATATCATTTTCAGTGTTGTACAAAAAGTTAAATTAATGCATCTCCATCCAAGTTTAACTTTAAGATAATGCACTTTATTTGAGATGCTATCATCCACATTTTTGCAATGGTAGGTACATACAATGTCCTAGTACATCTAATTATCCATTCGCTGATATTATTTTCAACTCTGCACAGATAATGAGATAAACCCATCTCCAGTCAAGTTGCATAATTCACCACTACGCACTGCCGGATATGGATTACTTTTCTGTGTATTAAATTAATCCCATATAATAGTAAAGGTTACAGGATGATTAGGCAAAATGACTTCATATTTGAATGGCTGCTTAGCCATCCAAAATTTGTCATGAAAAGGAGAAAAGTTGATAAATAATTATTTAAAAAATACATATATGCCCTCAATATACATATACAGTTATTTGCTACCTAGCTGAACATCAGATTGTGGCTAGGTTGCCAGAAAAATCGGGAGCAAATTGTTCTCGCTCAAATACTAAATCTATGAATTTTATTTATTTCAATGAATGTGTGAATAAAGGGAATTCGCATGACTATTTATCCTTAAATATAATACTAAATCTATTTAATTTTTTATTTAAATTTTATTTGTGAATAAAAAAAATTCACTAATTTAAATGACACTAAACGTTTAGGCGAATCACATAAATATATTTAATATTTCACTGAAAAGTACAGATTAACTCATTCCCAATTTCACAACTTTTTCAAAGTTTAAGATCTCATCTGACTATGAATATATATGCGTCGGAGACACAAGGCATGCCTCCAAATGTCTTTGGAGCTGATAAATTCTTTTTAGGAGTGAATAATTATCCTAGCATTGATTTTTGTAAGTTAAAAAAATGTTTTCTTGAGGAATGAGCGTTCATTGGACGCGCTTTCATCCACAATGATGGATGAAAATTAGATTTCCACATTTTCCTGCAGCAAATCCATGATATTGTTTTGATTCAATAATGAATCCTATTGATTTTTCAATTCTTATTATTTTATAAAACTGAAATGTTCATGAAAATATCAGAGGTTAGATGTAAATAATAACCTTTATCTTCCGCTAATCGATTTAAATAATTTTCATAACTATATTTCATTTCAGTTAAAAATTTGGCTCGCCGTATTAAATCAGAGTTCAATATTTCACCCGCAACATGTTTTGATAGAAACGTAGACTCACTCACCCCGCTCTACAATTAACATTTTGGACAGTAAGAACGTGAACTTCTGCAATTACTATTATGGCATGCCATAGATGCTACAAGTTTTGGAAATATTATTATAAGGAATGGCGGATCATTCAACATGTACGCAATGATCCTTGCTAGAGGACATGATTATTGTAATTAACAAATACGAATAGAGGATCTGCCAGAATCTTTAATGATGTAAATAATACGGTGATGAGATAATAAATAATTTTTTTTTTGAAAATCAGAATATCCGTTGCTTTAGGGATAGATTTGAGTAAGATTTGGTGGAATATTTATTTATTTGTGAGGAGAAATTCAATGGTGTTTCAACTGAAGAAGCTATTTAATTAACGAGCTTATGATATAAGTTAAATTCTGAAGCAGCAGAAGCTAGAAACTTACGTATATGGGTTCAACACAAAGTTATATACTTATAAAGGTAACAACATGGATAATTTACCATTGAAAGCCAGAAATTTTACAAATCGATGAGAATTCTGCTGCTGAAGAAGGTTGTATTTAGAAATGCCTGAGAAAAATAATAACAACGTTGCACTGACATTAACACAATGATTTAATTGAATTTGTGATTACATACACGTTTGTAATTTGGAAATATTTACAGTAAAATGGGCGTTGGTTTCCCCGAATGTCGTCACACAGTGAAAGTAAAAGAAATATAAACTTCAAATCCGTGCATATACAAGTCCACTTCTGGTTCGTCGTAAAATTGGAGGTGTCCGAGAAAACTCTAAGGCGACAGCTGTTTCACTTCTGGCACTTTGTATAGCTGGAAGACTCCGCAAATTGTCTGGGACGCCTGCTGTTTCATTAACCTGCCTGTTTGGAATGAAATATTTTAAATGAGAACATGAACGACCGGTAGGAAATTCAAAGCTTATTTTTCCATCCCCACGGATAAACAGGTGTTTCCAAGGTAAATACAAATTTCAAATCCAAATAACAATGCGCAATACCATACCTCACTACAAGGGGTCCTAAGAAATTGATCCTGTATTCCCATGACTCTTGAATGAGATGAATTGGTCCTGCGTCGCCTGCGTTGCCCTCTTCACTGGGATGATTATACCTACGGAAATAGAGAGATAACGACATTACTCAAAGTGTTACCCTTGTCAGTATGAACTATGTTATCGAACATCTTATCATAATCGCTTTACTGCATTATGCATAGAGATGGGATAATTACCGTAATTTTCCAGTATTTTTCAGTTTTAAGCATTAAACAGAAAATGTATGGTTAAATAAGAATTCCAATAGCAAAAGGAAGGGGATATGATGTTTAAACCATACTTAATGTAACATTAATCTATTATATATTTTAAAAATTGTAAAAAGAAATACAGCAGCAACATGCAATCTGTCTTTCTTTTGTCAAAGTATGAGAAATTTTGAAGAAGAATATTCATATAGTAATTACTGAATAATGTTATAATTTAAGTAAAATATGCCAAAAATGAGTTGTATATGCCTCAATTTAAAATCAAACACGTCAGAAATGTGGACTTGGCTTAAAAGAACATGTTGGGAATTTATCTGTAAGAAAAATTATCTCAAACATAGGTGAATTATCTAGAAAATTACCGAAAATTACGGTAATTTTCAAGGGACGCGGTAAATTACGAAAAATACCACGGTAATTTACGAAAATTACCGTGGTAATTTTCAAAGTGGCCCATCTCTAATTATGCATAAAAAAAGAAAGAAATTAACCTCTCTGTGGCTCGCATATCAGTCAAGATCAGGTTCTCGATGTCGTTTTCAATTACATCCCGAATGATTTTTATGAATATCCGGCTTAGACGCCTAACAATGGATATCCTGAAAAATTAAGAAAATGGAAAAATATCAGGTGAAAGTTATATTTGTATTTCAGCAACATGTTGAAACTCTACTATTATGTCATTTCCTTGCATCTTTCATGGAATTCAACTTTAAAATGTGCCCGTGTTACTTAAAGCACGGATAGCTCCAAATGGAAGGATCTGTAGCGTTTTTCTCAACTATTCCTCCAAATTTATTCACTCCAGGGAAAAAATATCCGAGATGAGTAAAATATGTTTGATCAATAAATATAAAGTTGTGAGGAAATGACTTTTAAATGCTGGTTAGCTACGTATCATATTGATTTATTCAATAATCAACTTATTTGTGACATTAGAAAACGCATGTATTGGACATCGAATTTCATGACTATGTTCTAGATTGCATGCCTTTAAGAACATACAACATTTACAAAAACAGTATGAATACGTACTTTCTTAAAAACATACTCTTCATTTCTACAACGGCATCCCTGTTCATCATTATCAGCATGGCCAAATAACAAACCAGCCACTGAAAAGTTATTCTAACCATCGCCATCGCTCCTTGTATCGTTTCAAGAATCGTATCGTACAAGGTATCGTTTCATCGTTTAAACTCTTTGAAACTAACCGCCTCACAGTTCAAACTCTTAACATTCACTGTTGCTAATCCAGTTCAACGTCTACATCTAACACCGTTGCTATGAGACTAGTGGAGCTCGAGTATTGTTGACGCCTTGATCGTTTGAGTGCGTATACCGTAAAACGCGCCTGCAGAAGTTGTAAAATGCATTGATTGTTGGACTAGAGCAAGCCTAGTGGCAGTATAACCTCCTACTTATCTAGCCACCTGACACCCCTCTCGCTAGAGGCCCTATCTCCGCCTGCCAATCTAGCCATATTTGCCCCATCTCTCTAGGAGCTCTGTTCCCGCCGTATGTTTAGTCACTTCTTTATAGACATTAAAATAATTATTCCACCCTAGAAAATGAGTTGACTGCAATGGAATATTTTTTAGTAACATAAATTCCCAAGTGATTTGTAAGTTTAAAAGAAAAATAGAGTGCAATATGCCATGAAAAAAAGGTAAATTGAGGGGAAAAACACTTATTTTTCACATTATTTACCGGCAAATTACATAATTGTGAACATTTTTCTGTGTGTTTTGTGAAAAAATGGTTGGTCTACAAGACAAAAAGCTTCAGTAGATATTCCGACCGTGCTCACGTAGTCCTATACTTGAATTGATTTGTCCAATTGAACTTCTCTTCAATTTAAACTGAGTTTTGCAAAACAATTTAATAAATAAATTAAAACAACCCGAAATTTGAGTAATTTCGAAGATTTTTCCGCCTTTTCAAAGAATACGGAATTGAAAAAAATAATGTCGAATTGATATTTTATGTTGTTGAAATTGCATCGCTTATTTGAAGTATCCTCTTATGAAGAATAAGATAGGATAACTGATTTTTGAGGATAAATAAAAAAAACCTGAAATATCAGTATCGTGAGTTCTCTGCCTTTAAAACATTTTTCGAATAAAATATTCTTAAGTCATCAAACTACGTTAGATGGCTATAATTGAATTACCCATTAGCGGTCGTGTTTATTAATAAATCGTAAGAAAACTCGTTGACGGTCCAAACACCGGACACCGTGCTATCGCAAACTGAGCCTTATAAGGTGCAATCGCACGTAGTTCGCACATTTAATTTAAAGTTTATTTGCGATATATTTTGTATTTATTCAATTTCATGCAAAAATTAGCAGAAGCCCTCATTTTTAAACACATTTAATTTGCCCTTTCGTTGGATATTGTTTTTACCTCCCAACATATCGATTTCGCAACATATCTGCCGCATTGACTAGTTACAGCTTTTTTTATAACACCCACGGTTAATGATTAAATGTTTTAACGCAATTTACGTGTAAATACTTGTTGATTAATTATAAAATCCGTATTTAAAATAAAATATTAAACGAGGAGAAATGGATCCAGAAATAGAAATCCAGAACTTTCCTCCCATGCAATACCAGATACAGTGTAAATGCGGTTATTTCAAAAGTGCAATGTCAATTGATTGGAAGGAAGGAAAGATAAAATGTACCGCACCAGCATCTGTTGGAAAGAATTGCGGTCTCTAAGGAAAAAAAAACTTGAACCACTCAACTCCTTTTAATTTTGTGTAACAAGTTCTGCCAATGCATAATTTAGATGATAATGAATTTAATATTGATGTGATTTAATTATTAATCAACAGAACAGAATTATTAACCAACAGATGTGATTTAATTATTAATCAACAGAATTCACCTTAAAATTAAGAAGAAAGTAATAGTACAAATACAGAAGACAATATTACAAATACAGAAAAAAATAATTGTGTAAATACAAGCAAAAAAATAAAAAATGATCCAAGAAAAGTAGAAAAGAATAAACATTAACACATTTGAAGTTCTTCTGAGAACAATGCTCGTCAGAAGGTGCTTACTTCAGCATACTGTTGTAGATCTGATGCACAAAGTGAAATTTACAAAGGTGGATCAAATGCAAGTTACAATAAAATTATACACAATTACAATTTAGAAACATTTTTTTACATTCAGATTTTAGTTTTGACATGCTTTGAAATCCTTGGGAACTTCTATTTAATAGATTTAATAGTTTTGGTATTATGTTACAGAGTGTCCTTTCACCCTATGTATTGCATACTTTAGGACATTGGTAGGGATCCACATTCCTCAAAGTCTTTGAATGCTATCTTTCTCTTGGTACTTTACATTTATCACTGCAATAAATTTCAATTATCAATATGTAATCAAACAATTTATCAATTGGCAATATATTTAGATGTTTATAAGCAACCTTAACGTTTGTAATTCTTTCATCATCACCTAAATTTTTGTTACTCCTATATATATAATTTTTACAATTCTATTTTGAGTATTTTCTATGAATTTCTTAATATTATTATTTATACTTATTCACCATTTAGAGTGTACGAACTTTTCAAGTTAATTGCATATTCACAGAATAAAATCAGTTTGAACAGTCAATATTACTATGCCAGAATAAAAATAAACACAATGCCGAAAGGGAATAAGTTATAAACAGCACAAAATCTCACATCTTCTGCACAATAATATGAATATGATATACTCTTTATCGTTTCCCGAAGAAATTATACTCTCGCATTATAAAAGTCACCAGAGCAACTTACAATATCTTCATCTTTTGGTATGACTAAAAAAAACAAACCTTACAACTTTCGGAAAGCATTAAAAAAAAGTGGCGATATTCCTCTTTTTCAATTATCTAGTGACTTGTATCATTTATAATTCCATTCATATTTTTATTTAAAAGTAACAAAATTGATTTCTTTGGATGATGACTCTATTTTACATTTGAAATGAGAGTAATATTACCCTTGGTTCACTTAAATCCATTAGTAGTAATTCCTTATTCATAACAAGTATATTTTTTGTAACAAAAAGCGAAACATCAATATAGATGACCCATGTGATTGGCAAAATTTAAAGTTCGTTTCGTAGCCAGAAGTACATGAAATTCCATCTACAAGTGCCTCGACGATGTCCATGTCACCAAGCACAAATAAGTAATTTCGGTTAAAAAAATGCCGAAAATGACGACCAATCTTAAAAAAATAATCAATTTATCTTTTCTTGTACTAATAAATAGTAGACATTTTTCTTATGATCTATGTCTTTCTGGTTCCATTACCTCGAAAGCATTTATATAGTGCATGTACTGTGTACTCCACAGAGTTTAAAAAAGTGCAATTATGCCATGCCATTAGACGCGATGTGTTACTTCGATCAAGCGAAGTAGAAGTGCAAGAGGCAAAAATCGGGAGAACGGTTGAAGCCATTCAAAGGTAACAGGAGAACACAAAGTTAAATTATCATTGGAAAATCATTCATCACTGGACACCTCCGTGGTGCTACTTGCCCTTTCTGGCATAAATTTACTCCCATCCCAGTTCTACAGTTGCGAGAAGATGGATTGTGTGCAGAAGGGACGAAATTATTTTTCTCGAGCGTTGAAGAAATGTGATGAATTATGGAAGGGTGTATGTATGATGATGAGTGGAGGTGGTTCGTTGGAGATTTGTGGGGAAGTTGGGTGTGGAGAGAAAGAGTGGAAGGGAATTCTCTTTCCGCGGTAGTCGCGTCACTGGAGCTGGGTAGGCAGAGAAGGTGAAAGGGGGCGGCAACGAGATTCGGAAGACGTGTAAAAAATTCGAAAAATGTGCGAGCTAGCATTGTACACTTTTGCGCATATATCTCCCGACTCCGGGACGGAAAAGAAAGAAGACGAGGACCTTTCATAATGCGGGAAAAGGAGGCATATAGTTGGGCCCATGATTAAGGTACCGAGGAGGAATCCAGAGAAAGAGTTAACGCTGTTAAGAGGAATGGTGAAGGGAAGGAAGCGAAGAAGAAGCCAGGTCGTGGGTGAGAGGGGCGTTCCCCTCGCTGAATTGTGCCCCACACAGTTTCAACCGGGCATGGGGCGAGGAAGGGGTGGGCGGTAGTTGAATGAACTCCCCTGGAGAGGAAGATAGTCGGGTCACGTCAGGAGGGCTTGAAAGAGACGGAATAAATGCCAAAACTGCGTTCTTAGGGCAGAGTTCATATTCCGGAGAATTTCCCAGCGGAAGACTTGAGTGCGCGGAATGTCTACTCACTATAATGAGAGTGCAACTGGGTTCGCTTAGTTTTTGAACTGGAAAAACATTTTAGATGACCCAAAGTTCGTCATCTAGGTGGAATGAATGATGCAGTAAACATGTCAGTTTTTAACATAGGCAATATAATAGCTCCTGAAGCACAGAAATAGAAAAGAGAAAAATTTCTCATTGGCAAATGCGGCACTATCGTATATCCCTCAATTTTCTTGGTGTATTATAAACATTAAAACGATCTGACTTTAATCATTCTAAAATGATAATTCATATCTCAATGAGTATGTCATAATGTGCAGTGATGAAAAATTTAGTAACAAGAGTAGCACTCCTAAAGCACTTATCTTTAATCTAAATCTATTGGAATACCAAAACTTAGATATCCAATGTATTTATTGGAAGGTATTTTTCCGTGCTAGCTATATTCACTCTGTTTCAAGTCCATTTCATAAATTTTCTGGCCTAAATATTTTTTTTCCTTTTGCTTCGCATTTAGTATCCCCTAATTTTGCTTCAAATCTCTATTATTTTCCTTTTTCAATGCATAGACATGAGGACGATCTTTTTCCTGTTAATCGCCTTCTTTTCCTTCATTTACGACAATCATGTATAAAACAAAAATTCAATTTCCCTTTAAATATCCTTCATTATAGCGGTAGAAGGTGCAGAGAGAATCTGATTAACAGTCTCTTCGCCTGGTGGTCTAAGCGATTAATCATTATATGTTTGTGGAAGATTGGTACACACATTGGCCCATTCTTGTCTTCTGTCCTTGTTAATTTCAACTAATAAAGTCATGCAAAATATAAATCAATAATGTAACTTCATCCTATGTTATATTTTATATTGCCCAACATCAACACATAGCATCATTATGTACAGTTAATCCTCCATCAATAATCTCACATATTCCACCCAACAGCCTTTACTTACGCCATTTATGAAATACAAGCTCTCTGTAACCAACACATAATCTCCCAGTTTGACGATACTAGCATGTATAGAATTAAATTATATTATGGATTAGAAAAAAGTTTTTACCGTACTATTGTCGACAGTGTGCACAAATATTTTATCCATTAGGCATGTTTATAATATAATCATATTAAAAATAAATTCTCTTCTTGTTACATAAAAATAACTGTCATAGTTGACACGATAATCTGGAATTCTCTTTCTCAAAAAACACATGCGATATAATTTCCCCTTCGTCCGAGAAAAAAATGCTTGTAATATTCTTTGGCACAGGGTGTGCAGTTTTCCCTTTTCTACTCTCACGCGAACTTCGAACCAAATCATGCCACAGTACGTTTGATATGTAGTACATGATCAACACGTTTTTGTAGACTCATCGGCCCTAAGGACAACATGGAGTGAGCTTAATTCATCGGAGCTTTTCTAATCAAAACCGTCACGTAACTCTGGCTGCAGTAGATCAAATGCCACGAGAATAACGTATATTTTAATTTCTAGGATTTCAAATTGAATAACTCCTATTACAGCAAGAAAAACTCCAAATACCAAAAGTCATTGTCAAAAGATATCATCGGGCAAGGAGGATAAAATAGTGGAGATAACAATGCGACTAGGGTACTAGGGTAGACTTAATTTAAATATTTAAGATTGAAACATTGAGGGTCAAAACGATTTATACCCAAAAAAGTCTTCATTGGTGCAAGTCCTTCCCTTTGAGGTTGGGTACTGCAAGGGCCAAGCAACAAACATTGAGGAACACAATGTAAACAAGGGCCAGTCATTTATAGCAGTAAAGAAATATTTATCAATATTTTTGATAATATAATCAACATTTTTATTTGAACCTGACTCAAAGCATATGAAAATATTTGATGCCCTCCCAAATTAAAATAATTTGATATACAAGTGTTTCACAGTAAATGAAGAATTCAAATACCGAAAATTTAAATTTTTGGTTAATTCTCAATATTCGTGGGAAACATTAAATATTTCGGAGTAAGAATACAAATAGGCTATCAAACTAGTTTTTAAAGTTAGTAAAAACCACATTTGATATTCTTAGAACAGTGCAATAAACAATAAGGAATATAGAATTCAACGAAAAGTCCCATTTTAATGGCAAAAGCATTCAATCAGAGATATAAAAAAATCATTTCGAAGATGAATGAATTATTTGAAGCTAGTAAATAAACAATAGTGCTGAGTCTGGTTCAAAAGTTTGCTTCACGTGATGTTAACGCTTATATTTTACGTGATGTTAATGCTTTATTTATTTTTAACCTTAATCAATTGACATTAGCTATGAATATGATAATGTTCACAAAAAGAGATAAATGACAATTTAAGCTCTTTAAATTAAACATGAATCGCCATTGTTACATGGTGGGCGAATTAATATTTGTTATTGTGCTGGAATTGTCGGGGAAAATGATTACAGTCACCGCAGCTGTCATCGGGCAAAGTAATCGCAAATTAAACAAAAAGCTTCATTAATTTTCCATGAAGAGTAAACATTCGATACATATGCACTCCTCCATGCCTTTCAACTTCGAGTAATTGATAGAGAGTGTCACGCACCACGATTCGACCGAGTCACGGAGTGAGGTCATAGCTGCGCGACCATTGTGAGTGTAACGGGGAGAAATGAACTGACGGCGCCGCATTTCCCGCGAGAGATTCTGCGAGGTTCAACAGGTGGAGATTCGCGTGGGAAAGCGGGTCGGCGGAGGAGAGGAAGGAATTCAAACGTAAGGAAGGGAAAACAAAGCAGAGGACTCAAGTGGATGGCAATGGGCGATATTAAATATAGTTCAATCAATCTAGATTGATGATATGAATTTTTAAAAATAATTACCTAATTATAAAGCTAGCGCAATATTCACTCCAGTGGTTCATCAGCTGTTAGAAGTGGCCGCTTACTGATCAAGGGTAATTTGAGGCATCAATGAAACCCGTATCAAAGAACACACTTTATTATGACACATTAGATATTACTAGAGAAGTAAAAAAACCTTAATCACGCGTAGAAAGAATAATAAATTACCTCGGAGTGATGCACAAATCGAGAAAAAAATAAGCAATGAGTTTACATTTAGTGATTTAATGAGCTCATTATTTAACATCAATAATTAGGGATGTGGTTAAAGAACTTTCTTGACAAATGTTTTAATTGCCCCAAAATATGTTGGCTAACCCGACATGTTTTCTTCAATGACGTCATAAACTATGAAACAAACCATTGAAATGTTGAACACTCACAGATCAAAGTTATTAGTCTAGCTAGTTTTTTTTGGGTTTCGAAATAATGAATTGTAGAATACAGCAAAATGACTACATTCTAGTAAAAGAATGTTTCAGAAATCAAGTGAAAGACTCAAAAAGTTGTCCTTCGGCAGACAATGGCAGCGATCACAATCTGGTAATGATTAAATACCACCTTAAATTTAAGCAAATAAAGAAGAAGAATAGGATTGATTGGGAAACAAATAAACTTGGAAAACAAAAACGTTGAAAACGAATATTTCATAGAAATAGACACAATAAAACAGAACAACCAACCACCTATGACATAAGTGGAGGAAAGATGGCGACAAATAAAGTCTACCATACACAAAGCGGCAGAAAATGTCTGTGGAAAATCAGCAAGAAAAAATAGAACAAAATGGAAAACAGCAGACATTTTAAATCCCATAGAAGAACGAAGACAGTAAAAAAATAAGACTACTGATGACAAGCAAACTAGAGGAGAATAAGGATCCTGATCAAAAGAGAAGCTAGGAAGCTAAAAGAAAATGTTATAATTGATATACGCAAAGAAATGGAAGAAGGCATGAAGGAAGGAAAAAATGATGCAATACGCATGAAAGTAAATAAACATTTCAAAAAGCGAAAAAGAGTGACTGCATGTACCATCAAAGATAAAAACAGAGTTTTGTTTGGTGAAGACGCTAGAAGGAGATGGAAATAATGTATAGAAGAATTGTATGAAGGAGTACTTCTATCCCCACATGTAATAGAAAATGAGAATGAAATAGAAGAAATGATAAAGGAGACTATATCCTGCGGGAAGAATTTGACAAAGCTCTAAATGAACTACACAAAAAAGCGGCTGGTTGACGACAGTCCTGCGGAGTTGATTAATAAATCTGACTTTTGAATCAAGAGGGAACTACTACAGAGATATTTATGACACAGGAAAAATAACCTAAGACGAAAGAACAACATGGTGGCAGACACGTTTTCCGGAATCGACGAGGTGTCTCCAACGATAAAGTATCAGGCGCTCTCCCGATCCCAGGCGGAGGACCAAGAGCTGCAACGATAACTAGCGTCAAAGACTTCGCTCCAGTTGAAGCGAGTTCAGATTCCAGATTGCAAAGAGAGCATTTTCTGCGACATGGCCACGCAGACTGCTCGACACCACGTCACAGAAGAATTCCGCCGCCAGGCTTTCAACACAGTTCATGGCCTCGCACATCCAGGTATCAAGTCAACAGCATAGCTTGTTACCCAACGATTTGTGTGGCCAGGAATCAAGAGAGCATGGGCACGGAGTTGCATCCCCTGTCAACGATCAAAAATTACGAGGCACGTGAATTCACCTCTAGGCGAGTTTAAGTTACCTTCTTCACTTTTTGAGCTTATTCACATAGATATAATTGGCCCCCTGCCAGTCTCCCGTGGTTTTCGCTACTGTTTGACTTGCATTGATCGTTTTTCCAGATGGCCGGAAGCTTTTCCGATTGAAGACACAAAAGCAGGCACAATGGCCATGGCATTCTTCGCCGGCTGGATTTTCAGATTCGGCATTCCCTTGAGAGTCACAACGACCGGGGGAGTCAATTCGAGTCATGCCTTTTCAAATCTTTAACCCGTCTAACAGGAAATCAGCACCTCAGGACAACAGCGTATCATCCCGCAGCTAATGGACTCATCGAGCGACTGCACCGCCAGTTAAAAGCAGCCATTAAATGCCATGCTAACCAGTGGTGGGTGGAGTCACTTCCAGCTGTTCTCCTTGGAATTCGCGCGGCGTGGAAGGATGACATCGGCGCAACGGCGACCGAACTTGTCTACGGAGGGACCTTGCGTTTACCAGGCGAATTTCTGTCATCGCAGCCACATACCACCGAGACTTCCACGTTCGTCGACATACTCCTACGTCGAATGCAGAAGTTGCGGCCAGCAAAATTGCAACGGCATGGAGAAAGACAAACTTTTATTTTCAAAGACTTGGCCACTTCACCAAATGTTTTAGTATGAAATAACTCTTCCAAGGGCGTACAAGAGCGTACAGTTGTTAAGAGATACCCTTAGAATTTCATCGTCCGCATTAAGGAGAAGGATAGCTCGATCAGCATCGAGCGGCTGAAGCCGGCATATGTTTTCGCCGACGAAGTTAATCCCTAGACGTCATCTCCAGCGGACGAAGGAAGCAAGGGAAGCGGAGCCGTTTGTTTACAAACGCAACCAGAGACAACAACTCGTTATGGGAGAAGAGTCCACTTCACCAACCGCTACCAAGCCCATTAATGCCCCGTTTTACTTTGTTTACCTTGTATCTTTTACTTATGTTCCCTTCTCTCATTCAAAACATAGGTTTTTTCACTGCCAAGGGGGTGTTGTGGCGAGTGAAGCTTGTCTCCGATCCAGTGTGGCAAGTCAAAACGGCAAGTGAGACGGCCAACGCGGCGAGGATGCCGCATCGAACCCTACGCGATGTTTTCAGCACTATATAAGACCGGCGGAGAAGCCACCGATGCAGAGTCGACAATCGCCACGCCTGAATGTAACTCGTGTATTGTACTAAAATCATATCATTGTAGCTGTACGCAACTTACCCGTCAGTGGCCTACAACCCCCAGGTATGAAATGCAGTGAATGAGAGTGCAAGTATGAGGTGTTACATCTGCGGAGCAAAAACCTCCGAAATGAATAACATAACAGCCATGAAAAATCGACAGGCAGATGTAGACAAATATGATTATGGTTTATCGACGCTGCATTGCTACATTCGATTGTCTGAGTGTCTTTTGCATATTTCGTATCGACTGGAGTTTGAGCAATGGCAGGTGAGAAAACATCAAAGCTTAAGGTGTAACTTTTAATTGCTTAAATCCAAATTATTCTGAAAATAAATTTCTCTATTATAATGAAATTCCTTTCTAGGCTCGTGGTTCTCTTTTTAAAAAAGCTGTCCATGATAAAGGCTATAATACAGAAAACTTTCAGAAAAAGGATAGGTTTAATTGTAGTAATTGCTCTGGATATGAACAGAAAATATGAATGATGGAAATACAGCTAGATATTTTTTTGATTCTCCTAAACTGGCAGCTGATGTAACAGGCAATGGTGTAAATCCTCTAACATGCTCAGAGATAGCTACATATGGCCAATGCCAAGTATTACACTCAACAAATAAACTGTGAGTTTGCTTGTTGAGTATTATACTTCTGTCATCGAGGCTAATTCATGTTTTCTTATATTTTATGTATGAGTATGTGCTTATAAAAAAATCAATCATTCTGAAGGCAATTTTAAGTGGCCTACCACTAAACGACAAGGCATTTTCATTTTACTCCCTGAGGACGGCCGAATTGTACGTTGAGCTCTATCCCTGGTACTAAATGCAGACCATGGTCCAAACAGTAGTCATAAATGGCGCGGAAATTTCGTAAGGGGCAATTCTTCCCTTAGGCCAGCTATCCAAATCCAGATGAAGGCTCGCAATAAGGACGCCAGGATATTCCGAGAAAGATTCACGCAGAAACACTCCAGGATGACCACCAATGCAGACCATGGTACCCCGAGAAACCACATTCTATCTCGAGAGTTGGAAGACGTTCATAATTTGCAGCATGAAACCGAAAATTATCCAAAGAAAAACAAATTGACTGCAGAACTCCGCGTGCACTGATCCATTCTCTCGATCCATTATCTCCGCTAAATCTTCAGCATAGAATCTTCATAAATCAGTGAAAATATGCATAGTCTGTAAATTTGAATTAGAGAAGTTAATGTCCACACAACTTGAACAATTCGACGGAGTCACAGTATTTCCATGTCCCGCTGCGCGGAGCCGGGCCGCGACGCGCGATGGAAAAATCGAATTTATTTTCGGCGTCTCAAACTTTTTTCAAATATTTTTACGGAATAATCTAGAAATATCTTCAATGCATATTCTGATGATGTATCCCAGAGTTCATTTTCCGAATAAGGATTATATTGTCTACTTTATATAAATATTGTCTAAACAAAGGGTCCCTCATTTTGTGAGGTTATAACACTCAAATATGGACAAAAATATCTGGAACCTATAATTAGCATAGGAAAAACACCCTGTACACACATGGTAATGTTTTTTATTTCATAAATATCCTTCCATTAATCCTTTATCTGCTCAACGTTCAAGAATTTCAGATATTCGAAGAAAATTGAGAGCGGGTGCTTTTTTGGTCGTGTTTGAGCCTCTGTATCTAAGTAACGGGAAAGAAATATAAAAGATGACTTACCATTTAATAATCATCAATCATTTGTGTGTACATGTGCCAAGTTTCAAGACGTTATATATTTAAAAAAAGCAATTTTGGACTTTTGTCCGGCGATTTTCGATTTGAGCCCACTGTGCGTCGGTTCGAGTCCAGGTGATGGCCCAAGATATAAATCGTTTTCTAATTATTTTTCCTATTTTTAACAACTTACGACAGTATGTGGAAAAACGCTGTTTTACTCTTTTTGCAGGCCGAGAGGCGTGTGGCAGGGATGTTTAGGACACCAGCCATGAAAACGGGGGTGTATAGCGATAGAGGACTGAGGTTAATTGCATGTTAATTATATTAAATAAATGTCACACTGTTTTTGTTATAATTGCAAACGGTGCACAGTAAGAAAGCATTTTGTGCCTGTCAGTTCGGCAATGTATCTCTCTTATTTTGTCACGCTATGCTTAGAATAATTGCTAAACTCCGAGTTTGAGTACGACACAAAGGATATTATTTCAAACCCACGCTATACCTCTAGAACTGGTGCTGTCAAACCAAGTATGCCCGACTGAGTTGACAAAGATACTTCTCATTTAAAAGCCACGATGAAGTCACTACACGCATTTCATTTGTTATATAATGCAAACCTCCAACCTATGGAGGGATAAATTTGTCAAATACGAAACCCATGTAAATAAAAAAATATGCATAAATGCCCAAATTATTATTTATGTCTCATTCGACGTGAATAACCAGTTTTAATGTGTCACTGTTTTGGAAGTCTTACATAAGGCCCAGAAATTACTCATTATCAGTTACTCTGCAAAACCCAGAAAAGTTTCTACAGAATTAAGTGCCCTGATTATATTGGTAGTTTATCAAAATTACTTCATTTTCAACGAACAGTTACATATACAAACAGATGGCCTAGCTATGGGTTCCCCCTTACCCTCATTTTTGCAGAACCTTTTCTCAACTCTTTGGAAGAAAAGTTATTCAATTACGGCAGCAACACGTTAGTTTTGTAAAATACTGGTTTTGATACGTGGACGACATCCTCTGCCTTAGGACTGGAATTAACCGCCAATTGCAGTATTTCCTCAACCATCTGAACTCCATTCATACATTACCTTCACGATGGAACAAGATATATCAAAGGCACTCTGAATTTCCTAGATTTGTCAACCTCCGTTACAGGGAAAAAAACATGAATTATCAATGTGCAGGAAACCTTACATCAACCACATCATACCAAGCAATTCGGTTCTACATTTTTCCCAACCAACAGTTCTGATCGTGCCGAAGGCGCGTAGATTATACCGTTCCGGTGAGTGCGTTACACCCCTACCGGTCAATTGACAAGTGGCGCACTTGACATGGGAAGAGTGTAATGTCATGTTTGTGTGAAAGAGGAAACTTAATAACTATGTAACATTGTAAATACACAGCAGGAAATATGAAATACAGGCTAATAGATTACATGATATGACAATGGACAATATTTAGGGCAGCCTCACATCAAAACAAAACAAGAGCGTGAGGCATGCAACCAAAAGAAGAGCAATAATTTGTCATTACGCTATTTTTATTTTATAGCATGTATAGGAACACATTATTTTTTTGTTTTGTAATTTTATATTTAGTTTTTTAAAATATTTTTTTAATTTTTTTGGTATAAATACTAGTATATTTTAGAAATTAGTGCATGTTTTGTTTTTTATTACCACTCAAATTGCCATATTGGAATTGCGGCGCGCAGGTCAAAAGAGAATGCAGTCTCTTGGAAAAAAGTTTATGCTTCGAAATGGCACAATACGAATGCTGCAGCCGTACAAAGAAAATCATACACTAAGAATCATTTTAATAGGAAATCATACATTAAGAATTAACACAAAAAGAAATTTGAGAGTAAAGACATCTCTACATTTTTTCCCACAAACATGCCGCTTTTAGTTCTATGGTTCACCGCCTCCTACACATCTGAAATTCTACTCACGAATTTCAAATCTGAACTATTGACTATCATGTCCATACCCGATAATAATGGTTACAACCCAAATTCATTTCACCGAATCCTTCGGACAAAAATAAAGAATAAATCCTTAGCATTAAATAAATTTTCCCCACACTAACAGAAATACCAAATAATTTCAAGTGCTGCTCTCTCTCAGTCGCGTAGGATACCAAAAGCCAGACCACCTCTGTCGTAACTAACCTATGTCATGACGTGGAAGGCAGGTCACCAGTGTCATAACTATACATATATTTTGTGTAATGTGTTTATGTGTTGATTTAATGTGTTTAGATGTTTGATGAAGAAATGGTGGACTTAAGGAAAAGTTAATTTAAAAGGAACTTTCATCATTAAGAATTCATGCACACTTAATTTTGTGAACATAGATCTAACTGGAATATTTTTCATATATTAAATGCATTTAATTATTGTAAAATATAATATTATTCAATTAATTAAATATAGTAAAGGGTAATTTATGTTAAAAATATGTCTCATACTTTATTTCGCAGAGTTAGCCAGGCATAGAAATACAAAAGGCATGTATTAAATAAAGGATGATGAAAAGGTCGAATTACGGGGAAAATATAAAAACGTAAGTAAGTTTATCACAACCTATAAAATGAATGCATAAATATCATACTAAAGTATAAAAATGTAATGGTTTCTTTCTCTCTGTCTGTCTGTCTGTTGCTCAATCACGCAAAATACTATTGAACCAATTGAGCTGAAATTTGGCATGTAGTGAGAAAATGTATCTGGGTGTAACATAGGCTATATTAAAAAGCCCTCAGGGACCCCAAAGGCCCCCCTGCGGCGCGATCATGTAACTGTGATAAGACTGTTAGCGACATCGTTGCCCCGAATAGCGATGACGTCCGAGACTGATGGTGACAAGCGTGATAAGGTATCGGATATGTGCGAATACGTTGAATAAAATTTAAATTACAAATTTCCATGCCCAATTAACTAACTTTTCGTTTATGAAAGACCTTCATGAAGATCTCAAGTAATTATACAGAATAAGAAAATGTATTAGAGTGCTATTCTGAATGACAGTACGGCATGGGAAAATAAGAGGGAAAAACGCACTTATCCAGCTTGACACACAACTATTTCAAGAGAAATGGGTTAATTCGTAGTGTGCAAAGTATTTTAATTTAGAAGTGAGAACTATCGTCTATCTGCCATTCAGTCGCGGATTATTTCCCATAATGCATTGAACATAATACGTAATTGCTATTGGCCACAAGATAACATAATAATATACGATTGCATACTCCGTAATGCCATTTGCCAGCACAAATGCATGTTTACCATCGCTTATTCCTTCTTTAGGGAAGACGAACACTTCCTTATAATTTCTCAAGCATATATACGAACAATTATACAAGGTTTGAATGAAAAAGAGCACAAAACTTTCGTGTATCTTAATGGTAAACCTAAGTAAAAATCCACTCAAACAAGTTCAATGTCGCCCCGTGAAAATAATAAAACCACGTAAACGGGTTCCTCTACGGGGAAAATAATTCATAAATTTGTCATTATCCACAAAAACCTCACGCGCAGTTCTGCGCAATGAATGATATCCGTGTATGAAAATCGACAAGTGCACTAAGCATCACCATAGATTTTTATTTAGAAACCCAAACCAATGATTGTGGCTACCCATTATGCCGAAGGCACAGTCCGGGTGATGGAGGATTAATAGGTCAAATAAACATGGCTAATGCTGCAAATACTCCTTTTGACGTTGTCAACCGCTGGATTGTACCCTACTCTCCAATCCTGTTTAAGACACTCAACGCACATGTCAACGATGAATTGCGCAACTAAATTAAGTCATTGAATACAAATATATTTATGTACACTAGGGAAGCGTTCAATCAGTTAATCACTCAGAAGACGGCTCAAGAGAACCGGAGGGACGAGGTGACCATTTGTCAGCCTGGGTGCTATTTAAGTAGTAATGAGTCTGAGTGGCCCAATTTTGGGTTTCCCGTGCATGAAAGATGATAGGTTACGAACTCCTCAAATGACCACGCTGACAGTTTTTCTTCAGGCTTTGTGGTTTTCTTATTAAATAAGTTCAATGTTTTTCACACCCATTGAATTTCAACAGGTACCTTCCGCTAGTAAATTATAAATCAATAAACTAGAACTGGACCACAGATACTCTTTGCGCATCCTCCAAAACGATTATACTGTAATTGAAAGTGGCTCAAAATTTACCTCAGATAAGCTATTCCACTCCTCCATAAACTCTTCCACACCCATGGTGACCTCCACAGAATTTTCTTTTTACCGCTGAAACTCGGCTTCTCCTCTCCTCCACTTTATTCATTCCCTTCACATCTCTATCTATGAATTAATAATTTGGTGCACATTCTAGTTCAGTGTTTTTTCTTTCTGGTGAAGTCCATCGCAATATTCTTACAACGTCTTTCACACTCTCAGTTCCCCTATACTTTACCTATAAATTAGAGAGGAGATAGGGTTACAGAATTGGGAAGAGAATAGGAAGCCAAGGGGGAAGGATTGAAATAGGAATTGAGGGCAGGGGGACGGCGGAAATAGGGAGTGAGCAGATTGGGAGGTAGGGATGAAATAAGATGCTGAGAGGCGAAAAGTTTGTGGTGGGGACTGGCTGACGGTGCCGGACCACTTACCGCCTAACGAGCGGAGATTAGTTTGAATCCCTGTTTCCTTCGAGTGGATTAGCTCTCCTTCGTTACACGTACCATAAGCGCTTTTGTGTGCTAATGCTTCATATGCTTAATTCTGACAAATCTTTTTCCTTGATTTGTTATTCCTTTTTTGGAATTAGACACACCTCGTAATCCAATCCACTCGGAAAATTCACGGATACGCGTCTTTCCAGAGTGGATTGGATTACGAGGTGTGTGGGTTAGGAGTGGAGTAGTAGGAGAGGCAGGGGCCGGTTGAAAAGCTTCGCGGTAAATGGTCAACATTCATAAGGAATTTCACTTGCAGTGGTTGTCAAGTCCTGAAGTAGGTTGCCATGTCTGAGAAGATGAAAATTGCCGAAATATGACAGCGCTTGATTCTAGGATGCTTTTATCCTACGTAAAACTCATCATCGCCAAAATGGAGCTAATTTCTGCACATATTTTCAAGCAGTCAAATACTTCCGGCTTCGAAACATTTGATTCATCATCGAACCACGAAGAGTTTAATCGAACGCCTTCTTATTGAAAATGTCAGTGTTGGTTACCTTTCAATTTTCACATTTTTTATGCCCGTTTACAATCAATACATTATGATACTGATATTTTCTACACTACTGTCAATGCTCAGCGGAGCATATGCATCTAACATATCCTGAGGTAGCAATGCGACGGTTTGTTCTTCATAATATTTCCAAGTGTCTCCCTTGCTCAGGAACGTACATACATTGTTTTTCAGCACTTTTTTCCTTCACCATTACATCCCTTATAGTCCTCAGCTCACAAAATTTTCAGCCATGCAATTTTCGCGGATTTATAATTCCTCGACCTTATTTACTCCAAAAGTAGGGTGAGTGGGTTTCTATCGCGAGTCATACATGCCCTAAGGAATTTCCTCCTCTTTCCCTTCGTTTGGTCAATTTTCATTCGCCGGTTTCCTTCACAATATCTCCTGCATTCCTCTTCAGTCCTCTTTCACTGCCCATAGACACATTTAGGGGCATCTCTTCCTCCAGAATATTCCTTTATCCACCGCTCATGCCTTCCTAAATTCAGGCACTGTCGACAACTTGACTGAACTTCAACACGAATTCAACGAAGAATGTTCAATGCGCGAATTCTCTCCAACGTAGGCCGGGTCTATGTACCCATTCATTCTCATTCCTTACCCTCCTTGCGGTGCATGGACACCGCATGACTTGGTGAACATTCTCGCATAACGAATCCACACGGTTGCCGTCGAAAAAATAAAATTCCCTCTGGAGGAATTTAAAGAGAAAATCAAGCAGAGGGAGGAGGAAGCGACACATGGATGCCAGAATAGGTGAAGATTTGGTTCGGATGAAGATAGAAGTGATGCAACTCTTGCACGACCTTTCGTAGCTAGTGTAAGACCTCTCGCAGATGCGGTGTTTGCGAAACACGGCCAGGTGCATTATTTAGGGAGAGCATTCATGTGTGGGAATATTCCATGTGGGTCATGTAGGTCATATGGGTCATGTAGAATGACATATTCCGTCCGGACAAGAAGATCCGTTGAATGCAGAACGTAAAATCATCCCAAAATTAAGCATGATGGGCAATAACACCGATGTATTCAACGGTGTTATTGCCCATGATGCATTGTACCTGATGATAGCGAAGATGATTCGCTGAAACGCGTCGTACTATAATAAATACTGTGGACATACACAAAGTTTTTTCACTTTTCATTTATCCATAACACCGAGTACAAATCCATACTTCGTTATATTACTATCGATATCGACGTCTACAGCGTCATTTTTGAGGCAAAATGACAGTAAAATATCTGGTTTCGTCGTTTATATAGTCTTTCTGGTTGAGGGTAAAGAGGGGAGAGGGGGGGGGGGGGTGGAATGGGGAAGGAAAGTTGGGAGAAAGATGAGGAACAATGGGATAAGTCAACTTGTCACCTTTATAAGCACTCGAAAGTCAGGATGCGTTTTCAATGGCGTTTATTCCATGAATGAATGCAAACAACGTATAACGGAATAAACGAAAACAAACAAAAGATACAAAAAACGCATATATAACATCTAACCATATTCAGAGTTCATATAACAATAACCTGTAGTTCATATCTTACACCTTCGTTGACTATCATGGTGTTTTTTCTCATGATGGTCCTATTAAGCCACCTTTACACCAATATTACATTTGTCTTTAATGTTTATAATTTTACCAAAAAAATCATAGTCTTACAACACATTTTAAAAATTGAAAAACATTATCAGAAAAAAATACGTAAAAACAATAGCAAATAACGGCAATTTATAAAAAAAGTAACAAATATCACCTTATATATCAGTATATGAAAATAAGGATACTAAACAAAGAGTAATAGGATATATATGTGTTTTAATGTGATTATGTATCTACATTTTTTATTTGTGTACAATATTTTTATTAATACATTTTAATTTATTTTAGGCATAAGCAAGACATTAATATTAAATTTAAAATTTATACTGACTTGACACTCCCAGAAAATCCTTTGACTTTGAAGGACCTGGATACAGATACACTTTCTTATGTAATGTTCAAGGTCCCTATAAAATGTTCGTCCATCTTTCCCTCGGGAGTTTTGCCTGTGACGACGCACGACGACTAGTTTAACGGTGGCGCTGCTACTTGGGGAAATGTGGAACTAACGATGTCAACAACTCGGATGTCAACAATTGCGTATTTCCTTGGTAACCACGCCATTGGCTTTACGAATTGGGACTTCACCTATTGTAATTATGCCTCGTATTAAATAGAAATGAGAAATACATTGTGATTAAAGGTCTTATTAGTGGTGTGTTGCAGGCTACGATGAACAAACTTTCGAAACTTATGACGAAGAGAAATGAACAGCAGCATTTTCACGCACAACGGCCGACTTAATTATGCACCGAAAGAACTAGGTAACACATCTCTTACTCTTCACCCTCCTGCTGAAAATCAACGGGCTTCTCAGTTAGTACTTTATCAACATGTAACCCGAACCACGATAGCAGATCCATTATAGGTAAAACAACTATGAGGTTCCTAAAAACATTTTAAGAGTTTAATTCCACATCCGATTGAGCAAAAAATTGTTTTTAAAAGTATTAAATTCCAATGCGAACACTCTTTGTGCCATGCGATAGACAATAGGTGGCACAGATTACTAGCAAAATTAAAAGGACTAGTAATATAAGGACCATGGTAATATTTATAGCATTACACTGTATTTTTCTATCCGCCATATAAGCTTCTCTTTATCTATTTGTATTTAGATTTAGTAAATATTTCTATTCACAACTTATCGTTCTTGTATGAAGATTTGCGAATAACATTATTGAATAAAAGGAGAAAATGAATATAAGGTATTGCACTTTCATAATCACGAGCTCGGAAAGTTGGTGTCAACGCTAGCAAAAAACTACTTGGGAAAGTTAAAATTTCACCAAACTCTTGAATGATTTCCTATGTACTTAAGTACTTTGTTAAGTGAAATAGATCGCTCCAAAACTCGCGCCCTCGTTCCGACTTTGCTTCATAAATCATAACGGTGAGATATAGCACTGAACAAAGGCTGCCACGCTGCGGATTCATGGAAGTGATTAGCGAGTGCTGATCCAGTCCATTAGGGCTTAACTAATATATCAAGGGCTGATTGTTCGAGAACGGAGAGAGCTAGTTGCCCGCGCGAAAAGAACTGAGTGGCAATCCGAACACGCCTGAATCATTGCCGCGTCACGCTTTCCTGTCTCCCTCTCTTGGGAGAGTTGGCAAGTGCTGTTTTTTGGCCATCCCTTCTCTCCCCTCACTCGATGCCCACCCCATCACCCTCTCAATCTTCTATTCTCACTCTTACACGTTCTTCGTTTCGTGGATCTTAAATATAATTCCTGCCCATGGACTCCCAAGTTCATTTTTTTATGATCATCGGACCTCAACATCTACCCTCCTCCATCCTCTCCTATTAGTGTCCTATTTCATAAACTTTTCAATTCATCCTTCTTTCTCCAAGCATAAGAAGGCGTTCTACCGGAAGAGTGTGTACATTGCTTGCAATGCAATCTTAGAAGTAAGGAAGCACTTTCATAAAACATTAATTAAAGCATGCTCCCATACGGCAGTTTGGACTATAAAATCTGCCAATCAAATGAGATTGGAGGCAATGGAAATGAGGCGTTATAGAAGAATGATTAATATCAGATGGATAGAAAGAATCACTTCCGCGGATGTCCTACGAAGTGTTGAGCATAAGAGAAATATAATGAAAAGTCTGAGGAGAAGAAGACACAAACTTATTGGACGCATTTTGAAACACTACAAACAATTGAAAACAATTATGAAAAAAATGAATTTAAATAGTAATTGCAGAGGAAGTACAGAATTAAAATACATCAGGAAAACAATAGACGCAAAAGTGAAGAACTGCGAAGGAATGAAGCAGTTAGCTTCATTATATGTATTGCTTCAGCAATATTTTTGGTAACACGTGAGCATAGATTTCAGTCATCTCAATAGATTTAAATCACATGCTGATACTAAAAACTGCAATACCGCGTGACCTCAAACAAATCAAATGTACGTCGACGAGAATAAACGCTCGGCAATCAATAAGCAGAGATGAGGATTCACTCAAAAGTTCATCTTCGTTCACATAAGAACTATTCGCGTAAAAGTCTCATCCCCGGCACCGTTCGTCCTTCTAATAATCCCATGGTGCGAATCCCACCCGAATGAAACATCACTCTCTACCAAACTTCCGCGTCATGCGTCAATCCGCGCGTCCTGTCTCACTCTCTGTATATCATGTCGCACTCTCTCTGCCAATAATAATTCCTGAGTAAACGAGACTATTATTTACGAAGGAATAGGAGATATTGAAGGCATAACCTGTCCAGATTTCAAAAGGTGAAATACGTAACGTACATAATATTTCGCAAAACAATTGAATGACCGATTGAAACTCCCGAATGGTTTGCAATGTCTGCCAAGTTTCATGCTGGTCACAAGTCATTATTCAGTATTTCCCAATCAACAATGCTAGGCGTAATTCAATTTTTGGGACTTTATGGAAAAATGTAGCCTATATAAAATGATCTCGCGTTAAAGCATTTCTATCAGCAGCCGTGTAAAAAAATCCTAATCCTCCTACCCCTAAATCAGTAAGTAAAACTAATCAACTTATGGAAACATTAATTATGTAATTATATACTTCACAGTTAGATAAGCAATCAAGTTACAGAATATCTCCTGAGTGTAGACTCAATAGATACCTTGAAGGTCAAACTAAGGAAAATGTTGCAACAATTATATTAGCACTCACAATAAAATATATTGACCTATGAAGAGAATACTATTCCTATCAACTACAGTTCATTTTGCATTTTTTATAATAAATTTGACGAAGTTCTCATGCATTAAAAACGTTCATGCTCTTTTGCGAATTATTTTTCAAAGAAAACCTAAAAGTCTTGCAGAGGTGACAAATTTTCCATCGAAAGCCACCATTACTCGCGCATTAAACATAATACGTCTCTTTTTCTCCTCATTCGTCGTGTCATGCCACTTTGAAAATACCGGTTCTCGAATACCAAATAGCCAAATGTGGCAGAGTAAAGCTTATTCAGGCGAGCCGTGTAGAGTACGGGAAGCAGAGCTCAACTCCCTTGGACAACTGACCTCCACCTGTTATCGATCACGTATTTCTATTTTCCAATTCGCAATCCGTTGTCTTCGCCACATTCCCTTTCTGGCATGTCGCACGTTCTGAGCGACACGTCAATCGCACGCCGCGGTCTCCAACCAATTTGCCGCGTTGGGAAATTTCAAGCATATGGCAGTGTGCCAGAATTCTCACAAATCCATGTCGACTTATCCCCTTGTCATTACCCATTTTACGCTGACACGGAACGTAATCAGTTTTACTTTCTCGTACATTTTCTCCGCATCAATTTAGGCTTTCAGTGTGTGCCTAGCATTTTTAAATCGAAACATCGGCCATAGCAGTATAAGTCATTGGAATAATTGACCAAAACCTCAAAAAACTCAAACTACGATAATAATTTTAATATTTTTTGTCAAAGTGAATAATAGCCTTTTTAATTACTAAATCATTATATTTCGTGCTGTCTCTGTACGTTATAATATTCAATTCACGAAAATATTATTACTTATATTTGCTTGGGATTAGTTTAGTCTAATGATTAGCTAATCTTAATACTTATGGTGATGATTTAACCTTCAAACCGATCCAAGACTTTAAATATACGTTTTCAATGAAAATGCTCGTATATATTACGTCAACATGAGCTCCCATAACTCAACTCTTATAATATAAACGTGACGTAACATATATGTGCATTGCCAGTGAAAACATACATTAAAAGCATTGTATCGGTTCTGAGGTTAAATTTTCACCATAAGTATTAAAAATAAGGTAATCATTAGGATAAACTACAAAACAATTATCAGCTACACTTTTTTCAATTAATATAGGACAATGAAAAACACTAAAAATAGTGCAGAGAGGTGAATTTTTTGGCCTTTAATTTTTTCAATCCTGGAGAAATAACTCGAAGACATTGAATAAGGAGAATAATGGAAGTCACAAACTAAACGTGGAGGTCGGTTGTTATCTGAGGGAAACGCTCACCAAGTAAGGCAAGATGTACATTGTTGAAATGTATATACTTGGGTGGGAAGCCCTCCCATACAATCACTTTAAGTTTCCCTGAAAGGCATGAAACCCATCCCAGAAACCTCAACTGGATTAAAATCCTGCAACACCATTCCGTGGAATGTACAACAATACGTTTTCCTAGGGCCTGTAGCATTAATGTTGTACATTAAGAAAAAGAGCCAATTTAAAACCATACCTTCAATTTATCCTATTCTCAAAGACATACTCTTACAAAATGTTTTCACAGCAGAATTATAGTTAACGTTGATTTTAGTCCAGCTCAAATATTTTATTTGACTGGTTTAATTATGTCCCATTCTCTCATGGCTCATTTTCGCTTCAATTTTTAGTACGCATGTTTTCATCCTACAGGCAGCAAAACAGAAAAGATACGATAAACGCGATCTCAAATTCCAAAAAAAACTTTGATTTGAAGCAAAAAGATTACCCCTTGATCTAATAACAATGAGAATGTAAATTTGAAATATTTGAAGCTCATACTTCGACGTTAAAGCGCAATTCATTCAACAGAGCCTCTGAAATCAGCTTCGATCTATGGTAGTTCACTCTTAATTGGGCTAAGCAAACGATGGAAAACAGTATTTCCCTTGGAACCAACCATGAGTCATGAGCCAGAGTAATGAGCTAGAAAACATCTGTAGACGGATCTTTGTGTGAGAGACGATGAGCCAAAACAAAAAAACAAAATATGCAGTGCATTGATCGGAATTTAGAGGTTTCAAATTATAAGTACTTCATCAGTGTTTGGAAAGGTAAAAGTTTATGGACATGAGAAAGTATTAAGGAAAAAGATCTCGCACCCTTAAGATTGGACTAGATGTTAGAGGCATAAACATAAGAGACAACAAGATTTCGAAGTTAATAAATGTCAAGAGAAACTCCGCGCTCCATTCCTCCCATTAATAAACAAAACTACTTTCATTAAGCTGTTTCATTAGCACGTGATTTTCATATTTTGCCAGAGAATTTACCGGTAATATTTTGAAAAAATTGAAGATTGATTTTTCTCTATACAATTTATTGATACATGCTAAAACCATTTCTGGGTGTGAAAAAAATAAAAAAGCGCAAACATAGAAGTAATTGTATGACTACACAATTTACACCCTAATGAGGTATAAACGCGGGATGAATTGGAAAAAAATATTTAATAAGCGTGTCACTATCGTTACATTTTTACATGAATTTCTCATTTTCTTCACCACAGAGACTCCAATTTATACTTTGAAACTAGGACCTTGGTTGGTATTTGAAAATAAGCTCCTGTAGAATTACTGCAATAAAGCCGTTTTGGAAAATCTATGGGGAAGTGTCTAAAGGTAATGTGCACGTCACAAAACCTCAGGACCGTGCGATACATTTCGCTTCAGGACAAGTTTTGACGGCATTGCCATATTTGAAAATTATGATAAATTTAAGAATATTTAGTAAAAAAAGGGGAAACCAATTCCTCTGAACCAAATAAGCATATGGAAGTTAAGGTTTTGTGAACATAATCTCTATGCTAACCTCTTTTAACTATTCATCATAATCAGCACTTATATATCATCTTCATTATTTATGAATATAATTATATGCTTCCAATAAATTTATGGAGATTACCTTGATGATGTTAGCGTTTAGAAGTTATTGATTATCTCTTGGCCGAGTATACCAAGTTAAAATTCACATCTGTCCTCACTTTCAGATGACATTAGCCAAGGCAAAATTCTTTGCGAATGTGATCTCTTGCATCCGTTTTTTTAACGAGGGGAAGATGTTCGAAAATTCAACAAGTAAACTAACTCAAGGAAGTCACACAGGAAACTGGAGGTTTCACACGTTCCAGTAACCTTGCGCTGAAGGACTATTCAATAATTTGAGTGTAGATTCTGATGCTAGGACGAGTCGGCGATGGCCTAGAAAAGTTCCTGTCAATAGCGGGAGGCACCTCAAGGGACGAGGATGAAGAGAGAAGTCGGGGGATAAGTGGAGAAGTGCAAGGAGTTTGAGGACGGCGACTTCCGGGGCGGGCATGCGGTAGGACCCGATTCAGTTCAGCTCACGGTTGTTCCGACAAGAAGTTGGGACCATAGGAGTGTACGAAGAAGAAGTATCATAGGAAAGTGTAGAAGTTTGGTGGACTTGAGTTCTTGAATCGAGTAAAGCCACGTGAATGTCGAAATAATTGGAGCTATCGAGTATCTCAACTTCCTCCACGCGATTTGTGTCATCATTTGCAAATAGTGTGTAGGATACTCGCAGTGTTATTGGAATTTTTATTTTGAGAGAATAACACATAGACACGAATCTAGTAGCTCTATTCCAAACGTTTGCAGCATTTATTTGGAATTGATACCAGACATTTTGATGCTGAGTATATGAAATAGGTGCTATAAAATTACTACCGAACCAGACTGACACAAAGGCTACTAATGAAATTTGGCTGTGAGTTTTCATATCTAAACTGGTTGTTATCATGTTTATCGGTACTTGCTGTGAGTAACAATAAATATAGATGGAGTTTCGCATAAATACACATTTTCAAGGACAACGCATCAGTGAGGTAATAATAGGTAGGTTTTTTCGATAACATAAGAGAAGTAAGAAAATATTTAAATAATGCGAATACAGTCCAAATTCGATAGTGCATCGTACACAAATATACAAATTATTCGAGTAAACAGTAATCCATACACTATGAGACCTTTGCGGAAGCTACAATCATTTCCATATCTTAGGATCTTAGGATATAGAATCTTAGGATAATATTTCAATTTCAATGTGAGGTAGTTCTCTATTCCATGTAATAGCATAAAATGGAATATAATAACGCCACAACTATGCTAATTGCTTTGTTTATTTTTAAAACATAGAATAGTAAGAACAATTACATGAAGTTACTGATACGATGTTTAATATCTACGAAAATGTATTAAGCTTCGTGGCAGAGAGTCGTAATTCACTTTTATGTACGTCCAGTCAAATTTTGATAACACTTTACTTTACTTTTAATATTTTATTTGCCAGTGATATTCAATAGAAAAACGTGTAGCTACATTCGACAGAGAATGCAAGGAATATTTTTTTTTCACAATTTGTCACCGATAGTCGATGAAGACCTTATGTTCTCACCGCCTTGGAAATTGTGCATACGCAGTATGGAAGGAAAGTCGCAGATGGAATAAAAATAATAGGATAAAAACTTCATGTTTCCACCTTTATTTTCTAATTATACATATAAGCGCCCACTATGTTTTTACCTTCCATTTGTTTCGTAGCTGGGTGAAAATGGCCTTTTAAAAATTAATCATCTTTAACATTTATCGGGATAAATATGTGATGCGTTTGAAATCATGCCGTGATCACCATTTTCCACCCAGTAGTTGAAGAAAAATGAAAGCACTGGCAGGTAGCTAGAGAGATCATCTTTTCGAGATAATGTAAAAAATGCATCATACTTCACATCGAATATTAATGCAATTTATTTGAATCGTAGGTCAGATGCCACTTCCAACAACCCACTAAGGTGTCCCAATTTCAATAATCTATACAAGCCTCAATATTTTAATATAAGTGGGAGAATGATTTTTAAGTGATTTTTACATATCATTCACCTGATAACTGATACCCAGAAGGCGTTTCAGTTTGGATAGCACATTCTGTGGTGCGCTCAATTTCCTGTACATTCATTCCATCAAATGTGAAGGTGCTGAGTCACAGCTTCCTCCACCGCCGGTACCCACTGCTCTGCTTTTACGTATCAATTTCATTTTTACCAGCAACCAAACATCCCGATTTTTTAATAAATTCGCCCCCTTTTCTCTCTCAAGGGCCAGTGTTTCCTTCGAGCGAAGGAAAAGTAATTTAACCGCGCCGCTGCCAGCCAGCGCTTATGCTTAACATCAAATTTCATCTCTCCTCACCACACTCCCTTCCCTCCCATTGTCTCTTTCTCTCAATCCCCTTTCTCTCCCTCGTCTTCGTTCTAACGTGCGCATAATTCTCTTCCATTTTTCGCTTTGGGAATGAGAGTGAGAGGGAGCAGTCCTTTCGCACGAATGACTTCAGAATCAGTTTCCGACACTCCAGCCAACCTCCAGATTCAATCCTTACTCCCACGCAACAACGCATCAAAGGTGATGCAGATACGAATTTTTTACTAGAGGGGATCAACCGATATTTTATGAATTGGCATTGCATTTTTCATAGGGGAATTAAAATTTTTGAATCATACTGTTATGATACATGGGTGAATCCTAAAAATACGGTGAAAGCTATAATGTTATCATCAGGATTCAAGCCCCCGTAGGCACCTTAAACAATTTTTCTCAGATTTTGTCGAGGTTAACACGAAAAATAGGCTGGTTTAAAGTGAATTTAAAAAACTTAAAAAAGTAAAAAAACTTCTATTGGTGGTATTTTTCAGACTCCTGGCTTGGGCTGTGATATTTCCACCGTCAGGTTACTGCAATGGACGCAGGCAGTTCGGTGTCGAGACGCGACGCAGCTCACGGACGGAGTAGTGACACGTTTCCACCGGCAAATACCCCCTTCAAAGGCCGTTTTACACGGAGAAAGAAATTGCACAACTTCAAACTGCATTTTTTGCTCAATCGGGCGTGCAATCATTTTCAAATTAGAGCAGGGACTATTCTGCCACCTCGCATTCATGCATTCGCGCATGTGTTCCTGCAAATCACGGCTTTACAAGATGCAATTTGAAATGCACGTTTGTACGTACATCATATTGTGCAATTACGTGCCTCGTGAAAAACGGGCAAAAGAAACATTAATAAAGGACAACAACCGTTCGTTAATTCTTGTCTTGATTTTTTCACAACAAAATTCCAAAAACTACCTTTGAATACGTGGTTTTACACCTGGATGCCCCTTTAAGTGCTTAAATTTCTCATATCTACATCTACACCTACATAATTCCCTACAAACCACCTCAAGGGTGAGTGGCAGGGGGTTTTTTTATCACCAAAATACACTACACTCTACCCAAATTCAGTTAATGAAGCTACAACTATCTGTGCACTATCAAAAACCTACAAATACTTGTCAAGAGCTGAAATTTCACCAACATACACTAGACCGTAGGTATGCCACAAATGATCGTAAAACGATTTGCATTAATGTATATAGTAAACTTCATGAATGCACAAAGATAAAAACGTTATAGGTAAAGGAAATATGGACAAAATGCATATATGATGAAGCATTGAGTTTAATTCCTTAAAAAATAGCCAGAAAAGAATCCTCGGCCACCAACGACATGAAGAGAAAAATCTCTTTTGCAAATATTTATCCCGTGACCCTTCCCCCCCTGGACCAACGCCCCTGCGTACGAGGCACAGCGGGTCTTTTCCCCCCCTCCCCCCTTACCTACCTACTCTCTCTCTCTCTGTGGAATTTATCCCTCTTTATGATAATTGGTTATTTAAATACCCATGCACTTACGAAGTCACTACGCCACCGCGATTGGAGTTGATGAAAAAATTTCGTGCCCGGCGTTATCCAGATGGTGAAGTCAATTTGATTCTAACGCGTCATTATATCATGTTAATCCGCGGAGACACAGTTGACCTAGACATTGATCATGAATATGGCTTAAAACATAAAACGTAATAATAGTGTAGTTTAACATTAAAGGATGGGAAGGGTCATTTTGACCCATAACACATGTTCAAGATCGAAATTAACTACTTATTTGCAATTAGATTCTTTTTAAATTTTGTAAATTTGTGTATATTTAATTATATCTCACTAATATTTAAAGAAAATTTCGTAATTGTTGTTGTCTAATGTTTTAATTGATGTTATACCTAGAAGGACGGCTATGGATCATTTTGACCCATTACTTCTTACTGCATTGGAGACAAGTTTTATCACCGAATTCTTCTCCTATATATCACTGTTATTTATTTACATCGACTAAAATATATCACCGCACATTCATATCAATACTTGAAGCCTTTCAATTTCATTTGAATTCCATTAGTTCATAGTATAGCTTTCCTGGTTGCGGAATACCTAAATTACGGAAATTATTAACTTTCAAATCTTTGAATTTGACTTACAATTGAAATCCCCAGAGGAAAAGGAGTGAAAATATGTAACTTTCGTTCTACCATTGTATACATTATTATCGTATTCATTATCAAAATATGTTGCGTGAAATATGACAGCTAGATGATAGGAATATGATCAGCATTGTTAACAATCCCAGAAGGAGAGATTACAGTTACCAGTGATGCGACAATGGAAAAGGATACCCCTGACCATCGCTCGTAAAATATTTCGACCTCTCACTAGAGATACGCACGTTCGTCCAGACCTTTTCTGTTTATGAAGTGTCGGCACACTACTTCTGAAAACCTTCTAGAGGATGCGCCGTGCTCAAGTTGTAAAATCACTTCCGAATCCCCTATTCTTTAGCTTTAGAGAAATCACTCCATGGTATGTAAAAGAGAGGAGAAAAACAGTTTTGGCTCTATTTAGAGCAGAAAAGTCCATTGATTTGGGCCTTCCTAGGATTAGTGGGGACACATTCTGACGCCAGAAACTCGCCAAACCTTCCGTATGCTTTCTTTCTATCGTCGGCTCCATTTATCGCAGGTGGCCGTGTACTAGATCGCTACCGTAGTGGCTGGCGGCGAGCGTCATTCATGGACTCTTAAGACTGGAGGGTTTTCCCGGAAAGGAATGTGGCTACCAGGCTAATAGCAGAATTGACGAATAACAAATAAAAAATAGAAAGATAGAAGTGACAAATAGTATAATAAGTAGAAAAAAATATATTTAAAGACTGGTTGAAGAAGTGGTGGGGGTGTCGATTGGAACGAAACCCTCATCTTCCCGGGAAACGCACGCTACTACCCCAATGGTAAGATAACAAAACATTGTCAAATTTAAAAAAATTGCACAAAGAAAACTGCCCATGTATGTCCTCAATGCTATAGATGTGTTTGTGGAAAGTGTGCTTAAAAAACGTATGTGTGTAAGTTATGCAAAAAAGTGATATTACATCTTTCCAAATATCTGCACATGTATATCTCTGTGTATGGATGTGATTTTATACACATATTTTTTATTTGAAAAACGTTTTTAAAAATTAATATTTATCAAGTAAAAGGATATTTATCTAAGTATGCACAATTTTCAGCCAGGTGTCATTTTCAAACTCTTATGCTTGAGAATAGACTAATAATAGCAGTGCTGAAGAGGATCAAGTGAAATAATTTTCATTATAGACAATTAATTAGTAAAATATTTTTATTGCTATAAATGTGTTTATAAGGCCTTATTAATGTCATTTGTGGTAAAAAATGAAGAACCTGGAGAAAAAAGTAGCTGAAAAACTTTATGGTTCAAAATGACCCCTGCCCGCCATTCTAGGTAGTGCGAAACTCATGTCCTCCTAGTGTTAAACGGCTATGAATGTTAGACCTGTATGTGAATGTTTAATGTTTTTGCGTAACCAACGTAAATATTATCCTTTATGGTAAGAGAAATGCATTGTGAGAGAGAAATAAATTGGTTTTTATATATCTCAAGATAAACACATTTTGTTGGAAATCGTCCATTCAATAGTTTGTTAAAATAAAGCTCGTAAATGTTATTGTATTCTCCTGACCATGAGCCACAAACGTAGTTTTCATTGATCAACCTACTCCACAACAACCTGCTTTTGTTACCACTGGCATTGATATCCACCGCGTCGCCTCGGGGGAGAAGATCACACGTTTAGATTTTCCCAGGGACCTGTGAGTGCTGCACCAAGAGGGCAAAGAGCCGTCCGCGTCCGGATGGACGAGAGAAAACGTTGGAAAACTCGATAGGACATTTATCGCATCCAGAGCGCTTGGTGCCGTGTATTGCTGGGGTTGATGCTCCATTTGGAGGCGATAACTAAAAATATTCCGCTAATAACTGAAGGGGGTTCCACCTCAAAATAACCTAATACCTAATGATAGACAAAACTCTTTGTAATTTTCGACATTTTTTAAACTCTTAGTATTTCTTCAAACGAAAATCAAATAATCAATTTTAAAAAACTCGTATTTATTGTAAAATACTTTCATGCACACTTTTTCAAGCTTGCATTCAAATATATTTCACAAAAACTCTTACCCTAAAATTCGTCGGCTAAATAACAAATACGACGGAAAATTAGTTAACAAATAGACTTTAGAGACGCAACTGTTAATATTTTGGACCAAATTTGGCAAAATGTGGACAACTGCACTGTATTATTTCTTTCATTTCATGACAATGTCTCTTGAGCATGTCATCTTTCACGGCATTTTGTTTTGCAATGTGCTCCAGAGAGACTTTACTTAAGAAAATGAGGATTTTTTGACATATAGATCGCTTTAGAAATTTTACGGTGTTAATTCCATGAGCTATTTAATATATTTAAAGGAAACAAAAGAATTACTTACCGTGATATTTTTTTCCATATTTCCTTAAAAAAATCAGTGTACGGTTATTAAACAAATGAGTCAAGTTTTCGCCTAATATATGTATACGCATTTATTTACTGAGAATTCACGACACAAGAAACAAAGGTTTTGCGTTATCATTACATAAATATTTCCATCATACTTTTTAAGCTGATATTACACCTTAAAAAATATAACTCAAATATGGTACTTTTTATGACTAGTGAAAATCTCGCTCAAACTACCCCAGGTGCCATGTAATTCGTGATCCGTCTACAAACGGAAAAACGTCTCCTCTGTTCGATATGAATTTAAAAGCATAACATGAGCACTTTTTCGCAAATTGAACTTTAATATTTGTTCAACTTAATGTGGGAACGGTTGATTCATGAGAATAAAATAATATTTTTCCATATATTATTAATGCCACCTTCGCGAAAAACTATTCAAAGCGAATTATCCTAGAAAATGAAATTGTAATAAAAGCAAGGCACTAATCAATCTTGGTTATTAAGTTTTCATTAAACAATGTAAGCAATGCAGTAATCAATGTCAAACATTGTTTATCTTACCTATATAGCGCTGCAGTTGACTAGAATCGCAGGAGAATGATTTAGTTAAAAATAAATATCTGTCTATTAATCTGCATATTTTGAACCGCAATTTAGCTCGTAAATGGATGGATTGTGATTCTAAAGGGTTATCAACGAAGCGTACATTTTTTAAGCAACACAACCAAAAAAGTGGAACACAATATTTGTGTTGACTCACGAGCTTTATAGAAAAGGGCTGATTGCAATGAAAAGACACAGATTCAATAAAAGCTGATTGGTCAAGTCCGTTCATCAAATTCGCCGATCCCAAATTCGTGTCCGGCGTAAATGACAGACAAATAACATTTTCGTCCAGGAGGAAAGGAATGGTGATCAAAAAAAGAAACGCAAATTATGAATTTTGTTAAATGAATTAATTGAAAAAATCACTGCAAATACTTCTTACTACAATGCTTAGTTAACCGATCTCCATTCCTAATAATTTATTCCGAAGTTTACGTTGATTTAATTATCATCCTTGGAATGACCTCACAGATATATTCCCTTTATTTTCGATTTGAGAGGTGTCCTTCTTATTTAAAAGCATGTTCATTTGAGCAGTTGCACTGACGCAGGTGCAACCAACGCGTCGCATACGTTTCAATCTTTATACACACGAAAGTTTTGGTCTGTACGTATTCTGGTCCCATCACCTTCTGTTTATGGGTCTCAATTTTGGTATTCAATACTCAGTGATACTATCACGGGTCAGAGAATTAGTGGGCTTGAGATATTGAATGTTTCCTGTGATTAATTTTCAGATGATATTTAGTCGCAGGATTATTAAAGGAAAGAGGAAGACAAGTGGAGACGAAGTGTGGATACTTTGTCCGTTCCTTTAACTGCAGAGAAAATGGTCTCAGGTCGTAATTTCTCTCCCCGGGACGAGAACAGAGGGTTGGGCAGTGTTGTGCTTGTCCTTTTTAGGGACGGAGGTGTGGACGAGACCCGGGAAAGCTCCGTGGGAAACGTGTAGGTATCTCTTAATCTCCTCTGGAAGTCTTGCGAGAGAATGGAACACATTAAGGAGTTCCGTCTGGTGGTGAGCGCTAAGCTCTTGAAAGCGTTACATGCTCCCAGACTGCTAATTATGGCTGAGAAATATCACTGCCACAGTTTAAGGATAAGAACCACCAAGGTGAAGAGGCTAAAGTAAGACTTGGAAATGAACTTCAGTGAAATGGAAGAAAATTGGTCGTAATCGAAAATACGAAGACATAGAGCCTTTCATCAGAGTTCAAATGACCGGGAATTTTGGCGATATGTAGGATGAAAATGCATGTTTTACTGGAGTACATGTAAATATATGGCAATGGAACTGAAATTACTCCTTTAGCTGGTTCGAAAAACTTTAAAAAAGACAGGATGGTATTAATACAGGGTGTAAATACCGTCATCTCTTTCTTAAACGGATGGTATTTATACAGGGTATTTATAATCGTTTAGCGCGGAAAATGGCTAAATGAGGAGAAAATCTAAATATTCTTGAATATGGTGACGCTATATAGGAACGAAGGTAGACTTAGGAAATGAAGAGGTTAATGTGGTGGAAGAGACTGAAAAGGATGAATAATTTGAATCTTAAAGTTGAGGTTGTGTGCACGAAGTAAACCCAAAATGTAGCAGAAGTGAATGAGACGTGCATGGATAGGACAGTGTGGAATAAATTATCAAAACAGCGCCTGATTGATTAAGACCATATCACCTTAATCAAGCTCTTTCAACTGCACTTACTCCGAAAGAGAAGCTTGCTGAGAGAGCAAGCTCCTTGAATGATAAATACTGCTACATTTGAAATCATGCTGGTCACCAAAGTTTCATAGTGAATACTAAGAGGCTTAAAACGGTATAATTAGATGTTTTAAGAATGTAGTTTCTCAATAGTGTGTACGAACAACACGTATATATTCGTAAGGAAAACAACATGCCAATTTAAATATCTTACGATTTCAAAAGTATGTGTGTAACATCACGACTTAAACTGTTGCCTAATTTGAAGGAAATATAGAATAAATCAGACTTCCCTTATTAGCATTCAATTTGAACGATAGCAGAGCGCATGATGGAGACAAAGATCCATCGAATATACACATGCCGATAGTACGGAGCTATTAATTATGAATAAAGAATAATGAACACATGGGTATAGAATTTTATGTGGCGGATCTAATAATAAACTTAACTCCTACACACAAAAAAATCATACCGCGAGTAGCTACGTAGTAGTGAAAAAAGATCGGTATAAACCAAAACCTTTTGCGTGAAGATTAAGGCTGAGTCGTTTTAAAGGCGTGGAATTGTTATCTTACAACTTTCAAGAGCTTTCCCGTTCGATGGCCGACAAATGGGATCCGACAAATATCCGCATTCAAAATTGCATTGCATTGAACTTCCCATGGAGTAACCTCATTTCACACTCGTTTTACAAATTCCCAGCACATCTATTCCAGAGCATAGATCGGCTTACATCTATTTTCTTCCCCAGAAGCCCACCGTTATGACGGTGACCTCATATTGCGGCTGTCATTGCTAGTTCAAGGAAGGATTTGTAAACATAAAACTCTTCCACACAGGCGTACAGAGGAAATTTGTCTTTTAGATAGGGTGTGTGTAAACAATGTGGAAAAAACGTATTTGGGGTTTTTAGCCAGGTTGTTTGTGACCCGGCCCACTGTGGGTCAATGTTAAACTTCCTCTTCTAGCAGGAAATTATTATTTCTTCAATCCTTCTTATCACACTCTTCGGAGAAGCGTGGCCCTTGAATCTGCGAGGAATTTCGAGGAAGGGGAAATGTGTGCGCGTGGTGAAGGGACTGCTAACGACGCGAAGTTTGCTGCTGATATACCACCCACTTGCCCCAAGGCTCGACATGAATCAACTGTACCTCCCTACAACAAACTCGCAAAGAGGCTGGGTATGGCTCCTCGAGGATATTTGAACCTCCATTCAACTGAATCTCACCTTTTTTTCTTTTATATCGATATGAAAAACAACCCCTTTGCAATTTATGTACCCACAGCAAACTCTTAGAGATTGACCATCGCTAAAAGTCATCATATCTTTATTCAGATCCCGTGATGTCAGACCTAGGTCAATGGAACCTTGAACGTGGCGCTATATTTAAGATTTCTAGATTCCTAGCGGCTTAATGAAAATCGATTTCCCCCGGTAAATTGTAAAAACGTATAAATTTGCTATATCAGTTGGCAAGGGAGAAGGTAGAATGAGGGTTAGCATTCAACTTACCTTAGGTTTAAACGCCTAATGATAAAGACGCTATATTACTTAAACCCTTTCATAGCGATGGTTATTTATTCCCTAGTACGATGAGGTTTCGAACATAAAAAAATAAAAAACCATCAAGCAAAAGGAATAATTTTCATCCGTGAAAGAATGTTATGCTTAATTGCTACACGCGTCGATCAATACATCGAATAAAAATGATCAATGCGACCATAAACCATGGAGAGACGTTATCATCTTACGCACTGAGATAGACAACCTATTGCGACACTATCCGTGACGAGCAGAAATTTGGGTATGGCCAAGCAGTATGATTCAATGATACTGTTTTTGGGGCATCAATGCAAAGAATATTTACAGTATGTCTTTTGCCTAATACACTGCATTAGAACACAACTTCCAACCGCTCTTCCATAGCTGTGTTTTTTTCAGCTTTGGATTGATATTTTACCCTCCTTTTTGCTGTCAATCTGCTTTCTTTTCTTTTTATTTTCTCTTTCTAATGTACAACTTATACTAACAAAGGTATTTAAATTACAAATTTTATTTTCATAGCAGTAAGTAGAAAATTTTATATAAAATTTTCCGTATAATTCCTATTTTTTGCTAGCATTCATTTCCTTTGTTAGCTTCCTTGATATATCTTATAGCTTTGAATCGTAAATTAACCTTGAACTGTTGCTAATATTTCCTACTTTTATAGTATCATGCGTTATGAAATAAACCAAAATGCCGTCAATTGTGGAAGCTACATTCCTAGAAGCATACTTAAATTCCTTCTAAATCATGTATGTACCTAATGTAAACACTTGTTGCAAACCTCTTCATGTTTCCCGTCCTGAACAAGGTGATTCATGAGAGGGGCTAAGGTCAAAATGTTTCCTAAAACAGCGAAACCATTTTTAAATAGTAGCCAGTAGTGAAAAGCTAGTGAGCACCTTCCGTTTTCTAATCCCTAGTACTCATATAGGTAAATCAATTCCACTTGATTTTTTTAAAATGTTCTATTCCATATTTTATTTCTCCAATGGCTCTCCTTTCTCTTCCCTTCCAGCGTTCAATTGAAATACCCTCCGGAGGATATTCTCACCGTCACTCTCATTCCATCTGACTTTCCAACACCCTTATTCGCTTAGATATGGCATATCCACCCCGCCCCCTCATATTCTATAATGGGCACGACGGAATGGAAGTAGGTTAAAGGTGTGCATTCGAGCTGATAACTTTAACGGCCATCGGTACGCATGCTTCATACACATTTACCGCGGAGGGAAAGCCAGATAATGGGCGGGGAACCGAATTCTTAAGGAGGTTGAAGTGGGGGGAGTTTATGAAGGCGTTCAAATGGAAGATGAAGGATATTAGAGGGAGGGGGACGAAGCTGTAAGAGTAAGGAGAGGGATGGTTTTCTTGCGAGGACGCGTGCTGGAACGTGCTGCAAATAGTTCGTTCCGTTGTTGCTTTGGAGAAGTATTCGACGGTCGCGTTCCAAACGGTGTACCCGATTAGCCGTTGAGGGTTATTCTGTTAATGTTGCGCCTGCGGTGAAAACAGTTTTACGGGCAGGAAGGTGGCTCGTCAAAGCCGGTCCCCGTGGACACAATTTGAGGACAGCGTTTCAGTATAACGGGTGCCGTTGCGCATCGGGAAAATTATTTTATGCGCTCTTCGAATGACGGAACATTAAAGAGATGAGTATTTCAATACCTATTACAAAACAGGATACCTTAGTACCTTGTCAGTTGTTTCCCACGCACAATTTACCGTTCAACGAAATACAATGGCCGATCACGGAGCAGGCTGCGATATTTTTCCAGTTATTTCAGCCGAATGCGGAAGTTCACGTGCTTCTCGGCAGAATTAAACCGGCATTAAAAGTAGGTACCTTGGTAAGTAAGGATCCATCAGCGGAGTCCATCTCCAGAAAAAAGCCATGTTTAGTTCTTCGAGGTGTGAAAAAAGTTTCCCGGGTTGGCAGTTTGCATGTATGAAACAGAATTTTTTTTATTCTTGCAATCAAATCGTTTTTTCATTGTGTGCCTAAAATGCGACGAATTATCTAATTGCCATATTAATTATTAACTTCCACCATATATATTTACGAATTATTCAGGAGTAAGGTGAAAGCAGAAAGATGCCTCGCAAGCAGCGATAGACATCGATATATTATTACTAATGAAACCACAATGAAAATCAACTTCCATGCGTAAAGCTGTCTTCGCATCGAATAGAGACAGTTCCATGCAGTAATTATTATATTGATGACTAATGATAGTTGCGTATTGAGCAGCTCCATTTTTTTATCTAGAAGATTTTGCTTGTCTTGTTGAATGGTAAAATAACCTTTCTGAGGTTTATGGAAATTGGTGAAGAGCGTGAAAAGGCAGTTCTTTATCCTAGTAATGCCTCTCACGCAAACAATTGCTTGATAGAAAACATGAGTCAGATTTATCAATTTGATAGATGAAGTGGTCCGTCCCTCCGTCGGGACCAAACAATAGACGGGACCAAACCGGTTTTCTATGAAATACCCCTCTCGCTCAAGATAAAAAAGTTGATCACTTTGAGCTTTAACCTGAGCAGGGAGAAATTCATCTGTGCGGGTCTAACTTCGTGAGAAAGAGATGTGCGTAAGATCACTCCTTTGCCTAATGTATGTTTATCTACCCTAGCCCAGCTTTGCTCTTCTCAGTTTTAGCACACCTGGGGGTCTCCGCAACCTACACTGGGCTGATGCGGCCAAAGCTAGAACGTACCGAGAGGAGCCGTTATTTCTGTCGATTCCTGTGCTATCCTATCCTCTTAAGGAGATAGGCTACCGTTTGAAATTACATCCCCCCCACTAGTGGATGCCACCTGGGTGAAATTGGCCCAATAAAATTTGCCATTATGGGCGAAGTGACAAAGAGACAGCACCCAACTGGCCGTAATTTAACGTCTCATCCGAGAACTGCACTTAAACGTAATCTCAGCTCCCAGGTGAGACTCAAGATTTTCCCTAAAATTCTCAGCCACTGCCGACATTTGAGCCCGAACCCGAGTTTTTTGCAATCGAGCGAATGAGATTTAATTTCCAGAGTGGACCCTAAATTGTATGAATCTTTCACCAATAAATGACTCTGATGATGATTTTATCTGATGAAGTAAAATTGTAAACATTTTAAAAGAAAATATAGCAGGCATAGAATATGCTAGAGGAACATAAGATAAGCAATGGGAAAATTTGGAGAAAGCAGAAAAATGGACACGGTATCTAGGAAGGGAGAAGAGGTTGGAAAATTCTCGTAAATAATTGATTAGCTATAGTCTTTCGGATGATAAATAAAATAATAGGGACAATGGACAACATTAATGGTGAAAGACGAGACTAGGATTCAATGAAGGTTAATAATAATTAAAAGAATATTGCGCTTGAGCAGAAGCAAATATCTTTAACAGTGAATGGAGAAAAAAGCTGAGAATATTTATACACGAAATATATAATTATTCCTCAGCAAGTAATGTAGTGACAATTTACTGTGTGATATATCCTTAAAAGGATTAAACTAAAAGATATTCGTATTTAATATACCACCAGTTCCACTTATTCTTAAAACATTTAGCACTATTTTCTTCATGAGTTCTTATCACTTCTCTTAAATGAATTCACCAATTATATACTCAGTAGAAATGAATATTCCTACCTTCAATTTCGCCGTATAAAGCACAAATAAATATTATTTAGGTGTTGAGTGCTTCAAAATGAGTTATGGCATTTTAGTCAGTATTCATAAAGACCACATAAGTATAATTCTCTTGTACACACAAGAGTATTTCATTTTATCTGAATCCGCATTCTTCAACTGGCTTATTATATTTGATTTCATTTAAGTCCGGCATTCTAATCACGAAAGAATTATCGCCGAAGAAATTCAGAGAAATAAAATTGTGCTCTGCTTAATCATGGTATAATGAAATGAGGGATGTAAATGGATTCCGGGGGTACAATGGAAGGAAAGGTGCGAATCTAGAGCATTCTTCTAATGAGAAATAAATGGAGGTAATCCAAGAATAATACCATACTAATTAAAGTTTAAAAGGCTGAACTCGAAAGGCAGGCTCGGTAAAGGGAAATGGAAGCATTATGCGTTCCCTTTTCAAGGGCATATAAGGGAGGTTGTCTGGGGGAGGGAAGACTTGCGGGTGGGTGCGGCGGATTCGTTGGTTCTCGTGTTGGTGGAGCGGCAAGAGGGTCGAGTTTTAGTTTCGGGTGGAGGGGAAGGAGTGGCAGTGGGGAAGTGGCAAATAAGCTTAGGAAGGACGTCGTAAAGAGGTGCGGGGTTTCTGCTCCTGGCAGACAAATTCCGAGCGTGAAGGCAAAAGGAGGAGAAGCAAGAATTCAGACGCTGTAGTGGACGAAAAAGGAAAAGGAGGAAAACGTGGCTTGTTGAAAAAAATGATAAGGAAATGAATGCATAAATGAATTGATTAGTTTTAGGAATTTAAAATCCCTAATAAGTAACAAGGCAATGTGTACAATATTTAATGCAAAATAATTCATTATTTTTTTAAATTTTAAACAAATGCTCATACTTGGATAGAAAATATAGTGTAATATTACACGCATTGCAGAAATATATACATATCCTGGGCCACCAAAGACGAGGGTTGGTTTGGAAGTGCCAAGTTAGTATAAAATTTAAGATGAAAATTAATAATTATGAAAAATAGTTAACTAATTAAGGCTGCCGAAGGGAAAATCGTTTGGCGGAAAACATGCTGCGCTTTTGTGATTAGCTTTCCACGAAACAAGAGCGTTCAATTAATTTCATTTTCCATATTTATATCGGATTAAAGTTCCATTCAATTGCATCCCAAATGACTTTCTCCTTGTGTTGGATATTAGACGGAGGGCTCGTTATTTATACTTAAAACTCATGATGGCATCGGAAGGCCTTAGACTGATCAGGAGCGTTTACGGAACGATTGAAAATAATTACCTTCAGGAGTGTGCTTTGGAGTGCTAATGCAGTTTTAAATAAAAAAGAATAGCAAAGGCTTTCTCGTGCAGGAGCTTTTATAAAAGGAAATATGTGACATCGTGTGCCTTTCTTGCGTTCAAGGGATCTGTATTACGGAATATTCTATTGATTCTACATTCAGATTCAAGCGTTAATGACTAATATTGACTCATCATAACACATATATCAGCGGACAATGGCGGAGAGGATGCTTTTAAATTTAAAATAACCATAGTCTAGGCAATACTTTCTATGAGAGTACCTAATGCCGATTAATAAACGTGCACAAACTTCTCTTGGTATATAATTAAAATTATTAGACTCTTAAACAAGCAGCTCAGAAGGATAATTTGAGAATGGAAGAGTAAATGGCCTGAAAAATACCATTGCTTGATTTTCTTTGGTCAGATTCCCCAAAACTAAAACATGGGAACTAATACACCAGTAAATATAAATTTAAATGCCGCTCACCGTGTAAAAAAAACCCTCGGTGAATGCTCTGAACAAGGATATGTTATTTTCATCGACTTAATATTCCGAAAGTTTCAATCGGGAATGTTATTCCGAATAAAAACATGGGCTTCGCATGAGGTGTCACCAATTCTAGTAAACAGAAGCATAAGAGAATACATATAAATACGAACAATTGAGGCAAAATAAGGAATTATAAGAAAAAAGGATAGCAAGAGTGATTAGGAAAACAGCTGGATCCATGGAAACTAGAACATAAAAGTAGTCATGGGCCAGATCAAAGAAAAAATGACTACGAGAAAAGAAGAGAGAAGGAAGGGGATATCGTCAACGCCTTACTAGGCTGAATGAAATAACAGGAACCAAATAGTTAAATTTGGTGAGAGACCAATACGGTGAGGGCAATTGGTAAATTGGATAGCGCGAAAAAATGAAAACACCAAAGAAAGAGGGGAGACAGGGTGGATTATAAGAAGAGGTGGAAATGCTATCGGGTGGTAAGAGAGAGATAATGATACCTAAGGTGAAAGAAAAAAAAAGAGAAAATACTAATTGAATAGTGAGATATCCTGGAAAGGTGAATATATATAAGGTATCCTTATAAATGAATAATCTCTGACTAGTATGCTAGAAAGTGAAATAGAAAATGCACTACGAGAGAATGAGTGAAAAAAGCTTTTGAATCAATAACTACCCTTAAGGAAGGCGAATATGTTTTAACTATATTTCATAACCTAAACGGATGGAGTATAGACAAATTTCTAAAAACTGTTAGATCCCAACACCAAAAAAGATTAAGGCGTCGGAATGAGGGGAAATTTAGGATTTATGCTGAAGTATGCCAGTTCGAATGCCTCACGAATAAACGCGCAGTCCTTCTTAGTTCCCAAAACCCCTCTGTCACTTCTTTGATTCAATCAATAGCACCATTCCGCTCTCGTTCCTTCGAATCCGCATTCTTTGGGAAGGGCAGTAACCTTTTGTCCCCACTCATTCTCCTCCTGCGACAACCTCTCTCCTGTCTTCCTCCAATTCATTCTATCTCCTTTTTTCCTCGTTTAGCAATTTTATCCTACTTTTTAGTCTCTAGCTTTCCTTCACTGTCTCCCAAATTGTACCCGGAATAAAATTTCCGTCGATTACAAGTGATTAGTTAACGATAACCCGACGCCCGTTTTTCCTTATCTTGCTTTTCAGCGCTTGTTATTTCTCTCTCTCACCTTTAACACGTTAATTCTCCCCGTCTAACTTTTATGGGTGTCAATTCGTGCGGAATAAACCTAAAGGCGAATTCTTTTTACACGCAGCTTCCTTTCAAAATGATTCCTATGCTTCCGCCCACTCGCATAGCAAACAATTACGACGGTTTTTTTCTTTTTTTACTCGTTCAGAGAGATTGAATCCTCCCTGTGCTCACAAATATCCTCTGAAAGGCACTATTCAATTTTTATTGTCAAAGCACTATTCAATATTTAAGGTCGGATGTGGTGAACAACGAGCTATGTTAATAATTTCATTATCTCAAAAGTCGGGGAAGAGGCATAGGAAGTATATATATGAGGGGTGCCAAGTCGTAACGTTGTAAGTGCCACACAGGCTCAAATACGTTTTGTTCGTGATTTGTGGTGTATGTGACGGCCTTAACATGCACCTTGAAAATAATTTTGAAATGCCGCCTCCGAACGGTAGAAATTAGCAGTAGCTAGTCATAACGTTTTAAGATGGCAAACGAAGTGGTTGTGTCAACGCCGAGTTCTTCAAAAAACGTGTTTCAAACAAATTCCAATGGAAAAAACTATAAGAAAAGTGAATGGAAACATTGGATTATGTTATGCAAATGCAAAAAATATGGTGGTACCAGAAAAAAATGAACCAAAACAGATATGTTTTGAGTAACAGTATTATGAATATATCTGTATTAGGATTGAGAAGTGTTTGTAGTTTGCTTTATTTATAGTGAACTCTTATGAGGATATTTTATAATATTCAACTCGTCTTAATGTTCTCCTTTAAAACTATAGGCTAGCTACTTATCAATATTGTTATATTTGACGACGTTGCTCGGAACCATGCTAAAAGTTTTCTGGTTCTGGCATTCATTGCTATTGTTTTTTCTCTACGTATCTTGTAAATATCAGTTCTCCTACAAATGCTTAACTTTGGATTGCCGAATACAACGATATCGGCAATTCTGGAATTTAGGAAACTATAATGAACAGCAATTTTACCCACAAAACCTAATCCGGGCTTGTCTGATAAAGAGAAGAAGGCATGGGAATTATGATGAAGCAGTCAACAGTCGACGGCAACGCACTTTTAAATACGTTTTAATTATCAAAGGCATGTCTGAAGTCCAAGTTCCTGTGTCACAAGTCATGTGACACAGGTTCAAATCCCTCTGCTGCCATATTTTTAGGTGTATTAGTTCATTATTTACGATAGTAAACTACGCCTGGAAGTTGCTACAGCAAACTTTTGGATTTTTTTAAATACAATTTATTGCATTTTGGTGTAATCCAGGCTGGATTCCGGCTGAATTTCATGCTGGAATCCAGCATTGAATCAAGCTGGATTCCAGCATGAAATCTAGATTGCACACAGCTGGAATTGTGTAAAAAGCACAGTGGAATCAGGATTGATTCCAGCTTGCACCCTGGAGGATGCAAGTTGGAATCCAGCTTGCTTTGCCATCTCGAAATTTACTGTCATTTAACTCATTAATGTTCTTTTCATCAAAGGTGTGTAAGAAGACATTTTGCAAAACTTTTAGTATCACTTAACGCCATGTTCAACTTTTTTCTGAGAAAATATGTGAAACTGTGAAAGATCAACGCGGCGGAATAAGACAAAGACTCTCTGGCGAGTAGGAACAAAGAATAATGAATTTTAAATCTTAAATACCAGCTCAGGAAAGTAATTATTGCCAAAACTACTCATCCAACAGAAAATATTTTCCGACAGAACTAAATGTTGCAAATTTATTCAGAGGTTTCGTGGAAAAGCATCGTTATGGAACAAACATGCCACCAGTATCTCGCCAATGGTTTAGTAAAATATTTCTGACGGAATTTAACCTTTCGTTCAAGCCCCTTATGGCTGATACATACCCTACATGTGACTCCCTTAAAAGCACAATTGATACTGCCCCAACGGATGAAATAAAGCTCTATTCCGAGCAAGAATTGGAAATTCATCGCCGGAAAGCTGAAAGTGCAAAAATTAAAATGAGTAGAGATAGCATCGAAACAAGAGGGCTCGACTCAGATGTTCGAGTGATTCAATTCGATCTCCAACAACAGATGTATCATCCCACGTTAACTAATACCCAAATGTACTATAGCCAACAGCTTGCTTGAATCAACATGGGAGTTCATTTGGATGACGAAGAAAAGGGAATTATGTTTCTATGGAATGAAACTGTTGGTCTCAGAGATTACAATTAAATATCATTTTGTTAATACAAATTTTTCACTTGTAATGATATAGGATACACTACTCACAAACAAAAACTGGTCTTCTGGTCTGATAATTGTGCAGGCCAAACAAAAACCAGGCTGTACTTGCTATGCTCCTAACTTTAGTTGCCAAGGGATACTTTTCGGAAATCACTCATAAATTTCCCGTGAAAGGGCATACTTTTATATCCTGTGATCGGGATTTTGCGGTTATTGAGAAGCAGAAAAGATGTTCTGCTCCTATTGTTCCGGCAGACCTAATTGAGCTCGTTGCTAATGCAGGAAAGAAAAATTCGTTCATGGTAGTGAGTACTACAACATTATTGAATTTGAAGGATATTGCTAGAGAGATAATTAGCACAAATAAGCTGATGATATCTTCAGGGTATCAGTGTAACATCTGAGAGTTTTGATGAAATTCAAACAAAAAAAGGCTTACAGCGAAATAATCCCCTGGTTAACTACTTCAGGGTTGAAGTCAGGAATCAGCAAGTCAAGTTTCCAGAACTTTGATGTTTCAATGAAGCAAACACCGATACCCCTATCTGAGGATAAAAAGAAGGATATAGCTGCCGTATTTATCTGGGGAGAACCGGATATTTTATGAAAATCTTATAAATTAATTTTGTTTAGTACGCTTTTTGTTATGTTACCGTATATATAATATTATTATATTGAATTACAACAATGATTGTTTTACTTTACTGGACATTTTCTGACACAGATGCATACCTTAATTTATTTTTACGAAAAATTCCACTCATCTTTCTGTTGTGCAAGTAAAGTGGTACATACAACGTTATGACTCTCAATAATGAAGGCACTTAAAACGTTTTGTCCTTTTTGCTTTCATTAAATAAATATTTCCACTATCTAAGATTGGTTGATTGCTCACTGAGTGATTGTAATACCTCACAGAAGATTTAAAGTTTAATATTAAATATTGCAATAGTGAATTTATCAATTATTAACTTATTAATACAGTTTTAAGTCTCTCCTGAAAACTTTATTTTCTGGCATATAAACGTTATGGTTTGGCACCCCTCATATTTTCATGTGTTTATACTGTGTATACATATATTTAACTCAACCTTAAGTTTCATGAGAGATGGTGGAACATATAGCTCATAATTTCCACCTCAAAAACAATGAAGTATAGTAAACTTATAGGTACCAATCATAATACAATTTTTAAATTGGGATGAAAAGGTTTTCCAAATGAAGTAAATTACCTCGAGTTCTGAAAAGAGTGAGCTTATAGTTGGCTTGCGAATATTAAAGAAGATGCCAACTCTCATTTTAACTTATTGTCATCGGGATTAGAGACTAGGACAATGTTTGACTAGGATTCTCTCTGATATGTTTTGCAAGTGACCAATTATTTATTATTTTTGTTTATTCTTTAGGTGTATTAAACATTATTATCAAATATTGACCAAAAATATATGTTGTCCTACGCTAAACTATGAAAGAATCATTCGTTTGATAACTTTCGCAATGACATTCAGAAACATCAACGTTTCTGATTGGATTCACTTGGAATAAAAGAGTAAATCGTTAACTCAACTAAGTGTTTCTAACATTTTACCTTATTTTGTTCCGTTAGTTATTTAAGTTTCCTAAGTATGTTAATCAACTTAGATACTTAAATAATATACTCAAAACAGATTCCTAAAGATTTAACTTTGCTTTGCAAATTGAAAGGTATGCATACTAAATAATATAATTTGTATTTTTTCCACAGAATTTTTTAACGGTGCAACGCGTTTCACCGATCTACCGTCAGTAAATTGTATGGAAAAAATACAGAGTATATTATTTAGTAAGTATAGATACTAAATACTTCCACAAAGTAAAGCCTGAAACCATAAGGTGTAAAAATGAAAGGTATTTACTACCATCCATCTCCAAAAAATGTGTTCATTGATACCAAGAAGGGAATCTAAAAGAAATGACTAATTTCGTTCTCGCCAATGTCTGTCTGGAATTTTTCCTCCAGCATTACCATAAATTACTCCAGTCACACATTTTCCCTGGCTCAATTCCCTTGATCCTTCTTCCGCCAAATATTTTTCCAGTTAATTTGCAACGCCGTATTCACTCCCACGCTCCACTCCATTCTGTTCACGACTCGCCTCCCTCTACTGGCCAATGCCACTTTCACGTTTCTTACATCAAAACTCATTTGCCTTCCTCTTTTCCACCCCGTTGCATTTATTCTCCGTTTTCCTTACCACGGATATTATTTCTTATTTGCTGATCTTTTTCATTTCAACTTGTGGCATTTTTCTTGCACGAAAAAGAAACCTAATTGAAAATATTTTTATCCCAGAGGTTTTTTCTAGTCCATTTGTTCCATTTTTCTCCGTGCCTGCTCCAAACCATTTACGCCAGTATCTGAACGCACGCATTCTCATTTCCACTTCAGTTACACAATTGTTATTTCTATCTCTGGGCTGGCCCAGGTGGAGCATTCATTTTGAAATTACCTTTACATTTATTCTGTCACCAGCATTAGTATTCTTTTTATTTTTACTTAACTACCACCATTTTTATATGCAGTACTAATGGGTATCATAAAAGGTTTTACTTTATTTCTTCTAAGCTATAAATCAAATGCATGCCACAACTCTGATTATAGTGCCTCTTCACAAGGGAGTTTTAGTAAACTCTCCATGAATTTTCGCTTGCAAGGACGATATCTAGCATTAAATAACGGCCTTTTCATTTAATATGTGTTGATAAAAAGGATTAGCTCCAAGCTTATCTAAATATCACATGACTATAATTTTCTGAAGAGAGTAATATAAAATCGTATTTTCGCTAGTATCAGTGATTAAAACTCGGTGGTTTCACTATGAGATGTGTTTTTGGAGTCTATTAAATTAAAAACCACATAAATGAATAATTATATGAGCTGATCATTCCATATCAACTTTATTCAATTTGAGAATGCTTGAAATAATGTAACAAAAAAACCATACATAAAACCAAAAAGTTTTTTCTTTGCCTACCCTCTACCTTTCATTTAGAGTTGGCTACCGCAATTAAATCATCACTGGGTGTCTCATTTTAGCCATGAAAGTGCCATTGATATTACCAATTACGCCATTAATTCACTTCCAATTTTACATTGATATTTCTCATTCCATTTCTTAATTTCCTTTTGACTACAGAGGCAGTCCCAACTTCCCTTTACTGGGGTGACATGTTCCATTTTCGTCGGTACCCTTAACGACCAAGCCCGCTTATATCCTCTCTTTCCGTCTTTCATTAGTGCTCTTCTTCTCTGAACACTCAGATCACTTTCCTCTCTGGCTCAGAATAATTCTCGTCTTGCTATAATCCAGCGCAGAGTTTGTGGGAATGCATTAATTAATATGAATGTATATCCAAACGATAATAACGAGTTTTAATTGTGATAGCTTGTATGAAATATTATGTGAGGAGTCGGGATGATACTTTGCGCTTCTCATATTTATTTTAGATAAAACTTTGTGAGAAATTCGTTATTTTTTTGTCAATTTTGTAGAAGCAATTATGAGATTAATATTCAGCCCTTTATTGGAAAAGTTTTTAACCTGCCAAACGGCGCAATATGAATTTTCTTTCAGTTTTATGGGTTATTTTAATTTTGTTCGGATATATTTCCCCATTTAAAATATTGTTCTGTATATTTTCATAACTTGAGCGACGTAATATGAGGATGAGTAGTGATAAAAATAATTATTCCATGTCATCTACCCAATTGTGGTGTAATTACTGGACATTACTAAATATGACACTCACCGGCCGCTATGGTTTACCTCATGTCAAACCAATTTCCAAACCTTAAATGGTCATTAACTACCATTTTACTTTTGCCTTTTATCGACTTAACTATCAATATTATCCCATCCATAACCACATGCGTCATTTCCTTCCGTCTTAGTACGTCCACTATCCATATTTTCTGCCTCCATGTTATTAAAATTTTGTTAGTTTTAAATATATACCTACTCATATGGAATAGGAGATGTAACGTCACCCATACTAATGAACGCAAGGTCTACGGCTCTGCATCACTATGAATCACATTAACACATCATCATCATCCACAGGTTTACAGCCCGTGGGCCTTGGCTACCTCTATTATATACGTCCACTCCAATCTACTTCTTGCCTTCCCCTTCCATCTTGCAACTCTTTTAGCCCTCAAATGTTCTTCCAAATCCTGCAGCTATCGTGTTCGTGGACTTACTTTCGTCCTGACTCCTTCCGTCTTGGTATTGAGAAGTCGTTTGGGCATTCTGCGCTCGCCCAGTCTTTCCATGTGGCCTAGCTATGCCAGCCGAAGTGACTTGGAGAACCCAAGTAAATGGAAAATATCTTTAAAATTAAAGAATGTTGTCATCAAAACCGATACTCTTCATTTTATTTGGAGGCCAGAGAGGGCCGGAAGTACATGCGGAGGGAATGGTATTGTGATAGGTATAATGGTCAATGAAATACGTTGTCATCTTGGATTCCCACTCCGAGAAGCGACTTCTACGAGTTTGGCAGACAAATTAGGTCAACGTTAACGGGAGTATGTTTGCAGCATGAAACTGCTATAAAGTTATTTGCAGGACAAAAGTGTAAACCGGCTAACTAATAGTCTCAAATTACATAAAAATATTGCTTCTTAACGATGAAAGGGAACCGTACACTCACGTTGTATCCTAAAAACTATGCAACTACCTTTTGCTATATTTGTAACTGGGCGCAATCTAAAGAATGTTTCAACAGCCACAGAATACATTTCCCATTTTTAAACAAAGCCGATTTTCCCCGAAGAAAATAACCAAGTCCTAAAAAGTAATTAAAGAAATCTAATGAAATTATGCCGAAATATTACATTATAGTAACTCCTAAGCAGTAAGATACTAAATATTGTTTAATAATTGAAATCCCGTCCGGAAAAATCTCTTCTATAAAAATACCTCGTCGATTAGAATTTTAATTATTTCCCCCTATTTCGCGGAATCGGTCTTGATTTTATTAAAAATGGTTTTCAAGTGACATCCAACCTTCCACAGTACTATATTAAGCAAATGGCATGCCATGAATAAGTAACAAGTAATCTATCACTAGTTTCTGTAGATCAGTCACCTTGGCCGAAGACTTTCATGGTGGGAATAAATTTAAATACGCGCGAGCGAACTATGTAACTTCTCAATTCCTTTCCTTTACAAACTCTCCCTACCGTCCCTCTAAAAACTGATACTTTACTGAGAAATCGAAGATACATTCTATTTTTCCATCTTTCTGCCTTTAACTCTTCGTTTATTTCATTTTTTAGATCTTTATTGCTTTTTCCGCATTAAATGAGGCAAACTATCCTACTTTACCGGGGATATTATCACTTTTTAGTCTAGCACCTTAGTTCTACTGTGGTATGTATGGCCAAAGACCAGCCGAAAGACGTAGGTCTTCGAGTCTTGTAATTGTGAGAGTGACCTTAAACTATCCCTAAGTTATCTCATGCCTACGAAAGCATAAAATCAATTTTGTATTTCCAGTCCAGTCCAACTGCGATAGACCCTCAGAGTGTAGGTTTATGGGAATTATGCAAATAGAGGGAAGGAGTGCGATAGCACATTGGTGGTCACCTATCCATAGCCAGTTTCATAGCCGTCCTCAGTTTCTCGAATCTTCTACCACCTCCACCTCCGTGAGGGCTCCTTTTGGTAGCCTTAGTCCAATTCTAACTACTCCTGCATGCACAAATCCCTAGGGAGTCCCACTCCTTAAAGCCACCGTGTCTGCGAAAACCCTTGGGAGTTTGTATGGAAGCATTAAAGGAGAGAGAGAAGGATACAGATTTGCAGCAGCATTTATTGTTCTATTTGGAGACCATGGACGACCAGCTGTGGCTAGAACTATTACGTCAAGCGTTTAAGAGATTAATTAATTTTCAGAAAGCCGAAAGCGTTTCCAGCCTTAACCACCCGGTGTTTCTGATTAAGAATGGATGGACGCCGAAATCACATTTTTCGTCCCTCTTCATCTCTTTGGCTACTGGAGATTTAATCGCAAATTATTCGTTAAGGAGAAGGGTTCTCTCGTTGGAGAGAAAGGTTCTCTCTTTGGTGAGTTTGTGTGGGTGAAAAATGTGAACAAACTTTCATAATGAGTTAAATTTTCCTTTCCGTTAAATCGACGCTTTCGGTACATACTTTGAGACTTTTTGGTTAACTTCAGATGTAAAAGCTAGCACATAAAATATATTTATTAAATAATATGATAATAAAAATATGTAAGCAAAATTTGTTAAAATATTGGTATAACTAAATAATGATACAACGTTGACACTTTCAAAACATTGAAGTCAACTGATTTCTATAAATATTTCTGGAGTGCATTCCTCACGTTTTCGGTTTCTACAAAAGCATCATATGCTGGAAGTTGCCGATTAAAATAATACTTTCTTCAGATACACTGAGGAATAAATCCTTTGCCGTTTGTTCCATTATTACTGGAAACTAGGTTTATGTAACTTTACAAGCCTCTTATTAATGCGGGTGTGGTCGCGTTACTATAGTTAGCTTTGGATTGCATAAGTAATCAAGGTAACTTCTAGAGTGTCACAATAGTGATTCTAAAGGAAATATTTCGTTACTGATATGAATTACCTTTCGCATCATAAGCTGAAGGCGTTACCTAGTTAAAATACTTCGTTGACATAATTTCTATTTCAGTTTTTGGGTCCGTATTGACTAGGCAACTAATTGGAACTAAAGGAATAAGAGTGTATACTCGAATTATTTTCATGCCTTACTGCATTTCCATTTTAATCCTCAGGAAACAATAGAGTAACGAGAACTACGGGTAGCTTTTTTCCCCTATGGACGACACAAGGGCAGCAGCGTGCGGATTCCGGAGCGTGAATAAATTGCGTTGACTGCGGAACTGAAGCAGGAGTTGGCGACCGTCAAGGTGCTGGGTGAGCCAGGTAGGCGGGGGAACAGGGTGGTGGTGGTTCTATTGGAGAGGATGGGAGAGACCTCTAAGTGAAAAAAACGGAGAATGAGCTAGCTTTTTGGGGCACCAGAGCATGCGTAGGTATCATTCCTTTTATTCGTCTCTTCCATTCTCTTCAACCACATCTCGCTGCAGTACAATGAGTTGAAATGACACCCCCTATATTTTCTCAAGAGAGTTGACGTGAGAAGGAGAGAGGGAAAACCATGCGTTGGGCTGTTAATGTATATTCAAGATAGAGAGACGGATGGACCGTAAGCACCCAGGCCGACCGCAAGCACTCTACGGGGACAGAATGCGGCGGCCAAACCGCAGAATCCGGAGAATTCCTTAGACCACATGAGAGGCCGCAAGTGAAAGATATATATCCAGATTTTGAACCGAGAGTCTACTCTACTAGCTCTTTGCTCGTCTCTTTGCTCTGCTGCCTCCATTTCGGGCTCCGACTCACCTAAGAGCATTACAGCAAATATTGAATAGAACATGGAGACGGAAAAAAACTCGTGTACTCACAGATTCACCCACCCCTCATTATACCTGCCAGCTAATTTGTATCTTAAGTATTCGGCTCTAGTGCAGCACCTTGAAGTAAAAAATGGAATGTTACGAAATAAGATTTAAAAATAAATACATAATAATTGAAATAGTTGTAAAATAAACCCATATCGTCTTATTTACGAACGCCTCTCCTCCTGCATTCCCTTTATTTTCTTCTTCTTCCTCCTTTTCTTTTTTCAATTCGTCTAGCATCTCTTCCTCTCATCACCTCTTCAAAATATATGGCCCAACTTAAAGCACTGATGGACACTTTCTTAATTTTCCATGGTGCACAGTTTGCTTAAAATACTATTGTTGAAGGTCTGATAATATTTGAAAACAAAATGAACTATACCCGAGAAAAGTAAGGCCGATGCTGGAAAAATCTTAGGCAAATTGATAGTATTCCATTATATATGGTATTGGTTTTGAATAAATTTTTAATGGCTGAATTTCATATTTGTTCAAACAACTTTTAGTTTATATCTGCTTAATAGTGTTTGTTTTGTTTACTTAATAGCTTTAGTAATTAACTTTTGGAATTAAAAATCTCAAGTTAGGTGGGAATTAAAATATGGTTACTACGACTTTATGAGCATAATTTTTTTACTTTTAAGCCTTGATAATTTTGAGTGGGAAAAAATTACCTTATTTATAAATGCAATGTTCATGTAATAAAATCCAAGTTTTGATAGTTGAAAATTATGAATGCTATGAATCGGGTCCAGATAGAGGAGTAATTATTGTGCTTAATGCAACGTTCTTCCATTTTTTTTTCTCAGAGTGGTGAAGGTGTCTAAAAATTAATCAGGTCTTAAGGAGGAGAATTAAGAGTTAAAACTGCCCAAAACCCTACACGTCAACTGATAGGATATTTAGGTGCCTTTTTAATGCTATAATCTTTATGGCGGATAAAAAGGTAAAAGGATAGTTCTTGATGACCATTATATCATTGGTAGCACACTGCTAATCATTCATTAACCTCTTCGCCATTGGCACGTGGTTAACCGTATATCTTCAGTGCAAAGCTTAGGCGTGTTTCAATACAATTACTCTGATTTTTTTATAAACACTTATTGTGCTTGGAAAAAGGGTTTATTTGTAACTTCTAGTTCGCCAGTGCTTCTCTCTTACTTTGCTGCGTCTATGAGTGCTGTGGATTCTGTTAGAGGTCAAAATATTATCCTAAGATGTATAGAAACTAATCTGTTCTATTTATTATTACTTCTGTATTCTTTTCAAATTTTCAATTAATCTAAGCCTACTGAGTCTCTAACGGCCCCCAACCTAGTACTTCCATCACCTGTGCGACACTCTTTGCTTATTCATAGCAGTTTTAAGGAGCTTTTCGGCCTTCCTTAGTATTTAATTTACATCTCAACTTTCTGTGCAAGGCCCCTATAATTGCAGCGCATTCGAGAAGTGGCCTATCTAGAGTGAAATAAAATCTCTCTTTCACTTTTCCATTGGAGAACCTACCTACTAATTTCTTGCTGCATCCTAGTTTCTTTAATACAGCCCCGCAAATGATTCGTGGGTGTTTATCCCAAGCAGGGTCTGAATTAATGGAGATTTCCAGGAATTATACGTAATCCGACTCTTATAAATTTACCCCTTCCAACTATTTGAGGAATTATGAATCCACAAGCGATGAAATGATAATTCATATTCCTCTAACTCGGTGATATTCTTCACAGAGGGGAATCCCAATATAAAGTGGGAGCTCAATAAAATGATAGACCAGATTATGAGGGAGAGAGAGGGATTGATTGACTCTGGCGACCTTTAGCGGAGTGGGGTTGGTCAAAGGATATGGAAGGAAAAGGATTCGCCGACCACTAAATGGACAAAGGTGCCTTTCACGACGAATTATAAAACAAAAGGGAATGACGTCAGCAGATAACAAAGAGGAAAGAGATAAAGGGCATCGTCCTCACCCACACTCCTTCTGGCTCTGCGGACGAATAAAAACGGATGCCCTTTGCCCGATTCAATGAACGATTCCCTTGCGCCAAACGATCGACTATTTCCTTCCCCCTCTCCTACTTCACTTCGGTCTAATTCTGCCCCTCCCATTACCTTCCTCAAACCGTTTTTATATCTCCCCTTCTGGCATATCTTTCTTGAGCCTAACCTTTTCATTAAATCGTTTTTAATTGGTTGAATTACAGTATTGTCCGTTTGCTGGTTCAGTACAAATTTTGCAATAGATTTTAAACTAACTTCCCTATGAGCTGGAGACTTGAAACATTAACCATGGCTCAGAACTGAAAGACAATAAGTTGTCCCGAAACTTTGTGATTGTGAATTTAAATAGCTATGATAATAATTGTAAGATTGAAAACGAAAAACGTGGGGCACATGAGTTAGATAATAGTTAGGATTATAGGGAGTCGCTGTCGTTGAGAAAACTCACATAACAATTCATATCATTTGCAATGCAATAAAATTATAAGTTACTTAGGTGCACTATTCATGTATCAATTATCTAATTCATGCGACCCACGTTTTTCGTTTTCAATCTTACATGTATTTTCATATCTATTAAAATTCACCATATCATCCATTTTCAGGACAATCTGTATGAGGTTATGAATCTTTGAGGGGAGATAAATGTGTGTTGGGCTAGGAGAAATTATTTTATACTTTTTGGTTCGTTTTAAAAACGTGTTTTTTTAAAATTATTTATTATTAAAATAATTATTTTATGTTGATAGCCGGATAGAAAACACAAAAAGATAAGGCGTAGATGGTAAGATGGTAGTGTGTGATGTCAAACACCTCAAGCGAGCGAGATTGGGAATATCCACTCTCATTGTCCACCGGTTCTCCCGTTGTTATTTCACTTAAGATATAATTTTGGCCTCCAGCCGTTTCTTCTTGGTCGGGAAAACGATAATACGAGTGAAGTGAATGTAACAAGTGCTTTAGGGAGACTGAGCGAAACTTTTCCCACTTAATAATAATGACCATGTTATTATTTTTTTCTAAAATTAAGGCTGTTTGATTAATCATGAACTATGGTGATATTATACAGGGGAATGCTTTTTTCAATGCGACTGAATTTCTCATTAATAAGCTAATTTTACACGAAATTTAAAATGATTTATGCGTAAACGTACATGTTAGAATGTTTAATTTTATTTGGTTTTTCTCACCGCACGCTGAAGATGCATTTGCTGGGAGAGGTGTGTTTGGTATTTTAGCAAAATTTATACGGGGACTAATGAATTTAAACTGGAAAAGGTGGAAAAAATTAACAAACTACCCATCGATAAGTTTCTATCTCGATCTATGCATTAGAACATTAATTCATCCATTTACTCATTATTTAAATGGATTGTCGGACGTGCACAGTCGTATTATATAAAGTTGGAGTACGACAATTTAAAACGACTCGTTTTTGGCAAATATCTCTAAAAGTAGCACGAAGAGTAGCTGATATTTTTACCACTCGAAATAAGAGGCCTTCTTCAGTAAAACGAGGCCAAATTAATTCAGTTTTATGTGAAAAAATATTTCGCTCAAACGCCTTAAAAGTAAGCAGAGGCGTACGTTTAGGTACAATATGGCTTTCATATGGTCACCTTAGTCCAAGGTAATGATCAACTCGAACCAAACAATTGAACAGATTACCCGATAGGGAAACATGGCCAAATAAATATGCTATGCTCGATAATATACATTTAAAAATGCAGAGATATATTAACATATAATTTAGTCCCTTACCAAATGACGAGGTGTAAACAATCAGTTGAACTTCCTTATTAAGAATGCGGTTCGTCGGATGAGGTGGAAATTTTCACAGGGCATGTAATGGTTTGGCACGTTGATTCACATTCGTGGCATTTTACAATGAAGCCAGCATCTATGGAAAAAATAAAGATATATTCTTAGAAAATATTTCACTTGGGTTATTTTTGGAGTATGAAAAATCTTGTGACATACTATATACCGCTTGCACATTACCCTACCATTTATTTAGAAGTGTGAAACCAAGACAAAATCAAAAATTCTATTTCCACCTCTAAATTTTGGCGTAAAGTACTTACAATATATACAGAATCAAGGGAGGTTTCACTATCATGAATGAAAGAGATGGCAGAAATATTGATGAAGGCGCCATAGTTTCTTTCACCTCAGCTAAATTTGATAATTTTACAATCCCAGCGAAATGCACAATATATTTACGCAGTCTCGTACATTTGTGCAATGATAACTACCAAAGAAGGTGAAATTTACCATTAATATTTATCTAACATGACCAGCATTCGAACCCGGACCTCCCAACGGACTGCCATGTGTGCCAGCAACTTACACCAACAATAAAACTAGGTATTAACGTTTCAAGTCTACATGGTAGCATTAACCCCGTTAGAATTCGCATAAAATTAAGATGGCTTAGAAAAGTAAGTGGTTCACAAATGACTAACAATTGGAAGATCCATGATCAAATCCAGATCAGACCAAATGACTTTTTCATGGAAATTTCACCCTCTTTGGCGTATATTTTTATTGCACCATCTGTTCCATGGAAGCAATATAGTACATGTGACATGGACAAAAATGTTTAAGTTAAATGTGATCACGTAAGAGAGGCAGAAGGATTAATTTACGAAATGGGTTGGTATTATCGATTAAAATAGATAAATAGATATAAAAAGATAAATTTTGCTTTCAGCAAATTCACAGAGTATGAAGCCAGGAAAAAAAGAGCTGTATCAATCCATACAGAGGCAGACATAAAGCCTTCTGAAAACATAATGCACTACCATCAATTATCATGCATTTTGTAGATATCTTGAAGAGATTAAATACACCTTCCTTCAGTTAACCCTAATTTAACGCGCAATCAGACAGATTTAATGAAGATGGAAGGAAAAACTAACGAGGTAGCTCTATTGGTGAGACAGTAGAGAAGTGGATACATGGAGATTTACAACCATTCCAAGCCATACAGTGTTCGCTCAAAGTCGCGAACTAGTACCTTTTTCCACGACGTGCGATTGGAGGAAGAGGTGGGAGCGTGTAGAACCAAGTGAAATGATCTTGGAATAGGAATACTATGGAAGTGGAGGTTCCGGGACTAGGGCAGGTGTTGAATAGAAGGCGCTCATAAAATATTTCCTGCAGATACGTCTACATATCGGTTTATCAGCTACAAAGTCGAGTAATTAAATTACACCATTTTCAGTCGATTTATAGCCGAAAAGTTCATAGTTCTGCATTGAGAGCAGTGGCATTTTGGGTAATAGGAAGCAAGCTTTAATTACTGGATATTAAAATGAGAGGATGCAGTGCCCCGAAATGCACTAATGCCAGTAATAAGGTTCCCGGATCTTCATTTTCACTATAAACCTTGAACGAAGAACTAAGTGACTTCAGATGTACCGAGGAGAAAAGCGGCAACCCTCCTCAAACATATCAACCAGTGAAGTAATTCTTCAATGAATATAATTATTATGAATAATTTTTTTGAAGAATAAAGCTTTTCTTTGAAGTACATCTCTTTCTATGTTACATAAAATAGCAACCATTTTAGTGTTATTACGCATGCTTGCATTTGGCTCTCATTCAGAGCATGAGTTATTGATTTCCTATAAGGTTATTGACCATAGTTGATGGTATTTTGTGTCAATTTCTTTTAAAATCCATGTTTTTATAACATTGCTTTCCCTAAGAAATAACGGAATGTGAATGTATATTGGTGACGTAGACTTTGTAGTTGTGTAGTCTATGTAGAGGACTGTGACTACCTCGGCCTGGTTGGCGCATTTTTTTATCCCTAAGCGGATCGACGGATGAAAGCGGATTTGATGCGGTCGAAGTTCCATTTTTTGCGGTCGGTGGCGTGAGTGCCTTGGTGGTTGATATTTGAATTTCACGGCTGGTGAGACAATGATTAATGGGATGGAAAACAAAGAAAAATGGAGGTCGAGAGAGAAGGAAATAAGGTATTTAGGGAGATTAATTTTTTCCGTATGTTACCGAGTTTCCCAATTTTCCTAATGCATAAAGCAGTTTGCTTAGGCAAGCATAATCTCCCAGAATACCTTCCACGGTGTATTCCCGATTGAAATTCAATTCCACGGTCATTTGTTTCGATGTCATTAAAACCAATTATATTTTAACTGTTACTAAAATTATTTATAATTTTCGTCTCTATATTGAAATGAAAATTGAGGTAAAATTGGAATCAGTTCATCGCGGTGAATTTTATCTTGATAAAAAGAAAAATGAAGTTATATTTCTTTCAAGGGATAAGTTTAGTCATAATTCGATTATTAAATAGGAACTAACTTTGCAAAATTCCACAATTGTCTTTTATCTATTCGATAGTGAACCAAGACGTCAGGACTGAAACGCCAGATCTGGAATGATGTCTCAAAGTGGGAGGAGTATTGCAAATAATCATTTAATTATTTAAATTTTGTTGTATTCAGCAACGTCATTAATAATAATATTTAAATTATTTGAATTGATTATTTTCCAATTGAGTTCTGAAATACCTCCCAGCTTATTTCACAGCCACAGAAAATACTTTCCTGCTCCTTTTTTAAATATGTGGAAGGATTGCATTAAAAGCATTGCAATATAAATAATACATATTTTCAACACCTTACACCCCTGAGATTGTGAGATTAAGCTCTCGTATTGCTGTTGGTATGAGTTTTAGGGGAAAAAGCAAAGCACAGATAAAAGTATGTATGTTCCCACGCTGTATTTTATATACAACGTATTTCCACCGGCAAGAAACTAATATGTAAATCGTGCTGAAGCCGTGTCTATATATCTAACCAGAATGGCTGTTTGATGATTGAAGGAGAAATACGATCCAACGTCTTGCCTATTTCATGCAAAAAGACCATTGAGTTACACAATTATTCTAGGGAATTTCAAACATCAAGACGCCAGTTGCCAAATTATTTCTGAATTCGACGGTAATTCATCAGGTGCCTACATATTGCGCCTGTATAATCCAGATAACTGTGGTTAGGCTTTGCATTCTGAAGGAGATTTTTTCACAATTTTTCATTGAAACCTTTCAATTTGTAACGAAAACTTCTTCTGAATTTCCAAGTCACTGCTGCTGAAAATATGTACTGGAATATCTTTTTACGATGTCATGCAAGCCATCGTAATGGAAAGAGAAAATATATTTTTTATAAAAACATATTTTATGCAACGGTGATTTCGTAGCACCACCACCCACGGCTATATCCACTTGAAGTACAACTTGCGAGAATTTTAAAGTTGATTACATTGAACTTTATAAGATCTTACAGTAATGTTCTAGCGTAACTTGGTCTGTTCAGCACTTCAGGGCTAACATGCGTCTGAAAATATCATTGCCTTGCATGAAACATTAAGTTTTAGAAATTTTTTTATGGAGCCACTTTTGTTTTTAAGCTGCCTGTTGGAGATGAAATGGGGTCTGGGAGCAGGGTGAAGGTGAATTAAGATGGAATAACAATGAATGGAGGCACTAATGAAAGAAAGACCGAAGGGAGGGGCATACCACGACGAGAGTGAGGCGACGCGACGATGTCTCACGGGGACGGAGGCTGATGCAGCAGTCTTTTCCCGAGTTGCAGCGGAGCAGGAAAGGAATATTTAGGGAAAGGTTTAAGGTAAAAATGTCTTTTAAAAAATCGGGACGTATACTGTTCGGTGTGAGCGAGAGGAGAAGACAATAATTTATGAAAGGAGCTGGCGAATAATGTAATATCTCATTTTCCACGCTTTGTGTGTCATGAATGGCGCGTTAAAATACGAGGAAGCCAGACTTAAGGGAAGAGTGGTTGAGGATGCGGGAGATAGGTTCGAGAAAGAAGGGTCCAAGATGCAGTAGTGCAATACGCGTTAGGCATCTTACGAAAAGGTGTCTATGCTACAGTATATGTACTTTCAGGTTGAAAAAAAGACGATCATTTTCATTTTTAAATTACATTTTTCTCATATTTTGACGGAAGCATAATTAGGGTACAAAGGGTTCAAAAGACAAATGACATGTTACTTAAGCAAAGTATGCATGAATGTCGGGCTTTACCCGTTTTATTTTATTTGCTTTTTCAAATTAAAGGTATTGGAAAACAGATATGTAGGAAAACATCTGGTTTGGAACATATATTGAGACCTAATGAGGAATGTGGAATGTAATTAAATAAAAATGACAAAACAAATAATATTATTATTTTTAAAAGCAATTACCTTGATATTCATTATTTCAAGACAGAAACACAATCTAAATCTTTTTTCCCCACGATAATATAAATAATGTGTTTTGGAGCATATTAAATACCTTATTCAAGCGTATGTTTTAAAGTTAGACTATTTTATTTATAACTATGCATTCTAACAATATTTTACAGAACACATTTACAAATTTACCGAGAGAATGGGAAATGTGCATAGGAACGGACATGCAAAATATCAAGTCGGGTTTTCCGTGAACTTTGAAGCATAGCTAAGGAGAAACAATGGAAAATGAGCATTTGAAACAATGGAAAATGAGAGCAAAATCCTTATATAGTGATGAGCTCAATCTGTGAAGCAAGTCTCAACCAAGATAAGAAAGTGTGCAGTCGATGAGGCGAAGACTGATGAATTTATAGTTTCTGAAACTAGTAAATATCCCCTTCGATTTATCACCTAATTAAAACCATTTAAGAGTAAATTTTACATTTTTAATTCATATTCTATAATCTTTGACACTGTAATGTTTACCAAATATTCACTTGAAAACGTTAAAACAGAAGAAATATAATTATCTCACTTATTTATACTAGCGAGCACTCAAATGTAAAAATATTTCACCACATTACAAGAGGTTATAGCGTAAACATCTGCCGACATTAATGTCACGCGAATTAATGAGTTATATGATGCATATAATATTTCTGAAAAATATAAATGACAATTATATATTTTCCTAGAAGTATATTTCGATAAAACTTAATTGACTGAAGGGTACCGTTTTATTGTCCCATCTTGTTCTATTGATCGATTCTACTCTGTGGTGTCTCCAGGCCCGGATTAATAATTATGAAAAATAGGCAGTTGCCTATGAGGTGTCTAGGAAACTTGGGCGCTGGCCCACCTTGGCGCGGGATACCTTGGCGCGGGACACATTGACGCGAGACAATTTGGCACGGGACATCTTGGCGCGGAACACTAGGCGCGAGAACGGGTGAATATTAGGGTTGACGCTAAGATAACGGAGGAAGTTCTGAACGCTTAAACTTCATATGAACCATTGACGTTGCTCGGTTATGATCATAGGCCAATATTTACTGGCTACTTCTAATATTTTTTCATTTTACATATTTGACATTATTAGTAAAAAATTCAAATGCATTGTATTTCTGAAAATTTAAGCGCCTATTACTTTGGAAAATATTTCTGATACGTTCAACTATGAACATTATCTCCGAATTCTTGACTCAAAAGCCCTCTTCCGATTTCTTTCTCAGTCAAAAATACTCTCATAGCCGCCATCTTATTACAAAATCCGTTTGAAAAGGAAATTATGTAAATCACAACATGGGTCGTATCCGAACTAAGCGAATTCCATTTACCGTTCTAGAGTCGTTGTTGAATGTTGGGTGAAAAAATAATTTTTGGGATGACGGACACTTTGAGCTGATTCCAAGTCCTTGATATAATTTCTAGGTTTGGGCTGACTAGAGAAATATAGTTGAATTTGAGACTAACAACAAATTGAGCGTTGATTCTGCTTTTATTATAATCTGTATGCATATAGATATTGACAATGGATTACTCAAATAACGTTAAAGATCATCGTACGTAATTAGTAATTCCCATGGATAACGAAAATAGCAGAGTCTAAAACGAACAACAAATTTGAGTTACTTTTTATGTCAAATATTTAAAATGAAATATTAACATATTAGAAATATCCAGTGAATATTAGGCTATGATCATAACCGGATAACGTCGACGGTTCATAAGAAGTTTAATCGTTCAGAATTTCCTACGTTATCTCAGTGTCAATCCTAATATCCGCCCGTTCTTCAGCCAAGGTGTCCCGCGCCAAGGTGGCCGCGTCCCAAATGTCCCATTCCCGCCTATGGGTCCCGAGGCTTTTGGGGCCCCGGAGGGGCCCTAAGAATGGTTTTCCCCTTTCTTCTCATGCAACTTGTTTATTAACGTTGCTTGTACTGCCTAGAGTTTCCCAAATGTGTAAATCCGTCACTGGGTGTCTCATGTCATGTGATATCTTTATAAAGTTTAAGCGACTATTATATTTTGTAGGATGTGCTAGATGGATTTGCAAATGACAGGAATATTTCAGGAAACGTTCGGAAATTCGAAACATTCGTGTCTCCTTCATTATGACAGTGCTCTCCCATCGATGATGGGAAAAACAGGCAAGTGATGCAGTAATTATAAAAGGAAGAGGGAAAAAAAGAGAGAGGGGAGAAAAAGCGATGAGGAAGGTTGATGTAATAAACCGAAAGTGGCGGCTAATACCAACTCTACATCAAGGGAATGAACAGCCTGGTTTTTCATGTCCCTTTTCAGCAAAGAAGGCCCGACAACGCCTTTCCCATTACGCGTGTGAATTGTTTTGGGACTTTCGGAGCGACGCGGGGTCGAAAAGAGAGAAGCAAATCTAACTGAATCATATAATTCTCCATTTGCACCATCCGTACTCTCTGTTTCACCTAAGGTGACTGCACTTTAAAATATTGGCGTGCGCCCGAGGGTGGCGAGACAGAACGGAAAGAGAAATAGTATGGACGCAGGGCACGAATAATTAGCGGAAGGGTATAAGGAAAATTTAAAAAATCCTATTGAATAACCAATTCACATTCAAAAAGTGCATAGAAACGAACGAGACTACTCTGTGATGGAATTCTCTCAAGGAAGATCATACATGACAACAAACCACTGTATGGTGCATAATTTGTTTACGAGAAACCCTTTGAAAACGTTAAATAAAAGAAGATGTTCAAATGTCTCCCTTTTAAGGTAGAAAATCTATTAAAATGACATAAGAATAATTCTTAACATCCAAGGGCCTAAAAATAACCCATCTATAGGAACGAAGTCACCATGATGAGAATGTAGGGCGGAAGGAAAATGGAGACTAAAATGAAAGAGGAAATTAAAGAAGGACACAACGTTTCACCTATTGTTTTACAAGCACCTTAAAGAATTAGTCAAAGATGCCCAATGGGGATCTAAAAAATTAAGGTGAATGGAGAGTAAAAGAAAATACTTCGCTTCACGATACTGCAGTCATAGTAGAGAAAACCAGATCACATTATTGAACACTACTGATTAAGACCTACAAGGATGCAACCTGTGAATAACCGGTAGAAAATGATAATCCTATGACAAAGAACGGAAAAGCTGAAGCCAGAGATTTTGCTACAATGAGAAGTACTTGAACAAGTAAAACACTTTACCCTCCTTGGAATCTGTATGATATAGGATTGAATAAGTTCAATGCTCATAAAGCGAAGAACCATTCAAATGAAAAAATAAATATTGTGTACAAAGGAAATAGGATAAGCAAGAATGATGCAGTGCCTGAAAGCATTTGTGTTGAGTGTTTGTATGTTCGGATAAGAGATATGAATCATTGGTTAGGTGGAACAGAAGAGAATAGAGGCTTCCGAAACTTGGTTTTGGAGGTGTATGCTGAAGCTCAGATGGACTGGTAGGTTTGGAAATGAGGAAGTGAACAGAAGAGTAGAAATCTATTTGGGGCATTAAGAACATAAAAGATGGATAGGTCATACGAGGAAGACCAAGGAACAAGGCCAGCTAAAGAAGAATAGAAGGCCCGCAAGGACATTAAGGAGTTAGCAGGTCGTAATGCGCAGCTGTAGCCAACCAATGTAAGGGTTCAATAGCTATTAACAATGATGGGAAGAAGCCGTGCTGGGAAGAGAGAAGTGAGATAAGGAGGAAGGAAAGAAGGGAGATGCTGAGGGGATGAGTGCAGACTTTTCGGAGGCGTTTGAAGTTAGTGACGGAGCGAGGAGTATAAGAGGGGAGGAATCGGTTGAGAGACACACTCACGAAACAAAACCCGCCCCCCTCACCATGTTATGCGAAAACATACATTTGCGCGGAGCGCCAATGCTTCTCCAGAGTGTGCCATTTAATGAGCATTTCAAGTTCAGGCATTAAGCCTGAGCTCACGGAGCAGGCGGGAGGGAAAAAAGCTCGTTAGCGGCCACGTTAATGTGGCGGAAATATAGTCGGAAACAATGTTCTCATGGTGGAGGGATTTGAGACACTTGAAGAAAGTTCTGAGTTTGGCTTGATCAAAATACTGGAACCATGGCGTTTATTTGCATGGCTAATTGGCACCATGTAATGGCAAGAATTTCGTGGATGCGCTGGGTTGAAGGAAAAATATTTACGGATAGTTTGTAAGTCAACAACAAATAAAAAGGGCGAAGAAATCTTGTAAAAATATGGTTATCATAATAAGATTTTTGCAAATACTATAACTTTTATTCGAAACTTAAAAGTTGTAACATTAGCTTGGGAGCGGTAAAGAAATATTAGGATACTGAGGAAAGGCTGGCAAATAAAGTATTAATAAATTTTATGTGATCAGTAACACTGAATACATCAGAAAAGTCAGGAACACAAATTTGAATATTGAAAGAGACTAATTGTAATTAATTCACAACAAGTTCCTGTTAAATTAGGAGAAAAAATAACTTACAAAAGACAGTTCTCATTAATCAGCGTAATTGATTTCGTTTCGCGCGGTGATTGCATTTTAGTGATAGAATTCACTTTCAACTTTCGTGTCCCGAATCTACACATATTGACTTCGTTCTGGGGCATGTTTGTATTCGTAGGAGTTTGACAAAACCTTCTCCATAGAGTCATAGTGGAAGGCGCGGACGAGTACAGATTGCTACATTATGCAGCGGCCTTCCTCAAGCATAGAGGAAGCATTACGGAAAACCTCATATAAACGGTCTCGAAGATGTAATGGTCTCCTCACCACCTATTTCTTGACCCCACAAGACTACCAGAATCTGGTAATTCCGAAAGATTTTCGCTCCATTCAATGCTCCGGTTTCCATTCAATGTGTTGACGTTAACGCAGATTGGAACACATGAGTGAACTTCGTTGCACGCGAGCAACGAATAATGAAACGATGTGCTCAGGAAAAACGTTCGGAAATTGATGGTAGGTATCATTGTGTAGGTAAACCCGTTTTCTCTGGGGTAGGTTATGCAACTTCCTATAATTAACGCTATCACGGAAAAATCTGTAAATTTCCGAACAAAGTTTATTTCCCCAATCTAGGTTCCGGCAAGCATTAACCATTTTCAGGGTAAAGGAGGTTCATTTTGCGAGCTTTATAACATATATATATTATAAAGCTCGCAATAATATATATATATTATATATATATATTATAAAGCTCGCAATTTGTAAGGCGATTGTATATATATATATACAATCATAGGAAATGGAAAGGGATAGGAACACATAAAAGGACGAACACAGGGTTTGGTGGGGAAGATGAAAATGTGTTGAATCCAGACAGAAAAAAATTCACCTTACCCAGGATACGAACCTGGATGTCCCAATTGCCGGTCGAGTGTGCTACCAGTTACACCAGCAAGGATACTCAATTAACTGCTGAATTCGACGGGGTTTTATGTCACACCCCATGCCCAACTTTAGCGTTCGAGATATGGCACGCAGGAGTTTTTTAGGAGACACCATATAGGAGACGAACACAAGTGGAAGAGGAAAGGTAAAGAGGAATACAGACATACAACAAATAAATAGGTGAACAGTGCGTTTAAAGGCACGCATAGCCGAAGAAGAAGAAAAGAGCCACCATGGCCAAATATACTCATCCATTCGAAAATCAGACGCTCAAAGGCGCGAATAAATTCATACAATAATAGGAAATGGAAAGGGATAGGAACACATAAAAGGACGAACACAGGGTTTGGTGGGGAAGATGAAAATGTGTCGAATCCAGACAGAAAAAATTTCACCTTACCCAGGATACGAACCTGGATGTCCCAATTGCCGGTCGAGTGTGCTACCAGTTACACCAGCAAGGCTACTCAATAAACTCCTGAATTCGACGGGGTTTTATGTCACACCCCATGCCCAACTTTAGCGGCCGAGAGATGGCACGCAGGAGCTTTTTCACCCACCATATAGGAGACGAACACAAGTGGAAGAGAAAAGGTAAAGAGGAATACAGACATACAACAAATACAGAGGTGAACAGTGCGTTTAAAGGTACGCATAGGCAGGCATTTTATGTGTTCCTATCCCTTTCCATTTCCTATGATTGTATACATTTATTCGCGCCTTTGAGCGTCTGAATTTCGAATGGATGAGTGTGTGTGTGTGTATATATATATATATATATACATAATATATGGGGGAATGAAATGACGTAATGGTAGTAAGGAAGGCGGGGGAGGGAGGGTTGTTCGGACGGAGGTTAACTATGATGATTAGGGACGTTGTCACGTGGTTGTTGGGTCAATTAAATTTACCGGAAGGCTTTTTAAAAACAACTTGATACTTGAGATAGAATATGGTTTGCCGAAAACTCACGTTGTCACATCACTGATTTAATAAAATGATTTTTTTTGAATAACCGACTAAAATTATCAATATAGTGTGCTCAAAACGTGGATGATGTTCTACATTTGTTGGGTTATTTTATTCAATGTAATGTTGCCATAAAGAAATTCTTGATGGAGTTATTTCGAAGTCTTTCATTGGCCTAAGGTGACAGAAGAGTGATTAAAAAAGTAGCGCGGGCTGTCTTGCCTCTGAGATAATTAACGATTCTCGAATTATTTAATCAAGGAAAATGTTTACATCAGCAATTCCATTACTACTTGTTGGATTTGAAATTCATGAGGACGAATTGAGTCACCAAAACTGAAGGAACGTGCTGGGGGAGGAGTTTTTGAAAACCAAATTTAATAATGGTTTGCTCAGACCTGAATTTGAGTCAAGTGGTTGGTGGTTAGTAGTCCCAGTGCGCTGTTCATATTGGATGAAAAATTTTAATACACTCTTGAATTATTTAAATTACACCGTCGCAATCGGCTACTGTTTTAGCATAGGAACTATCCTCTAGGTTCGCTAAAGTACTTAAATATTCACTCTAACGACATAATTATGACAAACTTGAAATAATTTGTTCGAATTAACTTTAACCACGTCGTTATCAAATCAAAACTCAGAATACAAATATATTTTCATAGCAAGCCCACCTTTTCTTCTTTGCTTGGGCGTCGGTTGTGACGGGCCCAGCCATTCTCGTGCTAGTTAATACCGATGTCGGGCTTTTCACTCTTTATTGGTTCCCCACGTAAAACTTTCCTTACAAACCTATCAACCTGTTCTTAATGGCGTAAATTACCTCAGTTATCGGTCTCCTCCCAAGGTAAAGAAACAATTTTAACAAACATATAAAACTAAATCAGGTGATAAAACTTGAGTAACTTACAAACATGAAGCAATCAATTGTTATGAAGAGACTTGTAATATCGTAATAACACCGTTAAGAATGCACGTGTATTGCTCAGAAAATAACTCTTCTCAAGCTATGACTCGGAACATTTAGAAGCGGCTGGATCTGCTCAGTATAACGTCAATTCATCTCCGAGTTATTTGAATTACATTCAGCCAGGCAAATTCATCGATTGCACATATATGAAAATAGTTGATGTTTAGTGCATTTGAGTTACATTTGACAACGGCACTGTCTATTTAATCTACATTAATGTTACTCACCACGATATACTACGAGGAGAAGCTTTCAATGTTCCATAAATGAATATTTCTTGGTAATACGTGGATATTTCAATCGCATCAACTCTGTTTTGGTCAAAAAAATAATCTCTGAATGAATTCGTTACTTTTATAGAAGTTACTGAATTAATGACAGGAACTGTGTTTACTTGCCGAGGAACGAGCTTGGTGCGATTCAATTTGGAATAATGGAGAATACTTTCCCAATTACTTCCTCCGGCAGTAAAATGTGTCCAACACTTTCGCCTGACGAGTGTGTGAAAAGTCTCCGGCCATCGTCTTGCCCTCCTATTGGACAATTCGGGGCGTCTATCCGAGGTACAGCTGTCAAATATAATCTCCCAAAATTTCATATTGCTATGCACTCGATGACGCTTTCGGAGGCTTTTGAATGCTTGCGGGAGCCATTTGAAGAAGAGAAACACTCCACTCGCGGATATGAATACATGCGCAAGAGGATACTTTCCCATGAGGAGCTGGTAGTTGGTGGATGGTGGCCAATGGGCGTTCAGGATGGGTGAATTGAATAGGCCGGAGGAAGTGATGCGGCAACATAGTGTGAGGTGAAGGATGGTAGAGCTGGTTAGTTCTGTCATGCATATAAGGAGAGAAGCGCACGGCGTCCTGTAGCTAGACGGGACACCCTAATGAAAGCTACTATGGACCCACTTTTGTTTGCAAAATTATAGTTCAAAATTATTCCCCGGCTTTGTATGCGAAAGCGAGTCTTTTTACAAGAAAAACTCGTCCCCGGAGCTCACTACTAGAGGAAAATTTACTCAAGATTATCTGCACTACTGCCTGCAAGTGGCAGGCAGGTTAAATGTGGGATGGCACAATAGACCCAAAGGGGTCTAAGTGCCATGAGGGTTCCAGGAGGCCCTCACCCACTCTATCAATCAATCAATCAGTACTACCCAGCAATTCTCCACACTGTTATTCTTTACTTCAACGTTGTAGCAGCCCTTATTTTTATGACTGGTATTATTGGACTAATTTTGCGACACGATATCCTTTTGAAAACAATAATGGAAGGAAAGATGACTGGGAAAAAATACAGAGGAATACCAATAATGTAATTTCTCAGGCATACTACGAAAGACGGCAAAGTAAAGAATTGTGGAGCGTTGATGAAGCTTAAGGCGTAGAGGAGAGTGGATTTGAGGGTGTAACCTACCACTCTTTGGATTGATGATGGCATTTTATATCCAGTAATAGGGCTGTTATTATATCTTTTTGCTTGCTCCTACGACATTGAAATAGACAATTTTTAAACTATTCTCATCGCTATGATCCCATTATCACAATGCAACAGCGTAAGTTACTCCTACCTGGTGAATCGTTTCTTTTCAAAATTAAGTGTAATTTAGAAACATCTGTTCCAATGATGTTTCGTAAATGTGTAACCTTTAAATGATTTTATAGATACTTCCCATCCAATAACAGTGTAATAACGTGTTTTTACCACTGGGGTTTCACCCCGACTCAAATAACTTCTCTCCCTACCTGCCATCCCGATCTAAGGCCATCCACGACAGGCAGAGCTAGTTCATTACATCGCACCACCCAAGTCCTGCTCTAGTATCGTCGCCGCCCCCTGAGGCAAGATTCCTCTTTTACGGCCTCAAAAGGATAGCGATCATCAATCTTACTCTCTACAGCTTTCGACCGCGAAGTCTCTTCAGTGACCTACGTAAAAAACTATAGTTGACGCTACGCATTCAAACCTTGACGGTCTCAAGGTTTTTTGTTAAAGCTATGCCAACATTCAATCATAAATCAAATTGACATTTGGTTGTGGATACTTCTCCATACAACCCTAGTACTTGGTGCTATTTGGAAGGTCCTTCTGAAATGTTCTTGGAGAGTGCCTCTGATTACAAGGTATGTAATAGCAACTTATGATGCACATGGTAGAAAAGGATGAATATCCTTTATTTTATTTATGGTTATTCCTCCTCGCAGTCGCATATATTTTTATTCCTAGCATATGCTTATCACGTTCCTTAGTTAAACAGGATTCCATGATACCCACTTCACATTTGTCATAGGAGGTATGTAAAAAGGAACGTTCCAGAGGCAAACAAACGAAATAATGTATTGCTTCGCCAGAGCAGATGAAAACTTTGGGTGGTTTACCATAATGAAGAATAAGATTTGGTTAAGTTGAACCACGCCATGGAGAAACCCTGATTGAGGAGACCAAGGTGGCGAGGGACAAGACACGGAGGCCAGAAGGGTGAGCTTGAAGCTCTCTCGAGGAGAGTTTGCTCATTAGCGGCGCGCCCGACTCTCTTTGCCCTTCTCCCGAGAGAAACACCCTCCACCCTCCTTGCCACCCTTCGCTCACCTCCTTCATTCATCCCCTTCCACCGGGTACTCGTCGAATCCTCTTAACTCCTCCACCTCTAAACCCATTCCATCCTTCCTAGAATTTCACCTTCCTAAGAAGTTCTCTCCTCTTTGATGTCCAGTCTTGGAAAAAGCTTACTTGCTTCCGCATATGACAGAGATGTGTTTATGAAAGAGATAGGGAACATGGCGGGAGAAGACTGCAAAGCAAGAGGTGGACTGCTGGGTGAAAGTTGATTTGCAAGGGGCTGGAGGAGGAATGTTGGGGGGAGGCGAGGAGTACCAACCGAGGGTAAGAATATTGAGCACGACCCAATCGGAGGAAAGCTGGGGGAAATTGTGAATAATCTGTACCATGCTCCTATTTTATAAAAAGTACTTATTCTCACGGCGAGCACACATATATCCACAGCACTTTTCTCTTTTATGCAAAGATAAACCTTCACTTTAATTTTTAACACAAACAAATCCAACGGAATTCTACACAGAGCACAAAGGAACTAAATATTCCTAATAACGTTATCACAATTATCTCTCTGACTTCACTTTACCGTTTATCGAATGCAAAGATAAAGAGTTTCCTTTCTCACATTAGTACTGATTATTTAAAATTTAAAATTAATATAGTAGTTTCATTAGTTTTTGCTTTGGCAAGTGAGATGGAGATAAAATTCTCATTTAAGTATTAAAAAAACTAAATTAATAAAAATTAAACTTAAACCTATGCTAGAATTAGGGTTTTTCGTAAATAATTTTAGAATTTCGTTTTGATTTGTCTCTACAGTTTGACCACCATGATTTAAATGTATCTGACGGTATATAAAATTCATTTTCCTAAAATATTCTCGCAACTAGTGGTTTGCTCAAGAGATGGTACTTCGGTCGAAATTTTGGAAACACACCTCGTCCTTCCAATTTTTCGGGTCCATAACTTAGTGCATATAATGTAATATTTTTAAATTTTATCCATCATTTATTTAGGTTCCGTAAGCCATCTTCTTACTTTTAAGAACGAGAATTCTTGTTTATTTTCACATTTTATACGAGTTCAAGTATCCAATTGTTGCGCCTTAGGTTAAAATACTTATTCCAGCTCTCTTTAAATTTAGTCACAATGAAAGCAATCAACATGCATTCTACCGATATCATGTTTCAGCACGTAGCCAATGCTTCAAACATAAGAGCAAGAGTTTAAGGTATGAAATTGTTTTGGTCACTTGATAAAGGGAAAAAATAACTTTGAAGAGATACAGAACCATCTCGGAATTCATAATGATTACCTTAATTTCCGCCATATTCAATGTGGTGGATTATTCATTAAAATTTGTGAAAACGACACTAAGTTATGATTCCAAATATAACCAATACCATGTATTCGCTCAGTTATTGCGTGTTCATTTCTGTTCGCATAAACATTTGGGCTAATCACGGAATTTCATTCAAAATAGCCGACAATTTGCTATATGTCGAATTTGACTGATTCCTGCACGCCAATAGTCGTTTAATTAGAGATGGGGAACTACAGTATTATTCTCAAACACCATTACATTAAAATGACATTTGCTGACAAAATTGCGACCTTTAATATGGCGGTAATTAAAAATTGGCGGCCACAATATATCGCGGATAGCTCTTCACTACGGTAAACATGATGTTATCTTAGGAAATGGCGAGAGCTTTTTCTTTTTTAATGGTTTTTATAATACACAGTATGTCGTAAAACATTAGTATATAGGTTCTTGAAAAACATGGAATTGGAGGAAAAATCTATTTAAAATTAACAAAATTAGATTTAAACTGCTCATGCTACGAATGTCTCCTGTAAAATCTTAGTACCATTATATTTAAGTGTTGAGAATAACCCAGATTGTTTAGTTTTTTTTTTAGATTATTGAAAAACAGAAATCGACTTTTAATTATTGAACTTGGACTCAGATTTTAGTTTGTGGGGACCAGGACCTGGCAGCTTTACAACTAAATTTCCTTACTTTCCTGGAAGTAAATTCAATAATCAGTTCTTAACAATTGGATTCTTAAAATATAAATTCAGATATTCACCAGTGTATGACTTTTTGACATGTGCTCTTAATCTATTAGACAACAGAAATCTTGATACTGGTGTCTACATAGACTTCGCAAAAGCCTTTGATACTGTTTACTGTACAATTCTCCTTCAGAAACTGTCTCACGATGAAATTACTGGCACTGAAAATAATGGTTAAATTCGTATCTCTCTGGAAGTACCCAAATTGTTGAATTGTCATACTTTAGCAAGACGAACGAAGACGAAACCCTCGGTCTCGGACTTTAGACTGGCGGAGCGTAGGAAGGCAAACGCCAGCTCCTTCAATAGCCTATGCTTTTCCATTTGTCTGTAGAAACACCCATGAACCGGCTTATTTGTATGCGCCTTGAGAAAGACCTTCTGCTCGGATTTTTTATTTCAAGCTTGAGGACGTCTACCTTCAATGACAAGATGGTCGTGTCATTGTTGCTTCCTTCGGATGACGGGTCAAAGTCGAGACCAGTTTCTTCTGCTGCCCTTATTGCCGTCTGGAAGAAAAATCCACGCTCCCGCACTCTCGTCTTCTCTCATGAGATTGAGCAGGGGGTCCCTGCTTTTTAACACTCGGCATGCTGTACCCTAGACAACTCTGTTGTGGAGACACTCCAGACTCAATAGTCCTCTACCACTTACATTGTGAGGTAGATACAATCTGGCGACGGAAGGTTTCGGATGAAGACTTCGAAAGATGGTCTTCATGTTCTTCGTTCCTCTTTCGAGGTTCTGAAATTCGTTGACGTTTCACTTCATGCATCCGAAGGTATGCAGCAGTGTAGGAATATGTTCGTAGCAAGAACCTTGTTTTTGCCAGACAGCTCAGAACTAAAGATATTCCTGAGAGTCTCTGTATTTGGTGGTGAGCCTTTCCTTCACTGCTGTAACCTCCTGCATTCGGCGCTGGGGGACGCCGAGGTATTCATAGCAGTCATCGTCCTCGAGGTGACGAATGATGCCCCTGTCCACGAGTTGCAGGTTATTCCAAAGTGTTAAGTATAAGGCACAGCCTTATACTTAAGACATTGCACCTCCCACCCATTGCTCTTTTTCCCTCTACCCCTTTCCATTAATTCAGGCAGTCCCAGAGTTACGTAATAGTTGCGTTCCGACACCAGCGGCGTATGTCGAAATTTACGGAAGTCGAAATAAAAGAGTCAAAAATTACTCCGTAACTGAATCCGTACTCTCAAGATTACGGTCACTTCGGAGAAATACGGGGAAGTCCAGCTCTTACTAGCATTACGCCACATGCGCTCCTTCAAAGTAGGCAATCATCCTAACAAATCCGTAACTTTCGAGATTTTCTCGTCTTTATTTGGGTAAGGTTGCCACTTACGTAAGTACGGATATACGTAAGTCGAGGCTTGCGTAACTCTGGGACTGACTGTAATAGTATCCACTGACGCATTCCACTAAACCTTCAAATAATTCCATTTCAGCCATCTTGACGCAGGATGATTGGCAAAGGGCGAAATTCGCGTAAACCTTCCCAAAGGGAGATACCCTGTTAACCTACCTCACCCCCTCCTGCTGAGTGGTTGGAATTCTGCCCCATGAATTTGAACGCCATCTTTCCTCTCATTGAGAACTAAGGGAACAATCGTAGCCCGGTCGAAGTGTGGACGAGGAGAGAAGGCATGAGACCCTTTCATGGCATCGGGGTGTCCCTACTCTTCCCATCCACATAGACCTTTGCATTCCAATCGTTTTATTTTAGGAAAGCGACCTTTTCTCTCCTTCGATGGATAGGAACGATGAATTTGTTTGCTCTGGGAGGACAATGGAGTCACGGTTAATTATTCAGTCAAATTGCCTTTTGAGACTGGAAGCAGAGGGAAGGTTAGGGTACACAACTTTGAATCAGCTCATTGCGACAGGGAATAGAGATTGTAGCGAAAGATAAACGACTGGCGTGAAGCGATTTACTTACACGGAGTCTCTATCGTGCGACTCACATCCTAGGTGTGTGGTACGGGGTGATTTCACACCAGGCATGCAGCACTCATCCCAGAATTAAAACACATTGTATTATCAACTAAAACGATACTATCCTAATTTTTCAGTTAATAAACCTTTTTTGCACAGCAAAATTATAGATTGTTATTTTTAGGTGTATTATGCAAATTGTAAATCGTTGTCACTTCAATATGAAAAAAGCGGCTTCAGCTTCGCTGATGGCCGAGTAAACGCAGCGCTACCTCTGTCACATGCTCGGTAGCTCTATGCATGCGACGATCGACACGAGCTTCCCAAGTCAAGGACACGAGAGAAAATATGTGCAGCGGCAAGGAGGTTAAATTATACTACAGGCGCTGCCTAAGTATTCAGACTAAGAATGGAAATATATTCGTACTCTTAAATTAAAATAAAAACTCTTACTCGGTAACGGAATTGTTTGATACCGAAAGGAGGCAATATTTGAGTCGCGACAGTAAGAATAAGAATAAGCAGCATTGTAAAAACACTTATCAAAAGATCGGGCCTGTTGAATCGGTATATCACTATCCCTGGATGGCCAGAAATAGAGTCAATCACCTATATATTTGTGTCAGTGATAGAGGACTCAAATCGCAACAGTTGGATGGTAGGACGCTTATATTAAGGTCGGTCTATTGTCATTACCCACGCACCCGCTTTTCATGATTGATCTCCCATCCCGAGGGAAAAAGCTGAACCTCAGTGAGAGAGAGATTGATGACCCGCTTAAAAGCATACCATCGTGTGCTGGAGTTGTAATAATAAGATAATTTCGACTTCATTTCGCTCGGAAGGCTCAAATCATCTTCAGCTCCTTTCCACAATATCCATAGTAGATAGCTAGTAGCCAAAAATAGATTATTATTGGTCCAGACAAAGATGGAAGACCTAAGCTGGTATATACCATGAGAGTGCAACTTAATAATTCTCCAGGAAAGCAATGCAACGAATAATATATCACAAGCATAAAATCATTTTAGTTTAAAACATTTAATACTCCCTTCAATTACTCCTCCTTACTGCCTCTTTATGAATTTGAAAAATAGAATTATTCATCACCTTTGAACTGTATTTCAGGGGCAATCAAGCATACCTACCATTAACCACTAAAATCTAATTCAATTTAATAAAATCCGGGTATATTTTCTTAGCGGAAACTAATTTGAAGAATTCCATGATATTTTCAGAGCTTCATTGACGTTTTCATGGTCATGATGAGCGGTAAAACTATTGGGGTGTGTGCCGCGTGTTCTTCGGGTTCAGCCCGACGTTCGTTGGTCTCAAAAATCAGCTGCACTTGGAACAAATCCATTTGTAAAACTCCTCTGTCTACCCTTTCCCGTTCTTATCCCCCCTCCCCTACTTGAATCACTTACAGATAGGTAAACATATAAGGACAACGCCGGCGGTGAGTATTTATTTCTCCTCAAGCTAGTGACCATCAGAAGTCACGAAACGTAGAGATGACACCCAATAAAACGCGGCATAAGCCTGAATATTTGTATGGCTAATTGTAAATGTTTTGGTGGCAATTAATATTAGCAAATAGTCATTGATGAAACATAACCTAAAATTATTATATTCTTTTGATAATTTTTGGAGCTTTGTGTGATCATAATGCACATATTGAGAATAGGAAATCAATTAATTTACTAAAAAATGACTGGTGCATGTTATTTTACGACCAAATACTGTTAGCGCTGACAAAAATAGCTACAAATTAAAATATATAAAATTAAATTTATACTTTATTAAATGAAAAATAATTTCCCTGTGACCTTGGTTTTGAACATGTTCTACTCGCCAAGTGACTAGTTTCTCCATCAATGTTTTAGCAGAAGACTAAATCTAAGATGATTTTAACACTAAATTTACAAAGTGTTTCTTCCATAACGTCATAAACTGGCACAGAGGAAATGGCAACCATGAATTAGAATTATTAAACATTTGAAAAAAACTAAGCTCTCTATTCTTTTGGAAGTACACTAGGACGAGCTCAATTCACTTTCTGGAGCAAGAATAAATGTCATACTCATGACGACGATGGAAGCTGGATCACTCATCCGACATGGAAATTCGTTGCAACCAAACCAACTGCAACGCATTTAGCATTCGATGAACAAAGCATAGGAACGGCGTCAGTTCATTTTGACAATATCCATGATTAATGAAATATTTACTTCCAGGTCGCAATTTACGGCGGAAGGGAATGGTGGTGACATATGTGTAACGTGACGGAGTGAAGCAAAATAAATGTATGCATAGTTATGCGCATCTGAAGGAGGAAGAGCAGGATGAGTGTGGAGCAATAGATAAAGGGATCTTGGGAGCAGTAGATACAGGAATCTTGGGAGCAGAAGGCTTAGCTTGAAAAGGCGAAAGAGGTAAGAGAGGTGGTGCGAGGACATTTCACTTCCCCAGCGAGTAGCGCGTGGGTGCTGTGGACGAGGTGCTGGGGGAAGGAAAGGCATCCTTGAATTGCATCCCTTTATAAAGTGGGCTCTCCCACCCCGCCACACCATTCCATGTCATTTCATCCCCCTACCTTCACAACCACCTCCCTCGACTCCCACATTCCGTCCAACTCCCCCTCGTGCGAAAACTAATAAGAAAGTTTTGTCACATAAAGAGGACGAAAAATTTATTTTGAGCAAGAGGGATGAGAACAGGGTATGGGGTGGTGGAAGAGGTTATCTGTCCTGAGGAAAGAGTAATATGAGGCAAGAGGGCAGGAATGAATTTATGGGACGAGTTCCGAAGGAAGTAAATTGCTCATCTGGTGTTCATTTCGTATGGGGGCATCCCCATCTCCCCTGCTAACGATTCTGATACAACTGCTTAGCAAAGCATTAAGTGAGAAACCCAACACGTTGAGGTGACTTGTCAAAAAGCGTGCGTGCATTTCAGCGGCTGGGGTTATCAGTGTGTATCCCGCGAAGAGTTGCAAGTCAGGCCGAGGAAGGGATCTAAATGAGAGGCTATGAAAGCTAAAGAAACAAGGTGAGAGGAAATATAAGATACGGTATTTCCTCGAATGATTCAAAAAGGTCAGGCATTTTTCATTAAAGTGCATTTAGATAGCGATGAGTACTGTGGTGGGGAACAGCAATATTTTTGAATTTTTTTAATGGTTTAACTTTGTGAGATATCAAGGTAGCAAATAAATATAATTTGTATTCTTTCACTGATATATATAATGCAAGACCGGTTTCGTGACATTAGGGACATCATCAGGATATAAAATGGCTAGAATATTCCATATCTGATTATGTCACCTAAGTATGTGACGAAACTGGTCGTGTGTAAAGTTAATCATAAAATAAACATTTTATTTATGAAATACACGAGCACACCTTAGCTCATTGAGAATATATTGAGTACAGAAAATTAAAAGTAATTAGAATTGTTAAGTAATCCGATGACATATTTGCACAAGAATGAATGAGATCAAAAAACTAAAGGAAAATATATTAGGTGCAAAACAATAGAATTTCTTCTAATGAATCTCCGCATAGTGAAAAATGGAAGCTGAACGAGCAAAATACAAGCGCTAAGAAAGCGTAAGAAAAATTATATGTGAAGTCACAGAATTGGGGAATGATGCAGAAGCTGGACGGGGAAGACGCTTCATGCTCCGAACAAAATATTATGGTGAGGTGAAAACTTTCTACCATCCCATTCGCTTCTCGTTTTTTTAAATAAAACAATCTAATGTTACAGCTGACCAGGAAACATGAATACAGGACATTTTTCAGGAACTTAGCAACATGGAATCATAAGCGATTCGTGTAATTGAGTTTGTCACAGAACTGTCGCAACTATAAAGATGTAATAAAATCTGAAAACCGACGATAAACCTTGCAATAGTTTTTTACAACAAGTCATTACCATTTTCATTTCAATCAATGCCATGAATTAAAAAATTACTCACGAGAGGGAAATGTTCTGACAAGATTCTACCATCATTAAATTTTTCGTTTTTTGCAAACAACTCGAATGTATTTCTTTTAGAGAGATATTTATTTTTAAAGAAAGCCTTGACAGAAATAACACATTTCACTATACATCCCCGGATTTTTCCTTTTCTTCTTCCCACTGACCTCCGTTTTTTTCCTCTCATACAAATTTCCTTTCTCGGTTCTTTTAAAACCCCGTCCCCTTGTCCTGATCTATAACTCCCACCAAGCGAAGGAGCCATTCATAATAAATTAAAGAGAGATACATTAATTACTCCTCGGGACTGAATTATTTACACTGACGGCAAAAAGCAGGAAAAGGGGGGAAGGTTGGCTGGAGAGAGAAAGAAGAGAGGGGTAAGGTTTGGTCGATGCGGACATGGAGAGGAGAGTGGATAAGGTGAGGAAGAAGAAAGATACGGACGAGGGGAAGTGTCGAGAGGTGGTCATTAAAAACTGTTAAAACCCCGTTTTCCTTATAAAAGTTATTTGCTACTTGACGTCCACGCGTAAGCCAAAATCGCTGCGGAAATGCACGTCCGTACTCATGAAACTGGTAGTTCCCAACGCTCCTAAGTTAGTGTGGTCAGCGATGCCATCATGGGGAAAAATAGGATGATAAAATAAGGGACGCATGAAGAAAACTTCTCAGAGATGTGCGCATTTTCAATTAGCTTGACATTATCCGCCTGCGTTTTCCTAGTTCCTTAAGAGTCGTGGAGATGGCAGTGGAGAGTTTCGACGGTAACCCCAGAGCCCCCAGCCCCAGAGTATTGGAAATGCTCGGAGGTTGGTTACTCTGGTAAGTTTGATTGTTGTGGAAACGGGGTAGAAGAGATTAGGAGTAAGGGATATAGAGAGGAGGGTGAAAGAAGAAATGGATGCCGTGACCTCAGCTGCCCCTCTCCTGGACATTAGAGACCAGAGCCGGAAAAGGCGCGCGGAAATTCAGTTAGATGTGGTGGCCAGGAGGTTGATTTGGGTTAGTAGGTTAATGATAAAATGGAAGAAATGATGGAGGGTTAGTGGCGGCGGATGATATATAAGCGAGAGAAAATTAGGAAAAGGAAACTGCGAAAATGAGATAGAGATTTTGCATTGTCAAAAACATTCAAAGGACTCAATCCGCGGGGAATCAGGTCATCAAAACATTCCACACGTGTCTTGGCGAAAAAATCAAGGGCTTCATTTCTGCTACAAACCCTAAATGAAAAGTCGAGGGAAACAGTTAAAAAGCGGTCGAATAATTGATAAATAAATTAAGGATTTCAAATTATGAATTTTTTACATGTGAGGAGGCATTTATTGGATAAAATAAAAGGTATCTTTATAGATGGATAATAAAGAAGTGCAATTCTGCTAAAGTAATTTCAACTTTAATATCGACCTAGGTTTTAATGTATTAAATTATCAACTGATTGTATTTATGGAATTGAAAGTATTTATTTTTACTTTTTTTATCCATCTGTAATGTCTAAATTCCCAGCAATATCGTCTGACTCTTCTGCTTATGAAAACATACCCTTCCGGCCTGAAATAATTCCAGGCCCTCTTATGAAAATACTATTCCAACTTCGCCATAATCAAGTATACTTATCGTAACAAAATGTGATTTTCAAATGCAAATACAAAATCTACATATACTTAAAAAGGATTAAATTATACCATAAGACTCAAATAATATTTTCATGTTCGCAAAAATAAGTTTCCTCCGGAAAAGCAAACAATAGTGCTCGTCCACGTGACGGACGAACATGAGGAATAGGATATGTATTGATGGTTCCAGAGTCAGACCAGAGCCAGGTTCAGAACCAGAGACACGCGGAGAAATATGATATGGATTAAGTGTAGGAAGAGAGGCAGGGGGAAGACGGGGGAGGGACTACCTGGGTAATGAATGGGAAAGAATGAGAAGAGAGGTTTCTTGTTTTGAATCGCAACCAAAGCTTTTCTATGCAAGGGAGAAGCGTGGACGGAAAGTGATAACGATGGAGACCTCTGGAAGGGAGTCCATGACTGTAGACTCTTTAATACGAAACGGTAAACGAAGAAGCTGCATTAATCACAGTTCAAATTCGTTCACTTCTTATTAAAAAGAAACCATTGACTAATATCTTCCATTGACGCAAAAGTATGAGTGTCATGTTTATTTGAGTTTAACTGACTATTTTGGAAATGCTTCATAAGTGATTTTACATGTACCCAAGTGATTTAATTCTACGCCATATTTGGTAGGTTAAGAATCTTGAAAAAAACATAAATATGTAGGTATATTCTAGGGATGCCCCTTGAAAAATAACGAGAAATACGCCCAGTAGCCATGCAAATTTTCTATCTATATATTAATTTTGTAGCGTGTCAGTCATTCTGTATCCATTTCGTTTATATCTCTCTCGATTTTTCAGATAGAGAAATGAGGTCTGGTGCATTAAATGTGGATTCTCTGTCTGTATGAATTGGTAGTAAATTTGGTTCGGTAGGTGGCAAATTTTGGGGTTGTTTTGACCCCAATATTGTTAATATTGACACCCATAAGAAAAGCATTGAATTCGGTGCAGGTGTTTCTTAATTTGCTTTTTTAAATTAAAGCGTGTCCTCGTTTAACGTTGTTAACTCGTTCGCTTTAAAAGTCGATGTTAAGCTAAACGACGTTAAACAATGAAAGTTTCCCATGAGAAACAATATAAAAATATATATTAATTTTGTAGCGTGTCAGTCATTCTGTATCCATTTCGTTTATATCTCTCTCGATTTTTCAGCTAGAGAAATGAGGTCTGGTGCATTAAATGTGGATTCTCTGTCTGTATGAATTGGTAGTAAATTTGGTTCGGTAGGTGGCAAATTTTGGGGTTGTTTTGACCCCAATATTGTTAATATTGACACCCATAAGAAAAGCATTGAATTCGGTGCAGGTGTTTCTTAATTTGCTTTTTTAAATTAAAGCGTGTCCTCGTTTAACGTTGTTAACTCGTTCGCTTTAAAAGTCGATGTTAAGCTAAACGACGTTAAACAATGAAAGTTTCCCATGAGAAACAATATAAAAATATATATTAATTTTGTAGCGTGTCAGTCATTCTGTATCCATTTCGTTTATATCTCTCTCGATTTTTCAGCTAGAGAAATGAGGTCTGGTGCATTAAATGTGGATTCTCTGTCTGTATGAATTGGTAGTAAATTTGGTTCGGTAGGTGGCAAATTTTGGGGTTGTTTTGACCCCAATATTGTTAATATTGACACCCATAAGAAAAGCATTGAATTCGGTGCAGGTGTTTCTTAATTTGCTTTTTTAAATTAAAGCGTGTCCTCGTTTAACGTTGTTAACTCGTTCGCTTTAAAAGTCGATGTTAAGCTAAACAACGTTAAACAATGCAAAGTTTCCCATGAGAAACAATATAAAAAATTAAAATCGATTTCAAACTTACCAATTCTTCATTTCAGCGCAATAACTATTTCCGCACAGAAAAGCAATAAAAGGATGGATATATATGGCATTATTGAATGAAGCGTTCAAACTAAATTTCTAAAACATTTTAATGGCGAAACTTTGATATTTTCACTCACAAAAGAAATTTTGGAAAAATTCTATCCTGGCGGCACGAAAACTACAGGTGATAGGAACTTACAGTTGACATTTAAGTATACAGGGGACCTGGTTGAAAGACGTTATCAATGGAATAATGCTCAATAATGGCCCATTTCCTTAAAAATTAATGTGTTTTTATGGACTACTTCGCGTCATCCTCCGCCGATTTACAGCGTATTTTAGTTACGCGGGCAGCCGAGCAGATGGCGTTACTAGTCAGAGAGCTTCATATCGTAGATGAGACAAACTAAAAAGGCATTTCAAAAACAATAAGGACCGGGTTTCCCTCCTATATTTTCGATATATAGTGATGTTAGCACCGGTTTCCCTCCGAGTAAATAGAATTTTTACCCTTCACTGTGGGAGCTTGCGCGTGAAGGGCAAAATTTCGCTCGCTGCGATCGCGAAAATTTCGCGTCTACTTTTTCCTTTCCTTCCTTCAATTTTTTAAAGTACTTCCAAACTTGACTAATTGTTCATTTCAAACCTCTTCAAATCTTCCAACTAGAATGTCACAGGAATGATTTGGTGACTGATTCATGTATGTGGTGTTGCATCATAAAAGCTAAATGGAACAGCTAAATATTTTGCCACATATTTTAAGATTTTCATCTGCATATGCCCAAAACTGTTCGACATAAATATTTTTAAAATATTCATTACCATATATTCGCTGAAGAATATTATTCGATAATTTCCAAATATTCGCTAAAATAATATGGATTATTTGATATATTGATTTTTTTAGCATCTCTAGATTGAAATGAGTGCAGTAAGAGTTTATCTAGCATGATCTCTTTTTGCATTCCATTAATGGTGTGATACATACCCTTTCGTTAGTAAAGCACATTCTGTAATTTCTAAGAGCCACATTTCCTAACTTCATGATGTAATCATGAAAGACTTTCTCCTTCATCTACAGGACTAGGACTGGAACAACGCAAAGACATTTACAAATCAGAGCAAAAAATTACATAAGGGATGATTACTTATTTTATAATTAAGGTATGCGACTTTCCCTTATTCACTGACTTACTTTTTGGTAATCTAGCGTATTTCGCTTATTCCAGGATATATAAGGTTCCAAAACACCAAAAATATTTTCAATCATAAAGAAAATGTGCCAACACTTCATTATAATTTTAAATATGAAAACATTTTTGATGTTGTGCGTAAACCTAACATTCGATAATATATACATATATACATATATGTATATATATATATATATATAATACATATATATATATATATATATATATATATATATATATATATATATATATATATATATACTCAATCATACGAAAATGACGCTCAAAGGCGCGAATAAATTCATACATTCATAGGAAAATGGAAATGGATAGGTACACATAAAAGGACGAACACAGGGTTTGGTGGGGAAGATGAAAATGAGTCAAATCCAGACAGAAAAATTTATATATATATATATATATATATACTTTTTAACGGAAAATACGTTTTTAACGTGAATAGAAGGTAGCAGGGGAAGAATTACTGTCCATGTTACTGTAACTGGAGTGAGAGTAGAAAATATTTTACATAGCTTTAATAGAAAACAATTAAGATACTACGTTTCAATGCCACTTTTATGAAGCCACAACTTTTTCAATTTTAAAGTGGCTTTGTAATGATTGTAGAGTGGCATGCCATTTCAGGTAACTTACTGGCAAAGAAACATTTATAATCCTGTATTTTCGCCAAGCAATCGGATATGGCGTGACGTCTTGATTTGTCATCTGCGGCTTCTCCAAAGTAATTTCAAACTTGTTGGCTCCCTCCTACGTTTAGGTTGCACTTCAGCTTCAGAGAATTCTCAGATCTCTGTCCGTATTTTTTAAATTTAACGTCAACGACACCAATCTGTCTTTATTTCCTCGACGTAACAAATTTCTATCCCAAGTTTTCACTCCATCTATCAGAGAGGAAATGTCTGTAATTCCATTCGCATAGTTTAGATCTAAGTTTTATTCCACCTCTTATTCCGGGCGATGGGAGGATATTTTTATACAGTTTCCCTTTTCCAATTCCTATTCCCATCGACCACAACCTTTTTCATTCCCCTGCTTGCTAGATTAATATGTCTTGTAGATAAGATTCAAGTTTGAAAAAAGTCTTTTTGAGAATAATGCAAGGAGTTGGTGTCTGTCATCCTCGGATAAATCTCATTTCGAGCCTATAAATCTCTCCTGCGGCACAGAAAAACGGAGCACTTATCCATAGATTCAATCGTAGCCCTTGTACCACTTATTAAGAATTTATTTAATATTTAGAATTACGGCTCCTTCCCCAACTGACATTCATCCAATCATTCCGACGACTCCTCTCTTCATCCCTTGGACTCTTCCTCCCAATCCTATTCTCACGTCTTATTCCTAGGGCTGGAACCTGTTCAATTTTCAGCCGAACAGCTCGCAATTTATATTATTTGTTCCTATTTGACGCAGAAATATTCGGTAAATTTCAATTTAAAGTTTTATAAATATTTACGTTATTGAGTCGTGAACTTATTTTTATTGATAATTTTTATGGAAATAGTATTCCGAGAAAATATATACTCAATCGTTTTTCACCTCAAATATCAACTGAATCGACGGCTTAGACAGATGAGCACAAACAAGAAAATTACTGGAAATATACATCCCACCATTCTGCTGAAATCTTTTAAATTAAAGGTATTATAAAAGGCCGCGTATTTACTTTCCTTCTCAATCAAACTACTACTTAAATACTTCAAAATTCTGACTATTAGTGAAGTTTGTTGATACTATCCAGTAACTTCTTAGTGACAATATAAAAATGCAAAATAAATATGAATAGTAAATTTATTATTCCAACCTGCAATAATTTATAAATATATTTTTACCCTTTTATAGAAAATGAACAACAAATTTATCAAAAGAAGAAGATAATGGAATAAAGAATCACTTGGTAATTTCCACACGTTTACTTAGTCAACTGACCGGTTTTGATTATTACCACATCACCATCATCGATTTAACTACCTATACCAACTATCTCTAGTGATCATGTGGTAAATATCGAAACCGGTCAGTTGACTTAATAAACGTGTGGAAATTACCAAGTCATTCATTATTCCATTATGTCGAAATTCCACAAAGCTACTTCGCCCCTCATCGAGATTAACATTATGCTTATATATTATGGAATGGCAAAATATTATAAGTGGTTCTGACAAAGGTAAACTCAAACTGACCATGCAAGATGCTGTTTTTGTACAACCACTTAAAGAAACAATAGGATGGCTTCAAATGTGTCAAAACATTCAGGTTGAGGAATTCATAAACAATCCTGGCTTCGTACGAAAAACGCTATTAAGGTCCGGTAAAGTCTAATAGGGTTCTCCACCGAGTGAAACTGCATATCGGCCGACGTTTCGATGTACGAGTCGTCCATCGTCATCAGGGCATGTCGTGTTTGCTATCTGGCCAGGGTTATATGCTACCTGGGGTCAGGTGTCATCTGATTCTTATGTAGTGATGTATACTGGAATAACTGTAGTTCGAGAAAAATGGATTGAATCGGATGGTGCAGAAAATATTGAACAATATATCATGTGGAAGGATTGAAGCTGTTGTATTTGCCAACATGTACTCGTTACATATTCTATATAAGTTTTTAGGGACAACTTGAGCTGGGTAACGCAAGCGGTGCTTCAAATATGGGTGACAGGGAACTATATACTCTATATATTTTAATCCTAACTTAAGAGTAAAAGACCTCGCTCATTTAAGCAATCTAACATGATTAAACAGTGTTGTTTTTATGCAAACCACTAATTTGTAATCTTTTTACTTTATATTTTCAAAATAAGTAACCATTATTTTATGCTTTAAACTGTGCTTTTTGAAAAAGTGTACTACTATTAACTATGCTTTATGATAAAAATGCATACCATTATTTCCTATTGCGTATTTGTGTCCATAAAAAATAAGTAAAGTAAATAACAGTGAAGACTGGCGCATCTAAATCAGCCCCACCAGGAACACAGTCTTTGGAAGCTTAATATACATATATTCTGGAGCGGAGCCCAATCAATTCACAACACAAGAGTGTACTTGCTTTCCACTCTTTTTAGATGCCGCGGGATAGACAGAGCACTACAGAACAGATCGCGAGATGGATTGATTTACACTAATAAAACATAAGAACGTTAAAATTTGCATCCGCGTTTGTTGTTTCCCTCTTGAAGTACAGTTTAAGCATCTAACTTGGATATTTTAAACGTTTCAATTAATATTTTATGCAAATATTACATTAAAAAAGAGTATTTTCAACGAGTTCGATTGCTGTGCTTGTGTGAAGAAGAGTCTAAGACTTTCCCAGCGTATGATGATGTTGAAGTTTGTTCAAGCTTCCCACCGGTTAAACCAACGTCGAACTTTGCATCTCTGCCGACGTTTCGATGTATATGCGAGTAGTCCATCTTCATCAGGGCAATGAATACCCGGTGGGAAGCCCAAAGAACCTTCAACTGTGCTTGTATATTTACAGAAAGCAATCACCGGAAGTCTGGAAAATGTTTAGCTGATGCACATTCTGCCATTCGTCATTCTTGTGCACTGATATTCATGAAATATGCTGGAAAATATTCTTTACTTCATACTATTTGACCCACATTTAAATTTTTCGTTAAGTCCAAAACCAGCTGCCTTAAACAATCTAACGTCAATGGGATAAAAATACACAATTGAAAATGCAACACACCTGCAATGGTCGAATATTAAAACTTAAGGTGCCAGATGGAAGGCCCGTCTGGATGGTAGGGACTATACCGCGTGGAGGTAGGACTTGGACCTTGGGACCTTGGACTATGGTAGGACCTTGTCCTGAAAATGTAAATGAAAAGGAATAATAAAAAAACTGTACTCTAAATTTAAATTTATCAATTAAATATCAATTGCGAAATATTAAATATCGTAGCACAATCACTCCTTATTATAGATTGATGTATATAACGTAAATCAGAACATTCACATAATTATGCGTATAAAATATAATACGTATTCCCGTCTGTTGACGTTTCATTCAATTTTAATACTACAAAAGCATCAACCCTTAAGGGAGTAAGACCATGTAAGGCCTAGTGGGTAAAGCGCTTGGCTACTGATGGAAGGGTCCTAGGTTCAAATCCGTAAATACGTAATATTTGAATATGTATCATACCGTCCGAAAAGGGCAATTTTAATTAGAACTTAGGGTACATTTAGGGTCTTTTAGGGTATTCACTGCATTTTTGTAAGCGTGGTACAGACGCTGAGCAATGTAATGCTGTGTAATGGGTTTGCGGGATTTCTACCGCGTGTGTCCATTGAGTAGACAACAGTTTCGCCCAACATGCAGTGGGCTTCTTCTGGTCCGAAGTGTGTTATGCAGATTTTGACCGTCTATTTATACATTGTCTTGTCATCTTTTATACGTTCTGATTGGTCTTTGTATCGAGCGTTGTCATTGGCTGATTTTTGGAAGAAGCGCTTCCAAGTGCCTTACATGCTTACACGCTCTCAAACACATGGAAGCGTTTCTTCCAAAAATCAGCCAATGACAACGCTCGATACAAAGACCAATCAGAACGTATAAAAGATGACAAGGCAGTGTATAAATAGACGGTCAAAATCTGCATAGCACACACATCGGAGCAGAAGAAGCCCACTGCATGTTGGGCGAAACTGTTGTCTACACAATGGACACACGCGGTAGAAATCCCGCAAACCCATCGCAAGTTAATCACCGCGAAAGCCTGAACAAGGAATGTATTGCTGTGCTTGAGAGAGGGAGTCACTTGTCATTTATTAATTTGTTCATTCCATCATATATTAATTATTCCTGTATTACAGAGGGAAATAATTTGGAATTATGGGAATTCCAATTGTAAATGTTTTAATGTAAAGAAAATTTGGGCAATGGTTAATACACTTTTTGAATAGGTAAATGCAAAATTATAAAGGGAAGTCTATGTCTAACTAATACCACTGAACTAGCCAGGCCAAGGAAAACGGGTTAAGTATAGCACGCAGCAGGAAAACAAGAATAAATCGTGTAGGGAAAGTCAAGTAAGTAATTTTAGCGGCCAATTAAGATATATTAAAAAAAATAATAAACGGACACCATCCCATGCGTTAAATAAATGGATTTAAATATTTTACAAATATGTATTATTATAACATTCTTGATTTTCAGTGATTTTGTTTTAATAAACACATTCAATAGATTAATAAACCAACACGAAATTCATTAGTGTATTTCCCGGCCTAATTCAAGCAAAAGTAAACAATTCATTGGCCATTGCATTCTTTGAGTTTGCATGAGCTACAGCTTAGAAAATCATCGGTGATAAAAATCAGATCATGTGAACGATAAATGAGAACATTTACCAATAATCTTTTGATGAAAATAAAATTTAACAAATAATATTTTCCCCTCCGAAAATTAATTAAGTCAAAAAACAACTAAAACGAAGGCTTGAAACGAAATATGTAAACCTTGGAAGATGGAGTATCATATTATGTGTATTTTTTTAACATTACGTAAATCTGGAAGAATAAATAGTATCCCTTACAAAACACAAGTGAGCCAGTCGCAAAAATAAGAATAAGCCATCTTCCTGCGACTGGCATAGGATTACGCGGACCGTTGTTGGCTTCACCGTGGCGGAACGCAATGTCCTGAGCGAGTAATTGACTGATGTGTTGGCATTGTGCGTAACGTGTAGTCAAAAGTTTTGAGTATTTTAAGTTCACAAACATATTTAACCAAATGATAAAATAATTTAGAGCATCACACCATTCAACCTTAAAGAGGGGTGCTACACTATGCTAGTAAAACTGAGTGACCTCAAAATATCAGCCATCTGCACTCGTAAGAAAAGCACAGCAACAGTAACTTTTGAAATTTACATAAATTTTTGTTTTGATTTTGTTTTAATTTGGTATAATTTTGATCAAATTTTTAAATTTTTTTTAGTGTGGAAATGTTTTTTTAGTAGAGCTACTCCACTGGGAGCTACTTTATATCTCCATTTCAAAGTCAACCTGCCCGCCCGGACTTAAACTCCGGCTAGCTTCCTCCTCTCCCCTTCCCCTCCACCCCCTCGAACTTCCTTCCAACCAATCCCTTATCCCAACACCCAACCCCGTACCAAGACAAACCCTATACCCTAAACTCCATTGTGACACGCTTAAGTAGTGATCTCATCTGGCTGAAGAATGGTCCTTTGCCCGAAAATTAGCCTAAGCAGTGGACACAGGTGTCGTCATGGATCATCTGTCCACTGATTTACCTATCTATCCTTCCCCAACCTCAACGCCTTGTTTGCTAGCATTTACTTTCATACCTATTTCCTTTTCATTATCAATCTTCTTAGAAAACGCACTCGGCTAATATAAACACAAATATAAATATACAGTGGACCTCCGCTTTACGATGGTAATCCGTCCACGGGACCGATCGTAATGCAAATTTCATCTTAAAGTGAATCAGTATGTTACTGGACGACGTATCGGTTTAACACTAGAATGCCTGAAGGTTGCGCACACCCTTGGATGCTTAAGAGGTCATTTTTGACCACCACTGTTTTTTTTATTGTATTGCTCAGCGAATGCGTCGTTTTTGAGTTTATTGTGTAGTATTTTAATGCCTTTTGATATTTTAACTTATGATGATGACAAATGTCGAAATGGGTTAGGTTTGGCTTAGGCAAAGGAAAAAAATAAGAAGAAAACTAAATATAAAGATGAAATTCCTAGCAAGCAGATTTTAAAGTGAATCCATCGTAAAGTGAAACCGTCGTAAAGCGGGGGTTCACTGTTGTTTAAAAACACAGACACACGAAAATAAATACTCACACAAAATTTGCGGGACGTTTCGGCGGCCATACCGCCATCGTCGGCAATAAGAGGCTAACCACGATCGTGAGACTAACTAGTTATCTGATACTTCGGTGGGGGGAGGGGGGGGGGGGAGGGATGGATAGGGTGGAAAAGGGAATCGCATCCCCGATGTCCCATCATCATTTGCTGTAATTACTGCTGCTTGTGCAAATGAAGCCTTTAATATCATCTCTCAGACATATATGTAAATCTTTCATTGAATAATAAGTTCATGTACAATGATGTACATGGAATTTACGTTAAAAAACTAAACGTTATCCCAAAGTTCGTAAATATCACGACGAAATCGAGATCGAGTGCAGCATTAGAAGCGGTGAAACGGGCGGAGAAGACTTGGATCCAGAGAGAGCTGAGAGCGTGGTACAGCAAGAGGGACGCCTACTCTCACTACCTCTTCCAGCTTCACCTTTCCTTGACTGCATCATTGGAATACCCGGAATGGATCGTCTTCGCAGACTGGGTTAAGGATCGGGTGTATGAGATGGAGTGTGAAAAATCCCGAGTTATCCATGGGAAACTCCAGAACCTAGTGAGTGTCCAGCATCCCCCTGCCCGTCTGAATTCCCCTTCTGACCAGGAGTGTGATCATGTGTTCCACGACCGTGTCATAAACTTATCCAACACCAGCTTGTCATCGGCCGAGATTGCCCTTCTTCACAAAGGCCTGAAATACGCCCCCCCCAGTGTCTTCCCTACGTTCTTTAAAAAATCTGGTGGTAGACTGTGAAATTGCCCTTGATCGGGAGCATTTGGGAGCCAAACATTTGTGCGCCAATCTAATAACCTCCTTTATTCGCCAGCCAATCGATAAGAAACGGACTGACCCCATCAAGAAAGTTCTTAAATCTCTCTCGGTGAAATTAGAAACAGAAGACATAGTTGTGACTAAAGCTGACAAAGGGAACACCATCGTGATTCTCGAGAAAGAGGCGTATGTCAACAAATGCACGGACGTCATCAGTAAAAACACGTTCGCCATCCTTCCCAATGATCCGACCCCTCGCTTCCAGCGATGTGTGAAAAGAGCCGTGGCGGAGTGCACCGGTTTTTTTGACGAAAGAATGAAATACAGTCTGATCCAAATGAACCCACTCCCCCCGAGACTATTTGGGCTCCCAAAAATTCACAAAGACGGCAATCCCATCAGGCCCGTGGTGTCAAATAGAGGTGCCCCGACCCATAGACTAGCGGCTAAACTAAACGACATAATCAGGAACTTCACATCTTTCTCCTCTAAATTCAGTGTCAAGAACTCAATTCACCTGACTGAGTGCCTTGTGAATCACAACCCCCCCAAGTGCTGCTGATTGGTTTCTTTCGATGTAGACAACCTCTTTACATCAGTACCAGTCGCCGAAACAATTAAATTGACGAGTCGTTTACTTCATGACTCTCATATTAATGACGTCCTAATAGAGGAAATTCTGACCCTTGTGACAACCTGCACCAACCAAAACTATTTTACGTTTAATGGCGGTTTTTATCACCAGACGGAAGGCCTGGCGATGGGTAGTCCCCTGTCTCCGTTAATGGCCGAAATTTTTATGGCAAATTTTGAGTACAATCTTTTTAATTCCGGAAATCAACTTTTAAGAAATGTAACGTATTGGTATAGATACGTCGACGATATCATTTGCTGCTGGGTGGGTAGTGATCGCCAATTGAACTGTTTTTTAAAGCTTTTAAATAGTCAACACCCTAACATCAATTTTAAGTTGGAGAGAGATAAAAATGGACGGTTGAATTTTTTAGATCTCACGATATCCCTAAAAAATGGCAAACACGAATTTGGAGTGTTTAGGAAAAAGTGCTGCAATGATACAGTGATTCCAATAGACTCGGTTCATGCCATAGCGCACAAAATGGCATCATTCCACTCATTAATTCATAGACTAATATCGCTACCCCTTCAACCGGTGGAATTCTCAAAAGAACTCAACATAATTAAACACATAGCTCTAGCTAATGTCTACAGTGACGGATTAATAGACAGACTTTTAAATAAAAAACAACGCGACGTCGCCTTAATCAATTTGTCTGCCCTCGTGCTGCCCCCACCCGAAACCAAAACGTGGTGCAAAATTCGGTTCATTGGCGATATTTCATACAAAGTCGACAAACTTATCCCAAAAAATAAACTCAGAACGTGTTTTTACAATCCAGTCACCTTGGAAAAGCTACTTTGTCAAACGAAAGATAAGATCCATCCCCTTCAACAGTCTGGTGTATACAAAATAAAATGTAAGGACTGCGAAAAAGTGTACATCGGTCAAATAGACCGGAGCTTCACAACCCGGTTGAAAGAACACAAAAAATGCTGGGAGAAAGGAGATACCACCTCACTCGTGGCGAAACATCTCCTTACAGAGAATCATTCGTGTGATTTTGACCCGGAGATCGTCCACGTGGAGAGGAAAGGCCGAAGACTCGACGCTCTGGAAAAATTGGAAATTGTGCAAGAAGGAGACATTCACTTAATGAATGAACAAACATTCATGGGCCACTCCCCACTCCTTGCCATCCCATTCTCCAAGTGCACAACCACATGACACATCCCCCCCCTCCTCATCCACCCTTTTCCACTTCCCACCCCCACTCATCCGACCTGTATAAATACAGCTCCTATTTTCCAAAACCACTCAGTGTACTTGAAAATGACCTAACGGTCGAAACGCGTTGTACTTCAATAAATTTGTGGAAAAGTGCCATCTCTCTTTTCATTAAATCGCTTTTCTTATTACTTGGAACCTAATGTAGGTACTTATATTGTTTGCAGTAGGCAATCATAAACCGCGTCCGAATGTGTTAGGATTCAAGGTCTCAATGATAGGCGGTAAGGCGAGATGTCAAGATGTCTCCTCGAGGATGTACGAGTTCGGACGTCCATGTGCGTAGTGCTGTCATCAATGAGACAAAAATACGAAAGAGAATAAATTTAATACTAAAAGGCAACTGAATTAGAATGTATGCAGCATCCCGTTAAACCTAAATTCATCGTTTTATATAGCGTAATTAGCTGTTCTAATTGTAGGTATTGTTGCATTCAGAAGTTGTTTAGTCAAAATCACTTCGGGATTTAGTTTTTTCATTTCTCATAACAGAATGTCGTAAGCAGTTTGGTGTATAATTTTTTGTTTTATTATTTTTCAAGGTTTCAAGCCTTATCTTTCTCTTAAGTTTATGTTTGTTTATGATAATTAGCCGTAAATTCTTCGTATAGCTATTTTTTCTACCTTAAAATACCTCCGAAAACAGTTATTTAGATTTACTTTTTATTTTCCTCTGTGTTTTCTTATCATTTCATTTGTGGTATGAGTTTGTCTTTTAGATTAAACAACGAGTTAGCACTTTTATTTATCCATCAATTTAGAAAAATATAGCTCCCAAATAGAAAATACTCCGGAGAAACAACGCTTAAATAAAATAAAAGTAACGGATAGTGTTACGTTTTCGAAGGTTAATTAAAAGCACCGAACTATAACTAAATACACCTATGATAGATATCTACTGCATATTTTAGTTATATTGGCACTCTTCTTAGATATTTCATTTTTAACCTTCGCATTTGTTAAGCTTGTATTTTTTTACCTAATTTTTATTTTATCTAATTTAAACGTTAGTATTTCCGGTGTAACTTAATTTGGGAATTTTAGTTTACGAATTTGATTGTCCCTTTCTTTAGGTCTCCGACAAAATGAAATCGTTGTTTGACGAAAATCATTATTAATTTCTTGCAATCATTAATACCTATGCAATAATCACTGTGTTTTCGATTCGTTACCATTGTAACGGAAAGAGTATTTAATATTGCCATGTGTTTAAGGATTTTTCGTGAAACTTCAATTTTGGGCAATGCTCTTCGCTAGCAGACGATGCTATATCTATAATCGCTTTTATATGCCTATTTTAATCATCATCCGATAAGATGCTTACCAATGGTGATTATCTACGACAAAACAACAACTTGTGTCACATGTACCACACATCTTAAGCTTTTTTCACGCAATTACTGGCCTAATAAACCTCAACGCGATTAACTTTAGGTAAACGGTGCAGGGTAAGGACGTGGGCTCGGAAAGCCTAGACAAACAGCCGGTTTGATAACTGTTTGGATAGGTAATGACTTAGGCTTTCTTAACCCATTTTTCAAATGGAAATACTGCGTCCAGAATGATTGGTAGTCTAGTTCTTCACTTAAATATGCACCCAAAAGTCTTGGGTACGTAAACATAGGAGAGTGGAGGTATACGGAGCGGAGATACAATCATATGCCAAAGAAGGGTAGACCTTGGTAGCGAGCGGGAAGAAACGTAAACTTATCATGTAACAAAAGGAGGTAGAAAATACTTAATGTTAAAAAAAGAAAGTGTACATATATTATAAGTGCTTCCGAGTGTGAAGTGTGCTAGAGAAGTGATAAATATACCAGTCGACCTAATACATCGGTAGACGTAATAATTAGTTGATGAGAGGCAATGAATCGCTTCTGACATCATATATCCCCCTCTTATATTCTAGAATGTTTCAGGATGAAAATTGGGGAGAGGACGGAGGATAGCAGCGAGGTGCCGACACAGGAGGAGTGGATGCCTCCGGAGGTCCCTCCTCTTGGGACATCCCCTTCTGCCTGGAGGTACGGGCCCCCTGAGGTACGGGGGAGACAAATCGGTAAGTACCTGCCTTCTGACCACTGGGTCCTCTTAGTGCTCTTCCTGGAGACAAACCAGGAAGAGCCAGAGGGAGCTGCAGGGGTTCAGGGGCCGGTAAACCCGGATGGTTTCCGAGTCCCGGTGTTTCAAGAGGAGGTAAGCCTCCTTGGTCCCGGAGGAGACGCGGGGGTGTCTTAGGGAAAGAGTCTAGCCGTCTGGCAACAGCTCTTTCCCCTAGCATGTTAGTGAATGTCATTTTTCTCTAGTTTTACATGCTGTCTATCTCCTTTTTTAAATGTCAATGTTCCACAAAACATTCAGTATTATGCACAAGGAATGAAACTACAAATCTTCCTCTTGTTTACTTATATCGTTAAATTAGATTCCAAACTCTATAGGTATTACTCATTATTCATTGATATTACAATACTCATCTTATTATTACATATTCCAATATAATTTTTCGCTTTTATATTTTCATGCTACTCATAAAATATATTCCATAGCACGATTTACAATGAATTAGTCACTTTCATAATTTCAGAACCATACCACCTAGTCCACCCTCCTCGTGGCACCTCGTTACTCGGACAATAGCCATAACATCAGGCACCTCTCCCCACTGCACTGGCCTTTCCCCAAATAGCAGGTTAGTGAGCATTTTCAGAGGTGTTCTTAATTAAATACTGCTAGTAATCTAATACAATTAGCGCTATTTCCTTTGCGTTCAACACGACATACCTTTGGTGATATTAATAATCTATTATGGCTAATTACTTTGTAATATTAAAATTGAATCAACCATTAACATACGGTGATACGTATATCATGAATAAGTATACTTATGTGAATATGAATATTTCTTATAATTTACTTAAGATAATAAGCTTAAGTGTTGGCATTAGACCATTGCAGGTGTGTCCAGGCCTTTATATAAGCACAAAAATATCCGCTATTCATCTGAAAAAAATTAAAACTTTCGTCATGATTTTCAGTATATTTGATTTTTTAAAGGAAAATACCGTTACATATATGGACTTAATAACTTTATATGCACATCTAACAAGGTAGTGATGCGCATCATTCGGTAATATAGCTTTCTCTTCCAACTGGAAAGAATGCTTGTAAAAAGATGAAACCGAAAATAGATATCTTGCTTAATGTGAACGTAACGCCTGCTATTAAGACATAAATGAGAGATGAATGGCACATGGAAGCATGGTTTGTGATATTTAGGCAAATGGTTAAGAGTGGGTACCTAGGCATGCGAAAAACACCTACACCGATCTTTAGGCCAATCTTTCACCCTTGAGGTGATGAGCTGTTCTTCTAGGGGATGTCGGTATTGGAACGATGTGTATCCTCAAGTTTGCTTATTTATCAACTGAGGAGTTGATAAATAAATAGGCGAGTAAAACTCGAAAAAATCCTACATCGAAAGAGGAGTTTTTCTTTTTACCAGGTGCGTTGCCAATGGAACTTTTCACTTTTCCCTCAGATCGATTTCTGCTTACAAGTCTGCGGTTGAGGTGGCAGTCTAAAATACAAAATAATGGTAAAAATCACATGAACGCACCTCTTCACGGGTTCTCTTCTCGGCGTCACACAGGGACACGTTCTCAAGCACGGTGGCTCCGGAACGTCCCTTGCCATTGGCGGCGTAGAGCACGAGGATCAGGGAGGAAGAACCGGGGGTGAGGTCCGTGAGTGGGAAGTGCGTGCCGCGCAGTGAACCTCGAGGAGGAAGGCCTGCGGGAGGCCACCGTCGAAGCCGGGTGCGCAGTCCACCTCGGCACAGTCCGCGCTCCGGTTTCCCACCGTGGTGAAGTTGCTTGGCGGAGACGTGTGAGCTTTAAATTACAAACGACAGAGGAAGAGATTTTTGAGAAGACTGAAATATTTACGGTGACCAGAGAGTCATATGAGGGGCCAATCGGTAAGCAATAATGATTTTTTTGAAAAAGCGAAAGACTATCTTTTTGGGATGTAAATCATTTTGTTACCAATTGATAGTTTTAGCTATTTTAGTGTGATAGCTATTTTATTGTCTCTTTTCACAACTTAACGGTTTTCGCAAATATATTCACAGAACCGGATTTGCGAAAGAAATGTTTGCTAATTAGCACCCTTTCGCTACTCTAGAAAACATTTTTTTAAGCGTAACCATTGTGGTTTGTCTAGAGCAACTGGTGTTATAAAAGAGAATGATAGAAATGTAATTATTCCTGCTTTTTCGTTCATCAATCTCACAATCTAAAACATAAGGGATAAATAAATGGTATAAAGAATCGTTTTCATCTTATAAACATTTTCTTAATAGAAGAATTTCATCCTTCAGTAAATCAGGCCCGGTGTTCCTGAGATTAAAATTCTTGGCTAACAACCCACTCTCATATACATATATATCCCACAACATAGAGTAAAGATACTGTGTAATTTATTCGAATAAAAGTTTCTGCGAATTATACGCTGCATAAATGAGTGGAGAATAGTAAGGTAATTTAGCATGTTTATGTTTAAAATAAAATAGTACCTAATTTAAAATATAATTTTCCTAATTTTCTCTGAAGTATCGCAGTCTGTTACCTACTATACTCTTCATTTTTCACAGTCGAATTTCCCTAAAATATCGAATTTTGCCTTTTTTTCTGAGAGTGTTATTCACGTTTTCGAAGGCATTTATTCAAACCCTTTTACCTATTTAATACATGAATTCTAGGCTCAGCCTAACATTCCTGGGAGATTTTCGCCAAATTCACTCCATGCCCTAAATGTGAACCTGAGTGCCAGATGGAATGAAGCCTATTTCTGAAAAGTAAGAGTTCCTTTGTCGTTCTAACTCGAAAAAGTTTTAGTTTATATAAACCGGACGACCGTTACGGGAGGGAGGAAGCAAGCATGTTGTATGAATGAGATATTACTTATTCCAATATTTAAACTACCTGCCACAGCCCTCCAACGCCGCTTCCGATAGTAACGGATAAATACATTCCAGAAATGAATGAGAACTCATTTCTACGCTCAAAATTCTGATCTTAAAATGAAATGGAAAAATTTGACGCTGATTGGGAATGGGAAGGTTAAGATCGCAGAGACGCCGACCATGGCATTGAGGATATCAAAATATATAATAGCCTAATTCCGATCACTCGCCTTAGAGTGTAACTCAATGCATCGCATGAAACTCCACGTGATATAAGGAGACTGATCAATAAGGTGGCATTTATCTTTTTAACGAGAGAAGTAATTACACTTCTTAAAATATTTAATATGGAGTCATATTCACGCGTTGACGTTCGGTTAATGTACATCGGGAATCACAGCTTCATTGGGTCTACTAGTAAGTGCTTCGAAATAGTACTTGCGAATATTTGGGCTGTGAAAGAATTAATGCTATGTGGAATGCAAAAATACAGTCCTTTCAAGCCAAACTATTTCCCGAATTTGCGTTTTTGATATATTGTCCAGAGAAATTCGATCCACCTCACCTCCCCTGACCACCCACCGCCCAAATCGCCTGCGCCGCCGAAGTAACACCCACACAGTCTTTCCGTAAAACATTTCCCCTCTTTCCGTTCCAATGGCGAAAACTTGGCCAACACTATGGAAGTTGTATCCAATCCCTTGGCGCCATATAATTCTTCAAGATAAAGAGGCAAATAAACTGTGATGGTTTAACGGCCCGAGGATTGGCACATCAAGTGCCAAAGCGCAGATAATATGGCAGGAATTTTGCAAACAGCAAACGATCTTCAAAACATTAATTAATACTCTAAAGCGAAATTTTAAGCAGCGGCATTAGCTATTTTTTTTAATTTTGAAAATTAAGTGCCACCCCTCTGCCCTATTCTCCTACTTTCTCCCATAAATCACGAAGTAATTATATTCACCACATAACTTCTTGTTACGCCTTATTCATTTTCAGAAGTGGGCAGCTGATTCCATAATGAAATGACGCTGCCTGCTAATATGCACGTGCCTTTATTCCCTTCTCTATCTGGGTGATTTCGAATAGCAAGGCGAAGGGGACATGAAAGGTCATGCGTGGGGGAGAATGGGTTGGCTGTGTGCATGTGTGTGGATGAAAAAAAAACAAAATCGTCATGCGAACCCAGAGTGGGAGAGGAGTTTACGAACCTCATAAAAGGCCGCTAGTATTATTCACCGGTCACAATGGCGAGCCGAAGCTGGGACGACCGAACGCATTTCGGAGCGGCCTTTCGAATGGCGCCACTGCGAAGGAGAATATGTGGGGAAAGGGCTTGGCGCACCCAATTTGACGTACGTTGATACTTCCCTCACACTCCCCTTTCGCTCCGGACGCATACCAACTTCCCACTCTGTGTTTACCACCTAGAACCAAACTGTTATTATGTCCCAGTCTTATCCACTCCCTCCTTTCGCCACCGACCTACCATGAGCAAAAACAGGGCTATTTTTACTGCCCCCAGGGTCGAGAATATTTCTGAGCTATCAGAGATCCACTTCTCTGGCGTTATTATCCACCGGATCAATCGACGACTAGAAGCACTAGACTTCTCGGTAGACATGGTGATAACGGTGTATTTTCAGGGGAACCTGCGAATACGGAACTTTGCTCCTCGTGATTGGGAGGCCAAGCTTCCAGGGCCCTTCGGCCGAAATAGAAAGACTGCTGATACCGCCTCAGAGTTTGCTGGCCGTCAGGCCGTATTGGGAGTCCCCTTCTCATAAAAAGGATATATCTTATTTTTTAATAACATTCCTATCCTCTGGAACGCAAAACTACTGATTACTTCAGCATATATAGTTAATCACACATCGATTTATGACAAATTAAATACTAAACAACCTTCTGACAAAGCAGTATTTTATCAGAAGTGGAATAATAATTGCAAAACAATTGTCAATTTATATTTTCTGCGATTAATATTCGATCAGGACCAATGGCTCGGTCCTGATCGAATGCCAGTGAGAAATTGAAAAAAAGGCTACCTTTTTACTCCTTTGGGTTGGCCTTCACGTGACAGTCGAAGTAAACGTCGTCGCCTTCTTTGATGCCATCCGGGTGAAGGGAACTTCCCAACATCAGTGACTCTTCGGCGTACAGTGGCATGCTGTGAAGTTCCCGATTCCCACTCCATCCCAAGCTAGAAATCATTCATAACCAATGTTTACCTATCACGTAACAAACTTTTTTGCTGCTTAGAAATGCACACAGGTCCAAGTATTTATAAAGATAGATTTTAAGATCGCCTAAAAGAAGGTGTATTTTTCTATGTATACCATCCTTAATTTGAATAGATTGAAAATATTGAAAGAAACAAGCCTTCCCATGGAAAAAATATAAAATCGATGACATTAAACGCTTTGTGCACATTGAGGAGACGGATGGAATGTTTTAAGGACATTTACAGGGCAGGATTATACCCTGGTGATTGAAAATGGTCTTCCACAAAGTAATAGAAAAGAATTTGGATGACATATCGATTCATGCAATAAAGGCTGGGTATAAATGAAGTAGGTAGACGAATTAAATGAAATTAGATCGCAAGAATTGCAACTGTAGTTTTTCAACGTGAAAATTACAATTTATAGGATAAATACAATCGTCCTTAGAGGTGAACATGTTTTATCTGCAAATAAGATTTTGATGTGCATTTCATCTTAAAATACCCGTCCCCTCTTCCGCCTTCTATTGCATGAGAGTGGAGGTTTTCGCTACTCTGCACCCACAGCAAGGTCCTTTTAAGGCATAGGGGTCTGATTAAGAGGCGATATATCTTAAAGTCTTAAGGGATTTCTCGGGGATGTTCAGCCAATATTTTCCATGATATAAGTTGCTTGCACGGAAAAATTGAACGGGATGAAATATAAGAAATTACCCATATCAGGATGCATTATATTTCTGGTCTGGTGTACGCCTGCGTGGGGCTTAGGAAGTGAAGACAGGGCTATTTAACAGGAAGAAATATTTATAAAATAGAACGTAGACAAACAAATTTCTATTTCACTATTATTTTTTTTCAGCCAATTCACTGAATTAATCGCATTCGTTAGTTCTTGGCGGTAATCGAAACAGAGATCTGGAAAAGAGTAATAAGGATTCTTAGTTATTTCATTCGCTGATTTTATCACTGTATCGCTGGGTTGTGCAAGAGGCACTTGAGCTGTTGGCCGTCTTCCTTCATGACCGAAGCCAGCGAAAGCGTTCTCACGCCAGGGTATTGCTTCCGATCTCCCTCCACTACCACCGGAAATGAAACGAACGCAAAAAATATCGATCAGAAGTAATCCTCAAGCGGTAGCGGAGAAATTTCGTTTTCCTCCAAGAAGGAAGAACAGAATATTGAAAAGTTCGAAAGTTAGAAAGATAGCATGTTCACACATTTTTTTCGATCAATCAATTATTTATTAGAGCCCTCTGTCCCTTCCCCTAATTTCCAACACTGATGAATTACAGTGAGCCAGCTTTTCCACACGTCCACTTCAATGCCCAAATAACAATGCTTTATGCACCACATTCTTTAAGGTGACATCCCTCAGATGGGTCAGTTTGTTACAGGCTTGTGGCTACTCCTAGTATCACACATTTTAGACCTATGCTGTGATTATATTTTCCTACAAGTTGATCTAAATCATCAACATAACTTTTGTAATAACTTTTAATAATGAAGTCATATACGTGAACACATGTGACTTAGCATTTAATAGAGATATTTATGGAATAATTAAGTTTTTTTTCCAAAGTAGAGCATTTTCTTTCGAAGAAATTATGTAATCAAGCAATGGTTGTGATTATCTTTGTATCAGAAAGTTAAAAATTATGACAGTCTGATATAAAATGCCAATTTTTAATGGATGCTTTAAAACAAATGTTTTGGGTGGTCTCTCTTAGTATGACGCAAACGTTAGTTCCTAAGGAGGATACTAATAAAATTACAAATTCTGAATTCATTAATGCAATTAAACTTCCACTGCAGAAATTCCTTGTGAGTTTTTAATGTTCAACTCGGGTATCGAATCGTCGTCAGCCAGCATTGAGACCCATACCCGATGGGAGAATAGGGAGTAATTTGAGTATAAAAAACGATGAGAAAGTATCAGACCTTATATCAACCTCCACAGTCATATTTTTGGCACAACAGTACGAGACAAGTGAAAGGTTCATACATTCATTCATGTTTTTCTGCTCCAGATGGCAGATTTTCTCATGGGCTCCTCCTCCTGTCCAATCTTCTCCCAGCCAGACGATCTGTGTCCGCGAAACGTCTGCCTATTTTTATGTTGTCTAACATTTGCTTCCTTTTCCTTCGCCTTCCAACATTCCTTTTATTCCCGTCGTTAGCAGACAATGTCTTCTCAGGGAATGCCCAATCAAGTTCCTCTTTAATGAAAGGTATTGAAAGAGGGAATTATCAATCCATGACTGATATGGAGGTGAGCGGGAAGAAAAAACCAAGCGAAGCGAGATATAGGTCCCGTTCTTCACTCCTCTCGTCTTCACATTCATCCCTTTTCACGTGTACAAATCTTGGCACTCTCTCACTCACTCAGGAATCCGTCCCTTAAGGCAGAGAGTGGGAGAGAGAGACAGCGATAGAGAGTAGAGGGGGCTGGTGGTGGGAACAAGTGAGGGGAGGTAGGCGATCTCTCCTCCGTGACATTCGCCGAGGAATGAAGAGAGAGAAAGTGGAAAGAACGAATGAAAGTGTTTTGGTTTGAAAGGGAAGGAATAATGGAAGGCCGAAGGCAAGGTGAAGCAGCGGTCAGTCAGCCTCAGTGGACCCTTTGAGGGAAGGAGTGAAGAGACGGTATCCATAAAAGAGACTAAGAGAGGGAAGGAGCCGTGATAAATGGCTTGGAGGTATGAACCATTTGTGGATATAAGAAACGAGAAGAAAGGGGTCCAGTGAAGTATCGTGAGGCAAAGGTTTGGAGTGGGGATTTCACCGAATATTCACAGACTGGACGGCGAGAGTTGGGAAGGGAGGAGAGTGGTTATTTGTGGGAGGGGAGGGATGCGAAGTGAAATTTTAACCCATGTCTTTAAGAATGAGGCAAAGGGATAAAAATAGTACCAAAAAAGCGCTGAAAGCCTCGTAGGATGCGATTGGCTAGGATGGCGGAGAGAGGATATGTTAGCTGTCATGAAATAATAGGGGAAAAATTAAATGCTCAGTAGAAAAAGTATTGTAAGTGACGGATGGTGAAGAACAAGGAGTAAATAAAGTTGTCTTGGGTCAGATGTGGTGGAATTTATTCATAAGGAATGAAATAAGTTAGCAGTTTTCCACTTTTTGTGTATATTTTTTACTTGAAATAATTCAACTCAGTCTTGGTCAAATTCCGCTTATGAACGAATAAATTCTTCAATTCCACTCCCCTTTTCTCTCCATTACATTATCTCAATAGTAGCTTCAGCCTTTCCGTCAATACTTCCACCCTTATTTTTTCAATCCTTAACAACCATCTTTAAATATTATTTTTTAGTATTAGAACCGTGATTGACAATGATTTAAATACATCAAAACTGGTCGCAATTAACCTATAATTAATACAAAGAAGGGGAATACTGCTAATTTATTTCATCCCAAAGGACATGGTGGTTCTATGTGCGATATAGTCGAGGCCACCTAGGTAAAATTATTAATGGAATAGCACATCTTTTAATATTAAACTCTTCATTATTTTACTGTTTGGTAAAGGCGTGTCACAGTAGCGACAGGGAGGCAAAGTGACAGCACAGGCAAAATGTCTCATTCATTTCACAGGCTACCACGGGTACCGCAATCATTTTTCTAATGACCACTTCCAACGTGAAAGAGTAATCTAAGCCTATTATCTCTGCACGCATGGCAGAGGCAACCGAGTTAATTCGGCTAATAGTTTATTAACACTAGGAGGACGGGTGTTTCGCACCATCTAGAAGGACGGGCAGAAGTCATTTTGACCCATAAAGTTTTACAGCATCAAATTGCTACTTTTATCGCCTGTTACTTTATTTTTTCCACAAATGGCATTAAGAAGGCCTTATCTGCAAAGTATTAGCAATAACCATCATTATAAATCAGTAACTGTTTAAAATGAAAATTATTTCAGTTGTTCCCTTTCAGAGGTGCTCATCTTAAGCTATTCTCAAGTATAACAGTTTGAAGATAAAGACGCTTGACTGAATATTGTGCGTATTTAGTACATATCCTTTTATTTGATAAATATTAATTTCACAAAACCTATTTAAATAAAAAATATACGTTAAAGTCACATCCATACACAGACATATACATTTAAACATATAAGTATTTGGAAAGATGTAAGATAACTATTTTTCAGAACTTACCGACATAGTTATATTTTCAGGACAATTTCCGCTAACACTTCTATTGTATTCAGGGCTTCCTTTTTTTACATATTGTATTTAGGACATACATACAGTTCTCTTATCTGACCCTTTGGGAGAGTAGCGTGCGTTTCCCGGGAAGATGAGGGCTACATTCCAATTGGCATCCCCACCACTTCTTCAACCAGTCTTCGAATATACTTCGTTCTACTTTTTTTACAATTCGTCACTTCTATGTTGCTATTTTTTATTTCCTATTCGCCACTTCTGCTATCCGCCTGGTAGCCACATTCCTTTCCGGAAAAACCCGGGAAACTAAGAGTACGGAATGAGACTCTCCGCCAGCCACTACGGTAGGGATACAGTTCCCGGCCACCTGCGGTAAAAGGATCAGACGACAGAAAGGAAGCATGGGGAAGGTTTGGCGAGTTTTTCGGCGTTCGGAAAATGTACCCACTAATCCTAGGTGGGACAAAAGCAATGGACTTTTGTGCACTCATAATAGCCGAAACTGTATCCTCCTCCATTTTCATCCCACGGAGTGATTTCCCTAAACCTAAAGAATAGGGGATTCGGAAATGATTTAACATCATGAGCACGGTGCATCCTCTATAGACGGCTTTCAAAAGTGCCGACACTTCATGGAATAAAAAGGTCTGGATGAACGTGCGTTTCCCTTATGGGATGTCAAAACAATTTGGTGAGCGATGGTCAGGACTATCCTATTTCATTGTCGCACCACTGGCCGCTGTAACCTCTCCTTCTGGGAATGGAAGCAATTTTAATCACATTCCTATCATCTAGCTGTCATATTTGACGCTACATATTTTAATAATGAATACAATATAAATATATACAACGGTAGAATGAATGTGGCATATTGTATATCCTATTTCCCTGGCTATTTCAATTGTAAGTCAAATTCAAGGACGATTTGATAGTAAAAATAAATTTCCGTAATGTTGGTAAGCCGCTACCAGGAGAGCTCCGCTATCGACGAATGACAATCAAATGAAATATAAAGGCTTCAGTTACTGATCCAAATGTGCGCTGAATTATTTTAGATGGTGTAAATATCTATAATATCAGTGATGTATAGGAGTAGAAACTAGTGAGAAAACTTGACTCCTATACAGAAAGATGTAATGGGTCAAAATGACCCATAGCCGTCCTTCTAGGCATAACATCAATTAAAAAGTTAAGCAACGATAATTACGACATTTTTTTCCATGTCAGTAAAATATAAGTAAAAATGCACAAAGTCACAAAATTTTAAAAAGAATCAAATCACAAATAAATAGTTAAATTTGATTTTGAACTCGTGTTATGGGTCAAAATGACCCATCCCGTCCTACTAATGTTAAAATAATACTTTTAACAAAAAATTATTTAAGCTCTAAGTATAATCATAAGCACTAGTTTTATCTTGCACGACCTTTGCGTAAGTAACTGACTGTAATGAAGTCCTTAATTCCATTAATACTTCCAATTTTCAATATATATGAACTTTCATAAGTTGGGATATTCTCCATGAGACCATCACCACACACAGAAATGTACTCTTTGAAACATTACGCTTTTTTTTCATTGTTTTACATCAATCAGACCATCACCGAAAACGCTTACCACTCCTGAAGAAAGCTACACCACGGACACGGTTTTCTCCGAGGGCTTTTGATTACCGGTCGACGATTGCTTCAAAGAACCAATCCCACTTGGTTTTTCCGCCGACATAGCTGCATCCTGTGCCTTCTGGATCTTTGTACACTTACTCTGTACCTTCCCCAATTCGCTGCTCCTCCGATAACGGAGGCGGGTTCCTTTCCGTATCTCTATCTGGTCAAATCTCCTAAGAACTTCCATCATGACTGCTCGATCCAGGCTTCATAATTCAACCAATCTTACTTTTGCATAGCAACTGACTGACTGTTAAACGATGACTTTTTTGTGATCACTCCATTCAATGGTTTTGGCGATGCCTTTGGACAAATCCCGCTGAGTTACAAACGGAAATTCACCATCAAACTAGGGGAATCTTTAGTTTTAGCGCAAAGTTTTCCTTTGCATCACATGCGGTCCTTCTTTCACCATTGATGTGGAAGTCTCTTCTTCACAGGAAACATTTTCCGTTGCAAGAACGTTTCCCTCTAGTTCTTGGTAAACAGAAAATAATTCTTTAAGGAGATTGGTTGAATTTTCCCTGAATTTCGCGTAATAATTCCGTACGTAGGGTGTTTGAAATTATAAGAAGATTTTCCTTAAAATTCTCTCGTTATTTTCCTAATTTTGTTAAAGGAACTAGCAAACTACTCGGGAAATCTTCTCACAGCTTCTCCAGATTCCAAAATTTTCTGAAAACCTTTCTTCCACACCGGTTCCAAGCTCTCTCAAATTTGGAAAATTCTCCAATTTTAAGCTCTTCATAGCGTCCACGACATTTCCATGGGCATCGAAGCGAAATGTCAACGGGTCTTCTCCTTCTGCAATCAATCATCTTCCCGAAGACGTTCCACGAGCAGAGCTTTATTCTTGACGATGCCAAGGTCCCGTTCCTCCAACTATCTCTTCTGCTCCGCCACATTCAAGTACTCCAGCGTAATTTTCATATCACTTAATCCCACCTCTGACCCCGGTGACCAATGCTGGAATTTCTTTATGACTTTATGAAAGTATTTATTCGCATGGTTAAAAGAAACAGACATGTATTTCCTGACAATAATCGTTCTCTCCCCATCGGTTTATATATCACGTCTCCATTGGACGTTCTTGGTTCGTTAAGGTATAATTTCGATAATTACTATTTCAGACACGTAGATTACGTTATATGTTAGTGGACTGGAAGTAAGCGGCAGCTGAATCCGTTCTAAAATTAACTGAACTCCCTTCATTATTCAATCAACTACAAGTTCGGAGGCAGCTTACTTCATTTCCTGGACTTGTTTATCTTCCTTAGAGACGGGGAATACAACTTTGCCATGCACCAAAAAAGTACTTTTTGCGATGTTATTACCCCTGCCGCCTCATAGCACCCTATTTCTCATGCACTTTCCGCTATAAACACCATCCTTCATAGACTAGTATAAATTCCCAAAGTGCAGCAGACTGTAAGAGACTTGAGTATCCTATTTTAGAAGTTTTTAAGTCTAAAAACTACCATGTTAAAAAGTCACCTACCACGTCAACCTTAAAAGTGATTGAAAGTGAAAAACCAAAAAAGTAGCTCAAGCTACCTTTGCAAGAGCATATACCCTTCTGATAAAAGAACACATCCCACAAGAAAAGTAAAATTCGTGTTTTTATTCCCTTATTTTATTAGGAAAAGTGCTGTTCGACTCTTAAGACAAACTGGACATTGAAGTTAAAAGTGAAGTGTATACGCTCAATTGTGCTGATTTTGTTAGTGTGTACGTGGGTATAACAGGTAGAACTTTCAAAGCTAGAACCAATGAACATTGAGGAATTGTGAAAAAAAGGCTGTAAATCATACTTTGCTAAGCATATATCTGAAAATTGCCATAAAAGTGATTTAAAATTTAATGTTTTACGTATTTCAGACAAAATGTACAACTAAGATTATTTAGAAATGCCAACACAATCATTGTCACCTGATGTTCAAATTGTAAACGATTTTACCAACTTTGAATGCCCACAAATATTTTTAACGGTTTAACTCAGAAGTACTTCTAACCCCTCCCCCCCTAATCCTCCACCCTCTCAAACCAACATGCCAGTCAAGAACGCGACTAATTGATCTTTCCCATTGTTCCCTATTTTCCCCAACCTTCCTCCCCCTATTACATATCCCCGCGTTCCCTATCCAAACCCTAAATCTGAATGGCCTATTGCAGACAAAAGTTAAAATAGATTATTTAGGAATGTTTTAAATAACGATACAATGACTGTCACCTGAAACGCAATTTTAAATTATTTGCCCGAGTTTAAAGGCTTACAAACGTTTGCAACGGTTACCTTCTTTCTTATCTACCTTAATGATTATATTAACGACGAGAGCTTGTGTTCCATTGTCAATGTACCATGAAAATGACACCATAGACATCAAAATCAATCGGGGAATAAATAAGTGTGTAACTGTAAAGTGTTTATGTCCATCATGCTTAATGATATGAGTTCTCCTGATACGCGCATTTTACTAGCTCAACTTTACTCCATATCAATGCCTTTTAGCATATGAACCGTCACTTATTAATAGCTAAAATATTTCAAATCTCGACTACCCAAAAAAATCAAATTCCCATGGTGAACAAATTGCTATTTCAATTGAACTCCAGAATGGATATGTAATTGCGGCAAGCGATACTGGTTGCAGCCAGTCACCATATTTCCCGAATGGATTCGAAGTGTATTCCAATACCCAGTAGTTCTTCTACCCAGGAATAATCTCCCAGTTGTGCGTCTCTTGTGCGTCACTTTCGGACGTGTTCGAGTGCTGTGTCTAGTGTTCCTTTGCTGAAATATTGTGCATCGCAATTATTCCCTCATACGTTACACATTGTAACTGCTCTCAATCTTGGTGTTGTCTGCGCTTCTTTGATAGTCAAAGCTCAACTGAAAGGTGCACAATTTTGGGCATGGAGATCGCAGATGAAGGTATGATATAGGTACTAACATTAATTTCTTCAGTAAGAAATGATTGTCTCATGACGTGATGTTAGTTTTGCATTATCAAACTGGAAATAAATGAAAGTTTTACAATTAAGTCATAGGTTACCATAAGGTAACATGAGTTAACAATTGGCTGAAAATGATTGTATGGCAGAATCCTAGGGCTTCATCAACGAGATACTGCCGGCATATAAAAATACATTTCGAAAAAGACACATCGGAACTGATGCGTGAAGAGGTCAGCAATATGAAAGCAAAAATACATAATCTTATGTAATGTAATGTATGATATGTAATGTTATCTGTTGTGTGCTTCTGCTATTGTATTTAGTCACTCTATACAGTGGCGCACATGCGGATTTACCCGCTCTCTCTCTCTCTTACAATGTAGCCATGGCCGGAGACAGACGGGATGTAAACGTGCTCGCACTTAAAAGGTGCATTAAAGTTATATTTGTTGAAACGAACGCATCATCATCTATAACATATCTCAACAAAGGTTAAAAATGAAGGACGAGAGATTTTGGTGGAGCACAAACTAGCCATGACGATGGTTAACGGCAAGGTGTGCGCTACCCTAACCGAGCAGTCTACATAGAATTGTTTCATTTGCGGAGCTACTCCCAAGACAATAAACAATTTGAAAAGTCACTCCAATAAAAATTTTAACCCTAGCTCACTCTCTTATGGACTATCTTGTTTGCCTGCATGGTGCTTTGAATACCTCCTTCACATTTCTTATAGACTTGAGGTAAAATCATGGCAGATAAGAAACTCTGACAGGAAAAGAGTGGAATTGAGAAAAAGATAAATCTAAGGACGTTTTCGTCGAAAAATGAGATTATTAATCGACATACCGAAGCCAGGTAGTGACATCACAAATGATGGAAACACAGCCCGTCGATTGTTTGCAAATCCGAAGTTGACTTAATCAATTACAGGGTTAGATGAAGACCTAATTGATCGCTGCTCAGTGATTTTGAAAACAATTGCGGGTGGTTTCGACATAAATGTGAGTGCGTTTGAGAGCTATGCAATGACCACCGCTAAGATGTATGTTGCTTTGTATGAGTGGTATTACATGCCTGCAAGCGTCCACAAAATATAAATTCATGGTGGAAGCATAATTCAGACAGCCCTGTTGCCGATGGGTCAATTATCTGAAGAGGCTCAAGAAGCACGCAATAAAGATTGTAAGCGATTTAGGGAGGGACACACCAGAAAATTTTACAGGAGAAACACAAAACAAGACTTGCTACATATGCTACTAATAACATCAGATCCTGTTATCTCAAACCTGAGAAAACTTCCTAAAAAGAAAAGTGAAACCCTTCCATTTGAGGTAGTCAAATTGCTTCTAGAACCTCATGAACAGGCCATTGAACACACGGAAGGCAGTGCATCCGAAGATGAAAGTAGCTCAGAGTCTGATGACAGTTTTGATTTCTGAGATGAAGGTAAATAAATAATTTCTTGGACTATTGTTTGTAAATGTTTTAGCTTATGCCTTTGAATATCTCATCCCTATGTGCCTAATGCTGGAACACTTTCACATTTCACAGTTTGATTGCTCACATAGTTAAATCATATAAAGAAAACCGTGTACATTTGGATCAATCGTTGGATTACGCTCCCACATGTTATTAGTATTTTATTTTTTGTAATTACTATTATTGTGTATTGTTTACCATTTTCAATTTTATAACTCATACCTAATTCAGTTGTATAATAACTTTTAGCTTTTTTGTGAAATGATCAACGTATTGGATTCTATGGTTGCATTTTATGTTCATGTTCTCTTTTTTTCATCATTGCTATTGTGGATATTTAGCAGGTATTGTTTTTAATTTTGAATTATGCATTTCATCCTTCAGTAGATTACCATTATGATTGTTTAGTGTAATGAAAATTTTATAAACATTGAAATCCAAACTTTTCATGGTTCCAAAATTTCACTCGCCAGAGAGACTAATGTTGATGATATTGAAATTAAAAAAATAATATTTGTATACTATTTGTTAACTTACGCCAAATGGCATTAGTAAACGTTTTAACATCATACAAGACGAGAAAATCACTTTCCACACGCAATGCCCTTCACAGACAATTTTGTCCAGTCAGATTTGGAATCTGGACCACTGTGCGATGTTGGAATTGAGGATCACGGGTGACAACACGAAAGCTGGGAATAATAATATTTGGCAACGGTAAAAAACTATGTAGCCTAGTCATTTCTTACGTAAAGATATAATCACTCTTGATGCTAAATGTGGTAGACAGTAAACCATTTTATAAGATTAAATAAATGCAGAACCTAAAATAAGAATGCTTGTGTATTTAGCCACAAGGTTAAAGACATACAACGTCTTGTGCAGCTAGTTTTAGGCAATACCACATTTATTGTTATAAAAATAGTGCAAATTGCAGTGGTTAACCAACGAGTTGGCTGAGAGCGACGAGTACTTTACCGAAGGAAGGAGACTCTCAATAGGTGGCGCCGATAAGGCACGACTTGCTTCATCGTTCTCTTTGAATGGCCTATGAAGCCTCGTTCACTTCAATGCTGCAAGCAAGGAGTGTTCTATGGATATGATAACAGCGTCAAAAGCACCGCTGGACCACTCCGGATGAAAAGGAGGATTAAGTAAATGTTTCTGACGCGCTGTTCACGATAGTGAATACGTTTGTGTTCCAGTATTTGGTTTGCTGAGTCGCCCTTGGGAGCCGTAAAATATATCTCTAGAAACGGAAGCGCCATAAAAAATTGATTGTTTCCAAAATAATAAAAATTTGGATCGTAATAAAGGGGAAATATTTTTTTAAGAATTCAAACTAATGTCACTGTTATGGATAGGAATGGCGGTGAATAGAATTTATATTTTATTCAAGGCTTTCATTGTTTTCTGATTCTCAATACTTGGAATGAATGCTTATCAGAATTTCAAATAATGGCACTTATTCCGGGAAAAAGAACGACCAGTAAATTTGATATGAATGCTATCCGGTACACTCAGAGTATATTCAACCGTGTCCGGGAAGGTGAATATAAAAGTTATATGAAAGCTCCGAATATGGGAAGTCATTTTTTAAAGAAATCAAAATGAGTTCGTGTAAAATATATAGAAATTAGTTAAATTTCCGCAAATGTGCTACATGCAATCATTGATCGCATTAAAATAATTAGGTTGGAGAATATAAAGCTGCTATAAATGGAAGGTTTTCAAGTGAGTTATAGTGATGCACATATATAGTTATGGGGCGAATATTCTTGGCTTTTTGGGTTCCGGGTGAGTGGCATTATTTATCCTGGCGTAAGTATGCAAAATCCGTTTTTTTTTGTATGCATAAATTTCATCTTTTTAGAGGTTTTTATCACATTTTTGTCCACTGGGATAATTTATCCAGACTCCTGCAACTGATAACTGAACTTCACAATTCAGGACAGCATATTGCATTAATGAACCTTATTTTGAATAGGATAAAATATCACAGGATTAATTGAAAAAACACTGAGAAGAAAAACAGCGGAAAGTTTTATGCAAAAGGGGCAATCTCTTCATTATTAAAAAAAGGAAATGGAAGGAAGATCCATGATTTTTGTTTTCAGAATATATTTACCGGGTACTTAACATTTTTTCTTCATCAATGATGTATTTTTTAAATTATATTCTTAAAGGAGTGGTATAGAAGGTAATTTAGGTAACTTTTTAATTCGGCGACTTGAATATAATACATTGAAACGCAATAGTAAAAGCATTGAATCCATAACTCCCGCTACATAAGTCTAATATAAAGAGAAATTAATATTTGGAATCTTTGATTAGGAAATTACAGATAAAAATCAGCGTTGACCAGAAGTCACCGTAAACGAAAGATATCATGAGAAATTTCTCAGGACCTGGAGGTGGGCTTGTCCATTTAAAACCCTTACGTCAAATTCCCTACCACAGGTAATCTAAATCCACAGATTTAAACCATGTCTTCATTCATAAATAAGGACCAGCTCAAGTAATGCGTATTGATACAATTTAAGAAATCTCCTCCACTCCGCCACACTTCTACATAGCTTAAGATGAGTCTCCGTGTTTATGAATACTTGCATCCGCACACATGGCATTCCAGAAGGATGTCGCGTCCCACGGAAATTAGGCCAAGCACTGGCCCACTGACCTCCTCGCCCATCTGGCCTATAATCTTGACCTCCCGGGGCAGAACTGAAAAAAGAACCAAATATCATGCGGTTGACGCTTATACAACACAATTTTACAACTACATTTTATTTAACTCGATATGAGGTTGGCAATCTTAGAGAAGCGTGTTTATTTCGACAAATTAGTTAAATCATTATTACCTGAATTGCTACACATTAATGATGACAATGTCTTGAATAACCTAGACTTGAAATTCCTTCCGGATATTAAGCAATCTTCAATTTGAGGTGAATGAGATTATGACGTATTAAAAGAATCCCCAGTTGCTATACGCGAAGATGTTTCATTCCATAATGAATGCGGTCATATAACAAAGAGCGCTTGTTGTGAACTCTATCACGTGTTCCCGAATACATTCAAACTCCAAGATCTTCCCAATTAAAAACCTTGCAACTTAAGGGATAGACCAATCATTAGTTTATTCAACGCTTTTAATGTTTCAATACAAGAAAGAAAGAATAAAGAGAACGAGGAGGAAAGCAAGATAGACTTCTCAATAGAATTTCAATGGAGTGGAAGGATTCCTACTCCTAAAAGAGCTTCAGCATGAAAAATGCTGTCTTCTTATGGGGTAACCATCGATAGCCATTGAAGTCTCCTTGGTAATTTTATTTAATCGAATCGTCTCATTCATCTCTCATTGCACTTTTCCCTTCGCAAGTGTGAACGGCAATGTAATGGTCTTGTGAGGTACCACTAGTGTCACCTTACATAGAAATATTGCCGTTTAACTCTTTGAGGACCGAGCTACAAATTTAGGGGCAAAATAGTCTCTAGACCAACCACACAATATTCTGGGACCCTATTCATAATTGAAAATTGAGGATTTTAAAATAAAAGTTACTCTCTATAAAGGGTTTATTAGAGAATAGCCTAGAATAGCTTTTTGGTTAAGGGAACAGAATTAGTGATAAACTTCTAACCATTCCATGTGGTGAATCAAAATAGAAACCAAATGGTTATTACCAGATAACTCATTCTGCAGCCACCATTTTCTGTTTATCCATAAAGCTCAAATTATTTTACCAGCATATTAAAGGCGACGAAAAGCTATAGAACTCTGTCATTAGCAACGGAAAATGCTTCGGCTAAGCGCCCTTGCTCCGTTCCATACTACGGCTCATCCGCGCACTGTCCCGCGTGACGTATTTTATAATATAGTTAATATTTATCAGCAACGGCTTTTTGTAAATGAATACCTATTTATTATATATTTAGGTAAACACACAAAACCGAGCCCTGGATGTTGAAAAACTACCCAGTTGAGATTCGAAACCACAATCTCTGGGTTGGTAGCCAAAGAAGCCAGCAATTAGTGTAAAAATTACAAATGGCAAACATTGAATCCCTCCCCCAAGCAGGAGTTCCCGAGCCCCGCACACTAGGTATTCCTTCCGCCCTACTCTCATTACCGCATCCAACACACTCACGCACACCCCTTAATGTATATGAGGGCAGCCCTAAGTAATAAACCTTCATAGAATACAGGAAGTTTTTATATGGCCTCGTTATCATAATGTTAGGAGTCAAATTGTCATGGAACTTTCCCGCTGCAAAGATAATAGTATCCCTCCAGCTCCTTTCAACTCCATTCTCGCATTTTCTGACACAATGCTTACGAATGGTAGATAAGGGACAGGGGAGAAAGAGCTTGCTCATCCGAGACAGCGTAACATTCCCCACATTTTCCACCCACGGAAGGGTGTACAACGGTGGATCAAGGGCGAGAAATTGGCCTTTGTAAGACCCTTTCAACCTGAGGAAGGGGGCGTGCGACGTGAGCGGGTTAGTGGGGGATTATGGGAAAGCAGGCAGCGTGACTGACGTGAAAGACGATTATGGGCCGGGTGGGAACGACGAGGGAAAGGTGATGAGAGATGGGAGGTCCAGCGCACTCGCTTCCCTCTTCGATATGGGGACGAACAGCCGACAGAGGGCGGAAATTGAGGTGAAGTCCACAGACAATGCAGCTTCCGGAGGTGAAGCACTGAAGGTCAAATATTTTCACAGGATCGATAGAGATGAAGACTTGCCGAGAGATGATTGATTGTGCTTGGAATGGCCTCACAAAGAACAAAGACTTTTACTCTTTCTATGAAATATTTAAAATAATTTATGCATTTGTTTTTCTGAGATAATATTTGGAAAATAAGTTGCTCAATGCAATCAGTTCATCTCCTAACCCTGTTAACCCTTCGACGTTTGATTTTTTACAAATATTTTATTATTCTCTTTCATTAATTGAAAATTTAATACAAGTAGTTAGGTTGGGACGTCTGAATGTATTAAATCTTTGGGGTATTGACAGTAAATGTCAGTTTGACAGTAGTCTTCTATAGAGTGCATAGTCCATGGGCAAAGTAATCCTTGGTTCCGTATACCATCTATACCCTCACGTTCTCTCCATAGCTCAAAATCTCTTTGATCTTCATCCTCGTTAAGGCTGCCTCCTTACTTCAACGCTATTCGATGACTCATTATTAACAATTAAGTGAAATATCAATAATTTGTTTAAATTTGCCTTCGGATTTTGCTAAATTTATTAAAACCATTTTAATAATTTAAAAAATATGAAATTGTTGTGTTAATGAATATAGTTTAATTAAATGTAGCGAATGTTTAGTCGTCATCTTTTGTTTAAGACTTGAGATGAGTCCTGTGATTAATAAATGTACCTTCTTGCCTCATAGATGCAAAGCTCCTGGGGCAATTTAGCTGCTATCTGCCGTACTCAATCTATTTCTCTGACTAATATTACTTCTTAGGTGTTCACTGCTCAGCGCATACTCATAGTCAGACCCTACCTGAAAAAATCTTTGTTTTTAATCTTATCCTCACATTTTCTAAGTTTTATACTTATAAATCCTAATTTCCGAAAATTTCAAGCACGAATTTCACTCATACAGCGTAGTGCATGCTGGTGAATATTCACCCCCTGTGGCACATCCTAGTAGTGGAGTAATGAGTGCTTAGGTATTAGAACAGGTATTTTGCAGTGGCTTTGGGGGAGAAGTCAGCGGGTTGAAATCGAATACCGAGCTGGACTACTTCCCATCCCCCGAGTGGAGATTAATTGGGATTCCTCCTTCCCCCAAAAGGGTCCATAAATTTTCTCTCTTCTCCTATCTTCTCCTCCTAAACCACATACACAATCACCCAGACATTCGTAGGGATACAATCAGCACATTGGCAAGCCTCAGGGTCAATTCCGGACAGGTCCTCACCCTTCATCTCTGTCTTTTCGGAAAGAAGCGATTGGCTCTCCCCGAATTGCGAATCAGCGAATTCACACGGGTGCCGATTAGAATACGCGAATTAAATTTGGGATTAGAAATGCGAAAAAAGCAAGATGAATTTCAGACCTTATCCTCCTTCCCATGTTCTTCCCACCCGTGGCACCCCAGTGAGCGATTCAGCACCTCTCCTGAGTGGATTGGACCCAATAATGGATGAAGAAGGTCGGGTGAAGAGCGGGGTAAATTACGATGGTGGGGCCGATTGAAATGCTTCAGCGGATATGATTAACACTTGCAAGGCCAAGAATGATCGCAGGCTTTCCCGGCGTATTGTATCGTGGAAGGTCATTCCACCGGGTCAGATTCTCCATTACGGCCGACGTTTCGATGGACAACTCGTTCATCGAAACGTCGGCCGTAATGGAGAACCTGACTCGGTGGAATTCCCAAATGACCTTCCACGATACTTGCATAGCCACTATTTTTCATGATTCCTGGGCTCCGGAGTAAGTCGTTACGCATTCGAATAGAATGGATGCATATTGATGCCGCTTTATTCTGTACTGCTTTCATTCCACGATCTCGTCAACGTCGACGAGAAATGAAACAAATAAGGGTTATTTTATCCTTTCAACAATAACTTCTGTTTTTTTTTAGAATTTAGCTCATCGTCAATCCATTAAAAATGGTTCAACTCAACATCTATTAATTGAAAATATAAGTTCTGCAACAATTTGTGATCAAGCTTAAACTAATTTTGATTCCATTTTTAATAAAAAACTTCGTAATTTTCCACACTTTATTTCAAAACTGCCGTTTTGAAACTTGTAACTTGAAACTTTGTAACTGCAGTTTTGAAATAAAGTGTGGAAAAGTACAAAGTTGTTTATTTTAAATGGATATCTATCACTTCCACGAAGCCTGAAACAATCAAATTTAATTTTCATTCATTGAGCCAAAGTTCAATTGAATCAAAATCTCAAATAGGTTAGCTCAGATTGGACAAATATGAGGTCATTCAGGATTATTTTATGCCCACTGTCTTCCAATGCCCTTTTAAGATTGTTTTATTGTTAAAACTTGGCCTCATAACAAACGAAGTGTAATAACTCAATCGTTCTCAATTTTTACCGGATCCTTATTTATCACCAAGGAGAGGTCTCTCCTCTTATCATATGAGAGCGATGGTTGAAGCAGAGACTATGCGGAATTCCATTGCCAACTTGAGATAACATTAAATAACAAGTTTGCAATTCCACATAAATATTCAGTGGAATGGATAATTTGCTATTTAAATGTTTCTCCAGTTCCATAATCTTACTGCTGTATATAAAGGAGACTACACATTGCATCACTGCGATAGCATTTAAACTAGCAAATTTGCAACGGTATTCCTTAGCGGGTTGAATTATCGACATTTTATGATTGTTTCTGCAACCTTTAATCTCTAATATACCTGATGCATGTTTATTGAGGCAGCAGAAAATTTTGCTCCATAGTATCCAAAGGCAGCCCCATGAACAGCTCCACTCATGAGGATGTAGTCTGCAAGAGTGTAATTCAATTTCTTCTACGTTTAAATGACAAATCTTAATTTACTGACACCTTAATTTAAGACATATGTTAGTGAGAGACGAACTTACTCCATCCCATAGTTATTAAGATGATCAATAAATCAGCTATAAATGGACAAAATACTCTTATCTGATACCATCCGCCAATCCGACTTAATCAGCCATTATGCTACACGAACTCCTACAGTCAGCCCTTATCTTGAGCCATGCACGTCAACAAACATCACCTCCCTGGTGCTAACAATAATGGGGTTAATGGGTTGCGCAATTCTATTCCTTTCTATTCTTCTCTATTTTATATTCGACCCAAATCAAACCTCTTTTGCCAGTATATTTAATGTACGACTAAAGAGAGGTTTCAAATGAGTTAATGTTCAGGCAGTATATTTTAAAATACCGATACATTTATATGTTATTTTTTTCAATTTCGAAATCATTTCGATATATACGGCAGGAAAAGAGAAAAACTAATCATATTTAATATTCCATTTCCAATATGAGCATAATAAAATTCTAAATAAATATGTTACAAAAATATCTAATTTTTAGCTTCCTCATGGGAGACGTCGCGTCGATCGAATGTCCTCCCAACAAAATACACTCCTTCAAAAATTTGTCACAAAAAAGTTACAATTCAACATTTTTCTCGCCGTAATAAACGTCAAAAAAAGTAGCGCTGTGGCATTAAGCAGTTCGGTTGTGCCATGAATGTAGAGAGCATCCGTTGGTTTTGTAGACCTGTCAACTGAAATTATGATAAAATATCCGCCCCAAGTGACTCGATGCAAGGCAGTGAGCGAATCGTCATTGCGAGAGAGACAACACATTTAGATCTCATTACAGCCACTTCCCAGCGGAGATCAATTGCAGTCCCGGTCTGAGGTGTGCTACAATAATACCTCGCTATAAGCCAATGACATATATCAGTGTGATGGCTCACGTTTTCTCAGAACCCTAGGAATCAGCCGGTTTCACTATAAAAGAAATGAATCGTTGTCAGCGAAGGCTAGCCACCATAGAGAAATTTATCTCCGTTTAACTCTCTTATTCATTATGGATAAACCGGTGAAAAACATCTCCAAATAATTGTGTTTCCTAATTAGCTTACGCAACTTAAAACATCCTATGATAAAAGCAATGCATTAAATAGCATTTAAGTTTTTGTCTTAAAAATAGCATCACAATCTCAAATACCAGTCGGCTCTTATAATAATATTATCGAAAAAGCCAATAATTTGCTATAATAGAGTCCTTTTAATATTACTAGAACACGTGCTTATTATGGCAAGATACCTTTGATTTTTTTTTAAATAGTTTGTAGTGAGTTCCTATGGTTCCTATTCGTTTTGTGTGATTTAATCTCCTCTCTCCACTATTAATAAGTTTTTTAATGCCCGATTAAGTTCATTAAGTAGAATTTGCATTGTGCATGAATTTGATGTGTGTACGCGAATAGTTTCTGAGATATAGGAGAGGGCGGGTTTGCCTCGCAAAATGTCCTCTCACTGGTTTCTTTATCAAGTGCTCAACTCCAAATCGCATTCCTCTTCCATTCGCAATCGCACACTCATGTTTCCATCACTTCGGTACGTTCCTTCAGCCGCTGGTTTACGCCCTCCTGACACTCTCTCACCCCGCATTTCAAATGCATGGGTGCTCTCCACCGCAGGACCACAACGGTCCACAACCATTCTCGTTCTTCCCTTATTCCTCGCAGGGATACATAAGGGACCCCCGTGCCCTTAAGAGTGCCCGAAAAACGGTTCCACTACACTCTCTGCTGCCGCACAATGACGAAAAAAAAACCGCCGGAGGACTTTAAGATGGCTAGAGAGATTTCTGTCATTGTACAGATTTGCGCGAAACTTTGCATGCATCAAGATGCGAAAAGAACATATTTAAATTTTCATTTTTCCTAATTTTCGAAAAACGCGCAGAAATCTGTTACTAGTTAAAGTTATAACATGCTTTATTTAAAGAAGAAATTTAATTTAGAATTCTTTTATTATTTCCATTGCTGCATTCATGTCAAGTTCCACAACATAAAAATTGGCGGCAGTATCAGAAGAAGGCACTGATGGCACAGATCAAGAAGATCGGCCCGGTATCAACTGCCACAGCTTTGGGCGATAGAGAAATTCACGTGAATCGGCCACGAGTATTGCAATGTGGAAGAAAACGGGAAACCACCACATTAGTCTCCCTAGAAGGTACAGACTTGTATTTACTAATATATGACTTGATGGCAGGGGGAGAGTGGTGGCCCAGTGGGTAGAGCACTTGGCTACTGAAGGGTCCCGGGTTTAAATCCGGGTGAAGCCTTTGGACGCCCCCGAACAAAAAATCCTCGGAATGCGAGGTGGCCCAGGGAAAGGAACTGGCCCCCCTACTCTGAATGTGTGAAATACACACACCTGTGGCCGGGGTGAGCTCTACCCTCAACTATCCTAACCAACCTTCGGGTTGAATCACTGAGTGAGACATGATGGCACTTCTCCCGGTAAAACATTCCATTAGTAAAATAGATCCCCAATCGGATCTCCGGGTCGGGACTCCTTGGAGAGCAACATCAGTCAGAGAGAAAAAAATGAAGACAAATGATTTAGAAATTTCAAAGATTTGAAGTGGGTAAAAAGCCTTTTATGAAAGCTATTTAAGGTATTCTACCTTCTACAGACATCATATTTCTTTTACCTCCTACTAAATTATCTGAATCCTATCACATGGGGACTTAGGGATAGCATTTTGCAACAAAATGACCTTGAGAATGCATGAAAGTGTAGCTTTTTATGAATCCACAAGCTACCACTTATTTTAAATTTCTTGAAAAAAATGATTGTATTTCATATTTACGCTATTGATTATCCTTGATATTTCTACGGTAACTGAGATTGATTGGCCCGATACTAGTTCCCACATCACGACCTCCTTTTCATCAATCATTGCAGAGAGACATTACACCAGTAAATGGCTGTCTCTCAGTGGATACATCTCATTAGCAAGTGCTTATCAAGGAGGCCATTAGGGCCAAACGTATATATCAACGGATATTTCCTGGTGAATGGAGAGTGTGTCGTTCGGGCTAAAATGGGAGAGACGGAGGCTTACCAAGAGGAACCCACCCGAATCACTGTAGAGTTAACGTTATGCACCTCTCCTAAAAACAATATTAAACGCTGCCTTTCGGCCATCGCTGAAAATTTCACTCACTTTGAAAAAAAACCCTCAAAATCACCCCCTAAATTTTCTTTTCTCACAGTACCCCATTTCATTTCCTAACCTTAAAGTATTAATCCATCCCGGAGACTTCTGCATCCTCTTTTGTCGCAGCTGGAACTTAAAGCCTAACTTCCCCCATTCAGCCACTCATATCCGTGTAAAATATGTAGTAAACAAAGGAAAGCCGTACGCTTCATTAAAACTGAGACGAATGAACAAAAGGTTTTAAAAAGCTGATGGAAGAACTAGGTAGGGAGTCGTTACAGACTCGAAAGCTACACGCTAGGCATAGAAGACTTGAAAATTTTAGATCAGGCGAGTTTCACTACAACACGAAGAATATTATTTTTACCCCACGGGGGGTAAAAATAGTATTTTCCTCCAGAAATGATTGGCTTTAAAAATAGATAAATACATTGCCGAACTGATGGTAGCAAATATTCCTTCTTCCAACCCACCACTTGAAATTATAGCACACACAACGTTACACTCACATAAGGCACAGCGTCAAAAGGCACACTAATATAAGGCACATCCCTGCCAAACACCTCTGCGGTGGCACGCTGAGTAGGTGTAGATGTAGATTCCACAACCCAAAACCCCTTTCCCGATCCGCACACCAACCCTTAATTTCAAATTTCTCATGAAAGGATTGGAAACGCGAAAGGAGATAATAGCTCCAGGGGTAAGTAATGTAAACGACAGTTACATAAAAGTTGATCTACTTTACAGCCTACAATTAATTTTTATGATTACCTACTAAGGCATACTTCCCACGCGAAAATTTGGCTACGGAACCGTGAACATTGGAGCAATATACAGTGGCACAACGTTAAGCGATATTAACAGCAGAAAGTATGCGTGCTCGAAAATGAACCTCTGCTCATTTTTACCTCTCGCCTACTCTTTTCTAAACTCGTCGTTAGAAAAAATGAATGTTTTTTTGAGTCTCCTGTTTGCATGAAGAGCAGTAAATGTTAACTAACGCAATGTAAATGTTAGCTTTTTTAAAGGATTATTGTAGTCCCCATCTACATTAAGTATCAAAACAAGCATATTTGCTAATAGTATTAGTGAAGTATTAAATACACTTTTTAGCTGATCGTTTCATTACTTCACATTCCTTTACTTCACTTCGCCTTTGATACCTTTATCGTTTTCAGGAGCCAATCATGTCCAAAACCGTCCCATGTCCCATACTATACTTCTATATCAACGTAAAAAAAATATTTTAAACTTTTTTTCGAGAAAAAAACAGACAGTTCTTTCATTGATTAGAATTACGCTGTCATCAATTAAGAAAATTTATAAAATTACGCATTTCAAATGAGGATACAAGCAGACATCTCTACTCGGGTATAAAGCAAAGCGAGTCTAAAATAATTTCCTTAGACAAAAATTATTCTTGTGATGGCATTGAATATTTCGTATTGGTTTTATAACCCATGCATTATGAACAACCTTTAAAATTTTTGATGTTGTTACTGTATACATACAGAATCGGACTGTGGATATCGAAATCAAGGTAATATGATACATGAGCATGAGAAATTGTTCACGATATTGTCTTTCACAACAAAATATTCGTGCGTAATATTATTCCTAGACTTCAGTGATTTTCCCCCATAAATAACGTTAACCTTCTTTTCATCAAACGATAATGAGTCTAGGGCATATTATTATGCCTTCAAACCTAAAATACGTTAGGCAACATATGCATAAGGCATGCACCGCAATGTTCATAATAAGATACCAGGATAATAGTACTACCGTATTACGAGAAAATTCGCAAAGACGAAGAAGAATATTGTTTGTGGTCCTCCAAAATATCCTGAAGGATAAAATTTTACTGAATGGAATTCTGATGGTCACAATGTGAAAAAATAGAAATGTCACGCACGTTTTCAATACCATAATGACCAATGCCTAGTCTTGAATCAAAGGGATTAAGATTACGGGCCCACCGTATACCACCGTAGAACACACGCCTGCACCGCTAAAATGAGAACCACATCGAGGTAATGCGCTCATTTTACTGGAAAATTGGAAGTGCGAACGGACGAAGATTAAAGGTTTTTGAGACGTGGATGCTGGTGATACTGCAATTTGGGAGTTGTGGTCCTGTATGGTTAAGCAACGCTTTGCGGACGCGGGTGTAACTTTATGAATTACTCCTGAAACGAAATCAAAATCTTTCCGCAGTAGCTAAAGTAATCAAATTTATATTTTAGCCTGAGCCTTGCAGATTTGATAATGGGTTTTTTCATTCCTAGACAATATCTACGATGAAAAATTTCGATTTAAAATCACGATATTATACTCCACAAAATTGTCTGTAACATTAAAATATTTTATGAAAGTAAGATGAAAAGAGGTGATGAGGCAATCCAATTTAAGACAACATTAACAATGAGTTTTCCCCTAATTTTTTCGCATTGACTGATTGAACTAAATTCTGATGCAGCGCCATTTCATCACATATAGATACATGCAAATTCTGGAGTGTTGCAAGAAAATTATAACATTTTTGAGGGAGAGTACATGCAACATTATGTTCAGGAACTAATGCAGAAACCTCCAGTAAAAGGAGAAAATGTTTTATTTCACCATCATCATCGGAATTCATCAAACCCAAGAGTGTTTGCTGTAGCTCTGTTATCCTATTTATCTCCATCAACCGCCACATTCGTGCATAATTCTTCTCTTCTACGTCCTTCATAATTTGTCTGATCAAATACATTATAGGTCTTCCTCTGTAATTCTTATTTATTTCTTCCATTATCGTTTTTAATCGGCTATTGGGCCACAAAATTTTCCCAATAAACCTGTCCCTCATTCTGCCGTTAAATAGATAAGTAAATAACCTACCACGTCTGTTGTGTAATAAATGTCGCTGCTCAAACCCATGCGGTCGCCATAGTCACCATGTGAAGGAGGGCTGCTACCCCTCTTCCAAGTTTGCTTTGGTTGGCGGGAGCCATATTCCAGAGTAATTTTGAGCCATCTTACACATGGATGGCTTTATACACCCTATAGATTACGCCACTTTGTCCACCAGTGCTACACTACGGTCCGGCTGGAGGACGGGTGGACACTTCGATTCTTTCTTATTCATAGGATGAGTCTTAGCTAACGCAGAACAAAAAAATGCTTGTTTCGCCTTTCGGTTTAAGTCCTTTTGCCTATTCATGGCACTAGGGTCCAAAGCTGCCCCGTCCCGTACCCTCCTTCCTATCCTAGTTTCCCTTCCAACTTCCCGCACACCTCTTCAAACCGTGGTATAAGCGAAAGCTTACATACCCGAGGAAAGGGTGGTCCCTGCGCGGAAACCCGGCTTACCTGGTGTCCACCAGTGCTCATTTGTTGAGTAAATTTGCTTATTTTTTCAGCTAACTCTATATCTAAGGGTCGACCCATCAACCAGGTTGACGCATTTGGTATCTCTGAGTTATATTATTTTCATTGATTTTCTACTATTTCATAGAATAATTTTCCACCTCACGGTTCGTGCATTCTGAGAATTCTCTCTAGTCGGTACAGAAAACAGTCACAATGCAACTATTAAATCCCATAATATATAAAAAATATTATAACGCTGATTTACAAAATAATCCTCCCAATTAGATACAATTCTGCACACTGGCCATACAGCGATAGATGCCTTAAAATTCAGCACTACAATACTTCAGGAATAGTATTAGCAATTATAACACGGTGGCAGTTTAGCAGAAGTTCGTTTTTAGTGGAAGAGTCCATTTCCTACTAACAGGCTCCGCACGATGGAATAGGGTATTTCCTGCGTGTGACTGCCAGGGATACCAAGGACACAAATCTTCTCTACCAAATTCCAATTTCTCAGTATGTTATTCACACAAAATTTCTGATTTTCAATATCCCTAAAACAAGTTTTTTCTATAGGTTTCTTTTACGGGTTTCTTACAGAGTGAGTGTATTTTCATTCAGCTTCATTTTCATCCAGCTTCATTTGGATCGTAAACACAGCCGTGAAACACGCTGCAGGCACTTTCTCGCCCTTACGAGTTTAATACAGTTATGTGGGCAGTGTTCCCTACTTTGAACTCCTCAGCTCCTTTGCCGCTCCATTCAACACGAGCCTTTCCCTCCTTGATGTCTCGCTTCGTGCAAGTGACTGCCACTAGGCTTCGCTACCACTATAAATGCCACATGACATTTAAAATTTTTTAATAAATTGTCCCATACACTCCGGTACATCATAAGCCTCCTTCTTCTGTTTCCTTTTCTCCTACAAAATTCACCAATATTCATCTATTGCAATATTGCCATCTTTTCAGAAGATAATATGCAAGGAAAGGATACTGCGGATAAAAATTAGTGAAATAGAGGCATTTGCTAATGTAAAACCACAGCAAACGTTTTTATGGAACAATTATCACTTGAATCAAAAGCGAAATTAATACAATAAATTCCGATTAATAAATATAAAATATGTAACAATGTATAAAAGCCAGAATCACATTCAATTCCCAATTGGTCACGATGGCCAAAATATGTGACTCAAAGAGGCGTTATACTTCGAAATGTGTGCTTACTCTGCCATATAATGTTCAGTATCTTGCGCTTATGTACTGGAAAACGGAGTATTAATAGCCTCATTCTACGTGTACGATAGTAATTAAGCAATGGCCTAAAATGAATCAGGTGAATCATCAGGTTTGATAAAATGTACAACACTTGGAAGTCAGAAATAGATATCGCTACGTTAATGGCATTACCATCTACAGTCTTCAATGTACACAAGTATTATTTCAAAGTGAAAGAAACAGCTTATATAGGTTAAACCCAAAGCAGAACATTAAGCGACGGCGCGACATTGTCGCAGAACGAAAATGAGGGTTGCAAATGATAGGGAAAATATATTACTAAAACGCCCGCACTCGCAGCGAGTTTTCGCCTTAGCATCAACCGTTGCAGAAAGACAAAACACATTCTGATTTGGAATAGGTAACATCCAATAAATCAACTTGTGAGTAAAGATGTAGCCAATTAAATATGGGAATTTATAAAATGAATTTAAAAGTGATTTCAGGAAACAATGAATTTATGACTTTGATTATCAATATATACATGCATTTCAACGAGAGCGTTAAGTGACACCCGTTGGTTCAGCATCCAGGGAGTTGAATGAATCGAAAGTAGTTCAATATTTTGTGACGCAAAACAAAAGAACAAGGTAAATTAATGGAAGTATCTGAACTTAAAAGGATAATGAAGGAGTAAAAAGCAAATTCGATAGTTTCATGCTTCATTTCGTAGAAGTAAAGGTTATATATTAAAAAAATAAAAATTTGTACTTTTCTACACTTTATTCCAAGCTATGACCGGTATCACCTTGATGAGGCCTCATCTGGTATCTCGTTGAACTGCTGGGTTCATGACACAGCATGACCTACCTAACTTTCAGCTATAAAATGAACGTCCATCCTTTTAGGACATCCTAACAAGTCATCACCCAGAAAAAGACTGAAACAAAGCAGGAGACTCCCTCTGGTGGTTTTTCTGCCTGATTCTAATTAACGCCGCAAACAAACAGCAAGGAGGAGAACGTCATCCTTGATTACGTGTTAATCGGGGGATGTTAACTCAAACATACATCACGACCTGGATGACAGCGCAACTGAAGAGAGCTGTACGAACGTGCCAGACAAGCAGCGTAATCATTCATCATTAAGCTCATAATTACATCAGCATTTTTCTAGAAAACCGCGACTTAAGTTGACTCCAATGTCCTTAATTTGAAAAAAACATATATTTGAAAAGGTAACTCCTGATGAAATGAAAGTAGAAAACAACAGAGTATATGACATCACATCCTGGATTACTCAGTGCTTAAAGGGTGGTGAACAAAAGGTCATTATTGAGATCCAAACATGTGCAACACGGCTAATGCCGTGTCGTGTTTTTACCAAGGAAATTTCATAGGCCCCCCTATATTTCTTCCATAGATAAATGGTATCATTTAAGTAGTTTTGAGTAAACCTTGACTCTTTGCCAAGTAAGTGGTTAAACACGCAGAGATTTACAAATCGTAAGAGAAAAACTCATTAACATAGGATATAGAAGCAGTTCAAGTACGGAGCGAGAAATGGCAGTGGGAACTTAAGCGAAAAAAATGCTTATCAGATAATATCTGAAGAAGTTAAAATACAGCAGAATTATCTGCACTGCCTTGGGAAAGTGTGTGCACTCCGTCAATAGTGTCGACGCTCTCATACTAGGCACTACTCACTTGCACCACCCTGGTTGGTAAGCGTCGGTGGCTGGTTGTATGCGAGAGGAGCATTTTTTCAAAGAAGTCCCGAGAACCGTTTCCCAAAGTGATCTGCTCTTTGGAAACATTTTACGAAAATGATCACGTGCATGGTCAATCCTGGCTGCTGAATATTACAGACAGTTATTTGTGTAGCCTGTTCCCAAATTATACAGGAAACGATATGCTGCAGTAGGTGCCATTTAAATATATTATGTCGTTTCATATTCCATTTTTTTTAATCGACGGACGCAATAGCGGCGGAGTGACTTCCTCTCCCTCGTGTGGGTTCAAATCCTGCCAGGTTGTGTTCACCATCCTGGGAGGGCTTTACTTGTTCAACTAAATATGCATTAAATTCATCATTAGTAGCAAAGGTTGTGACTAATGAAAAAGTTATTATCATGTACATAAATTAATGTCAACGAGAAGATTTAATATCTACCCAACGGCCTTCTTTTTGTGCAAACATAAATTTTTTTTGCCAAATCAACCTCTTGTCGTTCTCTGAAATAGATTTCAATTCACATGAAATGCTTCCATTTTCAGTCATATGGTGTAATTTCATTTCCTCACAATAGTGAGTGCTTTCAAAATCGCAATCCCAATTCATTACCATGTCTTAATTCATAAACCACGCTATTATCGAACAAAACTCCACAAAATAAATCAAAATTGCCTAATGGTATTGTTATCTTATGGTGGAACTTGTGATCACTAAAATGCGAGCCAAAATTATGGAACTCTAAAACGCAAAGCTAAATGTTACTTAGGGAGTGAAAAAAATTCGCACAACCAGAAAAGCAAATACGTTTATCCTCACCTTTCCGCATTCGGAAATAATAACTTGAACTTCTTCATTAATAAGTACTTTTTTATGGTTAGTTCTTGCGCATTATCTTTCCTTTTCTACCAACGACCTAAGTGTTACAAAGCTTTCGATTAATAATCTTAATTTTGATCATGATCTAACTTAAAATAAATTAAGTTGAGGCGTCATGAGGGAAAGATACACTACTCAAGATTCTGTTCTTAATGCAATAGACACGCATAAAATATGTTTTCACTTAAAATTTCCTCGAGATTCGAGGAATTTGACTACAGAGTACATTTTTTTTCTCTTCCTTTCGGAGAAGAGCTGACAGCAGTGAACTGATCTGTCCATGGGCTTTCCTCCTGCGGATTGACGAAACCACATTAATATGTAGACGCGGTCGGTCGATGTTTTCGTTTCGATGTCACAGGGCAGAGTGACATTCCGACCCACCACCACTTTGACGCTGAATGTGCTCACAGCTGGAAAATGGAGAAAAGGGGGAACGGCTAAGAATACACGTGCTATGTAGAATCACTACTAAACATTGCAGGATACGTCCATATTCAAAACATTTAACCAATGCATTCAAAAGGTATAAGCCACGAGAATAGTTTAATTTTCAGTTATCATTTTACCGAAATTGTCCATTTCCATTGAATACCACCGTTAGAAATAGAAATGGCACTCATTGTATAAAGATAAATTATGCCTCTGACTGTTAAATTACTCATCCCCAATTTCTACACTTGATTTTCAGCCAAGATTTCCGTTATTTCATCGATTTTTTACAATATCATAACAGTTGCAATTGACAGATTTGTTTATCATAATTCTTAATTTAATAGTTCATTGGTAACTTCCAACTAATAATCCCATACTTCACGGCATTGAACGAAAGGCTTTACCAATTTGTGTAGGAGAAATATGATTGGAACAGCGAATCACTAATTTGAAAAGGGATGACGGTTACAACTCAAGTAGGGTTTAGCAAGATCCTTCTAAAGAGGGATCAAAAGGGAGATCAGGTAGCCAAAAAGTTAAATACATTTGGAGTTTAACAAGAGGACAAGAGGAGAAAAGAACTCGGCACAGTGTGCAGACCCTGATGGAAATCTCTTTCAGAATTCCCTAGAACATATGGAAAAGCAAAGGAAAAATAAAAAATGCCTTAGAAAACATTTCTTTTCTAAGAAAATGCACTTAACACGCTAGGTAATTTGTAATCGAACTTTTTTCCTTAGAAATTACAGACTTCGGTCAGTAATTTCCCTGGAACATAATTATACTTTAGGGAAAAAATTTTCTTTTATAAGGAAATGTCCTTAAAACTGTAGGGAACTTTATTCCTAGACTCATATTTTCTAGGGAAAACGGGGGTTCATATTTCTAGGGAATTTTCCGACAGGAGAGAGAGTTCCACTCAGGATTCGGAAGGTGAGTTAGGAGACGAAGGACGAAGCGGATGAAGAGGGATGCAGATGAGAGCGTGGGCTGCAGTCGGTGGAGATCTGGGCGAATCCGATGAAAAAGAAAATGCGTGGGGAGGGATGGGATTATGCAGGCGCCTTAACTTGTGCAGATAGGGTTAGTTAATGAATATCTATTGCAAAACTTGGATCCAGAGTTCCCCAAAGGCAGTCTCAGCGTATCCGTCGCACACAGAGGCACATTAAGGAAAACGTTCCCCACGTTGGTCATTATTGTTTAGGTAGTGATTCACGCTCTGCGCGTTGTCGTTGTATCGAGGGGAACCCTTACCGGGCACGGCGTGTCCCGCCCCGAAGAGCTTTCTACTCCAGTTTGTCTCAATTAGCGCAGTAAAGAAAGGGGTGAAACTTTCGCGAATCACATTGTTATTACGATATTGGTTCGCTTTTGAGGACATCTCTTTACGTCTCACACGAGGACACATATAATGGGTATTCTCTCAATATTCACGCAGTATAAATATTAGAATTCTACAGCTTCAAATGAAAGAACCAAAGAAATATAGCACTATACACCTTTCCACATCGTTGGATTTAGTATGCAGCAGTTAAAATTGAAAACAAGGAATACACCAGGATTGAAAACTATTTGACCATGGACTTATTTATCTCAACGTTATACGACTTGGACTTTCTTGGACTTTTTTTTATAAAAAAATAATTTTTCTTCGGGAGAAAAATGCTCTCGGGAAATAATAGATCGCTATTAACTCATCACCAAATTTTTGAAATTATGTATTTGCTTCTTCAGGGCAGCAACGAATTTATAGCATTTCATTCACACATTTAGCAAAATATTTCATCAAAATTGTATAGATCATTTATTTAACTTTGAGTATTTTTTAACTTGCAGAAAATACTGAAAGATACATTATTTTTGTTTCGTAAATATTTTGAACTAATGTGTTAAATGTGAACTACGATTGTTTAATTAATGCCGTTAATTCGGTATTGCCTTGAAGAAGCACATATACCTATATGTTATTTAAAAGCGTAGGCGATGAGTTAGTAACATATGTAGTTTCATAGACTTTATGAAAGCATTTTAGATGAAACTACGGTTGAATGAAACCTAAGTTTTTCCTTCTACTTTTTCGAGAAAATCAAATACCTAAGAAATATATAGTATACTGTTAACTTATTGTGAGTTAATTTATTGAAAAAACCGAGATTTTTTGTAATATTTCACATATCATTCATTAAATCTATTTTTGCTGCCGTACTATAATGGCTCTTAAGACACGTAAAGACTTTCTAATGTTGACAAATTTTCCGTGAAGCTCTTAATTGTTGAAATATCGTTTCTTCAACATATGGCCCAGTAAATGTGCAAAACGGACACATATACTCGTTTTTGGAACTTTTCCTGTAATTATTAACGCTTTATTGCTTTCTTGCACTCCAAAACGCCGTGGAATACATGCACAGTACTTACGGGGGAAAAGAAGGAACGGGGGTCGGCCATAGTGTCATCAGCTCTTACAATATCACATTTTATTGTGTGTTTCAATGCCTTCTCTGAGGGCACACAAAAGAATGTTTTGAAATATATGAATCACAACAAAATTTTTAGCAGTTGCACTTGTTGTTTAATTTCATGCATGATCTTTTTCGTGAGCTATATGATCGACTGCGTTGTGTTTTTTTTTTCAAAAATGCTGTTTTACTGACAATGAATTCCTATCTTTGCCGAAATGCAGTTACTCAAGAATATAGGCCCATTTGTACGGCATTGAAACCTAAAACAAGACGCGGGCTTAGTAAAATACTGATTTTTTAAACCATTTGGAATATTAATGTTCACTAGAAACTTGAGTTCTCTTCCTTTCCTTTCAATTAAAGTCAATTTAATTTCAAAGCCGAGTGGAAGGATTGAACATTAACTTCCCGTGCCTTCCTCACTATCCAAGCCGAGGACTCTTTAACATCCCTTCCAACACCTCGTACATAAAACAACCTTCCCCTAGAGAGATACATCTCGTGGGAATTGTAAGACCGATCCTATAGTTCCGGTCTCGGTGGCGGCGGGGAAAGGTCCTCCCCTGTTTATTCGAAGGTGGCGGGTTCGTGTCCTGCCTGGGTGAGCATATTTTCACTCAGGGGTTGTATGATTGTGTGTAATGTCATAGGGTTAAGTGCAAGAGGGGGATATATAGCCATTCCTACACTTCTCCCCTTCCTCTCTACGCAACAGCATCTTTCACCCGCAACCCCTCTCCACTCTGCGAACCCTCTCCTTCTTCCTCATCTGTCCTCCCTACCTTTCTCAGTTTAATCTCAGTTTAGTGAATGGGAATCCGATTCTATTCTTCTCCAGAAGGGGTTTATCGCGTCATGTCAAGGTGGTTAAAATATAAGTGGCAAGAATAAGGGTTTGGTGACGTAGGATTGGCCACCACCCCTACATTTACCAACAATAGGAAATCATCACAGGTACTCAATATAGAACATGCGCTATTAAACAAAACAAATTAAAGCTATTCTCTTAGAATTAGATATTCTTTAATAGAAAGGACGAATTTTAAAGGAGAAATTTCTTTTATTTTTAATTAAAGAATTTATTCTTATAAATTACGGGTGCTTGGTGGCGTGGAAAAACTGCAACACTGCCTCGCTGGAAACCCGGGAGATAAATTTACGGAGCGGTAGGTGTATTTGCCAGAAAATCAACGTATTTTATTGTGATTATTTGTTTTTTTTTCATAATTTGAAGAAATTATTGTTTTTATTTGTCTATGGGGAAGTATATGAACTATAATACTTTGACTTTTCTTGTTGAACTAGAGGTAAAGCAATGAAGAGATACTGGGCGGTAAGGTCAAGAAACCGAGTTTGCCGTGTATGAAGCGGCTTTATCATATATTCAGAAGGTTTTCACATTTTTATTTAAATTTGACTAATATGTAGTCATTTTTATCTTTCAATGCTGAAAATTATGATTTAAAAAATAATATTAAAAAACTCATACGGAAGAATCTGAGAGAAGCGGAATCTGTCTAAGGCAGAAACCTGTCAAAGCCGTAAATGTCGAAATTACATTGGATAATTATCACATTTTTCTCAAGAATGTACTTCAATAAGACGAAGCCTACGAGACGCGGATGGAAAGCGGTATGCATGGTATTTCGTGTTGCAACAAGCAGAATGTGAATATGTGAAAGACGAAAAGATAATTTCAAACTTAGGAGTTGAACTCATTAATTTTTTTACGTTTCTTGAATGTTCGTGGCGTGTGCGATTTGATTCCTTCCGTAGAGAAGGGATAGTTTTTACACGGTGTCAGGTTTCAATCAGCTGCTTTGAAAATGGGAGAATATTAGAAAATCACCCGGATGATACTTGATACTTGTAGACCAACTACGGATTAATTTTATCACTGAGTCGAAGCCATCGGCGGCATGTGTGACACCGTGCATCTGGATGAGAGGAATTCTGCAGGGGTGAGCGAAAAGTGGCGTGGGAAGAGGAGGGGGGCGGAATGGAAGGGATAGAGGGCCCCCAATGAGGATTTGTCTTATGATTACAGTCAGAGAGTTTTTATGGTGAAGGAACTCAGTTTGGTTCCTCGAGGTCTTTTGATAAAAACCCTGTGTCTTTGGTCTCTACAATCACGCATCTTGCGGTGTGTGAAATGTTATCATTCTGCTCCCTTATCTCAACAGTTACATCAATTTGGTTAAATTGCAATTGCTGTAAATATCCATTTATCTAAAATGCTAGGTTTTTGGTGACGTTGGCTCGATTTTAGGTGTACTTTTGTTTTTTTATATTGAAAAAGTATTCTTAATTCTCACAGATCCATGGATAAAAAACTGAAATATTTAAATCTTAATACTCCATTCGTTGTTAATCATACCGACCTCACAATTTGATATAAGGAAGTAAATCGAGTTTAGGTCAAGAAATTAAAATCAGCTATTCTTTTCCGTCGTTTAGGAATTTAATTATTCTATCTTCAGAGCTAAGAATACAGTCATTTGAGACCTTCAACATCAGGTCATTATTGTAAATTAAAAATATATATAAAAGAAAAGAAAAAGAATACTGTTATGAAAATGGTCAGTGAGGAAATAATGATCATTAAGGTACTGAGTACCCATTTTAAATGTGGAAATGTACAAATTTACAACATAAATAAAAAAAAGGATTAAATAATGGATAAATATTTATTGAAAAGCCAAAATGATTATTCCAGGATGAAAGAAAGGGTCACAAAGTACAGTAAACTGAATCCCATTGTGTCTGAGTGGTTTTCAGCAGCCAGAGCAAATAGCTTACCTATTTCTGGTCAAATACTACAAGAAAATGCAAAAGTAACAGCAGAAATACTAAAGATGGTTTTACTGCATTAAATGGGTGGTTATACTGCTTTAGGAAAAGACACAGTATTTAATTTAATATCTCCTGTGGGGAAGCAAATGACGTTGAGTAAAATGGCCGTGGAAAGTTAGCCCAGTATATAATCGGAAATAGTATGCCATTAAAATCCCGAAAACATTGCAAATGCTGATGAAACAGCTTTGTTTTACAGAGCCTTGCAGATGAAAGGTGAAAAGTGTTATAGAGGTCGCTATTCAAAAGAACGGTTAACTGTACTTTTGGTCACATTTTCCGATGGGATACTATAAAATCTATTAGTGATGCATTAGTAAAGCATGATTAAAGAATGGTAAGGCAAAATAGGAATTTTCTTCTTTTTTAGGGATAATACAACACCCAAGAATTGGTATCTCAAATATTCAGCTTATCTTCCTGCCTCCTTGCATGCCATCAATTCTACAGTCTCTAGACAATGGAATCATACAGAATGTAAAGCTGAATTGCTGGTAACTGATGCTTCAGCTTCTTTTTGCAATTATGGATGAATGTGTGTCAGAGTTAACATATAAACATGTGTGTGTCAGAGTTAACCTATGCAGAGTAAAAATACTAACTAATGACAATGTGAGAAATTCAATTAATGAACATAGTGGACAACTGGAAACTGTGTGTAACTGGAAAAGCCTACTTCATCACAGGCTTTTGGTCATATTAACGCTTCAAGACGATATGCCCAAATCAAAGTGATTTTTATGAAAAAGATGAGGAGTTAGGATTTTCTTTCAACTGCATGAGAAAATCCTGGAAAGAAATAAAACAATTGAAATGGAACAGTTTATTCAAATAACGTTTAATGATGTTTTAATTTTGGTAATTATTGTATTATATAATCTAAAAATGTATTTGTTTTGCTGTTGATCTCCAAATCTAGTCTAGGAGCAGTGGTTTTTAAAGGTAAAAGATTCTACTGCAATACCTTTAGTCTTTCTATGCATTATTTATAATTATTTTTCGTATAAGTAGGTATCAAATGCTGTGATTCCGTTGCTTTTCCTTCCCTTCAGGCCAACGAAAATTACCATTTTCTACTAAAAATCTATTAATATTTTAAATAAATCCTTTTCTAAATGTCGATTTTTCCAAAGAAAAATGTCCATTGTTTTAACTTGCCTAAGAAGGAAAACCTGCTAAGCCGGAAATATTGCATGATCCCCTGCGATGTCTTAAGGTGCCTGGAGTAATTTTTGTTTGTGTACAGAATTGCGTGAAACTTTACATACGTGTCCTTATTAGTAATATCTATCGACAAAAGTGAAAAAAACTGCATGTTACCGATTTGGTTTCCTGGCAAATCAATGATATTTTAACAAGTACTCTTATGGCACACGGCATATACCTATTTTGAAACAATTCGATTACTTATGTACAGATTTTCTCCTAAATGCGAAATGATAAGTTTCATAGTATCATAATAGCTGCTAACTAATATCAATATATCATACCGAGTAAGAAAAGCGTATTTGGATCTGATTTTCTCGTAAATTTAGAATTTCGCGCCGAAAATCCATTTCAAAATATTGCTTTAATTGAGGCAAAAATTGTAAATATATTTCTTGCATCATATACATTACATCATGTATGGTGATTTCCAACGTTTAAACAGGTGTACATGAGTGAAATGTGGTCTAATAATATTTTTTTAAACTTACTTGAAAAGTTATTAGAATGTGCCTTCAACGACTTACGATTACCGCTCCAGCCAAGATATGTTTTCCTTAAAAAGTCATGTCGCTTGTATTTAAGAATGTTTACATCAAGGAGAAATAGTTTTTTTAAGAGTGATTGTTCTCTATTGAGTAACTTCAGTGATTTAAAAATGTTGGTAAAAGGTAAGGATAGTGGCTAGTCCTACCTCACCCCACCCGTTTATTCCTGCCACGAAATCGTTCCATGGTAGGACCAGCAGCACCCTCTTCAACATATTTCAACCAACTTGACATGGCACGATAAACCCCTTCCGGTGGAGAATAGAAACGGATTCCCATTCACTAACCTGAGTTGCCATATGTGGTTGAAATTGGAGAGGAGAGGACGGAGGAAGATTCTGAATGGCGTGGCGGAAAGTGGGAGTCAGAACGATAAATCATGGAAGATAATCGTGTGATGTTGCGGAACAAAATGTAGGAGAGCGGGCTGCAGAAAAACAAAACGCAATCGCTTGATCGGCGGGAAAGATGGGCAACATATATCTCTAACGTCTCCCTTCACTTATTTCACGGTAGCCCACAAAATACGACGATGGTGGGGTGTGGAGAATATATGTATAAAATAACCCCTTTTGTCATAACCCCTATGCTAGAGGGATTCTCGACCCCCAGAAAAAAGAAAGGCAACGTTAAGTGGAGGGGAAGAGATCGGTGGAATTGTACGGGGGATTGCGGAAAGCGAAGGAGTCGAGAGAAGGCAAGATACTCTCCATCATAGCGTATCTCCATCTCTCCCGATCGTAAAACAATAATTATCTTCATCGATGTCTGGCATAGTTAGTTGATTAGTGTCCGCTTTCACCGCTGATTGCTCTGAGTTCCTGCTATGGTTGTCAGCATGTATAATTTTATCCTTTATATTTCAGTCATGTGACATTTCATTTTATTCCTCCAATTATTCAATTAAGGCTTTCTCGAAGTCTTCAGAGCGCAAAAGTTTACGAGACCAAAACATAAACACAAACTTGGATAATATAAGAAAAACATTGGGATATGAAATTGCCGGAATCCGATTTAGTATCAATCAATCACTTAGAAGACGATACAAATTTTAATTGTTTGGTATTTGAAAAAAAGCATGCGCGAAAAATAAACAATAGTAAAAAAAATAACTCGCAAGACACGGCACGCAGGCGGACAAGTAGGTGCAGATACGTCACACTCTTTTCAAAGCAAAACTCAAATAAAAAAAATAAATTCTTTTGGAAATGTAAATCCTTTAGAATTGTAAAATCACCCTGTACCACAAACCCCTGCCTGAGATGATATTTCGTAGTCGTACATATGCCTTAAACGATCCTCTCATCGATTGTTACGTATGGGACAAAAATAAAGATACTGAGTGAATAAGTTATGCGACGGTTTCATTGGAAATTGACAATTAGGTCCCATCATCCATCATGGGTTGATTGAAAGGAAATGATTATATACCGAGAAAATTATTGAGGATGGAAAGTTTTCTTTCTCAAGATAGGACAAGAATCTGAAAGTTTACGGCTAATAGGTGCGGAAAATAACCATAGAACACAAACGTATCTATAGAAAACACATGTCCTATTTTCTCCCCTTCGTGGAGAAATGAATTGAGAAGTGTGTAATATTTACTCTTTCATTAGAATTTTATTCAAATTTGGTCTCTTATCTGCCCAGAGCTATGGTGAAAATAAAGGCATCGAGGAGTTTATCCTGTAAATATTTTTACAAGAATGGTATAGATTTATCTCGTTTAAGGTCATAGACTCAAATTTTAATTTCACTGTTTCTCTATACACTTCCCTGACGTTCTTTCAAACCATTTCTGTGAGTTAAAAAATGAGATAGAAACAATGTATCAATTGACCTCTCAATTTACGTGCGAGTACAGCATAAAAGAAGGATGGAAAGTAAAATAAATTTTGAACAGAGCATTTATTAGTAAAATCTTTTTTTTTTCAAGAGTTTTGCATCACTTATTCCTTAACGGAGCGTTGACTTCATTCTTCGATTCTGAGACTTCAACTGCTATTAGTCCCACGGGAGTTACAGAATACCCGCTGTAAAGCTGGAACTTAACAAGAACCAATCTCCTAGTTACTACGGATTCAATTCGATATTCGTCCAATGAATAAGATTCTAGAACCGCAGACAGCATTTACGGAGATTTCTCCTCCATATGAGGTAAGATAATTGCGATTTACTCGCTGCTTGGGCTGTAAAGCTCAAAATTGGAATTTGGCGTAGATATAACGTCAGAGTGCTGCCTCATGGTCCTACTGTCTCTCGTACCACCTCATACGAAGAGTTTTCGAACTGCTTACAAGGCAAATGGCATAGTCCGCGTGTAGTGATTCTGATTTACGACGGGTCACATGTTAATGGATAGCAGCTGAGAGCATGAACACAAAAGCACTTCATGCATCCCATAAAATTAGGTCAGGCTTGTATTTTCCAAAAATGAGATTTCCTCTAATGTCCTCTATGCGTGACTTATGGCATTGTGAGTTTATAGAATCATAATTGAAGACTTCACTAAAATATAAATTCTGAATCAAGTTCAATAATGCATCTCATCCCATAGACAGGGAAATGATAAGTAATCTCCACTGATAGATAGGATATGCATGATGTTTCACGAGTCCTTTCAGTACATTGAATGAAGCTGCCAGAGAAAAAAATATCTTATCAAAATTGATTAACGACCCGTTGTATTTAATATATGATGATACTTAAATGCGTGCAAGCTGCAAAGGCGTGACCCTGGATGTTTTCGAATGCTTCCGTCGTTGACAAAGAAATATCTCAAACCCAAAAAAACTTTAAATGAAAATACAGGATTATGTGTGGGAAGATTTTTCAACAGCCGAAGGTATTGGTGCACCTTGAATTGTCTTAGGTTTTGGACATCTTGCCGACAGCTGGGACGGTGAATTGTTAAATAAAAGACCTGAGATTCATAACTCCTTCTGAGATACTCTAGCATATTAGCTACTTGGAGAATCTAAAGTAATGTCAATTCAACTGTTGTGTAATGTACCAAACTGACCTTTTAGATAAGAGTTGAAACATCAACATTTATAGCATCACAGTGTGCACCATACGTACTCGTTCCGAAAGTTGAATGAATGTGAAGCATCACCTTTTAAAATTTAATTCCTTGGGAAGTGTATTTAAAATACCCGATTGAAATACTCGAAAGGATCGGGTGGGAACATTTTTTTGCGGCAAAAGTTCTTTCTCAGGCTTCTGTGGCGTCTCGAATTATACAGGATTTCCTCTGATTTCCTTTCAGGATTTCCTCTGATTTATTGATCCGTCCTACATATACTGAGTGTCCCACTGATCTTGTGTCATTTTTGACCTACCTGGTGGTTTTCCTGTGTAGACATGTGCCTTTAAACAGTAGGAACTGTCACTATCGTATATAGAGTCCATATTTTGATTCCATATTTTGCCAGTTTCCTAGGAATGCATTGATTGAATGGACAAGGTCCTCTAAAACCTACAAGCTGCTCATCAAGAGAAACATTAGCACCAGGATTGTATAACTTTGGAAGTATTTCCTCCCACTACTTCCAGAAATCTCATATGGGCGCTAACGTGTTATCTGCTCTTTTCGCTCGTCGATCGGACTTATCGTCGAAATAACACACAAGAGATACAATGGAAAGTGTTAAGTGGCTTTGTAGCAGAAAAAATGGGCCTAACTCTTTCTGGGTTCCATAAGCTCTTAGTTGATTCCCCATATATTCTATAAACACCAGCCAGCAATAGATTGCCGATATGCCTATGCATCGAATGTAATTTCATTCAAATCTTCCCAGTTGTCACCAAATACTCTTCGACCTTCAATGTTCGACATTTTCAACACAATTTTCTTCATGTTAGTGCTCAAAATTATTTCAAAAGAAGATCTTTCATCATCCGCCCTTGATGTAGCATATCTCGTCGGACCAGGTGTTGATTTCATTATGTTTACACATGATGTTCTTCCATGCTGGCGAAAGGGTTCCGCACTCAAAAGGGATTTTTTGACTTTTGACTGAATATTGTACCTTTCAACATCACTGTCGGAAGTAACACTGTCGGAAGTATCACTGTCTGACTCCGAGGTAGGCTGAATGCTATCATCACTCATATGATTTTTTTCTGCTGAATCTTCCTTCTCACTATCTGAAGCTTTTAGTAAAACTACCAGTTCATCTTCAGGAATAAATCGAGTTTCCATGGCGACCACAATCGCAATATTCACGACACCTGAATTGGTATCTTCAGAGTGAAATGCAACGTCATCGAGAGTCAATGAAACGTAACTGAAGCCAGTCGGTATAGGTTCCCGTATTTATCCTATGTACATCGGCACACATGCATACTCAAAGACACTTTTTTACAGAATAGGTATGAAGACAGACGTTGTCTGGCTGCCCCTCCATTGACTTCATCCCTCCCTCTTGCTAATATCACCCCGCTCACCACGAGTGGTCCCTCCACCCATAGCCTGCCTTCAAATGAGTTTAGCGACAAGCGCTAGGCATATTTCGTAGTGTTTGTTGCCTTCAAACAATAGACGACTGGCAGAAAACACATTCCCCCAAAGAAAGTCTAAAAAAATGAAAAATTTGTTAACCAAACCATCGGGTCATATTGACCCAAGGAGTATGAGTGTAACTTATTTTTTTAGAAATAAAAAATTAACATACTACCACATTTCATACTTTAGGAAATGTGAAATACCAACAACAACAAAGTCGCGAAATACAGAGCCAAAAAGTTTAGTCGTAAATAAGTTACGATGAGCTAAATTTCTTTTCGGGTCATAAACACCCAAAGAGAACAGCTGGGTTAAAACACTTTGTTTCGTTCCACATGGATGAAATTTGGTATCTGGGTATAAGATGGTCTTTTGTTTTGTTCAGAGTAAACAAAGTTCTATTAATATGAACTTTTGACCCCAGAAATATAGTTCAACCAAACATTCAAATTTTGTCTCATGGGCTTTCAATGTTAAATTATTCGAAATACAAAAAAAAAAACAGATTCTTTTGCGAAACTTTCAATCATAAGCTTTTTGGGCATGAGGAACACGATGTAAGGCGTTTGGAATTCGAAAATTTCAGTCATGTCCTGAGATGAAGTTCGTATCCTGAGGGCCGGGAGAGCGTGCGAGGACGAATGTGGAACTGAGACTGGTATTGCATGGCGAACGTGGAATCACCTCATGTCGCACACCCTGTGAAAGGCTTGCGCGGTATTTTTAGAAGTAGAGAGATAAATCAAAGTCTTTTACTTATGAAGAGCGATTGAGAAATTAGGGTTTAGTCTTCTACCAAACCCTTTGTCACAAATATATAATTTTTTATAGCAAAGAAAACTTAAAAATTAATCGAAAATGTGATTTCATCGTTGGGTCATTGTTGAATTTAAAAGTACTAAATAACTTATAAGTACATAAAATATGATCCGCTGTCCAAGCCATCGTTCACTGCATCAATAACATTTTAATAAACGATGTAACGTACTCAAAGTAATGATTTTGCACGCGTTAGAAACAACGAAAATTTTGGTATCTTCCTTCCAAGATCCCGCATAAGGACAACACCCTTATATGAAGGGATGAGTGAAAAACCTGCAAACCTTGCAGACAAGGTTGCTAAAGATTACTCAAGAATACTACCAGTGCACGCAAAATTTAAATTTCCAGGGTACAACATAAAATTATGTATTATTTAAGAAATATATAACTCAAAATCGTTATTGGATCGAACGTACGTTAGTAGCTCGAACGTCAGTGGGATATTTCCTGGATATGAAATTTGAAAGATGATACATACTCCTGAGGTAGATGATGTACCTCCACACAAGATGTTTCTGATTGACAGCGTTTCTCTGTTTGGAGAAGAGAGTTTTACGTTTGAAGGAGAGAGTTTTACGTATAAAGAGTGCTGAAATTCCGCTGAGCAGATTCGCTCAGCCCTGCACCCAATATTTGGAAAAAGACGTAATTGGTAAGTGAAGACATTGATAGTACTCTGAAACAACTATTATTAAGGAGTGAAAGAATGAAACAGAGAGACACGGTAGGTCCTCACTCGGACATAGGCACCTACTTCATCTGACTCCTCCGTTTCTCATCATGCGATGTCTTCGTGATAGATATGTGCTCAGGTTTAAATCTTGTATAAGCCATGGGAATGGTGAAAGAGAGGGTTACTACACCCGGGTAACACAGTTAACTGGCCCGGGGCTGGAAATGCAGAGACCGTATACGGCTTTTAATTAACCCTCACTATATCCCGTTACGCCTTATGTCCCACCGGAATGTACTCTTCCGAGGAGAAGATTAGTCAGAAAAGAGCTAATTGCTTAGCATTACACGATCGTGAGGAAAACAAATTGATATGACGGAATATTAGAAGGAAAAGGGTTAATTATGGTGTTTTCGTTTTGTAAAATCTTTTCTTTACTATAAATGCGTCTCACTGCATGGCAAAGGCATTTAAACGAAAGGAATAGGATATTATTGAATTGTGTGTAATAATGGAGATGATGATGAATGTGCTATCTCATTTGAAAGCACATATATATGCACCCAAACACTTCCGTAAACACACTGACTACGAAAACTTGGAATCAGCTTAAGTATAAGCCCATTAAAATATTCGTGTTTCCACAAATCACAAAAACTGTAGCTGTAGATGTTAAGTAACAGTTAGTTAACTACACCTGCGCTTTGCAGTAAACAACAACTTAAAAATCAAATCGTAATTATAAAAATAGCATAGTTGGAGGAAATTGATTAGCGTTTAAATTTTGGTTCCTCAATATTTTATTTACCTCGTGCTCGTATTTTATAACAAAATAAGATTAAGAGTATTTAGTTATGCACGGTTGACCAGGGTATCCAATCAATACTAATTAATGAAGTATGACAAATAATATCCTAATACTTTTTGAACATTCTTTGGGGATCAAAGGTTTGTTCACCTTTTTAAACATGCTAAAAATATTTTGGGAGGTAGACGAATTCAAGGCCAATGATATCCTCAACTTCTTATTCCCCGGATACAACTCATTTCTAATACGACATTTTTACTGCAGATAGTTTTATCGGTATTATTTGTAAAAGGCTTATCAACCATACATGATCAAAGTGCAATAAATAATCGCAAAAGTTCAGAGATGGGGAAACTCAGTTTTAAATTGGGCTCAGCTCAACTCAAATTCAATATTCAGAATGTTACCTCAGCTCAATTCAAACTCGCATTTCAAAAAGTGAGCTGAGCTCAACTCAAAGCTCAAAACTAGCTCAATTCCCAACAAAGTTAAATGAATACAAATGTGTACTACAAATTCTATAATTAAGTTTTTGTAAGAGTATATGTATGAGGAAGCTGTAGAAAAAGTAGATTTTTATGTTTAAATGTAGAATGTTTGGAAAAGAAATAAGGTTTGTAATTGAAATTTTCTTTTCGTTCAATAACACACAAAGATGTTCAGTTAACTTTAAATGTCAGTGCCACTAAAATCAAAGAAAATATATTATCAACAAACTCATATTTCAAATAATATTATTAACAGTCAAAAGTAATAGCTATTCAAAATTACTATCAGTGTTGTTAGTATTTCTAAATACTAAGGGCTCGGAGCAGAGGGACTTGGAAAACCCTAAACTGGGAATCAGCAATTTTACCTGCATTAACCGCACAAAAATTGTAAGCTAAATACTAGAATTCTGAAAAGTTCTGGGAATTCTTGAAGTGAGTGGAAAAATGAGCGCCATTTTAAACTCATACTCAAAAAAATTTGGAACGCGCTCACACCAAAACTCAATTTCTTAAAAGTGAGCACGTTCAAGTGCAAAACTCGCAAAAATTGATTGTGTTCATGAGCGTACGCTCAAATGAGTACGCTCGGCCCCAACTATGCAATAGTTGGAAATTTGAATCATACTGACTTGTGCTTACAGGCTTCAATATAAAACAATTTTAAGGCAAATCCATGGTAGATTTTGCTAAGGCTTGCGCAATTGTACTTTTCCCTTTGATTTTTCATTGGCAAGATTTATCAATACTCCGTCAATGTTCGATGTACCCTACACAACAAATCCCCTCCAATCTCTTCCACATGACACGCCATAATAATAACCGGCGAACCCCAAGTATTTTATGGACCCAATCGTTTCGCAGCCTCCCAATATCCGTCCCATCCCCCGCCCCTCCCCATGGACCCCATAGGTCTCCGCCGTCGTTTGGTCCAGGCGGGCACGCCTCACCCCACTCACCCTATCGCCGCAACCAACAGCTCTCAGCCACATATTTCTTCATTTCTTCCCACTTTCACCGCCTCACCCTTAAAAAGGCATGAATTATGGACGATTCCCCATGAATTTGTTCGGTTATGATTTCCGAACAATTTATGAACAGATTATCTAACGAGTGCAGTCATTTAGTGGAAAGAACTGGAATCAACTTACAATTAATTTTGGGTAATTAGCCCTCTCCCAATGGCCCTTTGTTTCCCCTAACTCAACAGTTCATTTAAAATGATTGCTTGATGTGAAATCAATTTCTAGTTGGTCTTAAAACATTTTATTTGGAATGAGAATGGTGTTAAGTGTCTTTGAAACACGTTAAAAATGTAGTATATTTTTTCTTCGGATTTCCAATAAAATATGCTAATATGTTAATTTCTAAAACTTCCATCCACTTCATACATATCTACAATGTTCTAAATGCGTGTCACAGAAATATTAATCAGAAGAAACCTAAAAAATATTAGTTCTGAATTATTCTGTGAGCAACTATGCCTTCGAACTTCAACACAAACTGTTTCAATACTGCAGAGGTGCAAAATTTAGGAATTCAATTGCTCTTTTTTTTTTCTCTGTTGCTCTACATGGTGTCCATGTCCGAGTGAGGCGCTAACGTGAGAATGAAGAAAACGATTTGCCGGAGAGGACTGGCACGTAAAATTATGATGCTTTTGACACTTTCACTGTGAATTACGTCAGTAGGCGTGATACAATACTCTCGAAGAATGCGGCAGACATCCAATGACGTAATTTAGGATTGCAGTTTGCAATACATTTTTATTTTAAAGCCTTTTTGAAGTGCCTACTTAAATATTTATTTTACCAGAGTATATTTTATTTAACAATTTAGAATCATTTAGTGGGGATCTTAATCTTTCAAAAATGCCGGTTTAGTCTTTTTAGACTTGATATTTTTCCTTAATTTTAAATCATGAAAAACGTCTTAAATGCTCAGCATTCTACGAAAGCATGGAAATTAAATACTCAATTCCTAAAGTGCTAATGCCTCGTCTTCACTACAAGTGTACTTTAGTTGAGTGTAATAAAGTGCACCATTTTAATGCAGGGGAGCGTCTCGTATAACCCTATAAACAAATGTAAGAGAGGGATAACATTTTGACAATTACTTAACTCCTCATATAAATTATATAAACACATGCATGATGTGTATGATTATCGAAACTCCTCGACCTATCGATGACGAGACTTTGACCACCTCGACGGTACACTATCGATATCATCCAATTCCACTTAAAAAGGGGTCCCCGGGTCCACTTAATTGGACCCGTTACTTAAATGGTGAGAGGGCGTCTATATGGTGTACCTAAGTGTAAAATACACTTAACTGCATATTTAAGTGATCATTGTAGACGTGGCATAAGAGAAACATGGAATTGGCTGGGGTGCGTCATGTGCGGGACAGAAGAGTTTGCAGAGGATTCCATAAAAGTTATACTTATTTTGGCAACAAAATTGATCGATACCTATAGAGGTTTACAGTTTTACTCTCAACATACGATTAAAATTAATATCTCCATATTTTACACCATCATTTTCCGTTCCTGTCAGTTAAAACCTGATGGCAATGGAGACCTGAAGTATTATCATTGTAGTAAGCTCCGCGCCCATTTCTTACGTATTGTTATTTAATTTTATGAGTAATTATGCACAGATCCATGATCAATATGTACTTTTTTCGTTGATGAAATTATTATAAATATTATGTTAGTCAAATAAATAATGTATAGTTTTATTCCCATCGCTAATTCAATTTGAACGTCATACATTTAATACCCAAACCAGTCACTCGTTCTTGTTTCGACGACCTAATAACTGCCTGTGGCTCCATGTGCATACAGTATTGAAATGTTGCTCACAATCGGTTGCCTCCACTCCATCCAAAATGACCGGCTGCAAGATTGCAAGACAATTCTGGCTCAATAAATGTTCCCGACTGTGGGCTTAAAAGGGACTACATAATGAAAGAAAAAGACTGGCAATTTTCCACAGGAATAAAGTTTTACTCGACCGGTTTCGGTGTACAACACCATCTTCAGGTCCAGGGACTACATACATTGAACGCTTGAAGTGCTGCCCATAAATAAACCTACAAACTGTCATTAAGCAGAGGGGGACCGCTAAGTGACGAATCATGCCATACTTAATTTTCACGTGGAAGAAATATTTAAGTAAAGTTGGTGCGGCGTTGGTGAATGACGGAAAAATTGGCTCCTTGGGAAATATCGGCTTGAACGTTAATGATGTAATTCCATGGCTCCCGACTTTGATTATCCCGGCGAATGTGTCTCACTTGCGATTAAAAGACGCTCCCAGCTCTGGAAAGTCAATCAACAGAAATAATGAATTATAAAAACCTTGATGGAGGTGGGAAAATTATTCATTTCCCCGTGCTGATTATGATTATTTATTTTTGTCCAGATTGCCTCCTCGTGCGTTAATGATTCCCAGAAAGGTTAGCCCATGCAAAGTTCATGGTAGCTCTATAGAAATTTGTATATAATTTGGCGTGATTAGTGAGATTTTCAATAATTTCTGGGGCTAATTGAGAGGCAAATTATTGACGCAGATGCTTGTAAAATGTGTCTTATGCCCGCCAGAAAATCTTAATGCCGAAGGTAATAGTCTGCCACCCAAACTCCGGCTTATGTTTACTCAGACACCTATAACACAAGGTAAAAATATGATGAACCTTGAACAGCCTCAACTAAAAATATAATGCAATTGCTTCTTCAGATACAATTTGAATAAAGTGAGGGAGCCTAAAGGTTCATTTACACCTGTAAGGCCGAAATCACTTGTTCAAGCTTTGACCACTTCATAAAACTAAAGTACTGGTTAGAAGTAGGTTTTATTGAAAGTCAGAGAAAATCTGACTTTTGCACGTACAGGGCTCTATTTGCTGCCGGTTTTCTTCATATCCGCGAATTTCCATCCCTTTCAAAAACCCATCCATGAAACCTATTCTATTTCTTCCCCTTCCTCGCTTGCCCAACATCTTTTCCACTTGAAAGACCTTTAGCAAACCATCATTATCGCTTCCAGCCACTTACGCTGCATCCCCATTATGTCATTCAGAGCATTCATCTCCTCACCTTACATGTCAACCACTTCCTCATTTCTCTTCTTTCCCATCCATCTCAAGTTCTCCTACCTCCGTCACACCCACATCTCAAACGCCTGCAGCCAACCCTTCTTCTTTTCTCAGAGTTCACTTTTCAGACAACCACTCTGTGTTTTTCAACTTTTAAGGCTAAGGACTTCCTAAGTTTAAAGCATCCACCTCATTCATTTCGCCTAAAATTCATTTCAATGTCACTCGCACGTTCTGTTGCACGTTATATGTTCTGAATATTTTATTCCATCAGCCCTTACAGTGCTGTACCACGACCTCGTCCACCGACGTTCTCCCCTTTTCCGCTTTTACATATCAATATCATTTTCACGAGTGGCCAAATATCCCAATTTCATCAGGGATATTTTAATATATTCGTCCTCTTTTTCTCAAGAGCCGACGCTTCCTTCGTGCAAACAAAAAGCAATCTAACCGCCAGACCTGGCGCGTGTCTCTTACCCACCCCATCTCGTCTCCCCCCACCCCTATATGCTCTCTCCCGTCTGCCTCTCAACCCCGATATCCTCTTTTGCCCTGATAGAGCTGTCCTTCTACCTGACTGGCTTGGGAATCAGTCTCCGACACTCCAGCCAAAATCCAGATTCTCTCCTTCCTCCCGCGCCAACACCGCACGAAGAACTCTTTTCTCCTCCTCCACTCTTCCCCTCCCCTCATACTTCCCCTCCTTATCCTACCTTCTTCCCCTCCATCTCCGCTCGGCTTTAATTCCCCGCTTATTCGTATCTTCGTATTTTGTTTTTCTGGCGCAATTGATTTTGCAATATTTTAGCGGTATGCACAAAATGCACGAAGCATATTTAAAAGATTTTCAAACAAATGAGGAACTACATGGTATTTTAAGCCTCAGATTTAAGCCTCTGGTTAGAAAGTTAGCCTAGGGTTAGAAAGATGAAAAATAGCTCCAAAAATGTTGAAGAGAGAATTTATCTGATGTTGAGTCCCTGTGTTTTTGAACGACATCGTTGCGGTATCTTAGTGTTGTCTTCAGCTTTTATTCAGAGCACCCTAGTCTACATTTGTGAGATTATTGGCATTGTATGTCCTAAATTTACGTTTATTAACATTTACAGGAGTTTTTCACTTTAAATCCCCAGGATTTAAATTATCATGCTTGTTCTACCTTTAAATTAGGTAGCTAAATAACTTCCAAATAAATTCTTCCATCCTTATCCTATGATGGCAATACAAAAAACGGAGTACATTACCTATAAACACATTTTCAGCCTAAGAGAAAACTACGTCTTTGTCTGTCTCTACTGACATTATATGCTTATCAAAATTTAATTAAACAGTTTTCATTCTGCAAAATACAAAAAATAGCGTCTTTTACGACTAAAAAATACATCAAGTTTTCCAAAAGTGGGAATTCATTAAGTATGAAAGAAAATGGTTTAGCGATGCTATTAATGCCTTGGTCTCCATAGAAACCTTAAATTCAAGTGCTTAAAAAGTCATAGCTCATCTATGCTTTCGTCTTCCTCTTGCCTTTAGTCCCAATCGCAGTTTTGATCGATCGACCTAACTCCTCTCAGTCTTGTGTTATCATTAATAATTTTCGGTGAAACCAACCATGCTGCTGCGGTGATTATGATGATCCCTGAAGGTATAGACTCACGAGTTGAACAATGAGGTGTGCGTGAGAAGAGTGAAGCGCGATAAAAAAAAGACGGAGAAGAGATAAAACTCGATAAGCCGATAAGGAGGTTTATTACGTCCAAAATGTGAAAAAGCCGTTTAATTCCGGAGTTGATTCTCCATATAGGAGGCGTTTACGAGAGATTCCGGCGGATCACTTCAGGTAGAACCTCCTTCACCATGCTCCAATATGTGTAAATGTGAGGAATAAAGACTTCCCCGACTATCTATGAAATGATAATTGGGAGTGATCTGCCATTTAGTATCAATAATAAGTCGAAAATCATCATTTTCGGACACAATTTCATGGCCTTCAAGTTGGATGATTATATCATCAATACTTAAAAACTCGCGCTCGGCGTTCAATGTCATTGTAATTATCATAATGTTAACATTTTTCGCGATTTTTTCTTTTATATAATCATTTTGAGTGGTTTCAAGCATTTCTGAGAGCTATTTACGATGGTTATAAAATATGACGAAATAATGTTGTCATCGGCATCAATACTCCAATGGTCACCAATGCTGCTAGGCACATAACTTAGAAAAAAGACTAAGATTAACGTAAAACATCGCCACGTGTGTTGAATGTATTGCTCTCTGAGTGGAAATAAGAAAACAATTCAGTGAGGAAATTCTCCATTTGTAAAAGGAATACAGAACATTCTATTACGAATATATCTATAACTAGTTGGAATCCTGGCCTAAAAGAGCAGTTCTAATTTCAAACCAGTTTCTTCAAGTTATTTCGTCAAGAAACATAAATTATTTTGGCCCCTCCACATTTTTGTGACCTAAAAAACGATTGAGATTTCATGCATAAAAAACGGGCTAGAAAACTGGAGCGGAATAAAGCACCCTCCTAGACTTTATATTTTATATTTTTCTTGTCATTTTCGGGAGTTAACTGATTAATATGCAACTATTTATTTATCAGTTAACAAGTCACTTCAAATGATTGCGTAAATATGTCTAATAATTAGCAGATGGTTTCAGACTTTGCACTATATTTAACTGCCCATATCTAGTATTATTAGTAATCAGGTTGACATAGAACTATAAACATATTTTTAATACTTTTGAAGGATGGACTTTCATTTAATGGTCTCTTTTAAAGTGTATTCACATAATTATTGAGTATATTAAATGTAAAAATAAAGCGTAAATGGCTTAAAACCGTAAAAAGACACGTTGAAATATTACATTCCCTTTGAAAATTTTTGATTGAAATTCAAAGGATCTGCTAAATATTTGGTTTCTTCAGTCGGTAATTTGGTAGGTGATGATAGAAATTAACTATTTTTCGGCATTTATTTCTGTGTTTTCAGGAATGGTACGGTATGTCTAAAAAACTAAAATGAATTATAGCGCGGGAATTGGGTTTTAGAGCTGATATAGCGACCATAATATCATAAATCAGAATGAAAGCGAAGATATTACCAGCATGTGGATGCTTTAACCTCAAATCAAATGCTGAATTGGTTCCCGAAACAACCTGTTTTCGGCGCAGTATATCCTTCCCCGATACTTAGCAAGCGAATCGAGAAGCAGGTAATTTGTAGGATTTAAAAAAACAGGGCTCTTTTTTAGTTTTAGCCGAAGGAGAGGAAACAGTAGAGAATGACGGGGTAAAGCATGAAGTGTACATTTTTGGTACTTTCCCTAAAGGACGATTGGTCACACGCCGTAAATCCTTCCCACTGAGGTGTGGACGAGATCGGGAAATGCTTTGAGAGGATTGAGTCCGTAGCCCACAATATCCAATGGACATGTAAAAAAAAGAATTGAGAACATTGACGAATTGTGTCTGGTGCTTTAAGATGGGTTATTGAAAAAGTAACCGTATCCCAAGTAACCAATTACGGCTGAGAAATATTACAGCTCCACAGTTTAAGAATACTGGCTCCCATGGATACAAGGCTATAGTAAGCCATGAGAATCATTCTCCTCTCAGTTTGGCTTAGGGTAGTCTTAGCAGCTTTTTTCCCTAGTCATAAAAACTACCATATTCTAAAATTTAAGCAGTCTTGCGATTTATGATGTAATTATAATAATATTAACGATGTGAAACCTATTATTTACATGATCGACTGTTTACGTTCTCCTTGAAAAACCAAATGAACACATTTGCGTCTTTGATTAGGCATATTTTTCACATCGCACGCAGACAGCTCAAACAAAACCGAAGGTTATTTTCAATTTTATTAAGATATTATCATAAGTAATAAAGTTATGTTTAAAATCAATTCAGAAAACATATGCACTACTCACTGTTACGTCCCTGATGCAATCTGTGGGTCAAAACTTATTATTAATTTATTTATGTCTCTCTGTAGCAAAATAGCGTGTTATTTCCCATTTAAAACAGTCCCTTTAAAATTATCATGCCAAATGGCTGATATTTTGGCATAATTGAAAAGATATGTATTTCTGAAATGAGGCGTAATTCATTGAAATTTACGTGTAGTGATATCCCCCTTAAAATGCCTTAAGAGAAACCTTAGCCCGAGTATTAAAACCAAAATGTTCCCGACAACTGCTTGCGTGACTTTTGTTGCGTAATGCTCAATATTAACCTTGCGATATCGTTTCTTGCGTGGGCTTCAAAATACCCTTATTAAGCCAGGTAAGGTTGGGGATGTTATCATTCCAATATTTATCCAACTTTTTCTTCCATATTAAATAGCTTGCATAGCGATTAAATGACACTGTATTGAAAAGTAAACTTGTCGATAGTGTTTCATGGTAAATACAGAGAGTAAACGGAGATACAGAAAATATTGTAATACGGAAGTTTGTCTTAGAAAACGTGTCACTGTTTCCGTAAGTGAACAGGCATATAATCAAACGAAATTCAACTATTTTTTGCTATGAAAAAATATAAAACTGAGATATTCACTTACATTGAATTTGACGATAAAAATGCATAGTGGAAACAAAGTTCCCCCGCCTGCATATTTTTCGATGATATATTGAAGTATTTTTAATTAATTTTTTATGCATAAAAACAAAGATTTTACAATTTACAAAGTCAATGACTATAATCAACGGTTTTCCACTGATAAGTTTTAATGGTGTATAAAGAACCTAACTCGGTGTTTAACCAGAGAAAAATTCGTTTTCGTCACTCGCTGGGATAGCGAAAAATCTTACATTAGCTTTTTTATGTTCATGGTAATGAAATGAGGAAGATCACTCATTTAAATTGACAACATCTTTTAGCGAATACGTTAAAAAGGAGTTGAGTTTGCTGCAATTCACCCAAAAAGCTCTCCCAAATGAGCTTCAACTAGCATAGCTACTACCTATCCAATTTTGCACTGCCCCTTCTTTCTAAGCTTTTACTTCCATTCCTCAACCATCGACTGGGAGTTCCCTTTGAAATCCCCACCATTCATTCCATTTACTTCTCTATTAATCAAACTCTCATCATAGTTTTTTTTTCCAAATCACGGTCACCATTCCAAAGAGTTTACCTAACGTTCCATCCTCATCCGCCAGTTCGGCACCACTGTTGCACTTCCTCCGCCTCTTCCTCTCCCTCATGCAAAGAAAAGGTTTCCAATTCTTGACTCTCCCTCTTCTCTGTCCTCGGAGAAGTGAAGGCCCAAACCTAGCAAGACATGTCGAGGCTGGGAAAATGGGTGCGCGCCGCAACTGTACAAAGTATCCTGTTCACAAATGGTAATGCTTTTTATTTCATAAAAATCCTACCATTACTCCTATATCTCCTCAACTTTTAAGATTTTCGGAGAAAAATGAGTGGGCGCTTTTTTGGAAATTTGGTCGTGTTTGAGCCTCTGTATCTAAGTAACGGGTATGACCTATGAGAAATGACTTAACATTCCATAATTACTAATCATTTGTGTGTATATGTGCCAGTTTTAAGACGGTATCTCCAAAAAAGCATTTTTTTACTTTTGTCCGGCGATTTTCGATTTGATCCCACTGTGCCCCGTGACAGTTTTTTTATATTTCATTTTAGAATGTTATCGTTTCACGCAGCACACTTCAAGGTGATTCACAAGAAATTTGGTGGCACCAAACATTAATAACGGATTAACAACGGTCTCAAATCAGTGTATAAATATGTATTTTGAAAATTTCAAGCGTTTTCTGAATTTGTTTAGGCCTATTTGGAAAGAATAATTTTAAACACAGTTCTGTCTCCAATAGAATTCCTGATTTTTAGAGTTGAAATGATTGAAAGATAGAGTGAGCTATGGAAAGAAGAAAATGTAGATTTTTGTATCAGATTTCCAGTGAAAATAGCTACGACTAATAGGTATATCAAAAAAGAAGTGAATATAAGTAAGTAGATTTAATAGTACTAAATTGAATACCAACTTTCAACAAAATGAGTATTTTATATAAAAACAAAAATTGTACATTAAATCCGGTCGCATTAAGAAACTACAATTCTGGCACCCTAAATAACTTAATTGATTCACAGTTCAAGTTCAATAGAAGCAAATGCTTTGATTTACCATTGAATCGCAAGTTTAAAAGTATTTTATTACTTTCAAGCCGTCCACTGCCACCAATATACACTCCCACTTGACACATTTATCTCTTTTTGTGTGCAATTTACTATCGAAATAAAGGAGATTGAACTTTTGAGTCATTGTAATCGAGATAAAAGCTATTATTTTCAGACATAATACTGGGAGAGTTTTGATAGGGTTTAACGAGGTTTGATTCCTTATTGTGGCCAGGGGAACATCATGCATATTCCGATCGGAACTTCCTTAATTTAGATTAATTTACACCCATTATGGACACATGAAATAATTAAAAGAATGACCTTGACATCACAATGATTTGTAAGCCGCGGAGAATTTCTTTTTTTCCCACTCCTTTCTTCTGTTCCAAAAAATGCATCATAACTCCAAAAAGTTTTCAAAAACACGGAATGAAGTAGGTAGCAGGATATTGTTAAACGAAAATAATTTCGGGTCACTTGAAAGGGGCTCATGGAGCATCGAAGGATCACTTTATGGCCCGGAGACGAAAGTGAAAGGAGAACAATGCTCTTCTGTTATGCATTACGCGTGACCATGTTGGCAGAAATAATTGCCCGTCCGTGGAGGGTGGATGAGAACACCAATTTAATAGCCGTGCATTAAGTTTATTACCATCAGATATGTAGATTGTGGTGTACAGAGGGTCAGTCAAAACGCGAGTGAAAGGGTTCCGGGTTATAAACAGTAAGCTTCGGGAGAATGGGATGGTGGGAAGACGGAGGAAGGAGTACGGCCCTGCAGCAGGGAATAAGGACCTATGCTGGAGGGCTTGCTAGTGCGGAAACTCTAAATACGTGCTTGGGAGTGGTAAGAGAAGGTGGGGTGAAAGGGTAGGAAACGCTGAGAATGTAGAAGAACTGTGTGATAATGCGGAAAGAGAGGCTACGTTTAATAGCTAGAAAGTAGTTAAAGTACTTCAGAAGGGTGTGAGAAGGTAAAAAAGAAATGCACGTGGATAACTAATTCCACGGATTACATCCACAGTAATAAAGGGGGAAAATGCCACGCATTAGCAAAACCAATCTTCCTTATGAGAAGTATGTGTTTACGTAGAGTACGCACGAGGCATTAATTATTTCTCCTAAGTCCGAATTAAATATTTTTTAACCATTCGTTATTCTAACTATTACGACTATTTTAACTAATCTAACTATAACAGGGTTAAAGCATTAAAGATACACCGAAGTAGAATGTTTCGAAGCTAAGTTATTTTTGATGGCTCATTTTGTTTGCCATATAATTTTAAATTAGCTGTAGATTATTTTATGTGATTTACTAACTTCTGTATTAAAAGTAATATTTTACTACAGGGTTTTTCTTACATAGGTTTCCCAAAAATATTTTGGCCCTGTGGTTAAGGTTTTGAAGATACACCGTAATAAATGCGTATAAGTAAAGTTATTTTTGACCGTTCATTTTGCTATATACAATTAGATTGACAGTTTATTATTTGAAATGATTACAAATTTCTGCATCAGTAGTAATATTTAACTATTTCCCAATAAAAAATTGCCACCTTCATGTACATCAGATATGAACTATAAATAAAAATCTACGCAGCAGGGTCGAATGTTTACTACACTTCTGATAAGGGAAAAGATAGGATACTGTGGAAAGAAAGAAAATAGTTGTATCCAAGTATCAAAATATCTATGACTTTATTATCATTAAACTTTTGAAGAAATTACGTGTCACTATTCACTATTGCAAAAAAATATTTAACTTTTTCAAAAAGCTGCGAAAGGGGTTATGAAGAGGACAATCACCGCTTAATGATACCTTATATTTCATGATCCTGCCAGTTTTATCTAATTCTTTGGAGGAAATATTTATCGGCAATCAAGTCATCCATTCCCAGATAATCTACAACTGTTCAGCTGCTTCAAGAGATTAAATTAATTCGGCGAGATATAAATTCTGTAATTTATTTAAATTAATATATATTTACATTTGTATGGTTACAAATATATTCCCCTAATTATGGTCTTAATTACTGTCTTGATTATCGATTTCGTACCACCTGACATGCCTGGGACGTTCAATAGAGTGGGATAATACATTTAATTGGCTTAAGTCTTGAACATATTTCCCTATTTGCAGGTGATTTAATTTGTATTTCTCCCAATGTAGAGAATGCAATGACGGTTTGTCTGATTTATCCTTCCCTGTTCTATTATTTTAGTTACTTTTTGCATTTAATCGAGAAATATTAAATATAGTTAATCATTAAGAAATATGAATCGAAATCATTTTTGATCAATAAATAAGTGAAAACAAAACCTGTGACGGAGAACGATTATTATATTCTTTAAATATTAGCTTGAGGCGTTTGAGCCTAAAGCCTGGTGTGATGACCTCTGGAATGTAAGCCGAAGCTATTTCCTTCTTCCGTAGATTGCACTCACGCCAAGGAACTGAGAGTCTGATGTAATATACGAAACCCGACCTCTCAAGTTAAGGAAAATTTCCATCATTTCAGTCATGTTAATCAGACATTAAATAACAATGCTGTCATGTGAAAGGACAAAGGACGTCACTGAGAAATAGTGACGGATAAGCATTATTTATTAATGTTCACCAGCAACAATGCCCTGATTAAATGTCCCATGAAGTAGGATTTTGGTGACTTGCATTAGATAGTCATGTGACTCGAGGTCATGGCCTCGCGTGAAGAAAAATCCACCTCAGGAATTTAAGGTTACACATCAATGACAAAGTTAGGATTAAACTGTATTTTAAACAAAATGTCATTCAGGATGCAGAACAGTGTGAGACGTAAGGAAGAGAATGAAGGTGTTGTTTTAGAATGAGAAGGGAAGAAAGTGATCCCAAGGCAGTGCTACACCATCGAACGAGAGCTACAGGAGGTAGCCGTTATTAACGAAAATACGCGATTTTAGTTTTCTAGACGATTACCTGCGGTAAGAGTATCCAGGGACTTAACCCTTCAAATAATACTTATATAACAATATAAATCTAAATTATAAAAATTATTTCCTATAATAATATAAAATTTATCCCTCAGGTTTATTTTGTGAACCACTTATGAATAAGTATTATAGAGTAAATATAAAACAAAAGCAAACTTGAATACATTTCATATGAATATGAATTTATTTCTAAATATTCAATTTTGATTTACTTAAGTATATCTCGCATTATTTATAACAAAGCTAGGTAAACTGCTGTGAATACTAATTGAGTTGGTGTCAATATCTAAAAGCGATTGATTTCACCGGTATTTTAAGTTAATATTAAATTTTTTTTCGTAGGTACCACTCGGAAATCACCTCTGCCACTGCTCTTGGTATACCTGATTTTATTTAAGTTATGAAACTAATAGACATCGGGTATAGAAATAAAATAATGAGTAAAACAGCAAAACGTGGTCATAAGTAGATAAAGGACGCCCTCGAAATGCAATTCCCGTCTTTTTTGGGCAGAAAGAAAGTCTGATAACCCATTCGCGTGGATCAAGCCCTTTTGGAAACCTTACCCCCTATCCCTAGCCCTCACCCACCACTCAACGGCTCACTCACTCATGCAACACACATTCTGACCACAACACACGGAGATAACCTAAGTTTGTTGTACCCACGCTGTTCCCCGATCTGCAATTCAGATGAAGAATGGTTGGGCAGATAGAAGGGGGAGGGTGCGGGAGTGGAAAAGGACGAGATTGAATTTTAATGGAGATTGCGAATCGAATGCGGAGAATGCAGAGGTGGAGTGGGAAAGGGGAGACAAGGAGTATAGGGGTGGTGTGAGGGGAGGCAGTTTGCATTGTGGAAGTGAGAGGCTGATAGCGGATGACAAACTGAGAAAAGTAAGACGGTACCTCCTACTTTTTATGTTCGCACACATGTAGAGATTGAGGCAGTTGTCATTAATTACGCTAGTGATCACAGAATAACGTCTGCAGATTCAACGGTAGTGCTATTATTTCTTCAGCTATCAACATTTTCATGACCGGAAATATCAACCAATTAAAGCACACATGTCGAGGATAAGAAGAATAGCCCTGCAATCTCAAAGCCTGCTGCAAAAATGAACGATCAACTCACCACCAAGTTGTTGGATGTATGATTTCTAAATCATAACCGTAAGTTAAGCGGAAATTAGGGAATTCCTTTCACACTAGGCTTCGGTAAAAGGCACCGTTGGGATTTACCAGCTTGATAAATCTCTGATATGCATCAGAGGGTTGTAAGGTGAAGCCAATAACAGCACTGCGCTGAACCATAGGTTTAAAAATGGAGATTAGATGGTGTCTTGACGCACGAAATTGAACCCAGTTTCTTTGCGAAACATAATCCACCATACTCGACTATCACACGCAACCCAAGCAAACATAACTTCTTTTTTTATAAATAATCTCGTTTTTAAATTTTCTTATATCAATCATTACGATTTGGTGACAATTCAGGAAATAATAACTATGTTTCCGGCTTACTGAAATGATTATAAATAGTTTCAGCTTACTGATACATTCATTATGGCTGATTTCACTACGGTGGCTTAAATATTTTACTTCGCTATTGTACCTAATTTTTCCATCTATGACTTTCTTTAATCTACTTGCTGAATTCACAGCTGTCGTGGCTCTTTACTGGCAGGTGGGACTAAACAATTTACCATACGTGCTCTTTCATTGTGGATACGAGGTTTCAATAATACCGGAATTAAAAACAAAACTCTAATATCCGTGTAACAAAAGGTCGAGGATAAGATATTATACGCACAACAACATAGCGGCCACACTATCGTAAATTTTTCCAACAGGCTATGAGCTTGCATGGATAATCTTCTAATCATCGAGGTTTGAACTATAATTGATAGGTACGCCCGGTTAAAAAATTGCAAAAGTGAAGAAAATTATACATTGCCGTTGAACTTGCAGTCTTAGAATAATTCTAAGACCATGGTAATACGTGACCTTACGTATTACTATGTAGGTAGTGGGTAGGCTGGCATTCCATAAGCATAGGGCAACACAATGGCCGAGGTCCTGTTTCCTTCGACTCAAGGAAGGTGATTTTTCGGGTCTTCCATGGTTTTAAATTTAATATTTGATTGAAAATTGGCAATATGACGTATTGTGAGAACTATGAACAGTAACTTTCACTTCACCTAATCCTGTATGACATTTTTCACTATTTCCACCAAACAATTTTGGTTCAGGCCTCTTACGATTTTCGGAGTAGTATGTCATTTTTATCCACGACTTATATTGCGCTTAGTTTTGTAGGATAAAGTATGAAAAGATATTTCTTATTGAGAGATGACTAAGCCTCAAGCATAAATATCTCCCGCGCTGGGGGGTGAAAAGCTATATGGTTAAGCTCTAACTGACTCCCTGGCGGTTATTTCAATTTCATATTCCAAAAGCGCCGTTAGGCCAAGACGAGGTCTATTATATCGGCGTAACGGCTGAGTAAGACTTCAAACCTGCTATCTCATTGGACATCGTCACCCACAGTTAAAGTCATTTAAACTTTTAGAGTCCGTGGGCGTTCCGAGAAAATTACAAATTACACATTTTTCACAAGGTATGGTTGTTGTTAATTAATGAAAGTTTAGTAGCATGACAAACCTCTAATGAAAACGCAATCCGATAGATGATAATTTGCGATTTCGTCACGAAGTCTTGTCTGAGAAACAGCAGCACTGGTGATCGAGTAAGAAGAAATTTACGTTGGCAGGACATTTCCCTATGATGAATTCTGACGAAAACTCGACCCCTAAGGTAGATCTGAGCCCCGGACAGAGAGAGTTAGGGTTCATTCTTCGATCGATGGCGATTTAGACTTTTGAGCCACAGTTTCCCCAAATGACTTATCAACTAAAGAAAAAGATGGCACTGTGTCGAGCAGAGCGTTCACTCTTGGAATATTCACAGATATGGGAGGTAGGACATAGTAAAAATTGGTCTATGTGAAAATTAAAGTCTACACGTCTCTTACGTCTAGTTCTACAATATTGCCAACTCTGGCTCAATTTACGGCGATAATTAAAGGAGAGATAATTACAATAATATCTCAAGAAACGTGCACAATTGGGCATACTCGGCGTGAGTTATTAATGACTTAGTAGCTCACGAAATCATGAGTTCTAACTCCTTCCGATTTCTAGGTTTCGTCTCAAATGTGTCCGCTGATTTCGTAAAAGGATTTAAATCTTTAATATCCATGTCGATACATTCAGGCTCAGAGATATCTTCTCCCATCACCTCAATAACATTTTCAACAGAAAAGAGGAATTTGCGAGGCGATTCGTTCGAATACTAGAATCTTTTCATATTTTGGTGCACCAATCGTTAAAACTCCTTGTTAGACGCGACATTATTCCAGATTTGACGAACGATTTCTTCCCACAGTAGGTAATCTGCGATTAATGAAGTACAGCCAAATTTTACGTCCTTCATTTTTATTTCCTTAATTTTTATTTGCATCAAAATTACTGTTGGCTATCCTATATATTGGACAAGCCTGAAATATTCACGAAATGATTAAATTAGGTTACTTTAGACCTAGTAGCTATTTGCATAGAATAAGATACAAATTCTTGTATCGCCTTCATCTCGAAGCTAAGTTTTTTAAAGAAAATGTGTAACAGCTGCATCTTGTACGCCATTCATAATGCACAAAGAATAGAATATCCTGACTTATATATCATGTGTCCAAAGCTAATAGTTCAACAGCACATGAAAGAAATTGTTGACAGCGGCGAAGAGGATGATTTTGATTTTTGGATAAAATGAGAGAGTGCGGATGCCAGATTAACCGGCATCCGCACTTGCCTTATACAAATGTCACTTGTTCCTATTTTTTTAAGATTCCAACATAATACCTTACTATTTTAAGAAAACCCTTTGGCTAAAATTATTCTAATGTGTTATATAAGGCACTGATATAAGTAATGTCATTTTTATCCTATCCTATTGAAATTTCCAATCCTTTCGAAGAAGTGAATAAAGATATGGGAACGGAGTATAAACAGTAGGTAATTTTTTCTTTCATATACGAGATTAAGGAATTGTCAATATTTTGCATTTTTCATGGACCTTAATAAGACATACGAGCACACATGAGGTTAGAATGGTGTGTGTTCTAATCTCAGATTATGATAACTATCTAAGGATTTTGTTCCTTCGGTATTGTGAATAAGTTTTTCATTTTTGCAAAATTAGAATGCGTTCATTTTTTATTCCTTTTTCTCCACGAACCCTCCCTGATACCCCCATTAAATATAAGTGTTAATAGCAAAACCCAATTCGTTTTCCTTTTTCTATTGTCCCATTTTATTTCCTTTATTTAAACCTATGACCAACAAGTATAAAAGCTTAGGCAATAAGGGAAAAGAAAGTGGCAGAAAGACAAACATTTAAAGAGTGGAGAGAAAAAAAATGAAACCAAATAATGTAGAGTGATATTTAAACCATTGCTCAATCAATTTACTTATTTTTTTATGTTGCCATTTTACCCTTCCTTTTGGTCACGTGTCCAAATGTTGGTACGACTGTGGCAGACTGAGATATAATCACCTGGGAGATACAACGATAGGGTGAATGTCTGCGGAAGGGGCACATTAATTCTTTCCCAACTCCGTTGTCCCGTAATTGTGTGCTGGCACGCTGTTTCCGGAAGCCAAGAGCATAGCAGAAGGAGGATTAGGGAGGCAGAGTTCCTCTGTTCAAAATCGGGAAATATCCTTCCATTGCGGCGTTTTAAAAGCGCACCAAAATTCTCCGGAATCTGCTATTTGTCCGCCGCCTTCTGTCTCCGTAGTCTTTGTGGTTGGCTTGCGCATTCACGGTTCCTTCCCCTCTCAAATATCCTTCCTCTCTTCGAATCGAGGTTTCTCCTTCTCCCCATGCTTCTCAACCCCCTAAGGAAAATTAGTGATGGCATTTCGACGCAAAGAACCGCAGAGAACCTGGCTGGAGAGAATGGGAATGCCGAACAAAAGAAGGTAGCACCGACTGGTATCCCGACACGCAAGCTACCACCTTATTTCCACACTGCGTCTCTTGCATCCTCAATACTAGTCCACTCAAGGTCTCCCCCTGCCTACGCCAAGGTTTTCAGTAGCCCCTCTGCCTCTTATGACTCTGTCTGGATTTATTTCGGACCTCCGTCAACCACAGCTTCATTTTCACGGTTAAACACCATATATCTACCCTCCCAGCCTCGGACAACCGGCCTTTCCAACGCATTTCCACTCATTCTCTCTTGGATAAGGAAACTGGCATTAGATCTGAAGAGAGATTTTCGTTTGACTTCGGGTCAAAGCAAAAGAAATGAAAGTTGACTGAAAATAAAGTCAAGTTATCAATTATCTACTGACAGTTGCAATTGTGTAGCAAACTAACGTAGTAATAAATACTTGCGTAAAAAATAAATGAAGTGCCAGTGCCAGTCTTTCCCAATTTCATGGGTAGAATTATGGTTAGCTTTTACCTTATGGTATAAAACATCGTCTGAATAATATATTTATTTTCACAAAATATCTCCATGATAACTCTAAATAAGGTATTTTTGGCACAGGAATTCAGAGCTATCTGAATGATCATGGCAATGCACATCAAAGCAGGTTAATGCCATATTATTTTTTTCTGCAATTTGGATAAATGGAGAGACATTTAATTTTTCTTTTGAGTACCTAAAGCCAATTCAATAAAATAACAACAAACCTGGAATGCTGTTATTAAAAAATTTACCCCTGCTCCCTTTGGATCGAATTGTTTTCCTCATTTCATTCACGCTCATGTAAATTAGTCAGGTGCATTCATCATTAACATAATTCATCCTTATTTGTGAATTTCAATGTTTAGGTACATATAATAACAACCTGGCAGGAAATATATTATTGAAGTCTTTCATGAATTATTCCGGTTGTTACTTTGATATTAAAACCCTGAGGTTTTATTAAATGTTACTGTAAAAAAAGCATTTCCTTCGATTAGGCTCAAGGGTCACATCCACTGCCCTTACGATAATGATTCTGCCAAGTAAAGTTAATGGCCAATACTGTCACTTTTTACGAGGCGGCATCTGCCACATTTATTTGACTTCAGACGTAGTAGATCTTGCGAGAAACTAAGGAAAGAGCTCCTTGCCGAAAAAATGAAGTTAGACACTGCTTTAATAAGACATAAAAACGAATATTAACCATTGTCCGCTGGACGTTTGTGAGACAACTCTCGTGTTAATATTTTACTCGGCTTTACCATTTTATAAAAAAAGTAAATTATTTAGCAGAACGATTGTAAAAAATTAACACCAAAGTATTATCTCAAAACGGTATGTAGTTCTACCCTATTTCCCTCCTTCATAAGTATATGGGTTTCATGGATTTTATGACGTCAGAAATAGATTCGCTGATTTTTATTTCTTTGAAGTACCTTGCCCATAAACTTATGTGATTCCACGAATAACATTTTCATGTTTGAGTACCCCAATGACTTTATGATGCATTTATCGTAACTTTTCGCGTTTCTCACTCATATACTCATAGAGATTACGGTTTACTTTTCTTCCGGCATCGAAAATATTAACGTAACACCAAAGGTGTTTAAAAATACATCGTCTTGTTTCACTGAAGTGGTATACCAATTATCATGCCAATTCTTATTAAATATTCGTACCCTTACTTAAGGGCAAGGGTTGTCGAGCGAAATAACAAAATGGTGATTTTTTACGTACCTTGGATTAATAAATTTCTGTTAATCTGCTAGTACTAATCTTAACCTTTCTATTATTATACCAATAGGTTGGTGAAAAAAGTACTTTAACGCAGTATAATTTCAACTCACAGAATCATGTCAGGCAAGGGATGGCAAGGGATGCAATGCTTAACTGATAATCTCGGAATTTGATCAATCAGATTGAGTGCCTATCGTTGACGGAGTAAAAGGAATTTTATATGAGCCATTACAAACATCTTTGCTAGAAGCAATCACATTGCCTCCCGATGATTCCATAGTCGGGCCACCCTTAGTTCAATTGTTTTTGTTCTGATGCTGTACTTGTGGAAGGAAAATTCCTCTGTAGGACGGTGTGATATGACTTCGACAGTTAACCAAACAGACAGCCAGTTCGACTTCTAATTGTTATCAGCTTCCGAGATCGCAGATTTCTAGCTTGCGAACCTGCAGCGATAAATGTGTACTGATGACAATAAAACCCCTATGTATTGATCTTGACATAGAAAGCTAATATATTATGTTTTAGGAAAGACTTATAAGACACCAAAAGCCTTGAATGCTGAAGGATTGACATTTTATAGACTTTTTCCTAATTTTTGAAACAACTATACCTCCCGCTATGGACAAGGAAATTTAAAATTAAAATATTCTCATGAATAAATACTTTTAACAAAATTTATTAAATGATAAGTATAATAGTTGTGAAATAGAGTGAACATTATCTGAAAAACATTCAAAGTAACGATCAGATTTTATATTCATGATGTTCGATGAAGGGAGGTCTCAGTTATAGGCCAGCCTTACTGGACAATCAGGCCACGTTTACTGACACGCCCTGTATGCACTTTACAGCAGTGGCATCATTTCAGGTTTATTTTCTCACCAGTAGAGCATGGCAAATTAGTTACTGCAAACCGGTTTAGTATACGAAGGACGGATTCCTGTTCAAGGTGAGGGCAGTCTCTAACGATATCGTTTCATTCCAATTTTATTAATTGGTATATGAACGTTTACCTCGATGCACTGACATTGAAGTGCGAATATTCATGGGGATGGGAAAAAATGCAAATGGCAGATTCCTGCCGAGAGGAAAATGAAAAATGAAAGATGTCGTGAGTAGTCATAATACGAAATGATGGCGAAGGTTATAGTGGAAAAAGATTCGGATTTTCCATCGCCTTTGTGGAATTCTGAGGATTATTTCTTAGCAAACTCCTCAATTGGATCTTTCTCATTCTATTGCATGGAATGTTACCTTCTATGATGATGTACGAGTTTAATTAGCTATTTGGGAAGTAGCGCCCACGTAAGGGGAGAAGATGCCCCGGTACGACCGAATGGAGGAAATTGGTGGGCGAGACGAGAGAAGAAGTATTGAAGTGCCAAGCCACCGGATGTGAGAAGAGGAGTGACCAAATAATTGAACTTTCACAACTCTGATGCAATTAAGAAAACTCTAGTTAAGACTTTTTATTCCGGCAGGACGCAAGTCAATGGTGTATTATCTGACTATACCATAATATGAAACCTACAAGTGTAACGCACCTGAATACTGAGCGTTTTTTGGGCCGAATTGTCATTAACGCATGTAAAATCAACAAAATTATGAGGATTTTCGAAAAATTTCGAATATGGTACATTAAGATCAATTAAATTAGGGACTCAGACTTCAGATATATAATTTTAAACAAAGATATAAACAGCGTTAAACATATCGCTGCGCATATTTAAGACTGCCCAACTGAAATGGTACAGCGATCAACACCATAATCCTTAAGAAACGTATTCCATCAAAGAATATCTGTGTAAAATCAACTGAACATGTTTTAAAAGTTTATGGAATGCACGCATATAGTATTTGTTTTCAATATATTCCAATAAAGTACTTTTTATAGAGATATCAATCAAAATTTTCTCCTAAACACGGGCAAAAAGTTCAGGAATAGTCAAATTTGCATGTTGTGTGAACTTCGAGCTAGTTCAGATATGGATCATATACCACCTTACATTTCAATCCTTTCACGAATAATGTTGCTGTGCGATAGATTAGATACCCCAAAATGGTACATGCTTTATGAACTTAGTCACTCATTTTAAATGATAATATCTCACTTTTTATAGCATTCCCCAGACATAAAAACTATTTTCTCGTACACAGCAATTAATATTATAAGCTCCCATTTCCGGGTTTCGTGGAATTTATTAATTTCGAAGGGAGTTGAATAAAAATGAAAACAAAATGGTAAAATATGAGTGCATGCATTATGTACAAAAACATTTGCCTCGCGCACACTTGTTTACACAACCTAATATTTTTATGATCACTGAGTACTACTTTGCCGGGGATGATCAATCGATAGCATAATGCAAAAGAGGAAAAAAATGATGATAGAATATGAAAAGTAAACGGACAAGCAATAAGAAGCCGATGACATGAGACTTTTTGTGCAAATTCGTCTACAATTTACGTGGAGCGAATTTCAAAGGAAAGAATATTGTAACGAACCAATCACACTGGGAGATTGGGACAGAGTGGAAGGCTCCAGCAATAAATTTCTTCCCGGTTACTTTATTAAATCGTAAGCTACTACGTATTGATGGAGTATCGGAGTATTGCTACCTTGAATAAAACTTTCTAAGTACTTTCAAAATGGCAGGAAATTTCACTAAAAACAAAACACGGCAAGGGCGCTGGCATCCTATTTTATATCGAGGCGTTCTCAGAGAAAGAGAAAATGTTCATTTATACATTTCATCGATAACTAAGCGGAGCGACAGGAAATTTCCTCGAGGAAAGACACATGAAGTCATTGCCTTATAATTCACCCAAACTTTTCCCCAGAGTGAAACCCTATTTGATCATGGGAGCCCAATTCAAGAGAAGTTGCAACTATTTTATTTACTATTATATTTATATATCATTATAGCATCTTACTTTATCAGAAGCTCCCTCTAAAATTTCCAAAGCGCAAAAGAAAGGATGTGTTTGAAGAGTCCGGTGACCTTTAGCAGGGAAGGGGTCAGTGGAGTGGTGGAAATCGAAATGGACTCAGCGGCCGGACAAAGAACAAAAGGCTCATTCGAGAACGAGTTATGAAACAAAAGGGAATGACGCCAACCAATAACAAAGAAGATGGAGACACAGTAACTCACCTCCTCCCCCGCCTGCACTGCCTCTGGAACTAGGACCGAATGAATACGGACGGTCTTCATCCGATTCGATGAACGATTCCCTTCCACCAACCATCGACGATTTCCTCCGTTTTCGACTCTCTATCTCCGTCCCTTCCTCCCCAGCCCCACCATCCCTTCCTTTCACCCGGCCCCACTTCCCCACTACCCCAACCAGCCACTCCTGCAACCTTTTCTTCTATCTCCCTTCTCGTTCCTTATCGATGCGGATGAACGAAATGAAATAAAAAAAAGTTAAAAGATGGAGGAAGGCTGGTTATATATCGCCACAGTCCATCGCGCAAGATATTGGGAATATCCTCTCTCATATTCCACTCCGACGGCCACTCCATTTTTCTTTTGTTCGTTCCATTTTTGAGCAAGGAAGGCTCTTCTCTTTCTTTTTGCGTCCAATAAGGGATTTCTCGCGTCAAATAGATTTAAAAAGGACAGTGGGCAGTGACGTACAAATGCGCACCAAAAGATGACGTTTAAAACGTCTCCTCGGGCCTTATTCAGTAAGGACTCAACATGGTCGAGCCTCGGAAAATCCGTGTATATGACGTCACTTCCCCCGAAAAATCTCAACTTTTGAATGGCCCTCTTTGAAATTTAATAGGCTGTGACGCCAAAATTTTGTCACTCTCGGGAATTCCGAGAACATTCATAATATTCCCCCTAAGTTCCAGAGCGATAAGAAACATGTCAACTGCTAAACGCTAATTTTAAGGGCGTCTCCTACTTCACTCATTTGGGTGATCACTAATAGAAATTAGTTAAAATATTACACGTAGCAAAAACTCTAAAAAAACATATTTCGTAAATAGTGCCACTTTTTATATATATATTTTTAAATATGTCTAGAGGTGAAAGAAATTGTTCAGAAACATATTTAGTCATGAGATAAAGATGCACATATTACTTCTGTGTCCCTTCTGTTTTAAAATACCCGCGAGTTCATTTTTCTCAATTGAACATTGCAAATAACCTTATGAAAGAGGAGCTACTTAACTCACCGATGATGGATTTGATATAGCACTTTAAAGAAAAGTGATTCACTTGAGAAGCTATCTCTCACAACAGCATCACGTAATATAAACACCTCGAGATAGTCCAAAATACCTCACTATTAACGTCAATTTTTCTTACAAAAATTGAGAAACAAAACCACTAAGGGGAACGAAAATTTTATATGTATAACTACCTTCACAACTCCAAACTTTGAAATTTAATCCTATTTTCTGGGAAACTAAAACTTTCGTAATAAAAAGTACAGTCAGTGGTGTTCCAAGGAATAGTTTTTATATCTTATGTATGAGTAAGAATATCTTTTTTAAGCATTCCAAGATTTTCCATTCAATTGAAACAATATATTGGAGAAGAAATTAATAATTAAGACTACATCAGCAAGAATTTTGTCCCGCCATTCAAGGGATTAGGTAGACATGGAGTTGAAAACCATTTTCTGTATAACTTCTTTTGGGAACTCAAAGAAATAGTACAGTTCTTTGTTGAAATCGTTAGAATAAAGTTTGAAATATTCCAAGAAGTATGTACATTCATAACCATCTCACTTTAACTCTCTACGCAACCTGTTGCTCACTAATATTCTACGGCTATCTTCAGCTTTTCAACACAGAGCCACAGCTGAAATGATGGTACTATATCAAAGAGACTGTTTACGAATTGCAAGGTGAATGACTAACATCATCCAGACTAACGAAGAGCCGCTACTTAAAATACAGGAAGCCTGAAGAAATGACATTAATTATTAAAGAGGAAGAATTTGCAAGAATGCTTCCACTGATAAAAAAGGGGATGTGATTTATACGGCAAACCGTTTTTTGGTCTAATCTAATCTCAAAGCATAAGAGTTGAGGCACTCCACAGAACGCACTCCGAGGTGATGGCTTAAGTAATATGAATTCAAGACTTTCCAGAGTGAAATGGTCTTCTGATTCCATAAAGCTTGGAGTACTCTATATCCATTACACGGTTGTAATGTGCCTACAACGGTTCCATTTCAGCATTATTACGGGGAAAGAGATACGTATTATCTGCCACGTGAAACCGTTTTTCATGAGAGAAGACACTGCCTAATCATATGATCACTGTGATTTCTTATCACAAAGCCAACTTAGGAAATTTTTCAGATCATATCTTCTAATACAAGGACACTGTCATTGCTCGCAGCACTACTTCAGCTCATATCCATTCGGAAAAAATTATTGGAATACATCATCCAGTGCATGTGTAATTCGAACTTCCTCGAGATGTCATCACGTCAGCCGCACTGTTACACACGATTCTGTTGATTTGATCCATTCTCTCGTAGCACCAATGCTCCATAGGTCTCCTTTCATCGGGTGGTGTGATAGAAGGAACAAAAAACGCCCGTGTCCGCGCCACGAACTCAACGACGAACGCGGGAATAATATCAAGCGGGACTCGAACGCTGAAAACTTGGACGACTGGTGACGGACCAATCCACGGCAGGGAATCACATCAACCCTCTGTCGTGGATAAACTGCTGGCACATTTCCAACCGCACGCCAAATCAACGAAGTAATGGGATACTGAAAGCCGTTTCCGCCAGGGGTATTTCCCGATCTCCAGTCGCATGAGATGCTGCCCTGCTCTCCCCGAACTCCCGTCGTGGACTGAGTCGACTCGGCGAGTCGAGCGGCCAAGTTGTGCAAATGTGGTGAGAGGGGAAGGTGTACAGCGGGGAGGGGAGTATGGAAGGGAGTGAGAGTGTAACGGAGGCATTCAAACGGCTGACGGACAGGATTAAGGAGATCCAAGGAAGATGGTCGGGTGTAAAGGGAGGAGAAAGGGAAGGGGAGTCCCCCGAAGATTATAATCAGCTGGTGGAGAAATCTAAATGTCCACATCCAGGGGGGATTGAAGCAGCAGTAAAGAGAGGGGATATAGTTGGGTAAAGATTAGAATGAAGAGTGTAATTTAGGGTATGGAGTAGGATAAAGGGTGAGGAGGTTTATATGAAAGAGGATTCGACCATTAGCAAACAGAAAAGCTTCAATGAATGAACGGTGTTTTGCAACGACAGTGAACCTCTTACTTTGAAGTTCCATTTATTATTTCTCCTAAGAAAAATTTTCTCTGGACATGGTATGAACTGAATGAGGAAGGTGAAGCTAAATTTCTACACTGAAAAATAGATAATATCCGTCCAATTCATTCTCTAACCTCATCATAATATCTGAAAAAAGTTGGTTTTTTATTTGGTATTTATATTAAGGCAAAAACAATTATGCATAAATAAATGAATTTATACTTTAGTGAGATTCCTATGTGATCAGTTATTATGGCGTAAGTCATCCCATAAGTCATCCAATCAACACGATGGATCGATCTCGCAATGATTTTTGAACTAACATGACGCGTATAATAACTATCAGCATGTTATTTTAAGAGGAGTTCCTAACGTACCTGAGTGTGACCTTATTTGAGAGGGGTGGTAGATTGTAAAAAATAAAATTAAATCATTAGAAAAAGAAAGGCCACATTTCACAAACCCCCTATGATTCGGAGTGATGGAGTTTTTAAAGGTTTTTCTATCAGAAATGCTACCATCTACACGCTTACTATGGCAAATTACGTTTATTACTTCAAATTCAAATCGTTTTATACGGAATGTATAATATAAGCCTTGATTAAGAAAATTTATCCAAGTAGCTGATGTTCATACTAAAAAACCATATCAAGAACACACGCTGATCATATATACACATGTAGTTGCCGGCTTGAAACTATTTTTCCCGCAAGAGCATATAAGCCACAGACTTTTACAATGACTATGGTCATTTAAAATTAATCCTTCATCTGTATTCTTTGTATCCTAATTGCATTAGAGCATTAATTCCTATAATGTGTAATACTCTTTTGTAAAAGCACAATATTATTAAGATTATGTTGCATAAATACCCTGAAAGCTGTCAGTAATATTGGTATAAATAATCGAAATAATAAACTAACTGGATGTTGAGTGGCAATATTTTCTTACAAATTTGTTCAACCCTGCTGCTTCATGAGACTTATGACTGAAATACAACATTTAAATAAGTGATAAATCATACCATAATGTTATCTGAAAGCTCGCGATGCGTACGATTAAAGCATTAATTCTGCCTGCTGCTGAGTACTAATTAGTATAATGCAGTTGTTGAATATGTACTTTAATTTCAGACACGCAATGATAGCACATTCCAAAAGATTTTTCCATATCACGCTTATTATGGCATCTAGGCTTCTTGGATCACAGGTGCTGCTTGATAAGATGCCAAACTAATATCATAGAAGAAAATATATACAAAAGGAAAATTAAGTTGCAATGGGGTGTCCACAGGAGCAGGTGAGGTGAAGCAAAGGGAAGATGGTGTGGGGACGGAAAGCTTGACTTGGGAATTTTGGCAATTTTGAATCATTGGAGCGATTTATATAAATCCGAAATTCACAAACAGCCATCAGCGATAGCGGAAGTTAAATTCGCACCCAAAACATGCAATTTGTGACAGAACATGTCTTATATTTGCTTAGAATTGTGGAAATATTTGTTGTGAGGCAGGAAAAATCGTTCTTAAGCTCTTTATCTTGAGACTTAAAAAGAGATCTCTTGCAGGGTTTACATGCATAAATACCTACATGCCCACCGCGCCGTTCTCATTCTGAGTAGTCACAGTCAAATGAGTTTAATACTTGGTGATAGGCCTGTAAAGCTGAGTCCACTGTAATAATATCCTCCATACTGCCCGTCCTTGTGTTCTCTTTTTCTTCGGTAAACCTCATTAATTGCTTCGTTAAAGTCCACTTTTTCGTAATATTCATAATAGTCCTACTTTTAAGATTCTCTTCCAACATAAAGCCTTGTTGCCAGTATGCCAGTACTGTCTAGCACTACCTCTTCATCTCACACCACGCACTCCATTATGATATATCTGTTTCGCTATCCGTCTCTCATACATTCTCTCAACATGGTCAAACGAATGAAGCTCGCTCGCTCATTACTTACTCCCAACCCTATTTACCCTACGTTTCTCACAAGCATTTTTCAGGTACCCCATTCCCACAGCGTTTAGCCTACTCTTATGCTAATCCTGAGGTACCCAGGTTTCGCTACCATAAATAATTCCAGGTGGAGAACATTTTTATAAACTGAGATTTTATCTTTTGTTGACCAAATATTATTGCTTAATGTGATCCACATGCTACCTACGACTTTTCTACCGGCATTCTCATGTCTTTCAATCTCTTAACCTATCCTTCCATATTTCGTCCATTATACACAAAATCATCCACTTTTTCCATTATTTCACCATTCACCTTCATCATGCTATAATTCTTCGTACTATCCCAGTGGAAGATGAGCAGATTTAATAAAAAATAAAAAAATGAACATTCAGAAAACGGTTAATCAATTACAAAACTTAAGGGTGATCCTCAATTGGAAGTGCTGTGGCAATAACCTTTCCTCAGAACTTCAGCGACTTTCTTTCTTCTGATAAATATTTCTTTCCTTCATATCAGATATGCGATTAGTTTTGTTTACCTTTTCAATATGAGAAATCTTATTAAATTAGTTTTGTCACAAGAAAATCGATCGTTCTTTTCCAGCCTCTTGCTTAAATTGCCGGTCTTGTCACTAGTACGAATTTGGGGGCACGCTAAAAAATTCTCTTTGACACCAGCATTTTCAGGGCACAAGAAGACATAACGCTATACTTCTCCAAAAATAAATAAAAATCAAAGTGTCATCATGCAGGTTGAATAGGTTATTCGTAACTCGTTAAATATTAGACTACGAACTAGACACGGTGGAAGGACGTGAACGTTCCAATGACCACCAGCGTTGGACTGGTGGGAGAAGTAATAATAGCTTCTGTTCGGGGCACTCACGACAGGTAGGTTGAAATGAAGGAGCCAGAAAAAATATGGCTCACTTGGTGGTATGGCTTTAAAAACACCCTTTGGAAGTGGCGTTAGAAACCTCCTCGTGTATAAATTTCCCTGAACATGAAAGTTCATAATTGAGTACTGAATCTTGGAAACGACGGGATTCGGTCCACCAGTGCGGATGTTGTGCCCGGAATTTCATCAACGTCGGTGAGACGTCGTCGGTCGTATCTCACGGAATACTTGTATAACGATATAAACAGTTGATACAAGGACTGCAACAGAAACAAAAGGAAAAGAAGACTGTTAATTAAGTAGGAAAAGTAGGAACTTGGAGCGTTGGGACAATGATGAGAGCAGGAAAGCTAGAAAATACTGATCAGGAAATGAAAAAAAATGAGAAATAGATGTTTTGGGACTGAGGTGAGATGGAGGGATATATTATGTAAGAGAAATGCAAAAAAATAGTTAGGATTTTTTCAGTGATCCGTATCTTAAAAAATGATGGCGCTGAAGGAACTTATGGTATACATGGTGATACATTGAAGTTTAGATTTGTTTTTTTTATTCCAACTCGATTGTTTGCATTTTACGGATATACTTAAATTAGTTTGCTCTTCCAAATATGTGTAACTACATTGCACATAAGAGCCTAGTATATATAGGCCAATTATCTCATTTAAATATTGTTATCATCTCGTGTAAATCTTGGAACATGTAGTTGTTAGATAGATCTTGGTGTGTCAACATAGGCACTTAAGGAATGTTTACACAAAATCAACTTTGATTCTGGAAAGGTAGACCTGCGAAGCCCAGCTAGACCTATTTGTTCGTGATGTTCTTGCCCCTAGGTAAAAATACACCCTGGTTGATGCGATATTTTTAGATAAAAAATATTTTCGATAAAGCTTCTCATTCAAAGTTAACTGTTAAGTTGGACCCATTTGGAATGCACCATGGAGTAGTCTGTTGGAAATATGAGTTCCTCGGGGGCCGCGAACAGATGGTACTTTTAGATGACGGTAATTCAGATACAGTTAGTCACATCAGGTGTACACCAGGGAAGTGTCATCGGAACTATATCATTCCTTTTATGCATTAATGGCATCACTGCCGTGGTTACGAGCAGGATTCGTCTCTTCGCATAAAATACAGTATTTTACAGGGATGTTAGCAGTAAGTTGGACAGGAATACATAAAAAAACTGAAGCTAGTAACGAATGCTGTAATTCTTGTCACTTAGGATTAAATAAAAAATGCGTGATTATCAACTTTTAGAAAAAATATAGCTCAATCAACCAAAGTAAAAAATAGTCAAACTGCATTTACGAATATCAGTTAAATAATTACCTAGACTTACTCTTGGGGAAATACGCACGAGATATCTGCGGAAAAGTTAATCGTGAATTAGGATTTATTAAAAGAATATTTGGATAAAAGTTGCAAAATGGTATAAGAGAGATGTAAATTTTCTCTTCAAGAACCTAAAATATACCACCAGCCCTTGGAATACATAATCCCTTACGAAGTAGGATAAGTCTCAGAAATAGTTGAAACTAGCGGAGGACCGCTAGATTTGTGAAATGATGTTAAGATAAAGTTAGCAGTGTGACCGAATTATTACAGGAATTAAGATGGGGATCTTTTATTGATTGAAGGGTATAGGTAAAATCTTTTGCGTCAACTTAATGCAGACTATTTTTTGGCGGACGTTCTAAATTGCTAAAGCCAACCTATTACCATATGGATTTAAAATAGATTGCAGGAGCGATGGATTTTAAATATAATTATTCCCGCAGAGCTTATGAGAAATGTATCTTTTCAATTAAATCCCCAAACTCAATAGGTTGGTTAGACTTTGTACTCAGGTTTATTAACATGTATTCTACTACTTATATTTACTAACACCTCCCCATGCTTGAAATAATCTGCATTATTTTGTTTTGAACTAGTATCTCGTAATGTCCATGACTTATCAACAAAGAGGCAACATGTAGTGTATGAAGAAAAATGCAGCAGTAGTATCTTAAGTTGTATAATGCATGTTAGCATGTTCCCCGACGCAACGTAATACATGCACAGCTTTTGAACGCTATCCTCACAGAACTTCTCTGATACAACGGAAGATATGGGAACTTGAAGAGTCAATATATCAAGGTTATTGAGTTTGTCAAGGAGATGGGGACGAATGAACGACGGGAGTCAGGAAATAGCGAACCCATCAGTGAAGTGGGTAATTTCCTCGATCTAAAACGAATAAATGAAAACCGTATGGGAGATCAATTGCGAATAATCGGCGTAAAAATGCTTGGATTGATGAAAACGGTTATGAGCATGAACATTCCGGGAGAAAGGTCACAGATAGTGTTAAGCGAATACCAATGAACCAACTTTGCACAGAAAACCATGCATTGCAAGGCAAAAACTGTCCTCTTTCCTCCTCATAACCCTTAAACTCCTTAAAGGGTATTAAACTTTGATTTTGACAGAAAAATCGCCAATACGAGTGAAGGGCAGCAAACAGAAATTGCATAACAATTATTTGTGGTCAGAGTGGATGGAATAACTTAAGAAATGAGAGAGTGAAGGAAGAAAATGGGCAATATCGCGGCAATGAACAGACATCTATTCATACATACACCTATAACATGAAAATAGTTAAGAAGAAGACCATAATCCTATTGTGCGGAAATGAGAAGCTGGATGCAGAAGTTACATTAAGAGGAGATATATTAAAACATTCAACCATCTCGGAAGTACATACCAACACGTGGGACGGAATACGTGCAGCATACATCATGCGCAGAAGAGCGCAAGCTTAGAAAACGTTCATGATAAAATGGCAGCTACTGTGTTCAATGAAGATAGGCCTACGGACGAGTTAACAGTACGCAGAATCATTCGCGCGGAGCGTGGAACTCTATGGATCCGAAGCATTGAACATTGGAAAAGTAGACCACAAAAGATGAGAAGCGTTCGAAACCTCGTGATGGAGGAAGATGCTGAAGATCAAATGGACGGATGAAATATGAAATGAAGAAGTTCACAGAAGATTAGAAGAGGGAAGTACCATTAGGAACACTATACAGATGGACTAGATGGATTGGGCACACCCTGATGAACAATACATTCATTCATTACAGTAATCTACCGGTTAGAAGTAGGTTGTGATGAAAGTCAGAGAATATCCAACGAGCTCTTACACGTGCCGTACCCTTTCTACCTCTAGTATTTCTTTCTTCATCTCAGCATAAGTCCTATCTTTCTTCATCCCGTCCATAAAACCGATTCTTTTCCTTCCCCTTCCGCTTACCCAACATCCTACCCTCTATCACCTGTCCTACCCTGTCTTCGCCTAATCTCATCTATAAGTTTCCTCTCCTCGCCCACCATGTCAAGCACTTCCTCATTTGTCTTCCTTTCCGTCCAACGCACCTTCTCCATCCTCCTCCACACCCACATCTCAAAAGCCTTCAGCCTATTTTCGTCTTCCTTTCTCAAGGTCCACGTTTCTGCCCCATACAACGCCACACTCCATATCAAGCTCTTCACTAGCCTCTTTTTTTACATCCTTACTTAAGGTCCCCGTCATCAGCTCCCTTCTATTATTGAACACTTCCTTCGCTAGCGCTATTCTCCTCCTAATGTCTTTGCTACTATGTCCTGTTTCTTCTAGCGTACTACCCAAGTAATTAAATTGTTCCACATGCTCCAGTTTGTGACTTCCTACTCTTATCACTAGCTTCGCTTTATTTGTCCTAGAGAATCTCACTACTTTTGTTTTCCTATTATTTATCTTCATTCCGTATTTCTCACACTGCTTTTCCAGTGCATCTACTAAAGTTTTCAGTCCTTTCGATGACCGACTGACCAACGCCTGGTCGTCTGCGAATCTAACCGACTTTATCCACTGGCCTCCTACTTTCATTCCCACATCTAGCTCATCCCATGCCTCTCTTACCATTTCCTCAGCATAGATGTTAAAAAGTAGAGGCGACAACGGGCACCCTTGCCGTACCCCACGACCTATAACTACCCAACCTGATTCACCGTCCGCTACCCTTACCTGAGCCCTCTGCCCCATACATAAGTTTCGGATGAGTATCCTATCACGCCAATCTATTCCTATTTTCCCCAGTATCTGCATTAGTTTCTCCCAGTTTATTCTGTCAAACGCCTTTTCGAAATCTACAAAACAAGCGAAAACATCCTGATTATGCTCTATGTTTCTATTTATAAGTGTCCTCATTACCGCAATCGTATCTCTAGTTCCTTTCCCCTTCCTAAACCCAAATTGGTCATCGCCTAAATAGCACTTTGCTCTGCTCTCCAGCCTTGTATTTAGTATTCTAAGCAATACTTTTGCTGCGTGCGAAATTAAACTGATTGTTCTATACTCCTCGCATTCTGACGCTTTCTTCTTCTTCGGGATAGGTATTAATACTGTTTTCACGAAATCCTCTGGCCATACTCCTTCCTCGTAGATCCTGCGAATAAGTTCGAAAAACGATTTTCTCCCCTTACTACCTAGATTCTTCAGTAGCTCCGAAGGTAGGTTATTGGCTCCCACGGCTTTTCTACTCTTCATATCTCTTAATTCCTTCTCTATTTCACTCTCAAGTAACTCTGGTCCGAGGCTATCCTTATCTATTTTTCCTTCATCCTCTAGATGTAGGCTAAGGGGTCTATTCTCGTTGTCATATAACTCCTCTACGTATTCTCTCCATCTTTCTTGGATAACTTCCTGTTCGATTATTATCTTCCTTGTTTTGTCTTTAACCTTTGGTATCGTTTGACCTCTCTTACCACCCGATAACATTTTCACCTTGGCGTACAAAGCGCCCACTTCCTCCTCCTCCTGCATCTTTTCCATTTCCTCACATTGTCCCTTCCACCAGTTTTCTTTTGCCCGATTGGTCACTCGCCTGAGTTTATTATTCACTTCCTTGTACTTCCTCTTCCCTACGTCGGTGTTCACGTTTTTCCATATCCTTCTCTCCTCCATTTTCTTTATCATTTCTTCTGTAACCCACTGCTTCTTAACCCTCTTCTTTTCCACCGTTCCTATTGTTTTCTCTGCCGCTCCTACGATACCTGTTTTTATAACCTCCCATCTCTTCTCTATGGTTCCCATCCGCTTCTCTTCACCTATGTTCTTTTCTACCAGCTCTTGGTATTCTCTCCTTTTCAACGCTTTCAATGCTTCAAGATTCCACCTCTTTATCTTCCTACTTTTTACAAAGCCTTTTGAATCTGATTTCACACTTCATCATCACGAAGTTGTGATCTGAGTCCGCATCCGCCCCTGGATAGCTACGAGAGTTTTTTACACTGTTCCTAAATCTCTGCCTCACCATCATATAATCAATTTGGTATCTCCCAGTATCACCCGGCATTTTCCATGTGTACCTACGCCTGGGGTGATGTTTAAACCAAGTGTGTGTCATAACTAATTTATTTCTTCTACAAAATTCAACTGCTTTTTCACCGCTATCATTTCTTCTTCCTAGCCCAAACCCTCCTACTTCTAATCCGTCCCTCCCTTCTCCCACCACTGCATTCCAGTCACCCATAACTATCAGGTTTTTCTTCCCCGGCACTTCTCTAATTATTTCTTCTACTTGCTCGTACACCTCTTCCACCTCTTCCTCCCTATGGTTGCTCGTAGGCATGTATACCTGGACCAGTACGAAATTCGTCGGCCGTGCTTTTATTTCTACCACTAGTATCCTGTCGCTCACCTGTTCAATGTTTACCACCCTCAGTCCCAACTTTGTGTTCAGTACCATGCCTACCCCCCGTTGACTTTCATCTCCCCCACTATAGATCACCCTGTAGTTATCACTCCAATAGTCCCCGCTATCCTTCCATCTCACCTCGCACAATCCCAAAGCATCTATTATTCATTTTTCCATTTCCTGCTTACTATTTTCAAGCTTCCCGGCCCTCATCATGGTCCTTACGTTCCAAGTTCCTATTTTTACCACTGTTTTCCTCATCCTCTTCCTCTTTTTCTTCTTCTCCCTCCTTTCCCTTGTATCCGCCGATGATGATGCTGTGCAAGGATTTCGTGTGATGACGACCGCGGAGGCCTTGCCTCCCCCGCTGCCGGGCACGGCACCCGCCCTATTGGGCGGCGTCCCGTAGTTGCCAGGAATCAGTTCTCTTTGAATGACTTTTATGTTCTGGGAAGTGATAGTTGAGAGGTATTCCCACGCGACTCAACGGTATTTTTAACGTGACACCATCACGGAACTACATTTCGTCTGGCTCCTACCCTTCGACCTATCTGGCATGGGTGGCCCTACCAGGAGCAATGAACTTACTCCTGCCAGTCCAGCTCTAGGGGTCATTGGAACGCACAAGCCCTTCCACCACGTCAAGGTTGTAGTTCAAGGATGGGGAACAATACAGTTGTGAAGAATATCATTTAAGGAAAACTAGAGGGAAAAGCCCCAAGGGATAAATACCATAGTTGGGAAAGTTACCAAAAAATGTTAACTGATTAAAGTTAATATCTGTAAAAAGTTACTAGTAAGTTACTTTTCTTAAAAAGTTACTGATAAAATATAAAGTTAAAAAAAGTAACTTTTACGTTGAAAGTTACTTTTTCAGTTACTATTAAGAAACTTTAATAAAGTAACTTTTAAAAGCATTTTTTCGCAATTGGGATAAAATATATGCAAACTTCAAATTCAAGAAAAATTTATTTAAAGCCATTTAACTTTTGCTTAAAGCCATTTAACTTAAGTAACATTCTCATTTCAAAATTTGTACCGGTCGACAAATTTTTGCGGTCACTACACTCAACCCCGCTATCGACGGGATATCTCCGCGTAAGTTATGCGTGAATTGGCGCATTTTACAGATACTATATTTTCAATGAACCCATCCCCCTCGTTACCCGTCATAGGTTTTTGGTGACCCCCTTTCTCGTGTTCAGCTATGTAGTATTGATGACACGACGTCGCCGAGTAAGGCATTCGTGCCCTCGCGGACATGGTCTTCGAGTGGTCTCCTGGTTTCTCGTCTGAGGGTTCCTAAACTTGGTGGTCACTCTACGCAACCCCGCTTTTGTTTGAATGTATTCGTTTGGACATATTTTCTTTGCATCATTGCATTCTTGCACAACTACCCAGCAATATTGAATTCTTAGATACCGTTTTACCTTCCCCTTTGTTGGGCAGGCCTTGCGCCCAAATTCGAACAGGTCGACATTCGCCAGTAATTAACAAAAATAATCTGCTTATGTTAGTTTTGTATAAGTTAATATAAAATTTTAACTATTAAAAGTTAAAAAACAACTCATTTAAATAGTAACGGTTAAGTTAAATCGCTAACTATATTTTAACGATTAATTTTAATCTTTAATTTTTTAAATCGTCAATCCCAACTATGATAAATACATAGACCAAATAAAGAAGAAAGTATATAAGAACAGCTAATAGGAGTAAGATAAATAGCATTAGATAGGGAAGGATGGAGGGCTGTAGTTAACAAATCTTAGGATTGAACGAACACTGAATGACTGAATGGACATACATCAAGTAAGCGACCTCCGTTGGTTCTACTATGTTGTTTGAGTGATTGAGAATGAAATCAATCATTTCATTTATTTAGCAGAGGAGCGAGTATGTGACAGAATGGTTTGACCTAAATGTTTCACGGATGAAAATTGAGAAATAAATTGTTAAGTCAGGAAATACGGAAAAAAGTGCGCATGATGAAATTTTTAAGGCCGTTTTACACGAGGATCTTTATTGCACAATCTGATGTACGTGTTTATGTGCATTGAAATTTGCGTCGCCTGCTCTAAGCCCCTGCTCTAATTCCGTGCCTGCATTCTCGCATTGCGAAAACAGACACTACTTCAAATTGTGCCATAAAGTGCCTCGTGTAAAATGGCCTTTAAATATTGCTGGTGCAAATGATTTATGAAAGTTTAGAGAAGTGCGAAGGAAATTTAAAAAATCATATTTTCCTACAAGTCACCTTTTCTGGAATTTTCTAGACTGTCTAAAGCAGATCATTCGTCATTCATCAAGTTTATGTGCTTTCGGATGTTGAATGCAATTCGGTGCAAATGATTTTCACTGTCATGATTAAAGATAGGAAATTGTATTGAGAGATTCTGCGATTATTCCACATGCAAGCCTCTGCAAATTAGAAATTGTTTTTTTATGGCTCTAATAAACTTTCATTCACTGTAAATCTTCGCTGATATTACTATGGATCAAGGAGTTTTATAAGATTTGAAGCTTAATGGTCAAGTATTCGCAATGAAAAATAATTTTAAAATCTGTTTTGTTCTCTTACACCCACATTTTTCAACTTTGGAAACAATACCTTCAAGACTTTAACTTACGTTTTGAGTAATTTAATAAAAATGGTAACGTGTTGACCAAACTTTAATTGTTAGCCCCATTTTTTTATTTACCTTCAATGCTCGAGTTAGTCACCTTGAATACTCCTGCCTTTAATGGTATTTATCGTCCTTTCCCTCTATTTTCGAGAATACTTTCGATTTACTCAGGCTTTTTTGATCCAGTTAATCAACTTAGGATCGCATTTAACCATTCAGTGACAAACTTCAGATTAAATCAGGCAATTTTACATGTATTTCAACATTCAACTCCAGCAGTGGTTTAATTGCAGTCATAGTTAGATTGAACGTCACATACTCAAACTTACCGTAGAAAACGCCTAGCCCTTGCGTACTCACACAAAACCTTCCCTCCCCGAATTTCAACCCACTGCACCTTGTGCCCTCTCGTTCTCAGTGCCCTTAGCGTAGGTACACGTGTCCCTATGGAGTTCAGAGTTGAATAGAGCCCCATGTGTGACGTTGAGCGGAGGGATACCTATCCCATCGTCAGTTGTTGTGGTCGTCCGCCTGGAACGTCTGATTGTGAGGGACTACTTGACGTCTGCCCTTGTATGCTTGAAAAACTTGCGTTATCGCTACAGCAGACTGCATTGGCACGGGTAACGAGTGACCAGTCAATTTCGATATCCTCTGTTAAACCCATATTTTCCCGAAGTGGTTGAGTTCTACCTTAATTTAACTCAACGCTACGTGACCGCGATGCCTCTTACATCACAGGTGGGATTCGACCTACGTTACTGACGAAGATTCGATAGAGGAGGAAGTGAGAACAGTGCACGACTGAAAGACTTTCCGAGATGAGATAACGCACGGCGAATCCTGGTCCTCCAGATGCATCCGTCGATCCTGTAGCGGCAGTCCACTGTCCTGACGAGATGGTTTCCTCACTGAAGAGTTTTTAACAATACTCGGTTGTCGAGCCACGACATAGAGGTAAGTCTGGCAGCTTATTTTATTGGTTCCGTAAGACTCTTGCGTCAGCGAAGGCAACCTTGTGATCAACCTAGGGAATAATTTGAATACATATTTGTTACCAGCTCTCTGATGAAATATTTTGGTTAAACTTTGTACGTGAATGGTACAAAAACAGTCAGACTTGATAAAATAGAACACTGGATTAATTTCCACAGTTTAAATTTTTTACACCCGACCATGGTTTCGGCGGTATGTAGATAACATTTACAAGGTTTCAAAATTTTACAATGTGAAATTTGACCTATTTTTCTTATTTATCATGTTTGATTTAGAAGTCTCTCATAAGATGCACGCTCCATAGTGATTCAGCCAAGTAAGCCAAGTAAGGAAATCGCGGAACATCCCAATCCCATTCATAAACGCCAGGTTTCCTCAACTTTCCCCTACCGCTCATCTCCACGCCATGCAATAACATTCGGACGAGTCGGGTCTTGCTATTACGTGTGGGGAACATCTGTCATCCAAGAAGCTCCGCTGCGTCAGCCTTTGATGGACGTAATGGAATATCGAGATCTCGAGCTGGCGTAGCGAGCGCCGAATTGCACGAGCCACTCGGCAGATGGCATCTCGAATCGAACGCCTCCCAAACGCGGCGAAGTGGGCGATAAAAGTTGGCATGTGAAAAACGGCTCCAAGGTAGAGAGCGGGAAGGGATGCAAGAAGATATTCTTGGCGAGAGAGATTCTGCCCCATTTCATAGGAAAATCGATGTCTTGGCCGTGCATTTTTTGGGGAAGTCTCGATTGGAGTCGCTCGTGTAATACACGCGTGTGCTTTGATGTCCCTCCGATATTTTGGCTAGCTTGATTCGTAATCAAGAGAGGAAGCGCAGCATGCTTTGTATTTCGAGGGGCGTGAACGGGAAAGCGGTTAGGGTGCCCTATTATCCGTAAACAACCCTTCGTAGAATATATTACACATTAGACATACAAGATTGAAAGGGGAATACTTTTCTGCAAGTAGGTCGAATTAGGTTGATAGCAATGGATTATATTTCGGAAAATAACCTCAACATCCGAAATAACGGCCTTGTGGAGACTTAAAGTAAATGGAAAAAGAAGTAAGAAAACATCTCCCAAGCTTATAAATGTATTATTATTTACACACCAACGGCCGTTTTACACGCGGCAATACACGGCGGAGTCTACTTCAGTTTCATTCTGCGCATTAGAACAATAATTAGTGTACTGCGCGGAAGACGAACAGCGGTTTTTATATGGAATCCGCAAGCGAGTTGCTTGACGCACATGAAAGTCCTCTCCACCCTGCTAAAGGACCCAGTTGGCAAACATTTGTCCACCAAAGAATCCCTTCCGATCCACTTTCGTTCTGCATCTCACGACACTGGCGCTACCTAGTAGTGGCTTCGCACACCATCCCATTCCGGAGAAGTTCGCTCCAGCTCAATTCCAATTACCCATCCTTTGTCTCTCCGACAGAACAAAGTCCCTCCTCTTCCTCGTTACATTCAACGCTCCTTCCACACCGCACTCCTTTGTCTCTGCCTCGTCTTTGTCTTCAACCTCACAATGTCTTTCCCGACCATCCGTTCGCCTTCCCGTCACACGTTTACAAATCAATTCATTCCGTGATGGGACTTCTCCAGCGAATATTGACTGACTGAAATTAATGAAATTGAGCAATTTCCACTGGTATAATATTTATTGAACGAACGGTTGCGCTTTTTACAGCATCTTCAGGTCTTCAGCATATTGAATGTGCTAATTTTAATAGCACTCCTTATTTTAGGGCAACACATCAGAAAATCTGTGTATGTGTGATCTAACAACATCTAACAAGCAAAATACCATGCTCCAAACTTTCAGATCATTCTTTCTGATAGTCACTTTCAGATTGAAACTAACTATTTAACTTTAACCAACTATTAACTAACTGGATAATTTCCAACAAAACTAAACAATGCCATTATTTTGGGTAATGACGTTTTAAATGAACTCAACAAGGCTGAAATACGTTTACGTAGTCATCAGATTAATAAAAATCTTTTGACAGGAAACGTTACTGTGAAAGTCTGGTTAAAAGGCGTCTATTATTGAAATAGGAGTGTATTGTGCTTTAGTTGAGGATTACGGAATAATGAACGTAATAAATGATGAGATATTAATTTATAAAACCAAAAGTGAACATAAATAAATGTGTACCTGAGAATAAATGTACCTGAGAAAAAGCTTTCAATGGACTGGCGAGTATTCAAGGAAATTAAACTTACTTTTCTACTTATTATGAGAGAAATAAAGCTCATCAAAACGTCAATAAGTACCGCCGTAACTAAATAATTGGATAAATAGATACGACAATAAACAAGATGAGGACTCCATTATAATAATCGGAAATAGTATAAGTAAGATGAAAAATCTGTACAAATTAAGATTCTTCTTTTTCTTTCTATGAATTGCCAATAATAGCTTCGGATACAAGCTAAAATGGCATAATTACTATCTAAAAGTATAATAATTTTTCGATGAAAAAGAAAATGCATGTCAACAATTCTAAGGATTTAATGTGGAATTCATTTGAAGAGGGTGCAAACAAAATAATGGGATAAAATGTAAAATAAGCTGTCGACTTTCCTAAAATTTAAAACTCAAAGAACTGCGTAACTGGCCGCGCAGATTCTTTAACGAAATCATTCAATTATGGGCACTGGTGGTCCAGGCGAATGATGTTTTGCAATGTAAATTTCACACAATTGTTATAATTACAATCTTCATCAAGGTACTACAAAAGGACCAGAAGACTCGCATCACTTAATGGAACGGAAACTGTTGAGAATTATGAATCGCCACGCTCTAAAGTATATAGGTAACAAAATACAACTAACTATTCATAATCAACCAAGGACAAGAATACCCTGTGTGTTTTTGCCTTCTAAATGTCCGCTCTCATTTTTCGCCAAAATTCACTTTCCGTGCCAGTTTGAATTGAAGTTTGCTGTTTTTGTTTTTGGAAGAGCGCGACCAAAGTTCATCACATCACTACCTAATGTCAAATGTATGCACTACGAAACAAACGCGCTCCGTGAACCGCCCATTTGACACTATCTTCTCCTTTACCCGAAAACCTCTATTAATCCACCACTCCCGTTTTACAAAAATTGTTTGCAGGAACAATGATGAAAAGACAGGGGAGGAGGGAAGGTATAACAATCCCAGCTGGTGTCTTTCTGGGAGGTTGTTCTGTATGGGTCAAATGAAAACTACTCACTATTTCAAGGTTTTAACGCTTTCATTATAAGACATGGCTCCCGAACGTATCCAATAACTAACTTATTTTAATAAGAACTAAGACGGAATGTTCATATTCCACAACATCTCGCCTGATTTCTCCTCTTTTTCTAACTTATTTTATTCAAAATGGATAATTTAACTTTGAGTACGCGTACACTTACCTCAACTGAAAATCCCCCCGGTTCTTCATTGTAGACTCTTTGGGAATCGTTGCCCACAAGCACAGGTTAAAAAACTGTGAATACTGAGCATTAAAATTCATAGCACTTAAATAACCTTAACGCGTCGCGGCAAATCCAGCTCCCGGCGCGCGGAGATGAACCCCGACGCGCGATCGAAAAATCAAATTTAATTCCGTCGTCGCAAACTTTTTGCAAAGTGAACTGCATGAAAACCTTTAGAAGTCTTCATACAATGCTCTGATGCAAGTATCTTTGCGTGACTTTGCCAAAAACCCATTTGAATCTCCTACTTAATGTAAACGTTTGTCTAAAAACAGCGTCCGCCATTTTGTAACGGAAGGGCAAGATTATATCAAATCTATTCTTTAAAATTACGGAATTGTAAAGAAAAAATACCATGTTAACAGATATTATATATTTTTATTCCGTAAAAATCCTCCATTAGCTTCACCATCAACTTAAGTCGGAAGATTTTTCGAGAAAACTGAAGACGGGCATTTTCTGGATATTTGGTCATGTTTGAGACTCTGTATCTTATTACCGGGTAAAAAAATATGCCAAATGAAGTTCTATTCCAGATACATGAATCTTGTTTAAGTTCTCATGCGAAGTTTCAAGTTAATATCTCAAAAAAGCCATTTTGGAATTTTGGCCAGCTTTTTCCGATTTCCGACCTCTGTGCGACGCGGCGGTGTTTGGGAGCTAATTATGATTTTCTATTTTAATTTGTAACAACACTACATTCTTGTGCTCCTTTCTATCCTGTTAACCCTTTCAAAAACCATCTCTACACTATCGCTCCCCGTCACCTTAACTCATCATGCTAGTGTGAGCGGCTACCGTCCGTTCAATCACACTCTCAGCCACCATCCCCTAAATATTCGAAGTATTGGACTTTCACATTTTCCGAAAATAATATTCAATGAGGGTAAAGGAATGAAAAAAGTGAGCCGGTTGGAAACATATGGGCATTTGCTTAAACATAAGAAAAATTTTAAAACTAATTTGCAAAAGCCACTCTCCCTTTGATTAATGCTAAAATGGACTCCAAAAGGGACAGAAGGGACTCCCTTATTTTACCCTTAGTCCAGCAAGTAGTTTTTTGGCAGAGAATTAGAAGTATATTAACCCTCCATGCGTGACATCTTTTGCTAAAGTTTCCACTAATGATTTATCTGAGAACAACTTTATATTGCTAGTTCCACTATTTATATAAGACAGATACAGTTTACAGCAAGGTGGAGAATCGTACCACCAAATGCCTAAATAATATGTGATAAAATTCCATTAAACCTCCAATCCTTGGTTGACTGCCACATAAAGAGAATTTTGATTGTTAATCAATTTCAGACGAATTGGGGTTTAATCCCGACACCTAAAGCCGAGAGTGGGCTTAAAACTCCGACTTGACGCTAGGTCTCTCTACATACCTACGCTTCAGTGACCACAAAAATATTAGCACTCATCTCACAAAATTTCTCACATTCGAATTTATCGACAAACTGGTGCAAATGAGTAACTCAATTCATGCTCTTTTGGAAGTGCACTTAGACTCTCAGCAGATGTAACTGTATTTCATCTTACTATGAACAATAATTTCTAAAGCACTAAATCTTAGATCAGGTGTATTCTCTTGGGCCCAGCATCAAATCATTAGCATGGGATGAAACGTCCATGACCGCTATGGAGAAAGAATGAGAGAGTTGAACGGAATGAGGTATCGAAGGACGGGGAAATGGCAAGGGGCCTCGACGATCAAGAGCGGATGAAAAATGGATGTTGGGAAGGTGTGAGGGGACATGCAAGATTCTGAAGAGGATGCATTGATGGGGAGGGAGGGGGAGATTAGTAATAAAAAAGGCTGGGAGACTAAAGAGTTAGATTAAAAGAACAGAAGACAAGGCAAAAAAACACCAGATCAATTCCAACTCCAATTAGGCATGCTAAAAAGGCGCGCTGCTCCAGTTTACCTTACATCTCTTTCCTAATCCCGGTTTTCGACCGCTGATTTCGGGCGCTAAAATGGACTCCCTTTTTTGGGCGATAATTCCAATTGTCTACCTTCACAACCCTCTTGCTCTTACTCCCCCTTTCCTCCTGATCACGTGGCACTTAACCACTCAGCCTTCTCCCCCATGCCCTCTTCAAGAACACGTTCCACCTCATTCCACTATTGATCAACTTCCTCTCGCTTATCCTGGTTGGTGCTGAAAGCCTTGAATTAACTTTCGTACACCGCCATTTCAATGGATTAAGGGGTTGAATAACCAAATATTCCTAAACGGCCGTATTTGCCGTTGTTCATACTTATTACAATAATTTTGACAATTATTATGATCTCCTAATACGATGGATCAAGAGAGTTTAGAATATGGATTAAGGTGGAATAATTTCTAATATGTTGTGATGATCCGAGGAAATAATTATTCTTGTGATCATTTTCTCACGGAATAAATCGTTAGTTGAACCATTTTTCACAATTGCCAAATAAGTCATAATAAAGTATAAAATATTTTTTTTGAAAAATTCATGTTCAAAGTCAACTTATAAAACGTACATACCATCTATACGTGGAACTAGAAAAAAAAATTCTAAGGTTATTTTATCGACCAATGGAACACATTTCAATCAACTACCAGTGGATCCTCTTTCCGAACCCTGTATGGGTAAGCAAGACTAGATATGGATTAGTAAGCACGACGACGTTTCCTATGCTACCGTGTGAACTAAGGATGAGAACATCCAGTTCACATAAACCCCCGCTGAAATTCGCCTTGAATGAAGATGGCTTCGTGCTGTAAGATGGATAAACCTGACTTACTGTATAGAGCTGGGCGTATCCGTAATTCACTAAGTAAGAGGTTATAAATTAGAGGCTCATTTCCATACACACTCATTATTTACACGGTCATTACCCTTCTCATTTCACCCATAACATGCATCCTTAAAGGTATTTGACCTTCTTAATAACTCTTCGAGAGAAAAATTAGAATTCAACATCCACCATAAAATCAAGGCCCAGGTGCGCGATCGTGGTTCTCCATTGCACGTGCCCTTGCGTTACCGTTCATTCTCTATTTTTCTCGTAGGAGCAAAAACGTGACCGTAATTCTTCAACTTTTGTCAGGCGTTTTAAATCGCAAGTTTTAATTGCTTAAGTGTGTTCTTGGGACAGTGACTGTCGGCAGTATTTTGAGTTTTGGATAACGATAAGGACGAAGCGAAAGAAGTAACCGTGATACCATTCCCGGTCTATTATCCAGAGCTTTTCCTTTCCTAGAATCTCCTCTATCCCTAAGCCACCTTTCGCTGAACAAAAATAAATTCCTCCTTCATGTCACCACAAAAGTCTCAGATAGTATCCCTTGCTTATGACAAGGTTTTCTGAATCGTCATACTCATCGCCTTCGAATACTAGCTCCTCTCAAAACCTCTCTCCATCAGCCACCTCCCCTCCACCTACTTCTTACTCTGAATAAAATAATTTTTGTGGTATTTTCCCAACAATGATTAATGAAATACCAAAACTAGCCAAATAACTAACCAGCCATTGATAATACATTGGGGAAACCGGGATATCTAACCAATCATTGATAGCACATTGGGGAAACCGGGAGAACAATCAAATCTAGGATTGGAGAGCGAAAGAGTCCTAATGGACTGGGACACATTAAACGCGCCACCACCACTGAACTCGCCACCGAAGGACTCATAATTGACACGGAGAACGTAATGGTCCTGGCGAAAGAAAGATTATTCAATTATAGGTTTATCAGAGGGGCCATTGAAATAGGCAAGCAGCCGAATAACATCAATCGGGACCAAGAACAGAAGATCAGTGAGACATGGAAACCAGGCATTTCCTGAAGAATGGAAACAACTCCACTCACCCCAAGACCCCCACTCTTCCCATGCCGCCGTAACAATACAAAGGAAACCGGATAGAACCAATTGATTAAACTTTTAAAGAAGCCTCCAGCACTGGGCAAGCGTTGATCTTTTTCAAGCATCACATCGCGGAAAATATTTCTTGAAGTATTTTGTAATCATTCACATATTCCGCTAATCAAAGTTGTAATCAATTACTTCTAACCCATCGGCCAACCCGCGTCCACCAGCGCAATCAAAAATCTCGCCATGGTTCTCGTGGCAACGGATGCTTTCCTCCCGCTGTCCAGTAATGAATAATGCCTGCCGCCCGCTTGAACGAGCGTCACCGACGACAAACGAAACAAGTAGGCCGGGAATTAGAGATATACACCTTTATATCCACTCTCATTGGACTGCAACAAAAAACTAAAAATAAGAATTTTATCACACTCCATAACTTTTGCCCGCCCGATTTTGTTAGCAATTTACATTTTGGACCTTCCAAAAACCTTAAAATTTTGTCTTTATATGTTATATGCAGACGACCTACACATTTACATCCAATGTCACCTACAAGACCTTCACGATGGAATAAAGAAAATCCAACGTGAAGCTGAAGCTGTTTCCTCCTGGGTAAAAAACAACCAATTAATCCTTAACACACTAAAACTAAAGCCATAACTATTGGTTACTCTAAATCAATCGATAAAATTAACTACGACATCATTCCGTGCTTGGAGATCGACAATGTCACCGTTCACTTCTCCAACCTAGTTAGAAATTTGGGAATTCTAATGAATAATAATTTAACCTGGAATAATCAAATCCATCAAATTTCCAATAAGGTGAACGGTATTCTTATACCAACTCAAAACCCATAAATACATCTTACCGACGCATACTAGGAACCTGCTTGTTACAAGTCTAGCATTTCCCCATTTAGATTACTGTTCTCTAGTTTTTGGTGACCTATCAGAAGAGCTTAATGACAAGCTACAGAGGATTCAAAATTCATGCATCAGATTCATTTTTAACCTTCGATATGATGAACATGTTTCTTCGTATAGGGAAAAACTATCTTGGCTAACTGTCAAGGGCTGGCGTAATTACTTGCTAAGCGTCTTCCTGTTCTCCTTATTTTCCGTTACAGAACCTTAATATTTGATGGACATGTTTATACACTAACCTCAGTCCCGTAATATGAATACAAAAAGTAAAGCATCTGATTATTTCGCCCCGCCCATAGAACCACCTAATACCACAACTCTTTCCTGGTCAAATCCACCAAGTTATGGAATTTTCTCCCCATAGACCTAAATAACAGTAAAAACAGGCAGTCATTCAAAACGAAACGTTATCCTTACCTTTCAGATAAAGACATAAATCTCTAATTCGCATTGTTATATCTATATCACCATCCGCTTCCTACTTTTTTCTTTTGCAATCTTCATTAAAATGTCTTTTATTGTTAGTTTTTTTTCGTTATTTTGCGATAGGAATATGCATATTAATTTTTGTATTCTCTTTGTATTGATGTTTTCAAATATGTTTGTACTCATTGTTTATGTTTGATACAATGTTGGTTGTTTAAGCTCACCACAATTGTAGTTGTAATATTGGTGCTGTTAGGGGTATTGTATCTAGAGCTAATAAATATTTATTTATTTATTTATTTAACTTTACCGTCGTCCTCCCCCACAATTATCCCTAGCTTACTGATGTATGACATGATACCCCAAGTTCACAGGTGGACGCACGCATGCCTGTATACTTCACGCTCATGTGGCATGACTAACGGACCGCCGCACCGCCGCATAGCCATGCAGATTAAATGAAAATCCGCGCTTCGCGCTGCCAGTCATCACCACGACATGAAAAGTGAATTTCATCTCTCTATATTTGAATTGCGTTTCGGGAAGTGGACTGGAGAATGGGGTGAGGGGTGATGGCTTGGTGAGGAATAGAAGGAAGCAATTGTAGTCATCATTCAGTGCATGCTCTATGCGTTCATAGGAAGAAAAAAAACAGGGAGGAAATATAAAAGAGCTTCGTCGGATGATTAATAATGCAAATTAAAGTTCATCGGCCGACGCGAGTGGGGATTTATTGAGGAAGAAAAATGAACGTGGTAAAAAATATATCGGCAACGGCTACAACTCATCCGTTGTTTGGAGCGAGATATGGTGCTGCACGTACCACACACGGTGTGATGATTTAATTATTCTCTTGGTGCAAAATAAATATTACGGTTGATTCTTCAGGCCAACATTAGGATAATACATCCTTTATCCTAAACATATTTGCTTCCATCATGATAAAATTAAGAATAAGGGGATAATATTATCGGTTTATTTTACTAACCTTATTCATCCATCATCTTATCATAATCCTTATTTAAACTTAAAAATAATCTAAAATAAAAATACCGCTAGTAGTCCAACTTTAAATGAATTACGGCGCATACAAAAATTACGTGCGACACATTAAAATGTTTTTATTTTAAAATTGAGAAAAACAAATATCGTGGCGAATGAAAAAAATAAAATTGCAATAATTAAATCATAATTATTTTAGCCAATAACAACATAAATTGAATTTTCCAGAACGTAATTAAGTGAATTGCATAGAAGTTAATGAACTAATTGACGTAATTAAGTGAATTGCATAGAAATTATTGTATTAATTCCTCAGTAAATGTCCATTTATAAAACAAAAATGTATCCTGGCTAAAAAACGCAAAAATATTTTGTCTATTTTTCTAGTTTTATGGCTAGTATTTGACTGCAAAAATGAAATATTTAGAAAGCGGAATTGTCAAACAGCGCTCATAATTTTATAGCATTAAGAGAAAATGTGGGTCTCAGCATTTGTTAATTTCACCAACGTGCCTAGTTTATTTAATCTCATTCACATTTTCCAATTTTAAAGGACTCATGCGTTTTTCATTACATCATTTAATTTTTTAATTTAAATCAATAGGCATTCATTTGTACTTTTGTATTCAACACTTAAATTATGACAAATATATTACGATTTTTATATTTATTATAATTATCATTTGTCAATTTCCAAGAAAATGAGGTTCCTTACATTAAATAATCATTTGGTCTTTATTCGAATATGCATTGACTTCCTTTGCCTAAGTTGCCTTTGGTTTGACATCGAAGTACTATCAAAGTTGATGAAGATAATTATTTCCTCCACCACGGTCCCTACTTTCGACATGACAGAGTAACTAGAACCTAATAATAAGTCATTAATCAACGTTTTCTCTAAACAAAGGGAGAAAGCAGATGCTATCAAGGATTTTACTGGGAGGCTCTAGGGTCAGTTGAAGGATCTAGGATCAGTGGGAGACTCTAGGGTCAAGAACTAACACGCTGTAGCACGGCTAAGAAGGGTATGAAGTGCTTAATGAAAAGGTGGTAGGAGTATTTATCACCGAAGAGGAAATGCAGCCTTGAACTAGAGGGGAAGGTTTGGAGAACGTTCTTGTGAGATGTCAAAAATAAACGTTACCTTGATTAAAAATAACCGACTTGACGGAGGAAAGGGTAAAAACGGAATAACTCTCCGAATTAGTCACGGATAAATAAAATCATTGTTGTTATGTTAACTGTCGACTGAAATGGATCCATAACATATTTTTTCTTCTCGAAATAAGAGCTAAGGAGAGACCTGGGCACGTTTAGACACGTGAGGTGTGTAGACCTCAGCAGTGTATCTTTCCTATTTAGTCCCGTCTTTTAGTTTTGGAGACAATATCCTCCATATCGCACTGAAATTCACCCGATCTGAAATTTCAAAGTAATCTAAGCCTGGCGTGTAGTCTCCAAATCACTAACGGCTCACATCATAGTCCTTTCAGCAGTGCAACACTTTCAGTTCACTCGAAGCAGTTTTTAACGAAGCGTGTGCCTTTCCTTTGTATTCTCTTTACTTCGAGAAAAAAATATTATTTTATGCAACTACTCACCAAAACTTCAGTGCATTAGATCGCACCAATAGTCTTACGAATTTAATGTTGCCTCCCAGCAGAGGTTATGGCAATACAGGATTCTTTCAGGGCCATTGTATTTTTTATAAACGGAATTATGTTTCAAGATGTTGCCTCTATCTACAATCGAAGAATTATCTTTCAATGTTAACTGTAGGGAATGGTAGGAGGAGTGGTAATTTATATCTAAATAAATATTAGCTTTGGAACGCCATTGTAAATTGGATCATAGTATTAACATGGAGATAAGGCTCTTTTAGAAGTATGTCTACACACTCATAAAAACTTTTCATTTCTCTTTGATTTATAAAAATTGAGTAGGAGGTTTTTGAAAGTATTCTTCATGTTGCATTACATCATTAGGTACTACCACGGGTTTTATGTGGATATTTCGGTATTTCAAACCAGCCTAATTGTATAAGTTGCTGTTAAGTGATTATGCCTATTTCATTTATTGCTTAGTAAATTAAATATTGAGTTTTTCCTTCCTTTTTCGTAAAATTTTATATCAGTGTACTATTTATTTAGAAATGAGTTTTTCCTTTATCATCTCTATCTAGTTTTACTGGCTGTAAAATTTAATAGGATTATTACGGAACATGACTTGTTTGATTACTCACCTAGCATTTCAATTTGATAATGCTAAAAGTTTTCAAATCATGTTCTATGGGCGACTTAATATCTTTGAATAGTTATGAGTAAAAGCGTTTTTTCAATATTGAGACTCCTTTGCAATCCTTCAACTTTCCTTCTAAAATATCCGCAGTCCAAATAGAAAAATATTATTTACTAGATAAACTAAAGAATTAGCAGGAAAACTCAGATTGTTTGGTCACATGGAATGAACTATCTGCTACCGGGAATCAATGCAAGGGTCACTAACGGCCCCATTCATTGCGGAGAGTACCTAGACTCGATCGGCGAGTGAGAAACGCGTGAGGTCGGTGGACGAGTTCCCAAGGGCTCTCTCCTCTCGCCTGCATGTCGCCAAACTGAATAAACACACCAAATCAATCGCTTTATTTCTCCCTCACCCTGGGGTCTCATTCCTTCAACTTGGGCATCCCTGTGACCACTTCGTTTCAATTTCCTCGCTGCGCACCTTACTCTGCCCTTGGCAAAATCAATTCGCACCGCTTCACCCAGTTCCTCGAGTCCCCAAGGCGTACAATTACAGTATATCTATCACAAGATCCCCGTAATTACTGCGAAGAATCCCTCCGACCAGAGCCGTTCCGGACGTGAAGTGAACGAGGGTCATGCCTCTCGTTAAATTCTGGAGGGTGCATCAGAACAAAGATTATATAATTCCGAACGCTTTCGATTTTATGTTTTTAGGCTTCCAATTTATTTAGCGAAAGACAAAAAGGGGGAAAAACTTTGTCGCGGCAATTGAAATTTCATCTTAATGAGAGAAAGTTAAGAGTATACAACCGTCTTCATTCACGTTACTGCTAAGCGAAAAAGTATCGTATAATTTTAGGCAACCTATATAATTGAAATAGAGGGTCACTCTTTCATACCATCTGAAACGAACTCCTGCCTTTACTATTCCACAAATGGATTGGCACCTGACCGGAATATATCGACATCGATGATCGGAGGAGGTGGCTCAACGTATCATAGGATTTAAACTTTAATGGCATGAAACCATAAGGAGCTCATAGTTTGTTTTAGTTGTCGAAACAGTTGCAAAATGAGTATTTTCCGGTGTGACCATACCACAACAATGATTTTTCCCGTTAAATGAGCGATTTGGAAAACTACCAGACATCTATTATATATGCCATTACTTTAAACACCTAAACACCACAAATTTTAAACACCTATTTAAAGCACCTAAGCACCACAGGGTGAACGTATTCATTCCAGTATAAGGCTCTCGGTTCGGCTCTAAAACTACCGCCATTCACCCCCAACTGAATCTACTCTTATCGTGATGTTAAGCGAGGGGGCGAGTTTTCACAATGGGTGAGTAGGCTTGGAAAGCGAGATTGAGAGATGCTATGGCAGAAAGTGCGATGAAAAAGAGAATGCTAGAGAGGCAGAGAGAGAGAGAGAGAGAGATTGGAGATGACATAGTGCTAGTTCAACTGCGTAGTTAAGAAACGAGTTGATGATGCTGTGAGATTGAATTTCAATGCTCTTCTCCCATGGATTTACATCCTTCCTTATCGGGTTCAAAACCTTATTGCCAATTAAATTACTTTAACAATTAGTTCAAGATAATGTACATGCTTATCGATTTATGATTTTAGGCTTTCCTGGCGAATGATGCTGATGAGTTGTTCTCGGGTTTCCAACCGAGTTAGGCCTTCCATGATTGCCGTCGATTCGGCAGGAGACTTTCCTACCATTTTCAAGGCTGTGGATGAATGCTTATCGTTGATTGCTGAATTTGGCGACGGATAATCATGATCAAAAGCAATCAGGAAAACTTTAAGCAACTCGCATACACCTACCGACATATTTCTGCGTTCCACACCCCCCGATTTCCTGAGAGAGGATTGAATTTCTCTGTGGAATTGTGGTTTTAAAACTTTTTTTCTAAATTCTTCCTCTTCATCATGTTTCAGAATATCACTCCTCCTTCCCAGCATAAAGTTTTTATAATGCTTTTTATCAAAAATATGCGTGTTTGAGAACCTATTCTGTGGCATTCAATAAACTTCAACGAAGGCCACAGAGTAAAAAATCAAACAAAATACAATTTTATTAATTTTACATAATATTTAGATTATGTAGATATGTATCAATAGATTTAAGATAGTCAAGAGAAAATCGCATTTTTGTGTAGTTTGGTCCCCGTCTCTTCTAAATTCTTCCAAGAGTGGTTTATAAGTGGTTGAAAATCCCTGCTGTGTAACAATATAGGCAAATGAATTTGAGATGGTGGTATACGACGTGCAAATTGCAATATTGACCGTCAGCGAGCGGGAATTCGTTCGCAGCAAAATTTGGAAAAAGGTATTCGGAGACAGGATTGGAGAAGGAGCGGATGTACTAAGGTTGGGTGACGATGGAGAACGATAAGGATGAGAGAAAGTGGAGCGGGAAAAGGATGATAGTGGGAAGAGGTGTTATGCAAGAGGGGGAGAGCGAGAACGCTTAAGGGGGAGTTGTGGGTGGGTGGTTGAAATTGGGAGAAGAATCGAGGAGAAGAGAAAAGGAGACAGGAAGTAGTCTTGCTTGAGGTAATTGTGATAGGAGAGCAGTTTGAAAGTTGTACCAGCTGCTCCGAAATAAATATACCAAATCGTAAGATGTGAGTGCAGCCAAGGCAAAGCGATCTTTCAAGCTAACCTCACTCCCCTAATGTATCTCCTCATCCCTTTTTCTTCACTTGCTTCGAATTTTTCGCTTATCTTACCTTTTTGAAATTGAATATCAAGCCTGGCTCCTCCCTGTTTTCTTTAAAATATCACAAGATCCACCGATTTTTCTTGAAAGCGAGGTATAGGGTAAAACAAACTGAGTTGTATAGAGTGCAGGAAACTTTCGTTGAAAAATTTTTCTCTCTGAGTTTAAACTTTTGGTGCTTTCCCTCGGGAGCATCTGAGGCGTTTTGTTTCTGGGTGTCCACATGGGACGTCTGATCGCGAGGGGAAACCCAACCAGAGTGCACACGTTGAAATCCAAAAGATTGTGAACTATGCCCGGCCAGGACGAAGCCAGGGAAACCCTGATGGAGGCCCGTAGCAATTATGACATGCAAATTGATCGTCGGAGCTGGGTGTCGGGGCTCAAGACTAAAGAACCATGTAGTAGCTGGTTCCTTCCAAAGTTTCCCTACGGGATACCTTGTGCTCGGAGGAGAGTCTCATCCAGTGAAGCCAATGATTAGGGGCCTTGGGGCCAAAACGGCTTCAACACATACTAAAACCCTAAATGGGTGAAGCCGGAGACGGAGCTCTGGGCCTCGGGATCACAGTGTATAGTGGACTGCTTTTGGCAAGAAAAACTGGCGTTGTAAGATGAACCAAACGATGGGTTAAAGTGCCCGAATGGACGTTCATGGGAAACCATGAGAGGAGTGGTTTCTTAAGATAGCAGGACGGTAGCCAAGTAAGTCAGAATCCGCTTAGGAGTGTTTTATAACTCACCGTTCCAAAGCGATTATCCCTGAAAATGGATGGCGCTGAAGCGCAGTGCGTATACACTGCGGTCGCGGCAGGGCGGCCTCGGTCTCGGGTGCCGTTCGATGCGGCGGCGAGTGGGAGGGTCGCGGCGGCGGGCGCAGAAGGGATAACAGCAAATATTCCAGCGAGGCCCAGGAGGACTGATGTGGAGAAGTGCTTGGCGTAAACAGCCGTTGCACACGAGTCAGCCGGGTCCTAAGCCCTTGGAAAGCATGCCGGTATTAACTACGTTGGTTTATTTTATTTTCACTGATATGTAACTGGGTATTTTGATCGAAAATTTATTTGAGCATAAACCCAAATGTGTGGCTTCTAAAGCTAAATGTGCAAGTATAGAGTAAGGCCATGATCCCCATGGACTGCTTTAATTTCTCCAGCAACTATATTATATTTCCAGCGTTAGTAAAAAAAAAATGGCCATTGAGAAAATGCTTTTTTGTAGACTCTTACTTTTATTTTCATACAATCTTACATACGAAAAATTATGCTGACTCTGTCACATCAGATTATGGGACCTTCTTTAGGCACAGAACATCAAAAGTTAAAAACTTGTTTGCAAATTAGATAATCAAAAGTTAATCTTACACATGCATCGCAATTGTACACTCAAATTAATTCATCACCTCCTAAAAAGAAATTTAAGATAGCAGAATGCCAGATAAATATATAGATTACTATCAGAAGGTACGCGTTGAAATTCAATGGGTTTGAAAAACAGAACTTATTTTATAAGAAAACCACAAAGCCTGAAGAATAATGTCAGCGTGGTCATTTGAGGATTTTTCCCAACCAATCTTGAATTTTGTGTTCGTTGTAGTTGACACGCTTACCGTTTTCCAGGTGCACGGAGAGATGAGTGACTGGTTGTCCTGTTTCATGCACGGGAAACTCAAAAATTGGCCACGCAGTCTCATTACTACTTAAATAGCAATCTGGTTGATAGATGGTCACCTCGTCCCTCCGGTTCTCTTGAGCTTTCTTTTGAGTGATTAACAGCCTGATTGATTAACTTGTGTACATAAATATATTTGCATTCAATGTCTTAATTGAGTTGCACCATTTAACGTTCATATGTGCGTTGAGTATCTTAATCAGGATTGGAGAGTAGGGTACAATCCAGTGGTTGCCAACGCCGAAAGGAGCATTTGCAGCAGCCATGTTTATTTGTCCTATGAATCCTCTATCACCCGGACTGGGCCTTCGGCATCAAGTGTAGCCATAATCATTGGTTTAGGTTGATAAATAAAAAATCTACGGCGATTCTTAGTGCACTTGCTGATTTTCATGCACGGCTGTCGTTCATTGAGCAGAATTTCCGTTCTTCTTTCGGGTAAGAAGCATGTAGTGACGTCATTATAATTTCCGCCATCTTAATACAGATTGAAGTTTCGAAACAGATGGGTCTGTCTATATTTGAACCAGATTTATAGCTGGTTATCCGTCCATAGGTTGGGTTAGGATGACATTTGTGCGGTTCGTAGTGTAACCTGGGAAACACCACGGGGAGATGATCATGAGATCTACCTTTCTCTCCTTTGAAGTCTAACCTTTGTCGTTTTTCTTGATAGGACTCATATTATCGCAAAGAAAACATTCCTCTTGCTTTAGAAGATATTTTCGAAACGTTACCCTTTTTTCTATTAGGCATGTTGATGGATATATTTTCAATTCCAAGGAGGGGAAACACAGCGGTGAGTGAGAGTCTTGAATAGGCAACTCGATGGTTGAGTAAATGTAAGTTAACTGCACTTTAACACTTTTAAACATGTATAAATAACTCGTAATGTTATGATGTGGGAACTGGTCTAAAAAAACAGTTGGCAATGTTAATGAGAGGCAGACGGTTTCACTACATGTAATACATCTGAGTATTAAACAATAATAAGCAACGCCATGTTTGTTGTAGTATCAAAGGCATTGTTACCATTACTATTCACTGCTCGTAAATATTCTTGCACGTTTAATTCCTTTGTGTGTATCGTTTACTACGTAAGTGTTCTCTCATATATATCCAGTTCCCTTATGAGAGCTACTTTGAGAAAAGACATTGAAGAGTATATTTGTTGTAAATATGCATTAAATTTATCGATTACTCCCCGAAGTAATCTATCATGGGGCCCTTGGGATTCTGGGCCCTACTTATACGGATTTTCTTTCTACGTGCTATCATGTACCTACAGGAAAACGTGATATAGGCGTGAATATTTAAAATCAAATCTCTGGTTGTCAAGTAAATATGCTATTAATGATTTCAGAGAAAAAAGTGAGATTTTTCAGCAAAAAACATGATTTTTAGACAATTACGATGCGTAAAAGAAAATAGATTGGAAAAATTATAAACTTAATTTATTAAGCCATCGGATAAAAAAATCACATCCCTCTGTCATGAGTGAAAGTTCTTTTGAATATCAAAAAAATGAAACCACTGCACCGAACCCAATGCTTTGCATGGTCCACCAGGGGCCACCTAAGGGGGAGGGGTTTCAGGGGCCCTGACGGCTTTTTAATAAAATCTATGTTTATTCTATATACATTTTATCTCTACATGTCAAATTTCAGCTCAATCGGTTCAGTAGTTTTTGCGTGATTGGGCAACAAACAGACAGATAGACACCATTCAATTTTTATGTATAAGTATGATATGATTGTAGTAACTCTATTACGTTCAAGGCATTAACCATCGAAAATAGAGCTGGACAATATCACTACTCAGACAAATGAGAGCAGTAACTGGGAAACTTTTTTCCAAAAAATGAAGAGTGACTTATACGGTCTTCATAAAACAAATATGGTGACGGATTAAAACGCAAAGAAAAGAACTCAATGGACAAATAGAACCCAAGCAACCTAAGGGACATTGGTAGGCAACCTTTCATACCTGTAAGGCAGTGGTAATATCATTTCTGAGAGGCATGATACACCATTTACTTTTAATTACAACGTAAAATTGGACATCATTGACGTACTATTAGCGCTCCGAGAATTGATGAACGGAAAAAGTCAGGACCAGACAACAACCCGAACGAACTTCTCAAATGTGGGAGAGAGTCTCTTACCCAGCAATTTATGAGTCCAAACCGTACTATTGTCGCCCGCAGTAGTATACCATATGATTTCATAACCAGCTTCACCATTCTTGTGTTTAGGAGGGGAGACAAGAAAATACCAGAAAACTATAGAACGTATAGTGATATTTAGAACTTACTCAGCGTATCCATAAAGTTAACAACCAAAATAATCTTCTTCTTTATCTTTATATATATAAAAGTCAATGTATGTATGTATGTATGTAAGTATGTATGTATGTATGTATGTATGTATGTATGTATGTATGTATGTATGTATGTATGTTCCACATCTCCTCCTAAACCACAGGACCGATTTTGATGAAATTTGGAACACATGTTTGTTACTGGTAGACAACAAACACTGTAGGGTTCAATTAACCAAAACCCTATTTTTTCAGGGTTAAGGGTGTGATCCTTACTAATATGTATAAAAATGTAATGGTCTCTTTCTGTCTGTTGCTCCATCACGCAAACACTACTGGACCGATTGAGCTGAAATTTGGCATGTAGATAGAAAACATATGTGGTTGTAACATATGCTATATTAAAAATCCCTAAGGGCCCCCAAAGGCCCCCTGAAGGTCCCCCCTGGTGGTTCATGCTAAGTATTGGGTTCGGTGCAGTGGTTTCATTTATTTGTTTTTAAAATTACTTTCACTCAAGATATAGGGCTGGGATTTTTTTTATCGGATGGTTGAATAAATGACGTTTCTAATTATATCAATCGATTTCCTTCTACGCTCCGTATTTGTCTGAACTTCATGTTTTCAGCTGAAAAATCTCACCTTTTTCTCTGAAATCAACAATAACATATTTCCTTGACAACCATAGATTTGATTTTCAAAGGATATACACGCCTCTAGCATTTTAATATCACGCTTTCCTGCAGGCCCATGATAGTACGTAGAAACAAAATCCGTATAAGAAGATCCTGGAGTCCCAAGGCCCCCATGATAGATTGCTTCGGGGGGTAATCGTTAAATTCAATGCATATTTAACAAGTATACTCTTCAACGTCTATTCTCAAAGTAGCTCTCAAAGGGGCATATATATGGAAGAACACTTACGTAGTAAACGTTACACATAAAGGAATTAATAGACTACACACTTAAAAGAATATATACGTGCAGCGAATATCAATGGTAATAATGCCTCTGTTGCTACAACAAACACGGCGTTGTTTATTATCGTTTAGTACTCAGGTGTATTACACATAGTGAAACCGTCTGCCTCTCAGTACATTCGCGAACTGTTTTTAGACCAATTCCCACATCAGTAACGTCACGAATTATTTATACGTTTAAAAGTGTTAATGTGCAGTTAACTTAGGTACATTCACTCAATTATCGAGTTGCCTATTCTAGACTCTCACTTGCCACTATGTTTCCGTTCCTTGGACTTAAAAATATATCCATCAACAGTAACCTTTTGAAAAAATCTTTTAAGACAAAATGAATGTCTTATTTGCGAGAAAATGAACCCTTGAAAGAAAAACGACAAAGGTTAGATTTGGATGGTCAAAAACATGCCCACCAGCGATCTCATGAGATTCTCCCCGTGGTGTTTCTCGGGTTACGCTAAGATCTGCACAAATTTCATCCTTACGCAACATACAGACGGGTAACCAGCTCTAAATCTGGTTCATATACAGACCCATCTGTTTCAAACCTTCAATCTGCTTTAAGATGGCGGAAATTATAATTACGTCACTACATGCTTCTTATCCGAAAGAAGAACGGAAATTCTGCGCAATTAACGACATCTGTGCATGAAAATCGACAAGTGCACTAAGAATCACCATAAATGTTTTATTTAGCAACCGAAACCAATGATAATGGCTATACCGAAGGCGCAGTCCCATTGATGGAGGATTCATAGGTCAAATAAACATGGCTTCTACTGCCATTACTCCTCTTGACGTGTCAACCGCTGGATTGTACTCTACTGTCCAATCCTGATTAAGATAATCAACGCACATATCAACGTTGAATAGTTGAATTAAGTCATGGAATGCAAATATATGTATGTACACAAGTGAAGCGATCAAGCTGTTAATCACTCAGAAGACGGCTCAAGAGGACCGGAGGGACGAGGTGACCATCTATCAACCGTTGCTATTTAAGTAGTAATGAGTCTCCATGGCCGATTTTTGGGTTTCCCGTGCATGAAAGTGAACCAATAGTCACTCATCTCTCCGTGAACCTGGGAAACTGTCAGTGTGTCTACTACAACGAACACAACATACAAGATAGGTTACGAACTCCTCAAATGACCACGCATACTGTTTTTCTTCGGGCTTTGTGGTTTTATTATAAAAAAATAAGTTTAATGTTTTTCACACCCGTTGAATTTCAACGGGTATCTTCCGCTCGTCTTTATATATATAAAAGTCAATGTATGTATGTATGTATGTATGTATGTATATATGTTCCACATCTCCTCCTAAACCACAGGACCGATTTTGATGAAATTTGGAACAAATTTTTGTTACTGATAGACAACAAACACTGTAGGGTTCAATTAACCAAAACCCTATTTTTTCAGGGTTAAGGGTGTGATCCTTACTAATATGTATAAAAATGTAATGGTCTCTTTCTGTCTGTTGCTCCATCACGCAAAAACTACTGGACCGTTTCAGCTGAAATTTGGCATGTAGATAGAATAAATATCTGGTTGTATCATATGCTATATTAAAAAGCCCTAAGGGCCCCAAAAGGCCCCCGAAGGTCCCCCCTGGTGGTCCATGCTAAGCATTGTGTTCGGTGCAGTGGTTTCATTTTTTGCTTTTTAAAAGTACATTCACTCAAGATATATGGCTGGAATTTTTTTTATCTGATGGCTGAATAAATATTATTTTTAATTTTATCAATCGATTTTCTTCTACGCTCCGTTTTTGTCTGAAATTCATGTTTTCAGTTGAAAAATATCACATTTTTCCCTGAAATCCACAATAACATATTTCCTAGACAACCATAGATTTGATTTTCAAAGGATAAACACGCCTCTTAACTTTAAGTATCACGTTTTCCTACAGGCCCATGATAGCATATAGAAAGAAAATCTGTATAAGGAGGGCCCAGAGTCCCAAGGCCCCCATGATAGATTGCTTCGGAGGGTAATCGTTAAATTCAATGCATATTTAACAAGTATACTCTTCAACGTCTACTCTCAAAGTAGCTCTCAAAAGGGCATATATATGGGAGAACACTTACTTAGTAAACGTTACGCATAAAGGACTAAATAGACTACGCACTTAAAAGAATATATACGTGCAGCGAATATCAATGGTAATAATGCCTCTGTTGCTACAACAAACACGGCGTTGTTTATTATCGTTTAATACTCAAATGTATTACACGTAGTGAAACCGTCTGCCTCTCATTACGATCGCGAACTGTTTTTAGACCAATTCCCTCATCAGTAACGTCACGAATTATTTAAACGTTTAAAAGTGTTAAAGTGCAGTTAACTTAGGTACATTCACTCAATCATCGAGTTGCCTATTCTAGACTCTCACTTGCCGCTGTGTTTCCGTCCCTTGGACTTAAAAATATATCCATCAACATGCCTAATAGAAAAAAGAGTAACCTTTTGAAAACATCTTCTAAAGCAAAATGAATGTCTTAATTGCGAGAAAATGAGCCCTTGAAATAAAAACGACAAAGGTTAGACTTGGATGGTCAAAAACATGCCCACCAGCGATCTTATGAGATTCTCCCCGTGGTGTTTCTCGGGTTACGCTAAGATCCGCACGAATTTCATCCTTACCCAACATACAGACGGGTAACCAGCTCTAAATCTGGTTCAAATACAGACCCATCTGTTTCAAACCTTCAATCTGCTTTAAGATGGCGGAATTTATAATTACGTCACTACATGCTTCTTATCCGAAAGAAGAACGGAAATTCTGCGCAATTAACGACATCTGTGTGCATGAAAATCGACAAGTGCACTAAGAATCGCCATAATTTTTTTATTTAGCAACCGAAACCAATGATTATGGCTATGCCAAATGCGCAGTCCCATTGATGGAATATTCATAGGTCAAATAAACATGGCTTCTGCTGCCATTACTCCTCTTGACGTGTCAACCGCTGGATTGTACTCCTCTGTCGAATCCTGATTAAGATAATCAACGCACATATCAACGTTGAATAGTGCAACTGAATTAAGTTATGGAATGCAAATATATTTATGTACACAAGGGAAGCGATCAAGATGTTAATCACTCAGAAGACGGCTCAAGAGGACCGGAGGGACGAGGTGACCATCTATCAACCTGGGTGCTATTTAAGAAGTAATGAGTCTGCAAGACCGATTTTTGGGTTTCCCGTGCATGAAAGTGGACCAATAGTCACTCATCTCTCCATGAACCTGGAAAACTGTCAGTGTGTCTACTACAACGAACACAACATACAACATAGTTTACGAACTCCTCAAATTACCACGCATACTGTTTTTCTTTGGGCTTTGTGGTTTTATTATAAAAAAATAAGTTAAATATTTTTCACACCCGTTGAATTTCAACGGGTATCTTCCGCTCGTTATATATATAAAAGTCAATGTATGTATGTATGTATGTATGTATGTATGTATGTATGTATGTATGTTCCACATCTCCTCCTAAACCACAGGACCGATTTTGATGAAATTTGGAACACATGTTTTTTACTGGTAGACAACAAACACTGTAGGGTTCAATTAACCGAAACCCTATTTTTTCAGGGTTAAGGGTGTGATCCTTACTAATATGTATAAAAATGTAATGGTCTCTTTCTGTCTGTTGCTCCATCACGCAAAAACTGCTGGACCGATTGAGCTGAAATTTGGCATGTAGATAGAATAAATATCTGTTTGTATCATATTCTATATTAAAAAGCCCTAAGGGCCCCCAAAGGCCCCCGAAGGTCCCCCGTGGTGGTCCATGCTAAGCATTGTTTTCGGTGCAGTGGTTTCATTTTTTGCTTTTTAAAAGAACATTCACTCAAGATATAGGGCTGGAATTTTTTTTATTGGATAGCTGAATCAATATAATTTCTAATTTTATCAATCGATTTTCTTCTACGCTCCGTATTTTTCTGAAATTCATGTTTTCAGTTGAAAAATCTCACATATTCCCTGAAATCAACAATAACATATTTCCTTGACAACCAGAGATTTGATTTTCATAGAATACGAGCGGAAGATACCCGTTGAAATTCAACGGGTGTGAAAAACATTTAACTTATTTTTTATAATAAAACCGCAAAGCCTGAAGAAAAACTGTCAGCGTGGTCATTTGAGGAGTTCGTAAAATCTTGTATGTTGTGTTAGTTGTAGTAGACACGCTGACCGTTTTCCTGGTGCACGGAGAGATGAGTGACTATTGGTCCACTTTCATGCACGGGAAACCCAAAAATCGGCCATGGAGACTCATTACTACTTAAATAGCTAAGGTCGATAGAATCTCTCCTCGTCCCTCCGGTCCTCTTGAGCCGTCTTCTGAGTGATTAACAGCTTGATCGCTTCCCTTGTGTACATACATATATTTGCATTCCATGACTTAATTCAGTTGCACTATTCAACGTTGATATGTGCGTAGATTATCTTAATCAGGATTGGACAGAAGAGTACAATCCAGCGGTTGACACGTCAAGAGGAGTAATGGCAGCAGAAGCCATGTTTAATTGAACTATGAATCCTCCATCAATGGGACTGCGCCTTCGGCATAGCCATAATAATTGGTTTCGGTTGATAAATAAAACATTTATGGTGATTCTTTGTGCACTTGTCGATTTTCATGCACAAATGTCGTTAATTGCGTAGAATTTCCGTTCTTCTTTTGGATCAGAAGCATGTAGTGACGTAATTATAAATTCCACCATCTTAAAGCAGACTGAAGGTTTGAAACAGATGAGTCTGTATTTGAACCAGATTTAGAGCTGGTTACCCGTCTGTATGTTGGGTAAGGATGTAATTTGTGCGGATCTTAGCGTAACCTGAGAAACACCACGGGAAGAATCTCATGAGATCGCTGGTGGGCATGTCTTTTGACCATCCAAGTCTAACCTTTGTCGTTTTTCTTTCAAGGGTTCATTTTCTCGCAAATAAGACATTCATTTTGCTTTAGAAGATTTTTTCAAAAGGTTACTCTATTTTCTATTAGGCATGTTGATGGATATATTTTTAAGTCCAAGGAACGGAAACACAGCGGCAAGTGAGAGTCTAGAATAGGCAACTCGATGATTGAGTGAATGTACCTAAGTTAACTGCACATTAACACTTTTAAACGTATAAATAATTCGTGACGTTACTGATGTGGGAACTGGTCTAAAAACAGTTCGCGATCGTAATGAGAGGCAGACGGTTTCACTACGTGTAATACACCTGAGCACTAAACGATAATAAACAACGCCGTGTTTGTTGTAGCAACATAGGCATTATTACCATTAATATTCACTGCACGTAAATATTCTTGCATATTTAATTGTGTATTCTATTAATTCCTTTATGTGTAACGTTTACTACGTAAGTGTTCTCTCATATACATGCAGTGCCCCTTTGAGAGCTACTTTGAGAATAGACGTTGAAGAGTATACTTGATAAATATGCATTGACTTTATCGATTACCCCCCGAAGCAATTTATCATGGGGCCCTTGGTACTCTGGGCTCTTCTTATACGGATTTTGCTTCTACGTACTATCATGGGCTTGCAGGAAAGCGTGATATTTAAATGCTAGAGGCGTGAATATTCTATGAAAATCAAATCTCTGGTTGTCAAGGAAATATGTTATTGTTGATTTCAGGGAATATGTGAGATTTTTCAACTGAAAACATGAATTTCAGAAAAATACGGAGCGTAGAAGAAAATCGATTGTTAAAATTAGAAATTATATTGATTCAGCCATCCGATAAAAAAAATTCCAGCCCTATATCTTGAGTGAATGTACTTATAAAAAGCAAAAAATGAAACCACTGTACCGAACACAATGCTTAGCATGGACCACCACGGGGGACCTTCGGGGGCCTTTGGGGGCCCTTAGGGCTTTTTAATATAGAATATGATACAACCAGATATTTATTCTATCTAGATGCCAAATTTCAGCTCAATCGGTCCAGTAGTTTTTGCGTGATGGAGCAACAGACAGACAGTGACCGTTACATTTTTATATATTACTAAGGATCACACCCTTAACCCTGAAAAAAAAGGGTTTCGGTTAATTGAACCCTGCAGTGTTTGTTGTCTACCAGTAATAAATATGAGTTCCAAATTTCATCAAAATCGGTCCTGTGGTTTAGGAGGAGATGTGGAACATACATACATACATACATACATACATACATTGACTTTTATATATATAAAGATTCACGCCTCTAGCATTTAAATATCACGCTTTCCTGCAGGCCCATGATAGTACGTAGAAGCAAAATCCGTATAAGAAGTGCCCAGAGTACCAAGGGCCCCATGATAAATTGCTTCGGGGGGTAATAGATAAAGTCAATGCATATTTATCAAGTATACTCTTCAACGTCTATTCTCAAAGTAGCTCTCAAAGGGGCACTGCATGTATATGAGAGAACACTTACGTAGTAAACGTTACACATAAAGGAATTAATAGAATACACAATTAAATATGCAAGAATATTTACGTGCAGTGAATATCAATGGTAATAATGCCTCTGTTGCTACAACAAACACGGCGTTGTTTATTATCGTTTAATACTCACATGTATTACACGTAGTGAAACCGTATGCCTCTCATTATGATTGCGAACTGTTTTTTAGACCAATTCCTACATCATTAACGTCACGAGTTATTCATATGTTTAAAAGTGTTTTAGTGCAGTTAACTTAGATACATTCACTTAATCATCGAGATAAACAAGATAGGTTACGAACTCCTAGAATGACCACGCATACAGTTTTTCTTCAGGCTTTGCGGTTTTCTAATAAAATAAGTTTCACGTTTTTCTCACCCGTTGAATTTCAACGGGTACCTTCCGCTCGTAACAAATAAAATCAATAGTAAGTAAACTCTCCTTTAGGTGAACAGCAAACATTGCGATCAGAAAAATCTTGTACAGATGCAGTCTTCGCTATTAGACAGACTATTGTAAAATCTATCGAATACAATAACCTGCATATTAATGATTATAGATCTAGAGAAAACAGTCGATGTTTGACTATAAATGTAAGCCTGGATTTAAGAGCTATTTTCACAGGTCAATACTCAGAAATTGAAATAACATTGATATTCTTCCGACGAAAGAACTCGATTCGATTTAATAGCAATGAACTGATCAATGCTAAGTGTATCTTCCTAGCTAAGATATCTTCCCAATGTTTTCCTTCGTCCATTAATTTTTTTTTCAAATATTTCGGATGAGGGATGCCGTAAAAATTGCGACCAATTGCCGCAACCTCTAATTGTGAATTAGGGGCAGTTTTCAGTGACGGGTGCCATAAAAACCACTCTCTATTCAGCTCAGGACTTGCAAAAGCCAAGCGGGGAAGTGAAAACTTTCTTTTCGCGGAAGGGGTTTGCATACGGAAGGGGATGTTTTACCACACGGTGGTCACGTGAGTTAAGAACAGATGTAGCCGGAGGAAGGGGTGCGGAAACGAGGTGTATGAGGGAGAAGATGTAGGATGTTTGGATATAAGGGAAGTGGTCGATGGTGCCCCAGGGGCAGGTGAGAGACGGGTACTAGGCCATCCTCATGTATGGTCATCTACGGCAGGGTGTGAAACTTTCTCCCATCATCACTCAACTCGTGCTCCGGTAACGTTGACTGAGGGCATCACGCCGGTCTTTTAAAAGGCCTTAAAATAATGGCGACAATTTACCTTCCTCAATCCTTCACTCGGAAACAACGTCTCTTTAATTGCTTAACATGAAAAACTATAACTAATACAACGATGGGGTAAAAACTAGATGGATCATATCTTTTAAGAAACATTTTTTTAAAAACTTCAATTTTTAAAGTAGGTACGCATTCTTAAATATGCAGGAAATAAATATTACCGGAAAACGTTGCTGTATTACTAATAATTTTATTCTTAAATATTACGCGCTCCTGGCGGTGTGGAGAAACAACATCATCTGGAACCCAGGGGGCTGGCAACAATGAACGGTATCGTTAACTGCAATACGACGTATATACTTGGATAACATTATAGTTAATTTTTTTGTGGAAGATCATGAACTAATATGATTTGATCATTCATATTGAAACACAAGTAGATTAGAGACATGAAGAAGACGGTGACATCAAGCCACCGAGATGCTCTTTTGGAAAACATAGCTTAAAAAATACACACTCTTGAATGTTAATTATTAATGCCTGCGGTTGACTCTTATATATTTTATATTTGAGATCTTAAGAATATCTATTGTGGTGTACCTTAATATGAGAAAAAATATTTAATCTATGTTCCCCATTGAACACCAAAATAAATGAGATGAAGAATTGTATCGACAAAATGTTAACTACGATCACTCACTCTGATATTTGCGCACCTATGCATAAATTCAAATGCGCTTATTACATGCCTCCAATACGAATTTTCAATAACTGATTTTCAAGTATTGTTTTCTTGTTAACGTAGCACTATTCATATACTCTCATTATGCAGAACCCGTGTCTTATGAACATTATTATCAAAACTCGGAAGATTGTGATAAGTGACGTATGATGGCAGCCATACGAGAAAGAATGCTTGCGTCCATGAAATCCATATCATTACATCACATTTCCGTTTCCCCCTTAATATACAGTTAAAGTCTTATCGATAGATTAATGAACACCAGGTAAATATTTTCATCAGCTTTATTAAAAAATTAAAATTTACATTATCTGAGGCACATTTTAATCGAAATAGTAGCTTTAACATTAATTTATCACCAGCCAGTCGAATTTTCTTGATTATTAATTTTTTCAATTAATGATAAAAATAACCAATTTTAGTCCACTACAGCAATTATACAGAAAATAAGCACAAAATTGAGTGAAATTTGTCTCCCCAAAAGAAAAGCACATTACATAGAAAATTTGTCTCTTGATCTGGCGTAAATATGATTAATACATGATTTAGTTAAAGAAGTAACGGTAGTGGGGTGCATATCATTCGCTCCAGCCCATGGCTTGTCTTGAATAAATGTCGCAAACAATTATTTAATTTCATTCAGTTAACGTAGGCATCTGACAAGACTATACTCCTCTAAAAACGCTGTCACGGAATTAGCAAGCAATATATACATAGCCAAACAGTTACTTATCCAAATTTCAGAAAATATCGTCCAACTAGGTTTGGTCAATAAACTATGACATAGCAATGCAAAGCTATCGAATTTTTTTCGGATACCTCTTATATCTGATTCACTATATTAAAATTATTATTATGAATAAATGAGGTGCCATCCTTGTGGAAAATTTAAACATTTACAACAATGAAATTAAAATTCTTCTGTATGTACAAGCACTGTAACATGAGAAAATTTTGTCAATGAATCCAAGTCCTGACAAGATGAGATTAATTGCTGTTTTATTTTTATTTATTTTTTTATTTGAAAGAAAGGTAACCACATACAGAAGGGTGCCATTTTATAGTGGCCAGGTAACAATGCATACATTTGAGGACATATACAAGCAAATTTAACAAGAAGAAACAAGAATCAAATTGACAAAAAAACAACCAAAAATGATGGGAGCATCTAGTTAGGTGACAGATACGAAAGAGAACGGCTTATAAAGGATTTTATTGGAAGTTCAGTGGGATCAATAAGTGGAGGGAGGGAGTTCATTAGAGAGGAGAGGCGGAAGAAAAGAGAACGTTTAGTAAACGAAAGTCTAGGAATGGGCATAAGGAGTAAACTATGAGAACGGATGGGGCGGAATGGAACTTTGAAATTGATAAAGGAGAGCAACTCAGGGCAGTCGATGGCGGAATTTAGAATATTATAAATAAATTTTAAGTCTGCTGTGAGTCTATGGGTGGTGAGATTAGGGATGGAGAAGGAGAAGAGAATAGCATCGGTGGACATGTTACGAAAATGTGGTAATCTATTTTTAACTATTTTAGCGAAGAAATTGTAGGCACAATCCAGGGAGGAGAGATTAGTTTGTGGAGAGATAGACCAGATGGGACAGGAATAGGTAAGAATTGGAAGAATGATTGAAGAAAAGAAAGTTCGAAGTGCTCGGGGGTCATTGATTTCGGTGAAACGACATAGGAGGCCTAAGAGGGACATTGCTTTAGACTTGATGGATTGTATATGTGGGGAAAAATTTAATTTATTGTCTGTGAGAATACCTAGGTCCTTAGATGTTGAGACATGTTTGAGAGAGTGATTAGAAACAGTATAATTATAATTATAATTATTATAATATAACATAAGATAACAGTATTATATAATTTGCTATAAAACAAAACTGACGCCACATCAAAATAAAAGTATTACCTATATGTTTAAAATAGTAGTAAGAAGAGGACATGGGACCTAAAAACAACTCCAGGTATAGAAATATATATATTACCTCAGTAGTTAGAAATTTGCAGTCGAAGTAAATCATCAAATGAATTAACATGAAACAATGAGCCATTGTCATTTTTGCGCATTAACATTTTTCCTTTCCGAAACGAGATATTTATATGCTTTAGTCATTTATACTCACGACCTGACGCAAAGAGTCTCCTTCCTGTAGTTGACGATTACAGGATTGCCGTCGTCAAGGTCCATGTGATAAGTAGAAAATTTCCTCTACACGCTTCTCTTATGCATTAACTTCTCCGTGTCCAATTTACGAGCAAATTTGACAGTTATACTAGGAACCTTGTTAGTGTCGCTCTCTTACCCATTCTATGGCAAGAATCAGTCAACAAGCTCACTGGCAATGGGGTAGTTGAGTGCAGCCCCAATTTTCTTTTCAACTAGAAGGACATTCTTGTTGGGCTCTTGAGGTATTACAAACATTTCAGGGAAGTTATAACAAGCACGTTTAACACAATCCTCAACATGACTTGTTAACAAGGCAACACGTTGTTTTTATCTCGCGTTTTCTACAGTTATTAATACAATATAAACATTTCCCGATATAGTTGTCAATAATTTCCAGATATTGATTCAGTCGGGAGCACTGATCCTCCAGTAAATTTTTATTATCGTCCATTATTTGGTGCACGAACGCAAATGAAGCATTTAGGTCCGCTTCAATCCTTTCATGGTCTTTCATAGCATCCTCCAGCATTGTAATGACGTGAGATAAATCACTTGATTTGGAATATAAAACAAACATGGAGCGTCGTCTCACTGCAGAACAGGGTTGGTAGCGCCAGATTTGCTTATCAGTAGTTACATAAGACTTCCTTGGAAGTATTCACAATTGGCGAGAAACGTGATCTTTTTATCAGTGCACACGATTTTTACCTGGTGACTTAAAACAGGTGCCACACTCACTTATGATGAAAAGCGGTGAAATCCGACCCCCGAAATTGATTAACCACAGGAATATATAAAAGCTCATGAGAAGCAATAATGTTCATAATACTTTTCAACATCTTATGTCAAACACGGACACTAGAAGACTTAAACTAATCCCATTCCTATGGGACTTGCCCTTCACTGTTCACCTAACTGCCGAATACGTCTACATCACTCAATGACAGGGACATGATTGAATAAATTCGTTCAGCTAACGATAGCACTGCGGTCGAATGTATGATTTTAAATAAAAATATATGTTTTCATAGAGAAAATGCTATTTGCGTGTCGTTCTTTTTGGACTTATGCCACTGGCGGCTGTCCGCAAAAGCTTAAAAATGAATTCAACAGAATTGAAATGAAATCGCTAAATAAACTGAATCAAATGAAGATAGTGATAGCATGCCAAGAGCAATCCTACAAAATATTTTATTCCAAGAAGTTTAGTATTGAATCGATTGAACCAGCGAGATATGTCAAAGTGAGTCCCTAGCTCACGTTCGTGACTTCAAATAAGTACCTATATTCATTCTTGACTTTAATGCCAAACTCCACATTCATTCTCCGCCAGTACAGCAAACGCTGCAACAACCAAATTGCAGGTTGTTTACACAATTGTAAATAATTTGAAGGGAAAACTAACGAAGGTTTGGAAAAAAACCAAACCTAATGAAGCCTCAAACGTTTCCTAATAGATAAATTCACGACTCTCAATAACCACTTTGAAACCGGAAAGGACCAAATTAAATTTCCCCTGTCGGTTATTCCAGAATAATTAAATTCAACTGGAGAGACTTGAGGTGTGTTTTACACTTGTTGGTCAATGCTGGCGAGTGTGTTTTTTTAAATTATTGAACCATAGAAAAAGTTAAGAGACCTTATAATACGGTGTTTAATGCAGCCAGAATTTCCTTTCATGATTGGCGCAATGGTTCATCACGGTCAACTACACGCGAATGGATGAAGCTTTGACAAATTAAATACAGCTCAGAGTCACTTCCCGCAGCGATCCCGATGGAATAATTGGGGAAATTTGATTTCAAGAGCTAATTGGATTTTCCATCAATCGAATACTGCGCGTCAGTTGCGACACCGGAGACCTTATTTGGTCAGCGCTATTATAGTTGACAGCGTTTTAATGTTCACTGTGTCATAATTTGCGTCAATTATTCAATGGCATGCATTCTTTCATTTTTATCACATAGTCACACTACTTCTAAAGTTATTATTAAACCAAATTTCATGATCAGCTCGGACATCGCGCCTGTGACAGGAAGGTTAGATAATATCTGTTTAAAATTCTAGTATTGTAAAACCACTTTGGATACGCTCTTCCATCCGTAACGACCTCTTAAATCAGTCTAAATATTGTGGCATCATTGCAATAATCAAACTTAAACCTAATATAACATTGATGTTAATTATATATCAGTTAATAAAAAGGGTGAACAAATCGTTATAAAACTGGGGCTAAATTCAATTTGAAATTCTTTATATTTTCAATTCCTACTTTCTTCATATTTTTCTTACATTTTTCTCTTTCCATGCTACCGAGCCATTAAAAATTATTTTCATGAATTTTACGCAGTTTTGGTGATTATACTGGAATATTTATTGTGAAAGATCATATAAATATTATAAATACTCCAATGCATTTTCCATGTTTCTTATTACCGTTACCATTGAGGTTTTCCACCTTGTTGCGCCCGAGATAACAAAGTCTTTCGTCTATGCGTCGTTGGATTTTTGCGCTGGTCCTCAATAATCATGTAAAATTTTTGGAGAATCCCATATTAACATTTGATGTATGATTTTTCAAACGTGTTTACCCGATTTCTATGATTTGCAGACGCGAGAATTTTTGTCGTAGTTCACACTTACCCAGGTGAATGTTTTTCACTTCTCATGTATCCAATTCTTACAGGTCTCATTTCTCAAAGGTTTTCTTTCAGCAACTTTTTTTTCTTCTGATATACCAAAAACTGACGCAGACGTGTAATGAAAACCTTTCCACGTTTGTGTGCTCGATTGTCCGTCCATCTGTTTGAAGGATAAGTGAGTGTGGAGGTGTGTGCGTGTCTGTGTTTCGTTGGGTCATTTCATCCGGGCCTTCTCGTCCCTCCGAAGACGTGATTCGCTCCTTCCATTCGACTGCCAATTAGCAGACCTCGCTCTCAACCATACCTCTTCGTCCTTTTCTCGCAGATCTCCAGAGAAAGACCCTGCTCAACCCCTTTCCACTCCTCCGGTTGCCCTTAACTTCTCCTCTCCCTTAATCCAGCGGATTCCTGCGGATTACATACCTCTCCATTCATTCCCGTTTTCCTCCGTGCTCCCCCTTATATATACTCACAAACACCCCCACATACCACTCTCTCTTTTGTCTCATCACCGTCTCTCCCTCTTCATCTTCTTCTTCCATTCCATCATTCTATTGCAGACCCTTCAACCTCTCTCCATCTCTTTTCTTCCTCAAGCTTAATCTCTTTCGCGTATTAGTACATTTAATTCTCTCTACTGGACACCAATGCATTCTTCTCGGGATATGCAAGTGATCACCTAACTTGAAATCAGGCATCCCAAGCTGTGCACTGAGCTGTTAGAAGGAGCAAGCGTGCGTGGCTGTAAACACATGGGCTTGCTTATTTTCTAATAAGTCTTATAGTTATAATGGTGTTTTCATCCCCGGTCCGTACAGTTAATAGGTTGAGTGAATGAGTGAGTTTCTGATCCGAGATTCTTGAGACCTTGGAGGTATCCATTTAGTTTATTTGTTGAAAAATACTCAATCATGAAATATTTTCTGGTTTTTAACCCCATACACGCATGATCTAAATCAGCCAAAGACTAGTTACTACTGGAAATATTAGTAAACTAATTCAAAATTATAATTCTCATGAAATATAAGGAAATGTATAAGTGATGGTTTCTCGGATTTCACACCGGGTAAGATTATTTAAATGGATCAAAGTTTCTATGATTGACTTAGCCATCGAAACGTTGATCCATTTAAATAATATTACCCGGTGTGAAACCCGAGAAACCTTCACATACATAATTCGCCGGTAAAAATTTAAATCCTTTAAGGAAATGCATCTTTTGGTGGTATGTTAAGTTACGAAAGTGAATTAGGAAAGTCGATTCAAGCTGTTTAACTCAATTAGAGGAGAGAGGACCTTCCCTCTAGTTGATGATAGGTTCAGGATCAGGAAGGGGAGATCAACTGGGGATGCAAATGCATTAATATTAACTTTGTATTAGAGGAATTTGAATAAGGATATGTTTTCTTGTTCTGCTGACTACGAGAGGGTGTTTTACTGAGTAGATTTGGAGAAGATAAGGAAATAGCTAATAATCGTTGGTGTACATAGGGGTCTCAAGTGACTGATAAAGAGCCGATACATTTCCCAGACTGCGTACGTAAGAAATGCCGATTTAAAATACGAGTGTACAACGATAGGGAGAGGAGTGAAACAGGGCTATATACAGTTATCGTCACTTTATCAACGTTAGTGCGGAAAATGTTATTAGAGGCATGGAAGGGAGGAGAGAAATTAATAGAGAGAGAGAGAGAGAGAGAAACTTTAGAATTCAATTACGTTAGGGTAAGTCGCACCGTTAATGGTTACTTGAAAATTTTATGCTTGAGTTTTAATAATAAAACGCACAAAATATTGAAATAATAGTCACTCATAATACCTGGAAACATCATTAATTTCTTTTTTGTTAGTACAAAAATATAAAAATAGCTGTTTTAGGCTGGATCTGGTGTAAGTTATCGACATTCATTATGAATACAAAAAGGTAAATAAATAAAGAACTCTACATAAAATATTTTAGGACTTATAGCCAAAGATTACCGATTGGAACATTCATTGGCCTCCTCTCACATCGGACATCCGACATCATACTGATTGCCCACATGTTTTTTCTTTCCCAAACGTTTCATTGTTGTACACATTTTTGACCCATCAGCTAATAAAACTCGACCTGTTTACAGACAAATTTGAAACCCAGTTTCGTCTCCATTAAAAACTCCTGATGAGTCAGTCAATACTTGCTCCAATTTTTTCTCCCTCACGTAATCTTTAACCTCAAAATCCATTTCCCTATGTCAGTCTCTGAGACACATGAATTAACTGAAGTTACCGGTTCTCTCCACTATTTCCGGATGTCGCCTCAGAAAATCCTGGAATGAATAGGAGGAAAGAAAAGTTTGTACAGTTTTTGTGCCAAAGGTAGCTACTGATATAATGGTTTGATTAAAGTAAGACATATCTTGGATGCTTTCGAGAAATAATTTTTTCAATCCGCATATCATACTTTGACTAATTATCAGCAGAATATTGAAATAAAGCCATTTTTCACCTAGAAACATTCATTTTCATTTCAGGAGGCTAATAAAGAATAATTTCTTTGCACTTACGTTAAATAAAAAATCTCATTTTTGTGAGTGAGAATGATCAACTCGCACTTCTATTCACCTCAAGAGTAGCTGTGCAAAAACCACTTTGTGCTCTGTGAGTAAAATTCAAATAAATTGACAGTAAATGGAACCATGTATTTTGGTTTAAAAAAATTCCTTTCTGATATTACAATACTTCAGTGATCCCCATAATTTAAGCATTCAAGCCCTTGAGTTGTTGCGCTATGTCTAAGGAGCCTCTTAGGAATTAATATAACCTTGCAAGATCTTCTGACATTCTCCGACACTGAGTCTCCCATACCACCACCAATATTCATAAAAATTTGAAAGTTGTAGTAAAAATTCTGTATCTTAACTAAGTTCGATTTGAGATGGCAACAAATTGAGGACAATGAATTATCATTTCCTCTCCATATTAGGTGGCATTAAGTTCTGTCGAATTACAAGTTATTTGTTAACCGTTAGACTGCTGTGCTATGAATATGAAATAGCATAATAAAAGAGTGAGTGTATATATTAGGTAAACAAAGACTAATGTCAAACATCATTTTCTAACGGTGACCCATGAAGATTCGAATCGTCCATTTGGAATTAGGCAGTCATACTCCGAAACAATGTCATCACATATATACCATACGAAGAAATACTTTATTTTTGCAGCTTAATGTAGCACAACGGAAAGTCACTCAATAGCCATCCAGGAAACTATTTTTCAGTCTTTACAAACTTCAAGATCGTCCTCCTGAAAATGTGATCCTTTTGAGATGTGACGGTCTTTTTCCACGGAACAGTATGCTGTTTTCGCATATATTTCACCAGCCACAGAGATCTTACATGATATTAACATAAAACGTTTCCAACTTTTAGATTAAATACTAGCTCGTTACCTTCAGTCATCCGTCTCCAGAACGATTCCTTCAATGAATTAGGTTGTGGGTGCGTAATAAAGAACTCCTGTATAGAAGAAATGTTTTTTTTTTCCTTTTTTGGGAATGCCCTTTCTTGCCAGTTATTTTTTCCACCTAAAAAATAACATTGTAAAGTTAAAATGGGGTTGAAATTTGATATTATAACCGGTAGGCGGTGGGTATGATTAACAAACCAGCGTTATTCATTGGATAGCACTGGTGATGGTCCGCAAGTATCTTTGTACTCAGGATTCATTAATTTAAAATGTAGGCTTGATCTTGGGACTCCATATATTTTGCAGCTGATCTAAGGGAAACTCCATCGAATTCCATTTCTCGCAATGCGGATTACATAGCCAGGGAGTTATAATTAGCAAGTACCGGCATTCTTGTCGTCACAAAGCTAGCTATGTTATTACATTGATAAAAACTGGTTATGAAGGGTTTGGTCAGGAATAAGTAGACGCCGTTGCCAATGTTTCGATTTGTTTATAAATCTTCATCAGGCCTATATAAAAGGAACATACCAATAATTTACACTTATTTACAGGATTCAGTAGGCAAAACTAACATGTCTTTTTATACAACAATGATTTTTAATACAGCAGCAATACCGGGGTTTAAAAATGTATGTTGGGTTCATGGCTGTATTTAAAATTATTATAGTATAATAAGACATGATGGTTTTGCCTACTGAATCCTGTTAAGACGTGTACATAATTGGTAGGTTCCTTTTATATAGCCCTAATGAAGATTTATAAATAAATCGAACCGTTGGCAACGGCGTCTACTTATTCCTGACCAAACCCTCAATAACCAGCTTATATCAATGGATTTACTGTGGTTAAAAACTATGATGACATATGTTATTTCAGTTATTGGCCGGATGAGTTACAGTTTTTGGCCCGGCGGCCAATAACTGTTTACTCTGTTCAAAAATGTATATGGAGTGAAATCATTCAAAAATGATGAGCAGGAAGAATAATTAAGGTAAAACCTGAGTCGTTGTGAACATTTTGTATAATATAGTTTTTAGCTGGGGTAGCCAATAACTGAATATGGAGCAAATTACAATTAGTTATTGGTCACCGTTAGTTTGGACCAATTGATATTGTAAGCAACAATAATTTCAAAGATACTTACCCAAGTAGTTTCTTGATATCTCATAAATGGCCTCATAAATTAGAAAGAAATCAGTCCCATTCGTGATATCTACGTGCTGCGCGATTATGTTGCGCTACTGTATCCTTTAGGAATGTCTTTATTCATTTAAATTCCACGGTACATTTTTTCAACGAAACATGCTACCTTATAATTTTATTCGTACATTTTACAGAAAAGTCGATAGTGTCAACTGGTATCCATGGAATATTATAATTTATTATTATTAAATATTTCATAGATAATTGTTTCAATTTTTTATCTCTCCAAGAGAATTAATTATCAATATTTACTGTGAAATTTTGTTCAAGATTTACATAAGTAAAATGTAATAATTAATGAAAAGGTTAAATAGTTGGACAACATGGGATACGGGTACTAAAAATATATTTTTGTAGTTAGAGAATGAATAAAATAAGAAGCAGTTCCTCACATCTCCCTGTAATCAAGTTATTAATTAAATAAAAATATTAAATTGCGGGCTTCACATGCATCCAAATTTTTCCAATTTATACAAAACAATTAGAGGCGATGAGTGGAATTCACCATTTATCATTTTTAATTTTTTATTTCATATTTGCTTTTAGTGACCCCTTAACATATAGGTTCAGATTATTATTTGATTTTAACGAAATATCGTATTTTGACCACCTTATAGACCGCTGTGCGTCGGGGTGGAGGGGAGAGGTCGAAGGGTGGCGCCAGAAGGTGGGTCGCCAATGAAAGTACTGATGTTATTTATTTATTTTATTTTACTAAAACGTAAAAAGTACACACACAGCATCGCTGCCAGTTTATAGTGGTACATTAAAACAGAACATGAAACGATACGCACAAACAAACATAAACGAAAAAAGGTTAAAAAAAAGATACATAACTGCAAGAATGGAAGGGAGAGAACAGTGTTCTGAGAGAGATGAGAAAGAACGCGGCTGGTAAATGTGCTGAAAGAGAGTGAAAGCAGATCAATGTGACCAGGAAATAAGTTTAAAAAGGATGGTAGGCTAGGGATGAATGGGAGGTGTTCGGGGATGTGTATTGGTTGATGCGGTGAAGCATGGCGGAAATCACTATCGGTCCGTAATGAGGGCAGCGTTGTAATTTTGGCACTGTGGATGGACACTAAGTCGGCATTATTAAGTGGAGGGAAGGGATAGTGGGAAAGTGAAGAGTCAGTGAGAGAGTGCGAAGGTGGGAGAGATGAAGAGGAAGGAAATGAGAAGGGAACAAACTTTGAATGACGTTGAGGCCTGGGAAGCTGACGGAGGCAAAGACATGCTGAGAGATGAAAGCGAGGTGAGGACGCTAAGGGAGCATTAACGGGGAGAGATAGGGGTCGGAGGTCACAAGCCAAAAGGGGGAAGCATACGAGGAACACGGACAGGATATTACAAACGGACAGGAACTTAGAGAAGTTCAGGAAGCCCGGAAATGTAACGTGTTCGTGCGACCGACATGCAGCGACATTGGTAAGTTAGATGGACAAAAAAAATCATCGGAGTAATTGACATAGCAAGAAAATGAGTATATGAAATTTAAGTTAAAATGAAGAGAGCTTAAATTTTTTTAAATTGAATTTAAAGTTTAATATTTTAGGACAGAATTATTTGATTCGGAGATAGTGAAAAGTACACTGGGAAGGATAATGTAAGATTTGTGTGTATGTACGAACTCTTTGTGCGATTGGTTTGCATTTCCAAGGTTAATATTTTATATCTTGATAAGGATTGGATTTGCATTTTTTTGTAAGTGCAAATTTAATTGACCATCTACGGATATTCAAAAGTCAGCTTGATTAATTTTCTCCTGGATAACTCATACCTATTGTGCGAAAATGGACGCAGGAAGGTTAATGATATGGTTTTCGATATTACTGAAGTAATTAGCAGAATCATACGCGCAAATGATAAGCAGAATATCCGCCACGAAGAGCTCATCAGGGACGTGTGAATGCACTGCAGGCTTTCAGACAAATCATAGGATAACTAGGACGCGCACAGGATGGAGTAGCAGGGTTATTTTCAGGAGCGGAGAGCGAAGAGTGGGGGGAGAGAGGAAAGGGGAGGGGGAGGGGTAGGAGCCGGAAGAGGGGGCCGTATCACAGGAAGATACTCGAGTGAAGATTTTCCTTGAACAACACTCAAACTCATTTCATCTTCTACATTGGTAATACGTGACTTCACTTGAGTGACGATACTCCTCAGACCCCTCTCAAAAACTAATGATCTTTGTTGAACACTCCACTGCCCACTAAAATTGAGAGTACTATTTCAATGTCCTTTGCTATCTTCTCACGTATTTGAAATGAAATATTGGTCGTAAAACTTTTTCTAATCATACATTTCTATTTCAGATCTTTAAGTACCTGGTGTAAGTTCTTATTACTCTATGGTAATACCTACTACTGGTTGGCAATTGGACTGCTCTGAATGAAATTCGTAGTGCCAATCGCCATAATTTTTTAAAAAGTGCACTCCCTCCGAAGTTATCTCGTCTTATTATTTAAAACACTACATTTTATGAGGTATTAGCATGGTTAGTGAATTCATAGTTCCACAATCACTACGCAGATATTTATTTGAAACGTTAGAATATATTTATAAATCAATTTGTGCCGATATAATCCACTCAGGTATTCATAGAAATGCTTAAACCTTTTTTGAATGCATATTTGTTTTGGCGACTCTAACATTTATCCATCACCAAATTACGACATTAATACAAAAATATTTTCGATTTGAAGGCCACCGTGTTTTGATTTAATTTTGAACCCCTCATGGCTATTATTTTAAATAATTTCTCCTATTGGGAATGTCTTGTGTTTCCTCACATTAAATATCAGAGGCAGAAGAGTACCAGTCGTGAGAGATTACATTTTTGGCAAGTAATAATTCTTAGGAAGTTTGTTAATTATTCGATTCATAACAGGACTTTTTCTGGCTCCATTCAAGATAAAGAAGCAACAAAGAAAATTAATTGGTTTACCACCTGTAGGAAATCGAATGACATCTTATTTCAGCACATTTAATATTCCTTTGAATTTCTGTAATTTCTCTCATTGATTCATTTTCCACTGTAATTCCTCCGCACTCATATCAAGTATCACTTCCTCCAAGTGTCTGTTTTTACACCCGTGCAAATAATGACCACAGCAATCGTTTTCGGAGAGTAATTTTCCGAACAAATCAATATCTGCTTAACCATATCTGAATCTTAATTTCACCACGGCCCACGATTGGTTCCGCACCCACAGCATTCCGCCCAATCAATTTCATCGAGACAATCACATCGGCGAGAATAATAAATATCCTTCGGTGGACGCAAGCGGCGAGTCACACACAGTTCTGGCTCATAAACTATGGAAAAATTTGGGAATAACTTCAGAAATTTGACAAATGAAAGATAAAGGTTTCCACTACTAGGGTTTAGCGAGTGATTCTTTCATAAAAATCAAGGATATCCCTTGTTCCCCGGTTTATGCTACTGCAATTCAGCTGTAATAATTTTCAGTTTACTGACTCTATGCCTCAGCATAAAGTTCCATGGTAAGTAAGATTCGCATTTCATATTTTATCAATAGTTTAAGATGAAGAAGAAAAAGGTATTTATTGCTCTAGGACATATGTCAACATATATAAAAACATATTTTACTCAATATTCCAAAATATTATTATTAGTTCCATCATTGTAACTATAAATAACATTACAGTCCATCAGTTGCATAGTGATAAATTACAGCATAAAATCACAGATTAAGATGATTACTTTACTAGATGAGTAGGTAAAATGGCAAATACGCGGCCATGACAGTTTGAAGAAATTTATTTCATTTTCAGAATGTTATGCCTACAGATCCAATATCTTTAAATAAAAAACTTACCACAAATTTAACTACACATTCATTTATGAATACAGCAGAAATATTGACTAGTGTGGCCTATTTCTAATTCTGTTAAGCCATCGATTACTTAGAAGGCTCTTTTCCAAAATGAGAATAGATAGTTGTGAATCTGCACGTTTGACTGACACTGATGTCTAACACAGATCCGATGCATATTATTTCACTCTTATTATCAGGCTAAGACACTACCAGCTAAGTTCAGGAGATTGAAGTATCGCGGAAGCGTTAAAACAAAAAATGGGTTCCTAAACTCTACTTTATTATTAATTTGTTGTAAAATAAGGCCGAATGATGAAATTTTACTTTAACCTCACTAAGAGTGCTGCATTTTATAGAGAATATTTTTTATAATTCAAAGCTTTTTTCTTGCTTGTTCTTGTGGATAATACATGTACTATGTGGAAATTAAAACTCATAGAAAAGTTCACGTGTTAGGATTTCTCTGGAGGAATATAATTTGAGTTACATGGAAAAACAAACTTTAAAAATTGGAGCTTTATAAATCATAAACCATTTTATTAACCATTTATTAACTTTGCGTATATCACGGAGAAAAAAGGCTTCAAATATTCTCCTGGCGTAGGTCAAATTTAACAAATTGCAATCATACACTGTAGCTATCGGTGTCTTTGAGATAGTGACCTTGCTTTAACTAATATATTTTGATGCTGGGAGTTTATTTATCAATATACGTTCGTGAAACGATTCCTGAAAGCTAGATATTCTACAAATTGATTAATGATATAAGAAAAAAACAGGATTTATTCGAAATGAAAAGAGGATCTAAGTGGCATAGCAGCGATCAGTACCTTGTTCCCTTGCCTACACATCGATGAGCGTTGATTGGAATGCTGAATAGCTTTGAACTGTTTTAATCCTTTAAACTGTTGCATTGATACTTTTTCCATTTTAAGCAACAGGAATAAAGTCTCCACTTCGAATTTTGGGCATAGTGCCCATTGTATTTATTTTGGTGTCAAAGTGACCAGTGAAGTATGGGAGAATTTTTAGGCTTTTTATAGCAATATTTTACCTAAATGAAGAAAAAATACCTAAATCAGGATAATACTTTTCCTCTGGATTCCATTTAACATATCGCTTAAGAGAGAGAAATTATTTTCCTCACTCAACTCAATTCCCCCAGACTAAAAGTTTGAAGATGACCCCTATGAAGAACACGTAAAAAATCTAGGGGTATTAATGGACAGGAACGTAAATTGGAATGCCCATACTGCATAAATATTAGAAGTAAAAGCTATAAAACTCATCACCAATTATACAAATCCAAAAACCAGTGGCCTACAAACTTCCGAAAATCAATCGTAAATGCGATTATTTTCCCAAATTTTGATTACTGCTGCGGTGTACTACGTAATATTAACAAAGAAGTAAATAATAAGCTCCAGATGACTAAGAATACTAATGTGAGATTTGTATATGATCTGAAACAGTGGGATCATGTTACTGATTCATACAAGAAACTAAAATGGCTTGAAGTTAGAGAAAGACGGCTTTAGTTATCTATTCTCTCCGCCTTCAAAATTTTCAAGTCAACTTTTCCTCCGTACCTCTTCAACTCCTTTATATTAATAAAAGACATCCAACACCGGCTAACAACATCCCATCATTTAGACCAGCAGATCCCACAGCACAAAACTTAAATGTACCACAAATCATACATCGCCACTCTATCAAGAAATTGGAATTCTCACCAAATAGATGTAAAAACATGCAAATCGGTACCTTGTTTTAAAAGAAAATTATTTAATTCCATATTTATGAAAAACTGTTAAAGGAGAAAGTGAAAAAAGATTTAATTGCTGTAACGCTGTATTCAACTTTAATTTTTTGTGCAAACACTTTCTTGTATTTTTTGAGTAATATTATTATAATTATGTATATTTTTGTGTAAACACTATATTGTAAGAATTATTATATATTTTTATTTCATGTTGGGTAAATGTTAATTATGTACTAAAATTAAAAATTTACTAAAGTGTCTGAAAGTCCACTAAGGGTCTACGACAATTAACTTTTTATTTATTTATTAAAAGTTTTGGTCTAATTTGGGAAAAGTTGCTGTTGAGACTCGTACACAGTCGTCTATCAAAACTGTCTGAATATCATGGCATATAGTTTAAGATTTAATACCTTAAATAATTATTATTACTACAGATCGAATGAGTTTCAATAGCTTAGGTAATATTGGGTGTACTTTCTGACTCTCGCAGTCAGCTAAAATTGTGGACTAATTACACAATCGCCAATACAAACTCAAGCCAAGAAATTTAGTCGAGTTCAACAGGAAGATCGATTATTTATAACTATATTCCAATTAAATCAAAGAAAATTTCAGTGCAAGTAGAAAATGGAAACAATTCTCCAACCATTCACTTTCTACTTGTAAATTTCATCCATTAAATTCACAAAAAAAGTTTATTTCTTAAATAAAATATATCTCATTGCGGTTCTGTACGTAATACTATCAATAAGTGTGATATAAATCATCCACGTTCAATTTTGGAAGTATTAAGGAACCAAATTTCCCCTGATGAATAATGCAAGAGAAAGGGACATTATCCTCAAAACCTAGAGACAAAGTTTTCAAACGTAATGCAAATGAATAGTTAGTTCATTCGTGGGAAATGAAATTCTCTTCCTTGCAATTTCTTTGGTTTTAGTTGCAGTAGTCAGGGAATATCTTCCCTGGGAATAAATATTCCCATTCAAAACAGTGAAATGTTAATGAACATTTCATTCACATGAATTCCAAGAAAGGGTAAATAATTTTCTGGCATTCTCTTTTTTTTAGCGATTAATCCAGTGTTTTTTTCACCCTTCTTTTCCTTGGCCCTCCCTCTGTTCCGAAGTTTGAAACTAATCTGATTTTCTGGCTGATCCGTGTACGTCCCCTCCCTCCTCAACGTGGTTCCTCATTTTGGAGGCTTTCTTCATTAAATGTTTTGCAAAGGACATTAATTACTTTTCAAGACTTAATTACGCCCACAATATGCTCTGAGGGTTTGCTTACTGGATTTCATGGACGACGTTCCGAAGGAAGTATGAAGAAACTTACTCGGAAATTACGCCCGTTGTAATCACTGCTGGAAGAAGAACGGTATCTAGTCCAGCGCAATAAGTTTGGAAAGGATTTTCGTGGAAGAGAGACGGATGAAATAATTAAGATCCTGTGGAGCGTACTTTTGTTGTATCTCATAAGGCATTCCTTCCTGAGCCAATTAGACAGGTGAAACGTGGGCGGAGTATTGGGAAATTTCTTACTTTGGGAAATTCTAAATTAAGAATGAAAGCCCAAATAAGCGAACGATAGAGCGACAAGAACTTGTTAAATCTGCGAGTTCCAGGTTAAAATTTTTGATTACATATTTATCATTAACTGAAATATTGTATTGGTAAAACAAAAAAATCTTGAATCAATGGAAACAAGTAATGTAACTCGGCAATATATTACGAGAATTGACTGGTAAGGACTGGACGACTACACGACTGAAAAAACAACAAATAATTATATACTTATGTTATGTACCTTGGGAATAAACGCGGTGGATTGAACAATTTATTGTACGAATAAGTATTGTACTTCGTAGTTGTGAGCAACAGCTTACTATGGGGTTAATATTACTGACCGAAGATAACGTAGTGATGTGGCAGCGTCTTCCTTTGTATGGTGTCATCCATGCATTGATGATGATATAAATCGTACTATTAAAACGATGATTCATCAAAACACGAATTAATCGTGGATATGGAAGACTCACGACACAGGGGGTCCAATTAACCAGTATATATCAACGGTAGGTCCACGGACACTCATACTTTGTATCATAAGGTGTTATTCAAACTACACTCGACCCAATTACTGTATTCTGAGTTGTTCTCACTGATAGGTTGAAAAAATACGAGAGCAGCAACTGGTGCCCTTGATCCCTCAAATCTTGAAAAACACCGAAGAAGATAACAATGAAATACGTGCCTAGGTGACCATTTTCAGCTATCTTCTTTAGAAATAAGAAATTCTGTATCCATTGCATGCATAAGATTGAGCTAAGATGCATAAACCTAAATATTTTGGGAAATAATATTAAAAAACTTCATGAAATAAGATAGCAAACATTCCAAGAATAACTGTCAATATGTTTAAGTTAAGTAAGCCTTCTGAGACTTGAGAAAGGAGGATTGCAGCATCCCTTACAGTTGGGCGGTCGGAAACTTTTCTAATGAACCGTTAATAATTCACGCCGGGTTTCATAACGCCTAATATTGATATAATCATTGAGTGTTGCAATCATGGGGAGGGAAAGGTTAATTGAGATGGTTTTATTGGATGCTCTACATTATAAAATTGGAGGAAGGTTAGAAGAAGGAATGAAGAGAATCGATAAATAAAATAAAAGAATGAATTCAAAATGAATGTTTTCACAAATACGGAACCGATATTTTTTTCATAACTTAGAAGGAACCCGGGATTGCTCATGAAGTAACAGGAGACTCAAAGAGGAGTACAACATAAATAAGGAATTATGCATGGAAATGGCTCTAAGGATCATGCAGAGTTCTCAGTTCACCCTCCAAATTAATTAATCTTCCGTAAAAGATGATTGTTTTGGTAAAAAATTTAACATTTTTTATATTCCGAAGAAAAAGAGAAAAACTACTTTAGGAAGCTTAAAAGAGTAATTCATAATTTGATGTAATATAAATTGATTGATACTTATGACCTTTCAAATTTTCTGAGGTTTTTCGACCATCAAGTGATGTGTGCCAATAAATAACTTCCCTGTTTTTACAAATCTGATTCATTGAGAAGTATCTCTAATTTTTAAGTTGAGATAGACAGGGTATTAAATAAAAATATATGATTGAATAAAATATTGGTTGACTTAAGTTTATATCTTTCAATTGGAAAAACAATTTAACATACAAACGAGCATAGATATTTTGTAAATCATTTATCTTTTATTTATTATAAATAATAATTTTATTAACGAATTATAGAGATATAATACTTTAAATATTTGAGCATGATACTATTCTGTATCCGTTTATACTAGGACCGTGGACATTTTTATCTCCCCGAAACTGTGGGTGAGTGGTAATTATCTCGTAATTTTCTTTTGCCATAATTGGACCATGAACGTATACGTAGTTTCAAAGAAATTAAGGCAGAGCGGAAACTTACGTTCCTTCCCCGTCCTTCTTGGCCAGCATGACTGAAAGGGAGGGGACTTTTCAAGGGCTTATGTTGGTTGAATGTTTTGGTTGAATGAGATGTGCGGAGGGACTACAGGGGAGACAGGCTGGGCCTTGTGGCCGAAGGCGAGAGGTGTTGGGAATGCGCGAGTACGAGAGGCAATGAGGAAAAGAAGTGGGGGAGACAGCCGGGCCTCCGGGGAATAGATATATCAAATGCTCTCACATATTTATCAAGACGAAGTCTCGCTTCCTCTGAAATAAAATTCGCCAGACATTTTCTATATAAACCGAGGGCACCGCATCCAGAGAAAAGTGGCCGGCCTGTGTTGCGTCGTGTGACGGCCTTGAAATATTCGTTTTGGGTCGATTTATCGATTATCAAAATCAGTTCACATGCCAATTTTTCCAAAGTATCGTTCATAAATTGCAGATTGATTGTTTAATAATGTACACATTCAATAGGTTTAGGAGAACGTGTTTGAAATACAAACAAAATTTTAGACAAAGACTTCAACAGTGATTAGAGATTTCAGCACTCTGGAAATAATTAAGCTCCAGCTATATTCCCAATCATAATGACCGTGAACCCAAGGTTCCCCCGCGCATAATACCCTCTTTGAGTTGCATATCTTCCTTGGATAAAAAAAATCACATAGGGAAAGGAACTTACCACTCTATCCCGATGTATGAGTTTTTTAGTATTTGGCCTCAATAGTTACTCTTTAGTGAGATCCTACTACTTTGACTCTACGATTTTGGTGGTGATTTCTTTCAGTACCCCCTTGTAGTCATAAGTAGAGGCAATCACGTTCTTTCAGTTGAAAACACAATTTTTTGGATTTTTACGAAGAGTGTTAATAAAAAAAATAATAAATGTTATTTGGGAAAGTTTAAGGTAATGTTAGCATAAAAAAGATGCTGAAGGATATCCGTTGAAAGAAGGCTTTCTTGCATGCATAAATTCTTAATGAAACGTGGAAATCCCTTTGAGCTGCAAGTATTTATTCGCCGCCACTGGAAGAAATTTATTCGCACAGCTCCTTTGGACATTCTCATTCGACGGAATTATTATAGTTTAATAATTAATTAATATTAAGATCGCTTTGGAATGACAAACGTGTAGATCCATTTGAGCCACTAGTATTTACTTACCGTCACTGGAAGTAATTTATTCGCACGGCTCCTGTGGACTATCTCACTATTTCATCGCTGCAAACGGTGGGAACAAGGAGACGGAGACACCCTTCCCTTCCGCGAGAAGCTGTCACCTGCGGAGGTCCCTTTCCGGCTGAGAGCCTTGGCATGAACCCCCTCTACTCGTTGCTTTTAGGCTTCGACTTGCGAGACAAGAGATATAAAGGAAGCATTTGACGTAATTATCCCGGGAATCGTATTCGGTCTCTGGAAAATGCGGCAGTGGCATAGCAAATGGTTAAGCAAAATTATCAAATGCCACTCACATCAGTGAATGAACAAGAACGGGCTGAGAAGTGAGAAGTACAAACGAAGTGAACGCGATGAGGAAACGGAACGATTTTGGATGAGGAAATAAAGCCTACACAGCTGACTTTGTTTCCTCAACCTGAATCAAAAACATTTTGAGTTTAAAGCACTGTGCAAACTTAAGCCGATTACATGAAAAATGAAAGCGTTCACCAAAATAATATTTGATAAATTAATCTCAGTAGAATAAATAAAAATATTGATTTAAAAATACTAAAATCTAAATCAGAAAAAAACTACACAAATATGGCCTTGTCAGTCTTTCAAAATCCGGAATATTTTGGTATTGATGGTCTTCACCGAGTAGAGTATTATTATTGCCATCACTAACTAAAAGAGGAAAAAATAAGAAAATATATATACGGAATAAACGGACAAACAATAAAAGACACTCAAAGAAAATTCTTCAATTAGAACTAGGTAAATAAATATCTCTTAAATAGCCTTTCTGCATAATTAATAACCACCCGAAGGCCAAGTTTTTAAAAATAAATTTAAGAGTCACATTAATAAAAGAAATTAATATGGATAAAAAATGATAACTTCTTGTACCAGACGTGGGTCCGTCGCGTCGTGCCTCGCTTCTGTGGATTTTTTTCGCACGTCGCTGACGCCGAACTTCAGGTCGGCACGCAATCAGCACGGACTGTAAATTGCTCGTCGAAATGCGATAATTGCCAATCGCTGACAGGCTTGCATCATTTGTCATGCTATCGTATGGCGTGGAATGCCATTCGCTCTCCTCCTGCTCCAATTGGAGGAAATACGCAAATTTTGGAAACACGGAACACTTATTGCGGTGATGCGAAATATTATTAGCGATATAATTTTTATCTAAATTGTTTACATCGATTCCTCATACCTGATTAATAAGCATTAATATACTACTATGCTTGAAGCTAGGGTGATATACCTTACGGTAGGTTGGTGTCAACTACTCCGTATTTGCAGCAAGGGTGTACTGGGATAGGCCAAATGCCATTGTCGAAATTGCCAAAAATACGAAAATGCCATTGACGGCGACAACGTAAACTTTGAACATGATGGAATTCATTCTGGAGTCAGCATCAGAATATGACGATGAAGCAAAATGTAATCGCGATTATATGAGTCATTGGACACCTCTTCAGAATCATTTTTGCTGGATAAGACTGTCCCAATGAGTGCTCCGCAATGATAGCTATACATATAAACCATCGGATTTTGGAGACGCTGGATTAAGTGTCCTACAAACTATTTTACTAACCATAGAAATCAGATTTCAAGGGGATGCCCACATTATTGCCTCCTTCGCTCCTCCTAGCCGGGGTATGCACATAGATTTGAGGAACATGGTTCATTACAGCATCCGAGCCGATTATAGGATCTGAATTCGATGCATTGTGGGGTCGAGGTCCGAATTTTTACAGATAGTTATTTTTACAGTTATCTACGCGCGCCAAAGCATAGTGATATGTAATAACATCTCTCTGTGAAAAGTGCGGGGAAACGATGTGGATGAAGGGGGTTGGCGCGGTGTTTCGCTCAGCGGGGTAATATTTTTTCCTAATGCTCTTTGAATTCGGAAGTTTCTACTTCAAATTAAGAAAAGTATATTTCTGCTGCCATGTTATGGCTGCAAGGATGCAATTATTATTAAAATATATAGGAGGAGATTACCTGGATAGTATTTGGTCTTTGGTGTAGCTTTTTTTAAGAGACAACCAAACCAATGTTATTGCTCTCCCTTCGTTTATTCAGTCATGTAAATATTTCTCAAAAACAGCTATAAAAATAAACAGCTTATTTTCCTAGGAAGAAAAAATATCCAGCCTACGTGTATATCTAGAAGAGCGTAGGCTACCACTTTGCCTAGGACTCATTGAGTGTGTAGTTACCTTTTACATAGGCATTTGAAGTCATCAAAAAGACTCCATTGCCTTTATTTCTCTAATACACACTTGTTATTCGAGTTAAGAGACCCTTTGAACATCTAGCAGTATTAGCGTTCACGTACATGTATAAAAGTGACAAAGGTCACTTTTATACATGTACGACGGGGTCCGGGGTACGACGGGGTCAAAATTATTCGACGGGGTCCGTTTATCAACATTCCTCTCCTTTCGATAATAAGGGAGGTAAAATACATCATTCCCCGTTCTTGAAGGCTTTTTCATTTCAAATCCTTTGATCCTAATTTTAAGAATTTACTGTAGGTTCAAACGTGTCCACTTATTCAAATTATCTTCGCATGATATTCCCTGATGCTTTTTCTACTAAGCTTCGTATTTCATTTTCGTAGGGCTTATTCGTAGCATAATTGCCATATCTGCTGGACATTCCTAAATTGTAGCATAAAACGTTGGTTGTTTAAATAGTTGGTAAATTTCAATAAATAAGCATTCAGGAATTTTTTACCCGAAGAGTAAATATTTGGGTCTCTCCGTCACGATTATCCTTTGTGAAACCAACCACTCAACATTGTATGCATTCATCTACGCGTATCTTTCTCCAGGCAGCATTGCATCGTCTATATTCCCTCAGGCTACCTTCTTGTACTTTTGCTCTATCATTTATCTTGGCGATTCTAACTACCCTTCCACCTCCTCTTTTTCTCCCCATCATACAATTCGTCTCACCTCTTTGCATGCCTTATCGTTCCTACTCGGTCAAAGTCCTCCCTTCCCTCACATTCTCCCATCGCATCCATTTACAGCCTCCCGACCTACCCAATCCCTTACCTTCCTGCACCCACATTGCTCCTTAACTCTACAGCAGACCCTCTGCTCCGCTTTCTCCCAACATTATAGTCCTTCCCTGGCTATAAATCCTCCCTCATGCTTTAATACACTGCTACAGCTTCTCTCTCCCCTAGACTCAATTCTTCATATCCCCTATCTGGCATCCGCAAAGCAAAGGGGTGGAGGGATAATATACATGCATAATATAGGTATATGCAATAACTATTCTTCAGACATTTAGTTGGATTCAAAATCCTATAATAAAAAAAAGTTGCGAATAACCTTTGAATGAAGGCAATAAGTTTTAAACTATTATACACCATAAATATATCAATGCACGATTTAAAATATCTCTAAGATTATGAAAATAGGTGATAGGGAGAAAATAAATAAGGATACTATTTTTGGATGAAGATTTTACTCGAGGTGAAGTAAAAGTGTTTTCCTCCACTTAAAGTAAGCCAAATTTGTGCCTACTATTGCCTTCTTTCCTATGTCAGCTGAAGTTGCCCAAAAATCGTAAGGGATTTTGATACAGACTTACCTTTTCTAAATCATGTTACACTCTGGTATGATTGACATTAATTGATTAACCACGTTCGTTCCACTCGTCTTTTCTTCCCTAATGCACAATTCGATTAGTGCAACTATGATAAATTCCATGATATACTCATTAAAAACAGACTTATCTGGTGCTTATCCTACTATGTTCCCAGTTTTTAAAAATTCAAATTTGTTCTGTTTTCTGATTCACCTTGATATTGTTGAACTATTATTTGAATGAAGAAGTAAAAAGATATTTCTTCAACTATTTTCTGTCGTTTCCCAAATCTGCACCGTAAAAAAATTGGTGTTTTGCAACAAAGTGAAAATAAAAATATTTTAATACTCCGCGTCTACTTATTTCGCAAATATAGCATTCATAACTCACAATTAGCATTTTTTACTGGCTTAAACTAAAACGTTGAACACTGCTTAAGCCATTTCCTTCTTGAACGAATCTTGAGGATGAGTTCATATTCAGTAGCAATTTCCTTATTTCTCAATTGATAATTTAATAATTTACTTTTTAAAGCAGTTTTTACGCCAAACGTTTTAAGCTTAAGCGATTAACCAAAACGATTAAAGATAATTTCCAATGCGCGATGTACTTCTCTCGAGCTTGTACTCCAATATAACACGTCAGCACAAGACCTTCAAGGAGTGGCTTCATTTGGCTACATCAGATCCCTGGCTTGCTAAGCCCCCCTAATGCTCCCCGCTTCCCAGGGTCCTTTTTCCACTCCCACCGTAACTAGGGTCCTCCTCAGCTTAGCCTTAAAGCTGATCCTCCGACTCCACTCATCCCCTCTTTACGTTTTCCCTCCAACCATCCAACCTTACCCAACATCCTCCTTGCCCGACTTCCACCTCGACCACAACCTCTCTCTTTCTCCCCTTTCCGCTGCCTTCCCACCCCAAACTACCTTGGTGCCCACCCTCGGGGGCAAAACGGACGAGGGGTCATCCGTAGACTTCAGTGGGGGTGGAGATAGAGCGAGCAGTGAGGGTATGATAAGAGGGGAAGATCTGGACGACCCTAGGGTCAGAATCTTATGAGGGCTCGATGTAAGAAATGTGCGAGGGGCTTAGGGCTGTCTCTTGGGCGACATACGGTGGATGTAAGGATGGACGGGTAGGGGAGAGAGGGCTTAGAGCATGATACCGGCAGCGCTGCTCCTTCAGGAAGGCAGGCGAAAGTTGTGGGTCCCTTATCGCCCGCGCATCAATGGCTACTTCAGAAGACATAGGCTCGAGGACGAAGGTTTTAAAGGGGCTGAGAGGTGAACGGAGAAGTAAGGAATGGATGATCGAAAGGTAAGTCATTCTTTGTGGGGAAGTCCAAGGGGGAGAGAGGACATTTTGTCTCCTTGGCCAGGAAGTCAGACTTCAATGACGCATGTCAATAATGATTACCAACATTCCTACATTGGCCACTCCCCCAAGAAAACCCCACAGTGGGGAACATTTATTACTGATAATAACAACCTGCATAGTAATGGTCTTAAAAGTACAGGACCAAAAATCAGTGAAAAAATAGCGTTTATATATAAAAATATTTCTTGTCAAAAACCACTCGCGCTCTGCGGCATCAAAACAGTTCATCGGGAATGTGGCATTATCCCGGTCAATGCGAATGACTGACTATGTAGAATTTCGTTAACAGTCTTTTACTACCAAGCCATTAACGTTTTAAAAACGATGGTGAGAGTATTACTGCAACTGAATTATTATTTCTAAGAACACAATTTTTAAATGCAATGCCAAAGGGGCCCTTGAATATATTATCGTATTTGTTTCCTCGTTAATTCCTATACTTTATGTATTTCTCTGGATAAAAAAACATGTCTGTGATACAAAATGAGGTAAACATGAAGACAATGAGCCTATATTAGATGGAGGGGAAAGTTGTATAACTTTGAAAATGTCCATCCTTATTCACAGTAGCAGAAGTAGACTCAGACCAGGGAATCCGTCCCTTCTCTTTCGTTGCTTTTATTTCCGCAGAAAGTCAATGGGGGTCGCCACTTAAACGACCCTTCCCGTCTCACATAATATTATCTTCAGATCGGCCCACTACCTTTGGCTCTCAATACTTCCATGTGATTAGTCATCACCGGTGGCAGAGGAAATCTCACTCTAAGAGTCGCTCCAGTATTACCTTGGGTTGAGGTACCGCAAGGCAATGTATTGGGTCATCCGTCATTTGACCGTACGTAAAAAACAGGCGTCCTCGGTATCCCTCTTCTTTCTTTCTTTAAACAGTCATTCCTCTCACCAACAATTCTTTTTCTTCATAGTTCATCATCCTATTCCTATACATCGCTAGCGCACTTAGTCTAAATCAATTAAATTTTTCATTGCGCTGATTTACCGTTTATCCATACCCCTGTACCTTTACTAAAAACACTGCAGTGTTTTTACTGAAGACATTGGTCAAATGTTTGCCAAAATAAAGATGTTAATAGACTGCAATAGTCCAAATTCTTTATAACACATACCTCTTAACCCATCAATTCATTGAACATTTCACCTGAGAAACATAAGTAAAATGTTTGTAAAAAATATACACTAAACGTGTATAGGAAAGGACTGTTTTCACCATACTTAAATTTTTTGCATACAATCAAAATAAAAAATATATAAGTTATTAAATTTTAAGATATAGGTAACTGCCTAGAATATCATAAAATGGGACGCAATGTCTCAGGTATATCGCGAAACTGGCTTTCTCCTTGACATCTCTTCGCATCGGTCAGAATAATGCATGTAAAAACACATTTCATAGCTGCTGTTGCTTTTGCAGTAATGTCTACGATAAAATAATTGAACAAGCAACAAATCTGATTCAAAGACTGTGATTGAAGTTGTATTGGAATTATGAGTACTACGTGTGGCCACAATTCTGGGTGACTATTAAGGAAAGATATATTCCAACCAATTCCTACGTTAACAACTTGGTCGTGGAGCTTAGTTGAAAGCAAGCCAGGGCTATGATCAGATGAATCATTTGGGTAGGCAACGTAGGAAAATACCTCTTATATGGCAGTGTAGTCAGAAGTAAATGTAAAAGTAATCAATAATATTGCACAGTAGTCAGGCCAAATCATCCGTAAAGGAATTCACTATTTTCCGGAGGGTCAAATTTCGTACCAAAAAGGATGAAAATATATAGTGAGCATAAGCACAGCACTAGAATTTAGGCAACCAACAATCTTTTCCTGAAAAAATAACTTAGCCCGGATTCCAATGTAAGATTCCTTCATATCATTTTCAAATACCATTTCTCGCCCTGTCACTTCCCAGTAATTTGATTTTCTATGAGTGGCTACCAACTTTTCAACCATCATCTTAAAAGTACAATATTGACCTCATAATGGTTAAAATGTTACCCTCATATTCTCGTCTTAGCAAATGTAAAATGAAATACCAAACACCTGTTACCATTAAAAGATTTTATTACCATTGGTCATTGTGCACGAGCTATGATTATTCCAGCATCACCCTTAATCAATTAGTAATTGATCTCTACTTTATCATATGGCATCTTAAAATTAAATTAATTCAGTGATCCCATTATCAAAGTCATTTTGAAACTTAGGTAATGTCTATGAGTGTGGCATTTAAATTAATAAAATTTCAGCTAAAGTTTACAAATTAAAAATAAATGAATGTGTTAGATTATATTTCCTAGTTGATCATTAGCAAAGGAAAAGCATGTGCTCACGTGGAGTGTCTGCGTTCATTATTGCTTCATCAAATTTACGTTTTATGCTTCCGGTATTTGTCCCAATTTTTCTTTCCTGATTTAGTTAGATATTTGATTATTGTCGAATAGACAATGTCTTATAAGACTGCAGAAACACTTTTTTTTGCAAAATACTGAATGGAGACTCAGGTTTTCGTATACAACCGATGCATTTGTTAAGATGCGTTTTTAAAAACTCTGTTCTAAACGCCCACAGTCAAGTTCAAACTATAAAATCAGAAGAAATCAATTATTAACTCATGTTTTACCATTGATGAAATGCCAACCACTCCGAAACGTCAAAGTAAACCTATATCTACTTTTCTTGTACTTTTCAACACTAAATAAATACCAAAATAGTTTCTTTGCGAACTGTTTATTCCAGTCACCACAAAGTCGATGATTATCCCTAGTCCAAGTAACTTTCCCTCTTCGAAGGGAATAAAGCGCTTTCACTCCAAAATTTGATCAACACTTTCATATAATTTCTCTTTATATTTTGGGACGACAACAATTTCCGTAAGAAAGCCGAAAGCACCTGCCCAGCACCCTGACATTGTTTTTGTGAAAAATGAAATGACGACCAAGGCAGAATCTGCGCGTATATGTATTTTCTATTTTAAACTACATGCAAAAGATTTAATCCTAAAATGATTTCAATTTATTTCTTTTCATATATATTCAACCTATTAAAATTTGCCCTCCATTTAAAATCGTCAGCAATACGACTCATTTAATCTTGAAGCTCAGCTGTTTAAAAATATTTGACGGAAACAATCAATTCTATTTTCTTAATGGAAGAAAGTGAATTAGTATAATTAAATTGTCCTTCATGTTTAAATATATGTTGAGGAGTGAATGGCTACCATGTGGGGACGTCACATAACTGATAAGGCATTTCTGATCTCGAGTTTCTTTTACAAACTTCATGTTCTTCTCAAAAGTTCATGATGAACATTTGTAACTTTGCAATATCTTCACCCTTATTTTATTTATTGACCACGGATTGAACTCATTTTCGTCTCTTTAAAGGTGATGCCTTCTTATAAGATGTACCCTTAGGGCAACAGAAAACGAAACGCAATGTCCCAGGTGCATATCAGAAAACTCGCTTTCTCCAATCCAATCACACCGGTCAGTATAATGCATGGTCGAACACATCTCATAAATCACTTTGCTTTTGTAGCAGTACATGATAAAAATTAAGCAAGACTACAAACCTGATTAAAAGGCGCGGGATTAAGTTGCATTGGAATTATGGTTATTTAATTTTTCAAAAAATCTGGTTTAATAAGAGGAACAGACATGCTCTTACCAATACCCACGCAAACACTTGGCTTAGTCGGGGCAGTAAGAAAGGGAATCGCTTGGGTTGAGGACTTGAGGGTAGAGTTTTTTTTTATTTTACCGAGGATCTGCTGGACGGGAGGGGATGGTAACATAAAAATGGTAATATAAACCACTGGAATTTCAGAAACCCACAACGATTTCCTTAAAAAAAACATTTAGCCGGGAGACCAACCTACCTTTCTGTTGATACCATTTTAATGGCATAATGGTGTTGAAATCTTTGATCGGTAAATGAAACAATTGTGAAAATAGTAAAAAGTTGTGATTGTTCATGATGAACGTTGGAAGTTTTCATAATGTGAAGCCTCCAGTTATTTCCTACACTTACTGAAAGTCGTTGTTATTGCTTGCAGCTGACGTATAATTTGAGTTCGTAGTAAAATATGCATGGGAAAGCGTTTGCGTGGACGTTATCCGTGCCGTATCCGAAAATCGAAGACAACACCTTCCGAAGATTCCTCACAAGAGAGGCCCCCGGAGTGCGTAGGTGACGGCGGGGAAGATAGTGAATGGCAAGGATTAGGAATACTCTAGGACAAAAAAATGAGCTCGAGTCATTGTGGGGGTAGGTGCGACCACATCCCCGCATAACCAAACCCTGAGCACAAATAAATGATTGGTAGGGCACGGAGGGCTTGAGAGATATGGTGTGTGGGTGAGTGAGGGAAAGGGTTGGAAGGGTCTGAGAATGAAGAAACCGTGATAGACTTTCGAAGCGCAGGGGTTTGGAAGATGGGCCTCAGAAGTATAATGGGGTGAGTTTATGAGGAGGGGGTTTGATATGATTTGTAATTGAATTTTGAAAATTTACCGAGATATTCTTACATTCAATCGCAGTATTTCGATCTAAGGGAATTATATTTGAAGAAGGATGAACATTTTCCCTGAGTTGCATAACTTCGGTAAAAATAACCTTTATAATTTTCTCCTCTATACCGATCTATAGTCTAATCGTTCTTACTGGCAGAGTAAACCGCTTAATTATTCTCACCACACCATTCAAGCAACACAATACAATAGTATGTAGTTATAATAATATGTTGTATAATGGCATGATGGTCCCTTTTACTACTTGTTGGTAACGGCTTCTCTGTTCACATTATCCAAGTAATCCGAAGCAATTTCTTTCTCTCAACCTGTTTCATACTCTTGTTTACATGATAGGGACAAATATTCTCCAAATTCTTGTGTGTCTATGGTCCATAAAAATTTTCAAATTCATTAGAAAATCACCGAATTCGTATGTTTTAATTTTTCTCATCACACTAATATGTAGAGCGGGCCATATGCGCTTGATTAGGGTACTGCATAAGATAACAGACAATAAAACCTAGCCGCAGGTATTTCGACATGGCTTGGCTTTGGAAACCACATTGTTTGGCAAAATAAAATGCTATTACAATCCACTCAGGAAATAAGGAGAAGCAACGCTAATTGATAAAATGGTTAGATAAATATTGCTCATACTCACGTAATTAGTAAAAGTTTGGTTTGTGAGATCGGAGGCTACCTCTTCCCTATTAAATTTTAATTGGTATGCGTTAAAAGATAAGCACCTTCAAATAGTTTTTTAAAATTTTCTTATCTCAATATGAATTCCCGACATCTAATTTTATAATTAGGTTTTAACGTTGCTGAGCGGGTTAAGTAAATAGTGTTCTCATAATGAGGCTAGAAATAGGTTAATTTGTTCATTTTTATAATGCTTGAATGTGACCATGGCTACTGAGAAGTATCACCAGAGGAAGTATTCAATGCCAGGGCTAGGACTTTGACGATAACTGGCTGATAGGTTTCCCTAAAGCTGTAATCTAACAAGCGTCCCATTATCCATCTTATACTTGTAGGTTTCAATTTTCCCAAATTTCAGAATTACATTCATTATATTTCTTAGGATAAACCAATGGAATATATTAAAATTTTATTGATCCATTCAGAATACAAAGCAATAAACACTGTTTTTTAAATTATGTGAACTGGCTGAACCTGTAAAATTTATAATGTTAACAAAAAAAATTTGTTACTGTTGAAAATACTTGCCAATCCTCACGAAAAAAATAATATTTACGATCCCTATATTTATTTCTCCTGCTTTTTACTGTGACGTGATTAACTGTATACTCTGTATTTGCTCTTAAATGGCTTTCCACAGAGTTTTCAAACAGCTACTATTATTATTATAGAAGTATAAAACATTAAATAATCTTTACCTGCGAGGAGCCAATTCAGTTACGTCTATACCATCAAGGACGAGTGCTCCCGGATGACATAGATGTATGACTCCCAGGATGGGGTAAACGATTCCATCCCAACAACGACCACGCCCAAGCTCACGTCTTCTCCCGCGGGGCTGCAATGCCAACCTCCATGTCAAAATTAATTTCGGCTCAAATAAAATCATTGGGAAGGTTACAGGAGAAGACGTCCAAGCGTAGGGAGTGTAATTGTGGTCCACGAACGTGGCCAGCAAGGTGGCGGAGCGACCCCTTGGCACAAAGAGGAGATCTGACTCGGTTGGGACAGCATTATCCACGGATAAAAGTCACGAGACCTGTGCTACTCCATGGAAACGAGAGAAAAGGACAACGATAGAAATGACAACACACACTTCCGCTTCTCTCGACGGTTACTGACGGTAGTAGTTGCAAATTCTGCCGATAGGGTCTTTCATTGCGGGGTCCCATACCTTTTATCTCAATAATGTCAATTAAAGTGTCCAAATTAAGTACCTTTTCTATGTAAATGGTTTGAGTACTACTGAGATAACAATAAAAGGCCAATAGCAACATTTTTTTTATTCCTGTGGTTGATAACGAAACGCAACAGCTACGGGTATTAATGGAAGCAGAAAAACGAAAGACAATATTATGGATATACCATTGGTAGATTTAATTTACGCAGTTACTCGTATACGCATAATGAATGAGAGAGTAATCCAATTTTCATCCGTTGATAGTGCTCTCGAATTATTTGCAACGTTGCGGTAAAAACCGTAAAGGAACTGAGAATCACACCAAACCAATTACAATTCGTTCTAAGTCAAAATGGACATCGTAGACCGATAAACCGCTGGTATATTTGATGGAAACATTGATTCGGTTCGTATCGGTCAAAAATTACTAATGCGCTGGAATTTGACTGAAGGCCGTCCGCAATATGTACCCGCGTATTTGAGGCTTTCGATTAAAAAACACGGTGACCAAGTATTGTCAGTCCACCATCTTTCATGCATGTTGTGGCGCGCAGCACGCATAGAGAACTCCCGTGGCGGTGGAGAGTGGAATTAATTTCACATTCTTGGCCCGTCTGATTCCATTCAGTGTCCACGCTCGGCACATGCCTTTTCATTCCCAAGAGAGGCCAGAGCCGGACAATGCAATCGGAGGTGCTCTCCAGAGACTGAACACCGTAGCGCGAGAAACAATCAGTTATGAAAGGCATTTGTTTGAGGCCAAGTCACTGGGAAATCCTTCAAATGTATTGGATATAAAACCCTATTGCTTTTGCATTGAAGGAATTAATTCCCGCTGAGGTCGGACAAAATGTAAGAAATAACAGTGAAATCTGAATTTTAAAAAGCACTGTTAAGTGTTCAAGCAACCTGACACGCAGTCACGCGCACAGCATTATAGTTCGCGAATGTCCCCGCTGATTTTCATCTGAAAATGAGTTGTTTTGGTGGCGTAACTGGCAAACTCAGCAGACTGGCTGTTGGAAGATCCGAGTTTGAACCCCGGTTAAGTTCAATTATTTTTCACGGCGAATTCCATCCCTTTACTGCGTATCAATTTGAAAACTTTCATAGTTATTTACAACAAGCCTTAACCAACGGAGCTATCGGCAGAAAATAGAGCTTACAACTGTAAGTAGTATTTTTGAGGGTTACAATTGCATCAATGGTGATGTGAGAGGACATATGAGATGGACGGAATTTAATTACAGGAATACTGGTGACGGAATTTAATTACAGGAATCAAATTAAAACTAAGAACATTCGGTTATGTAGCATAAAATGAAATTTCATCGCAATACAAATATTCGCAAAGTACATACGTGTACATTTCTTGGGTATTACGATTTCGAGAAAACTAACGATGAAAATGAGGTTTCATTCGTTAAAACATAGAATATACAATTAGTGCACAGTAGAGCCATCAATGTAAAGCGTTTTTACAGTAAGTAAATGAAGTTTTAATGAAGAAGTAAAATAATTTGGAGAAAATATTGAAGAAATGACTGAAAAAGCTTTTACTTATTCGTTCTCTTCCATGATATTTCTGAATACCTATATATATTTGTGATACAAAGAGTGTGACATAGTTGTACTATGACGTGGAACACCGCGAAAAAGGGAAGATCTTCCGGATAAAACACCGCAAATTATTATCGAACACAATCATTTTCTCACCCTATAATGAACGTTATAGCATCCTCAAGAAAGCCAATAAACTTTCGTTCAAACATTTATCCTAACATTTTCAGTAAATCCATCTGTCGGACGCAGTTAAATCTTGCTCCATGAAGAGCATGTATTTTTTATCATCTTAAATGGTACCATTATTTTGAGAAATGTAATAATGTCTCAAGTAAAAAGATCAGGTGCATACAAGTATGTATTTGATGCATATCTTTGGAGAAATTGGAATTAACGACAATTTTTATTCTATATTCCTTTTCCAATAAGTTCGGGAAATGCTATCCAAATGCAAATAAAATGTAGAATCTGTTACGCAACTTTTACCTGTCGTATCTCACTCTTCCGTGGTGAGGTCGGGAGAGCAGGAGGACCCCCTTGTCCCCGAGTCCTCATCGAAGAGGAAGAATAAGGAATTTGTGGAACATGCGGAAAATGAACGTTTCCTTCCATTGGAATAGTAGTGTAATCAAATCCAAACCGTTTACCTTAGAATGATTCGCTTTGATAAGTTTATTTCATTTTAGTCGTTATACATCAAATCATTTTAAGCTAGTATACAAAATTTGTAACAATCACATTTTAGCCTGAATTTAGGGAGAAGCATAGGGGAATCCCCCTCAACACATATTCATTATCATTCTTATAGCAATTTCTAGGTATTCAAAAACTTGCTAAATACCATTACTTGTTTCCCTCCAGAATTTACATGATGCCAAGCAAATGTTTAGTTTTTTAATCATCGTCTCCGGGCTCTTTTCCCAATTGAGGCTTTGAATGTCCACTGCAGGTACTGGCTTCCACTTTGAACTATCGTTTGCCCATTCTCCCTTGAGCAGTAATGGGAAGGATTTGGACTTAATTAGTAAAAGACCACAGTTTTAAAACTCGAGAAAATAGATTTTCTTTGATATATTTTCTCCAGGGAGGCGAGGAGGATGGTGATATCGTCAGAGTAGGCTACTCCCAGGCACACTTCTAGCCCAACCCTCTCAAGTTGTCGTAAGACAGGCTCATATGCATTGGCGAAAATTATCATCATAGGAGGGCATTCCTGTATTACCGAGTTCCTTGTGTCGAAGCTTGAGGTTTTAAAGTGCAATATTTACATTTTTGCAGCTATGTTCCTGAGGAAGGCGTTTTACATGAGACGCTTTATTTCACAATCTGATAAATGTACGGATATGCATTGAAAATTCCGTCGTGTATATCGGTGAGTTACAAGAATGCATGCACAAATGAATAAACGACATATGGGAAAATAGCCCCTGCTTTAGTTTCATGCTCCTGTTCTCGCAATTTCTTTACATCAAATTGTGCAATAAAGTGCCTTTCATGTAAAACGGCCTTAATGAAGGCAGTACCCCTCTGTGCCTCATCACAGTTTATCATTAATTTAAAGAAATGGCGGAAATACTTCGCTTCTGCCCCAATACTTCTTATAACATAGCATTATCAGCTGATTGTTGTTCAACGAATGACTGAAGTATACAAATTTCCAATCATTAATTACATTAACAAATGATGTGGTACGCAGTCACGCACACGGGTGCGAAGTTATACACCGAAAACGGTGAAATTCGCCATGAAAAAATCATTTGACTTGACCGGAATCCGAACCCGGATCTCCCAATTGCCGGATTGTCAAGGTGTCGTTCCAGATCGACAATGTTGGTTCATTCTCCGTGACTGTGGCATATCATGCACGACCACGTCTCCTGTGCTACAATGTAAACTGGGGACGATAACATCTTGTTCGTATAAACCCCCGCTGAAATTCGCCTTGAATTAAGTTGGCTTGGTGGTGTAACTGGCTAACACACCCGACCGGCAATTGGGATATCAGGGTTCGAATCCCGGTCAAGTTAAATGATTTTTTTCATGGAGAATTTCACCATCTTCGGTGTATGAAGTATATGAAGAAGTTCTATGGGACTGTATTCCAGCAAAATTAATCGTTAAAATTCTTCGCATTGCGAAATGTCTACCGAGAAGCGAAAACTTCTATGTCCTGCCTTCCCTCCTCTCCGATTTTATATTTCTCCAATTCCCCTTCTGAGACAAAAGGAGTGGCATAAGAATGTGCACTGCCTTTGTCCCCCCTCCTCCTCCTTCTAGTCCCCCAGGTCTCGCTGGTGTTTCCATGCCAGCCGGTGTGCTGTGCTCCACCTCCCTCTTCTTTTCTTTTCCTGCGTGGCGATCTGCCTCCGCTCCCGTCCGCCCCTATCTTCCGTTTGACCATCGCGAATGCTCCCTAGACCCCATTTTCGTTCATCAGATCGGCAGGAATAGGAAGAAACCGCCTCACTCTCTTCCTCCATCCTCACCCTCCTCCGCTTCCTTCTCTTCCCTGTTGGCATCACCACTTCCCCCCTTGTATTCCCTACCCATTCTCCACCGGAGCCCATTTCGGCTGCTGGTGTACGTCTTTCAGTTTTCCTTTTCTTCTTCTCCTCTTTTATGACGGGAATTCCTGCTTCCCTCCTTCCCTCTGGTTGCAAGGAAGGCCATTTTACCGCCAAGTCTCCCCCTCCCGCGGCGGAATCCCTGTTCTGTTTTGTACCCGTAAGCACCTTGTCTAGCTCAAAAAGCCTTCTGCCCCTCTCCAGAAGGTCGCTCTCGATGTCATAAACAACCACATCTTGCCATTGCGTCACGCCTGAGATGCCCAACAACGCCCAATTTCTCGAGAAATCGCGTTTTGCGTGCCCTTCACCGTTGCAATGGGCACACGTTTTCTTTTGCCACTCATATATGATAATGGCCCGATTCCTTCTTATTGTTCAGTAAGAGGGAATGCTCTTCTCAATTGCCATCCCGGTAACCCTCGTTCCCGTCATCACTGGCGCCATTTTGCTCCCGTCCCATGTTTACTCATACACGATGCACTTTCCCGTATTGTGAAAATTCTCTTATGATGTCGCTTGACTCAACTTCGACTGGAAGCCCCATAATTTTCACGTTGACTAGGGATCCAGCGACCGGAACCATGGAATTGAAACGAAGCGGAATGTAACCATTATGCACGCAATTAACATTTGCTTCTTACCCATACAAATCATCTTCCATAGGTCCCACTCTCTTCTTTTCACCGCAAAGCCCACCCCTTCGCCACTACCCTCCCTACCATTCCCCAATCCTCCCCATCTCATCAGCCCATTGGGATTTGGCGGTTAAGCTGAGGTCCCACGAAGCTAACAGGGCGCAAGGCCACTCATGGTCCACTGTGTGTCTAAATGCACCACCTCCGCAAATCTCAGCATCCACATCACCTCAAGCCCCTTTCCTTATCTCCCCACTCCTTCACCGTACAACGTCCTCAACTCTATCTTTGTCTCGCCATCTCTAAACTCCCATCACTTTTTGATGTTTAGCGATTTTTTCATTAGCATCTTCCTCAGTAAATTTTTAAAATTCAAGCATTTTAATTGTAAACTAATTAAGCCTTATACTAATTAATGGATAAAAAATAATAACATTTGAAATCTACTTGACCCATTATACCTATCGCCGCTAGATAAATGATCAATGTTCTTAATAAAGAGCATGGTAACTTTTATAGTTTTCCTTAGTCAGAAACTCAATGACCAAATTCTATACGACCAATGTTGACCAATAGTCAACAACCAAAGGCTTGAGAGGGCATGCTGTTTTCAAACAGTGAATGACATTTAGAGACCTACTTCCGGTTTCAATTACTGCCGTGCATGGAAGTTTATGCTGACTCGATTTTAAATTTTTCTTCCGAATGAGCTTGGATTTTATTTTGATCGCTGTTAGTGATACTCAGGATGGCCGAATGGAGAAGTCCCTTCAGAGTATTCATAAAGGGAGACTTATCCATTTTCTTTGGAACCCAATCTACAAGCATGAAGAGTTCCCTACCCATTTAATACCTCTTCATAAACTCCTCATTCCTGTCCGAGTTTAAACCTTATTTTCCTTTAGGGTAAAAACACTTAATTTTATCCGACAGTCCTTATCCTTATTTTTTCCTAGAGGGTAGACTTGAACCTAAGGAATTGAAAAAAAATGACAGGGGCTGGTTTCTTTCTTCTGACATTTTCACTCAATCTTCTCAAAACTGCTAGACCGAAAAAACGATTGAATGTTTGACCTCGTGAGGTGAGAATTTGCAGATGAAAATCCATGGAACGAAAGTAAAAAGTTGACATAGCGTCAATATTTGATCGAGCTAGACGTAATTTCTTTTGTCTCGTAGAACTTTCGGGTTTCCGTTGTGATGATTGGGCTTTTGTTTCCATGTCTTACCCGCTAGCACATCCTTCGTAGCTTTTAGTGATAGTCTCAAAGAATACATCATCATCGTTTGCCCACACAAGAAGATTCTGGCTGACGTCTTCAAACCAAAGTGGTTTTTGCTCTTCCGTCATTAGCCGGAACTAATAACAAAAAGCCTGAGGCAAAAAAGTCCTTCAATAAATAACAGCTTCAGCTCTACTACGAGTTGATTTAATAAAAACATAGGAAAATAACTTCACTCGTAAAGGTTTTAATCAAAACATTGGGACCAAGCACACGACGCTACGAGGAGAGACAGTCGCGTAATACACGCGGTCCTTGGACTTATTGAACACACATAGTTTTATTAAGTGAAGATTAAATCTCAGCCTCATTGACAAATAAAAACATTTATGTTTAAAACGCAAATAAATTAGTAGAGTCTGAATAGCGCGAAGTAACTTAGTTTTAAAGGGAGTCCTTGTAAATTGCCTAACAATGTACAGGGGAATTAAAAGGCAGCTAATTTTTTGAACACGTTGTTAAAAATACAATTCCCCGCTTAGGATTTGCTGTTCTGATAACGATGTACATTAGAGATAAGGTATTTACTAGTTTTTTATTATCATTATTTATTAACAGCCATTAAGTTGCTTCTAAATCATAATATAATGACATTTTATGGCATTACATTATGATTTTTCTTACGAAGCCCTTTTTATATCTAACAACAATTTTTCGTTGCACAATGCACCAGTCAGTTTTAATACCTAATATATCATACAGTGAATGGCACCTGTGTATTTTTTAATTATTAAAGTACATATTCACAACAATTAACGTGGTGATCACTTCATCCACTTTTGTGATTCTGAGGCAATAAATTAAAAATTAATCTTCATCCAATTTTAGGAGACATTAAGCGATTCATTATGTGGGTGACATCTCTTAAAAGAATTCCTTTTGAAATCCACAGTGATGCCTGACAAGATCCGCGTGCTATCTTGCTGCAAGGGTAGCATACTCTTTGAAGTAAGTAAAGGAAGCATTTGGAAGATGATTGAGGCACTTTGCAGTGAGCGGCAAAGGGAGTGATGGGGTTGGAGCTGCGGCGAAGGAAAAGTCGTGGGTCGGGAAATCCAGGGCTGCGTTCACGTAACTTTGATGTTTCTCGACATTTCCCACCATGCCCTGCTCCTCGTGCAATCACGCTTCTCTTGACGCCTCTTCCACCTATTACCCCGTACCTCTATGCATGAATCCATTTCCTTCCCTTAACACTTCCACACATTACACCCGGCTGTGTTCAATTAACGCTGTTTTGCTCTCGTCAGACTCCAAGCTCTATCCTATCTATTTTAAGGCCGTTTTTTAAACGACGAGGATCGCTATCATGGAATGGCGAGGATCGTACCGAAGCAAACATCGTGAGAATGGAGGACATTCTTTCAGAAGCTCGGCGAATTATTTAACTGGTGGTAACAGTGCTCTCGAGCAAAACTCATATTCATATCCACCGAGAAATTTATAATGAGAAGAAATGAAAAGCAATGAGGATACTGGTTGAATTTGAATACCCTGAAATTTTGAGATGGTTATGTTGCATTGGTTCAACATTCAGATATATTGAACCATAAAAATCGAGGTATGAATTTCACAAATCGTTCCCGAATGAGGCTATCACGACTTTTTAATTGTTATAAATGGAGTTTAAAGTATAGATTAGATCATCAAGTAAGTCTTAAGTATCATTATTTGCAATTGCTACATCAAAATAAGAATGATATTAATAAAAAATTAACGATTAATTCTCCCATTATTATGAATAATATTCAGCAAGCCGTTCAAAGAACTTTCTTCATCACAATGACTTATCCTTGCGTTATAAGCTGTAGTAGTAGATGAGGTATGTATGGTTTAAGGCCTCATAATGGAACGGGAAAAATACCTCATTATGTACAAGTATTACAATAATTTAACCATTCGTTTAAATCAGTTATTTGCCTAGACTTGCAAGTGTAGTGCGACATACCTACCGGTAATCAGCAGTTTGCTAATATGATTAGCACTGTTCTAGCAGTAATTTGTAATATCTATAAACAAATGAATATGGTTGCTATTAAAATAGGAATTATTTGACTGAAAACTTTATTTCAACCTTTTTGCATGAGTATTACCATTCATTATGTAAATTCTTTTGTAAATTGAGTGCATGGGTAATTTTAATGACTAAATTTACACCACTTTTAGCATGAGTGATGTAATTTTAATAACTAGAATTACACCACTTTTGACATGAAGGTATAGAGTTAACATATCAAATTGTAGAACAGGCCATTATTGACTCTTATCTCAAAAAACAAACTGATCTTTGTAGTTGATTATAACTCAGGGATTTTAATTTCGGTGACTCTCAATGAAAATATTAATGGTATGATCATCAAAGTCTATACATATTTGTAGCAGCAGCCACTAATGTGATTATAGTTAAATAAAATTGAATATTACTACCTTTACAAGTAAAATATATTCTTTGTTGCTCAACATTTTCCAAAATATTTGTTATTTGCCAAAAACGTCTGTTTTTATTCCTAGCTCTCACATCACTATGTCCGGTTAAATAATTACGGTCAATTAACTCAAAACTCTTGAATTTACTAGAAGGCATGAGTGATAGCACGTGGATATGTAATCAGCGTGTTCATGCAACGTGGAACAAGAAGTGGTTTTAGTCACGACCTCACCTAGCAGGAGGCGAAACACAGCAAAACACTACAACACCCCAAGCAACCAAATTATATTAAAAAAGGCAGGAGTTATCCGGGGGAAAGTAAAACTCACCTCCCACCCAGCTCATAACTTTTTTTATTTTTATTCCCTTCTTTTTTTAGTCTTTGGCATGGCAGTCGGAAAAGAGCCACGTGACTTCGCGACACGCCGCTGTGATGGGAGAATAAGGATAAAAGGTGTACCGAAGGCTTTTCTCTTTCATTTCTCCTCTGGCCAACAAACCCGTCCTCACACTTATGATTTCTACCCGAAAGTAATCTGAATAATCGAAGGCATATCCGAAAAACCATTTAGCAGCATTTGAAAGGTCATTATTTAATTGATTAATTAGCGTGGAAGGGAGTTGACGAACTTATAAAGGGTTAAAAGCATGAAGCTCTCCAATTCAATTAACGCCACTGAACACGAGTTTCAAAGCCATTATCCTTTCCGGGGTGATTGAATTAATTCTGCCCTTTGAATTTGGCTAAAATAGATTTTAATTGCTGATTTTATTTTAAAAATAAATGGAATGCGTTGAGTAAGTACTATGGGGTTTATACGTGCACATCTCACTCAGAGGTTGTGCTCACTAGGAGGGAAATTGAGATTTGAACAGCTTCACTGTCATGGAAATAGTTATCAATCAGCCCGGCGTTCTGCTCATATGGCCCAGAACGCAGTTTAAATACTATGGTATTTCCAATTTATAATTGTCATTATTACAATTAAACTTTAATTTGAAAGTGGCGACCTTAAACCCACCGTGGGTAATTAATTAAACTATTGAGAAAAGAGTCAATTACTTTATTAAATGCATTTTACTCATATTAACCCTTCAGTACGGTCGCCTTCTCCACAAACGTAATTCAGGTCGCTGGGTGTCGGACACCCAGGATATGATTTCTTTGTTTTTGATGGACGTAACTTTTATTTGTCACTAAATTTTGCTTAATATATAATTTTTATGTATTTTTAATGCACAAAAAATAATTTTTATATATTTTGTAGCTTATGTACAATTTATATATTGCATCCAAATCAATAATCCGAAATTTCTACAATCTCCATTCTGGCAGATATTTTGCCCTGGCAATTATCACAATAAATATTTGAATGTTCTTGACACACCTGAATATCACAGAATAAACACTTGAGACTTAGTTTTCTGATCCTTACCTTTACATGTTGGGCTTCGGAAACATTTTTTCACATAATTCTCAAGATGTTACTCTGTAATGAAACCATGGTCTTGATTAATAAAACTACATGTGGAAAAAGCTATGCTGAAAATTCATCTACCTTTCCTACTTTTCGTTTATTGCTAGGTTAATTCCAACTTTATAGGTTGTAAGAATATATTTGTTGAATCGAGTGTCTATACTTCTTATTGCAGCCAGTTTATCATCTTTCTTTCTTTCTTTGCGATCAAAAATGTTATCAAAACGAATAGCACGCATTAGAGATGAAAACCTGTCAAAACTAATTGTTGCATATATGAGTTCAATTCAGGTGCCATTTGTTGCCCATAAGTAGTATTTTTTATAGTTTTTATGAAGGCCTACCGAATACAAAACTCCAAATTGAGCTCGCTATTCAATGTTGTTCGTTTTCCTGACATTGCGCTTATTTTCGTATATGAATTCTACATTATCAATATAAGGATTGGCACACCCCACAATTTCATCAATAAAAGTAATAAATAACTTCCAACTTTCCAAAGGACATTTTACACTTTAAGAATAATCATTCAATGAGGAAGTCGTATGGAAAATGTTTTCTGAACCTATTCGGACATTTTTGCGAAAAGGTTTTCTTCGCCACACTATTTCATTATCCTCTCCGTAAAACAGTTCGCTATCTCCTTTGGCTATCTCCTTACCACTCTTATCCTGATCAGAGCTCGTGTCGTACCCATTTCTTGGAAACTATCTGCATCTGCATCAGATATATCGTGAATAATGTCCTCCTCTTCTTCCATTTTTTATAACAGTTGAAATATTCTTTCTTGATCCTTTTCAAACGTTTTACGGAAAACTAAAACGATATCTATTTCACATCCTCAGTCATGGAATAATAAGAAATTGGTTATAATTGTAAATTGTGGAATATGGAGGAATCTTTTGATTTTACGTCAAAATATTCTACAAGCGTTATCAATACAAAGCATGCTCATACATTGAGTAACTGTCAAATTGGTGTGGTTTTACTGCAGAAGCTAGTCAGATCCTGAAATCAGCTCTATCTTACACAGTGACACACAGAAAGAGACAGCAAAAAGAGAACATGCTAGCGTGAATGCAACTCAACGATTCAAAAATGTTTTCCGAAATGTTTTCCAGAAAGGTTTTCCAATCTTTACTAATTGTATGTCTACTGCTGGAGAGAAATGGGGAAACTAAATATGAGAAACAGATACAATAAGCGTATCCATATCTCCGTACATTGAATGAGGGCCTTATTACTTGGAAGTAAACCATCTGCCAAAAATATCAACTGTGCTTACTTATTTTCTTCTTGGACTTATATTGGCAATTGGAAAATCTCCAACGTTAGTGCATACTTTGTTTTGATGTCGAAGATCATACGCTTCGAGAGTCTTTTTATCTCTCGACTTCAGTAATAGCATGCGGTGACATACTTATTGCATATCAATTATCAGAAGGGTGTCAAATGCAAAGATTTAGTTTCTCACATGAGTACGGTCGGTGAGTGTCCGACACCTAGAGCTTCAAAAATGTTTTTTTTCTCACCACAGAAAAATAAATGATGCTAAATTTACTTTCAATGTACTCTGTGTACCTAAAAACTCAGCTACTGTCGAGTTGGATACACCAGAGAGGGCGAGATGAAAAATATTACATTTCTAACTCACTCTGGGTGTCTAACACCCAAGCGACCGTACTCGAAGTATAGCGAAAAACGTCCTATACACAAAGAAACGAACAACATGCTTAAATGCATTTGCTAAATGAATGCTTATAATATCCATATTCTCTGAAATACCTCCCGTAAAGCACCCAGAAGTGTCAATCTGTCATTACCCAGGCACGTCAGTTTCCAGACAAATTGTTTTTAGACAGTTTAATAGAATTATTCAACAACATACAGGATATTTCACTGCTCACGGATGAGCCGAAATAAATTAATGAAATAAAAACCTGACTATAGCGATCATAAGTAGTACGATTTTAGCACTTCCTATGCTCTTCTTCCTCAATTGTGGTAAAACTTGAAACACGTCGTGTATTGTCTTACTAATCAGCCTTCGTTGTGGAAAGTTCATTGTTCGCCTTGGGAAGTGAGGGGAGGTTTTCTGAAGGGGAGTGATCTTCTATGTGTCCAATAAACTAGTCCACTGTGCACTTAACTACTAATAATAGAGAGACACTATGAAGGTTTATGGCCACTATATGTCTCTGAGGTAAGAAGAGAAAATATTTGATACATCTCAAGTTCGCACAATCAACTGAGTTAACCCATGTATGCACCATAGTTTTGGCGTCAGGGAAATGCATGCATGCTATTACTCCGCACGCATCCGGGCACTTGTTTGAAATTGCTGCCAGAATCCAGAACAAGGCTCTTGTAGAATCCATTGCGTTCAGATTGTCAGTTGGAATTGGAGTCAGAAGCCAAAGCAACCAATCGCTCAGATGAAAGAGTACCTTTATTACCTCAATTACGTAACTATGGGCCATCAAACACCAAGGCAGGCAGTGCTATACTTTTGTAATACGCAATAGATTTTCAAACAAACCCAAGCTTCTACCTGTCACACATGTATTCATTTCCAATGTTCCAGACTCGTGACCTGTCTCTTCGTCATGGTACGGGATCATTCTTTGGGCCGACCAAAGGCGTATTCAACATAGAATGGAATGTTATTAGGCATTCACCTCTTATTCAAAGTTAAAAGAAATTAAGTTTCGGTTAGGGGTTTCAAGCATTAAACAATTCTCGACATTCGCAGTAGCTTCAAACGAACATATTAAAATGAATGTAAACATTCAAATAATGTTGATACATCGGCCCAATACTTTCATATCTGTAACTGGCTTATTTAGTTTCAACGTAAAACAGGCTTTTTTTCACTCTCTCTGATTCGTAACCATAGGCTACGAGAATATTAATAGGGAAATGACTCCAGCCAAAAATGCCCTTTGATGTCATCTCGATACTATGCGTTAAGTTTTGGAGGTTTGATTAGCGGGCTTTAATGGATAATCAGACATTTGTTAGAATATTTTAAACCGGTCCGCAGTTGATGAATTGAGAAAAAAATAAGTTTTTGAAACTATCAATTACTTGAAAAATAATTTTGAATTACAAGAGAATTTTTCAATTTTAAAGAGAAACCTGAATTATTCTAGTTTAAAAAAAAAGTACGTAAATAAAACTCCTAGCCATGCATGTAGTACTCATATTGGTGGGATACCTATTTTATTTCAAACATTACTCTAGGATGTGATTAGAGATTCCAATCGAGATTTGAAGTGGCTCAATTTATGTTGATAAAGGTCAGATTGCATCAAATGTACACGAAATATAGTTTCAAGGTATTTTGCTCCAAAATGTGGGGGTAGAAATGAAAGAAAAACACCCAATAATTAATGAACTATCATCTATCTAAGATATTGAAACTTTTATGATAAATTAAAAAGTATCAACTCCCTTCAGCTTTTCTTTGCCTTTCGATAATTATATTAAATTCATTGGTTTATACTGAAATTTTAAAAACTACGATTCTACTCTAGAAAAATTATACGGATGTAATATAACGACATTGGAATGGCTAAGCTATTATTTATGACTTGAGGCTGCTTTTCTGTTGTTTAGGCGCTTAATTGCATAGCTTAAAGCAAGGAAATTGCAAGAGCATGATCACCAAATTAGACAAGATGCTATTTTCATATATTTCGTGCGTGTATTTTCGCATTCATTCCAGCTGTTCTTCACTTTATTTGACGCTTTTTTCACTGAAAACCATTTCATAAATCAGACTGTACAACGTTGTTCATGCAAAACGGCTATAAGATAGTCTGCCCGAAAGTTCGTGCCTAACATTCTTATAATCAAATTTTGACTCACGATCCACAGACTATAGAGTTAAGCTGATTCGAATGACTTAAGGTGATTAGAGCTATTTTTGTTCATGCACATATTTGCGTGAAACTTTGCATACGGGTACTTCCTAGTAATATTTATAGATAAAAGTGAAAAAACTGCAAAGTGCCGATTTGGTGTCTTGGCAATTCAATGCTATTTTAATAATTAGGCTTATGGAACATGAAATAGGTATACTTCGAAATAATTCTATTACATATGCAAATATTTTCTCTTAAACGCGAAATAATGTTTTCATGAAATATTATGCTGAGTCAAAAAGCGTATATAAATATTATTTACGATATATTTCGAATACCGAGCCGAAAAACCAAGTAATAACAATTCTTTAATTATGGAGACATTTAAAAAATATAATTTTTGCATCATTTACATTACTGCATATATGGTGGTATCCACTGCGTAAACAGATGTGAAGAGAGTGTAATCTGGTCCGAGAATTCACCGCGCCAGACTCAAAGTAAGCTGCAGTGCCCCACCAAATTTAAGCTGTACTTTATCCCTACTTAATGACCGGGATGTTTCAATAGTTTTCTATCATTCTGTTCACTACAAGTCCGATCCAGCTTTTTGACCTGAATATCTTTGTAAGGCAAACAAACTTTCGACGGAGGACCTCTATTTCACACTTGTATTCACAAGAGCTGAATCAACATTTATCGGCATTGCACATAACATTCCGACACTAAGAGTAAATTATTTTCGCCATCGAATATGCAAGAGGAAGTCACATTGGTCAAACCTAATAACCGGACCGTTCATTTGATGTTTAAAGAGGCAATTAACAGTCCCTTCTGTCCACCATTCATTTGCGCAGGCATGTGAAAAGACTTTTGATTAAAACTTTGTTTGTACTCACAATCATTATAATCCGAATGAAGGAAAAGTATTGATATTATTGTTCCCCAACTGTGGAATAAGTCTGCATTAACTGATGCCGTTTGATGATTTGATTGAATTTATGAGTGGAAAGCCCCGTGATATTTTTGATTAAAACGATACACCGGCACAAGGTACACTGTTGTTTGGCATTTAACGAAGGTTTCAAACTTACACCAGGCACACACTAATATGCGCAAAACTTAACGAAAATTCATGCCATATTGTACGGATAAGTACTTTTTTATTTCTAAGATATGTTTGGGATAGGGTTTTAAAGTACCTATGCTTATATGCAATGGGGTTAAGAAAAATTCAATGATAATCGATGGTGCTGGGGAAAACTCCCTTTAATAGATCATAGTTGGAGTCCTTTGAAGTTAAAACCATGGTTTGAGTTCTAAATGAGTTCATTTAGTTTTGTTTACAGGTTATACAGTGAAATGAATGTACATAGCAAATGAGTGGATGCAAATGATACGGGTAGCAGAAAAATAGACATTCAACGAAGATGGAGTTACATTATAAAAGGTGTCTGATCGAGAAGGGGTGTTTTCTTGTTGTTATTTCACGAGCAAGTGTTGGACTTCAACGCATAAGACTATTCTATTCTTATATTTTCGAGTTTTAAGGTTACAATATTCACAATTTCAATCTCCAAGTGACATTTTTGGAGGAAGTTAAGGGCGGGACTTTGAGAGAGACGTGTGAGAATTAGCAAAGAGATGCTTCGAAGGCGAAGGAGATGGTTGTGGGAGGAGATAGGGAAGAGATGCATGCTTCCGGCGTACCGCTTGTCGAAGCTTTCTTATTCCCCATGCATGCTTACACATAATACCATCACCCATGAAACTTTAGCGATAATTTATCCCGAATCCTCCGCAGTATTAAAAAATGAATCAAAATCAATAAAAGAAAATAAAACTCTTTAACTAGCGGATATCTCTGGCAATTCATTCTTTTCAGACCATCTGACTGTTAAACTGTCTGACTTTCCCTCTTCGCTGATCCATACACCCATTCGAAGGTGCCATAGATACTCGTACCACTAAAAATTTTCAGTGCAAGGTATCTTGTTCACACTCCATCATGTGGGATGTGTGTTCTGTTTTAGATATGAATGGGTACATTCTTTGTCCTAGGAATACCCGGCACATTATATTCCCATATACCACTCAGAATTTGAAATGTAAAATGATCTTCATTACTATGGCTCAGACAGCTATAGCACACATTCATTAAAGTCCGTATTCTATTAACCCTCCGACGATGAATAATCCTTGGTGCGGAGGAGACGGAATTCTCGTGAGAGTTTGTTCCTTTTTAGGGCTTCCACGGTATGTAAGCTACACAATTCATTCACAGGGAGGCCTTGTAAATTATTTACGGATAACTTACTCATGCCACATTTTTTTATTCATTTGCATCATCTGGACACTCCTCCGGAAAATCTTTTAGCATATCCAAACCTACTTAAAGTAGCAACCAGAGAAGGCACAAGAATTCCTAATCTTCCTTCGAAAACTACCCAAAAAATGGTTTACACTGGGAAAACTTCTTTGTTCGACATACGTATTTGAGCCTTCCATTATAATGTTTAAAAGCCTCAATTATAGCACCAACCTTACCAAAATTCCACTCTGTTTTCTCTACCCATTGGCCATTCCCTTAAGATTGACGAGTAAGCAGGGGGAAGCGCGTGGAGACCGGCAGATTTGATCGCCATGTCACGGAAATGGACTGGGAAGAGGGGACACCACCATCGGTAAGAAGCTGTGATGAGGAAAAGAGGTGAGTAAGTGAAGCCTTATTGGGGGGATGGAGCGTGAGTGGGAAGGGGTTAGTGGGGAAGGAGAAGTAGAGGTTAAGGAACGGTTAGATGTAGTCAAAGAGGACCTCCCCACTTTGATAAAAAGAGAAGAGTCGGTTGTGAAGTTCCGGAGAGTTTCTGTGAAATGAGGGAAGTATTATAAACAGGAGGCGAAATGTAGGAGAAATGTGTCTTGCTGGGGGTTGAGAGGCTCGGGAGATATTTGAGGGCGGAAGGGCACAAAACGATTAACGAGACCAGAATAAAAAATGGTGAAGTGGAGAGATGACTAAGAAAACCCTGGATCTGAGAGAGTCCTTCAAAGTAGAATCACGTTTTAGGATAAAGACCTTTTGTGTGGAGTCGGCCGCACCGAGGACTATTCGTCATGGATTATCGGCCTTTTTTCACTCATTCCATTGCATTGTTAAATGCCTTGAATGTCTCCTATCGAGATTTATGCTGGTAATATTTTTTTTAGATTTTAGCCTTGCACACTATTACAATAAGGAACAAATGCCTAAGGTAACCTTCAACTGAAGGAGCTAAAATTGAAAACTTACCCTGAAAGCTACGTCAATGGATCAGAAACGGTAATTATATATTAAAATTCAGGTAAGTATATTATTAGAAAGTCGTTTAGTTGTTCAATTCCGAATGATATTTTTCATACACTATTTTTAAAATTATTTCTCCAAGATATAAGTGCCACGGTAACTCTGAAGAACGTCCAGAATCAACTTTATAACCTAATACCGTTACTATTCCAATAAGTAATAAGAATAGTTGGATCAAAGGCTTCGGGCATGGTTTAAAGAACTAAATCGCATTTTCAGGATAAATTGCGTGCGTTAGCGTTAGGATGACAAATGTTTTCTCCTCCCTTAAGGCCGTTTTACACGGTACATTTGTTTGTACAAACTCTTCCGTGAACTCTTGCATGAGGCAAAATATATCGTGTAAAGCAGCAAATTGTATGAACGCTTGCGCGAATGTCTCAATGCCTGCACGGGAAATAGAACCTGTTCTAATTTCGTTGAGACAAACGTACAATCTCACGTACATTCGTTTGTACAATATCTTTCTTCGTGTAAAACGGCCTTTAGAGAAGGCGTCTTCAGGTCGAAGTGGAGATGTTGGTTCGTAGCCGGATTATAGCTGTAGGTAGGTATAGGTAGCTGGTAGGTAGGTTGCTCATATTTTTTAAATACATTCTCAATTCGGGTATACGTTTCCATTGGTTAGGGGGTTCATTAGCCTTTTCCATGTTGTTGTTAGTGAATTCACATTCACTCTGTTGAAATTCTCTGGATTGTCCATAATTTCAATGGCCTCGTGAATCACCCTTGGGAAGTATCTTCTTTCCTTCACGATCACCATTGTGTTTCGCAAATACTCATTGTGGCCAGGTTCGTGGCTGTGGAAAGTGAAATCTCCTGATTTCAGGGTTGATTATTTTCAATTCCCCTGATATTTAAACACCTACTTTTATTACATATCTTATTTTAGACGTAAATAATCGCCAAAGAAGTGTGTGTAGTTTGCAGGCAAACTATTTACCTGAGCTACAAATACTATAAGTGACTTATACTCTCTTTTTTTAAGCTATACATGTAGATGGGCTGCGAGTCACAAACTTCTATTTCTGGGAAATTCTCGTTCTACTCCTTCTCGGAACCTTGAGGATCCTCCCCTCCTTGTATATTCCCGGAACCCTCGTTGAAAATTCCCTGGTACACTCCGTGGTGTCGGTTTATTGTCCCTCTAAGACAGGCTCTAACCCCAGAAGTGTTGCGGTTTAAACAATGTGCTTCGATTCTCCTTTGCAATTTCCAAAATCTTTAACCTACGGAAGATGTCAAACGTCCAAGCGTTAAGCATAAATTAGGCTGCGGAAAACCTAGAAAAAACTTTGATACTGATACTCTACACCCTCTTCACGTTACAATTTTCCGTTAACATTTACAACTAAATTTCTACATTGAATACAAAACAGGAAAAATGGATAATTTACAAAAAATATTGATGGTACTACATTATGATAAAAAAATCCTTTTAAATTTTTTTTAATTTATAATATTTAAAAAATACTTTATTTAATACATTCTACGTAATAATTGAGAAGACCATCAATATTCAATTTTTACATAATTCCTCAAAAATTACCGTGGACTACACACTGGGGTCCAGCGGACCCCGAACCATTTTTACTATTTTTTTATGCTGCACTTACCATGTTAATGACTGCGCCCCACACAACAGTGCTAGTTGATTTTTTAAATTGCATATGTAGTTGTAAATTACCTTCTTTTATGCCTAACTAAACGTGTACCTACTCCAGTATATTTTAGTTGAAGTATTTGATATAAAAATGTAAAAAAAACGCTCTTAAGTCACACCTGGAAACAATGCAATGGCTGATGGGTCTTTTCTTAAAATATGAAAAGGATATACCGTGTTTACTCGTGTAAGCCGCACCCTCGTGTATCCCGCGCACCCCCATTTTCGGGTAGGCTCGTTAGGGAAAAAATTGTTTTAATTAGAAAATCAAATTTTTGCCCTTGAGCCAGCATCATTTTTTCATAACATGAATGCACTTTCTTATAGAAATTCTGTGCCAAAGTCAAGTGTTGATGTACATCTTTCTCATGAATTTATCGCGTTACGTTTTAGTATCGTCAAGATACACAGCCCGTTTTATTGTGCATCTTTATCTCCAAACATCACACAGTAATCACAATTGTAGATACAGTCACATCATCCAGCTATAAATATGGCATCTGTTCGAAATGAAATATCCAGCTTAAATAATTGCAGAACTATATACAATTTCAACCCATGATCATTCGATTACGAAAATCCGTCAGCGAATCAACAAATAAAAGCAGAAAGCCGTCCGTAGCTGATAGATGCCTGAAATGTGATACGTTTGGTTCGCGGTCATAGCTGATAAGGGACTCCCAACGGGCAACGCCCCCCCCCCCTCCCCCCTACTTTTGGAAGCCACTCGTGAGGCGTGGGAAAGTGATTAGTGAAATGTGATACTTATGATGAAATGTGATACTGACTCGAGAAAAAATATCACTTTACTCCGACCCCCTAACTATGAGCGCGACGAGGCAAGGGTGGGGAGAGAGAGAGAGAGAGAGAGGTGGGGGGGGGGGGGGGGGAGATGAAGAGGCAGGCCAAGGACGCGCAGCCGTTCGCTGGACTGCCGAAAGTGCCAGCGCTCGGAGTGAAGGCCTGTGGAAAAAAGCGCTGGTCATCCTCTTTGCAGAGTAGGTTTGGCCAAACCAGTCACAAAACATCGCCTTGCCTGTGGTTTTTAATTTAGATTTGACGAAAATCGAACGCGACCGCCGGACACGTAAGCCAGAGGAAGGTCTAAACTGTGCCGACTGCAATGGCGGAATTGTCTTCAAGAATCAAGTGGTATGTCGCCTCCATTTCTTTTCTAACCTCCTTGAAAGCCACCTGGGTAAAAGCGAAACTGGGCGAGTGTAGATAATAACAGATAAGGTGAAGGAGTGATCCTCTCGAGTTACCCCCTTTCTTTCTCAATGAATGAGTCCCGCGCAAATGAATGTCGTCGCGCCCAGAAATAAGGAACGAAGAAATTTTTTCTTGAGGGGTCTTCTGGGAAAAACCGGTTTGGACGCGCCAAATGTTCAGATCTGACTGAGGTATCACCCTAAAATCTGACAGCTTTATTGTTTCCGGCTGAGTGATTGAGAGGGATAGCTGGATGGAAGGACTGCCTGTAAAGCAATTTCCAAATATCCTGGAAAGGATATTTTGCCATTCATCACGATAACCTGAATCGAACCTCGTATTGCCGGTAATAATCATTTGTCATCACAAAACGAATGAGTGAATGGAATCATGCCCCTATCTGATGCGAAGGCACCTTGACACACGGAAGTCAATTTCCATTGAAATGTCAAGAGTAGCAATATCTCCAAACATATCACTACTTGCAGGGCATCTTTCGTTTTCGTCTTACTTCCGAAACATCCGTAAAAATTTATGACGCAAGTAAACAATGAACATTGCAAATTGATATATCGAGATAATATTGTTACAAATCGTCACGGCAAAGAGGGGTAGTACCAATCCGCGAGTTGCTGCACGCCGCACCGTCAGCTGCAATGGCAAAATAACTTATCCGGTGGCGCCAAATTTGAAATTCCTTCACAAGCTTGAATTTTTCGATTGGATATGTATGTTCGTATCTCTGAAAGTTCATAAGTCGGATGTTCGTAAGTCGATGACTTACTGTATTCACTTTGGAGAAACGACAGGAATTAGAGGTAAAATGGTATGCGGCTTACATGAAAATCTGGAGGATTCGTATAAGCCGCGCACCCCCATTTTTTCACCGGCATTTTCGGAAAAAAGGTGTGCGGCTTACACGAGTAAATACGGTACCTATATTTAACGTTTTGCAAAAGTTACTGCAATGTGAACAATTGCTGGGGTCTACTGGACCCAACGTGCACTTCTAGGGAAATGACTCATCAGTATACACTAAATTTCACTCATAAGGATGCACTTGCGAGTTTCGTGAGCTGAAGTTTACTCAAAACTGAACACGTAGACCAGTTAGTTTACGCCCACCAGACTCATTCCCACGTCACCCCTTCACCTATGCCTCCATGTCGGTTACATTAGTGAGTTCAATCGAGTCGCTGAGAATCAACACTCTTTCTAACTGTCACGCAGACGTCGTCAAACTTTCCTGATACTCGTGACATGCTCAACTGTTGCACGGCACAAATGTTGTGAGGACGCCTGATAGCGAGATCTCAACCCTTGGAGATGGATGGAGGCGGCGAGGTAGAGATGGATGAAGAGTAAGGCCCGTCTGCAACGGGTGAAGATATGATCACGACTATGCAATGATTCCCCAATGATCATACATAATTTCATCCCAAAGATGGGCTCCATGAACTACGCAAAGCGTGGAAAGGGAATTAAACTGTGGTGACCTATATTAGTCCAGCAAATTAGAGTGAAAGGCACCCTTTACGATAGTCATTGGCATTGGCAGTAGTTTATATTCGATTTATTGCAATCCATTTACACCGTAGCCCTTGATACTATCGTCATAAACCTCATTGCATTCAAGTGTTGAATATACTTGTAAGGCACCCACCGTTTCATCGTCTGGGATTACCTTTGACCATTGGCAGGTAACACGCTGTGCATTCCTGATAACGAGACTTTCAAAGCAAACACCCATTCTGGAATATTACCAATATTCATCATTATCCTTAGATAGCTACATTGGTTAATTAAAAATGTATCACTTATTCTAATGTTTCTTGATTCCATCTAGATTTGTGGTACGTACCAATTCAGAGTACCTAAATTCACTCACTCCTGGATAGAACGTCGCCTTTCAAATACATACACTCGTATCATTTTTGTTGATATGGACTGATTCAGTATCATTTTGATTTGATGAACTCCTATTAAACCATTAATAATTCCACGATGTAACATCAAAGTTGAAATTTTGTAAATTTCCGCCAATATGAGTTTAAAAAAATATTATTCCACAAAAATATTTTATAACCTCCTGAAAAAAGAGACTAGGAACTCTAAAATGTTATCGGTAAACTCTTACCCTTTGGTAATCATACGAGGTTAAGGAGGAACGTGAATTGTTCACCGAGGAAAACGAAAGGGTAGAAACTTATGGCTGTGAATTTCTGTCCGGTCTTCATCAATAAAAATGTTTGAACCTAGACCACATATCATTCAGAGTTTTTATATCCTATATTACAAAAACCCTTCCTACTTCTGCAAGAATACAGAATCTGATTTCTATTGAATAATCGTTAAACTGAAGTGCATTGCTAAATACCAAAACCTTCTAATAATCTGCAGATAATACCTCATAGTCGCGTATAAGTGGCCCTCTTGACGTCCAATTGGCAAATGTTATCAACTATTTTTTGTTTTCATTATTCAGGGTGAGTGGAAAAGGTAATAGTAATATTACAAATTTCAAAACAGTCTTCAACGGATACGGTGATTCACCCCGTGAGAAGAAATTATATTTGGTTTGGATCACCCCTCCAAATTTAAACTGACTCCAACTATATTTACCGGTGTTTCCATGTCCTGCCAGGCCAATCTCCCAAAAAAAACTTTCATGATCACAGCCGATAATATTTGTGAAAATGGAGGAGGACAGATCGACTTATACAATGAGCGAATAGTTGCCTTTACACATCCGCGAAAAATGGCGTGGAAATCGATTTCTCGCCCTGAGCACCGCCTGGATGGCGGTGCTTTGATCGGCCCGGGCACGATACCCTCTCTCTCCTACTATCCGCGTTCCGGAAAATCCCAAAAGTGGGCGATGGAAAATAATGGGAAAATGTAGCGGAGCTTAGGATCCTCTCCCAATCTCCCTTCCTCCTCCCTGAACAGAATTTTCCCTTTCTATTCACACATAGTGTGTGGTTCACAAGGAGTTGCCCTACGAAGAATGTTTACTCAATTAGATGGACATTGTGATTAGAGCCCTTCAAAATGGCCTCCATACTCGCCCACGTTCATTCGGTTGCTGGCTGGATCGAATTCACACACTCGAGTGCAGACTCAACTGAGTCTGGATTTACTCGGCCGATCACTCGCCCCGGGTCTACGAACAACTGACGAGACGAGAACACACTCGACGGCTGCTTGGATTCCCGCCAAGGCTAGCTGGAGCGACTCGGATTCGTAGTTTGGTGTCCATCATATGACCTCCTGCATGACAAAAAATACACTACATATGGCGCAATATATCGAGTTAATCATTTAAAAATTATATCACCCTTCGTATCCATCAACTGAAAAACCTCATCGTCTTTAAACATTCCATAGTTCACCGATTTGGGATAAGATTTCGTCCTGTAAGAAATTCTGAAATGAGTAATAGACTCTAAATGTTTGGATACGTTCAATCGATCCATCTGCCTGTGGGGAAAATGAAACTGAAACAACAGAGGAAAATTGAAAAAGGGTTAGTAATATGGTGATATCTTTCTGAACCCCTTCGCTGGGAAAATATATATTCCGAAAAATATAGTCAGCAACTCCCTGATGTAGCCGTAAAAGTATCTGCTGAATCCTCTGAGAGTGTGCCTATAATCTGGAAGGTGTTATATATGTGAAAATATTGCTTGGAAAATTTGGCAGTTGTAAAAACCCTTCGTCAAGGCAACTTACCTACTATTTTACCCTGATTTTGATTGTATCACAAATCTTCCGTGTACTATTTTATCAATATTATCTTTTTTGCATATGACACACATGCCGAGTACCCATCCCTGCGAAAGTCACCGGAGCGAGCCGAGTCAGAATCTAATACTGCGAGCGACTTCTTGGTTGAACAGGAGAGAAGCGATTGCTAGCGGCGGACGGCCGAATATGAATTCACTCGGCGACATCGAGTATAGCCATACTCGGGCTCAGGGGTGTCATTCTGTAATTCGTCGGTTCCGTACCGATCGGTTGGGCTTCCTAACCAACCGACCGGTTGGGATTCCGTACCGACTTGGACTCTGCCACCGACTGCGCCTATTTCAGCGATTCTGTATGCAAGTCGGTGCCATTCCAGTCGGTTGGGTAATTCCTCCCACTCAATGCTCCCCCCTCCTTCCAATTTTCCGAGTGTTTCCGAAGCTAAGGGTCACATGCTGTATTCCCACCAATGGTGGACGATAGAAGAAACAAATGACTATCGGAAGCCGCCTAGTGCTCTCGGGGTTGAAAACAACAACAGGAATCAACGATGTCGAAAGGAGAATGATCGTATATTAATATATGTGAATTTTGAGCGTTACAATGTGTATTTGACAATTAAAATAAGTGCTTTATACTTAAAGCACATATCTAGTTGCGTCCTTGAGAATATGAATTGTCAATAAAAGATGTTGAGTGCTACGGAATTAAATGAAGTGTGCTAAGTGAGAATGAATCAGCTGTGATCGTTTGAATCCAGAAATAACTTTCAAAATTTCAATTTAACCTGTATACTGATTGAGTATATGTATTAACTCGTGTGATTGAGATCCGACATTTAACAGCGTTTTGCATTTGGAATTTCTAGTTTCAGAAAAGGCATTACGTGTAGTACCTATATAGTATTTAATCTTCCAAAGATGGATAGAATTGTTCGTTGAAATAAATTGAATGCATGTATTATATATTGCAGGTATGGTACTGAAATATTCTTGTAGGTGTATTATTCTATATTCGTGGTTTTAGGACAGTGAAATTGCTACGCGCTCGTGCCATGAAACATTTATTGTGTAATTTCGTGGAGCAAAGTTGAATGTAAAATGAATTTAATGAGTGACAAATAAATACATATGGTGAAAGAAATTTAAGTTGAGTGTAGAAATAAGTAAATTTGCTATTAGTACAATTGGTTATTGTACGTGTACCTATTTGCAAATAGTGTTGTCACCACACCATGGTGTTGTCCAACACAATTGTTTCAACATTATTTGATGAATAATCCGAAATTTATTATGATAGAGTGATGATTTACAGTTCAATGCAAAATATTCATAAAATATATCTCCTCGACTACGAAAATAGAGGCCGGAAGCAAAGAAACATCAGTATAAATACGAACTTTCGTTACCCTGGCCCAAAATTGGGGGATAACATAGGTAACGCTACCAGAATACGATACAAATGTGCGAAATCGCCTAATTCCTGAAATCAGAAGCTATTTTAGTATGTATAATCTAGTTAAGTTAGTGACTGCATACACGATATATTATAATATGAAAACTTTCAACGGGAATCATCCATTTAAGAATAGCCAAACCGCAATAATAGGCATTCACCGCGGACAATTTTGGGCAATTATTATGAAAAATATTCCGGTGACAGTATGCTGAATAGCCTAAATATGGTGCTATTTACGTACAATTGTTAGTGCCAAATAGTAAAACATGTTTTACAGCCAAAATAATACAACGCAATACTACGGAATTCTAGTTGTGTAGAAATTTCTCTTATAGATCATCACCTTTAATTGTGACCTTAAATTCATCGACTTTTGCATTTGCTCTCTTAAGAACAAATTACGTCGCAATTACATCCATGAATATATGTTTAATCATTATTACAAGTATCAAATATCCAATTTCAGGCTAAAAGTCCAAATTTATTACCGATTTGCTTCGGTGTTTCTCAAGCAAACCGATTGATTCTCCGCCGCACCGACAGCTTTTAGTTGTCGGTGCGATCCACCGATTCGCACCGACTGGAGCTCGCCGGCGCACCGATCTGGTGCGTAAAGAATCGCACGGCTGCTCTCTCTCGTCGGTGTGACGTCACACCCGACGAAAAGCCTACCGTACCGATCGGTTTGGAGTTACAGAATGACACCCCAGATTTCCGAATACTCCGCCAGGGTGCGGGCTCCCCACTTGTTTCTTCGTCTAAACCGTAGCTGAGGCGGTGACTCATTACCAGCCGTCCGATTATAGCCGAGGACGAAGGCCGTTTTGCAGGGCTCTAATGGTGATCCATGGCGACACACTCGAATATTATGCTTTCCATTCGCGTTTTGAGAACAACTAAAATGCTATTTTTTTCTTTCGATTGATAGTATAAAAATTTGAATTCAGTAGAAATGGAATATTCGCAGTTGTGTACCAAAGAAATAAATCCAGGTAAAAATGTCAATTGTATCCCATAAGTATACATCAAAGTAGTATGGAAAAAAACTATTTAATGTGATTCAAAAGCTAATTGGTGATTTCCGAAAAAAACCTATATCACCGACTAACATCATTCAGATTAGTGCGATATTCCACAGGAGAAAAATCATTCGCCTTGACCGGGATTCGAACCCGGATCCCTCGAAATCGAGGGATCCGGGTTCGAATCAAGGCGAATGATTTTTATCCTGTGGAATATCGCACTTATGTGCACTTGCGGGTGACTCCGTAAAGGTAACTACCGTGGCTAGTCCCGGTATCCTCAAAATTAATCATTCAGATTGTTTTCTCTCTTTTTATATTTTTATGCTACACCCTCATAAATTCTTTTAACCTTCTCATGAAACAACGCTAAGGAATGTGTGATTGCAAGCATGATGGCAATTAGGCTCATAGCATAGGAAGGTGAACTTGATTAATATACCGTCGAAATTGATTAATCACCGGTTACATTTTAATTCTGAATGTTTATTTTCAATTCATCGGTTGTGGTGTGTTTCGGATACACATTTCATTCAGATTTTAATAAATCGCCCGTGAAGGCAGAAAGCGAAATCTTTTGATATCTTGTTGCTACAGGACGAGATCCTAAGGCGTCAACAATTTCCTGATTCAAAACCCCTCTAGGGACATCTTCTCCTCAACTCATAGAACTGTAACCTTTCCTCTTTCTCCTTATTTCCATCCAACCATGATCGTTAATTTCTTTAACGCCCCACTTATTGTTAGACCACTCTCCATCACCACTCTTTCTTCCACCAACGTTCATTCCCAGACCTCCTCCCCTTTCAGCTCACATGACTCGGTCAACTTTCACCCTTAAACCCCCAACCACAGCTCTATCAATGGTTCCTGGTGCAAACCTGCACGATAAGGAGGGGACGTAGGAGTGGAGCAGGTGGATTTAATGCACGAAGGGTTAGGAAGAGTGGTAATGAGAGAAGGTGAGGCAGGAGAACCAAACTACATCGCAAATAAGACACGAGACACATACAGGCTTAGGACAATAGTAAAAATCACCTATAGCTATGACTTAAGCAACAACCATTCATTGGGGTATCATAGAGAGACAAATTAAACAGATAAAATATTTCTCCAATGGCCGTAAAATATATGCACCACTCGTCAAAAAATTAAATACTTACTGTGTTGGTTTGCGGGAATGAGGTTCCACAACAGGGACCAACCACAGCCTCTCCACCAGAATACCCTCCGGTGGTAGTTTACGGGAAAAAAATTTCCTCGCCAGGGACTACCACAGACACACACACACAACCCAATTGGAATCCTTTGTAGGCTAATGAGACCTAGCTCAGGATTCCTGGGTTATAACCTGGGATCCTTCGGAGAGCTGTAGTGACTCTACTAAGGCTGCCAAGTTATTTACACAACCACACACGCAATCACACAAAACACTCACTCACACACACAGCAGGGCCCCAGATTTCTGGGAGAACAGCTCAAAAAGAGCGTTGTCAAATAGAAAAACAACAAACAGGGAACGAGGGTGAAATTCGTATACGCGTATTTCGACCACAAAGTGGTCCTCTTCAGCGAGCTGTTCTCCCAGAAATCTGGGGCCCTGCTGTGTGTGTGAGTGAGTGTTTTGTGTGATTGCGTGTGTGGTTGTGTAAATAACTTGGCAGCCTTAGTAGAGTCACTACAGCTCTCCGAAGGATCCCAGGTTATAACCCAGGAATCCTGAGCTAGGTCTCATTAGCCTACAAAGGATTCCAATTGGGTTGTGTGTGTGTGTCTGTGGTAGTCCCTGGCGAGGAAATTTTTTTCCCGTAAACTACCACAGGAGGGTATTCTGGTGGAGAGGCTGTGGTTGGTCCCTGTTGTGGAACCTCATTCCCGCAAACCAACACAGTAAGTATTTAATTTTTTGACGAGTGGTGCATATATTTTACGGCCATTGGAGAAATATTTTATCTGTTTAATCTATAGAGGCCGTAGAGCTCATCTACCTTGATTTATAGAGAGACAAGTCAAATCGGGACGGCAGGCAGTCGTGAGTCAGCCCATTTCTTGAACCACTTGTTTGGTAGAAATAATAAAGGGTTTATGAGTGACCCTCCACTCTAACCAGCCTTCACACCCCGTTTCTCAGGATTTTGAAAGCCTGTAGACAGTGTAATAAAATCGTTCACTGCGCAGCGCCAAGAACTTTTGCGAGATCTACAAATTACCCATCCCCTCCCCCCACTCACACTGTCCCCTATTCCTCCCCTACCTTGTATTCAAACCCTCTTATTCCGTTATCTCCCTGGATATCCGGGTATATTAATCCGTACCCTCGAGATATTTCCAGCCCCTCCTACATTCCCTCAGTTTCCCTCTCCAACATATTTTCCTGCCAACTCTCCTCCCAAGCACCGCGAAATTACCCTTCTACACTCTAACTTGTCTCTGTTTAGTTTTTCTTAAATTTTAGATGGGGAGGAGGGCTGGGAGGATCCAAGGCTCTCGATTTCACTTTAATAAAGTCAATCATCTCACCTATCTCCGTACTCTCCTCACAGCTTTCTCCATCCCCCTTCCCTTACACCACCTACAAACCCAAGTCCCTCCTTCCCGGTGCACCTTATCTCTCTCCATCGTTACCCTTTGGCGATACCCATTGGCGATGTTTTCAATGCTCTTACTTTACGTGAGCTTTATCCACAGAGCTCCCTCACCCTAGGCTATAATGGCAGCAAAATACACACTCACTCGGTTTTGTAAATCTGAACTTCAGTGAAGGGCTCTGTTTCCAAGAAAAATGTTTTACGAAAATTGTAATTGAAACAATAGGAATTAAAAAATTTCTATCCCTAATTACATAATTGATCATGTGTGCTTCATTTTAATTTGAATTAAAATTCTAAATTCTAAAAAATGCACATTTTCGTATTCTCCCGCATAAATTATAATAGGGTGGTTAATTATATCCTTGCAGTTCCCTTCCAATTAATGTAAAACATAGAGCAGGAACAATAATTTATAATTTCGCGCATGAAATATCGCCATAACCGTCATAAATCGTCTTTATCATACATAAAGATCACTGCAAAACTAACTCCTTCAATAAAGATTTGATGATATCCCGGCGGTTGCAGTTAGTGAAGTCAGCACGGGTTCTCCAACGGGTAAAACTCTTCATTTCTGCCAACGTTTTGATGAACGAGTCGTCCATTGCCATCAAGGTATGCCCCTGATGAATTGAACATTGAAATGTTGGCATAAATGCAGAGTTGGGCTCAGTGGAGAACCCGATCACACTTCACTATCTCCACCAAATAATTAGTCCTTGTGCGAAGACATGGACTCTTAGTCATCGAGCGTCATGATTGTGATTGAACCTCAACATAAGCTGCGTACGAAATTCCAATTCTTTTATTCAGGTTTATTGTAAATAATGGGGAAGAATTCAAAAGCCATAGTGAGAATATTTCGAGGGGAATAATTTTTATCTCAATATTTCCCCCAGTTATTCCTGGGTCACTGAATATTACAGCCACAAATAAATTGATCTTAGCATCCTAACTGTTCAGATGCAGACTCCGTTCATGTTTTTTATCCACATATCCAATTTCTCTCCTTTAAAAAGTCCAATAGTACCAACGTTTCATCCGTGTGTATGCAGTTTTTTTATTCCCTTTTTTGATATATTTCTGGAATCTATCCGTTTTCCCTCAACTTGCCTTTGGCTCTTCCAACAGAACAACAAAACCACTCGAGCAAAATGTCTGTCTCTGTCTATGTCCCTGCCTCACTCTCAAAATTTCTCCAGCCCAGCTCCCCACTCCACAAGGATCGTTCTCCCGCTTCGTGACACATTTCTCAATCTTCCACATAATCTTTTTCCATGACCTCCACCACTCCATTAGCCAAGCCACTCTCACTCCTTGACTCGGGCGAACCTCCTCCCCCGTATTGCAACAGAAAAGGACTCAGGATCTCAGCCAGCCCTGGCTAGCTGCACTCATGTTACACTCATCACCAAAGACCGTCCCAAGCTTGGCCAACGTATCCCTCTGTCTCTAACACCTCTAATTCTCCTGAAGAACATCCCTCGCGACTTCCAACACTAAGATCACATTCCTGTCCTCTAACCATACTCCGAAAACAAAGTCACCCCTGTGAAACAAGTTTTCAAGGGAGAAGTTAGATAGCTTGAGTGAGATGTTACGTCCTATAAAATTCAATAAATATGGCCTCGTTATAAAGGAAAATACCCTTCAATTGATAAAAAAATATCAGCCACTTACCAGTATAATTTTTGTGACTTTTTCATAAAATTTGAGCCATTTTCAATGGGAAACGGTAAAGGCATAAATTCAAGAGAGACTTTATTTAAATAATGAGTGATTTTTAACGCATTTATATGGTCAGAACCTTAAGTCTGTAGTTTGTACGCATTGTGAATTATGTTTTAAAAATTAATTACTCACCGCAGTATTTCTTTCATAACAGCAAAAAATCATAGTTTGTGATGGAGATTTCTGCGCACAGCGTGATAACAATGAGTTAACCTAACACCTTATACATGTTTATTTTGTAAATTACTGGGAATTTCAAAGAACAAAAACAAATTTTTGCGTCATTAATGTTACAATATTTACGTGAAGGTTTCTCGGGTTTGACACCGGGTAAGATTATTGAAATTGATCAACGTCCCGATAAACCTTCACGTTTATTATTCGCCGGAGAAACCTTAAATCCTTTAGGTTACAATATTTGCTTCAAGCTTTTTACAGTTGCTTTATAATGACTAGGGAAAAATCTAACTCACACTACCTTTAGTTCAACACCGAGCGTGAGGTAGAGAATATAGCGTTGAGGTGTGTGTGGGCGGGGGGGTGGTGCATTACGTTCAAGCGAAAAAAGCAAGCAAGTTCAAGGGGTGGCGGTGTAAGGGAGAAGATACGTGGCGTGCCTGTGGTGTTAGCGGGTGATGGGAGGGGGATAGAAGGATTGCTTCCTCGGATGAAAGCGTTCTCGGAGAGGGGTAGTGAAAAAGGGAATGGAACATCTCGCCGCGGCCTTCTCTCTGCGGCCACCTTGGCGCGGCAACTTCAGCGCGGGCCACTTCGACGCGAATCACTACGGCACAGGCCATTTTGTCACCGGACATTGCGTAGCCCAAAGTGTAGGAAAAACTTCTTTTTGGAAAAAAGAGTTAACACAATTGGTTGGAATGTTGTATGAAATGGTGGATTGGGTTCAATATTTTGTAATAGAACGTATCTACATATTTCCCAAGTGGCCCCTACAGAGCGTAAGGCAGGGGTTGTTGGGACGCCAGTCGTTTAAATGTCCTGATTTAGAACTAAATATACAGATCGAGGGTGGACGGTTTTATTTCTGGAGATTCCAGAGTTATGTTTACGCACTCCACTACTATGATCGCAAATTGTGCGTGGAAGAAAGAAGTATTTATATCGTGTGGATCGATAATATATCTCTCGCAGATTCTCACAGTGATCCTACCAACCGATATATTACGGAGTAGTATTTCTTTAAGAGTTTCGGAATTCGATATCAAATGGTGTAAGATGCTCACCAAAAGAGTTAATAAAGAAATTCTATGCAGCCACAACGTCAAATGAGGAAGGACACGGCGGGTTTCAACTACGGCGCTGTCAAAATTCCGTGTCCCACTGCCGTGTTTACAGAAAATAAAGAAATCGCGTTGAAAAGCCTTGTACCGAAATTGCAGGCGGCGAAATGGCTCGCGCCGAAGTAACCGCGCCGAAATGGCCGCGCCGAAATGGCCACGCCGAAATGGCAGCGCCGAAAAGGCCGCGCCGAAATGCCCTAGATCCTGAGGAGATTGCTCTGGTGGCGGTGGCAGCATTTGAGCCCCCGGTGAGTTGTCTCTGTCGGTGGAGGAGGAGGTGGAGTGGGGAGTGGCGATGAGGCGCCTCGGGAGGGGAGGAAGGGAAGGTGAGTCGTTTTCCGATAAGTGCGCGAGAAGGTGAGGTTTATCCTCGGGCGCCTCCGGAGCGAGGAGTGGCTGGATCCTTGCTTTCCCTCCCCTTTGAGAGGCGCCCTCCACTCCTCCAACCCTGCTCATCCTCTCAATCTCCTTCCTTCCCTCCCCCACTCCGCTCCGCGGATCCTACCCAGAGCTCTCACGCACTCACCTCCTCTCTCACCATATATGTTCGTCGACATCCCACCATCCACCGTCCTCTCTCCACCCGAACCCCTGCCATACGCTCTCTCCATCTCCTTTTCTCTATCTTCAAACTCAACTCAACTCACCTGTCCTCACCTCCTATGCAGCTCCTTAAGCATTTTCTTTCGGAAGGATATATTTCATTTTCCAGAGTCGCCTTCACGTCACTTGCATTTCCTCGCTATCACTTATGTTATTCGTTCGTGCAGAGTAGCTACATCTTTGGCCGGGAGATGCGCGAAATTCATCGGAACTTGCACACCTAGACACAGAGGGACCACTTCGCCACTTGCCTTCAAACCCTTGTTTCTATCACCCGAGTTATGAATATAGCGCCAGCAACGAGAATCGATATCCTATATTTCGATTACCAGTCTGCAATGTTAAGGACTGGCTCAGGGGACATTTGCAAATTTAATTATTGAACTGGAAATTCTGTTGCTTCAATTGATAGTGTACTATACCTCGGGTACCCGGAAGTCCGTATAAGCTGTGAGGGTGGATGCGCTGTAGTGAAGCCATTACCAGGAATCCATCTCATATTTTGTAATGTACCTAGTCCGTGACAAATTTGATATGTCCCCTGTCGCCTTACCATCACCACCATTTCTCAAGAGTGGCAAAATTAAATTCCTCACCTGTTGAAGTATCTAAATATGTATTACTATTCATTTCCAAACAAGAAGCGGCGATATTTTAGATTAAGTTACAATTGAGATTACATCCAAAACCACTTGAGAGTTTTCTTCTTGCATAAAAAAATTTATTTGACTTGATGCCGAATTTAATGAATAATACCAGACAGATTTTTCCATATTCAGATGACATTGTTTACGTCAATTTTGAAAACTATCTCAATCCAGACAAATTAAGTAGTCAAAGATTTGTTTGCATTATAAATTTTTAAATGCTTGCAATATAGCCAATATTTAGCTCCTTTGAACAAAAAGGGAAATCCATAATTTTTTAACGAGAAATTTCGTCTATTTCTGCCTCTTAACCTTCACTACCCCTAAGCATGATTGGTTTACGTTCCCATATTCTCGGAATTATCATAATGGAAAATTCAGCTATTAAAAAATCAATCACTAGACTCCACATTTATCGGAACTAATATGATGATACTTCCATGGATGGCTGTTAAGATTGCGTGTCGCCATCTCCCTACTCTCATTACACTGCAGCAGGCAAATGCGATGCAGAACTACAGTAATGAGGTAATCATAAATGCTGATGCAGGAGATTTCCATACAGAGTTTGAGTATCCAAAATAAGAGCTTAAGCCTTGTGCACAGTGATAGAAATACAATACATGATTCACAATAGTCAATTTATATGAAGTGGAAATACTAAAAATGAAGCAAATTCTATAGCGTGAGTGTGAGTTAAGATATATCTGTGGGTCAAATTAGGCGAACGCGATATTTTTTAAGATAGCCTTTTGTTTCAGCATCGTGAGGCATTTTATCTTAGTCGATCTCTAGGCAGAGAAACCGCAGAGATACTATATTTTGGTGAAGAAAAGGATATAGCAGAACGATTTGATTTTTCATCCGCATAAATTTGAAGGTAATATCAAACTTTTCGGCTTCTGTCAGCGTTCCATATGCAGTCATGCTTTTGAACAATATCAGCAGTAGTTTCCACAATGCTGTGTCAGCGACATTGATTAGCCTTTATTTCTTCCGCGGGAAAATTCTCTCTATAACGATGTTTCTCCGTCAATCAAAAAGGAATTTTCTGCAACTCTAACTTTTACATTCGGTTCGCTGCGCTCTAAGTTCTGTACGCTAATAATTCCATAAGATAGAACATTTTTTCTCTATATCGCTTCCAACTCACTACATCCACCAACTTCAGCCTTCTTCCACCGGCCGGGTAAATGTGCCATGTAAGTGAGTAATATTTAAACTCGGAAAAGCATCTTTTAAGGAATAGTGGTAGGAGATGATGTTCGCGCCTTCCTCCTACGAATCACATTTATCACGTCATGTCGCATTTCATGCACAATAATGGTACACCCAAATGGCGTTGCTTCATCCACCTACATCACACCACTATCCTTCAAGTATAATATTTTTAGTCTCCTAACCAACCATAGTCCCTTCACTTATTCGATATCTCTTCGTCGAAAAGCCGCCCTCTTTATCCTTCCTACTTCACTGCCTTTTTCTTCATGCAAACTCCATTTCATATCTAGCCTAGTCCAACTGCTCTTTTTTGTGCTCGCACTCCAAACAAGATCTCCTCTTCTCGAATATCAGCTTACATCGACCCAATAAAGCTTTTGCCTCCTGGGCAGTTTTATCGCAAAAAATACGCTTAAAGCTTTTTCAAATGCGCTTATTTCCTCCGGTGACAAAAAGCAGTCTTCCGAAATCACCCTTCTCTTCATCTTTTCACTCGTTTCATCGCCGTTTCCCTCTTCTTCCCCATTATCTCTCTCTTTTTGCACCCTCATCATTAAAATTACTTCCCATTTCACCCTCACAGGTCCCTTTCCTCTTAAGTTTATGATAATAATTCATCTTGCACCCTATCTCGTTGTCATTAATGGAAATTCCTTATTTCTCACCAACCTACTGCCGTAGACTTTTGGAAAGAGGTGACAATTAGCGGAATTTCGCAACGTTAAGTATAATTGAAGTAAATTTCTTGGTTGTAATCTACTTAGGTTATTTATTCCAATTGATTTCATTGTCTATGCATCAGTATAAATCGTCCATTGGTCAATTTTTCCTTGACGATTTCGAAAAAAGTTTATATCGATTGGAATAAAGAACAGACGTGGAATAGAAACACACGATTCCTTTTCACCAATCTTTCCTACAGCCTTTTTTGCACCACGTAATAATACTCAGACCTGTACGTGAGACATATATTTCGCGCACAAGCCCATGAATAATGGTGCAGCAACAGTGCGCTCTCGACGTCAATTTCATGGACTTGGGCAGCATGTTCAGTGGCCGCTGACTTTTTTTTAAGTTATCCAGCATATTGTTGGCACTTTGCTCCCTAGCACTCGTATGCAATGGTCGTCTTATTTATTCCACTTATACTTTCTCGTATGCATTTTATGTTAGCTTGTACACGCCTTCCGTCCCTATTCTGCCTTTATCTTTTACATTCCGTATAAAACCCGTAATTGTACCAGATACGCAAATGAGGCAGTATTCAACAACTCTGAGGATGCCTCTGGAAAATAAGAAGTTCGGTAATGTAAATTAAACACGCGGGGAATTGCAAATGAGGGACCGTCATTTATGAAAGAGGCTTGCGAAAGGTATACCTAATGATTAGACGAAACCCTCCTAAATAATATTTCGGATATCGTTAACACAAAATTTTGAGGACACCCAGATATTGCATCATCGTCATTTAATTTCCGCAAATAAAATGCATAATTAAATTTCACGTGCTCCATAAAACGTGCATCAACTCAGTATGAATACTTTTCCATAATGAATGCTAAATGGGAAATACGCGACACACCTACTGTTCTTATTTAATCCGTGCGAGAGGGAGCAGGGAAAAAGGGCCTAAGTTGGTGACTCGTGTGGTAATCGTGGGTTATTGAGTGCATATTTTTATATTTTCCAAGTAAATCGAGAGAATACTGGGAATAAATTACATTTGAATACATAAAAATATTTGTTGGAACTCAGAAAATATGCAGTAATGGAAATGAAAAAAGATTTATATCATTTTACCCTAACTTGAGCGTGATATGACATGAGCAATTGATTGTTTACGGCGCGGTATTCAAAACTTAGGCAAAAGGATTATTTAAAAAGGTTTTTTCGAATCCTTGACTTGGCGTTATACTTTAATTTTTGCTTGCAGCCAGTATACTAATATGAAATATAGTTTTTTTGCGTTCATTAGAAAATCTGAAAAAATTTAATCGATTTATTACGATGTATATCTCATGTGCTCTAAGGCTGTATTGAAATAGCATTGAATTACCAAAAAACCAAATCGGTAAAATGAAATATTATTTCATTTTTATTAAAAGTTATCACTAACTGTAAATAGTATGCAAACTTTCACGAAAATCTGTCCATGAAAAAATATATCTCTAGCCACCTAAGTAGGAATTATTAGGAGAAAGGCGGGGTTGCTGACCTGACCGCCTCCTCTCCGAAATGGAAGCAAAGAAATTTTCAATATTTCCTATCAAAAGAGAAAGAAGCGGGATCGATTATTTTCATCCCTTGAAACCAAAGATTATATACACAGGAAAGATGGTTGGAACCTTTAGATGTTGGAGCCACAGTAATGGCTTTAAAAATTTCACAATTGACTCATTGTCTTTTTCATTGCGAAGGTAACATGACCATGCCTTTGCAGTGAAATCTGTGGACAATAAATAGATCAATTGAGAAAATTACAAAGTTATTACTAAGATTCCATTATCACCAATTTTCACTTAGTTAGCCCTAATATTTAACGTTTGCAGATCACCAATATTTTTCTTCCACCCACACTCACCCAAGCTAAAATCTTGGCTCGTAACAGTAAAAGTATAGCCCATTCAGCCATCATATAAAGGCCGATATGTGAGCGTTATAAAGCAATTAAAGAATAGATGTAGTAAAAAATAAGGAAAATTTAATGAAATAGTGGAATAAAGCGCTTCTTCATTAGCATACCTTTCCGGAGGGTAATGAAATACGAACAATTTATATTCGGCAGACTTCGAGGTACATCCAACGCCAGCATATTTCATGCCCCGCAAATAAAACAGATCCATCGCAAATCTTGGATATATAATATTTGATTGCAAAACTGCACAAAATCTCGATGGCAACAACACCAGAAACTCGTGAGTTACAGAAATGTGACGGGTCAACGGCTGAATTTTAAACGGGATGGCTCAACATGACAATTGAATAACTCTGGGCGCCCATTATTGCTGGGAAATCAAACACAAGCAAATGCATAAAACTTTAACAAAACCATTGGAAGGATTTTTACTATACTTAAGCATATTTTTGTTGAATAAAAAAAAATTTTAAACCTATAAATATATTATTAATGAGGAGTTTGACGTTAATTTTGACGTACATTTAATTGTGAGAAATGTATGCAACAAAGTGCGTTGTTGGTATCACGGTAACTCTGGTTTTGCCTGAAAATCATTAACGGTGGCGACTAATCATTACTAATTACAAAAATTAAGTGAACTCATTATCAATGTTTAAATTCCAATGTGGATATTACTTCAGAAATGGATTTAAAAGAGGATAATTGTATTTTTAGCACGGACGTGTCCCACGAATGTGGAGCCATCCTTATCTCGAACGGGAAATAGTCAAAAGACGAGCCATAAAAACATGCTACGTCGTATGCCAATTTAGCTTTTAGAGGGCTGCTTGAATCTAAGGCGGGCAGAAAACATTTTTGCCGGGAGGATGAAGGGATAGAGTTCGCATTAGGTTTAGAGCTGCATTATAGATCTCGGCGTGGCGCGAATCACGTGATATAGACACCGAGGTGATCGAACGTTTTAATCGCTTATACTCCTTCACCATTCTTTGCACGCGGAATGAGAATCAAGATTTTAATTTCGTCTCACCGCGCCACGCCCGTTTCCTAAGCAGTTACATTTACGGACGAGGCGAAGGAACTGCAGCATGCAATGGAAAGCGAATTGGATGATCGCCGATTCATAATAACGGACGATAATCGTATTCCGAGCAGTATTTATTCATCTGAATCTTTAAAGCCATCAAAACACCTAATGACTAATTTAAATAAAGATTTAGGTGTGATGTGGCGGGACCGTTCCATACTTACAGAAACAAAACACGTGCTTTTTTTAAACTAATTAATGATTTATGACGACAAGTTTCAATGTTGCTACATCATATTCAAGTGCGTTCGATGTTACTAAATCATCTTCACATGAATATGATGCAGTAATACATCGAAATGAGTGGTATTCATTCTTATCATTAAAAAGCTCAAGTGTTTGGTTTTGTAAATAATGAATACCAAATATATTTGTTCTACATAATATAGTAACAAACTGCAAGCACTTTCAGTTGTCACTAGCCGAGATTTGATGTATGGATGAGCCAACAGTTGGGGTTTCGACCAAAAGAACTGGATTAAGCGTTGTTCAATGCATTTTTCCGTACAACCGTAACTGTAGTCGTTAATAAGGCCGTAAAAAAACATTGTGCAACCGGCCGCAAGTGTATCTAATGTTTGGGGTAATTTCTCTACACAGCTTTTAAAATGTGATGGGTGTGAGTAGCCATATTCAAATTAAATCTTTATATATATAAAAGTCAATGTATGTATGTATGTATGTATGTTCCACATCTCCTCCTAAACCGCAGGACCGATTTTGATGAAATTTAGAACACGAGTTTGTCACTGATAGACAACAAACACTGTAGGGTTCAATTAACCAAAACCCTATTTTTTCAGGGTTAAGGGTGTGATCCTTACTAATATGTATAAAAATGTAATGGTGTCTGTCTGTCTGTTGCTTCATCACGCAAAAACTACTGAACCGATTGAGCTGAAATTTGGCATGCAGATAGAAAACATATGTGGTTGTAACATATACTATATCAAAAAGCCCTCAGGGCCCCCAAAGGCCCCCTGAAGGTCCCCCCTGGTGGTTCATGCTAAGCATTGGGTTCGGTGCAGTGGTTTAATGTTTTACTTTTTAAAAGTACTTTCACTCAAGATATAGGGCTGGAATTTTTTTTATCGGATGGCTGAATAAATATAATTTCTAATTTTATCAATCGATTTTCTTCTACGCTTCGTATTTGTCTGCTATTCATGTTTTCAGTTGAAAAATATCACATGTTTATCTGAAATCAACAATAACATATTTCCTTGACAACCATAGATTTGATTTTCAAAGGATATACACGCCTCTTAACTATTAAATATCACGTTTTCCTACAGGCCCATGATAGCATGTAGAAAGCAAATCTGAATAAAGAGGGCCCAGAGTCACAAGGACCCCATGATAGATTGATTCGGGAGGTAATCGATACGATTCAATACGTATTTACAACAAGTATACTCTTCAACGTCTGTTCTCAAAGTGGCTCTCATAGGAGACCTGCATGTATATGAGAGAGCACTTATGTAGTAAACGTTACACATAAAGGAATTAATAGGATACACACTTAATTAAATGTGCAAGAATATTTCCGTGCAGCGAATATCAATGGTAATAATGCCTCTGTTGCTACAACAAACACGGCGTTGTTTATTATCGTTTAATACTCAGATGTATTACACGTAGTGAAACCGTCTGCCTCTCATTACGATTTCGAACAGTTTTTTTTAGACCAATTCCCACATCATTAACGTCACGAGTTATTTATATGTTTAAAAGTGTTAAAGTGCAGTTAACTTAGGTACATTCCCTCAATCATCGAGTTGCCTATTCTAGACTCTCACTTGCCGCTGTGTTTCCGTTACTTGGACTTAAAAATATATCCATCAACATGCCTAATAGAAAAGAGTAACCTTTCGAAAAAATCTTCTAATGCAAAATGAATGTCTTATTTGCGAGAAAATGATCCCTTGAAATAAAAACGACAACGGTTAGACTTGGATGGTCAAAGGCGTGCCCACCAGCGATCTCATGAGAATCTCCCCGTGGTGTTTCTCGGGTTACGCTAATATCGGCACAAATTTCATCCTCACCCAACGTACGGACGGGTAACCAGCTATAAACCTGGTTCAAATACAGACCCATCTGTTTCGAACCTTCAATCTGTTTTAAGATGGCGGGAATTATAATATAATTAATAAATCTCAAGTAAATTAATAACTCAACGCACATATCAACGTTGAATAGTGCAACTGAAATAATTCATTGAATGCAAATATATGTATTGTACACAAGGGAAGCGATCAAGCTGTTATTCACTCACAAGACTGCTCAAGAGAACTGTAGGGACGAGGTGACCATCTATCAACCTTTGCTATTTAAGTAGTAATGAGTCTGAATGGCCGATTTTTGGGTTTCCTTTGCATGAAAGTGGACCAATAGTCACACATCTCTCCGTGCACCTGGAAAACGGTCAGCGTGTCTACTACAACGAACACAACATACTAGATAGGTTACGAACTCCTCGAATGTCCACGCATACAGTTTTTCTTCAGGGTTTGCAGTTTTCTTATAAAATAAGTTTAACGTTTTTCACACCCGTTGAATTTCAACGGGTACCTTCCGCTCGTAAACTATAAATTTCTTTAATTTTGTATATTCTTTAATAATAAATTTAAAATTCTTTAATTTAATAAAGCTAAACTTTATTTAATTAAAGCTCAAAGATTTAAGCTATTAGATCTAAGCATTTTATCTGAGAGAATTTGAGCATTGGGCTAAATACCTCGATAACGCAGCTGCATTATATGCCCATAAAACGTTAAGTATTTTTCAAACTTAGTAAGAGATTTAAACTATTGAAATGGAAATTTAAAAATTATGAAATTGAGCAGCAAAGGATTAGCAGTAATTTCTGAGCTAAATCACGCTACTCTGTGCGGTGACAACCAGAAAATATGGTGCATATCCTCGAAATTCAATATATTCTTCTAAGACAGTGACTTTTTATCGCTCTATTTGCTCTTGCACGCTACGCATGTCTCTATTTGCCTTTTCCCATATAATGCATGCTTTAGTTCCCTCAATCCACCCCGTAAAAGTTAGTACTACGTTAGATTTATATTTGACCTTTGCAGAGATGATGAAGCATATAATTATTTCGTTGATTTAAATTGGTTACCTCTTTATTCCCGATGAAAATACTTCCCGTGGTCTTTTCTCTTCTCGTTAACCAGAAACCCACCTGACTATATGAACTACTACTCACCCCCAGGACAAGTTTTTCACAATTTTTTACACGCAAGTTGTCTTCACGTCCTCCATGTCTGTGCCTTAATCTCTTTTTTAACCTCATTTTCACTTACCTTTATTCCTTCCTCTTTACTACCACCAAGTTTTGGAACTCTCTTCTCTCTCGCATTAAATCTTCCTCATCTCGGAAACCATTTTCAGATAAGCTATTTTCTTATTTGAATATCGAAATGGAATTGACGTTCATGTTTAATTCTTTCTGGAAAAATGTGTGTATTACGATGAATAGAGCAGAATACACGGCTTGTTAATTGTTTAATTGCTCTAATGAATTTCCTCAGAGCATTAGTAAAACTATTAATTCATTCATTCATAAGATCTCCTCCCCCTCAATGAACACCTAGGCAAGGAGCGCGCCACTACCTTGGATAATAGAATTTTTTTTCTATACTCACTGGCCACTGCCTTCCTCGACGAATCTCCTCTCCCCTACCGCCTCCGCACTCACAAACCCCTCTTCCCATCTTTCTTTCCGGTCCCGAGTGATTTATGCCGATGGTGTGGAGGTGGTAACAGTAATCGGTGAGCTTGGGGTGTGGTGGGTGGCAGTGGGTGTAGAGGGGACGTTTCAGGGTCGAAGAGGAGGCCGTAAGTGATCAAGGGGTGACAGAGGAAAGCATAAGGGGGCCTGCTCGGAGCGTAAGGTAGGGAGTAAGGACTAGGGTTCCTCATTCCCCATTTCCCGGTCTTTTGCTAATCCCGGTATTTCAGGATAAAAGTGCTTCGGGATCACGGAAAAGATTCCATTTCGAACACAAAACAAATTGAATTACTTTTTTAATAAGTGAAAAAGTTTCCGCAAAATGTAATCAATGATGTTTTTGTAAACTTTTTATCAGTTCTGCATCCTTCCACAAAGAGAAAACTAAAATAATATATCTGCCAAAATGCATATTAAAATATTTCTGCATCCCACAAGAAAAACTTATAAACAAAATAAATATTGTAATCAGTATAATACTCAGACAATTAAAACAAAAAGAAATAGCTTAAGTAAATAAAGAAATTAAATAAATATGACTCGAATATTTTTATAGTGATTTCTTACTGTACTATTTGAAAAAATCATTATCGTTCTCATTCTAGTCAAGAAATGTTCTGAACAGCTGAGAATGCCCTTCCTCATTCTAATTCCTTGGATGAAATTATCTTTAATGCATTCAAGATATTAAAAACTAAATTATCACAAAATAACTCAAAATTAATTTTATGAAAAGGATTCCATCCCGGGATTCCGAAATCCCGGGTACACCCTAGCAAGGAGTGATGCTCCTCTTGAAGAAAAACGTCTTAGGTGAGGCAAACGGAGAGAACTGTGCTAGGGTGGTCGTGTTCTGCGATAAAAAAATCCACCTCCTCCCCCGGGGCATGGTTTGGGAGTAGGGGATTGGATACTGTTGTGGGAAAGGGGAGGATTCAGGCGGGGTGGGTGGTTGTTTGTGGGAGCAGCGAAAGGAAGAGAGACTCTTAATGAAGAAATATTTCCCCCTTGCTCATTCCTAGCCTGCAATGACTTCTCCTTCCGAGTCGAGAAAACGAGCAGACAAAAAATCGTCCTCAACGGCGCTAAAAACGCTTCAACTGCCGGTGAAGGCAAACACGTTTCAGGCTATGCATGGCCCTTATCTGCAAGCGAAAACTTTCCGTATACATCGCTTATGAATAAAAACAGGCATGGTTGAAAAAACGTATTCTTGTCGTCTTATAAAGTTATCTTACAACTTTGCCCCGAGAGTTGCATTATTGCGTGAAAGTTTTGCCTCGAGAAATTAGTCTTGCACGTTAGCTCGGTAGATAAAAATATTTGAATCGTGAAAAGACAGCATTAAAACTGATAAACCCTGAAAATGCGTGTATATCCCATCGACAATTGTTATCTATGTATACAATACTAATAAAACATGTAATGGCTGTGAGAAATACTTTGAATTACAAAATAATTAAGATTGACCATAAATAAAACAGGTATGAACGAATCAATTAGGAAAATACGAATAGTGATATGGTGCTTTCCCGGCGTATGATGATAGTGATGTCTATTATGTTTCTTCACCGCGTCACACTCTGCATCTCTGCCGACGTTTCGCTGTACGAAATGCAGGGTGTGAGGAGAACCGAAATAGGCTTAACCAACAACGAAAATATGATTTTTTCAGTTATAAAATGATATTCTATAAAAGTAAGTGGTAAGCGTTTTGAATCGCCATTATTTTTTATTGTTATGAGGTAACATAAAATGGAGGAGCTAAAACTTAGGATTGAATGCGTTATGCAGATGACAGAGGTAATAAAAGGTTTTATAAATTATGGAGCAAGATAGAACACAATGCCACACATGTATCCTCATGGTCAAGTCAAAAAAACAGTTCAGGCACTGCGATGTAGTTGTATAAGTGTTGCATTCCAAATACAGAGGTTACATTTTGATTTTGCAATTTGAAAATGGTCTTATTTAGTTCATATAGGAAATCATCATTTTTGTTGCTGTACCAGTAAGTGTGATTGTGGAAATATGCTACCGGTTAGTTGCTACTCTGTAATAAGCGGTAAATGAAACTCAAATTCTGTCAAAGAAATTCAGCTTGGACTGATTTAAGTATTGATTGTTGTATGATAAAATGTAACACTTTATGTTTCATTGTTGAAGGATTTTTTTCTCTCGACAGTGATATTTACACTTGTCCAATATAAAGCATCATCACTGCAAGTATTCAATCAAACGTTTACATTGTGACATGGTAAAAATTGCATACGAAGTTTGTAGCAATTTTACCTTGCATAATTAGTGCATAAATCGTTGGAGTTCCTTATTTTTTTATTTATCCGTGCATATACTCACATTTGAAGCATATACTTTAACCGAATAGTGCAAGGATCTGTCCTCAGCATATACTCACACACATATACTTTAACCGAATCGTACAAGGATCTCTCCTCAGTCCATTACTATTCTCTTTGTTTTGATTTTTTTTGTTCGGGGGCGTCCAAAGGTTTCAACCCGGGACCCTTCGATGAGCAACCTAGCACTTTACCCACTAGGCCACCACGCTCCCCATGTAGAAAAGAAAGAAATTTATAGAAATGCAAGTGATATTTTAAAATAGGTCACAGATTGTGATTGTTTTCCTTCCCTCAGTAGATATCTTTTATCGTTAATTCAGCCCTAAATATGCCTCGTAAAACTTACTTACAGCATTAATAATTCCAAGCAAATGGCACTTGAGTATAAAAATGTGTTTGTTACATTATGCTATAATTTTATTATTATATACTACCTATCTTAAAATACACACTTGTCTTTGAGATTTTACGTGGGATTTTTTTTTTCAATTCCTATTTTCAAGGAGCTCTAGTCTTTGCTTGATCGCTGATTGTCCTCAATATCCCAACACTGCACCCCATCGCCATCTATTACCATAATGGGGAGCCACAATGTTTTGATTACGATACAGCTGACATTATTGAATCGGCCAATCTCGAATTATAAAAACCTGACCTACGTAGAATGAAATATATGAATTATTCCAAAGTGCGTAGTTGCCCGCCCATCATTTAAATTCACAGCCTCTCAGAAGCAGGTATAGGTTCTGTTAATAGGATGGATAGGATTAATAACCACCAGCATTATAGTGAAACAGGGTATTATGAAAAAAGGACCTATTGTTAAATACTTTTTGTCTATTTTCCTATCTTTCCTTAGAAAGGTTAAGTAAATAAGATGATTTTACGCCACCATAACTGAGTAGAGTTCCTTTAAGAGCGAAAAGAAAAAATGTGGCAAAATTGATATAATTTCAATTCATGTAATTTGACCGCCATTTCAGTAACATCTTTGGAGATGTAGATTTTAATGTATGTATCATTACCATTAAAATATTTGGACGTAAACTTACAGCTTGTCGAAAAAAGCAATGGCTTTTTCCTAAGCTTTTATTACAGTTTTGGTCGTGTATTTGATTTTTCATCCCTTAATAAACTACTTCCTTTGAATTTAACTTTTCGTGCGTATTCTTCTCGGTGACGGAGTGACGATCTATTAAAAAGTTTAGTGGATAATGAAGTTCAAGGATCTCAAAATATTTTATGACAGAATAAACTAATATCCGATTTTTACATTTCCGAACACCTTTTTTCCCGGAAAGAAGTTTGAAGGAGAAGATCTGACGAACCTTAAGTCACGTACTTATAATAGCGTCATGTTCATAACTCGCTCGTGATCCGAAGAAAGGCGTGCGCCGTTGGAGAAGCTATATAACAAAGTCGACTTAAAGGGAAATAAAAATAAATGAGCACAAGGCAGTCTGCAGCAAATATATTTATACGACTCTTGCTAAGTTCATGCACCCCATTTCTGCAATACTTTTCCAATTTCATTTCCGCTGAAATGGAACAGTATTAACGACCTACTTTCAGATTCTCATTTCATTTCGAACCAAGTGGCATCCCACGTAAAATCTTAAAGACATACACTCACTTCCCTTTTCTCAATCCCAACAGTCTCCAATCTGCTCGGCCCCTCCCACCTCTCTTCCAACCCTCTTCCCAACTGTTCTTCTCTCCGCTAAAAGGCAGTTGCACTCCGAGGTACAAACTTTCCTCCACGGATGTCAGACCATGGCATTTACACTCTTCTCCTCTATGTACAGAATAAAGTGCTTCTTCCCCTGGGTCAATTTCGGTCAAATTCACCCCTTTAACGATCGTCGTCTCACAAATCCCCCCCCACCAATCCCAACCATTCCTCATGGACTCTTCTCCTCCACATCTTTTCCGTACTCCCTCACCATATGCCGCTGCACACCCTCAGCACACCCGTTATAGAGGGGAGGAAGTTGAGTAAGCGGAGAAAGAAGAGAATCAAAATAGGTTTCATGGACGGGATGAAGAGAGGCAGGACATATGCTGACGAGGAGACATCGCGAGACCAATGTTGAAGTCGATAACGACACAATGTTTTTCTGAAACTAGAGAGAGAGTGTAGAAAAAATGTCACTGCTTTTCATCCTATATGTCCGGGTTCGCGAGAAAATTGCTAATATGGAATTTCGTTCTGAGTAAATTCTTTACAATTCTCTCCTTTTTCAAGAACCGCCGTACAGTGGGCCAAAATCCAAAACAGCTAGCCAAAAGTCGAAAAATGAAGTTCGCGCAAACCAACCAAAAACAGTTGATTTATATTATTAAGCATATGCTCTTTAAGATTGGGTACTATACAGAGCATGGAATACGCCATGATAATTGTTACAGCTGGTCAAAGTAGAGCATGTCAGGGTGATTTTGGCGACCGAAATTTTTCCGTGGAAAATAACTAGATATACCTAATGCTTCACTAAAGAGTCGTTATTTATAATGTTGGTTTTTTGATCCCCAAAACTGATATTTGTTGCATGAATGAAGATAAAGTTTGTTCCGTTTTATGGTATTTTAGGTTTCTGGTTCTGCGATTAAATTATTTAATAGTATGTAACATTTAAAGCCCGATGAAGCCTGCAGCATAGCACGGCGAAACTGTTGCATAATATTAAATAATTTAATCGCAGAACCAGAAACCTGAATACCATAAACATGAGCTGCGAAAATCTTCAAAAAAATTTTGTTCCATTTTATTTGTATTTTAATATTTTTATAATTTTTCAAAAATTGTGCTGTTTTTTCATTAAATTTTATGTTTAACGTTTATCGTTTTTATCGACATCAGGCTAAACGAAGTTATTTGTACTGTGTGGTAGATAAAATCATATAGAACAATATTCCGAAGTAAATTTTTGCGATAACTTGCGATTCTAATTTTAACAACCATTTTTATTTCAAACCACCCCGGCCACTCGGGCCACAGTGGTGGCCACTATTGGGGTCTAAGCGAAGCAAGTATACAATTTCCGAGCATAAAGACGATGGAATACCAGTTCAATGACATTGGTAATTTAAAGAGATATTTTATGAATAACTTTGCATGTTGATTTTTTCACATTCTACTTAAATGGCTAAATTCAATGTAAATCTTGTCGCAAATTGCAACTTCCCGCTACGTTGGCGACTGGCGATTCTACGATGAGGAGGTCGTTGGGATGTTTCTCAGCAGAGTTATGGGCTAAAATATCTTTGAAAGGATTTTCCATGAATTGCGGATTTCCCTCAGGCATGTTGAGCAGGCAGTGGACGAGGGATTTAGGGGAAGGCCATGCACGTTCAGCGGCATGCGCCCGCGCCAGCTGGTTGAGGACTTGCGTCCACCCGTGATTGATGGCTCCACAATGCTGGTTTTACAACCATGTCGATAATGACTCTTTTCTACTTCCTCTAATCCATTGATGGCTATCTCAAGTTATGCTTTTTACACCTTTTTTGCCTCTTTTTGCAGACTCATGCCGCCACTTGTTCCGCCAAACGGAATGCTTAGTTATTTCCTTAGAAGTGTTCTGGTTGTTTTCGCGTACCACATGCATCAGTTGTCTTAGAGTGAGTGTAGAGTGAACATCCACTGTAAGTGACTGTGCTGTGCAACACTGGGTTCTTCTGTTCAAAGTTAGAACCGTTTCAAATGAGGATACAGTTACCTACTTGTACCTGGAAACCTTTCCTCCTTGCACCCGTCTCCTTTTCGTCGTGCCTTCACTATGTGTACTTTGCATCCATCGAGGAAAATTTTGCTTTACAATCATATGAGTAGCAGTTTGGTAAGCAAAATTTTAATTTTAAAAATTGATTCCGAGTTGGAGTCAGTATTTTTTTTGCTACCCATGTAAGAATGATGATAGTAAGGCTGTCGAAGGAAGTGATTACCTACTATTTTTTATTTCGTTTTGTAGTGTTTTATACTAAATTTGTGAGAAACCACGGAGAGTAGAGAAGTGACAGGGTTGCAGCTTCATGAAAAATTGTAGAGAAAAAATATATTCCGGCACGTGAGAAAAAAATGTGATAGATTTTTTTATTGAAAATTTTCAATTGAATGGAGATACCGATGCGAAAGGTATTTTGACGAAGTGCCTACAAAAATGCTTTTTCACTAGATATTATGAGAAATGGAACAAGGCGCAGCGAAGGGAGCGCTACTTCAGAGTTAATAATAGTTAATGGCTAATAGAAAATTGGCCTGATAATAGATGTACCAAAACCAGGATATTGCAACACAAACGATAGTAACACAGTTAGACGCTGTTTTTCGGACCCTAAATTATCACCAAATATTACCGGTAAGAGAAACTGACATCTATTTCAAATTAAAGAAAACATCGCTGCTGAAGTTAAGTGAGATTTTTAGTTAATTTAATATTTATAAGGGCTTCATGAACAACTGATTTCAAGGTTTTCAAATATTTTGAAAGGAATTTCAAGCAGTCGAGCACTCAATCACAGTGAGTTCAGAAAATAATGTCTAGCAACAGCAAAATTATACGTGAGGCAATACCCTTGTTATTATATGCCACCAACGGTGCACAAGCTTCTGGTGCAGATATATCCAAGAAAACAATTTTGCCCATCAGGTAGCTTCCAGAAGATGCCTTGGAATCCAGGATTGAGGATATTAGGAAATTCCGGCATCACAATACGCGGAGGATATCAAGAGAGGCGACTAATAAATATATATTTCGGAGATTACTGTTCACCTCTGATCCCTTGATTTCTTCAATTTCATTTCAAAATAGTTAATCAAAGGAAGATTTAGATCCAGAAGTGAAAAAACTAATTGACTATGGGAATGACGAATGTGAAGATGAGAGTGATGACTAGTCATCAGAGGATGAGTGACACTTTTTATCAATATTATTATTAAAAATATTTATTCAAGTGTTTGGTAATAATATTATTGAAAAATATTTAATTAATATTAAAATTTAAATAATAAATTATCATGTTCTCTTCCTCTGGCCTATATTTTTTGTTGAATCCTGATACCAGTGGTGCGACAAAAGGATAGCGAAATGAAATTAACTGGAACATAGCCAATTTAAAACTAATTTTGCAATAAAAAATGAAATAAATATTTATTTTTCTGTGAAAATGTAATCTACGTAAGCTATAGCTAAAGGTTATAGACATTTTAAATTGATGCAAGTTCATTTTCAACGAGAAACATTTTCAATTCCTCCCATTCCGTTGCAGTAGTCATAATTTGTTAAAATGTATTATGCATTAAAATTCTGCTTGGACAATATTTTTACGGATTTTATAGCTCCTAGCATTATTAAGTGCAGTATTTTGATAATTATCACAGGAAATTTTTAGTTTTAACTAGACCACTCAACCATCGAAATTAAGCTTTGTCATTAGATATTTAATGTTTATGCAACTAATAGCGCTGTATCCGTAAGATATATTGAAAAAATAATTATAAAATCATGTTTATCAGCCCAAAATACCTTATAAATGCACTTCATGTTGCATATGGACTAGTAATTATTAGAGTTATTAAATTTGTCCAGCTTTTTTCAGTTTGGCCCACTGTGCGCCGGGTTACGGCAATAGTTGTAAACTATGTGTTATTGTCTAGGGTTCGCGGCTCTCATGTGACTTATTTCTTTTCGGTTGAATATGTTACAGAAACAACGTAAGATGCCCGATCCCGTATAGGTGTAGCAAACCTTGGTGGCACTCGCATGTACAGATAATGACGTCAGGGAGAGGAGAGCCTACAAGAGAAGAAGAATGAAGATGTTAGGTTCGCTCTAAAGGTCCTCACCCTGAGCCCTGCGGTACCCCTGCCCGCTCTACAACGCTTAATTCGCCCTTTGGAACCTCAAACTCTCCGCTGTGGAGTGCCATCAAGTTTCGCTAGACCTATACATGTGCAACAGTAACAACGGCATTTTTAGTTTTTAACTTATTTCCTGAAATTACTACTTACTTTTCTTGAATAATGAGCATTTATGAGCAGCAATGAGCTTGTAAGTAGCAGAAATAGATTTTATGTAGAAATAGCCAAGCCTGGTGGCACTCAACGGAGGTGAATATGAAGCCACTAAGGATAAATCAAGGATTAATCAACAGGAAGAGATATTGGAGTACTTCTGCGGTGACCTATGAATGTAACCATGGCCCATTTGCACCATGTTTAATGAACGTTGTCCTTCCATGATGCCAGGCTCTTCAAAAGTGAGTGGCATCATGTTTAGGTATCCCCAGATGTAGATGAAGATTACGAGCTTTCGAATCCTGGTGTCGGAGGAGGATGCTGAAGATCCAATAGACGGATAAAATAAGAAATGAAGAAGAACACCGCAGAGTAGAAGAGGAATGGACACTACAAAAAAAACTACACAGATGAGAAGAACCAGATGGGATTGACACACTTTGAGACACAATGGGTCTGTGAAGAATGTAATTGAAGGAAAAATAGAGGGAAAAGTCTCAAGACGTATTGGGCAAATACATGGACCAAATAAAGAGGAAAGAACATAAGAAGAAATACCAGGGAATAAGGGAATTAGCATTAGATAGGGAAGGATGGAGGGCTGTAGTCAACCAATCTTAGGATTTAACGACCAATGAGGATGAGAGGCGTGTGTTAGTAAAAGCTAGATGAGTTTACGTTATTCCATTTAATCCTATTTAGAACGATAGATACCGTAATAATATATCTCCCAGACTCTCCAACTCTCCCCCTACCGAAAACCCTTGCACCCCCTCCACATATTCTCCGGACCCTCTCCACCGAATCCCACTCCTCACCCTCAGCCTCTCCCCCTCTCTCAGATCCACTTCCAATTCGTCCTCCTCTACGCCTTTCGGCCTCCAACAATGACGCCATGAACCCGGGGCTAGAAATGAATTATTTTGTGTCCGCTTTCCAATCCACATCCCCCCTTATCTATGCATGGGAGGAGCCTTTGCAGGGGAGTAGGACGGTTCTCGTGCAATCAATGGGGTTGCGGAAGTATTGAGTCTGCGAGGAAGACTGGGATATCGGAGTTTTTCAGCGGAGAAGGGGGAGTGGGAAGATTTGGAAGAAGATTAGGCAGGAGGGGGGATAGGTTTAGAATAGATTCAGATAGGCGATTAATGTGTTCAGTCCGCGATCTCCGCTAGAGAAATCTTGCAAATTAGATTGATATTAGCCTGAGAAGCTATTGAGAGGAAGGAAAGCAAAGAAAATGAAGTAAATTGACTCGAGAAAATTTTAGCAAATTAAGTGCTCAGGGCTAAAAATGTTTTGAAGGACGGGAAATGATTAATTCAAACTATATAGATTCATCCTAATCAAGAGGTGTATTGATATACGGAAAGCAAAAATAATACCCCGCCATCGATTGATGTATGTACTTTACGTCACTCTCCTACGTGGCGTCGCGTCGTATCACAACATTGATCATCATGATTGGATGTTCAACAAGCTGATTGGTACATTTTTTTACAGTTCTGATCCAAACTTTATCTTCAACATACAGTCACTTTAAAAAAATGTCCTCCATTCACCTTTTATGCCTCCATTCAATCTCATTCACCAAATTTCTTTCCTAATCCGCAATATCTAACACCTCATTGTCCATCTTTGCAGCTATCCAGCTTACCCAATTCAATTTTCTGGAAACCCAGATCTCAAAGTCCTCCAGTCGTCGTACATCCTCTCTCAGCAATAACTAAGTTTCAGACCCGTTTACCACCACGTTCTATTTGAGAGCTATGGCTACATTTCACCCGTAGAAAATTTTAAACAAGACTGATAATGTACTGTTCACTAAATTGAACAAATTGTAGTGCACGTGTTTCGACCGACAAGCAGCCACCATCAGGTACAATAGCTGCAAGAGATGATTGTTGCATGATGGCCAAAACACGAGTAGTATAATTTGTTCAATAAATTGGACAATAAAATATCAATATTTAATTCAGTCGAAGATTATGTTCCACCAAATCTCACCTGACACTGTAGAAATTATTTAAACGAGACGATAGCTCTTAGGTGTTTCAGGAAAATAAACTCTCAGTTTAAGGTGCAGTGGGAGAGATTAATGGTGGGAGTATTTTTGGTGAATAAGCCTGCATACTTGCTGTCCATAGGGGAGTAAGGTTGTCTCCGCAGTCGGCTTATAGGGTTCCCAAGGCTGCAAACGTTGATTGCAAACTATTAGCAATGAAAATACTTTGTGACTTCCACTGTTTATTTATTTTGAACTACCGGTTTCGGCTGTCAAGCCATCATCAGGTACATTGAAGAAAAACATTGAAAAACAGATTTATATATACTATCGAAAGTTGCTATGGGAGGGGGGTGGGGGTTGGGGGTGAGGTTGGTTGAGCAGGGAGGGGAAAGGGGTGGGGGGGACAAAGTACGTGTTGTAACTTGGAGAGAGGGTGGGGGGGGGGGTTTAATCACTCGGGTTGTGGAGGTTGGGGTTTTGGGAGGGTGATGAGTAATAAGGTGGATGGGTTAGGAAAGGTTATGTCATTGACAAGGTTGTTTGCTTGTAGGGTGATCTCCCGAATTTCGAGGGCATCCATTCTCCTTCCTTTCCCGGTGAAATGCAAAATTTCGGGCTCAAAGCTTTTTCGGTGCCCCATATCCAAAAGGTGTCGGGCGAAGGCTGACGAATCGTCCTTATTCTTCCAGTATGCTTTGTGTTCTTTTGCTCGTGTTTTGAAATTTCGCCCCGTTTGACCAATATAACAACATTGACAAGTATCACAATTTAACTTATATATACCAGATTTTAAACTAGGTTCTATTACATCTTTAGCATTGTTGAGCCATCTTCCCAAGGTGTTATTATTATAAAAACATACCTTGTATTTATTTTTCGGGATGGCTTGGGATACAACATAGGATAGGGGGCCGATAAAAGGTATTTTACACCATTTGGCTGACTTTTGAGGCTGGACGGGTAGCAAGGAACTTGAATAACAGTAGGCAATGTGTTTTAATTTTCTATTTAAAATCCGAGTAGTTAAAGATTGCTCGTATCCGTTGTTATGAGCAATTTGTCGCATTATATTTAGTTCCTGTTTAAACTCAGTTTCCCGTAGGGGAATGTTAATGAGACGGTGAATCATGGCGTGAAAGGACGCGTGTTTATGGGAAAAGGAATGACATGAACTACTTGGTATTATGGCATCTGTATGAGTAGGTTTCCGATAAATGGAAAACCTATGTCTATTATTTTCAATAGAAATGGTCAAATCTAAAAAATTTAAAACTGGTCCTCCGACTTCGATAGTTAACGTGATTTTCTGATGGAGGCCATTTAAAAGGGATAAAAACCGGTCAATTTGTCGCTTGCCGCCCGTCCACAAACAAATTATATCATCGACATATCTATACCAGTAAAACACATTCTTAAGCAATACGTCATCAGAGTTAAAAAGTTTTCTTTCCCAGCTGTCCATGAATATATCAGCTAAAAGAGGTGAAAGCGGACAGCCCATGGCCAGTCCTTCATTCAAACGGTATAATTTGTGGCCAAAAGAAAATTAATTTTGACTGGTGCAGAGTTGCATGAGTTTTAAAAGTTCGGTGGCGGCTTCCGAAGTGTCTAAGAAATTTTCCGCCTCTTTAAGGGCTTCGTTAACAGGGACACATGTAAACAGGTTCGTAACATCAAAAGAAACCAGTTTTGAATTATTTGGTAGAGTCTAGAGATACTTTAGACTCCATGATAAGTTGCAAAAATTATAAGCGTATTTTGACGCGGCTTTATTTATGATCGGAAACCTAGTCGTGAAACAGGCTGCTAACAACTTCTCCACCTCCCAAATAAATGCAGTTATGTTGGCAGCATTGCTTACCATGTTCTCTCCTCTAACCTTCGCTCCTTAGCTGACCCCTTCCACACGAGCCTTCCCCTCCTTGAGTTCAAACCTTGCGCTGACGACTGTCATATTCTCACTAGATAGTTATGTTGGCAGCATTGCTTACCATGTTCTCTCCTCTAACCTCGGCTCCTTAGCTGACCCCTTCCACACGAGCCTTCCCCTCCTTGAGTTCAAACCTTGCGCTGACGACTGTCATATTCTCACTACCACTATAGTGAGTTCATTCTGACATCTTAGCTCAAAAACTAATAACACATGGTAGTTTCTCGGAGAGGAAACTGCTGCCATTGATCGATGGTGAGTAAACACTCTCATGACCGAAGCTTGAAAATTTTTAGGCTGATAGCCACTGCACATATGCAGTAATGCAGTAAAATGTTTCCCCAACTCGATCATGAAATAAAAGTTGTTTCAAAATACAATGAGTTCAAAGGAAAAAAATTATGTTTTAAGATAGATTGCTATAGGGAATAGCATTTTAGCTTTGAACCTGAAAATATTTGCATCCGTGAAGGATGTAAAAATGCTGAAAATGATACACTTCCTCTGGAAGGCTTAAAAATTGAAATAGGTCGCTTCTGGAGCAAAAAAAGGCCATTCGCTCAAAGTGAAGCTGAGATTTTTGATCTTATAGGCCTGCACTACCGACAAAAGTTTGAATCGAAAATGGTATGTGGATCATTTTAGGAGAGATCAGAATCAAGGGAATTTGATAATTTTATCATGGAAGTTTAGATGTGCCCCTTCAATGTAATTTCATTGAGGTTAAATCACCTAACGAAACCGTAACACACGGAAGGAATTTAAACCGATATTTGATGGATTTAAGACACAGCACTATCACCAAATATGCACTTCAGCCGACGTATCAACTTTAAAAGGGTAATTTCCAAGAAACCTTCCCTGTTTCCAAAATTATTAATTCAGTTATCTTGGTGTTGTATGTAATATTTATGTTAACCTGTTTTGGGAAATTTTACTTGAAATAATCAGTACCTAAAATATAAACTTGCAAGTGTCAAGGTGCATCTTAAGTAAATCAATTTGTCATGCTCTCGAACTCTTTGCTATTCAGTTTCTATTTATGAAGATTAATGGGAAAGTTAAGTTTATATACATCATTAATGGTTTTGGTGTTTGTTACCTGTACCTGCATAGCACAGTTAGGTGCTATCTAATTACGAACCAATTCTTCTGATGGTGTACTCAATAGATAGGTTGATATATATGTATAGAATGAATAGGTTAATACTTTAGAAATGTTGCCATTTAAGTTTATTCTTTAGCTATGATGTTACCGAATAATAAGACCCAAAACATGTTTAGGACTAAAATGCATTGACCATTTTAAGTATTGATGAACGTCTGATGGCAGACCGAAATTACCGTCCGACGCGACGGTAGACAGAAATCCTCAGCAATGACTTGGCCAGCAATTCGTGATGGATGGTATTCATTTACTAAGGTATGTGTACTTGTGATGCAGTTTGAGTACTGTTATTCGAAATGCATCCTTGTAACCTAAAAGGTAGATGCATTTTATATGTTAGAATGTGAACTTTAGAAATTGAAGGACTTAGTTGGAAGGAGGAGGAATATATAACTCCTCCATTACGCCTTTACACCGTCCCATCAACCTTCAATCCTCCTCCCTTTCCTGCTACTCACAGTGCCCCATGCTTACCAAGAGCACTCTGCTCCGGCGCTCGTTTATAACCGTTAATCCGGCCGTAAAAATTCAGCTCTCGAACCCACCGGCATCGATTTAAAATCCCATAATCGCCTTGGATTCAGTGAAGGCAGCATCTTCCTCTCTTACCCCCGACGTAACGAAAGTAGAGGGAGGAGGAAGACCTTTTTGTCGTGCGAATCGCCGCGAAAACTGATTTTGTTGAATTGTGAAAGGTTATTCGGGAAACTCAACCCCTAGTCTCAAACTTCAGAGCGAACATGTAAACCATTATAAGCTCTCTGTGGAGAAATAATGACGGAGCTTGAATCACTTAGCATTTTTAATATCCGGATTTTCCCTTCCGTTCCACTCTTTGGAAAAAATGAAAGACAATGAGCATTTTGAGAAACGCACTGTGCTTGACACTCCACGGATCACCCGCCATATCATCCATACGTACTATATACTTACTAGTTACTACCCAAAAGCAAGCTACAAAAACCCACCGTTCAAAATCTCCAACATGCATTTATTTTGTAACGCATCCAGCCATTGTTATGAAGGTTAAAGAAATAGACTTTGTATATCCCACACTTTTTATTAACAACCAGTTTCTACGATTTGGAGTTATTCTCATTGAAGATGATTAGTTTTTCACCCATGGCGATCTTTTATTTATACTTGTGTGTCATAAGAAAGCATGAGGGTTTGGAAAATAGTAATTGAGTTGAAGGACTAAGGTGATAAAGACATTGGAATGTTGAGGTGGACTAATAAGAGACTTGTTAAAACGGACTCTTGTTCCAATTAACTTATTTTAGTAAATTCGAGCTTTCACTTACTGAAAGTTCCAAAACAATGAAGTTACTGGCAAATGTGCAAAACTGGATTTTCAAAAAAAAATAAATTTTGTCTTATTCCAAGGTTGCACAAACTAGTTAGTTATTGGTACCTACTAATATTTAACTCACCTCGACATCAGGTACCTACCTTTCCCTCCTCTTTGACTAATTTTCAGATAATTTGATCTTTCTACATCTACATCTACAAAATACCCTGCAAGCCACCTCAGGGGTGTGTGGCAGGGGGTGAGTATTCACCAAAATGCATTACACTATACCCTAAGGTTAGTGCAACTACGACTAATTATGCATTAGCATAAATCGCTAATGCTTGTCACGAGGCAAAGCCTCACAAGCATGCACTACTACACTACAGATATTATCACAATGGAGAGGGACCATTAATATATATGTATTTTGCAACTACACACAATCTGCACTATCTGTAGCCTGTTTTACGCTTTTCCATTTAAGCATTCCCTTATTTGTCCAGTGAATGGAGATTTTAACCCGGAAAAAATAAATAACTTGCTTAAAATTGGCAGATATATAGTTTAGGGCGTATACAATTTAGAAAAAAAATGTTTCGCGGAATTCGGTTATCAGAACCCAAAAAATTTTTGAATTTGAGTAGAAAAATGTAGTTTTCCCTATTTTTTTCGAAGAGTATGAAATATTTTCAAAATTTTATTCGGCGAGGGAAAATTGCGTGAAATTCTCGACAAAAAAGATTGGAATTCTTTTTTCACCTAAGTACGTTATTTCGTCAGGAAATGGCATTGAGTATACCTATTCATGATGCGCGGGGCTCCTTGGTTTCACGCCATTGAAAAATAAATGAATTCCCATCGTGCCGGCCCACGGAATCTGTCATAAAATCATTGGATTTTCAAAAAATAAAGTGCGTGAAGTTCATGAAGCCTTAGGCTTTCATACTTCTGAAATAGTTCCTAATTTGGTAACATTGAGTATGTGTTTAACTTGTTTTCAGGGTAGTTTTACTGGAAAATTTAGTTGTGTTACTAAAATAGTGTATATTTTCCAAATTCCCGGATGATATCATGAATCATTGTGCATATAGCTTCCAGGTACCATACTTTTTGGATTGCGATGGTTAAAATGTTTGTAAATTCAACTGGACAAAAATGGAGTTTCTTTCACTTTCTTGGTATTTTATGAGGTCACGGGTACGCGCCATGTTTCTCAAACATGAGGGAATAAACGGGTCAATAAGAAAGTTATCGAAAAATAAAGATGAGGAAATTGATCCTCGAGACCTTGTGTTGACGATTCTGTTTCTCAAATTTCGCAAGGAATCGACAAATTAGTTGCGATTTAAAAAATGCGCAAAGACACGAATTCTTCAATTTTTGAGGTAAAATTAGAATATTACTGAACTACAGGACTCGGGATACATAATATGTTATGCTTGGAAACGCAAGAGGACGAGTTCTCCAATACGTTCCATGTAGTGAGCATATGCTTGGATTATCGGGACAAAAGAACTCATACCAGCAAAAGTCCTCTTCTCGACTGCATGAGGCGAGAAATTCTTCAGGCACCGTGGTGCGCGAGCGCCGCGCTGAGGGAGACGACAGAAGCCGGTTTATTGTTGTTACTCCACGTGTGTTTACATACAGGCATTTCGGAGTTTTCAAATTTAACTAGTAAAAGTGAAGCATTGGTGATGATTTTTCAGTTTTGGAGATTGAGGCCATTCATCAGCAAAGTAAGTACATGTTATTTGAACCTGTACAATGAACGTGAGCCATGATTGTACTGCCCTACAAAAGAAAAAGAACGAATTATTCTGCACTTCATTGTATGCCTCATGATTAACAAATTCGTGCACCAATTTCAATAAAGAAATAGCCAGTGGGAGTGATGAATCCGATGATGAAACCGATATTCCAGTAACCCAAAATGATTTAAAAAGAAAAAACTTTGTTTATTTCCACATAAAATAATTTTAATACGACCTAGGTTTCGTCGCTGGGCGACATCATCAGGTGGTCTTGCAGGCACCTGATGATGTCGCCCAGCGACGAAACCTAGGTCGTATTAAAATTATTTTATGTGGAACTAAACAAAGTTTTTTCTTTTTAAATCATGAAGGAGTTCCATAAAGTTACCCCTCAAACCATTAACCCAAAATGAACTTGAGGAAGACGATGATTTTTTTCAGTATAGAAAATTATAAAACATATTTATATAATCAACCGTTTATTTATTCCCATAAGTCATAACCTCTTCCATCGATGCTCTTGATATTATCATTCAGCCTGGAGAACTGTTTCCTCAATAATATTGTTTAAGAAACAAAAGTTCACTAGATATTCATGGATGAATTTCATTAATCAATGTTTTTAATATGTTTTACATACTTTCTTATTGTTAAACGCCAATTTCTTGGTCTCCTTCCGTATTTTTTACATGGGACGAATTTTCTCGATTTTTTCTATCGGGCAAATCATGGAAACAACTCCAAATATGCTTTTTTATGCGGAATTTTGTGCTCATTAACCCTGTTAGAACCGATAGTGATTAGCGCCAATAGATTTCATGAACATTGAAAAAAACTGAATTTTTGGGTTACAATGCAAAATGTTTGTAGTTACGATGGTAAAGGTGAGCTTCCATCCTGCCAGCGTTTCCGCGAATTTCACCCACTTTTAACAGAGATATCGGAACCAAATTCGGAACCTCACCTTTTATGCAAACCTTGCGTATTTGTAAATACTTTCAACATAACAACGCATCAACTGCTAAAGGAATAGGAAACTTTCAAACCTGAGAAGTGCGTTTTTTCCTCTCCACCATATTGTGAAAAAATGCCATTTCCACTTATCCACTGTAGGTGACGCAGTAATCGAGCAGTTAGTTGGTTCTCTACCATATACACACGTCGCCTACACAGTTTTTTCCCGCCTTCCACTCAAACTCGCACCGCAACAGCCATTTACTACAATGCAATTCCATTCATTCCACCGCAGTAAACATTGCACATTTCACTTCAAATGAAGGATTTACACTTCCTTATCTCTCGCATTCATTCCACCGCACTAATAACATTTCACTTTTCACTTTAAATAACAAAAACATCCGTGCCTTTCAAGGAATAGCAAGCCTGACTCCGCCGAACGAAAGTCTGGATTGCAGAGATTTGCGTGTGCGTACACGATTGGCAACTTATGGCGACCATACACCACACAGGCAAGTCAGCAATGATTTTTCGCCAACAAGCCCCTCAATTCTCGTTGACGAATGAATACCGGGTGACTTTTTAACAATGAACTTCCAACTATTGACAGTTAATTTCCCCCATCCACACTACCCGAGAGAACTCCGTCAACAATAATATTTCAATAGCCTCAAACAAAAGCCCATTTATGTTAACCTTGTCACCTGAGGGATTTTATAGCAGAAACAATACGCAAAATTACATTTTAGCCTTCTACCAATGCCCACCAAAAATCACAAATGAGCGAGAGGGATTCTATTCTTAAAAGAAAACGCAGAGTAACATTTTAGCCTTCTACCAATGCCCACCAAAAATCACCAGTGAGCGAGAGGGATTCTATTCTCAAAAGAATACGCAAAATTACATTTTAACCTTCTACCAATGCCCACCAAAAATTACCAATGAGCGAGAGGGATTCAATTCTTAAAAGAATACGCAGAATAACATTTTAGCCTTCTACCAATGCCCACCAAAAATCACCAATGAGCGAGAGGGATTCTATTCTTAAAAGAAAACGCAGAGTAACATTTTAGCCTTTTACCAATGCCCACCAAAAATCACCAATGAGCGAGAGGGATTCTTTTCGTAAAAGAATACGCAAAATTACATTTTAGCCTTTTACTAATAGCCACCAATAATCACCAACCAACTAGAGGAATTCTATTCGTAAAAGAATACGCAGAATAAAATTTTAGCCTTCTACTAAAAGCCACCAATAATCAATTCACGCCATTTTCACTGTGAAAATGCACATCCAGTATTATATCTTTCAATGAAAATTCCTCTTGACTAAAACACAACACCCAGAATTATTCCTAACATACGTATTTCCATTTTCACATTTATTGTAAAAATCAGCATTTTGAAACTTCCTCTACTCCCAGAAATGCCCATTTCCACGTTATCGTTCCCGCGAAAAATGCGTTTTCCGCTTTTCCAACTCACGAAAATGCCTTTTTCACTTTTGAAAATGGCCAATTCGGGCCCGCGTACCGTCCCACCCTAGCACCCCTGTTTCACTCCATAGGCCCGCAAGCTTGTTGCGGGTGTATGGTAAGGGCATTTTATAGAAGGGAAATTAGTCATATCCCCCTACCGGATTTTTGCAAAACCTCCAAATATGGCGTCGAAAACTGACGAAAAAATCGCGAAATTGGTCATTTTTAAACAGCAATATCTCAAAAACTACTAGTCACACGGGTATGATTCTTACATTTTTACAAATGAGCATTCTTCTACTCTTAGGTTTCACATTCAATTTTGTCAGTTTCCTACGTTTTTCAAAAACAATGTTAACCGTGCGGGACGGAAGCTCACCTTTACCGTTATGATAACCGAATTCCGGGAAACAATTTTTTCCCAATTCTATAGGCCCTAAACTACTTGCATGCCAATTTTCAGAGAGTTAGGAATTTTGTCCGGATTTCGGCGAAAATATGACTCTGCGTACTGTACTATATTTTTAATGGCAATGTTCTTCACCCCAACCAATTTACCAAATACCACCCTCCTCTCTATATTCAAACTAGTATATAGAGAGATCGGGAGGGATAAAAATGTAATCTTTTTTAGAATAAAACAAGGTTGTATTAATAAGCTGATGTATCCAATAAAAAGTGTAGAATATGTAAAGTATTTGAGTAATGTACCGTAGTATAATTCTACTTATTTAACAGCCAAATCATCAAGGCAATGCAACCTCTTTTAAAACTGTAATAATATCTCCTCTAGTCGCCATCTAAGAACTCCAATCTAATCCAAACGTCATAATTTTTCTGATTTCAAGGGATCTAGCATTGAAGCCTTAGACTACCGCTGAAAAGCCTATCGGCAATAATAACGCAAGAATTTCTATCAATCTCTCATTCACGACCCTTATTACATTTGCTTTGACATACATTCGTCCTTTCTTAACTCACTACCCTCAGTAAAGTCTAGCATCTACTAACATGCCATTAGTTCTCCTCTTTCTGCAAACACTTCCAGAATTTTAATTAATTCCGAAAATCCTATTAATTTTAACCAGTTGGTCTCTTAAAAAGCAACGATAATTCCTCCGCTGGTACCTGCCTTAGTCATTTTCTATCTCCTCCATTATTAGCGTCTTGTTACCATTGTTTAGAGCCTCTCCAGCCTATGATTCCATCCTTAAACTAACAGTTTAGTGGGCAACAAATAGGACATATAATAAAGGTATTATTCTTTTGCTCCTCGCTCCCGCTTAGCCAAAGCACGTACTTTTAAATATTTATCTTCCTCGGTCCAAAATCCTATCACACCTCCACAGATTTTTGCTTAAAGATATTCCAACGCATACCAAAAACATTATTCAAAACATTGAACCAGATCCCGAACTGGCGATGGGTACAGCTGTGGAGACGGGAACGACGTAATTGCACAACAACCGATTTGTATACGATTTAAGTTTTTCCCGGTGAATAATATTTAGGAATTGTTCTCGGGCTCTGCACACCTTGGTAATTGGCTTCATATTGGCCGAGGTTTCAGAAAACGACTTTTTTCCATTTTCAAGGCGTGTTATTTTCTCTATGTAGGATTTTACACTGAACTGAATTGACCGTTTGACGAGTCCAACAATTAAGCTCCGGTGTCGTCTGATTGGCTGTTGTTCCTTAGAAATCTTTTCTGTTCTTTATTTAAAGAAGAAAAGAAAAAGAAAGAACTTTTTTTGTTCTTTCTTTCTTTAAAGATACGAAGCCAATTACCTAGTGCAGAGCCCGAGAACAATTCCTAAACAGATTTGTAGTTTTCTGGAGGAAAAGTCCTGTCCTCATTGTTAATTAAAATGTTGAATCGCCGTCCACCGGGTGCTCTCCGGTGTTCGTTGTCCAAGTTTGTATTCTTGAAATGCCATTGAAAATTTTTTGCATCGGCGAGAGTTAAAAATATCGTCACCGCGTTGAAAGGGTTCATCCCTCCTGGGTCCAGTTTTTCGATTTCATCTTCCTCATCTGTACTTAAAGCCTTTAGTCATGCTGTAAATTTCTTTCAAAAAACACTTGTTTCACCTTAGCCATTTGTGCCACTCCTAATTGGAAACCATGGTACTGAAATTCCCTACCTGACTACAACTTTCTAAACTCCATACGCATTTAACCCATAAATCATCAACGATATTTCGAATTTGACAGCAGCCACCAGTAACACACCAAACTTGCCATCTGATTCACCCTTCTATTCAAGCGCATTGGGCCAGCTACTATACCAGCGTAACCTACCGTATAAATATGCATTTGTTGGCCTTTTAATTTAGTGAAATGACTGCACTTTGAAGAAGTTTTAGTTCCTGAATTATATTCCCTCAAGTTTTTATTTCGCGCGCTGAGATTTAAAACTTGCGGAAAATAGTTGAATGTGTTTTATTAAAAATCTATGCACCTCAATGTCCTTCTCACCGGTAAATGTGTGCTCTACTGTCCGGAAAGGGTGGTATTTACCTTGACAATTCCGCGTAATCGTTTGGCATTCCACTGTGTCAGTTTCCAGAGATGAAAGAAAATTCCCAGTGTAGTAATTAAGTCATGGGCATGCTCCCCTTTAACATAATTTCTCGAGACGCAGAACTTCTGTAGTCGAACGAATTGAGTGTTTGAGGACGCACTCTACCGGTAAGGGACCGCCACGGACGACATCTTCCGGCCGAAGGAAAATATGACTCTCCGCCTTTTAGTTCCCACATTTCGCGCAGATGAGAGAGACATTATCGTTGGGTGAGATTGTCCAGAGGAGACGTGCGACTTAATTGCTCCCGGTTGCGGTGAGTAACTGCTTTCAGGTCTCGTGTATCACCACGCTCGTGGTCCACCAAGGCAAAAATTTTACCCCATCGCCTTCTTCACCCTCCACAAAGTGTCAGCTGCAATCATCCCCGCACCTACCTCTCCTGGTCACCCCCTGCCGCCATTCCTTTAAACTACTCTTCTCCAGTATTCCTCTAAGCCACGATTCATCACAAGCAGTAAACTCATAGAAGAGGAAGTGATGTGGTAACTATCCAGGTCAGGAGTGGCTGAAGGAGGTCATCAAAACGTAAAAACATTAATAATTCAAGACACCTATGACAAACGGTCGGGTTAATCATGGCCTCTAAGAATAGCGCCATCAACAATGACTTGAATATCTCACCTGTTCCAACATCGATAGAAACCACAGTGATATTATTTCTCGTCGCCTTACTCAAAACCTGCAACATTTACCTCCAATCCCTTTAGGACTAACGAATTCCTAAATCCAAATTTTCACACCAATAACAATTCACTTTGCACATTCCATACATTTTTATTATCATACCGAACATGGTATAGATATATATAACAGCATTGTCATTGCCCTTGATCTTGATAATGACATTGTAGAAGACAAAACTGTCAGCAAGGATAAAAAAATGAGGAATGAACAAAGTGCGAAACCATTTCATATAATTCAGCTCCACAAACTAAATCCAAATAAACTTCTTCCAGGATAAAAATGCATTCAGCATATAAATCAATGGCACGTATAATTGAAGAAAAAGATTGAGGGTAATTAAGATTTCATCCTTGTTGAAAAACCTCGCTGCAGAAAAACACCCACACAAAAATGGGGCTGTGATAAATCTGTAAAAACGGACCTATAATAGGGTGGTTTCCTATTTTTTTATTGCCTAGATCTGAATTTTATAACCCCTGGAGTACGTATTTGAAGCCGTTCGATTTAAAAATGGCGTTAAGTATTTTTCATTATAAATTAAAAAGTGAAAAAATTCAACGGTGCGAAAACGCGACGGCAAACTATTGCATGCTGGTTAATCCTACGTTAGACGTCAGACGTACGTACGGAACTACGTTATCTGCCGCTAGGTGGTTCGCCGTAAACTGCTTATCTGCAGACGACGTCCGCCGAGAAAGCTATAATAATAAATTTATTGACGGGAAAAAAAAAATATTTACAAAAGTAAACTTAGTGTAAAATGGAAATGAGCTTTATTTATTAATTTAGCTTATGCTTTAGTCGCATAGAGAAACCTCATCAAAATAATGAAATACATTTATAGTTACGGTATGAGGAATGAAAATCTTATAATAATATATTCTCAAATTAATGGTGCTAGCTCCTATATTTTAGGTTAAGTTAGTATGAAAAGCATGAAAAAAACCATTTTGTTTGTATTCATTTCGAAATATTTCCCAAACTAGAAATCCATTCCGTAACATGATGAGCATTATTTTCGCTCTGGTTTTGTGCTCACTATACGTGGAGTGTAAGAGAATAAATTTTACTAAAAACAATTACACTACACAGCATACTACAGAAGATGGAAGCTTACTGACTAAGGAAATTTTAGTTCCTGACATATTTCTGCAGACATGTGAAATTGCTCGAATAGTTTGACCCAACTTTTGAAAGAAACAAGTTTCACGTATATTTTACCCATATTCCTAATTATGCACTGCAACATATTTTGCTTCAAAAATGTTCGAGGGGGCCAGTCGGAAAAAATAATGGCTACAGAAATGAGATACACCTCAAGAATTCACTATGAAACGGTTACCTACAGTTTCCTACAATGTAAGTTCAGAAAAAATTCGTCAGTAGGAAATGAAAAGTACTATAAATGGGAAATAACGAGATTGGTACACAAAATATTGAGAAAAGCAAGCACGAAATCGACAGTTAATAACTATACGGAGAGCAGGTGCTACGCCGCAGCTATGATACGAATACACATTAATTTAATTAATCCAATTTGTCGAGGTGTCATTGACAGAACATGAAATTAGCAAAAAAGACTTGCCGTCAATAGCATAATGGATGGCAAAATCTCGAAGCAAACTATGTATGAGCCAATACTAAAACAACTAAAATGCGTTGATCACCCCTCACCGTGATCACAGACCATTGATGGGAACTCGTAATTCACTGCATCAGCTGATCAGCATCATATTCCCCAAGGAGTACCAGTAACATGCCTCCGAGAACATTGCTTTATAAAAATTGTTTTGTGCCGCAGTGTCACACAACAACAATTAGCGATGGCAAGAAAGCTTACGTCACGGTTCCACTAAGCGAGAAGAGGAGAATTTTGTGGTTCAAAGCTGTCAGAAGAGAGTACCTTGCTTTACTCCTCTGATTTCACCTGCACTAAACCGAACGTCTTCTCTAAAGAACTCCACCACCATGGCCACATCTACTTTCGGTAGATTGTCCGTACAAAACCAGTTTGTAAAGCCATTGAACTTGTTCTCATGAAACCTTGTGGCTTTGTATATCAGCAAAAGTAACAGATAATGAAAGGTAACTAATGGAATATGCAAAGTATGAATGATAGGAATGGTAAATGAAAGGAATAGAAGATGAGATAAAGGAAATGTTTGTAAAAACGAAAGTGATCAAAACGTACACAACTAAGCCGGAAAACCGCAGAACGCGAAGTCACAGTTACGCAGTATCGTTATTCATTTCACTGCGCATGCGACGCTTTCCGCGAAGAACGCCTTCGCGGTAGCTCTGTACTAGAAGGGAGCGTAGGAGCTTAGAAAACGTCTTTTAATGGCATGCTCAATGGAGGAGACTTTCCGAACTTTGAGCATTTTAATCGAGGTATATTAATACATGTTCACCAGATTTTAGGGACTCTGAAATACAATAGTAAGTACAGTCGATGATAATTCCATATACCTCGCAATGTTGACTATCTACCTGTTACGTCATCATAAAAGCTGCCGCTGTCCCGCCATTTCCGAGCCTTTTCAAATGAACTTAAAATTAACAATCAATTTTCTTGGAAACTAAGACTTTTTAATTAAAATAATTTGCGTGCAATGAATACGTTTATGGTGGGCACCATTCGCAATTAATGAAATCTGTTTTCTTTGATGAAGGAAACTACCCTATTGCCTAGAATGGCATATACAATATAGTATGACTGCGTTCGGGCCAAGAAGGTTCATATTCGCGCGGGTTTGGTGGAAGCTCTCTTAAGAGAGCGGAGTCATCATTCAACTGTTTCTATTATATTTCTATATATTCTACTATATTTTGTATACGAGGCCGAGTGGTGCGCTAATATCTAGTACTGCAGCTGCTGCTGTGTCACAAGATTCTCGGCTTATGGCAAGGTTCGCCAGTGGCGAAATTTTGACATCACAGCCTCTACAATTTCAAATAGTGCATTCGAAAGTTGAGATTCGTCTGGGTTTTGAAGTCATATCCTCGGGTTTTCTGGGACTCAATATTTTCGTGTGCTTACCGAATGAGACCCAAGGTTAGTTCTTGGGTGACAATCGATGGAGAACACCAGCAAGGAGGAGCTGATAGACCAGGAGAGAGCAAAGGGTCTTAAGGAGGTAAATGGTGTTTTCGTTTAATAGTGTGGGGCTCACATTTTATTTTGCGTAACCGGAGTTTTTCGAAATAAATATAGTCCACTGTTAAAGACTCGGTGTAGTAAAGAACTGACGGACTGGAAAAGAAAGGCGTCGAAGGAGAGACGGCGATGAGGTGGGTGAAGTTTGCAGGAGGGGAAGCAGATGGGAAGGAACGGAGAGGTACATAATCCGCAGTAATCCGCCGGAGTAGAAGTTAGGGCTAATAGGAGGAGTTTGGGTAGCGTCTTGCTCGGACCGTCGGAGTGGGAGAGACGAACAGGGAATGCTGAGAGAGAGGAAATCTAATTGGCGATTTGGGGAGCGAATGTAGGGATCACGTCTCGAAAGTGGCGAAAAAGAAGGCCCGGATGAAATGACCGAACGAAACACGTACACCCGAACTCAATCCTCTCGCATATACATGGTCGGACGCACAAACGTGGAAAGATTTCCTTGCCTTGGTGTCACTGGAGGCAAAAATATCGTCAGATGTAAACTGACTCTGAGAAAACCGTTGAAAAATGAGTGATGTGTGATTTAATTATGAGGACAATAGGAAGAAATTTGCACAAAAACACGATGCCAATAATTATCATGAATGCAAAACTAATTGTAGCCGTTACCTTTCTTTCAGATCCAAGATCATTCAGTTAAGAGATTATATCGTGAAGATTAGCATAACTAAAATATAGGTTGTGAGTAAAATGGTGAAGAAAATAAATAAATAGAATAGAATTTCTAATCCAATATAAGGAATATTTTCCTCCACCGGCGAACGGTTTAGGGTGGAAATTAATGGCAATCGATGTACTGCGTCTGTCGGCATCGAACAGACTTCGTAGTAGAGATGAAGTTTTATATCATCAATAAAATAATACAAATAGAGCAATAAATTCTAGCTAGAATTTTGTGTAAGTTAACCGCAGAAATCATGAGAGAGCAAATCTTTTTACTGGCTTTTTGTCGTCCTTGTTTGCTGTCTAGCTTATTGATAAATCATACCTTATTAATTTTTGTGCCACTGCGAAGCCCTAAATAAGCATTTTACATGGAAATGTACATTTTCCTATCTGCTAAGCTCTCCTTGGACTGCGTTTTTGGAAATTTAAGAGGGAAATCGTTCACCATCATGATAGTGAAAATGAAATGTTGAGTGGGAAAGGAAGAAATATTTGTCGTATTTACATATGGAATCCATCAATCCATACCGAAACACTCCGAAAATTAATCGATGTATAATTACAAATTAAAGTGTATCAGTATAAATTGAATTGGGTTGTACCTTCTCTTCCAAAATTGCTTGCCTGCTTTAAAGATGTTGAACCTGGTGTTTATATGAATTAACGCAGGGATTTAATATTAAATGGATGTTGAAAAAGAAAGTATTACGCAGGTTGACACGAGATGGCATCTACCCTCACTTTTTAGGGTGGCGTTCTGTATGACCTGAAAGGAAGGGATGGGGAATATATTTGGAATAGTACGGACATCATGTACGGCCACTGAATGTGTCATGGATGAATGGAAGAATATTGGCTTTGAATATACAATCTGACATCCGAACGAAAAGATTTACCAAATTTCGTATTATATACCTGATTTAAACGATTCTTTACCGATACTCCCAAATTTTGGCAGCTAATATCGGAGACAGGTACTTCAAGTTCTTTACTGTGTTACAGTTTCATGCTTATAATGCTTAAATTTCTTAAATAAAAGCCTGGTGGTTCAAGAATTTAACCAAATTTATCAGCTGGCCTCCTGCTTTGATTCCAGCATCTAGCTCTTTCCATGCCCCTCTTACCATCTTCCTGGCATATATTTGCAAAATCAAGGCGACTACAGGCACCCTTACATTAGTCCACGACCTATAACTGTCCACCCTGATTCTCGGGCAAACCACCCTCACCTTGGCCCTTTAAGTAATTTATAAATTTCTGACGAGTATCCTATCTCGCCAATCAACTCCTATTTTCCCGAATATTGGAATTGGTTATTCCCAATCCACTCCTTCAAACGCCATTTCGAAATCTACAAAGCATGCTAAATCATCCTGCTTTTATTCTATGTTTTTTTCTCTAAGTGTTCATATCACCGCTATCGCAAAGAATAAAGAGAACAAAATATGGCAAAAAATATAAATTAAATACCTTGTAGCCTGACGTAGGAGCATGGTAGTGTGGTAGCAAATATTCTAGCAGACTTGTGGTGTGTCTTTGGCCATTTTGGGGAATTATACTTTCCTGAAGTTTCCATTGTAACTACTCTCTTGAGAACAAAATTATGGTGCATTGAGCACTATCTCGTTAAGCTACACCGCGAGGTGCCTCTGAGGCAATCCGAGGTGGAATGAAGGGGGTTGAGATGGAACCCTTTAATTTTCGTCGGGAGTTTGGCAGATGGGCACGTAAGAGCGTTGGGCAAAGCATGGAGTGACCGCCGGACTAGGCTGTGGTCAGAGCTTTTAATTAAAAGAGAGGTGAGGGAGAGAAGGGTGGTCCATTGAGACGGGTCCCTCTCTCGGCAAAAGGTGCTATCCTGAAGGGTCGGAGGTGGGAGAGAACTTGAGCCGTTTTTAAAACAAATATTCAAGTTTTTTTAATTAAATTGATTGTGAAAATTTTGTAAAAAGGTTCTCGGAAAGTAAACCGGCTGTGTTTATACAACCAACCAATTCATATAACCATTTTTTACAAAATGTTTTAATGATGACTGAACACAGTTTAATAAAACCAACAGTTTCTAAACTGATTTGGTAAAATATTATGCCGAAAATATTTTCGTAAGCAACGGGCATAACAGGTCTGCCCCATTCCTATCAGAGCCATGATCGTTATCTACCACTTGCATAGTGAATTTGATTTTGAAGGAGATGAAGTATATTACCGAATATTGAGGTATAAGACCACGACGAAACAAACTACAAAATATTTATGTGATGTTACGTGTTGGTACAGATTCCTAAGAATAGAAATATGGCTGCTAAATGACACGTTAGGTAAACCTGTTGGAAACCAACGCACGTCTGAAGAGGGAAGCAGACGGTTCTTAAAGCGCTGTCCCAATATTCTGCCTGAGTTAGACGGTCTTGCCTTGAAACATGCGTGCATCCATTGACGAGGAAATTTTTCAGATTGCGGAACAAGGCCAAAGTTTTCCAGTGCTCTGAAACTTCGGGTTTCGCCGAATTTGGCAAAGAAAATTAACAGAGTAATTACCTCAAACAACTAGGGTGGATAAAGGTACAAAATTGGAGAAAAAACGTTTTGGGGGTGTATTTATACAAACGTTTTGAAAGAAAAAGTCCATTCAATAAAAATCCCTGATCTTGATACACTTCACCTGATCAAATCCATGTACGTTACATGTAATCGGCTTATATTGACTTGACACATTTTTAAATTTGTAACTGCAATCACAATGCCTAAAAACTATAGGTATATAAAAATGTATAATTAATAAATATTTTATATGAAAATGTGGATATTAAGGCATTTTTCATCTTTGCCTGATGTTGTATGTATGCAATAATGTTTTGTATTTCTACTTTTTAATGTTGACGCATAACTTACTTATTTTTCTTGTGTATCTGGTAAAAGCTATAAATATCTGAGCAAAGGTTTTCTCTCAAATGTATGCAATTGTTGTTATTGGGCGTGCATACGAAAAAAAAAATATATAGCTATTAATACGGGCTTGTTCAACAAAAGTTAGTTGATGTAATGAAGCATTTCGTCTTAATTAATAGGTAGGATCACCATCATTCCCTGAGGCAAATTACAAATGAGTTCGGCAAGTTTCAAATTACCTTAAGTCTCACAGAAATGAAAGCCAAAGCTATCATCAAATACGGTAAGTGATTACATCCGGAGTAACTTGATTAGGTAATTCAAATGATGAATCCATTATGCAAGCGTGCAAATAAAAAATTATGCAAATCATGCCAACCCTCATTGAAAAATTATTTAAACTACGATAACGACAGCGTAGTAAAATCATGGATATCGCATGTGACGCGTATGCTTCGATTGCTAGCTCGTTCAGCCGATTTGCTGTTGGAATCAAATTGCTCCAATTATTTCATCGAAATCAACGTAATAAGTGGTGAAGGGACAAAACAACAAAGCGCAATTACATCTATCCACGTTCGTATGCGTAACCATGGTGACCGAATGCATCAGTCATGAGAGTGAATTCCAGCTACGTCCATTCCCATATAATTTACGGCCTAGTTTTTAAACCTATGTTATGGTGATAAAAAATTACGCTCACCATCAATGAATAAAAGCAGTAAAAAATAACTTCCTGTCCCCTTAATTGTGTTTAATTACACTGAGAGCTTAGCAGGAGACATTCCATTTTGTCCGTTCCGCTCGCAGAAGCGTGGTGGTTTAGTAAAGAGCCACCGCTTCATTTGTCTCTTCAATGTATTAACATGGTACTCACCAAGTGTGGAATTTTGCCACCTTTGATTGTGATCAAATTATACTCATATTGCAAACAACCATCAGTTTATACCCTTAACCATCATTTGTGTAATCAAAAAACGTCACCTTAGGTATAATTTTTATGAAGGGCTATAATAATACCGAGGATTTCACTGGTCTTACTCACTTATTTTCTTAATAACAATTAGCATCTAATGCTGATACTGAATAAAATAAGTTTTTATGTAAAATCGCCGTTTAATAAAAAGGCAACTTTTCTTAATTATTCTTCAAAACATACTGGAATAGCACTGAAGAAACCTTAGTAGACCGGGGAGAATGTCCGCATTCTACATTAGTAAGCTAGGTTTAGGCTGGTCTTGGTCTTTAGGTTAAAACTCATTTTAAAAAAATCAGAAAAAAATAATGAACCATAGGAGATAATACTGGTATGCTCTTGAGGGTGAGTGCGAAAAGTTAAAAGTCAGAGAAAGAAGTTTCCCCTGAGAACTCCTGCACTCTATGCTACTCGGGTGTTTTTCTTCCTCTTTCTCTCTCTCTCCCACAGCAAGTCGGTAGATGGCGAGATAAAAGGAAAAACTGGAGTGGAGCCAAGTCTAAAGTCCACCCAAACAAAAAAGAAAACAGAGGCAAAGAGGTCGCTGTGAACGAAGAAAAAGGGATGAGAGGAGAAAAAGCGAGAACGAGTGTGACTTGAGAAAATGCTTTGCTTTAGCTGCCCACGTCCTTTTAGCATTCGCTATCTTGTAGATTTATATGAAACGGAGGAGGTGGCGTAACGATTAACTTAAACATTCTTCTACCCCGCGCCTGCATGATTCAAAGGTAGCGAAGCATAGTAGCAGCAGCTCGGTAGACCTTTTCGGGTGGAAGTGTCTAATGCAAGGATCCCGTACTTTTTTAGACCCTCGACCACTTCAAGACTTCCTCAGCATATTATCGGTTCCAAAATCTATTTTTTACGTAATTATCAAAAGAAAAAAAAAACGACAATTATAATATTTAAGGTTATTTCACTACGTTTATTATTAATTGAAAAGTGCTTTGAACGCCATATTTTTAATTAAAACGAAAGAGTGTATTGGTGATCTGGCCTCAATTGAAATTAATGGTCAAAATATATTTATTAGTCAAGCGTTCACGTTAAATGGTACGAATAATGTCTAGTAGTAAGATACTAGCCTTTTAGAGAGGGAATATCGTAATTCAAAATAGTAACTTTGTTGAAATTGGGGCTGAAAGTGGAATGAATAAAAAATTAAACCCAATAGTAAAATCCTGGAATTCTCGATTTATATTTTTTTAAACACTGAAGGTAGATAAACACCACTCATGTACAAAACGGAATACAGTTAGAGAAATGCTTCCGCACACGTAACTAAAGTGTGGAAAAATTGACTTTCACCACTTCGGCTCACAACGGCTCACATAACGCACTAATATCTACTTATTACTATGCAATTGATTTTCGATAAGCTTTTCTCCACCACCCCCCTAATGACCCCAAAACATTTATCGACCCCTCTCAATTTACGACACTTGGGAGTCAATGTCAACCATTTGGGGGGACCATGGTCTTTTGCCCACAAATTAGCTAGATATGGGAAAAATTCCTGAAGCTAGTTTGTAGCTTTCAGAAACAGGCGGAATGGGAAGAGGGCAAGGGCGCTGGCAGCGAAAGGAGGCGGATCATATATTTGCGAAGAGAATGCGCAAGAAGGCTACGAGGTGGAAGTTCCAAGTGAGCTACATGATATTGGGTTGAATGTAATTGAGTTGAGGATGGAATCAATCGGAGAGATGTCTAAAGCGCCAGTCTATTTTTGTGCCCAAAGTCCGCTGTCGAAAGAGGAGAAAGCGTTGCATAGACTGGAAACGATGACTCTGAGGAAGAAAACGAGAATAGACTGCAGTCGTTTTGAGATGTTGCTGTGGAGGAGAACGGAGAAGGTGCGGTGGACGGAAAGAGATACTAGCGAGGAAGTGCTGGAGGTATGGTGGGTGAGAAAAGGAAACTTTTGGATGAGATTAGGAGGAGACAAAGTAGGTGATTAGAGGACTTAATGAGCGGTGAGGGGTTGATTAACGCTGTGGAGGGGAGGATGATGGAGAAGCCGGGAAGGGGAAGAAAGAGAATAGGTTTTACGGACGGTATGAAAAATGGTTGGATGTACGCTGAGATGAAGAAATGAATATTTAAGTTAGACAGAATCCTGCATATACGTTATATCCATTTCAATATACCTTAAATGGTAGATTACCTTAATAATTATTATAATAAATATTTTTTGTTGGACTTTAGTTCTTCATTTTAAACAAGATCTCCAGTCCCCCTGCCCTTTTTATCTTTCAATATCTCTTCCCTTTTTCTTCATACTTTTTCCCATTTGAATCCTGCGTGGTATCGCACAAATCCCCCACATCGTCTCTTAACTCTCCGTGCCGTGGAAGTCCCCAGTTTCTCGACATTCGTTCTACAATCTTGGTCTTATCTCTTCTCTACTCACGCCAGCAGTCGTTACATCCATTACTATACATAAGTAGTGGAGCCCGTAGAGGTTTTGACGCTTATTCTCAGATTTACATTCCATGAAATTATGGGTAATTCACAATCAGAAGCAATAGTACTGATACTGATACTAATACTACTGAACGGAAATCTGCTTACACTTTTACAGCATAACTGCATGATAAAAACCTAATTTCAGAGCATTTATTCAAGTAACTTTGCAAAATTGACATCCATTTGCTCAATTTCTTCAAAATACAATTTTTCACTGCTTCAGATAAGATTTCATCTTGTATTTTCATAGCTGCATAGTCATGATTGATTACAGGTAAGACCTTAAGTAAGGTCTTACCTGTAAAGTCAGCTTCCTTATCATATATCTTGATACATAAGAGTACATACAACGATTTATTAATTAGTAAGCATGGTAGAACTTTAATTGTTTCAAGATGCCAATTGTACCAAAGTCTTCACTTGAGAGAATCACTCATTTCGTGATATTTACTCTTTCTCTGATTTTTAATTTGATTCGTGCAACCATTATCACGAAAAGTGATATTTCAGTAAATATGGTAACAGATGGAACTGGGAGTCCTTACGCTGGTCTTTTACGGCTGAACTAATCGGTTTAAATACACTTTATAATTATTCATATTCATATCGGTATTCACCCTTCCTCTCTTTATTTCATTCGTAGCGCCAATTCTAATCCTTACCCTTCCCTGCTCCTTCAAAACATCAACCCTTTTATCACGACCTTCAGCATTTTTTTGCCCCTCATGACCAGTGCCAACAACATAATCTGCCTCATTCTAATCTCCTCAAATAATATAATCTACTCACCCAGCATACCAAGCACTTCCTCCCTCACCTTCCTTTCCGTCCATTGCACTTTCTCCATTCTCCAGGACACCCACGTCTCAAACACCTGAACCTATTTTCAGTATATTTTCTCAGAGTAAAGGTTTCTGCACCTTACAGCGCTACCCTCTATTAGAAAGACGTATTGTTCTCGCTGATTTTCTAATGCATCTACCATTTCTTGCAATATTTTGGATGACTGACTAAGCGAAGCTTGCTCGTTAGCAAATCCCACAGGCTTTGGCAAATCCAACTTGTTGCTGTCTTCCTACCTTTATCTAGCTTTTCCCATGCCGCTTTTACCATTTCTTCAATATAAAAGTGTCAAAAATAAATGGCATGTGATACATTAAAGAGTTTTACAGCTCGAAATCTTAATGATCATTTATATTTTTATTATTTATTTAGACTTCTAGATTTTATACTTTCTAGAACTGTAATTTTCATTCGTCCAACTAATAACCATCCTGCAGCATGGATCTCGTTGACAAGGTTTATTGGAGTTTTTTTGCCATCAGCTATAATATGCTTTCTTTTCGATATAATGCCTCCGTTTATCTCGATCTTGGAACCTTATTTACAAATTAAACTAACAAACATATAGTCTAGAAACATTACAATTATATAATGCACTGTGTTTTACTCATGTATTGCATTTTGTAGTTTTTACCCATTCTTGGGTTATTTTCGTGGAACAAAATGAACTTGTTCTAGTGTAACTTAGTGGTATATCATTTTAATGGTTTAGTAATTTAACTTTTACATTTTTCCCATCTTTCTCCCGTATCCTGGCCTCCGTTTCAAACAACCTCATCTCCTCTCCTCATTTACCCCCTTCATATGACGACACATAACTACGAGTACCATAGTTACAAAAATAAAACATAAATACAAACGCCTGATGATGATGATTACTCATTGAAACCCGGATCGTGTATGTTATTTAATGTAGAAGAGGTTTCTGTAAAAATTAAATTATTTAAAAATTAATAATTTTCTTATAGTTTTAATGCGTTAATTTTGTATTTCGCGAGTGTCATTTAACACTCCTTTAAAGGTGAGTGTCATATTCCTTGTGAAACACAGACGCCCACATATAAGGCTTTTATTGCAATGACTTTTATGCCTGGGTAAACGTAATGATGCAACGCTGATTTAGTTTTGCACACTAGTAAATGTTTTCATTAAGCAAGTTGCGAGTCATAATTAAGTGGAAATAGCTCAAAAGGACTCGTTTTAACGATTGCCATGTTCTAAACCGTGGGCGTAACTGGAATGAATTCCATAAATTCGGCGTGATTTCAACGCACGAAGAATATAATGGAATTGAGCAAACGCCAATTTTCCGATGTGTGGAGTTTCAATTAGGAGTGCCTTGACAATCAAAGCGGTGAACAGTTGTTCGCGAAGTTCAACGGCAGAACTATTATCGTGGAAACGTTTTCCAGGCATTGTGAAGGTCGGGCGAACGGATGCGTGAAAGAGGCAAATGGGAGGTTGAACTCAAAAGACGAGACAGAGACAAAGGAAGGGTCGTTGAAGAAGGAGATGTTCGTGAGGAGGAGAAACAAATGGAGGGTAATTGGAATTGAGCGAGGGAGAACGTCTGCGGGAATTGATCGGAGGCGAAGGAAATTGCGGGAGTCTGTACCGGAAACGGAGGGAGAATCGAAACCCTCTCCACTTTCACGGGAGAAAGGAGTTTTCATCCTGGCATGAATGTTTGGAGATATGTTCCGAAGCCAACCAGCCGTGCTTGCATTTTGAACAATTCAGTCGTGTATGCTACATATATTCGTTTTCTTCTGACGCGCAGAGAACTAAATTAGTAAAATTCAAGTTCAAATTCATGGATGGAAGCTGCATTGTACAGTGGAGTGCCTCAGTTGCAACGAAAACTATGCTGTGAGAAAAAGCCATGTATTATAATTGGTAAACTTTGACGGCTATATCATCATTCTTTAGCTATTTCTACTTTTGGGGACCGGTGAAAATAAGAGAAATTTTGCGGACCGACTGATGGCAAAGACAGAAACAATAACCATTGCAGAAAATGGCATACTTATTTAGATATGCTGCTTAAAAACTACAGTTTTCAGTAGCTGTACATTAAATCATTTAACAACTACAAGTTAGCATGCATATGATAAGGAAGAACTATTACTACTCTGGAACGTCAAGGTAGCGGTTACCTCTTCTGCCTCCGTGCTGAAGTGAAACTTTACATCATAAAAGTATGCTAAGAAAATAACTTTGATCCTATAGGGACTGTATTAGAGTGGAAACGACAAATTATAATTGGTCGCTATACTTTTCTTATCGGAATTACATAGAGTTAAATAGGTGCATTTGTAAAATGCTTCTCATATAAATAGCAATCAATGGTATTTTAAAACCATTACAGGTAGAGACAAAATTTTAAATAAAAGTTCTTGGTTCCGATGTAACATGCAAATAAATGTCATTCGGCTGCACCATACGCGCATTTTATGATGTTTGATTGAATTTTGAATTCAAATAATGTAGAGAACACTTACGAAGGTATCGCTTAAGGCGATTAATTGTCCTCAGTCCGCTTTCTTCCAATAAAGTCGTTTAAGTGCCAAATCATTCAAGTGAATCAAAATTCCTGGCTGGATTTTCCATTTTCATTAATCAACTTCATATATTCCTTACTTTTTTATCCTCGAAAAAGCTGTTGCTACACCTTCATCCTTCTTTTGGAGCAATTTTGTACGCAGTTCCTACGTGCCTTGTTTCTTAATTACTATAATTCTGAAACTGAAGTTGTTAATCGAAACGGTTCAGCATGAATGTTTCTAGCACCAATAAATATTGGATGATAAAATAGATAAGAATATTTCCACACCATTCGTGGTAGCAAGTTATCTTAAGTAGAGGCAATTTAAGTGTTGAATCGGTTCAAACTGGAAACTGTTGTATTATCCTCGCATAGAATGCCTTTATCAGATTTTATTGAATTCCCTTGCAAGAGTTCCCTTGTGGGGAATGGAGATTAGGAACAAATTTACCTCCCTCTCAGAAAACCTCTCTGCATTGCTGAGCAAATGGAGCTGAACTCTGGTCGCAAATCTCATCTCTTGGCTTGGAGGGAAACTTCCTTTTTCAGGGATGGTTATGGGTGGATCCAAGATTTACATAATTACAAAACCAATTCAAGAACGCTCGGAAGTTTCTTTCTCGAGCTCTTCGTTTCTTCCTCACCTCGTCTTCCCTGCATCCCCACCCGTTCCCCCACTCCCACCACCAACGAAAAACCCATCGCGAATGATTGTCGCAACCTCTTCCTTCGTGTTATACGGGAATATTGATTTTACATCTTATTCAACCAAATATCCGAGCCTTCATGTCGTAGCAATCGGGAAGAAAAAGAACCAATCGGAATGTATTATCGAACACGTTTCCAAAATCACGTATGCAATCAAATTTCGATTTTTACTTATCGAATTCTTTCTGATCACACTATTTTCAGTTAGGATTTAGCGCCGTGCTTCAGACTAAAGGTTGTAGAGTTGGCGGAGCGATAAGAACAAAATATGGTTTAAGATTGCAGTTAAATGTTCACTTTGCTCGCTCAAAACAATTTTGCTTATTTCTTCCAGTGAAACGTTGCGAGCACCTGTGAGGAACATGCATCTTTCAATAAATATATACCTCCCGATTAACGTGAGTTAATGTTAGCTCAAAAGTTATCAGTGATTAAAATCCCTTCTACTGTGAAGCCATTGTCATTCGATGTGAACATTCAAATTCGATGTGATGTGAGAATTGGCTGCGAAACATTCGCTTGTGTTTAGGCCGTTAGTTCCCCTATCAAATAGACAGCTGTCATACAAGTAGCTTGGTTAATCATGCCAATTATTTACGATTACGTATCATTCTTCGGCGATTAAGAAGGAAAAAATAGATCTACTACACGAGTTACTTCCGAGAGTAACAATGGTGTTATGAACGACGTTATTTCATTTCCAGCATTGAATTATGCCTTATTCCTCCTCCAAAGAAAAATAATTGCTCCGTTTTTATGTTTTGCTTCAATTCTTGATTAACTAATTATTAGTTATAAATACCAGAGTATGACCTTTTGTTCCTGCAATGCATATAAGCGGAAAAGGAGTGCCTTTTGCCATCAATTTCCTCTCCTAATTATTGCCGGAATACAGAGGTATATATTACCCCCATTCAATTTCTGGAGTCATGGAAGCTTATTTAGAGTTTATTTTTTAAAAACTCTGATCTTACTCTAGCAAAAAAATGCATAGATAGCAAAGATAAATACCCTCCCTTAGGATGTCAAGGCTCTCCATGCCAAATATTCACCGGTAAAACGATCAGGTGCAGAAAAAGCGAAGGAAAAATTAATGGTAAAAAAGAAGAGCCGTTGTATTTTATGAGTGACTTTCAACTATAACTGAAAAAACATAATGATTCCTACTTGCTAAGTGTATGCACATGTATAGAAAATATTTTCTTGAAGCATAAAACACCTATTTGTTATGGATTTTACTATGAAAATGTAACCATGGAAAATAATACTGCTCAAAAAAACCTGAATTCACGCATATAAATTCCAAAAATGTTTACTAAGTTTAAATGATAGTATGTTTCACTATCAATTGTTTATGCAGAAACTTAGCAAAAAGAATATATACAAAGAAAATATAAGTCCAAGGCCAAGGTCTAAGACCTCACAACAAAGCCAACATTTTAATCCATGTTTTAACCGATAAAAGTTTAGTATGAATAAAATAATATCTTTGATATTATTGTATTTCTATTGTTTCACCCCATTTAGATAATGTGATGAGTTTTCTGGATGGATAATTTATTCTGCTAGGTGTCTGTCCCATTCCGTTTATTTAACCAAAGTCCTATATTTACTGAAGTAATAGAAGGCGAGCTACACCTTTTTAATCAGCTGCAAATGGTATCCTGCATAATATTCGTGGTTGTATTTTAATATATATAATATTTTAATTCCCAAGATCCATTTTAACAAAACACAGTTCCTTTTTCAAAGCTGGTTTGTATGCTTTTGGCTGAAACGCCTTTCATCTCTCCTATATTTAGATTAGTTTTATCAAGTAAATTCATACCAAAGTATTCAGGAATATTACTCACCCCGATAGCATATCCCTCCACTCAGGACCGGCTTGAGACAAAATTTTCACCCGGGCGAGAGAGATTTCCGGCGCCACCCCTCCCCGCTTATCAAACCAATTCACCAGTTAAACGTTGTAGTAAAAAATATTTTTTCACCATCACGGCGCCCCGGGCAGTCGCCCGGGCCTTAAGCCGCGCCTGCCGCCACTCCACCTCCTAGATGCGGTCATAAACACAAGACTTCGGCCCCGCAGCCACCGGAATGAAATATAATCCCCTTCCATGCCCGCTCGGTCCGTCAGTTCCAAGGTGCATTTGTTTGCGTTTCTACCTTAGCTCGTTTCAACTTCTTCCCTTCTTCTCACTTTTTTCTAATCTGGAATATCCTCCCTCCACACATTCCCCTGTCTTCCCCGTTGCCCGACTCGGGGGTTCGACTTGCCAACTCCACTCAGTCCGCAACGGGAGTTTGGAGCATGCAGGGCAAACTGTCCGGTTTTTGAAGACTGGGCCACACTCCCAGCGGTAAATGCTTCGCGCGTTTACTCAATCATACTTCTCCGCTAGGACGGCGGGCGGGGGAATTGCATCGGCGGCAGAGTTACGTCCTCGGCGGGAGGGTCGGCAGGATTCCTTGCCGCGGATTGATCCCTCGTCTACCGTCTAACTTTACCGCTTTCGTTTGAAGTTCGTCGTCGAAATTGTAGTGCAAAAACAGACGCCAGTTCTGCCTTCTAACTCGCCAACAGGGAGGGATAATCAGTACAACAATGGCGCAGCGGGTGATTGACTTTGACTAACAGAATCGTGTGACTCAAATCGCCAATATGGATGACGTGTTTACGGCTCCCATAATTTTGAACTAGAAATACTAGGTGATTCCTCGGAATGCTTCTGTAGGAATGCATATGAGCTGAAGTTAAAGTGCTACGAGCAGTGACCTACATGAAGAGACGCTCTGAAGAATTGCTGCAGTTGGCATAGTGATTATGGAATATAGTGATCACTTCATTAACTAAATGACCAATGTGTACGAGTTTTGAGCGATCTTATCACATTTTTGGCGCATGAGTCCACTGTTATCTAAAGAAAAAAATTTCATCTTCAGTATAAAATACTATAATGAACTATATAATCCCATTAAATGCTATAAATATTTGCTCTACACACCGTTCACCGCACAAATATCGGATTGCGTACATAGTGTCGAGTGTCTTATCCCTCCCATTCAGTGATTCGTTAGATTTAGGCCGTTAAGTGGTCCGTTTTGAGTTGGGTTCGTATTTCCGGCTGCACGCAGGCATATTTTTCCCTTTAATACTTCTGTCTTTCTCTCTCGTGTAGTGGTAAAAAATGAAGGAATGGAGGACCATTGCAATTTATGCAAACTTCATGTTTCAAGAGCCTTAAGAGTAATTTCTCCCGTAATTTGCATAGCAGTGTCATGGACATTCTCGCACCGATTCAATTGTTATTCTGAGTTATTCTGACAATTTTGAAGAGAGAGAAAGGAAGTCAGTGAGCAACAGGTTGAGTAGAAAAACTACGTGAGGGGATTATGGATTTAACATCTCGCGTCGAGGGTTGGAATGACCGCACCGAAAGTGTGAAGAATCATAACCGTCCCGGTGAGCGGAGGTAGCTTTAAGCGTTCTATTGACATTTAAAAGCTAGTGCAACGCGGGGGGGGGGGGGAAATTGGCGTGTGAAGTGTTGTTCGCGTGAAATTGAGTCTTACGAGCTACTAACAATTTTCAAAATCTAAGCCAAAGGGAATGGGCTTACAATTGGGATTGGAGAAAGGGGAAATATATATTTTCAATTCTTTATTTTCGGTAAATTACAATATTTTTATTTTGGTCGTTAATGTTAAACACACTTCTTTACTAGTGCATTGAATTCCCGCATGAAGTTAAAAGGCACTTCATTGCTTTTATCAAGTTTTTTTCTTTCTGTACTTGAAACCTTGAATGATGTGATGAAATCTTCTGCTCTTAAGTATTAAATTCTTCATTTAAGTCTTAGTGTAAATTAAGTCAAACCCTGAAAAAACTCCTACTGGTGCTTTAAACTATTAAATTTTTCATTCAATTTTTAGTGTAAACTTAGACAAATTCCCGAAAAATATTTGAATTTGACATAAGGAGAGAAAAAGATATCGGCGATTCTTCTACAAACATATGTGACTAGGATATTTATGTTGGAAATATAATGTTGAATAGAATTGTAGAAGATTAGGACTTGAGCTGTGCACGAAGTGTGGTAAACTTCAATTCTCTTAGAGTACGCATCGATACCGTTAACAGCGAGGTCCTCCGGATTGTCTTTCGGTATTTAAAAATACATGATCCTATTGTGAGAGATAGCTTCTCCATTGTTAAAGTCTTGGGCGTTTAGGAGATAAGTCGGCTTCATCAGCAATGAATTGGTCAACTCCAGTTTCCGAAGGCCATATACTGCGTTCCTTAGAAAGCTAGCTTCCCATTTTGAGGGAGACATAACTTTAACAAAAGTTCCTGGCACTGCGCAGGGGTCGATATTCTGACATGGGCCATAAAAACTTCCAAGTGCCGTGAAACCGGGTAGGAAGGTTTATTAGCAGTGAGGGTCAATCAGAACACCTTTTTGATTGCTGCCAACACAAGTGCTTCCAGAATTTGCATGACTCACCACTACCTGCGGTCCCGTTTAGACTCATCTTTCAATGAGACATCGAGATAGGGTCTCCTGTTAACTCATACCGACGGGCAACTTTAACAACTTGCCTTGGATGTGTGAGTCTCGTGTCTTTTTCGCGAAGTAGTTTGGTTCACGTTCCTCGCTTAATTCCGTTTCCTTCCTCTCTCACGATCCGTCTTTTCCCTTCAACCTCTCCACTTCTACCTCCCCTCCTTTCCACGAAGGCCTGCGCCAGAATCATTTGCGGCTGGTATATTTGTTTTTCTGTGATGAGAGGTAACTCGCTCCGAATTCTCCGAATCCTCCGAACTATTCGTCTTGGTGCAGTGATCTCCTGCTAGTCTTCCTCGTGCTTCTCGCCTCGCTATTACACGTGTGTCTCACGCAGAAAGTGGACTCAACGGCTGAAGACGCAGAGGACGATTTGATGGAGATGGAGGAGGAAGCAGATCAGGAGGAGGAGGTGTGGGTGGAAGATGAGGTCGTGGATACTGTTGGAGGTGGAAGAGGGGTAGTGATAGCTGGCCTCGAAAGGGAGAGAGTGAAGCCACACGTGGAAACGACAAAGGAAGACGCGGACGATGCTCATGGTAAGCGAGTTGCTCTCCTATTTTAAAGTAGTTTGAGCGAGATATCAATTAACCAAGAATTTGATAAATTGGCCTAATTTAAAATAACGCCATCTTTCATATGCTATTAAAATACTAACCCCTTGCTGAACTACTTATTGATAATTTGCCTAAAATATAAGCAGTTTTGCATGGGATATATTATAGCTGTGCGTTTCAGAAGGAGAATATTCAAAAATGATAATAATAGGAATTTATAACGCCTAGATTTCGTAAAAAAACGAGTGCTTGTAGTTCGTATGTTTTCTCAACTTTTTATAGAATATAATAAATTTCTCACTGCAGTAATTATTACGGAATTGAAACAAAAATCGGTTTTGAAGGCATTTTCACTTTACGGCTTGAAAAATGAGCCAAGCAAGAGAGTTTTGTGGAAATTAGTTTAATTACTGAGAATTTTGGACATCTATAACTATTTTTTTACGCCGTCCATATTTCAATATTTACTTTATACTTCTAACAATCGCTGAAATTAAATAGTAAAATTCGAAGATGACCTCCGCTATGACTGGGTAAATATCTCGCTCAAACTGCCTTAAGTGAATCTTCTTCCTGATTCTTACTGCTTACTGCAAGTCATTTCACAAAATGAACATCCGAGAAAATTATCAAAATATGCAGTAAAGGTTTTGCTAACTTAAGCCTTTCCTCGGGAAATTCATTTATGTCTCCATTGATTTCCGAAGAAACATACATTCTTGAATAATTTAATGTGACTATTGTGATTGCACAGATTTGGCGATGTAAAAATACTTGCGCAACATTGAAATCAGTCGACAACTATGATCTATTTGGCGTTACTCTTAGTTGCATCTAAATACGACATTTTATTTAGAAAGGTAGACATTTCTGTCGTAAATATATTTTTTAGCTACAAGTAATATCCTCGTATTTAACCAAAGGAGGAATTAGCCTCTAAGTTGTTTTCTATGAGTATAACGCAATTTATCTCTTAACTACTGTCACTAAATACGTTACCTTGAGCATAGCTGTCGTGCCAAACAATCAAGTACAAGACATTTAGGAAAATCGCAGTGCTTGGTTTACGAAGGGCTACTTTTTATATTTACAATGCCACAACGCGAGCTCAAACTGTATTCATAACAATCTCATAGCTTGGCAGCTATGAGTTTAAATAGGCATAACAGCTCTTCATTAAACTGACGGGTTTCGATCTATTCTACCACAAGGATCGTTTTTCGGCTGGATTTGATAAAATTTGAGAATAATGTTTTGCAGCAATTTTCATCCTTCGCTAGGAAGCTTATTTGTTTCCTTAGGACAACCTGGCCGGATGCTCCCTCCCCCACCCTCAGGGACCACCCACTATCACCTCGTTGAGGGTCCGAGGAATGTGAATTTCTGCAACTAAGCACTTTTAACCGGTGGGGAGGGAGTTGGAGCAAAGAGTTAGTTGGTTGGTGACGAGCAAAGGTTGGTGAAGAGTCATTTCGGGGAATATATAGCAGGCACTACAGAATTGTCGATTTCACGGTATAGGTGTAGAAAACTTGGTAGCATTCGCTTGTATAGAAAACGACGTCAGAGAGAGGAGATCATATCAGATAATTCGTCCTCAGTGATCTTAAACGCTACACTGGTGAGTACCACCAAGTTTTACTATACCTATACGACGAAGACAACAACATAGAGCTACCAGGAACTCCCAGCTGCTCCTCTCTGCCATTAGCACACCCGAATGGGCCTAATTTGTGGCAATATTGCTTTTGAGAGGCAAAACTAATCACCAGTGAACACCGCTATTTTTCATGAACCATACAAGCAGCCTTAGAGTTGAGTAAGGATCACAATAACTTCAACAGGGAAGACGGTGTCTTTGCACGCAGTCCAAAGCCTGGAAACGCGTGTTCTGCGCTCGAAACTCGGGCTCGGTTCATGAGCGTAGGAGAAAAAACGAACCATAGCGTACCTGGCTCCAACGGATGATGTTTATAAAATGGGCAAATGTCAGAATGTTAACATCACTGAACTGAAGAAGTCGACAGAAACGCAGTAGAAACAGTCGACCCAGCATAGCGAGCAAACGCGGAGGAAAACCTAGTAGACCTCCATCTTCAATTTTGCGAGTGTTTGCGATCATCATCGGTAGTCGTCAATCGGAAGATATGCTCACTACAGCTCTCCAATCCAGTCTCCCAACTGCCAACCGCTTCATCCCAACCTTATTCTTCACTTTGTCGTCCTCCATTATTTGCCTATTGTTTTCCATTCTTGGTCCTCATCTGGAATCTTTCCCATTCAATTCTCCTTCCAATGCTGTTTTCAACGGACCTTCGAGTCACAAAATGTGTCAAACAAGTTTGTGCTTCTTTCTTCGTAGATTTTTTACTATAAATTTTGTCTCCATATTTTTGTAGGACTTCTTCATTAGTGATTATTCAGATAATTCAGTCTCCATCGTTCTTCGGTAGCAGCACATTTCCATTGCTATCACTGTTCTTTGCGAATGAATTAATAATCTCAATAATTGTTATGTTATATTGTAGGATTGGGTTGTGGTAGAGAAGCTCACAAAATATTAACGCATCAAATATTAGATACTTTTGAAGCGAAATTTTGAAATTATATTATAATTTTTTTTAACTAAATAACAATATGTTTTAGCAAATACCTACATTGCAATGAATATTTAGAAAATATATGGAATAATTTCAGTGACATGCAGATTATCTGAAAACTGTGGAAAAACATTTTTCTACCCTTTCCTTGGACTACAACCTTGGCATGGTGAAAGGGCTAGAGACTTTCCCTAGGACTGAGCTTGAGGGAGCAACATTAATTTCCCCCGGTAGGGCCACCAATTCCAGTAAGGTTGAAGGGCTGGAGCCCGACGAAATGCGGTTCATGTGATGGTGTCACGCCAAAAATCCCGATGGTTATTTTCTACCATTTAAAGCAGAAATTACTTTTATTTTTAATTTTTATATTGACCCGTCCATCACCACTACTAATTGCATTTGATGTATCATGTGTTCGATTAATTCACTTCGTAGTTTTGATAATATTCATAAATTATTTTAATACTATCGATATATTAACCTTAGATTTTATTGATGTTTTCATAATTACATATTTCTTTCAGAAATGTACAACGCTAAGAGAGGTTAGAGTACGTGGGATCAGGATAATTGACTTGGGAATAGGACATGTGATGTGTGGTGGAGGGGGGTGGATCGCGTGAGGATTGGAGAGAGGGATGGAGAAAAGGGGTTGATAAGACGCAGTCGAAAGGGAGAATGGGGGATGAGGTATCGGAGAAAGGGAAAGTGCCCGCTCATCCCTAATACTCATAAAATATACGAGAAAACATTCATCGATACCACAGTAACACACCTTACGTCCGATTATGAGTCAGCCTCTCTCAACCCGCCCCCCCCCCCCCCCCAACTTCCCCCACCAACCCTACCTCCCCTATCGCAACGCTGTACTCTTTATCGGCGAATTTAAATATCGAGGCATGGCCGGGGCTGTGTTGGGTTGGATTGGTTGCATCAGAGACCGAAAAGGGACGGTGGCTCGATTCCCTTGATGAGAATAAATTTTTCCTCTCCACTGTAGACATAAATATAAAATTTCTCCTTGAAATGGCTTAGCATTTTCCAGAAAAGACACCACGGAAGGACTTTCGTATTTACTCAATCTCGGAGAAGCAGCCAAAGCATTATGGCCACGTCCTTTCTGTCCTCTTTGGGAAAAACGGCCTTACTAATGCGTGCAGAATATATTCCGCTGTTTCCAGATTACATCGGTCATTGGGACCATTATTCTATTGGAAAGTTACACACAGTGTAATTTAAGAAATAGTATTATATTGAATTTTCTGCTTTTTTCGAAGTAATAAAATGAACTTAAATTATTGAGCGTGGCACGCAGAGAATGGTGACTTAAAGAATTGTTTTCAAGGTGACAGTAATACACAATGCACATGAATGCACATCAGCAATTTACAATGATGCACACAATAAAAATAATAATATATTCAAATAACTGTCATAATGGTTTTATTTAGCCACGGATTTTATATGCTGGAAAGCGTCCTGTCAGTAAGAACTGAATATTGATTTAGGATTTGTTAATGGAAATAAAAGAGCGATGGTACTCCGTATCTAGGTATTATTCATGGCCTAAGGAATTAAGAAACAGCTTCAAGAATGTATTTCAAACTAGGTAAATCATAAAGGCTGTTGGATGAATAGGTTCATATTTTTCTGTAATCAGGGTTATTACATATACCTAAATTTAGTCAAGTCTTCCCAAGTTTCTTCAAAAGTTAAATGTTCGCCCATATGGCACCAAATAACCTCTGCAATCAACAATTGAAATTCATCGATAAACACCATCCTTTCACTTATGGTCTGATAGGTCAATGATGATTAAATTAGTGTCGTGTGAACCTATTGCGTGATCATACCAGTTCAGTGATTCAGTTTCGTGGAATTGGATATTAATAATTATATAAGTATAGAGATTGTTTTCATTTAAACAATGCAAAAAACTTCAACGTTCCATGAAATAACGTACATGAATCTTCTGAATAAAATGTACTCAGCTATCTATGGCCCTCCTATTTTGGTCAAATACCCTCTGAGATACTTGTTTACAGTAACAGGAGAAAAGACGAGGACATTTTCCTTTGTGTAGACGCAGTGTGTGTTCCACTGGTTCCTCTTTTTCCCGGTAGATCCACCATAAAACTTAATATGTGTTGTTTTCTCTCTCCATGACATTAGACCGTCCTCCCGAATTAAAAAAGAGACACGAAGCCGGCACTCGCAACAGCCGCTCTTTCCCCATGCGACTTGCCGATTGAGGGACATGTTCGCTGCTAACCCTCACCCAACCAGTATTCTCAAGCTAGCAACCTTTTTGCTAGATCTTGCGACTTTGAGAAGTCTTTTGACCGAAAATCTAAATCATAGAGCCTAGCGACAAATTTGATTAGTTTTCAGGAAAAATATTTATTTGACTAGGAAACGTTTTAAGGCTTTGAGCATTTTTTGTATTATAAACTTATTAAAAATCAATATTGTTACATGTAACATAGTTCGTGCTGATTGTTTATTCGCCTGCTGAGACCTTACTACTTTTACACAAAGAAAGAATCTCTAATTTCCATTCGTACTTGTGACACAGCGAGAGTGAGTGGGAAAGGGAATAACCGTTTTTGACAAATTGGAGAGATGATTAAAATTTGAAATCTTCCGAAATCTTAAATACATTGCTAAAAAAACGATGGCGATATCACTTTCCTAAGGCTTGCTGCTCACAAGTTCAAAGTCAAACATTTATGCGTAAAATATATTTTTTGTGCATTCCCATGTGGCGAAAATACTACTCCTTTCCATAATTTTTCATCCAGCAACAAACAAGTGACTTTTTACTAGAAGTTAGCGTCTGACTCCGATCATGAGTTTGCAAACTGCACCTCCCCCCTCTCGTCTGCCCCTCCCAAGCTCCCACGAGTGCAGACGAAGTGGGGCCACATGAGATCCGCACTTGAGCCGAGAGGAAATTGAAAGGCCCGCGGGTTCTTGGGGTCTCCGGCAACTACAAGCCCTCAAGAGACCCGACGCGGCTACACAGAGCTCTGTGCCCTGATCGACCGTGTGCCTCTGCTAAAACTTCTTGTTTCCCCGTCACGACTACTGCTCGCACACATCGAGCAGTGCTAGAGGTTTGGTGGGAAGCAGGGCGAGCGGGAGTAAACGGGAATGTGGGAGAAGGAAAGGCTTTGGGTGTCCTCTTCACAGCAGAATAAATGCGTAGTGACGTGAAAATAGGATATTAAGCCGGATTTAGTTCCTTCAAAAATCACTCAGATGACCACATAAAAATTCTTTGCATTAAAACATTTAATTTGTCATTGAAAAAAGTCAACTATAGTATTAAAAGTATTTTCACGCATCTATGTTGTTTCAAATTTATGGCTGGACACCCAACCGTGTGCCATGAATTTCACGTTTAGTACAAACATGTTGTTACGGCTAATTATAATTATTTGTCATATTTATCAACATTGAAAATTAAGTAGATATTATCTAAAGGTGAACAAGACATTTTTTCCGAGGTTCAAAGCAATAGTAGAAACCTTGGTCGGTTAGTTTAAATAAGACAGTTTAAACAAGATAATTTTTAATCATGTATATTAAATGCTGTTAAAATTCTCATAACGAACTAAAGTTTCTGAACAGGCTTGATTTTTTTATTTGACATCCTGGATGAAAACGAAGAAACGATTAACGTTGTAAGAATGGTGCTATTCCCCTTACCCTGGCGAAAATGGTCAGGGTAATCTTACGCTCTTTGCACTCTCATGCGTGCGTGCACGAGAAAGTGTAGTTGAAGTAAATACACACTCTCGAGAGTGCGTGAAAAGAGTAAATTGAAACAAGCACACTCTGGTATCACCCTCTTCAGTCCGAGCGAGGAGCGTGAGGGCGAGGTAAGATAAGCTGTGTCCCAACTCACCAGTTAGGTACCTAAATCCGGAAATTTAGGGAAGGCGCCATATTGAAGTGTGTCCCAACTCGTTAGGCATCATGATGGAGCGGATTTAGGTACCTTTTTCGGGCGGCAGATTTAGGATAGATGGAGTTTTTTCGAAATTCACCACCATCTTGAATTTCCCATAATTCCGAGTGGTAAAGTCGTGAAAACTAGTGGAGCGAGTAGAATTGCAGCAAATATGATGGGGAGGCAATTTATTTTGAAAGTAAATGCGTGAGTTATTATGCATATTCATAATGAATGATAAATGTTTAGTTGATTTATATTATAAATTTCATCTTCGGAAGCAACGAGCAGACAGAGGCTTTCATACCAAGGTGTGAGACAGAGGAGATAAAAGTATACTTTGATATATCATAGCGGGGAAGTACATATTTTGAGTGTGTATAAATCAGATGTTTACGCACGGTAAATGAAAGATATTTTTAAAATTAAAATTTCATTTTTGGGAATCACGAATTAACTGAACAGTTAATTGAAGCTAAAAATGTGAAGGCGGATCCAAACTAAAAATATAAACTAACAAAAACTGCCCTACACCTAAATAAAGTCTACAATGTAGCATGTGTTAAACGAAGCTAAAAATAAATATCTATAATACAAAAGAAACACTCAAAAAACCGCAAGCTAACAGTTAATAGTCTTCAAAGCCCATTCACAACCAAAACATAAAAATTCAAAAGTAAGCAGCAGATAGCTTTATGATTTAAGACGAAGCTCCTGTACCTTTGGGAAACTGCAGTTCCATGCACATGAATGTAATTTATATCATTTAAGATTTATTTTACATCATGCCGATGAGAGATCATTTCGTGGCCTCCATATGAATGTCACTACATGGACCTTCTTAGGATGTCATTTACATGGCATTCTATGAACATCCTATGGATGTCCATAATGGACTTCTGGATGGTAAATAGACATCATGCAGTGGCTGGGCATCACCATAAACATACGTATTAATAATACATGCAAAAGGAAAGTACTGTGCAGGGACAATATGAAATTCGAATTGAAGCTATCAGTCTAATACGCATCGTTTTATCTACCATAAAGGAAATATTAATACAAGCACAATTAACAAAAGCTAAAATACTCGCTTTATACTAATAAAAGCCACGGATGGATACACACCATCACAAATGCAATAAACTGCTCAGTCCAACACAAATCGTTATCTACCAAAAAGGAATAAGTTATGCAAACACAATGAAGAAATGGTAAAAGTACGTGCTATGCTATGCTACTGTAGTTCACGAATGAAACATATTAACTAAATATTCCTTAACTATGAAAATAATGAGGAAGTGTATTATTAACGCAATCCAATTTTTAAACAGCACTAGTCATGAGGGTCATTTGTTCAAAATATCGTCTTTCACTTGTTCTTAGTTTTCTTCGAACTCAGTGGATGGCGACACTTGCGAAGGGTGTCCCTTTAGAATATATAGTTCTAATAACTCTATGGGTGTCCCAACTCAAGCTCCTTTTCTGTAAGGTGCCCAAAATTTAGGTACCTGAATCCCATGCTCCCTTATGCCTAACGAGTTGGGACACGGCTTTAACCTCCGTTGAGCGGGCGCACACCCTCTTATTACTCTCTTTTTAATTATACTTTGTAACCATCGACAGCCTTTTTGTGTCATGATGATGTATGGATAATTGGCAGGCTATGTAAATTAATGATTGAAGAATATTTTTTCCTTGAGAGATTGAGATATTGAAGGCATAAATTGAACAAAGCTTTTACAGCTTAGAAAATGCGTTGCTTAAACATACGTTTTTTTTCCGCAATGAAATTTGCAATATTTAAAAACGATCCTTATGGCAAGGGCTTTATTATAATGCAATAGTGAAACGCGTATGAAATTCAGTTAGTTAATTTTTTTGCGAGTCAAAGCTTCCGTTTTAGCCAGTAAGTTAAATTCTTCGCTGCATTTCCACCGGGTAATATTGGCAAAAAGTGCAATGTTTCGACGGAGTCGAAATTTTGCACTTTTTGCCAATTCTCGACTCCCATTTCCTCCATCGTCCTGAGGGTAAATGTCGTTGAATTAAAGTACTGACGTAACTTTTATTCAACGACATTTATCCTGAAGACGATGGAAGCTTCGTCCGTTGAAACGTAGATACTTTTTCCAATTTAACCCGGTGGAAATCCAGAGAAGAATTCACGCTAAGCACTCGCCGGGAAAGAATTAAATCCTTTTTAGTGAATATTATATTTTCGGAAAATCTGCAACCTCTGCAAGAATCTGGTGTATGGGTTCTAAGACTCCCATTCATGTTTTTGAAGTAGGCAACGAAGGCCTTATGTATATATCTTGAAAAACTTCTTGGCACTGCGCAGTGGAAGATTTTATGACATGGCCATGGAACTTTCAAAATCTTGCGAATCGGGAGAGGAAGGTTGATTAGCATGGACGGTCAGTACTTCTGCTAACACAAGAGCTTCAATAAGTATGGTTGATTACCACTACCTGCCGTTCATTTTTGACTCGTCTTACATGAAGTCATAACGATGGGTGATTTTAAGCACCTGCCCTGTGTGTGTTCCTCGTGCCTTTTTCGTGAAGTAGTTTGGTTTCTTTGCCTCACATACTCTAGTTGCCTCCTTTACTTCTCCTCCGTTCTTTCCTTTCACCTCATCCACTTCTTCCTCTCTTCCTTGCTTCGTAGGTCTGCACTAGGAGTTTTATAGCTAAAGGCATAGCAGCAAGCAGAGTAGTTTGAGGTTACGTCTCTAAGGAGAATGCCTACCAACAAACTTGGGTTGATTGCTCGGCTAGAAGTTGTTTAGACGCGAAAGTAGATCAGGCTGTTATTAATGTGGGGATAAGGAACGGCTGGGAACGAGCATTTTGCTTACCTACTATCTTTCCCTATTTGTACACTCTCATGTATACGATACCTGATATATTTGCATATCTCGGTTCCCTTATGCTCCAGTTTGTCTTCTTCCAAACTCACGTCTTTATCTTTAACTTGACTCTCCCGAAATGAATTTTACTGATCTTCCCTATCTTGCTGTTGGTCTCAAGTTAAAAAATATCTTTATATGATATGTATATATATCACATAACAAATACTTTACCTTAGAATCTATTCCTTTTAATTATTAGAGAGAATTCTATGAGATATAGTTTATAATCAAAAATAGTCATTTTGAACACAAAAATTACAGATTGATTGCTCAAAATTTTTAAAGGAGAATCTGAAAATGGAAACTAATTACTATTTTCCATCAAAATGATTCGTATTCAGTTAGTTAAAAACGTTATTTAATGATTTTATACAGAAACACACACTAGTTACAATTATTTCGTGTAAAGCAAGGTCAATTCTACCATTAGCTTGATAGACAAAGGTTTTTTATATCATAGCTTAATTTTCTTTCTGCTTCTTATAGTTGATGCATGTGGAAGGTAGACGAGAAATTTCATGATGTTCAACGCGATTAAATTGTGGTTGATGCCACTTTCTAATAAACTAGTCACAACATTGAAGTCGCGAATTATGAATGTAAGAAACCTCACGGTATACTGGTCATATAAAACGGATATTGCTTTGCAGAAATATGTAAAGTAAGTTTTAAGGCTTATATTGTTGACGATTTGTTAGTTTTACTATCCCAAGTTTAATCAACCACTATGCGCCATTTTCAATGTAGTATCCTTGATGAAGATTCCTGAAAACATGCCCCTTTATATTATTATTAATGATGAATAATTCCACAAAGAATTGTCAATCAGTATAAGACCAATAGCGCTATTATTATGGCTCATTGTCGAAATTTCGTAATAAAAAGACATCTTAAAGTTTGAAAAAGCTTTCGAAGAATATTGCGTTTTCTCGTACGTTTAGCTAAATAGTTACGATTAAGTTATTGGATAATGACCACATGCGTACAGTATTAACTCTACCAGTATTTCTTATGATGTTATATATTTCATTTATTAATTAAAGTAACTGAAATTATTTAACTGTAGTCCTTCTAAACCACTTGCCAAATTTTCTTCTCAAGGAAAGTCATATCTCCAACTAGGGGGGTTATTTTGTAATCTCACTTAAATAAGAGTAGGTACGTCATAAAATGTGGAAAATTACGTCATTTTTCGTAGTGCAACTCCGCCACCCAGGCACCGTGACCATCTTCGGCTCTCAAGCGGTGAACTGCCGTTCTATTTATTTGATTCATCCGCTCTTTCGACTCTTGATCCGTATTGTTTGACTCGTGATCCATTTCATTTGGCTCCGCATTTCATAAGTTCCATCTCACCTGTCGTTTGGAACGTGAAATGGAGCCACCATCAGACCTTGACCGATCGTGAGCCGATCATTTAGAGAGCGAAACGGATCTCCCGGCCTCCCGCAAAATGTCATTAAAAAGGTGAGATTACAAAATAACCCCTAGGCTGGGGTCCGATGTAGGTTCTTCTCCTCTTCTTGGGTGCCGCAAACTTCCTGCAAGGGACAAGCCTTTGTGGCATTTTCTTATGTTCTGTTCTAGGGTTGAATGGATAGAACCCTCCTGGGTCCTTACTTAGCACGCACTCGACACGGTAGAACCTCGAAATATCCGTGGATGTGACGCCAAAGACCTAAAATAATCTCAACATTTGAATGGCTCTATTTGAACTTTTCACGGCTGTGACGTCAAAATTCCGTTACTGTCGAGGCTTAGAAATTTCGAGGCTACACAAGGTACATTGGCACTTTGAGTACATCCTTTGCATTATGCGTATTATCCTCTGCAGTTTTAACATTTTCCGACTACTTGTGCCTTAGAATCGAATGACGACTGTTTGCATTCAAATACAATGTCCACGATTTACTAACCTGTGCTACGGTGCGATAAGTTATCCATTTAATCAACCCTGGGTGAGTTTTATATCATTCTGAAATTGACTCATATATTTAAGCGTAAAATTGTTTAAAAAAACCTGCCACTTAAGAGGGAGAATGAATGAATCAGTGCGTCGTTCCTAGGGTATAAGTTAAAGTAAAAACTGAAAATATTATTTACTTTATTGTTATTGGCTTCACTTTGTAGAAGAATTCACAGTTAGTATTCATAATTAAATAAAATTATTTGTCTGTTTCAACAGGTTAAAAAGGTTTTCTTAAGTTTTAAAAGCTGCACAAAGGCACAACATGTTGTATTTAAATATGAATAATACTAACTGAAGAGCTAAGCTATTTTTTTTTAACTTCCGCCGTTTTGTGCGATGAAAGAAGGTATGAATTTGTCGGGTACAAAATCAGTTCTACTTGCCTTCCTTCACTCCCTGAAAAAAGCTACAGTTTTGGTGAAAGTTTTCTCAGGAACTTATAATGAATCTTTTAGCCAGAATATATATCCCACCTTTAATTTTAAGAGAATACGCTATTAAAAGCGATCGAATTTTATTTATTTTTCGTTTCAAGATAACATTTCGTTTTATGTTCCAAATGATATATTAATTTTGGCAGGAAAATCGGGAAGAACGTATTTGAATTTAAATTCTACGAAATTTCGTTGTAATCAAGTGTCATAGCTGAAACGATCCTGCATTATTTTATTGACGCTTTTTAAGGATATAAACATATGTTTTGCAGAAATTGTCAAAAGTTTCCTTTTATCTTGGAGGCTTCTCGTTTTGAATTCCATTCTTCAGGATGAGTGACTTGAGTCGAAATAAACTTGGACTGTCTATGTCCTCTTGTCTACCATTTGAGGTCTCAAAGAAATAAAAATAAATAGCTGATCTATTGGGACAATTAATGAACTATGATTATTTTCGCTGGGTGATGAAGCGCTGGAAAAAAATGGGATTATTAACGGAAAGAATGAAATGAAGGAAATGAATGAAAAGGGTTGGAGTGGAGTGTGAAAAAATCCTTGCGGGAGAAAAATGAGATGTAGGCGAAGAGGTAGGAGAGGAAATATATAGGACATCCATTGCGACGGCTCATTTTCTGCCTCTTTTCCACCTTAAATGATAAACTCCTTATTTTATCGGTCTTATTTAATTAAAGGTAAGATGCAGGATTTATATAAAGCGATGTTGAACATGATTTTGGGAAATGGTTTGGAGGGATCGGAGGTCGGTAATGAAGAAGAAATATTGGATTTGTGTATGGGTCCATGTCCCTCCACTTTCCTAACACGATTGGATAATAACCGAATAATGAAACACAGAAATGGCACTTTTCCAGTGGATAAGCTTTAATATGACCATGGTTTCGATGCACTGTATCATCATCAGGTAAATGTACATCTAAATAGGCGACCTGATGATGATGCGGTGCATCCAAACCATGGTCATATTAAATCTTATTTACTGGAAAGTTACCATTTCTGTGCTTCATTATTCTGAACTTCCACCGTATAACGCCTGATACATCTCTTTTTAATTATTAACCAGCCAGGGTGAGAGTATTCTTTAGCCAGCGTCTATATGTGTACGAAAGCCCAGCGCCTATATGTGTGTAAACGTCCAGCGCCTATATGTGTGTGAAAGTCCTTCAATATGTGGTCTATTGCTATGTGTCCATTGGTGATTAGGTGGGTAAGTGGGTAAGGTGGTGTAGGCGCATAAATGAATGTGTGGCCCAAATGAGGGCTCTTCGATGTTCACCCGCACTATCCCCAATTGGCTTCCCCCTCCGGAACCATCCCCATCCCATCTCGATTACTATCTCTCTATCCGTGCCGTAGAATGATAAAGTGTATTTGGGCTTTTTATAACCCGTAGGTTGGGACAAAAAAGTGTCGCCAGAGGCATGGTAAATGGAAAAAGTGAAGAATATCTGGTTAGAATAGAGAGAAATGCTGGGGTATTGTAAATTTGGTAAAAAATTTAGATCATGTGAAACTTAACGGTAAACTATTGTGCTTATACACTACTAATAATAACATCGAGGTAGAATGAAGAATCCGTCTAATTTTTTAAACAACTAAAGGGTTCATGAGTGACGTTTCGTCAAATGTATTTGACATCTTCATGGCTTTCACTCATAAGGAAAATTGATGAAATACTAACTTCGAGATCAAAACAAGTATGCCATGAGATTTAGATAAAGAAAAAGATTTAAGCAATATATTCTACTTTTTCCACTCGTTGAACTGCTTGAATATATTTTTTTAATGTTCGCATGCTTGTTTGTAATTTGAAGGTAATGAAGAGTGGCCGAATTAATTTAAATAAGGAAAATGGCGTTAAAACTTTTATCAATTCGTTCAAAAAATCTGTCTCCAGTTACAATTTCCAATACTGAAGTGAAAATTTATTTCTGTTTAACCTTCCAGTTAATAAGAGTGTTTGAGCATGTGGTGAAAGCGATCTTTCCTCATTAATAAAACTGAAAAACTGTGCAAATTTTACCATAGGTTCGTCTTAGCGAATATTAAAATGAAAAATATTTCCTCACACAGAATAAGTCAAAGCTCTTCGGCTCTGTATATATGGCTCTTCGTTAGGTCCGAATCATTTATGCAATTCTTTAAATCCAGCTGCGATGTGCTGCAAATGTTCTAAGAAATCGTATTTGCGTTTTATGTCGTGATTCGTGGTGATTCGAAGTAGAAATGGAAGACAAATGGATAAGTTGAAAAATAATGCTATGCCTACTTTTTCCGGTGGTTGGAAATGTAGTTTGACTGAAGCAAGTGGCGAGGAAAAGTAAAAAAAGACGATGGAAGCTGATAGAAAAAACGAGTTGTGTGCAGGGTGGAGAGCGGGAGTTGGTTGCGGGCGAAGGAGCGGTGAGTGGAGGGGGGTGTTTTGGTTCGGTGGGGATTAGAAGGGAGGAAGAAAAGAAAAAATGAAATATTAAGGCCTCGGAGCATGTGGGTCCAGATCCGCCGGTTCACGCAACCTCAAAACACGACCGAGAGAGGGCAGCGCATTAGCACCCGGTGTGGGATGAGCCGCATTTCGGGAGCGACGGCCCACTGGTTCTACATAGTACCCTCACAGCCGATGTAAGGGCGTATGGAAGGAGGTGTTAAGACACCACAAATAAAAAGCCACGCACAACGTCGATCCAGATGTAATGGTAACGGCTAGGGCTGCACCTCTACCTAGTTAGTCCTTCAAATTCTTTGCAATTTAACTTTTTGATGTAGCCACGTGGGATGAGCATGTTTTGACAATGCCTGGGCATATATCTGAACCATTTTTGAAAGCAACACTCCTAACAATGAGTCGCCGGTTCGGAACTGGCATATGACCTTAATTGCTGTTAGATCAGGCATTGAATACTTACTATGTTACAATTTTAATCCAACGTAAGAAGTCATTTTAAATCGATAAATATGTTGCATACCTAAACAGTGATTGTCAGAAAGGGAGCCAGATTGTAGGCACAACCATTACCAGGATAATTGCGCGAACTTGGGTGATTGAATCTTGACCCTACAGTTCTCGCAGTAGCCAAAGTTGCTTGGTCAGATATTTTATGAAGGCCACCGGGAACTGAGGTCATTTGCGCCATCAAGGGCAGATGGTTTGGTGGGTAAGGGCGGGATTTTCCCAAAACTTTGATGATTAGCCATGGGTGTACCTCTTGGCTTAACGAAAAATGTATGCTGAGGTTATAGGCTGATCTAGAGGGTGAAGCAATGTTCTCAATTAAAACATTATCCTTTAAAACATTTTTCCCCAGTGTTATTATTAGACCTATCTCATTAACCATAAATGTATTTCAGTTGAAATATTGTTCAGCCCTTACCGTTGAGGATACCTACAGATAAGAAATGCTCTGAATAACTATGATTAACACGCACAATTACTCTTTTAAGTGTGTTATTATTTCTTGATCAGTCATATAAAATATGGTTAAATTATATGACCAATTTATTATACTTAATAACTGTGCCAAAACTGGATATTTAAAAAAAAATAGAATTTTTGAAGATATATAATGGTATAAAACAAGTTGACTAGGACGAGAATATTTAAAAGAGTTAACAATTTATAATAAATTTTACCTCAGTGTTTACAGAACACCAGAAATTCTAAATTACGAATGCTTTATTCAAATTCAGAGCAATGCAAATATTTATAACATTTTATTGCAAAACTTCGCATGTTGTTCTAATTTCTGTTTACTCAATTTTTCCTCATGGTTTTCGATTCCAACCGGAAAATAGAATTTTTAATGAAAACCTTTTCCTCAATTCATTTATTAAAGTTCTATTTATCATCCCAGCAGAAATACCATCCTACATTGCTACCTCCTCTGGTATCATAGGGCAAAGAATATACCCGAAATTTCTCTAGCACACAGTGCTGTGGTATTGGTCTACCAAATAAATTTTACATAAAACTTAAGAATATTGTTCTTACAATTACAATTCAGCCTTTGTGGTATTGGTTTTTTAGACAGCTATCTTCTTGGACTACAACCTTGTCGTGGTGGAAGAGCTTGCGTGCTCTGATGACCCTTAGAGCTGTACTGGCGGGAGAAATGCTCCTGGTAGGGTCACCCATGCCAGATTGATCGAAGACAGACGAATGGTAGTCCGCACAGCGTCTTTACCTCAGTGAGGCGGCTGCAAACGGCTTCTAACCCCAGTGGGGCAGCCTCTGAAGTGATGGTGGCACGTAAAAAACACTATTCAGTAAGGCCACGGAATACCATCTCATTCTAATCATCTCACGGAAAAAAACGTGCGAAGACTATAGGACAATAAGCTTAATATCCCACGCGGCCAAAGAAGTTCTGAGAATTATAAACAGAAGGCTAGAGAAGAAGGCAAATGAATAACTGGGTGACGACCAGTTCGGGTTCACGAGAGGGACGGGAACACGAGACGCTATAGTGGTGATGAGGACGCTAGTAGAAAGAAACTTAGAGTACGGGCAGGATGTTTTTGCATGCTTCGTAGATTTAAAGATGGCGTTTGATCGGGTGGAATGGAAGAAATTAATGGAAGTGCTGAAGAAATTAGGGGTGGATTGGAGGGACAGGCGTCTGATTTGGAATTTTTATATGAACCAGACGGCGAAGGTTAGGGTAGCCGATGAAGAATCGGGATGGGTTACGATAGGACGGGGAATGCGGCAGGGGTGCCCACTATCGCCGTTGCTTTTTAACGTGTATTCAGAAGAAATGGTAAGGGAGGTTTTGGGGAAGGAGGAGGTAGGAATAAAGGTAGGAGGGGAGCTGATAAAATCGGTGAGATTTTCAGATGATCAAGCATTGGTTAGTCAGTCTGTCAAGGGGTTACAGTCAATGGTGAATTCGTTAGAGGTGCTGTGGGAAAAGTATGGGATGAAGATCAACCACAAGAAAACGAAAGTAATGAGATTTTGTAGAAGTAAGAAGGCGAGGCTGAATATAAGAGTGGGAGGGCAGAAGATAGAGCAGGTCGAGCAGTTTACGTATCTGGGTAGTATTTTGGAGGAAAATGGGTTATTTGGGTAAGGACATCAGATGCAGAATTTCGCTCACTAAAGAAGCATTTTCGAAGAGAAGAGAATTGATGAGGGGGGGTCTGAGAAGAGACGTAAAGAAGAGGCTGGTGAGAACTTTAACATGGAGCGTGGAGCTATATGGGTCGGAAACTTGGTCATTTGGAAGGGAGGATGCGCGTAGACTTGAGATGTTTGAGATAAGGAGGATGGAGAAGGTGAGCTGGATGGCAAGGAAGACGAAAGTAGAACTATTGGATGTGGTCGGAGAGGAGAGGAAGCTTGTGGCAGAGGTTCGGAGAAGGCAGGAGAGATGGATGGAGGAGGTTTTGAGAGGAGAGGGCATGATGAAGAGAGTGATAGAGGGAAGAACACTGGGGAAGCGTGGAAGAGGAAGGAAGAGGATAGGTATTCTGGACGAAATAAGAGGAGGTAGAAAATATAAAGAATCGAAGAAGGATCTAATAGGGGGACATCCTTAGGAGGGAAAGCGAGAAAATGTGTATGAGGTTGGGATGCAGAATGGGTACTGTCCAAGAACCTATCAATCAGATGGTAGTATACTTGAATGAAAATGATCTATTGAAAATGAACGGTTTTATCAAAGAAGTGTCAATGTTAGTGCCCAATATCTTTTTACTTTTAACTTATCTTAAAAAAAGTGCAGAATATTTGGTACAACTGTTGAAAATGAGATCGATGCTGGCTGGCCCTTCGCATATCCATGTAGTAATGCAGCGTGACAATACCAATTACTATTCAATTTGTGTTCAGTAAGTACAAGCAGTGTTGTAATTTTCCACCGTGTGATTAATTTTTTCACATTAATGGGTAACACAATTTAACCTTTTAAAAATCATTAATAGATCATAGTAAGCATAGTAAGTCGTTTATAATAGCTTCTTTTCTATGTTCCCCACTGAAGTTCCTTTTTTAAAAATTCACCAACTAGAATTCCACTAGTGGAAACCATCTGGTTGTTGGCGTCATCATTTTTTATACTGTATCACCCTTATGGTAGTTGTTACGCAGTGAACCCTTTGCAGCTTAAGCGTCCATTCCCTGCGAACTGGCTCCACATGGTTGAGTCCCATCGCTTGGCTATTGGAAGTTCCAAGGTTGCAAGCTTTCATTGCAATCTTCAAAATTCTTGATTCTTTATCCATATCAACTTTATATCGCTGTATGGTTATTTATCTAATTATTTACATTGGTTTTATACGATGGATTGCAAAAAATATTACCTAGGGATGGGGAAAAACCGGTTATTGAAACTATCGGGTTATATGTTTTTTTATTTCGGTACTACCGGGTACTATACAACGCCTAACCTACCGCAGGTACCGGTATTGAAAATACCAATGCTTGAGCAGTTATGCTTCTTGCCTGAATGCTTTCAACTGCATTTCGCATATTGCGTAATCGTGGAGTATCTCACGGCTATTTCCTGCGAATTAAATGGAAAATTTGTAATTAAAAATGTCTTATTACCTACATGAAGATGCTATAGACTTTAAAATTGACTATCATAATATTTACTATGATCGTAGATTTATTTGGTGACCCAAACTTACCATGGGAACAAACATTTCAAAAGTACGTTTTGATGGAGCGAAAATGGTCCCTGAGATGGTTTTCACCTTTTTTTAATTTAGTCAACAAATTTCTGATACATATTGTTTTCAAGAAAATTGCTAATGCAGCAATGCAACGGTGGTTGACAAATGAATAATGAGCATTTCCCTCCCGATGGTGTTTAGCCACATGTAGCTTTATTGGAGGGTCTAATTTGTTCTCCTTCCCGTAATAACATTCGCCCCCCATTCTCTCAAACTGGCCAGCTGGAAGCTAGAAGAGGATCATGAACATCATGGAAATTCGTGGCAATCATTAACAAGTGAGTGTCTTGAAATGCTGGATTAAGTTAATCTGGTCGGATCACCCAGGCTTATTCGACCCGTAGCGTTGGAATAATTAAGTATATTAATTAAATTCACGAGCGAGAGGACGGCCAATCACTTGCACTTAGTTTCAACTAGGAATGTGGTCCGGCATGAAGCAGTCCAATATTTTAATGTTTCAGATGTTATTCACTGAAAAGTATACATCCGGAAAGATATTCAATGATCGTTAAATAAAAGGCATTTAACATTATTCGGTTTGATAAGGTACGATACGTATCAACAGCCAATCTGGAAAAGTGCGATGTATATTCTTAATATAAGTCTGGGACTAGACAACTCCGGGAGATGAAAAATTGTACTGTGCGTAGGAGAGAATTGGGATGGGAAACTATAGTGGAGGGGGGAGATTCCTTCCTGTGTTACGGGGCATGAGGCAAAGCCAACTTGGAATGCAATTCGGAATTACTAAAAATTGATGCCGGCCATAAACACCTGGGAATTATAATGAAAAAGGTGATCCAAATACTCCGATTCAAGAAAAGAGGGAGAGATAATTTTGTTTCTCAATTTATTTCTTTGAGTAGTTTACCATGCAGCCGAGCTAAATGCTTAAGAAATGCATAGGAATCATAAATGAGGAAAAGAGTTAGCTATTCATATGTGCCGCTACATTCCAGGCATAATTACTAGGGTACGTATTTCACTTATCTCTATGATTCGACTTTAAATACCCATTGTAGGTGATCTTGATTAATGAAAAACTAATTATTACGAAACCCAATGAAGATAAATCATACGCGTATGGAACAGACTACTTATCTCATTATCATGTTGAAGAGAAGCTTTGTTTCCTTTAAATAAGGACAGCAGTGATGATAAGTTTCTTAATAATTTTTACAATAAAATCAAAAATCTAATGATGACGAGGCGAAAACCTGGATTAAACACGAGGGATTTAGTTTTCTTTCTTATTCACTTAATGGGGTTTTGTATTTACCGATTCCGTGATTTGGACCTTTTTATGAATAGCGTTTCTCGTCAACCACATGAGATAATAGAATATGGTCTTGAACTGTTAAAAGATATTACTCTTTTTACTCGGCTTCGCCTTTGACAAAACGTGGGCATACCCACAGGTATCCAAAAAGCTCTGCAAATTACTGCCGGCACTCAGCCTTTTTAATCCGGCCAGGTTATGTTAATTGGAGGAGTATCAAATGGCAAGCATAAACTGATGTATGCACAGGAACCGCTTATAAGCTGAGTAGCAAAAGTGGGCCTAACAACTCACCGCAGAGCATTGGCAGACTCGGGAATTTCAGCGTGAAGGGGAGGAACTAGAATGTTGCATTAAATCACAAATTAGACTATAATAAATTAAATCATTTATATTTGTAAAATTTAATTTAAAATATTTTGTTCCTACGGTCTTGATGAAAAACTAAACCTTTATAGTGACATCTATATATTCCTTTTCCGATATCTTTGATTATAATGTGGCCGAGTGATGCCGTGCCTCCTCCCCCTGGTCCTTCTGCTGGGGGTAAGCCACCCTTGCATACTCCTCATCACCTTCTGTGCCAATGCTTATTTTCTCTAAAAGTGTTTGCTGCTGGATCTCTCAGCAGACTCAAAATGAGTACCATATATAGTTCTTGGGCAGGCGCTGCCACAATCAGGAGTAGACTTCTTGTCCCAGGGGCGGTAGAGAGATGGAGAGAAACCATACATTTCCAAGTAGACACTCTCCAAGTGCAACCTCATCTGTTGTTCGGTTCCCCAACCAGCTGACCTAAAGCGTATTTTTTGAGATATACAGGCCATAACATCTCAAGTTCGACCGTAATTTGCTTTTAAATAGTTAGTCTAAGATTTTCAATGCCTCTGCAAACATTTCCAAATAGAAATTTACTTTGGAAGCTAAAACTCAGTACGGTTTATTTTCTTTTGAGAACCTCTACTAAACTAACCAGATGGTTGATAAACTATACCTGATGGTTGCAGAAATTTGTAAACCATTTTAATTCGCTGTTATCACAAGATAAGGACGTCTATTGTATTTAAATAGATTTACTAATAGGTTATTCTGGATTTTGATCTCTCAAATAATTTGCACGTCGCGAGTCAAGAAAACGGCCGCATTTAAACAGGAATATCCTAACAGGACTATACAACTTATTGACAAGTAAATTTACTAGCACTGCTTCCAACCTAGAACTTATACACCACTTAAAACTCTCCGATGAAATGACAATGCGAAGCTAGTGCATGTAATAATTAATAGTCATTATTATATTTTATTATTTTTCGTCAAAGTCATAAAATTATTCTATCCAATTTGGCTTAACTTTTTCGCTGCCGTGGGCGCGTATACGCGTCTGGCCGCCGACCTGCCCATCTAGCTGTGCGCGCGTTATGGCGCCCTGTGGGTTCCGTGTGGTCTCCGTGCGAAAGACGAATATACGCGCCCGGCGAGTTATCACTTCGCAGCGTTGCGTCTTGAGAGGCGTGTTATGTCGCCGATTGCTTTGACGAACTCTTGTATGTTCTACGTGATTCTTAAAAGTTCTCTTAACCATCACATGGCGCTCGCTCTTATTCCTACGCCTTTATTTTTGCCGCTTAATTTATATTGCAGAGCTTAGGAATTTCTCTCTCTCTCTCTGAGGCACGTGTCGGCCATGGAGTTTCCCCTCCTAGTTCTAAGTAAATGAGGGTCCCTGATTATCCCATAGCTTTGCGATTGTGCTTCTGGAAAATCGGTACACCCACATCTGATAGATTTATTGCCTTAAAGGCTTTCTATACCGTTATTTTTTTCTCGATGTGTCTTTCCACTCAGTGCTTCAGTTTTCTACAGTGCTTTCCATTGTAAGTTTGATTTATACGGTCCTCTTGCTAATTATTTTACCCATCACAAACTGTCATGTCCTGCTTGTCAATCAAGCGTGTGATGGAAATGAATTTACAAGTTTTTAGATATAACTTCCTAAAAGCGTCGCTTGAACAACGCAAATTCTTTCTCGAGTATGAAAATCACCAGAGGTGAAGTGACTTATACCCGGTTCACGACCATGAATAATTATTTAACCTTTTCGAATCGTGCCATAACAAGGTAACATCAAGCGTATATCCCGCGCTTGTCGTAGGACTAATAAATAAAAGTGGAAGCGATAGTGTTACGACCTTTACATCCCGAAATATACGCCAAAAGGTCCCTCTCGGTTCTAGCTACCACTCTGCGTGAGCTCGTTATCCTAATTTGACGTAATTGATATTTGCATACTCTCACAATACCAACACAAACGCGCCAGTGTCATCCTAGTGACACCTTCTGATCTAAGTGTCACCTTTGCGATGGTGAATGCTGTGGCATAGCCGAGCAAGTGGGGATGGAAGCAGAGGGATCTGCTTATGGAAATCGCCCATCGTTGATCAAGTTGGCCCTTAACTCCGCCGCGCCATACGAGGGACCGTCACAGTCTGGCGGGTCCGTCTGCTGCTTCTATGATGCAGTTTCCGCCCCGGATGTGAAAGCCCTTCCTTTACGGAGTGGGTTGCAAACATAAAGTGCTAATTACACACTGCTTTTACCGGTAGAGGGATTTTCGGGAGTAAGCTGGAGTGAGGGATTTGGTAGGGAGGGTGGAGCGTCGAGTGAGGTGAGTTGTAGCACGAGTAAGCCGGAGATGCCGCGGAACTGAAGCGGTGGCCTGCACACTTCCTGCCGTCGTATGCGCGGGCAACATTGGGTTCCGGTTTGGAAGGCGAGGTTCCCCGGTTCATACTATCCCGGCAGTCCCGAGGATTGGGGTAAATAATTAGGATTTGATTAAGTAATAGTAGTAGTGTAAAATATTATAAAAAATTTAAAAATAAACTTATGACTTGCGTTATTTTAATGGATTTAAAGGAATTAGGCCAAGATAAATAATATAAAGAAATGTGCCAGGATTCATGTGAGACTAAGCAGCTTCTATAAAAAAGTCCCGGGGATACCACCGGAAGGAAAGCAGCAGAAATATTGACGGACCACGGAAATATTCTGAAAGTATCTAAGAATCCAGAAGCTGAAAACGGACACAGCCCCTGCGATTTAAGAGTAGATGAAATCAAACAAAGGTTAAACAATAATTATTCGTCTGCCCAATCCATGAAGAAGAGAGAAGCAAGCTGCAGAGCCTGTTTGAAGATACAGGTGTTCCAGGTTTTACTCCGCGTAGGTGCATATTTCTTCGGACTATGAAATATGGACCTACGTGGAGTAAAACCCGAAATACCTGTATCTTCACATTCATCGACCCTCAGAAGCCTACGCAAGGATTGCAGAGCCTGCTTCCACAATGTCCACTACAGCTGGAAGAAGATAACCGTGAGAAACTCCCTGTCGAAGGACCACGTGCTGTAGTTTGTCAGAAAAGACGATGAAGAAAGAAAATGGGGAGAGAGAATAAAGAAAGAAGAAGACCATATAAAGCAAGAGACGCAGCAAATATTATGACGAAAGATGTAAACCAAGAAGAGAAGAGCCGGAGAAAATGAATGAAGAGAAATAAAAATCTTCATAAGTTTTGAATAATACTGAATTGTATTAGCAAAAACTATCTTTGATGAATACTTAGAGTAAAGTATACAAATTTCAGATTTAAGGCGCAAAAAGAAATAATTTTTTAAATAAATCCATAAATTTAGTATGACCATCAACCTTATGCAATGTAAGATTAATAAAAACATACCATACAAGGGGGAGGGCAATAATGGTCGATCCGCCCGTCTGCAGGTACTCTGGGCTTTTGTTCTAGTACCGAGGAGAACAGTTGGGGTAAGGAGCACTGAGATAGCGGACGCAGCCACCCTAACCTCATAACACTCACTTGGAGACATTCTTGAGACTCTTTTTGAACCCTTAGAGCCCTCCGACACACACTATTTGAGGCTACTGCAGACATCCCACCAAATCAGAAAATCTAGCGCACGATCGTAATAATCGAGTGTATTCATCGATTTCGTTGGCTTGGCCATGCCGAGGGATTGTATGAGAGTCGAAAAACGAGGCATATTTGTGATCGTGGTATGAATGGGATGAGACGAAGGTCATGGGTAGATAGAGTGGTAGAGACTCTAAAGAGGAGGAATATTAAGACACTTTAGAATAGGTCTGCGTGTATGGAGCAATGCATGAATGCAATAGAAGCAAAAGAGCTATGCCAGGTAAACACATTATGCAGGATTTTATTAAAAGAAAGCCAATATCCTAGGCCTAACAGGTAGGTACCTGTATATGTTATTTATTTGACTTTGCCAACGGAAAAATGGAATGTTGTGATCGGTATGTGTGTATGTAATTCATTATTCACTCAATATAAACCGATTATTAATGGCTACGTAGGAATCTTTAATCGATTAGGTCATTATAAATTGTATGAAGAGTGTTCCGGGTTTAAATCAGGTCTCAGGACTGGTTGTTACCGGGAGACGGGAATTCTTCATCACCTACCTAAAAATACATACTGCCCTAAATCAATTCTGAGAAGAGATTAATTTAATTATTAGTTTGAATAGTAAACTAGTTAGAAAATAATCCATGCAAATACTTTCTAAAGTATTTTGTCCTCAAATCTATTGTACAGGATTCTTAAAGTAAACTATTTTTTATTGTTTTTAATGTTTACCCAACATATAAATATAATTGCAGGGTAAACAATGAATAATTGAACAAAAAAGACAAATATTATTAATATTGATCATAGCAGGTCAAATGAAAAGAAATGGTTAAGTACAATTATACATTTTTTCTTCAACATATTGACAACATTATTTCACTATTTTTGAAATTACCTCATTTAAAAATTTGTTCCTATCTTTATGCATATTAAGATCGTTACAATATTATTAAAGGCTTCATTAAAATTGGCTTGTATAGAATAGAAGAAGAATTATAAATCATTTTAGGGCTCTTTAAGGTCTCCGCACTTTTAAAGTCCCTTCAAACCGAGCAAAAAACTGATTGTGTTTTTCATTACCTGAAGAGAGTACCAATCTTTCTCTCCCTCAAACAGAGCCTTTCACATTGTTATTTGGATCATTTTTACTTATTTTTTCTCATCATCACCATTTCAAAAAGGTTTATTTAAATTTATTTCGCTCATTTCTGGCGTTAATTGGGGCCCCAACATGAAGCATAACGTTGCTTTCATCTGAGGAATTATTTATCTCCGCCAAAATAAATTAGAATGAAATTCACTCCACGTGTCCAAATTCTGAATAGGAAAAGTCAAGAGAAAATAAAATTATAATGCTGAAAGCATATTCCACTCTCCACTTCTCTGAGTGCTGTTAGTGTGCACGTCTTACCTTGTAAAAAGCGGTTTCGTGGTCGAAAAATGGGTTGCGTAGGAAAAGAACAAGCATTTTTTCAAATAACTTGCTAGAAATGTTATATGAATTTCTGGGAGGAAATACAAAAATGAACGATGAATATTAAGTCGGAGCGTGTGAGAAAAGGGAAAGAAAATAAGATCAACACGGGCGTACGCAAGCTGAGCGACGTCATATTTTATCGCCAGAGGCAACAAACCGCCTATTCATGCCCTCCAAAAACACATACACCCCCGTAAAACCATTTCACCTCGGCAAGAGCAAAAAGAAACGACAAGAAAATTCTTATTCCACGTAATAACAGCAATGAACACGCAGCTTACGTCTTGATGGAGGAAAATTCGTTTGGCGATATGTGAATCTATCTTTGCAGAGTAGAACAATTTTACCACTGGCAAACCTGGCACCGTCCTGGCCCACCTCAAAAGAGAAAGTTGTCAGGGAAAGTTGGGGAGGGAGAGAATGGTAATAGTGGATACTCCAGGATGAGGCGATCGTTGAAGGAAGGCACGTGACAGAAGTATGGAAGTATTAATAGGAGAGAGAGATAGGGAGGGAGATTTAGGAGAGGACGTGATAGGATTGCACATTCTTGCGTTTTTCATGGATTTGAATTGCGAATGAAGGGAAATAAAAGGCAAAGAGCATGAGCTGACGACTTCAGTCTCAAAGTCATATCATAAACAATAAGGATAGCGATCAACAAGCAGGAGAGGACTATTGCAGGGGCTTCATATGGTCGATGCATTTCGAGAGTGTCCGAAACTATGAGATGTCTACACATTTTTTCGTATTTGTAGAGTATCTAATGCGTTAAATAATTTATAAACAATGATATTTCAGATATTCGTTATCACCAAAACGAATTTTCCATATTACTCCAAAAACTCCCAGTACCTAATTGAAACTAGTGTTTGACTTCTTGACAGAAAGCGCTCTTCTAACAGCAGAGAATGAAAACAGGTAAGATAAAGATTGATAGAAGGTACTGTGGAGGAGAGAATCGATGAAATAAATGCAGAAAATACGGTTTAGGGTTATGAAGTTTTGCCTTTTTGGAAAATAGTTGATTTATATGTCATACCTGGATGAACTTTTGTTCACAATCAATGGAAAAGGGCTAATGAAAATGAATGAAAATAAAAAATGTTTGGGACGTTAATGATGGAGACTTTCTCGTCGTGGGCATCAACATTTAGCATCGCTTCCTGATATTCTAAAGGTTTACTGTAAAATTTAAAGATAATGAAACTTCTTTTTTTCCTCTAAATTGACAATTATGCTGACTGTATTTTTTATCAAGAAGCGTTATTGATTACATCGACTTCATGTTTAATTGATGCACTTCAGTGAAAAGCATAATTTTCAATAAGGTATTGCCCATAATGCATGGCTATCCAGTTAATGCTCCAAGTATCTAAAAGAAAGTGAAAAATCTTTATGATTCTAAAACCATTTATATTTAAACGTTTTCGGTAATGAACAGCTTAGAATACAAAAATAGAAAGATGATTCTACTTTGCCGTCACTAAGCAGGGCCGAAATCCTCATAAATCGCTGAATATGAGAAACGGAGCATCCAGTACCTTGATCCACGAAGCTCAGTTCCGTCGGTATAGCAAATAATCGGTCTTTCGAATTTGTGGTGCACATGCACTCCGCTGATATCAATATTCTCCGATTAGTAAGCACCTAACATGCTCATCAACACTACTGAGTACAATCCCAGTGGAGACAAGGGATGGTAGTCTTCGGGTGGTTAGATACGGAATGCTTTTTCATTACTTCATCCCTGGGTGCACTTGATTGATGCATTCGACCAAATCAAATCTTAACAAATGACAATTTGCATCGAACTTTTACGGGAATTAGTACATTTACTCTTTTGTCTAGGTCTCCTTATTAAATAGTAATCCTGATTGCGCATTATTTAATCATAACTTATATGATTCTAACCTTCACAATTTAAGTATAATGACATTTTTAAATTCAACGCACATAGAGTTACAGAGCAAGGTAGCGCAAATATTTAATTCATTTGAATCAGGAGCATGAACTGTAAATATGTCTTTAAAATTCGTTTTAGACACTGGAAACTGTGAATAAAGAAGTTGGTTATTAGTAGATCCTGAATTAAATAGTTATCTTCAAGTCTTCAAGACAAGGCAAATTTTGTAATCGTTTAATGTGCTAACAGTACCTACTTTCATTAATCCTCATTTTCATTTGAAAATTCATTAGAATTAGACTACTCTGGACTACAAAAGTTATGCTTTTCCTCAACATTTGCCCTAAGAAGCTTACCATTTTATTAAGAAAATGATTTTTATGAAAATAAAACGATATTACATGATATACCCACACAAAATGGATCTTCAAGATATATCTCCTTATATTTGAAATGTCTAATTTCAGCCAAATATAAAAATAACTAATTTTTCAGATGAAATAAACACCTTCTTCCAGCTACTAATTATGCAAAGTTTGAACGTCTTTGTATCAAATGCTAAACGTATACTTAACGCATTTCTCCCGCCTCTACACCCAAACACCCCCGAGGCCAGCCTCCTCACACTTTAACCAATCCATCTCATATGCATAGAATATAAGATATGACATTCTTCGCCAACTCCTTGCATAAATTATTTCCTTCTCCTCTTGCTCAATTACAATACAAATTTTAGAATACTTTTATATTAGTTCATTTTTCCCCAGTCCCTAACTTTTAAACTTTTCTCTTTATTTTATCTCTTGTTCTTTGGTGACTCGGGCGAAGATTCCCCGTCAGCTTCCGTCCCCAGTGGGTCCCCACGAGGCGCCTTCTCATATCCTGGTTCGCCCCTTTCATCCCGTCTTTTTCATTTTATAGTCTCCACTAATTTTTTTCTTAGTTTAATTCACTATTCTTCGTGTTCCAGCCCCATATTCTCCAGGTACTTATTGAACTAAAGTTTCTTTGTGGAAAAAGTCCCAGATCTCATCTTTCATGTGAACTAGTATTCTTCATGTCTACAATTCCGAAATTAACGTGCATGAGACTGTTTGGAGGAATTTTTTAATACGCCCAGCATTCAAAATGAATCCAAAGCTTGCTCCATGTACTCGAGTTGCTAATTGTAGTGGGTTTTTTTGCCTTTAAAAAACATCATTTCCGACTAGCTGTAATAGTAAGAAAGACTCGCACAGCATGGTCGTACTTCAATTATATTTCTGCTATCAATTGTTTTATTCACTTTTATGAAATATACCTACTTTCTCAATCTGTTTTCTAAACTTGCATTGATCTTTCTGAGCATGTATTCAGTAAATGTGGCTTCAAAATGCTTGATTTCGGTAGATAACTGATTTTTAATACTACCCGTCTTTGTTCACGCATCATACCGTCATTGTAGTTGAAGGCCGTTGTCATTTTGAATCGAGCCAGGGCGCAGAGTATATTATTCAATTGCGTTGGGAAAGTAGTGGATATCGCACTTAATACGGGCATGTCCGTCTCCAATAATATTTTAATTTTTAAAATTCGATTCCTTTTTAAGATTCGTAGCCAGAGTAAAAAATCTTTGAATTGAAAAAAATTGTTTACCCATGCACCTTGAAATTGAAAAATGAAAGAAATTGTTTACCTCTTTTGCTGGGCCTCTTAAAACGTTTTTACCTTGGTAAAACACACAGTTATACTTGACTCTTCACCGAAATGTCAATCCAGAATATGATTGCTTGGCGACCACTTAGGTGGAAAATAAGCGTAAAATGGCGACGTGAAGGAGTTAAAACTAATGATATTCTTCATTATACCGAGGAATAAACGCCTAACTATATTTCATTGATCTCTCATGTGAAACAAGTCGAGCTTCTAAGAGCATCAATTGGTTTAAAATTGTTTCTTTACTACAAATTTTCGCCTGCTCACATTCCAGTATTTTACGGTGAAATCGGAATTGCTCTTTTTTATGCAATAAATTCAGATTTTTTTTATTTCAAATCTAAATCACTTCTGAGGTAATTTACGAATCATCTTCGAAAAGAAATAACTTCGCGAAAATGACCTCTCCCGTTATGCTGACATGAAATGGACATATTCTTTGTTATGTAGCCCCATACAGTAAGCATTGCCTTTTTTGCTTACTCGATGGTAGCATACCCTATTAGCATTTATCCCCACTGCTATTTATTATCAATGAGTCTATTTGTATCATTTTGCTATTTCAACTTTAACGTTTACAATTATTCGTTGTCATCAGGTGTATATATTTTTCATAAATTTAGGAAAAACTCCTGAATAAAAGTGAAAGTTACACAAGACTGTAAATATCAACATTTTTGATGAAATTGCAACAAGTGACAAAGTAAACAATGCGGATCTGTGAAATCAACCGAGGAAAGATTGAAGAACGTTATTATTACTCAAGCCAATGGTTTCCATAACAAGATCAAAATAGTTCTCTGTCGTTTTCTGAAGAAAACGAATCTCCGAGTATGTTGTCCAGTTTCACCTCTCCTTATTTCTTCCTCCTTCAATTAATCATTGCTACATCAACCGTGAAATTTCAATATCAACCGCTAATCCACCCATGCCACCGACCGCAGATATTGTTAACTTCCGTCTGAAAAATTACACTTTCACCATCGAATCTCCCCGAGGGTTAAAATAATATAACTACTCGTCTGAGGGAACATGTTACGTGAGCGCTCCCTGTCCCGTGTTATTTGCCGTTTGAGCCTTCCCCCCTATACTATTCCGTTTCCCCTCATCTGATTCCTCTGGCCATTCGCTAACTTCTCCAAGACACTACCCCCAATCTTTCCTCCTCGTCATTGCAATAGTAAGGGAAGGCGAATGATTTTGGCTCACGGCCTCCTGCCAGTTACAATGGCGCTAAAATGTCTGAAAGATCCCACTATATCCTTCTCTCTTCTACTGGCAAAAGATTTTCCTTGATTTTTTTCATTTTCCTCCACATATTTTCTTTTTCACTAAATACGCGTGATTTAAGAAGAAATATACGAAATTGTTTTGTTTTTGGAGGCGAGTATTAAAAGAAAGCAAATGTTCATACACTGAGAACGGAATGACTTTTTCGCAAGGACAAGAAGATGCTCCCTCTAAAAATATTCATTGACGGTCGTTGGTCCGATTGTCGGATGTCCGATTCAGCAGCAGACGGCAGCTACTCCGGGAGACCGCAGCTTAAAAGAATTTGACGTTAGAGATGCATAGGCCATCCGTAGTTGCCAGGTTACTTGCCGATTTGGAGACACTTTTTGTGGGAAGTTTTATTTTACCCATAATACATGGTTACGATTACGTTCTGCATAACACTTGTATTTATTCGGATGCGGCTTGTTCCCAGCACTAAACTATTTATGATGTGGAAAGTAAGAAGTAGCTGAACGTTCAATCTGCTTTCAGTCGACAGTCGTCTACTATGATAATGTTTTTTTATGATACTGCAAGTTAGGTGAAGACCACGTTTTGGAAACATTTATTGTCATGAGAAGATATGGAGCATTCTGTAATACCCTTATATTACAGAATGCTCCATATCTTCCCATGACAATAAATATTTCCAAAACGTGTTCTTCACCTTAAAGTTTCATCAATGATTTTAGTTTTACTATTAATTCGTGGTTAAAACTAAAGGAAAGTTCATAATAAGATTGAACTATGTTAACAGTCAATGGGATGATCTGATCAATTAAAAAATTGGTTCATAATTTGACGTTGTGTAATTAAATTTTTGTTTCATCGGGTTAAACCGCTTTTAAATTCCATTGCAATGCAAAACTGAACAATTAAATTTTACTTAAATCATTTTAGTGAGTGTAGTTGGAGACTGATAGCCGTTGAATTATTTTCAAATATTCCACGACAGTGAGCAATAAGAAATGTTGTAGATTACGCTTGATTAGAGGGGGGTCATGGTGCATTGTGGGTATAAATACCGTCGCTGGGTTACCGATCGGAATGCTAGTTTTTGTATTAACCTTGGATTATAGTGACCTTATATATGCATGCTGTATTGCGAATTCGCACATCACTGCGTTCAACTCGCCCGTTTGTCCCGTGTTATCCCTTCTCAAGCGAGAGAAGAAAATGAGAGGCTCGCTTGTTCAAAAATAGCACGAACAAAATAAGAACGGGGGGGGAGGGGGGATGGTGGAGTTGAAAGGTGAGTGTGGGTTGCCCAATTTCACACGGGACATTGTACGACGTTGTAATTATCTATATATAGCCAACCTATATCTCCTTGCTGATTTTTTTGTATTTTCATTTTGGCCATCCGAAGCAAAAATGTACCGAGGAGTAGGAGAGACTGGGGAATGATTATGGTTGATGAGAGCGAAATTGCTGAGGAGGAAGTGAAAACGGGAGATGTGTTTGAAGGAAAGAAATCGCCGATCGTTGGTGAAAGGGAATCGTTAATTGAATCGGGCGAAGGGCGTCCGGTTTTATTTCGTACGAAGAGCCAGAAGCAGTGTGGGAGAGGGCGAAGCCCTTTCTCTCCTTCGTTTCGGTCGGTTGTATGCCTATCTCATTACGTTTTATAATTCTTTCTGAAATACGTCTTCATCCCGGTAGTCCATTTCATTGTCTACCATTCTACCAACCCCATACCGTTAAAGGTCGCTGAATAATTCTCCTTTGAGGCAAAAAAATAAGTAATTTTTTATTCCTCAAAGGAGGCAAGGGGTTGGGATTATGTGAGGGTTTTATAAAATACTACGAAATACGCACGCAAAAACCCATATCTTGAGTGGTGTAAAACGCACCCTAGTGGGACTCGAGTCCTCGGCCTTTTGTTTAGAAGTCTAGGTTTTTACCCCGTCGCCACCGAAGTGACAAAAAGCTAAAATATATGCTGTTATTCTTTTTAATAAAATTAAATGAGAGTCATTTGCTTTGGAAACCGATTCGTATATTGCAAAAGTTATTAAGAGGTTCCGATGCACGACTACTCTGGCCACTTTCTCACCAGACTTTATGAGTGGACAATAACATAAATGGGAACTCATAGCAGGCTCGTTACGCTGGTGCGTACGGTGGAGATTGGTAATTGACTTCCCCTCAGCCTCTATCCCAACACCCTTCGACCCGAAACTCTCTCTCCACCACTGCGATCACTCATCCATCCAAAGATTTCATCCGCTTCTCGCCTTAACGCCTCCCTTTCCCTCCCCACTCCCCCGCCCAGATTTCCCGTCTCTCGAGATCATTGGCTCGTCGCAGATTTTTATTTCGAACTTCGTTCCGCGAAAAATAAAGACAGATGGAGGCGACAAGGGATTAGGACAGACAATCTCAACTCCACGGCCCCTCATTCTACACGACCGCTTATCTTTACACTCTCTAATCTACATTATATTTCTTTCCTTTGCATCTTGCTGACGACGTTGAGCAGCACCGCGCATCTTTGTAGCAGGGAAATTCTGCACTCATATAGGACGTGTATTCTGGTTAAAGAAGTTTAGGTGTGCGTAAATTCTTCACGGACCTCCCAACGAGCCAGGAGTTCAGGTACCGGCGTTTCGATGACTAACTCCGCCATCTTTTAAAATGTGGTTGATTCCAGGGCGTAGGTATTTCCACGTTGTATGCTCTTTAGTTTAAGCCAGGGCGTTAATGATTGGTTGTCGAGAGGAGACTCTTTGGCGCAAAAAACTGTATTTTACCACGTTATCCTTATTTTGAGGATAAATGGTTTCCAAGCTTGGCTAGGTCCGTTTCCTGCGTCTCTGTTGAAATTCTGTATTTTCCAGTCGTATTTCTGTGGTCTCTTTGTCAATACAGACCTGTACATGAACTCCTGACCCAGTTGAAAACCCGTGAAGAATTTACTGATGTAATTCACCGAAAAAATACCAGGCCCTACAAGTTTTTGTGTAATTTGTAAGCTGACGAATTTTATTTTTTTATACCCAATGTAAATTTCTATTACAGTTTGAAACCCTTCTTCAAAATAGGATATATCGCGCGACCCAAATACATGATATTTTTATATAATCAAGAATCTGAGGAGCTTATTTCGTATACCTGGATTAAATCTGACAATAGTGTAATATTCTTGACCAAAAAAATTAGGATAGCTATTTAGCTGTAGGTATTATATTTGATATACCACCACCGGAAATCAGATTATCTCATTGCAACAGTAATCACTCAAAGTTAGAAGTTGCGATCCAATCAATCAAATTGAAAATTTAGAAGCGATTCTATTAAAAATTCCATTCCTATTATACCAAGCATAGTACGATCAATGCAAAGCATAATGTTATCAAATTTTGGTGACCTTATTGAGAGATAATATTCCGTTAACTTTCGTAGATTTTAGGAAAAGTATTTATACTTGAATATTCCTTGATTGAGGAATCCCATCGTTCAGATTTAATTTCAATTAAAGGTGAATAGTATTTTATTTGAAAAAAAAATTATTAAACTATACCAAAGTCACAATACTTAATGGTTTCGATTCACAGAATAGTTTTACACGTTGTTCTGTGTTTCCCCGATGTACACTGAGTTATTGACTAATTTTTGTATGTAGGGGCCGGTTGCGATCAAGACACTTGCTCTTTAAATTGCTACACCCATGGGTTCCTCATAGATTCCTACTCTCTACCCTGAGAAAGGTGGATGCCAATTCCCACCGAAATATTGGAAGTTTTAATTTGTGTCTTTCGCTCGTGTCTATGTTTTTATCGACCACCCTCTTGGCATATTTTATATTTATCACTCGAGTGATTCTCCAAGAAGTTATATATATATATATATATATATATATATATATATATATATATATATATATATATATATATATATATATATATATATATATATATGAATTCATATATATATATATATATGTATATATATAAATATGAATTGGGCGTTACTGATGTAGATAAATATAAAGGGGTATGGCATTTAAAAGATTCAATTTAACTTCTCTCTTTATAATTGGAGATTATTAATTCACAAGTGGATATCGTCAATATTTTATTGAATAAAATAGCAAAGGAGTGACTGACTCATTGCAATACCTTTAGATATAACAACCTATTCGAAAATCACCTCGTTTTAAAAAAATTCCTGAATCATCAAGAGATATCATTAAGCGACCATCTTCTTCAAGGTACAAACGATATATATTATGCCGCGTTTTGCTCATAAGTTTAATTCCATGACTCAAATAGAACTCGATTGGTTTTTTCCTACCACCAAAATCCTCCCTAGAATGTCGTAAATAACATGGCATTTCGCAGAAATTCTAATATTCAAGCACCTCTCTTCTTTCACCTCCGGTGGCTAACATTTTAAGGGCCTCTCACTTATTTCCTGTACCCTGATCATCCATTTGCTTGCCTTTTCTCACCCCCGCTCTCGTAGTTGTACGTACCTTCCTAATTAGCTAATTAAATACTAAGCTAACGGCGCCATTCCTCTTATATTTTCTCCTATATAATCATCAAAATCTTGCCAAGATGAAGCAAAATCCTTATGGTATTTTCACATTCTCCTCTTTGCCGTTGTTTAGAATCCCTTGCACTGCTTTCTGCTTGTAATCATAACACTTTTTGGGACTCTAATATAATAAGGGGGAGAGATCCATTCGTATCACTCCCGGTTTATTTTTTCATGTATTACATTGAGGGTATGCAAACTCTTTAAATTCGTCCTGTCCTCTTGAATGGGGATAATTCTTAGTCATAGCGTATAGAGGTGGTCATGTGGTTGTTCATTGAAATGCTTGGGAGGGAAATGGTATCGTAAGGAAATCAGGACTTCAATTCCTTCAGAGCATCTTTCTATTTATACTTTTTCTACAACTATATCTTCCGTACAGTATATTGGAACATCTTTATTGCAGTGTTACGTCGCTGGAATGAGATCAAAAGACTTGCGTGCCATCCTTCGGAAATTCGAATCAGGGTAGGAACATGCTCGTGTGGGAAAATATGTTTTGAAGCTCTATATTTTCCCAATTGAGAGAAAGGCATTCACCAGCTATTTTCTTCCTTCGGAGGCTAGAACAGGGGTTGGCATAAATAGATGTCCATAATTTGTGAATGATAGGTGTGTACTTGACACAGCCTGAGAGAATCTATTCATTATAGAAACGATAATTAAAGTTTTTTTACTTTTGTTAAACTGTTTTCTCAAGCAAAACTAATAACCAGATGAGCTGTAAAATGTGCAAATTGTACATAACTCATGTTTACTCAAGTTACCATCATTTGTAGCAATGACTTATGCGTCGGTTCAAAAAGGTTGCGTCATTAATATCAATATTAGTTTAAAGCGTCAGCGTGCTCAGAATGCTTATAAAATGGCTTTAGATGCTAAATATGAGTAAATAATTTTCCAATAAAGCATACCAATATTAAGCTAATACATCGATAGGGCTGCTGTAAGAATCAACGCCTAGCACGTACTGCGTTTTCGTATAGCACCTTTTTTAGCTAAATGAATTTATTTGATGAAAATACCCTTTAATTTTTTAATAATATTTAGTGTAGTGCCAATTAATTATTAAAATTACCAAAATGGCTATTTTTCAGTTGGATGAAAGGATAATTGTATTCAGATGGATAAAATTCAAAATTTATATGGAGTCTACTCTTCCTAAGAATTACACTTTCTTTCTTTTTCCAAGAAGACCTAAGAGCTTCAAAGAGCATTAAGCTCAGGTTTATTGGAGATGAAGTGATTTAAAGGTAGCCACAGCAATGCAGATTCCTAGATAGAGAAATATTGCCTAGCATTATTTCCAAGATTACGTTAATGCCCAAAGCCTATGCACAAAAGTGCTATTATTTAATCCGTGGATGACAGTGAAGTGACAGCTGAGATTATGGCAATAAGCAAAGGTAACATTTGCGTATTAGAGTGTCAGTTAGCGATGCAAGTGGTCATTCTCAAGGTATGATCGCGTACTCATTCTGTTTATTATCTAATTTATGATTCACAAATTGGATCATTCTACAGAATACGTTGAGAGCATTAGGTACTCATTTTTCGGTCCTCTCAGATTCAGCGGTAGTAGTAACGTGAAGTTTACCAGCGTGAATAATTTACGTTATTAACTGGATTAGTGCATTCCAGTTTAAGGTAATTATGTCACCTTCTATAAAACTACCGTATTCTTCTTATTAACGTGATCGTATATCGTAATGAAACTTTCAAACAAAGTGTAAAGAAGAAACACTCGTTCTTAGTAGTTCGTGGTATTTTCGTATTTTTGTGCACTTTTATGAAACGACGTGTTTATTACTCCCACTGCTATGATCTCTCCCATTTTAATCGGCATCAACAATTACAAAAATATTTTTAAAACCAGCGACATATTTTTATCTTTTTATTGCAATGTTCGTTGAATGTAAAGGTAATAAGTCTAAAAATGAAAATAAATATTAGGTATATTGACATCGTTCTTTCTCCAATGGGAAGTATTTAGCTATGAACTGTGCCTTTTATTGATATATGTATTCATTATTGGGTTTGAAAACATACAAGATAGCATGAGAATTTTTCAGTCGTAGGAGCATAATTTCCGCCCGTGTAAGTGCAAGTGGATATTTTACGGGTTCGCACTGGCGTGTAAGTCCTCTAGTGAACTGGCGAATCATTTTCTCTTTATGGCACATCCTCCGATAGCCCATAAGTTCCCAATCATTAAAATAGTATTTTATTTCTTTCTCATATATCGCCGTGTTTTCCTCGATGATTGTGAGATGTAGTGAGACTCTACTCAGAAAATTTAGAACTTGGGGTAAATGATGCACTAAGAAGGTAGAAGTTCAAAAAGAGTGATCTGCTCGCTGCTAGTGTAAAAATGCTCATCACTTAGGTACTATCGTAAAATTTCTTAATTTTTCCACTTTTCCCTATCATTGTAACTTTTTATTATATAGCTTTTATTTGAGAAGTAGCTACTAAAAAAATTGAAAGAAATTTTCATTGGCGATAACAGTTGGATTTTCAAATACTATCTTTAGAATATTCAATTCAAATATGATCGTTGATGACATGATCATACCTGATCAGATATGTGTGCTTATGTTTTCAAATAGTTATGAATGAATCTATACTATCTTGACACAAACCAATAATCAGTGGACAGAAATCCCAGAGGTGCTTATTTTACCAGGAATATTTAATGATAACAGATATATCACCAGTATTGATGTAATACTGTTTATCTTTCTTTACCCTAATCTTGGCTCCCCATTCGATCAGTATTATATGGTTCTTCATATATCCGTATTTAAGAAGGTAAAACTGATTATGGAAAGTGTCGGTTATTTTGTCCGTATTTTAGAACGGCAACCGAGAGGTGGTTTTCCTCAAGCATCACTAGACTTTGTTGCTTTCTTGGATCCATCTGTCCTTACCTGAGTAACAATACTTCCTTAAGATCCTATCAAAAGCGATTGGCCTCTGTTTACCACTGAAGACTCCACTAAAATTGAGTTAATGGTTTACAAGATGTCTGCCACGTTAATCTCAAGTATTTGAAATGCATTGTTTCTCATAAAACGATTTTTACGAATGCAAGTCAGTGTCAATAATACTTGCCATTAACGAAAGAACTGTTCTAAACAGAATTCGTGATTTCATTCGTTTAGCATTTTTTATTACTAGGCTTTCCTAACTTGCTCCGCCTAATGACTTGAAAAATTGCAAATTAATTAGTGTAAGATTTTGATGGCTAATTTATGACTCCAACAATCTTGATTGCTGTTATTTTTCTGCATGTCCCATTCATGTTTCAAAGATTTTAATGCCTAGGTAATCATTAGCAGCTTTAGTGATCTTACTGGAAGCGTAGTTGGACTGTTAATTCTGGCACTCTCTCTCCTGAATGAATCAGCTTAGCAAAAGTGTGAGGAGTAGGGAAGGGAAGTCTCAGTCCGTTCAAGGTGTGGAAATATACTTCATTAGCGGCATTTTAAATGCACTCCGTAAGTCCCCAGATTCTGCAGTTTGGCTGTCTCAGTAGAGTCTCCTTTTCAGGTTTCTCATTGAAAAAGAAACTACCCGCAAATTCCATACAATATTTCGTTTTTTTTCCGGATACATCGAAGGAAATGCAGCCCGAACAAAAATTGTCTCTTGAACGCCGTCATTTACACTCAGTTCCAAGCAGTAGGCAACCAATTATTGGAACAAAAAAGCTGGCATTAAAATGTAACCAGCATAAACAATTGAGCATAATCTGGTGGCTACACCTAGTGAATGCCTTCTATTTATTACAACGTGAGGGTATTGGTATGAACATACATATTGGTATGAACAATTTCCTTTCTTCCAGCCTATGCCAATAATTTCCTTTCGTCGACCACTTCTACCGAGGCGTTTGGAAAAATTAAGTTGACTTTCAGTGTCCAAAGCCTAAAATGAGAACGTCTTAGTGCCTGCATTCAAATAAAGCTCAGAGAAGTAGATATTAATTTTTCGTCATTTTGAAAATATAAGGTATTTATTAAATCTTCGGAGTAGCCAATGAGCATTATAATGCTAACGCTATAATGTTAACAAATGCTAAGTATATTTTGAGTAGACCACAACCTTAAAGCCGTAAAGTGTCCATTAATTACACAGTCGACGCAGTGTGCTAGCCTTGAAATATAAAATCAGCCAAAAATGTAGGCTTCTTACTCTAACCGGATTTTATTTCAGGGAAATGTTCTTTCATGCTAGAACGTTGCATATCTTTAATTTGCCTTACCTTCGAAATGACAGAATACCACCAAATTTAGGTGAAAAATTTCTAAAAATGTCAAACGAATCTGAAGGCTCACTTATGCCTCTTCACGAAAAAAAAGATTCCACCCCATAGGGAGGCCGATCCTTTAACTCCTTGTATCAGACGCCTCTTGTTAGAAGAATACCTAGTAGTGTGCAATCGGCTAAACATCAGATTAAGTAGGCAATCATTCTCGTTCGTAGTCTCGTTCTCACCCATTCTTGATAGTCTTAGCTAGTTTTAACCTTTTTTACAAAAAATATTTTTATTTTTTTGTAGAATTTGTTATAAAACTAACGGCTTTTTAGTATAGTAAACATGAAATGCTCAATTTGATTGTTTTGTAAAATGTTTTTTCTACCTTTATTAACGTATTTTGTGTGGTGAAAATGACGTAAGACGTCGATGCATCCAAATATTCAAACTTACCGAACGCTTTAACTTTGCAAGGAAATTTGAAGGCGGCGAAGGATCCAAATGTAATTAAGGCTTTAAATAGTTCCATGGCTTCAAGCTCAACTATGTGGAAGTTGAATTTCACAAATGAAGAAGAAACTTAGTTTCCTTCCACATATTTATTTTCCTGGTACGAAATGTGTTGACACAGCGGTGTCGAAACATGTCGTACCAAGTACCTGATAATGACAGCGCTGAGTCAAAACATGTCGTACCAGGAAAATAAATCTGTGGAAGGGAACCAAGTTACTTTTTCATTTGTGAAGGCGTTCATGCTTCTTATAGTCAATCAATCTAATGCGGACTTATATAACTTATTCTTATGTGGACTCGTCAGGTGGCGCAGGGCAGAAGTGCGTGCGCGGCTCATCTGGAAATATATCATTCTTTTAAACGCTTGGCGCGAAAATTCGTAAACCGAGGCACCGCTGGTCTCCTACGCTCTCCCCGCAGATCAACAAATACAGCTGTGAATCACCCTACTCCCGCTCCTATTACTTCTTCAAAACACCTTCCAACCCTGCGGAGGCTACCACAGACCGGGACGGTCTGAGAGGGAGCTCCCAGCGGGCGGTCATAACCGGAATCCATGAAGACCACAAAGACAACACACAAAACGGTGGAGAGCGGCGATAGCAAACCCGGCGACCGTAAGCGTGCTCGAAGGTCAACGGCGGTCTTTCGTTGAATTACATATAAGGCTTTGCATTGGAACAGAAAAAATCAAAGGCAGTTGGGCCAGGTTAGTAACAAACTTAAGACTGAGAGTGAATGCAGAAGCAACTGCATACATCGGAAAATGCCATATAACTAAGGATAGGCGGGTATGATTGTGAGGAAAGGATTATACGGGGAGAGTATGAATATTGGAGAGAAACCCGGGGTTGGCATTCCCCTTAAGTTGGCTCTCGCTTCAGGGTCACTTATTCCAGAAATTCAAAAAACTTTATTAAAACCATATTTGAAGAGCATTTTTTAAAATCAGATGAAATAATCGGATTTACAGGCTATTTTACTGTAATTTAATCTTGAAAGTTGAGATTTTAACATGTACACTTAAGGAGATTGCTCAGATTACAGAAGAAAAAGGTCAATTTGAACAAGAAGGCGTATATTAAGCGTAGCTTTTCATTAAGACTGTTTATAAGAATCAGAAAGCTCTGGGAATTCGATTCACTATTAAGTATAGAAATCATACCACCTATTTCTTAAAGTCATTATTGAATTACTCCCGTAATTGAAGCCAAAATTCGGTAGTTCCATACATATGGTAATGCAGTTGGCTCTTATAGCTAGTTATTATTACAGAACTCAATCTGAGAAGCAGTCAACACTCATCTGAGGGAGAGTTCATCCACAGGTTGAGTGTGAGTGTTGATTCGTATTATGGAAGTTGCTTAACATAATCTCATTAGAGGGTGAGTAACGCTTCTAGTAAGTAGCATGTGCTTCAGTTACTTACTCCTAATTTCAGTAGCAGATTTACGTGAAACGTACGACGAACAATATCGTTTGATCGCACAATAATTAATTTTCATTTACAAGAGTTTATCAACTTATTTACTACTGTCATTGTGGAAGCAAGATAACAAGATATTGAAGTGGGTACTTTGATAATTTTATCATAATTGATAATGAAAATTTATATCAGCCAAACGATTTCGTTGATTGATACATGTCATGTCAACATGCAATAAGGTTCTGATTTAAATGGTACATAATGACAAAATTTATCGCGGCCCGTTTGATGCTTGCTGATTTATAATTTTAACATCAGTTTTGGTCTTTGTTCTTAAATTGTATTCTTAAATTTGACCGTTTTTTAGTAGGTATAGCACATTAACTTTTTTTAGTAACGCAGTTCATTACACATAACTATGCTCTTAATGCCTACGGTATGGAATTTTTTCGGCTTATGGAACCTTAGTTAAGTGTTGACGTGTACGATGAAACCGTTCCCATAAATAACAATTGCAAATGGATCTTGAATTTTGGATAGGAAGTCTGCGCTCATGGTGTACCACAGAAGAACTTAATATCACACCATAGTATCAACAGAGTGCACTGTTCTTTAATTCTCATGCTTCTAATTTGTCTCGTCACGTTTTTAACGTAATTGGTATATTTTTATTGACATTTTTCAACTTGCCTAAATTGTTTTTCTTCATTCTTTGTAAATGGAAATGCTTCGGAAGTTTTACTTTTTTATTCAAAAGATAGAAGTGAGTACCTCGTTTTAGTTGAGTAAATATTTGTCCGTAGACGAGTCACATAATGATTCAAACCGAGAAAGTTATCCACTGCAACGCATACTTCACGCAAATATTAATGCTTTAAAGTAGTAAGTACTTGAATTTCCAAGATTAGAGATATGTGGAATATTATTTTCATTAATATTTGTATTGATTGCGGAATAATTTGAATTTTTCACAACTCTTGCAAAAGTATAGTAATAATTCTGAATATTGCTGTAATTTTAACGGAAAGGTAGTACAGTCTGCTTTTATTCAGAAATACATTTGGTTGAAATCAATATGCGAGAAAAGACAGAAAATTAATCGAGTTATCATAAGGTTGTATCACTCATGGTAATAACATGAAAAATCTTCTATCCAAGCTAAAATATAGTGATAAAATTTTTAAAAACTAATTTTAAAGATTTGGCGTTAGTTTAACACGAGGGGGACGGGAGTATTTTACTTCCAAGAAGGCTGGAGGGGGATAATTTGACCCCTAACATTTTCTTATCTTTCGTGCTGAGTTTTCAACGGGCTTTGACAGCTGAGGTTGAATCTCAACGATTCAAAGATATTAACCTAAGACTGGCAAAGCATTAATTTGCCCTCAAGGGATTTAACCCTTAAACGCCGAAAGTGCCATTTTGGTCTGAGACAAACAAGAAAACTTTAAAAGGGCCAATTTTAATCCGGTAGGGAGGGACTTCAAAGGAAATTTATATTCGGTGTTTAAAGGTTAAACCTCGGACTAACGGAGGCGGTGAGGTCGGTACAGTGCCACCATAGCTACTGCAGTCGCTTTTTTCATTTGAGGGACTCTTAAATTCAAGGGAGATCTATATTGCGGTAAACATTTGTTGCATGTTGCCATGTTAGACAAGTTTTCTTTTTCCGAACCATTATTGGTTCTCCACCAGATGCTCCACCACGGAAATTTTGACTTTCTCGATTTCACGAGGGTTTCGTGTGACACGTCATTCCCTCCAATTCTTCTATTTCGCTTTGGGTCCACTTCTCCCTTCCCAACTTCCTATTTGTTTTCTCTTTGAACAACGTATCACTCTCAAGGGCATTTATTGTTCACAAATCCGATGGATTGGATAAAACTTGAAAGGGGTATAACAACTTCATTGAACGAGAAGAATGTTATCTGCAGATTCCGCACATTACTTCAACTACAACTTTATTTTCCTCGCAAAGAAGACTGCCAGTTTTATTTTTTTTAAATAATGACGTAGGGGTCCATCAAAATTAGTGAAAGCACATTTTCTTATTTTTTTCCTTTATAATAAATGGAAAAGCGACCTTTCTTGTTCCGAATCATTTCACATGCATTAATTTCAGCGCTTACAAAAACGGAAGGGGGCTTTGTTTTGTCCGTAATGTTTCATAGTCCTGAGAACTAAATATTGCAAGTGACATTAAAATAAATCTTGTAAGACTCAATAAAATGCAATTAAAAGATATTCCTAAATTCTCGTTTGATATCCTATCTTCATATGTTATTGTACAAGAAAATGTATTTCGGTATATTTTTGAAAACATCGAACTTTCCACTGTCCTGTCTGTCCATTGTTGTAGAATATTATGACATTCTAGTTGAAAACAGACGGCGCAGAAGAGTATTTTCATAGTGCAAAAACTTATGCTTCCACCTGAAGCCTGATAGGGAAAGGCACAAACCCACCTTTTCGCGAACTAATTAACGTGGGGCTGGGGAGAGAAGGATGGTTATTTCACCCCGTATTCTTTTTCCAAAGGAGAGACTTTCCATTACACTGGGAAAATGTAGATGAACATAATTTTGGGATCACGTCCAGTACACCATCATGAAAACAGATTATGAATGGCCGAGGTCGGACAGCTGGCCTAAATAAGGGGAAGCTTTTGTGAACGTTGTTCAGGTTGTAATGCTAAACAATGAGATTTAACGACGGCAGGACGATTCATTGCATTTGTATCATAGCGCTGCCCCTAGTGACTTCTTTTTACAAGATTATAAGTAATGGTGGATGAACTACATATACTTAGGTATCTATGCATGGAACATGTGACATCACATATGTTTGTAACATCTTATAGAAAAACGTGGAACCATAAAAAGAAATCTGCTCTATATATATCTTTTCCAATCATTTACAAGTAATTCACGGAATAATATAAAATATTTAGATAAATATTCGCTCTTGTCAGTTTTCGGTTACTGTGCCCAAGCTCAATTATGAGATACATGACTATGCGAATTAACATGCATACCCAGATAAAAAAATCACTTATCGTCACGTAAATGTGTAATGTTTTGTATAATGTGATGAAAATCGAAAACGTTATTCCGAAAGGAGAAGAAATGGTCAATAAAACGCAACAATTCCACCAGATGTACGCAGGGGTTAGCTGACCTGTTGCCGTACCTCTAGGTATAACTCATTGTAAATATTTTCACTGTAAATATAATGTCATGATATTTGTATTCCTTAAAAATCTCAAAGATGTTGAGATAAAAATAGTTTCCAAAATATTTCTTTCAATTCCTAAAAAAGGTCAAAGGACCCCGTCCATCTAGTGTTAAAGGTTACTTACCGAATTTTATATTCAAATCTATATGTAAAACAAGGAGTGTTATTGCTTATGAGCCAGAATTATCAATATGTACCTGAATTCATGCTGGAGATACGATGTTATAGCAGTTATAACATTAAAATTCCTATCGGACTGTATACTGCAATATTTTGGACACTTCTATACGTTTGATATCAGGTGAAGGACTTTTGTCATATAATTTGAAGGTACCTTTCAATTTCATTATGTATATTGCACATGGAAAAGTAAATGCCTTCAGTCATATCTTCAAAATGCCAGGCTCCAACACAATTCACTTTAAAATATATCTACCATTAACGCTCCCGATCTGTCCAAGACATTGCACCGCCAACAAGGAATGTGTTACCGGTGCATAAAAGAACTTTTATACTTGTTTTATTTCCGGGCCAATAAATTGAACGAGGCTTCAGGATGCGATGAAATAAAGTTTTATCAGAGATAAAAATGGAAAAAGGGAATGAAATGTGCGGCTGGTTTCCGCGGAGAGCCAATTCGCAAAGCACAGAGTTCTCATTCTAGCAGACGAATCCTTCTCTTCGGCCTCTTCTTCCTCCGTCACATGAACCCACACATAACAAAACGCTCGTTTCCCGTCGAATCTCCCCCCACCCCTCCCCCCGCTCCACTCTAGTCCACCACTGTAGGGGAGTACACCCCCTTCTCTTCTCTCAAGCCCTCATCCTCCCCGCAAGCCCCCCAAAGCCCCTACTCTCCGTTTCGCTTCAATCCACCCCTTTCAGGTAGTTTGAGCGAGGTTTTTCTGCTGGGGAGACCAGTTCCGATTTTTTTTTCAATGTAAAGAGGTCATAAAAAGCATGAAGTGACATAAATGGTGCATAAATAAATGTTTTATGACTAAAACTCGGAGTCATTAGCTGAATCTACATAAATAATGTTTTTACTTGACTATATTTTTACGCCGTACGCTAAAAACGTTTTCACAACTGAAGATTTTTTTGCGATTCTGTAAATAATACTGCAATAAGTAACTGATTTATTTCTAAAAATAGTTGATAAATCATATAAACTATTATCATCATATCACTATACAATTTCTGAATAGATATGTGCGTTCGATTTTTTTCCTCATTTTTAAAATAAAGTTTTCCTTGAGTATATACGTGTATGGTTTCCCATGGAAAATGGATGAAAACATTTTTTTTCAGAAAAAAAAGGTTTTGGCAAATCACTCGATAAATACAGTGGTATGTGCCTGATATTTTGTCACGATTGAAAAGAGGAGATGTTTTTATTTACAAAGAGGTCAAACTCATCGAATTTTATTATAAGTGGTATCTCGCCCAAACTACCTTAAACTTTCATTGTAAATATATACATATGGTGGAGTCAAGGAAACTCTGTTCGTTATTGAGTAGTGTCTCTTTAGAGCAGTGATTCCCAACCCTTTGTTAGTGGCACCCTTCAGACTGAAGTGACAATGTTGGGGCACGCTTCTTCGAATAATTAATTTAAAAATATCAAGTAATTAAAGTGGAATATACATCAGGAAAATATTAACTTGACATTTACATAAATACTTCATAAATTTTATTTTATTTATCGTAAATGAAAAGGAAAACTTTGTTATATTCTACCAATTTATTTTCAGGTACTACTAGTTTCGACGCAGAGGCGTCATCTTCAGGTACCCAAAGATGACGCCGCTGCGTCGAAACTAGTCGTACCGTAAAATATATTGGTGGAATATAACAAAGTTTTCCTTTTCATTTACGATAAAATGAACTTCCACAAGGTTGAGCCTGAGACGATGGAGATAATTTATTTTATTTATTAAGGTAAGGTAATAGTAAAATCACCTACCAACATATAATATGGTGTAATTTATGTATTGTATACTACTGGAGTCAGGTTGGAAGAAGTTCTTCGATTACTGTCACCATCTGTCGGGCAGGAGAGCGATCAACTAATACGTTGGCCATAGTAAACATTTTTCGTTTTCCCGCAATAATCTCGCGGCACCCATAACTGTTTTCCTAGCACCCTAAAGTGCCACGGCACACCGGTTAGGAGCCACTACTTTAGAGAGGCATTGACGAAGTCAACTGTAGTGTTTTCTTTCTTAGATTAAAACACCAACTTCCAATGAGTATACTAATTTATTTCTCCGAGAATACAAGTGGTAGAGTTCCGAGGTGCCGTGTTGCGAGCATGTTGACTACTCCCCCGCGCCGTGCCGAAGATCGCCCTTTTATAATACTCCGTCGACCTTGGGGAACTCTCTCGAGGGAATCGGGGAATCTTCTCGAACCCTCGACTGGCACATGGTACTGAAACACCGTCAGGCGACCTCGGGAACTTTCTCGAAGCCATCGCCGGCATATGACAATACAACACCCTTTCTTCTCTGAAAAGAAGGAAAAATTTAGTGCATATTCTCTCTCTCACAAATACAAGTTGTTTTTCTTATCTGCCGGCCACTCCTTGTCGTTACACCCTCTTGGAGATCCGTTGAACTGGACTCGCTCCTCTGCACCGCCGGTGGGGCCGCTGCTAGGAATGCTCGATTACGTCGTACCACGCCTCCGTCTATTTCCACGTCGTATGACCGGGGTTCGCTGCGTCGGTTGACTATCTCCCCGTAGCAATATTTATCATTGACCCACACGCGGTCCTTGGGTTTTAACTCGGGTAGCTACCGAGCTCTGTGTCTTCGGTTATAATTTCCCGACGCCTTCTCTTTCTTTGTCTTCATCTTCTGCTGGTGGTCTCGAAGGTCCGGCCACGATGGTTTTAACGAGGCCGGTAAAACAGCATATTGTCACACTGCATAGCATGTGCCTCGTCTTCTTGAATTTATTCACTATTAACATCATGATAATAGTTTTTGAAATGGGTTCGAGAAGAGACGCATTCCTAATCCATCGGGACGCATTTACCATATTTTCACGGAGCCTATCCGTTATGAATCAAGTTGTGTGCGCCTCGGTCTGTGCTATCAAATCTGTGCTCTCATTCTTCGTGTCTGGGGTCTGTTCTTGAGACGTCATATCGTGATAATTATTGCGTGCAAAAATGATAGATTGTCGTATGGTTTTGTTGAAATATCACGTGCTTCACCACCACTTCATATTTTTGATCCAATAATTGCGGACATGATGACAGTAAATCAGAAGTCAAGAATGTTGAATCCACAAAATCATGCGAAGGTAATTATCATAGCTTTCGAGAATCGACCCCCCAGATACATACCACCTTTTCAATGCCTCACTACCACTTTCTTTCCTTCTCCAATCCACATCCCAATTAATGGTCTCCTCGAAACGCATGCTCGTCGGTTTTCACACGCATTATCCTATATTATCTGTTATTCATCTTCCTCACTTCCGTATTCTTCCTCACTTTATTCGTTTGCCCTCATCCTGCCCTTCATCTCCGTAAATCATGCATTATTCAGCCCACTCCATCATGCTCTGAGATTCCAGTTCTTTGGCCTTTTGCCGCCCTTTCATCTCATACTTCGTTTCTGGCTTAACCATGTTTGTGCATTGAGGTGCCCGGAGGTTTTTTTTGACGAAGTACACATGAAACTTAGCATACGTATTCTTATCAATGATATCTGTAGATAAAAGTGAAAAAAAATTAATGAAACTTATTTGTTTTTTTGTGATGCAATTTTGTTTCTTCTTTACGCACAGTGAAAGACTAAGCGGATAGTTTTATTTCTCAAGTGTTCGATTGAAAAATGAAATATTGGAGGGTTATATTATGCCCAGAATACATTGTCTTTAGTATAGTTCGTAATTTTCGGCGTGCGTGATTATTTTACGAAAAACGCCAACCAATTATCAGGTAATAAACAGTTTAACGCAAGATTCTTGCGGTTCTTAGAATACCATTTTGCCACAATATCTATCATTGGATTTTAAAAGTGAAATCATATTCATCGCGAACGTGGTCTATGGCTGCAAAGGGGAAGCTACTATTAGCTATGTCTCGCTTACAGTTATGGATTTCAGTTCAGCATAAAATTGATAGTTATCATGTTAAAACTCGGCATTATGGAAGAGGCTGTTTTGGTTATTGTTGGAAAGGATAATAATATGAGATGTATAGCTGTAAGGGTTTTGTCTGGTGTTAGCCCGACGTAAAGTGACCCCTGCTGGTCACTTTTTCCATTGGAAATACGTGCTCGCTGCCGGCGTTGTCTTTATATAGCTATTATCTGTAAGTGATTCAAGTGGGAAAGGTGGAAGGTCGAAGGACGTAGTAGGTAGGGTAAGGTAGAGGATTTTTATGAATGACTGGGTTCCACGTGTGGCTCATTTTGAGACCCCTATATCTCCTTAAATCGTGTCTATTTTTCTTTATCTCGATGGCCTTGTGGATTAGCCGGTTTTGAACTTTTCCACACTGGCAATGTTCGTCGCGTTTTCAAAGACAATCGTGTGTTCCAAAGCTTCATGATCCGCAACAGCCAACTTCGTCGTTTGACCCAGTGGAATGGCCCAGTTGGTATTCTTCCAGTTGAGTTTTGATTGAGCTCCCTGTCTCCCTGACAAATAGGTATCTTCCCGCACAATCCACAAGGAATGCCGTAAACACCTTCAATTTGTAGCGGAGTTCTCGTAAAGCGGTTGGATGTGAAAGGCTGCTTCAGAAGATATTTAAATTAGTAATAGTATAACATATGTAAGCTGTTTAAGACAGTATTTTACGGCAAATCAAACCTGCATATTACGACCCCTGCAAAAACTTCTTTTGTCGAAAACACTATCAAAAAGTAGACATTATTTTAGCTTTAAAATATTAATTGTAAAATGTGATTTTTGAGTTAATTTAATTTCTAATGGAACTTTAGGTCATACTTTAATGTTTTCGTATGTTCTATTAAGTTTTCCAAATGGAAGTTCACTTTTATTCTGAAATATAATTGCTACTACAATTAACCCTAATATCCCTTATAAACTGAATAGCCAAAATTTCTTAGATATATATTGAATTCAAACCTGACTTTAATGGCGCAAATGATCCCCGTTATTAATTTCCTGCCCAAATAACCTTTTCACCAACTGGGAACTGCTGCTGCTGGTCGGTTTGTTGACGGAAGCCATTCGCCAAGTCACGGTACGTTAACGGGTTTCCGTAGTATTTTGAGCCATCTAAGGATGACTCTTTTCACCATCTAGATACCGCAATTTTTTCCGCAACTGCCTAATCGTTGAATAAACTCAATTTATTTGGCAGACAACCTCTGTATCCATGCGCCCTCATACCTTTTCACAACCTTAGGGCTTTGATCATTCATGTTTCGATGTGGACATTGTTCTGGGTAACCTTACATGGAATGACCCTTAGTTACTCCGTTTTTGGTCCATTTGAAGTCTTTTTAAGATTAATCAGCTCCTTCCCCCAGAATTAATGGTGCAATATTATTTATTGTGAAAGCATATCTATGATTATAAAAAAGTTGTGCCTTCCCACAGTTTCTTATTTTTGTGACAGGCTCCACCTTGATTAGGCTATTGCCAGAAGATGCCGCAGCAAGGTGAAATTGGTTGTAGAAATGATATATTATGGAAAAGTAGATAGCTTTGTCATTACAATGGTTATGAATGATATTGTCATTTAGGAATATCATTATTACGGTATGCATTATTTGTTTATATTTTGACAATTTTTCTTTCATCATTTACTATGAGATATAATTGGAAATGGAGAGCCTTGAAAAAATAAAATTCATAATCTTCTTCTCTTTAATTTTCTTCTGGCAACGTCAGCACGAACCTCTTCCGTGGAATGTTTTAGACTAAATTCAAGTTTGCAACTTGATTAATGAAACTACCCTCACCTGGGAATAAACTTAAAAATATTCACATTGTTACGAGCTATGTGTTGCTGTGGCATTTTCCCGCAAGTATTAAAATCAGTGTTCATTAAAATAATTTTTTTGTTTTTAATGTGACTTGATATTTATTATTCTGAGTATTTATGCGCAGGAGTCAGATTAGCAAACACATAGTTACAAAGCATGCTAATCAAAGCAATGATGATGATTAATTAACTTTAGTCAAATAAAAATTCGTGGTTTTCGTATTGTCGCTAATTATCGACAGTATAATCTTAACGTCCATTTCATAAGCAAAGCTGTCGCCCACGATAAGTTGTCTCCAAAACTTGGTCACTGTCCATTGCTTTGTGTGTATAAAGCGGTTTTAAATACTTCTCGCCATCGGTTGTCACCATCCCATCCTACATGGCCTGGCGCAGGACTCCAGGCGAATTCTGGCACAGTAAATGTTCCCGTTTGTACTAGTACTCGTGTATTGGCAGTTTGAGCGATATATTTTCCTAGTCATAATGAAGACAATAAGCGAACTTTATTTTTTTAATTATTTGCGTCTATAAGAAGTATGAAGTAAATATTGCAATATTATTGGTGCAAAATTATACTTTTTCTTTAAGTATGTCAAAATTCTCAGTAATTAAATAAATTTGTCGGCATATTTCACTAACTTGACTAATTTTTTTAACGCTGTACGGTGAAAACGACTTCGAAACGTGGTTTTTTTCGGATCTGTAATATATACTGAGATGAATAATTTATTATATTTTATAAATAGTTGAGAATATTCACAAACTACTACTAGTTTTTGACCAAATCTAGGTGTTATAAATTCCTGATTTTCAAAATTCTCCTTCTGGAGCGCACAGCCGTAATCTATTCCATGCGAAAGAGCTTATATTTTTAAACATTGCGGTTGCAAAAATGATGTTGTACGTAGTCACGCACGTGGGTGCAAAGTTAAACACCAAAGACGGTGAAATTCGCCATGAAAAAAATCATTTGACTTGACCGGGATTCGAACCCGGATATCCCACCGGCTTGCACCTCTCACTCCGCATATAGAGTCAATTGGAGATTCGGGATGAGGAGGTGGAATGGAAAAGCTCAGTTGAAGGATACAATTGAATTTAGATGGCGTCAATATGAGGGAGGGCTCAGGCTATTAACTTCGTCCCTCTTACTTCCCCAAAGACCACGGAACGAGTTATACCGTGGGGGAGGCACCGAGTACGTACTTCTGTATTGTTTCTCGCCACTGACGCTGTCTCGCTCGGCATATTGGCACAATCCCATGCGGGGATTGACAGGCGGCGCTGGAATTCGCGGAAGTAATGCCTCACCGAACCGTTGCGTCGTTAAAAAGAGATTCGACCCACTTCCGTCAAATGCAGCGAGTAGCAATCAAGATTCTCGCTCTTAATATCCATCAGTGGCGCGTTGAGAGCTCCGATCGGACAAGATTAGTCTTGTGTTGTATATGTCCTGTGTCCAGTGATATATTTTTGGAAATGAAATGCAGTAGTTTCTATTCTCTTATAGTTTATAACTTTGTTTTCCTTTATCGTGATTTTTTATGTTGCCTACCAATTTCTATCATCGCAATTAGTTCTAAACGTCATATTATACGTTTTAAACCAGTAGTACTTTCTTGGTAAATAAATTATTCAGCGTAAAGTTAACTGTTTTGATGCATTTTATATGGATACTGCATACGAAGCATCATACAGTACCTTACAATCAATGGTACAATACCTTTCTAAATATTATGAGGATTTTTATTTATCTGTATTAAATATTGCCCTTTCTTGAGCCAAACACGAGTTGATTATATTATTTTCCCGGGGACACAGCATTTCAAATAGTCTAAAAATACACGGTGAATTATTATAAAAAAATTGTTTTACTTATTGTATACCAATAATAGAGCGAGGCTGAAGGCGCAGGTCACTGCAATATGTACCAGTTTAAAAAAGGTAATTTGTTACCATTGGAATCCCGTGATGTAAAGGAAGAAGATAAGCAAAAATTAAAAAAAGCTACTATGGAACATTTACCTACGCGTTAGACATGTCAGTTGCATTTTGATATTTATTTTTTTATCCTCCGTTGAGGTGATGCTTTATTTCTGAACTCTCATGGTCACCAATGTGGATAACGGTGGTGTTTTTTTACATCGAGAATACAAAAATGTGATAGTTCTTTTCCCCGAGAGTAGTTTTACAGGCACTGTAGAGGAAACGATTGAGGGAACGAAACGCCAATACGATGAAGCAAATAGGGATCGACATCCGGCGTTTTCCGCTCAATTCCGCGTCCCATGGCGAACAAAACGAGCCCCGGCTTGACTTCCACTCCCTGCCATCCCAGTATGGACCGGAAACGGCAGGATGAAGAGGAGCGGAAGATTTGGGCAATCAAATAATCCGAGGAGCAGTTACTTAGCCTGTGTGCGGTGCCCTAAAAGTAATCCCAATTTATTCGTGAAGGACACGGTTGATCGCGTAAGAAGTTTATGAAATGCAAATGAGGAGAGGTGGGCTAGTAGAGACTCTGAGGAGGCCGGTGCTATATCGGTGGAGGAAAAAGCGAAGAATGAACTTAAAGAGGACGTCCAATACCGATGGTAACGCTTCAGGTTCGATTGTCGTTTCACCGCTTGTGTTTCATTCCCCTTTACTCTCCAAGTCTCCATCGATCTGAATCTAATTGGAGAAGGATCGGACAAAACGGCATTTAAATTCAATGATAGGGCAGAAAAACCTGATTAATAGGCAAACATTGCCATAAAATATGATATGCCAGGATAAGCATAAGTTAGGGCTAAATGCAATGGGTATGGGGTTTCTGAGAGGTGTTTTTCGGTAGTAATGGAAGGGATAAGGATTGGAATGAGTTTTTTCTCTTTTGATTCTTTGGTTTGACCTTGTCAATATAATGGATGAGAACCGAGTAACTAAAAAGATATATGATATCGGAGTGAATTATGCAAGTAGAAAGAGTAGACAGAGAAAAAAATTGGCAAGTGTGGTAGAAGATATTCATAAATGGAGGAATAATAGTAGTCTTAGGAAAAGAAGAGCTTGCACGGAGTAATTAATGAGTGAAGATGAAGCAAAAGAGGTATCAAATTATAAGCTTGCCATTTGGAGGAAATCGTTAAAGCTTTAGAGATTCTACTACTGAAAACTTATCTTTTTTGGCGGTGTCCACCACAAAGAGAATATCGTGATGTATGTATGTTTGTAAAATATGGAAAAATACACATTGGCGATATAATACTCTTAAAAATATTTGGCATTATTTTTTAGTGTTTTTATAAATCCGTCGAAAGGTCTCTCTGCAGTCTTCTTTTATTCCCCGAATAATTCTCCGTAAGTAATTTTTAATTAGCTTTCCTATTTAACGTACTAATGACTCAATGATAATATTTTTCACAAACTGTCTGCCACTTGTGAACATGGACAACGAACGTTATTGGAACAAATTGTAAGACCAGCCCTCAGAATTCGAGCCCTGCTCAACGATACTTTACTTCGGTGAATGAGTGGGGACCGGTGTTTCGATTGTAGAGGGCCTGTCTTACTCACTTGTTCCTGCCGCTGATAATGGATTTTGTTGTAAATCGCCTTTCCGTGTAACTTCCTGCAACTGCAGTGACAGGAGTTACTCAATTGCAATCAATTGTGAAAGACTAGCATGTGATTCCCAGCGTGCATGCTCTTAAAGTGAATATATTTGCATCATAAAAAAAATTAATTTCTGGTATATTGACAAAACTAGCAGTTCTCTGAAGTGTTTTTAGGATTAATTTAAGAGAAGACAACATTTTTTTCAGGATTTATTTATAAACCTCGGAACAGTTTAAATTCTGCTCTCGGGTTTCAAATTTCTAAGTACAAAGTGACGCTATGAAAGTATGCAATTACCTGAACTGTGACGGGACATAATCTTTCATTGACCTGATTTTAACTGAGAGTTCAAGTTTTTATATTGTGCATAATAGTGTTGATTAGTTGACTTGAACGTTATCGATGAGGGATTTATATCAGAGAGATGAGAAAGTTTTGATTCCTATACTCATGCCAATTAAATAAAATTCCTGACCATCTCCATTTCGGAGGATAATCACTCATTTTACAATTTCCGTAAACAGTCCTTCAGCGATACTATCATCCCCAGTGATTCAAACCACCACCATCGCCATAAACTCGCGGCATTCCATTCTCTCCTACACCGTCTCATCAACATCCCCCTAAGTGACCGTGAGTTTTCAAATGAACTCAATGTCATTAAACGTATCGCCTCACGGAATGGTTACAAAGAGGACCTTATTGAAAAGTTATTATTACGTCATTTACGCAAAAAAGCCAGATCGAGTTCCACTCTCCTCACCCCCATTCCCACGGACAAACCTAGGAGATTGTGCAAGCTACCATTCATCAAGCTACTAAGTTACAAACTTGGCCGAGTGCTGCCTAAGGACAATTTTAAACAATGCTTTTATAATCCTGTGACTATCGGTAAACTCCTTTTTAAATATAAAAATCCCTATGAAAATTTGGAGAGAAGCGGGGTGTACTCCCTGAAGTGTGATTCTCCCGGTTGCAACTGTTTTTACGTGGGTCACAGCTGTGCGCAAATTTAAAACAAGAATGTCCGAACATTTGAAATCTTTTTTAAATCAAGACAACTGCTCTGTGTTTGCTAAGCATCTGTTTGACCACAATCACATTTCTTATTTTAATCCCAACATTTTATATTTTTGTGACAATGGTGCCAAATTGGATTTTTTTTTTAAATTTTGAAATTGTTTTAGCCTTTAAACAATCTAGTCATTGTGTACGCACGTGGTCCAAGGTATCGAATTTGATTTAAGTTCAAGATTTCGTTTCCGAGTTTCCGGCACTGATTTCAATTTTCAGTACGGACCTAAGTTTCCATTTAATCAGCCTTTATTTTACCAATATCCTGCCGTATCCTATCCTTTTCCACTTTTTCAGAAAAAATATCTCTTAAGGCCAGCACTAAAATTTGACATTCGTGGGCAGTGGATGCTAATCCTCGGGTCCACTCCCTTCTTTCCTTCTTGTGCCTTCAACTATTTGGGATGTGAGATAGTTGCAAGCAATTGCTTCCATTATAGATCAGGTAGACGCGGTTGGACGAAGGGGAAGTTGATGTGATGTCTCCCATACCAAGGGGAAGAAGGGAAGTTGGAGGGGAGATGACAGAAGATGGTGGATACAGGAGTGAGGATGTTGAAAGTTGATGCGAGTGGGATTTAAGGGAAATGAGAATGAAGTGAACCCTAGAACTGCTTCTCAGTATGCAAGGCTGGCACTAGAGAAGTGTGTATCTTGATACTGACACGTACAGAAGAGAGAGGGAGGGCAGTAGGGGTGTCAATAGGCTCATGAGAGAGGAGTGAGTATTTAAAATTAGGCATTTTGGTGTTCCTTCCAAATAAGCGTTTCTCAGCCTGTGGGCCGCGACCCCTTTGGGGATCGAACGACCCTTTCATAGGGGTCGCCTAAGTCGGAAATCACATGTTGCCAATAGTGGAGGAAAATCATGTTATGGTGTGTGGTTACCACAACATGGAGACCTGCATTAAAAAGTCGCGGCATGAGGAAGATTGAGAAACACTGTTCTAAATGAATGCGATCAGTTTTGATTCTATTTACGATTAAGAAATATCAGACTTTCTGTGACAATAAAATTCAGTGAATTTCATTTTCGAACAGTGTGGATCCATTAGAGTCACTAATTGGGGGGTGTGGCCGCTTTGCTTTGTCTCTCAGACTCCACAGTCAACAGCCATTAGCGCCACGGACGTTGAGATGCATTTTCTATCGATCCTTAAAAGCCTCGCGGTCTTCATGGCTACATACTTGATTCCCCTACGATCGCCAGCCTCCAATTCTGAAACACTCAACCACCCATCACCCTCTTCGTCATCATGTGGCTTCATGTTTTCTGGCCGTCCTGGAATGCCTTTCTTTTCTTCGTCGAAATTAAGTACCAGGTGGGATGGATTCGTTTGCCAATGCATCCCCTAGACATTTTCAATGTTAACCTGCTTCGTCCAGGTTATAAAATATGAGTTAGATATATGGTGTTAATTCAATTGATAAAACGTAATTCACATGACAAAATACCTTTTCAGTCTTTGCCTGTGTGTATGTATTAAGGGTTTTACACCTATTTATACAGAAAACTTATCTTTTTATTCAGATGTTTACGTCTTCTCCTAGCAATAATTTTACGAGTCTGTTTTATAAGTCTGTTTTCAAATAATTTTGTTCCTGTTTTATTTTCAGAAGAGTGCGCGGCATTAACTAAACTAGAATAATGGTACTTTTTATTGATGTCGTAAAGCTCAGAGGGCCATAATAGGAGTAAGCCGATCTTCCGGTCCCACCTAAATGTTCAGCCTTTTAACTTCATTAATCTAGTATTATCCTTGAATTGGGCACTCTTATTTATCATTATAAAATGTACACGTATCGCACCTTCCTCCCAATACCCTCTCGAGGTGCCCACCAGAATTCATTGCGTTCATTCCTTTATTTTTCCATAACCGAACTGAAGATGTAAAATGTTATTACTATAAATTTCTATGGTTCTCACCCTGACGGCTTAGAATAAATCCAATTTATTGACGGAGTAAGAAAGGCTGATGCAGAAAATATAAATACTTGAATTATTTCTAAGTCACTTTCTGAATACTTCTGTCACCTTAATGCATAAGCCATAAATGTCCACTATATCCAACGATAGGGTTTCATTTTGTTTTCCAAAGATATAGGCCTGGAAATGATTTAATGTTTAATATGAAATGAATAGTTTTATTCTATAAATGCAGAAAACAAACTCCCACAAGAGCGGCGGATGGATCATTGTCAAGTAATTTTCTTATGCTATTTTCTGCCAATTTATACATTTATGTGCTTTAATTTGACACTTTTAAAAGGTTACCTTCTTCCCCCCCCTTACCCACATTTTTTCACCCTTTGCTGTTTCTTGGCCTTTCTCTCACGGGTTAGTCCGCCCCCCCCTTCCTCCCTTGGATTTTCCTGATTTTTCCCAGCCACTACCTCCTCCTTTCCCTCCTCCTCTGGTCTCCTCCCACTACCCCCCCTCCTCGGAAAAGACATATATATGCAATGTACTCTCTTATAACTTTGTCTTGTACCTGATGATGGCTCTGTGAGCCGAAACGCGTTGTACGCAATAAACCATTTTGTGGAAAAGTGCAATTGTTTCTCTTACATTATGAAGAACTTCCACGATATCTCGCCTGAATCTGTTGAATTTAATAGAAATGTATGGCGAAAATAATTTGCAAAAATATGTTTGGAGTTGTGATAAAATGTTGCCGTGTCTGGTTTTTTTTTCAGAGGCTTCCGTTGGCCCATTCACAATGCCTTATTTCAGGTATAATTAATTGCATGGTATTTTAAATGACGTAGAATTGTGTGGGACGCAACGGCGTTGAAATTTACGACACGTAGAGGAAAAAATGAGTGCGGTTGTATGCAGGAGCCGTGGAACTAGGGCTGGGCGGATCAGAAAATACTGAACCGGTTCTCGGTTCGGAAAAAAACCGTTTGCGACGGCGGCGGTGCACCGGTTAAATAGGTCGAACCGGTTTCTTCCACTGCACCGGTTTTTCTTCTTTCCCGGTGTTTTCTACTGAACCGGTGCTTTCTCCTGAAACGGTGATTTCTCCTGAATTGGTGTTTTCTACTGAACCGATGTTTTCTCCTTTACCTGTGTTTTCTACCAAACCGGTTTTTATGATGAACCGTTTTTTCTACTTGACTGTTTATTTCTAGTGAACCCCGTTTTTTGCCATCCAAAAGGTATTTGTTTGCCAAAATTTTTATTTGACCTGTTTTTTGAAGACGAGCTTTTTTCCTTAAAGAAGATACCTACTTCTTAATAATGCGGGTATGCTTTCCTAAACTGAAAAGAAAAAGTGAGAATGCTTGCAATACCCAATGGTTTTTATGAGAGGCCTGGGCGTAAATATACATTGGCATTTTTAAGTGTAAAAAAATGCACCTACTCGTAACTGTGTCGATCTGCCTAATTCGAACATGCCGCGTGAACGGCGATGAAATTCACATTGTAGCTGAATTAAGACATTGTAAAATGTCCACAGATATGTATTTACTTAACACGACGCGTTTCGTTATTAAAACAACATTACCAAGTGCCTTTATCAACCTCGACAAAAATGCTGTTGTAACAACAAAACGCGCCGTGCTAAGTTAACTCATACCTGGAAAATGAAAATCTCCCTAGAGGCAGAGCGACTGGTGTCTGCATGTAGACGAAATCTCTGCACTTAAGATCTGATTTACGTGCTTCCAGAGAGCTGATATGTGTGGAGAGGCTGATTGCTTTCGTGTGTGGTTCATAGTTATCTGCCTTTCTTAGTCGACATTACCTTTCTCTTTCATCATGGCGACGATTAAGAGGCGAGTGTCTGGCTATGATGCTTGTGTTTGCTCGGTGGCTTTTTTTCTGCCTCGGGATCATCACTTCGCTGAATCACTCTTTAATTGGCCATGACTTCGAGCTCACGTGAGTTCTCCGATACGCAACTGTAAGACGCTGTGGTAGAGAGGAGTGAAGTCAGTTAAGATACTATTTCCAAGGATTCAATTGGATACACTCTGAATTCCTGCTCCTTGGAGGAAGAGGAATACTTTCTCAGTTAATTTTTAATATCAATAAAATAATTTGGAAGAGATCGATAGCGCTAATTCTCCTTTGCCTTTAGTTGGTAAATTAATAGTGCAGGTTTAGTGTACTGAAATATTTCGAGTTATTTTTCTATGACGGCTATATATCAATTAAGGTTGCTGAAATAAAATAATAGGAACGGAGGGCATTGGAAAAGCTCAAAGGACAACCCTCGAATACCGCATTGGAATGCAAGAGATTGACAAGCCAGCGAGAAAATCCAAAACTGGAATTCGCCAGGCAAAAGTTATTTAAAGTTATATTAGGTGTCTATGAATGCGCAAAAATTGTTGAAAATAGACAGCTCGCGAACCACCTGACAATTTGGCAACACGGTGTCACATCACTATTTTCCTTCGGTAACTATATTTTCCTTTAATTTACTATTATTTAAAATACTATTAATTTAAAAATATCTCAACCATCCTTTGGCATAAAATTATTCTTGGAAGGAACTTACAATATTGTGCATTAATAATCAACGTCACTATCTTCAAATTTTGCTTGCATTTGGCGCATCTTAATGCACGATAATGCCCATCCTTACCTGCATTTCGGACACAAATTTTGAGGCTACCGTAAGCATTTGCGTCGTCCTCTCACTTATTGCGTGTGGCAGGGGTAGATATATGAACTTAAAACAGTGCTCCTTCCTCCATAAAGTCACCCAAAACCAACAGCATTGGTAAAATTAAAATTGCTACTGCACTAACTTGAAGGATTATGAACTCTTTCTTATTCGTTTTAATCGTCGACAAAACAAAATAACATGAAAGCTACGCAAAATCCCGTTGAGTTGCGTATGTGACAATTTTTTACGTGAGCGAGTGCTCGCTCTGCACTCTTGTGCCCGATTATTTGTGAGACGACAGTCAGGCGGACAACTTATAACAGTCTAGTCGCTAGAGGGGTAAAAAGGGGTCCAACCCTACATTAAATCAGGTAGTTCTGATATTTTTATATGTTGCTCGGGATAGTTAGAGAGTAAAAACCAAAGTTTTGTCATCGTCACACTTCTGCGTTTTCAGCCATTTAGAAAAAAACCACCGATAAACGGCACTTTTTCCAGTTTTTCGCTTATAACTCCTAAATATTGCATCGTAACTAAATTTGCTCCTTATTCTTTCTTGTAGAGGACAAACCTTCCTACAAGAATCACTAATTAACTTTGTTCCCTCGACCAATAACAAAGGAGGTAGAGAGCAGCAAAGAAGGGGTAAAATCGCAATTCCAAAGCAATTGTCAATTTTCCGTCCCATTGGATCCCTTAAATTCTATGAAAAACTGATTTTAGTTAATATGCACTCAAGTATGTTGTGAAGATGTTAGTTGCCTTTAAATTGCATATCTCAAAAAGTTTTATATCACCAATATCAAGGGGTGGGGGTAAAACTGACGGAAATTTTTTTTTTATGGTAAGTCCATGTATAAGTTTTATGGTAAGTAAGAGGGGATAGGAAAGTTCACAGGCGTGGTCACCAGCCATCCGAGCAGCGAACGATCATCGGTGTTTCAGAACCGCTTTCCCGGTGCACCTGTTCAGAACCGATTCCCTGGTGCTCCGGTTCAGAACCAATTCCCCGGGGCACCGGTTTAGAACCGATTCCCCGGTGCACCGGTTCAGAACCACTTCCCCGATGCACCGGTTCAGAACCGATTTCCTGGTGCTCCGGTTCAGAACCGCTTCCCCGGTGCACCGGTTCAGAGCCAATTCCCCGGGGCACCGGTTTAGAACCGATTCCCCGGTGCACCGGTTCAGAACCACTTCCCCGGTGCACCGGTTCAGAACCGATTTTCCGGGGCACCGGTTCAGGACCACTTCGCCGGTGCACCGTTTTTTTTTACAAAATCTGAACCTGCCTGCCGGTTCTGAAAAAACCGAACGCTGAAACACTAAGAAGTGCTCGTGTGAGACCTTCAGTTCTCCGTCCACTGATACACCCTGACTGTCAACCCATATCTGCGATAAAAAAACGACAAAACATTTACATACTTTCCTCTGGAAATATCAATTACATAGAGAATATGAAGATGCTCGAACTCATAATTCATTTCCAAAGAGACCACTAAAAAAGTCATATTTAGTGTATTTAAAAAAACTATAATAATAAGGATCTCTTCTTTTTTGACTGAGAATAAAATAATAAGGGTATGATGCAGTATTTTTTAATGTTTTGAAAAGACGACTCCAGCAGTCACTGCCAAAATTTCATGAAATTTATTTGACTTCCTTGGGGCTTTGACTTATTTTGAGTACATATGCAAGAACTGTCAATTTACGAATTATCAGATAACAACAAACTATTCGATGTTATGGGTTGCATTATTATAGCAAGAACGTATTGTTTGATGTTGCATGCTTCTCTGTAAATGGAAGAAAGTTATTTCATATACACTCAGAATATGTCAAAACCCCGACAAAGTGAAATAAGTTTGACAAAAGTTGACAATGATTGCTAGAGTTGTTTCTTTCAATATGATCAATGTTCCGTGATACACCCCTATTTCAAAACAATGATTGGCAAGATATAACAGATTCATGGCACTAGATGAGTAAATTAAAAGAAAAGAGGAGAGAAAATAATTTTATGAGGATGGAAAAATCACCCACTACCAGACAACGATATTGTGGCTCTTAGGCTTTTTTTTTACGTATTTAGGTTAAGATGAGCGACTGGTATATTTCCTACAATAATGATTTCGTTTTAAGTTATCAGCTGAATCCAATGCTAAGCAAAATCACCAGGCTAATAATGAAAACATGTAACGTTTACCAATAAGACACAACCTTAAAATATGGATCTTTCTTGCTCATCACTAACTCGTAATGTACGTAAAGCAAATTTCAGTCCAGCCTTCCGCTGCGGGCCATTTACATGACGGGAACGGTTGCCTTAACTTCCTTACACCGGCCGTCGAGTATGTAGTATGAGGGATGTACTCCGGAGTCTCTTTGCATAATGAGTTCGAGAGTGGCCAAAGACTTTATCCACGGAGACCCCATGTGGTGGGCACGCGGGGAGAGTTGGCGGAACTCACGCTACATTCCGAGCCGCCACGATAGGAACAATTGAGATAACCCCGCTCGGCACAAACAGACCGTTTCTCATTTCGAAAACCGGCGCACGAAACGCCTCACCTTTATCTTATCCTCCCCTCGCCTTTCCCGTGCTCATTATCACTTGTGTGTCCCGACACATAACTCTCATCTGCATTTCCACGGTTCGAAACTCGTGCCGCAAACACTACAGCCGACACAACATTTAGCTTTCTCTCTCCCTCGTGCCGCTTGCCAGGAGCACGATAAACTCTGGGCAGTATTCTTTGTTCCCTTCCACTTCTCTTTTTCACCCTTCCTTCAACGCGTGTACTCATATTCACCAGACTTTTACTTCCTCGTTCCCAAGCCTCTTCAAAGATAGTTCGAACGAGATTTTTTTCCAGGTCACAGTTGAGACCATGTTCGAATCATATTTTAAAATATAGGCTTTATTAGTAAGCGTACGGTAACTATTGTAATATTAATGACGGAAAAACCCATAGATTAGCAGAACATGCGTTATGCTATCATGAGTGTTACTTAAAATCTAGTTTGACTAGTTTGTTTCACGCCATAAAACAATCTTGCCTTGACAACCTAAGGCTTTTTTTACGATTTTAGAGTAAATAATAAGGTGAATCATAAATTAATATTAGAAAATAAATGAAAAAAACGAAATACCGACGGTCAATATCATGATGCGGCCTGTAAGTCAAAACATCATCGTTCTAATTGCTTCTGGAGCGCAAAAGTTGTTCCGTATCTCATGGAAAATGGCTACTATTTTGTTGTAAAATATCGCGAAATATTATGAGGTGAATAGCTGATATTTTTGTATAATTGGAAAGATGAGATCTTTTTATTTATAAACTCAAAATACCTAAATCTTCCAACCCCGCTCCCATTCTTCTTAAAAATGTGCATCCGTGGAAAAATCTATATCACCGTAATAACGTGTAAGGCGTGTGGCACGGGGTGCTTTCACATAAAGAACTCAACTGTCGTCATAGTTCAAGGTCAAACTCCACACGCTCCCTTGCGAGAACCAAAATGCAGTGAAGAGAACAATGCACAGGCAAACGAGAAATCAGTGGAGTACTACGCTGGTTAACATGCCAACATGTAGTACCGGGGCACGACTCTACTACTGATTAGTACAACCAATACTACTGATTCATGCTTGCTACAGGGTAGTAATTCATGCAGAACTTCAAAATTAATGCATGTGAATGAGCCTATCACATTAACACGGAGTTTTCAGTATGTTCTTGACGTCTGCGGAAAGTATAGCCCTTTAAATTTTCCCATGAGTTTAGGCCTGTTCTTATTTTCATCAGAACTCACCAATATTTTTGGGAGATAAAATAAAGTTTCTCTCTCTCCACTTACACCAGCTTAACTCCTCAAGACTTATTATTTTTCCTTCGTTTCCTTGCAGTTAACTCACCATTTTACATTTATTAATTACCATTGTTTTGGTTAACTGGAGGGTCTTCTCTTAGTTTGAGCTCGATAATAAGTTGGCCATATGTCGCCGTAGTATTCCAATGAAATTTTATGACTCAGTTTTTTCTACTTTACTGGCTGTTTGTCTTATATGTATTTCCGATTTGGATCCAAAGGCAAAATTAGATATTTTTTATGAAGTAACAATGGGTTTTTAGTCTCTCCGGTTGCAGTTACCCTATAAGAAATGAGTTTCATAGTACTCCCTCATTACACATGATTATGTCTATAAACTTAAAAAATGTAGTATTGACATATAGCAATAATAAATAGGCATGTTATGTCTATTTCCATGGACTTTATTAAAAACGGAACTAGCTAAGAGGACTTCATCATTAAACCATAGAAAAAACCTCATATTTGCCGATCGAATCGTCAGCACTGATGAATTAGATTTGAATTTTTTCAATAAAATTGATTGTATTTTTATACTTCATTGTAAAAATAAAATTAAATTCTACCGAAACCATCAGAAAGATGAGCAGCACACTAGAATATTATGACCAATTTTTGTGATGAACCTCGCCAACAAATAAGCCTCTATGTTAACTATTCCCTCTTTGCAGTCTCCAAGTAGATAGAAGTCAAATACCCATTACAGAGTATTGGCAGCGCTGATAAATTATTACCCCTGCTATTTAGGGAACGTAAAAAATACATCATACACTCAACTCTACTGTTTGTCTGTTTTTTAGGAAATTAGCGCTGGCATGCAGTCAAATGGAAGTTCTGCGAACGTCTCAATTTCTTCATATTTCACTTTTTCTTGTCCCTTGCGGAAAATTTAAATGTTTTTTCCTTCGATTCCCGGAATTGGCTCTAATTCTATGAACGCCCACTCCCAGAGTCGCTTTTAACCGAAGAGGAGGGTAATAATAGCTCGTTCGAGGAAAAAATGGCGTATGCCTTCGTATCTCTATTCGTCCAAACAGAGATAATAACCGGTTCAGACGACTATCGTACGTGCCAAAGCATACATATATACATTCATACTACATTATCGTAACTCCTCGCTGCCATCACCAGGAATCGCATAAAATACGTGGCTTCAGGCGGTATGTTGTGGAATTTTTCAAGGTAAATAACTTGGGTATGTGCAAATTTCCACAAACAGATAAGCTTTAGCGCGCGGCCCGGTTTTCGATATTATGCATCATCTTTAGGTGAGGAAGAGTGTGCCAGAGCTTGCTTATTTAGCCAAGTTCTTAGACATGAGGCTTGATTACATAGACAAAATATATAAGCTAGATCTTGTACACACTTCCTCACCTGGAGATGATGTATAACATCGAAACCCGGGTCGTGCATTATAGTTTATCTGTTTGAGGAAAATTGCAGATATACAAGTTATTAACTAGGAATCTCAATGCATACATGTAAAGTGCGCAGCTATTTTCGAACGACAGGATTCTCACATTCCTTTGAAATTTTCAAATGATTCTGAAACCAAATGACTCATCCTCTAGGCTTGTACCCTTATCTAAGTTGATAGCCTAATTGTACTTCATTATTTCTGATTTCCGCTCGCAACACCAGTGCCTAACCAAGGTCAGATGGCAGTGTTAGGAACTGCTAGCCCGTTGGTAACCCACGCGCGTTCACACGGCGTTTAGCGTACCTACGGTGGTAATATTAATAATAGTTGTGTGAGGGAGGCCCTCTCGTTCCGCCTTCATTTTATCCGCTTTGTGTCTTCTTGCATCCTCATGTTTCTGAGGTGACCACTCGCTTTCCTTCCAAATAATTCGGAGCATGCATTGTTTTATAAAAAAAACTATTTATATTTGAAGTGCATCCTCTCAAATATATATGGAATTATTTTTTTGTAATAAAATGTATAATATTTATATTATTTCTTCTAAGAAATTACGCGCTCATTGCGGCGTGGAAACACTACGTCACCGGAAACCCAGGGGGATGACGTCACGGAACGGTGTCCCTAACAGCAAAAACGGCCTATTTCCTTGTGATGATCGGGTTGTTTTTCGTTAGTTCACAGAAATAACGCTTTAATATCCTTTACGGAAAACATTGGACTAGTTTTGAATTGAACCTTGGCATTGAAATACATGCGGATTAGTGAAGCGATATCGTGTGGTGACGTCAAGCCACCGAGATACAAATTTGGAAAAAGTAACTTCTCATATTTTAATGCACATTTGAAAGGCATTTAATAATGTCTGCAGTTGACGTATCCACATACATACTTTAAATTTGAGTTATAGGTGACAGTTATTATCGTGTGAATTTTTTTAAATATGAGAAATAAATTTTTATTCATGCTTTCTCGTTCTACGCGGCCACGTGCCTTCGTGGGGGAGGCTGGATTAAGCAGATTTGGATGAAATTTGTAATGTGTGCAGTTGAAGCATACACGTATGTGTGTAAAATATATTTGAGTTATTGAGGATTTTTTTTGACGTGTGCACTATGTGACAAATACATTTTTTTCACTTTCTCCATTCCACCTTCTCTCTTCTTCTCTTCACTCGCAAACCGTTTTCAAATTTCCTCCTCTCCCTACTCCCTGTGTACGCCTTCCCTCCTTTATCCCACAATTCGTCATCTGACTTGCAGATCAGCGGGAAACTGCGTGCGTAGTACATGGAATATGTATTCCCTGTTTTGTGTGTGTGTGAAGTGGGCACCCCTGAAGGAGATGGCGGGTCTGTGGGTGGTGGCAGGGGGTGCTAAAGCAGCGAGAGTGAGCGTGGGTCGAGAGTGGAGAGAACCTGACCCCAGCGAATGCGTCATCAGGGTCCTCTGAAAGTCCGAAAAAGGGATGGGATTGAGTAGTACAGACCCTTTCCCACCTGCGACCAAGATTCCCACTCCCCTAAGCCGTGTACACCCGGCGACATTTCTGGCACCAGGGCTGGCGCGGGTGGCGTCTTGCGATAAACTTATCCGAGTGAACAATCAAATGTTGTGCAAACTCTGCTGGCTTGCGACATATTATGTTTTCCCTGCTCTGGAAGGTATTAGAACACTGATCTTTTTGCAAAGTTTTGCACATTTCAACCTCCATTTGCTTGTCAACAGAGAAATAATATTGCTGAAAGAGTAAAACTGTAACAGAAACGTGTTGAATATTTATCCAACTAATCAATTAAAAGAACGTTTTATATTTTTGTGTTGTTACTCTTTTTAGTAATCATGCACTAATGCGTGATGAATAAGAAAGTATCAATTTACAAAGCTTGGTAATAACAATGGCAATGATCAATAAACTAAAGTCAGATATGTAACTCATAGGCTTTCTGTTATCTCTAATTATCACCTATGCCAGCAGAGCGTCATGCATTTCACTCAGCAGTCACCCGCGGATTGTTTTTTATGCGACTTGGTCTATGACTGCGGCTTCGTTTGTTTACAAAGGTAAAATTTAGCTCACCATCTATTGCCGCTATTCTGTCCGAGATGGTCAGGATTACAGTAATTTTAAATGCTACAGTGTGCAGAACGGTTTTTTCATTACTTACTCTCTCCCTTTGATGTATCCAAGTACACACTGCTAATGCATATCACATTGACTTACTTGGTCACATAGCCTCAACTACCGGAACTGCATGTTTCTACTATTTCACACTCGGGAATCACACTATACTGCCTCCCCTTAGTCACACAAGTGTAATGTCTCATTTAACCTGACATTGAATTTATTTATTCAGTTAAAAATTTTTAAAAATTTAATCCAATAAAAGTTTAAGCTGAACAGAAATGAAAAAGCGAATTGACTGCCAGCCACGATGGAAATATCGCGTCCTCGTAAGACACCGATGTTTCTAGTTCGAAGATTTAGTTGTCACGCATCCTACTTTACGCGATTCAGAAATTTGTACCCAAATGACAAATATGAATTTTAGTGTTGAGATGCAAAAAAGTTCTTTTTGCTGGTGTATCGGAAAGTTTTATGAGTTAGATCAAAGTTATAAATAGACGGAATTTTTTCATCATTTGTAATATACTTCCTAAATTCATCTATTCAACTATATGAGTACAATCAATGCATGATCATTTCAAAAAGGACAAGGAGGATATTTTGAATGATAGATCACTGAAAATTTCAGTTTGTTGCCAATTTATGTGAAGTAGATTGTAATACAACCTACACACGTTTTTCTATCATCCCCGTACTTCGATCTTTTCTACACTCTTTATTTAATACATACTTTTTATTTATTTCTTTGCCCGGCTAACTCAGCGAAATAAAGCATGAGACTTATTTTAAACATAAAAAAACCTTTACTATATTAAACGAACTGCGTAATATTAAACTTTACAATCATTACATGCATTTAATATATGAATCCTATCCCAGTTAGATCTCTATTCGCAAAATGAAGTGGGCACGACAGCTTAATAATTATAGTTCCTTTTAAAGTCACTTTTCCTTTTGCCCACTCTCTCTTCATCAATCAGCTTAACACTTTAAATCAACACATAAACACATTACACAATATATATATATATATATTTATATATATTAACACCACAGGTGGAGTAAGCCTTTCCTCGGAGGGCTTCTTATGTCCTACACGACTCAGTGGCGTCGATGGGCTCCCGCTAATTCCTGGTTGAGCAGCCAGGTAGTCTCGCCTCTCTTAAACTGCAGTCCAGATTAATTGGCTATTGGTATCCAGTCGCGTGAGTTTCTTCTAATTCTTAATGTGAATTAAGTTATTAAAGGAGTTTTTCGTCTCTCTTTAACTTTCTCGTCTCGGGACGTCTTTCCTTGCGCGTCTTGCTATTTCAGAGACTCCATGGGTACTCCTTGATCTCGATTAGCTCCCATTGTTCCATTCTCCTTTCCCCGACTTCTCCTCTCGTGAACTCGTAAATCCACGGTATAGGCTTCCTTGTCACCTAGCGATTTTGCTTGTTTATAAAGTACTAGCTAAAGGTACCCGTTGAAATTCTACGGGTGTGAAAAACATTGAACTAATTTTATAATAAAACCACAAAGCCTGAAGACTACTGTCTGCGTGATCATTTGAGGAGTTCGTATCCTATCTTGTATGTTGCCATCATTGTAATTCGTTCGTTTTCTAGGTGCACGGAGAGTCGAGTGACTGTTTGTCCTCTTTAATACACGGGAAACCCAAAAATGGGCCAAGCAGATTCATTACTACTTAAATAGCACCCAGGTTGATAGATGGTCACCTCGTCCCTCCGCTTCTCTTGAGCCGTCGTCTCAGTGATTAACAGCTCGATCACTTCCCTTGTGAACATAAATATATTTGCATTCAATGACTTAATTGAGTTCCGCAGTTCAAAGTTGATATGTGCGTTAAGTATCTTACTCAGGATAGGAGAGTACAGTATAATCCAGCGGTTGACAACGTCAAAAAGTGCATTTTCAGCAGCAGCGATGTTTATTTGTCCTATGAATCCTTCACTACCCGGACTCCGCCTTTGACATAATGGGTAGCCATGATCATTGGTTTCTAAATCATAATCATCTGTTACTAAATCAAAAATCAATGGTGATCAGTCTTAGTGCATTTGCAAATTTTCATGCACCTGTGTTGTTCATTGCGCAGAATATCCGTTCTTTTTTCGGGTAAGAAGCATGTAATGACTTCATTATAATTTCCGCCATCTTAAAACAGATTGAAGTTTGGAAACAGATGGGTAAATATTTGAACCAGAGATATTGCTGGTTATCCGTCAGTAGTTTTGGTTCGGATAAATTTTTGCGGTTCTTAGCGTAATCCGAGAAAGACCACAGGGAGATTCTCATGAGATCGCTGGTGAGCATATCTTTGAGCATCCAGGTCTAACCATTGTCGTTTTTCATGCAAGGACTCATTTTATCGCAAATATGACTCTGCTCAGTAGTTTTTGCGTGAAGGAGCAACAGACAGACAGACAGACACCATTAAATTTTTATATATTAGTACTAGCTGAAGGTACCCGTTGAAATTCAACGGGGGTGAAGAACATTGAACTTATTTTTTAAGAAAACCACAAAGCCTGAAGAACACTGTTAGCTTGATCATTTGAGGAGTTCGTATCCTATCTTGTTGGTTGTAATAGTTGTAATTCGTTCGTTTTCCATTTCGTGTACGGAGAGTTGAGTGATTGTTTGTCCTCTTTAATGCAAGGGAAACCCAATAATGGGCCTCGAAGACTCATTACTACTTAATAAATAGCACCTAGGTTGATAGATGGTGACCTAGTCCCTCAAGTTCTCTTGAGCCGTCTTCTGAGTGAATAACAGCTTGAGCACTTACCTTGTGTATATAAATATATTTGCATTCAATAACTTAATTGAGTTCCGCCATTCACCGTTGATATGTGCGTTGAGTATCTTAATCAGGATAAGAGAGTAGAGTATAATCCAGCGGTTGACAACGTCAAAAGGAGCATTTTCAATAGCAGCGATGTTTATTTGTCCTATGAATCCTTCAATACCCGGACTATGCCTTTGGCATAAAGGGTGGCTAAATACAATGTTTCCTAAATCATAATCATTGGGTACAAAATTAAAAATCTATGGTGATCAGTCTTAGTGCACTTGCCAATTTTCATGCACCGATGACGTCCATTGCGCAGAATATCCGTTCTTCTTATGGGTAAGAAGCATGTAGTGACGCAATTATAATTTCTGCCATCTTAAAACGGATTGAAGTTTTGAAACAAATGGCTCACTATTTGAACCAGATTTATAACTGGTTACCCGTCAGTAGGTTTGGTTAGGATGAAATTTGTGCGGTTCTTAGCGCAGTCCGAGAAACACCACGGGGAGATTATCATGAGATTGCTGGTAGACATGTCTTTGAGCATCCAAGGCTAACCATTGTCGTTTTTCATGCAAGGACTCATTTTCTCGCAAAGAAGACATTCCTCATGCTTTAGAAGATTTTTTCAAAAGGTTTACCTTTATTCTATTAGGCATGTTTATGGATATATTTTTAAGTCCAAGGAGGGGAAACACATATGAAAGTGAGAGATTCCAATAGGCAACTCGATGATTGAGTCAATGTAAGTAAACTGCATTTTAACACATTTAAGTATTTATAATTAACTTGTAAAGTTTATGTGGGAATTGGTTTAAAAAACAGTTTTCAATCGTAATGAGAGGCAGACGGTTCCAGTACGTGTAATTCATCTTAGAATTAAACTATAATAAAAGACGCCGTATTTGTTGTAGCAACAGAGGCATTATTAACATTATTATTCGCTGCACGTAAATATTCTTCCACGTTTAATTCCTTTATGTGTATCGTTTTATACATAAGTGTTCTCTCGTATGGAATTCCCTTATGAGAGCTACTTTGAGAATAGACATTGAGGAGTATATTTTAGGCAAAATGAAAACTTGGTTATATTCTACACAATTTTATTAAGAACACGACCGGTTTCGACCTTTTCAGGTCATTCTCAAGTGTTACAATATTTGAAAACAGACAGGGCGGTATATACATGTGTTGGTACCACGATGGTTGAACGGGGGGGGGAACTTCAAGGACAGTGGTGATTAGAAGGCTATGAAAATCTGGGGGGGGGAAGGGAAGGTCAACAAAGGAAGGTGGGCCGGCAAACAACTGGTGGCGAGGGTACAATGACAGCATATCTGACTATGGGGGTGGGGGTAGGGGGACTGGTACTGAGTAGAAGGCGGAGGAGTTGGAAGGGACTAGGTCATTCAATACATCATTTTTATATATATTAAAATACGCTAAAATTTCAAAATTCTCTATAAAATCAAGCTTCTTCCCCTTGTCACAAACATGTAAAAGTTTAGGTATAAAATCAGAGTTGTGGTCATTTTCAATTAGATGAGTAGCAAACATAGATTTGTTGTTACAATTTATAAAAACGATTTAAAATGTTCAGATTTACGTATGCTTATTTTTCGTCCAGTTTATCCAACATAAAAACAATTACATCCAGGGGTATCACAATTTAACGTGTACACTCCACTTTTGTCACAATTACAATATCTGTCTTTAGAGTCAAACAGCAATTTATCGAGAGTCATGGGGTTATAAAAACACACTTTAAACTTATTATTGGGGATGGATTTGTTGATTTTGTACGACAATTATTTGATGAAGGGTAGCTTCACCCATTTGGTATTCGATACAGGGATCGGGGAAAGAGCAGTAGAATCTGTTATGGCACGTTTTCGGCGTAAGCGATATAGTAGTGTATCAATTAGGGAATCATTAAAGCCATTATTCCTGGCGATACCTTTGATGAAAGAGAGCTCTTTTGAAAAACATCGGAAGAAAGGGGTATGGAAAATAGGCGGTTTATCATAGAGTGGAAAGCAGCCATTTTATGCGAGTGGTGATGGTTTGAATCGTTTCTAATTACTATATCGGTGAAAATATTTTTCCGATAGATGGAAAAATTATGGTTTGATTGATTACGGAAAATTGTTAAGTCCAAAAAGTTAATTTTACTGAATACTATTTCCATGGTAAAAGTAATTGACTCGTGAAGTGAATTGAGGAGGGGCAAGAACAGGTTTAGTTGTCTAGTACTACCCGTCCACAAACAGATTATGTCATCAACGTAACGATAGTAATTAATTAAGTTTTTAAGGAGAGGATGTTTCGTATTAAATAATGTACCTTCTAGATGATCCATAAAAACTTCGGCTAATATTGGTGAGAGAGGAGACCCCATCGCCAAACCATGGGTTTGATGGTAGAACTTGCCATTAAAGTAGAAATAATTTTGACTGAGGCACAGATGCAGTAGTAAGCTAAATTCTTTAATAATAGGTTCCCCACAACCCGCTTTCTTCAGGCATTCGATTGAAAGTTTATGTGCGTCAGTAACCGGAATCGATGTAAAAAGGTTTTTGACATCAAAGGAAATAAGGTTGGCACTGGGAGGGAAAGATATGGAAGATAGTCTTTTGGCTAATTCAATTGAATTTTTAATACCGTATGTGGGTTTGAAGTTTGAGTAGGAACGGAATAGGCTGTTTAATTTTACTGCTAGGAGGTGGCAAGGCGCAGTGAAGTGGGCCACTACCGGACGTATCGGAATATCAGGCTTGTGCGTCTTAGGAAGGCCGTAGAGCCTAGGACGAAGGGGCTTACGACGGATGAGGGGCCATTTCTCACGTTCAGCGAGCAAATGTGTGCAAGGCCCACCTTCCTTTGTTGACCTTCCCTTCCCCCCCCCCAGATTTTCATAGCCTTCTAATCACCAATGTCCTTGAAGTTCCCCCCCCCCCGGTCGTGTTCTTAATAAAATTGTGTGGAATATAACCAAGTTTTCATTTTGCCTAAAATGCATTCATTCTACGAAGTAAACTCGCAGACCATTGATTTTATTTGAAGAGTATACCTGTAAATATGCATTGAATTTATCGATTAACCCTCGAAGCAATCTATTATGGAGCCTTTGGGACTCTGGGCCCTTCTTATACAAATTTTCTTTCTACGTGCTATCATGGGTCGGTAGGAAAACTTAAATGCCAGATGCGTGAATATCCTTTGAAATTCAAATCACTGGTTGTCAAGGTAATATGCTATTGTTGATTAAAGAGAAAAATGTTAGATTTTTCAGAAAAAAACATGATATTCAGACAATTATGAAGCGTAAAAGAAAATCGATTGAAATAATTAGAAACTTCATTTATTCAGCCATCCGTTAAAAAAATTCCAGCCATTCCAGAAAGTAATTTTAAAAAGCAAAAAATGAAACCACTGCACCGAACCCAATGCTAAGCATGGACCACCAGGGACCACCAATCCCTCAGGGCCTTTCGGGGCCCTGAGGGATTTTTATAATAGCCTATGTTACATCCAGATACATTTTCTTAATACATGCCAAATTTCAACTTAATCTGCTCAGTAGTCTTTGCGTGATTAAGCAACAGACAGACACCATAAAAATTTTATATATTAGAATGATGATATTGTTCCCCCCTTCCACCGATAGTGCAACGTGAAGTAGAAATTCCCAGCATGGCTGACGTCGATTGTTACTTTTGTCCCTTATGCACCACGTGGCGGTATCGCCCTCAACATGGCGGTTTCACCGTTATGTTACAAGATATTAGTTTGGAGCGACAATCATCAAAACAATTAATTTTTATTGCTTGGGTAAAATATGGGCACAAAATACTTCATACCGAGAAAAGAAAATCCGTAAAAAATACTTCTGCACTCAGTCCTGTTTTCCACTTCGCGGTTACATTGTACTACCGGGTGCTTGAACTTAAAGAGCCCACAATGAAATTCTAAGATTTTTATGTTACATGAAATGACAGTGTATGTACATACGTAGAATTAACGTGACTGACTGTGCTCAATTACTTAGAATCATGTGTCCACGAGACCCATTGAAACACATTTGAATAATAAGCAAAAGCCTAAAGCATTAGCAGTTCCCGCATTTCTTAATATCACCACTAGATGCCAGCCACTTTGATTCTTATCGGGAATCCCTTCATACTCACGGTCTATTAGGAAACTTCATTTTTTTCCATATTTTATTACTTTGATTGACTGAATGATGTTTTATCTATTTACAAGCATCCACTAAGTCACAAAATGATTACAAGTTTTAACTATGTATCAGAAAAACAGAACATGAGATAACCATTCAACGCAAATATAAGCAATATAAGTTATGCACAAATTACGTCGTGTCAATAGAACTGAAGACATTTCATCATAATGCCATAGTTTAGAGATCTGAGACCCTTGGTCGCTCAAAGTGTCGATATGTCGGCTTCCCATATTTGCCTAAAAAGGCTCAAGGTACTGAAATACCGGCTGCCCATGTATACGCCATTAAATGCTCAAGGTTCCGATATATCGGCTCTAGTTTTAAACGCGTTTCAAAATTGTTAAATAACTCAAATTAATTATTAATCTCTGTTAAACTGGTTATATGTTTCTTTATTCTTTCAAAATGAGAATTCTTTTAATAAATTATGTATTTTACATTAACAATAGTAATTTTAAGTAGCTGAAAAACATTTTCAACAGTTACGTACTTGAAGACATATAACGTTAGGTTAGAGTAAAGCAGCAAAATAAGAAAACTTAGAATAAATCTCATTAGAATAATAGATGGGCACAAATGTTTCTTTCTTGTAGTAGCTAGTGATTGTAAAAATACTTTTAGGTTAGTCTCCTCACGGCTCACAGCACTCTTCAACGAGCCGCTCGTACTGTGTGAGTCTCTTGGAGGCGTTTTCTTTTTCATTTATTTTCGGGGGGAGAGAATGGTGTGAGCATTTGGAAAGTTCAATTTCCCAAATTATAAATTATGTTTCTTTTCTCTAGATCTTGGAAAAATTTGTCCTCTGCTGTTGTTCATTTACTTGCGCCTTCTTGATATACCTACGATATTATAGTCTCTATATTCGATATTTATTAGGTGTTTTTTAATATTAAAAATCATTGATTCTGTGCCATTTATCAGAATATATCATTCATAAACTGAGAAATGTGTTCATGGTTTATTGAAAATCAATATTAAATACTTTCCCAATCACAGTAAACCTAAGTGTAGCATTCGCAAATGCCTTGTTAAATTGAAATTTCTACCGACTTTATTGGATAAAATCTTTGACCATAAACTGCATTTTGCTTGGCCAGTTTTTTTTAGTACTCCCAAACCCTGTTAGTTTTCTTTTTTATTCGAGGTGGCATTTCTGAAGAAAAGTATACTTTTAGTAACTCCAATAATAAACCTTGAGATGTAACGGCTTCCAATTACCAATTTTCAAATCAACTTCTATTTACACTCTAGTGCTAGACACTATAAAACATATGTCCTACAGAACAGCTGTTTTTCTTGCGGTCAGCAGGTAGGTGACTGGCAGATCAGACGCATCGAACTGTTACAAAGTTGTGAGTCAATTTTAATATTGAATATATGTACTATGGGGGAAAAAGTTTCACTACAAACAGAGCGTCGCCACTATCGCTCTGGAGAAAAATCTGTTTTCTCTCTTATGGCATACTATTCCAAGGCAATGACGAGAGAAATTCAAACGCAGTAAGGTGGTGGACTCATCGTCGAATCCAGTGACGGATTACTGGCCACTTGCATTCCCCGAGTGTTATTCGCACTGACATCCAAATCGAGACGCATTAGACAGCCATGTATGCATTTCAAACGCTTCATGAGAAAATTGTTCTTGAATCCATGTAGAGAAGACTGCAAGCTTGGAAACGAAGTTTGGACAAATTTAGCCTAGTACACCTCTGTGATTTTTTAAATATCCTATATTTCTAACAAGAATATCTTTTTCTGTGAATGATGGAGGAAGTTCGAAAAATTAATCATATAAAACGTATGAAACTTGCGTCACATAGTTAAAAATAATTTTAATACTTACCACCTTGTTTATTTTCTTTAAAAATACATTTATTTAAACTAATAGTCTCTTTGTTTAAATTATATTTGAAAAACAATTATTTAAACAAATAGTCACTTGTGATGGCCAATTTAATGTGTACATGACAGTAATACTTCCATGACACCCGCAGTTCAAAAATCCAAATTTTGTGCATGAACTTGGACCCTTTTTGTTTTCCGCCAGCCACTGTGGAAAACTAACATCATGAGAAAACATGATTTCCAAAAATGGCAAATAATAAAACTTTAGAATGCTTTTCTCATTTATCCTCACAGAAATTAACATTAAATTGTTCGGAAGGTAGACTCCGGCACTACATACAGAAGCACCATGAATACTATCGGTAATGCAGTAAAAATCCCACTTACTTTCGATTCCGACGGAAACGAATATCAAGGCCTGCAACGTAATTGAGTATTGGATTTCGATGTGGGACAAATGGTCCGTGGGAAACAATAGTTGAGCCCCTTGGGCCACCTCATGTGTATAAGGAACTGAATTCCCCTTACCCTAAACGTTTCGTCATACGGAGTGCGTGAAAAAATATAAACCCGTTACATGCAGGCGTTGCGGCGCCCGTTATAGAGCGCAGTTGTACACAAATTGAGTGCCGACCCGAGACTGCTTCAAGCAGTTCCACTTTCCCTCCACTAAAACTGTTTTCACCGTCAACGAAATACTCTCCAAATCGCCCTCTCACAGCCGTTCGAAGAAACAAACGATTCGCAATACGCCTGTCGAATGGCGCTTCAGAGCAAGAACGACAACATCCCTCGCACATAAGAAAACTCACGCCCTTGTAATTGAACCAACGAGCTAGAGTAAACGGGCTAACCATCGGTCATAACAGAAGTAATTTGTCCAGGACGACGCGAATGCAAAAGAAGATAAAACAGCCGCGGTATTTGAGCTTATTTTCACGTTAAATCGGCCATCATACATCCAAAAACATGAAACAACGATTCTATATATTCCTGTTATTTGGTTAATACAGCATTCACTCGCTGTCTACGACATTTTTTAAATATCAAGCTTTTTATCGGTGACTGAATTCCAAACGTAGTCCCGAAAGATTCTTCTTTGATAATTAACGATTATCCATTCTTAGCGTAATCTTGAAATCATCGTATCCATATTGAACGTTCATTATCATAGTTAAATAAACCTTAAAATGCAGTTTCACCCGGTTAAATCTGGCCTTGGGCTATGTTGAAAACTTTTCAAATCGATTTGTTACAGTTTATATCATATTCTCCCAAAGATAAGCTTTTGGAAGAAACTGCAGAAGAAGTTGTTTTCATATTTGGTACCCTTTTCAGATAATTTTGTTCTTGAAAAATGAAATTTCGGATTTCTTACTCTGCCGATAGGTACAACCATACGCCTCTGATGAAGTCGGCATGCTGTGTGTCTTCGAGTTTAAAAAATAATACTGTTTTAAAATTTTAGTCTTTGTTAGCCTGATACCTACTCTTTTTGCTCTCAACTGTATTAACCCTTTCGCGACGGGGACGGGCAAATTTTCTTTGCCTTGCCAGTACGGAGCTTTCACTACGCTAGGATCTTCACCGGTACTTATTTTCCTAACTTGGGTCGGGGGCCAGAGGGGTGTTGAACCTTTTTCTCGGCCACCGGGCTGAGATAATCTCCGCCCTTTTCCGCTTGGGGTTCCGCATTATGGCATGCGGTCGCGGTCAACTATTTTTATGCGATGGTTTTGCTAAAAACATTGTTGCTACAGTCTCGATATTTATTTAATCGGAAATGAATTATTCTTGTTTTACAATGACTTTACAGCTTTTAAACGAAATTCTATCGTTAATATTAGGCTCTCTAGCAACAAACATCGTATCAATGGTAAAGATTCCTTTGCACACTAACTACGTTAAAAATAACAGTAGAACTCCGTTTAAAATTTGTAGTTGTAAAGCTAAAAATAAGGAATGCACTTATAATGCTTTATTTGCCAATTACACACAAACGTTTAAGTTTGTTATTCCACTACACCAGCAAGAAACTGACCGTGGACCCCTGCTGTGAGTGGGGCGCGTACTGAAAGGAAGGGTCGAGGTAATCCTCTCCCGCGAACCGAGAAAGGCGTTCCGAGAAGAAGTCCTTTATAACACATACCTTTAAGGCTTGCTTAGGGCTAGCTTAGTGGCACGACGTTATATCACGCCTTTTTATGTTAAGGCGGCCTTTGGTTCACTTGACTTCAGGTTGATAGTGTTATCGTCAGGAGGATAGCCCCTCTACGTCTTCAATATTTTGTTGGATAGAACCATCGATCCCCTTCCTCAACATTTTCCTACCCGTTCCTTCCCCTCCTTTATCCTCCATTGGGGCCCCGTACCACGACCCCCTCGGTGGTCGTGCCCGTACCACCTCCCGCCCTCCTCCCAAACCTTTTTATTCGCAGCGCCGTCACTCACTTGCTTACCTTCGTGGAAGCATCTTCCATTGCCACGACAGCCTTGCTGTTTGTATGCATGCATACGGAGGGCCGTAAAGGTATTTACCCGAATGCAAGCCTCGCACCTGCTTCCATTGTCTGCTTACCCTTAGTGAGGGTGGGGGCGTGTTGGCCATAAAAATCTAAGAATGGAGAGGGAAGCAGAGAGAAGGACGGAGGGAATATCGCTCTCGAGATGCCATGTGGACGCAGGAAGAGAAAATAAAGGCTGCCGAGGAATAGAATGGGAAGCGGAGGAAAAATTTATAATCCAGAGGGGAAACTGCGATGGAATCTTTTCTTTAAAATAGTTATGTATGTTTTAATTTTTTGCGTCAAATCTTTGGCTTGTGCCTTTCATAATTTTTCTGAAAAAATGGAGAAAAAATAAACAGTTTACCAAAATACGGATAAAATTGTGGACCTACAATGCTTTTGTTTGCTATTGGTGCAAGGTATTTATTGGAACGAATCATTCAACTTATTGTTAGTTGGCTTTTTAGGGTAATATTTTGACAATTTAATCAAATTAAGTATTAAGGAAGTAAAAGCCATTTTTTGGCATTAAAGTTATCCTTTGTATTGCATTAACTGTATACCAAACAATTAGTCTAGACTAAGGGGAATGAGGTATCTAAGAGAATACCTACGGCAATGCTAGCATTAAAAATGAATACAAATTTACATATCGGTCTAAATGATGATTACTAGTGATATAAAGCGTTTAGTGAGCGAAGTAAAATTAAGGTTTTGATGTAAATCATTGGTTTTCCAGCGCGAAGAAAAAAGTGTGATTACTATTATTCGAAAATCTTTGTGAAAGGCGAAGAATAAGATAACCCCTGGAGCCTACAAAGAATACTATGAGATGTTTTATCGAACGTTATAGAAAGTGGCTGCGTATGTAGAATGTACATTGATTTTAATGAATCATTTGAAGCCGAAGAAACATAAATAATCACAGCATTGAATATTTTCCAACAAATATTTTATTATATATTTATCCTAAATTTACAGAAGTACAGTAACTGTTTTCGTTATAAGCTCTGACCTTGAGAGAATATTACTCGGTAGATAACTAAAAGGAAAGGTCTTGTTACTATATATTGAAATCATTGTTAGTGAAACACTATTTATTATGGTAAGGAAAATGCTTTATATCTCGTCATAAAATGAGGATGCCTTTATTAAACAACTATTAAAACACAACTAAGTCACGTATTAAATGATCATACGTAAATGCCTCTTTTTCAGCAGAGTTTTGCGTAAAGCTTCATTGACTAAATATGGATAAGGAACATTTTTCATGATAAAGTAGTTATAAATTTATAAAAGAAATACATTTACGGAGGCGGAATGAAAAATAATTCAGCATGCGCTAAAGGAAAGCTGGAGTGAATTTCGAGCTACATTTGATGCAGGACGGCCGTTTGGCTCAAAGTGTTAAAGCAATACGAGCTTGCGATACAAATGAACCAATGAAGTGGTGATTCGAATCACCTCGTGGGGCGCTATTTTCTGTACCTCGCGGATGCTAGGCGTAATTTCACTAGAGCGTTTCCTTTTTATATGTAAACGGCTGGTGTCCTAACACCCCCCGCCACACGCCTATTGAGGCGGCTTGCGGGGTAGTATGCAGATGTATATGATAGCTGTAGGAAGGGAAAGGCCCTCCTCATTTTGGGCCGAATGTAGCCATGAAACACCCGGGGTCGGGGCACGGAAATCTAGATGAACAAGCTGAAGTAGCAGCCGTGGGGAGATGGAGGAACTGCTCTTTTTTTATTCAAGAAAGCTGAAAACAAAATTTTCACTCTTTCTTGTGAAATATCGTGGAATTTACAACTGTGCTTTCTTGTAAACTTATGGGGATTAAAAAGTCTACCCAAATTAGTCCGAAATTCTCTCCTTTGGAGGAACTGCTGCTTCTTTTCGGACCGCCAAGCAAGCGGACTTAGCGGAGACAAGGGTTGTCACATGTCCTTTCACTGCGCGCACCCATTTCCCCAGTCTAGAAATATATCGTAGATTCGTGGACCATGCTTCTCTGAGTAGGAGTGGAGGACAGTACTCATGAAGGAAGAGAAAGGGACGAAGGAAGGGGAGGTTGATGAATAAACTCAAGAGGTAGACCGGTGTGGGAAGGACAGAAAAGCAAGGTGGAGAATGGGGGTGGATTGGAGTGAGATTTTTGAAAAAAAAAATGTGATAAGAGTTTGCTGAATGGAGAGTCCCATAGGATGAACGGTGGTGATTGAAAAGGTAATGGCCAGACAAGGATGAGGAATGGACCCAAGTAGAATGTGGAGAGAGCATTGAAAGAAGGGGCAGAGCAATTTTGTATGGGGATGTTAGTGGGAGCCCATTTGGCGACCATCGAACGAGACTGCTCTAAGGTGAGGGAATTGCGGTGAGCAATGCAGCGCCTTTAATACGACTTAATCTTAAAAAGGACATACATGTGAATGAATAATGTTCTCCAGGCCATATTTTTTATGAACCAAAAATAAGCATATTGCTTTTCTCATTCACAAATATTTCAATTCGAGAATTAATCTGAATAATCATATTTTGTTCCCAGGTACATGCTCTTAGATTACACTTGAATATGCAAGCAAGTGAAACTTTTGAGGTACGCCTCAAAAGGACAACACGGTATGCATTATTTCTGTAGAAATTAAAATATATCGTCGTATGCTTCAATTAATGTAGAAATTAAAAATATTATGGTATTCTAATCCTATGTCTAGCGTGAAAATTTTCATCTAAAATCCTTCAATATTCATACAAAATAATCATTTTCTGCCTATTCATTGATCAATTTTATTTCAAATGATTTTGTCATTTATTTTCATATTTTTTAATTTTATCGTTATTCATGTACAATTGTACATATTTGGTGGAAATTATTCTCTACTTATTATTCCAAAACGAAATTCCTCAATGTTTATACTGAGTGAATTCAAAGATAGAAGTTTGAAATGTTTTACTAAATACATGCTTGTGGGACCTGTAACGATTAAAATAGGTTTTCATTTATTCATCAAGTGCAAACAATCTTTCCTATCCGCACATAAATCTTCAAAAACACCATTCGTAAAATTCCTTGTGACACATCTCTCCCTCTTAATATTTATCGTTTTTTTTTACAAGTATTCAAACAGCATTCCTCATTTGTTAAACCGCTGCTCCTCTCAGTAAGTCAAACCAAGAAAATGGACGTTGCGTATCTAATTATTCACATTTATCATCATGTCTAAGTCTTCAACCTTACCTGGCTGGAAATGGCAGTATTAAATTCCACGCAAGAAAACTATATACTTAGGCTATGCGTGAGCACATAATTTGCCAAGTGTCACGCGAGAGGCAGTTAGTCATGAATGCAAAGGGTTAATCATTGGCTAAAATTTTACCTAAGCCGAGCAATGAAGATGACATAACTCTTTCTCTCAGCTTCATGGCAAATAATTTTAAATATTTCCGAAACTAGGTGACAGTGAATGCATGGATATTTTCGAAAATAGCCAGAAATGGATCAATATTACCTTAAAAAGTTTAATTCTCTGGGAATCATAGATACTTCCTAACTAATCCATCTCTGGACACTATTCAAGAATACCCTGCTCTTGCATTCATAGCTAATTGGATATATTCATCTGGCTTTCAATTTGAAAACTTGCAAAAACGAACTTATATTCCATCTTAAAACAAACCTATGTTAAATTTTGTTAGTTTTTCCGACATTTCAAGTTGTTACATAAATATTTATCATATAAATAATTGACTACAGTTTAGCTGAGTTAAATGTTTTCATAAAACTTATATCAGAAAAATTTTCTAAGGGAGATACCTAAATCTTCATTTTTATAGAAAGACTCTTGGCTAAATGACATTCATAATTGGTTTACATTCAATTTTTTTGGTTATTTTAATGCCATTCTATATTTTTACTGAATCAACACTTACAAATTGTATTATATGGGAGTATTTTTTCGCGAAAAATAACAATTTATCATTTATTTATGCGACGTATAGCGTTATAAAACAATTCTAAAAGTAAAAGCGTGATTATGCCCAAAGTAAGGGCTGGTTGTCGTTGGCAGACCTTATGAAATACTGAACCTCATGGCATCCTGGTGGACCATCTATCAGTGAAGGTAACTGTTTCAAATTCATTCTAATAGTAGTCAAAGATAAACATTTTTTTCGGTAAGACATTGAAGAAGTTCAATTAAATTGTATTGCTTGCATCAGTCTTGCTATGCCCTGATGAGGTCATTGATACGTGATAGATATTTATCTGGTACCGATTTTGATAAAAATCTCGTTTACAGCCAAATATGGGAGATTGATATTGTTGTTCTTTTTCCATTTTATTATTAACGTTGGATAGGGGAAAGAGATTTGTTGATTGTGCACTCTAGTTGTGTACAATACTGCCTCTCTTTATCTCCCTACCCATCATTATTGTACAATCCTTCCGGACTATAATTGATACTCGCCGTCCATATGAACTAAAATCCAATATGAGACGCAGAAAATAAACCAGGCGTAGGTATGTCCCTTAAAATTCTATTTTTGCGGCCCAAGAAACTGTTTCCATTCAACTGCTGTGAACGGGTATGCTCCAATGGGTAAGGCTGGCAGGGGAAATAACTTCAACCAGAGATTTTTTTAGCGAGACAGAAAAATAATTGAGTGCATTATTGCTCGCATAAAAAGGGAGCGTGTCTTGCAATTTACTTGAGAGGTGGAAGGATAAATTTTACTGGCTTCGCTTTTCAGGTTTTACCCATTTTACGTTATTATTTAAGAGCAGAGTACGAAACACACGCTTAACTAGCTGTAATGCATTTGTTTATGACTCCCCTTCCTATTGCTAAGATGAGGGTCCCCATTTACTCCATCAGAATCTTTGCAGAAAGCATCACACCAATTTTATTTAGAGTTTGTAAAGCATTTGTCTGTGTAATGTGCATATTCTACATGCGTCGCTCCTAAACAAGTATAGCGTAAGAGATTAACTAGAGATGTCTAGCAATAATAAAAAGATCTTCAGAGTAATTTTGTAAATGGTTTGTGTTGACTACTACAATTAAAACTTGAAGACCTGCAGCTACTTTTTCCCTCCTCGTACTGATAACAGGGGAATTGAATTTATTTATCTTTCACACATTTCATTTGAAAGGAGTGTTTACACCATCTACACATTCATAATATGCGAAACCTAGAAGTATGTTCCCTAGGTAATAACTCTGATTACATTTTCTTTGAATGAACGCTTGTCCAAATTCAATCACGCAATCATCCAAATCCAAATCACGCTTGCCAATCTTGAAATATTTTCAACATTAGAGCAAGTACTCCTCCACACGAATTAAACGCTCTAGTTCTCCTATCTTCGCCAGGGGCCTTTTGTCTACCGTATAAGGAGTTCAATTCTAAGCTCTTCTCCAACCCCATCATCTTGAGACCTATTCACCTCGAACTGCAGCTGTAATATTTCTCAGCCGTAATTGGTTGCCCAAGAGTAGGTTAGGTTTTCAAGAGCTCATCACGCAGCACCAGACAAAACTCCTAAATGTCCATTCTCTTGCCAACCGTTCAGAGTAGATTGTAGGATACCCGCACGGCACCCAAGAAGCTTTGTAGAATCTCGTCCTCACCTCCGTCGCTAAACAGGTCAAGCACGCCATTGCTCACCCTCCGGTTCTCGTTCCGGTGAGAGGTTTTACGACGTGTGACCATTCGCCCCGCAGTTGGAGGAACTGAGCATGTGCCCACATTTCATGCCTATCCCTTCATCTTTCTCTTCCCATCGCTTCTCAGAATGTAACTCAACTGAGTCCTTGTATCCCTCAAGCGTACTAATTCTTTGCCTTCCCATTTCGAGCATCGAAGAACGCATTGTTAGGCTCCAAGTAGTTGGCGCACTCCAATCCAACCTGGACCCAACAGCCACAGACTGAGATGACGAGAGCCACTAAGAAAAACTTAAGTTTTCCATTTTTTTCATCAACTGGAACGTTTGCCGATTACAGAAAACGATTACAAAATGTCTTTCTTTAGGCCGTTTTACACGATGAAAGATTTTGTACAAAGGAATATACGTGAGATTGTACGTTTTTCCCAACGAAATTAAAACAGGTTCTATTTCCCGTGCAGGCATTGAGGCATTCGCACAAGCGTTCATACAATTTGCCGCTTTACACGATGCATTTTGCCTCATGCAAGAGTTAACTGAAGAGTTTGTACAATCAAATGTACCGTGTAAAACGGCCTTTATAAAACAAAGAATTCACAACTTCTTGTACATGGAATAAGTAGGTACTACAAATATTTTTGTTGGAAAAAACTTCCTTTCCATTATCGGCAGTATCACATTCATAGATTTCACGAGCCCAATTGTGTTTTAATATCATGTAATTATAAACTTCTTAGTGTGCAGTAATACTTTGAATCAGTATTAAATACTATTTCTCTAATTGAATGAAAACCATAAGGTGTTAGTGACGACTTCACGAGCGTCGATATTTCAACGGATACAAGCTAGTGTTCGAATTTATTTATTTCATACCTTTGAAAATAGACAAAAAGACAATATCGTTTAAAGCTTTCATGTCATAATGAGGAAAGTTAATGCGACTATCTGAATAAATGATTTCGCTAGACGATCGATCTATGGCCAGCTGTAGTAATGCCTGTTTATTATATATAGTCTGTATTAGACCAATGCAATAATAGTTTTTCCATGTTTTCTTCTTCGCTACCTCCGCTCTTGCCTCACATTAATAATTTAATTTATTACATAATTAAATAGGGCATTTGAATTTGAGTTTGCAATACCAGATAGACGGGCTTCATTGATCCGGTATAATCAAAGCCGCTTCTTTCCCATGCAGTCTGCATTTTCGTAAAGCGTACCTTAAAGGTTTCCCATTGGATACTTACTCCGGGGGAAATCCCCATGGAGTTGGCTTGTCCGATACTTCGAAGATGTCGATTTGAAGTGGCTGGACAGACCCCCTTACGAAAGGTAATGTAAGAAGAGACCATCCCTTCTCTCCCCTAAAACGTCTAACGTGCCATGTATATGTGTGGAGTGAAAGGCAAAATAATTAGATGGCAGAAGCAAAGGCAAAATATCTAGATGTTGAATTGAATAGGTACGTAAAAAATACAAATATCACTTAATATTTTGGCATATCAGAACCATATATGTGAACATTTTATTTCAACAAACAAACAGAGGGATTAAGCATGTTGAAAATGTCAAAACGCGTAGTAATTTTTCATGTATTACTCTTTTTCTCTCGAGTTCCATCATTCGTTTTGCACCTAGCACTAACAATTGAAATTTTAATTTCGACAAAAATATATGCTCATTTTTGCGCCTCAACTGGTACCCTTAGACTCAAATTCCTGATTTTTTGTTATATGCTTGGAAACATTTGGATAATCTTCAGTGCCAATACCTTTTTCTGTCTATGAGACCTCTTTTACCCCCATATCATTTAAGATCCGGATTTAAATGTCTAATAGTCGACCTTCACTACTGGATTTAATTCCGGCAGTGATAGAGAGGGCCGTCATATTACAACTTCAGGCCAGGTTGTATAATGAAACGCACAAAATTGAACACGCGACTACTGTGTTGAAATGAATATTCTGATATTAGTTCTGGTGAAACTTTTTTGGAACTCAGAAAAAAAATAAGTGGTCTGCCTTACTAGAACACTCCACACTCTCTTGAGCTGATAGTTAATCTAAGATTGAATTTCGGCAAAAGAGAAGAAAGGAACAATACGTACCTCAACTCATAATTATTTCTTCTCCTACACAATTAATGTTCTATGCATTTGTAACAATTTAAAGTGAATTTCTGTGACGCGGCCAGATTATATTCCTTTACTTATAATTGTAGGGAATGAAATTAGCCCACATATTGGAGGTGAAGGGAATTGAGGCTTTCTCTTATGCTTCAGGGTTTTTCTGTGGAGATTAATGCTACATTAATTATTTATGCACGGAGCGCTAAGGAATATATTATGTATTCCTATTGCCGAGATATTCCATAGCAATTCACATACGTAATCGTAGACAAAAACACAGCTGTATTAATTTATTGGTTCTCTCATTAGTCTCAGGCAAAGATGTAGACTCTGCAATTTCTACCTACATACCCATCTAGTTGACTGCCTTTTACAGGATACAAAATGAGCAGTCATATTCTGTCGCAAATTAACCTCGGAAAATTAACATTTTACTACCTGCCATCGCAGAACGATCTTTGTTTTTCCCTTGAAAAGGTTTTCTGTGTTGGTAGCATCTTTTTATTAGTAATTAAACCTTTCCGACGTCTACCCAAGTCATAAGCCTCGGCCTCAAGTCGTTCTCATTCAAGCCGAGCTTTCTCAAAGAGCCAATTTTTCCGGCGTTTTTTTTTTAATAAGAACGTTTTTTAGCATTAAGACGATGCTCTTGGCTCTATTAAAAGACCGGTTTTTTTTTCATTTCTCTCTTTCCTGTTTCCCAACCGCCTCCCCGGACACAGATGACTCAAACGCTAATTGGAACGTACAGCTACCCTTGATATGGAAAATATCATATCCGCCGGGGAACTCCATCATTTGAATGCTTTCCTTCCATAATTCCTCCTTCTTTGTAGTATTTTTTGTCAAGTACACAAAAGTTAGCCCGGTGGCGGTTATCCTTTTCCCCTCAAAAGTATTCTACATCTACGAAGTACCTTTCAAGCCACCCACCACTAGGATGTGTGGCACGGGGTGATTCCACACCAGGCATGCAGCACTCGTCCCAGCACAAATCAGAACCTCGCACGCTCCCCCAGCCGCTAGGCGCTTAGTTCCGGATGCGGTTTTGGATTAGTTGAGATGATATGATGTTCCCAATTAGTGATGGGTCGGTCGTGATTGATCGAATCGCGAGATCAAGTTCTCTTTAAAGATTGATCGATGAACTGGATTTCTCCAATGACCGAGGAGTTTATCATTACCGATCACGATAGGAATGATTGTATGACATCAAGTATCGATCACGAGATGTGAGACAGGCCAAACAATAATGAGATAAAATAAAGAGATGACTCTGAAGTGGCAAAATTTATTGAAAAAAGTGTAACAAAAAACTATACACTAATATCTATCAATAATTTAACATTTCTTAAGTACTCAAATCAATTATTATCCTTTCACTGAGGATGTAGTCTGCCAAACTTAAAATTCAAGAGCATTCATGTATTTCTTAACTTAATTTCAATTCGCATTGATTCCAAATTTTATATTATAGTTAGAAAAACGAACTAATTGCAGTTATTTGTCTTATCCTACTCTTGCGAAGATTATGCAACACTTTAAACTCATCTCCTGTTATAACACATTCATTAGGAGCGTGAGTCTACATTATACAATTTACCTTTAAATGTAAAAATATCACCACAAGAACACACGCAATACATCACAGCACATATAGTGCAAATAACATTTGTAATCACTGAATTTCCATAATTGCATTGTCACTTAAACACACTTAAACCTTTGTTAGAATATTATCGACAAACATTACGACTCTAGCACAAGTGAGACTTAGTGATACCGACTGTAATTGAAAATTGAATTTAAGTGCTATACTCGGATAATTTGCTTTAAATTCTTACAGCCAAATGAAAACGTTGATCGGTTCAAACTAAATTCCAAAATACACTTTCGCAGCGTTCTATGAAACTATTTATCATTGGTTTTTATAATGAGTTTTGTATAATTTGTGGTCCATAAAATATGCCACTCTTCAATAGTTTTGTAATCGAAAGGAATAATTATTATATTCTTCTTAATTATGCTTAAAATCACAAACCAATAACTCTGTATAAGAATAAAACAAACTTTCGAACATATTGCATAATTGTCCCTTAAATTGTTTTCGAAAAGTTACCAACAACTCCACGGAAACCGGCACTAAACAAGGTAGCTGTACACATCGGTCATGATTACAGGATATACTCGCTTTGCTCGTTTGGGGACTTCGCCCCCAGCGTCTGAGTGAGTTAAAAAGAAGTTGAATTTGGCACCATGTTGCCAGCGAACTATAATTGATAGATAGTAGGGATTAGCATAAAGTTGTAGGCTTCGATGAGATCTAAATACAAAAAAACCAGGTCATCTCTCTCTCACCTTAACGTTGAAACGGGACGGAAGGTGGTAGTGAGCCATTCCACTTATCGTAGCCCGGAGTATCTTTTTCCCCATTAAGCATTTCGGACTCATCACGGTGTCTGAACACTCCCAGTATTGGTGAGGAGTGACAGAAGGGCGTTTAAGAAATACACTCGATTCATTTTAATTATTGCCAGTGGGAGATAAATAACAGCAAAATACCTCACCAAGCAATTCTCCGCCATGTAAGACGTTATACACCTCAGCCAAGTTGCCGGTCAATCCGGGTTGGAATCTCGGTCAATGGACTTTTTTTAAAGATTTTAAAAATTAAATAAATTCGGGAAATGTTTAATCCGCCAGGTGGAAAGGTGGAGAAAACTTAAATGCTTCGACCGTTGTGCCTTTCATCCGATAGCTGAATTGATAGCCCATATTGAATTCACTGATTCAGTTGACGACAAAGTTGAGACTCTAAATTCACTGATGATTTATCTGCTTGACAAATTTGCTCCTGTAAAGATGATCCGAGTTTCGAAGCCACGAGCGCCCTGGTTAAATTCAGAAATAAAACAATCAATGGCAAAACGAGACTCAACCTTTCGTTTTTTTAAGAAAACAATGACTCTCGATGCATTTCAAAGATACAAAAACTTGAGAAACAAGACGAAACAGCTTATAAGAAATTCGAAAATTAAATTCTTCCACTCAGTCACTAAATCTAACCACTCCTCGGGAAAATTGTGGAACAAACTTAAATCACTTGGTATAGGTAAAAGTAAAGACCTCATTCTCCCTCCTGACTTGTGTCTGAACTCCTTAAATGATAAGTTTTCCCAACCCCCGAACCTTATTCAAACCGAAATCAAAGATAAAACTCTGAAACTGTACGCCTCTAAAGACTCATACATATTAAATAGAGACCAAAAATTCGAATTTACCCCTATTACCCAAATACAAGTTGAATCGTGTTTCAAGAGAATCAAGTCTAAAGCACAAGGCTCTGATGGTATACCGCTAGATTTCTTAAAAAAGCTATTTCCTGTTATTATCCCATACATCACCAATATTTTCAACTCCTCCCTATCTCAGAATCACTTCCCAAGTCAATGGAAGCGAGCGTTAATGAGACCTATTCCAAAAAAGAATAATTCCCAAGGGGAAAAAGAATTCCGTCCAATATCCTTTCTTCCCATCCTGTCCAAAGTTCTCGAAAAACTTGTATATGAGCAGTTAACACATTTCTTAAAGTGCAACAATATTCTTGATAAATGCCAGTCTGGTTTCCGACACGGTCACAGCACGTCTACCGCATTAGCTAAAATCACCGATGACTTGAGACGCTCCATGGATCAAAAAGAAGTTTCAGTACTCGTGTTGCTTGACTTTTCGAAAGCTTTTGATTCCTTAGACAAAGATATCCTTGCAGCAAAAATGAGAGGCATGGGTTTTTCTCCTACAGCAGTCCACTGGATAACATCATACTTATCAGGCCGGTATCAGCGAGTAATTACAAATGATTTATGCTCAATGTGGATAAAAACAGCAAGAGGTGCGCCTCAAGGCTCTATACTAGGACCTCTGCTATTTTCCCTGTACATTAATGATTGCCCTTCAGTGATTAACCATTCCAAATATCATCTTTATGCTGACGATCTCCAAGTATACCTAAATTCAAATGTTAAAAGCCTATGCAATGGAATATGTAATTTAAATAATGACCTAGAAAACATCAACAATTGGAGTAAATCCAATTTTCTAAGCATAAACCCTAGTAAGTCGCAGGCTATTATAATTGGATATCCGAAAATACTCAAGTCAATCGACAGGGATCAATTACCGCAACTACGCATTTCTGATTCTCCTATAAAGTACTGCGACGAAGTTATTAATCTAGGACTGGTCATTGATGAAAGTCTGTCTTGGTCATCTCATGTAACTAAGGTATGTAAAGCAGTGAATTAGTCATTATTTCCTCTAATTCGTTTCAAACACTTTATTCCTCTCTCCTTAAAGAAGCAATTAGTTTCAACCTTAATATTTCCCCATTTTGACTATGCCGATGTTGCCTTTCAAGACATATCTCAGGCCCTGTCAACTAAACTTCAACGCTCCTTCAACGCCTGCATTAGGTTCATATTTAATTTACATATATCAGATCATACTACCAATTATATTAACAATCTCAATTGGTTAAAACCTAGTTCACGACGCCGGCTGCATATCCTTGGTCTTCTCTATCAAATTTTACAAACAAATACACCAGCATACCTAAGAGACGAGTTTCAAACACTTAGTAGAGTACACGACTCAAATACGAGGGGAAATGATAAACTCGTTATTCCTCACCACCGGACAGTCAGATTCAATAAATCATTCATTGTGACCGCATGTCGCGAGTGGAACAACATTGACTTACCGCTACGTAAATCATCATCACTCGCATCCTTCAAAAGGGCACTATACGAAAAACTTCTCCGAGAACAACAACGAGACACATAAAACACCATGGGAACAGTAGGAAAGATTCAACACTAATCTCCTCCTGCCTCATCTAATATTCTTTTTCTTTCCAGGTACTGGGTGATATTTTCTTGTATTTGTATACATCCATGTTTACATTAGCTCTTTCTCAGTAGGTTTTTCACGCCCCCCTTCTTGTGTGGGCGTTTTCCTGCAGTGGGTTTTTTTCCAATAAGGACGACAGTCAATATCCTTAGGTTTTTCCCACGTTTGCTCACATCTTTTTACACTTTGCTAACTTATAATTTTGTTTGTTGAATGTAATTCCAAGAGCAACTTGACAATGTATTTAACTGCAATAATTTTATGTTTGACGAGGGGTTAGATGGAAGATGGGACTTTCTAGTCCCAATCTCGCCCAATAAAGACGTTTTATTATTATTATTATTATTATAGCTCGGTGTAGAGGCTGGTCCTGATTTTCTAGCTGTTCTTTTGCTAATGAACACGCAAATGAAGATGAACAGGCCTGCCTCAATCTTTGATTTTTTTCTCGAAGTTTTCCTGTAAGCCTACTTCCCCTTCCCCGGATTGGTGGCTTCCAAAAACTAGAAAAATTGGGTGATTACGAGCCAGAAAAGTGAGAGTAGAGTGAAATCTTTGTGAGATCCACATTGAATATTAGTTCGGCCGGCTGGTTCGAATTTCTATTTGGCAGTCTTATTTGCGTCATTCTTAAAATTATTTTGCTATATAGCAAGTGATAATTGATGCAGAACGAATTAAGGAAACACCGACTCATTTCGCACCGAGGAGGATTAGCAAAATGCGTTAGAGCGACAGAGGGCAAATGGATTTGCTCCGGCAGCCTTAAGAAAGGTTGCATCGAGCGCTGATTTCCACTGCGTCATGACGTGGGCATAACAAGCCACCGAACACCGAGAATCACGTTGTTCCTCGTAGTTTGTGAACATACGCATGTATCACGAGCTTTCCTGTGTATTTCGGAGCCTTTCTGATGAACTATCAGAATCCTATACAATCAAGGGATCGTATCGGAGAATCCAGCTAGTCTAAATACCGTATCACATAATACTAAAAGGTCTAGTGTGCTAGCCGGCACTTAATATTGAGGACGCGGGCAATGGCCTGCCACTATGGAAACACCGGTTACCGATCAATCAGCAAAGTTAAACGTCGTTGGGCTCGGCTCGGATGGGGTGATCCTCGTATTCCTCCGAGTGCTGTTGCTCCTGTCTAGGCCCGCGTGCCAGGTAGTACATGCCGTATTGCCTTAGCCGTCGAAGCACGCAAAACTAAATAATAATATATTAAGGACGAAATCCAGTATGATTTGAGCCAACCTAGATGGTATCACAGGATCATTGAGCTTGAACTGGTTTAGAAGTGGTATTTTAATTCACAGCGTGGTTCATGTCGACTTTTGTTTAACATTAACCAGTCTACGGAAGTATTGGACCAAAACCACTGTCAACTAATATTGATTATGGATAGATTATTATGGAAATTAATATAACTATAAAAGGAAAATAAGCCGGAGGTGGCGTGTTTGACTCTCAATCTAAGGGTCGCAGGTTCGAGACCATGTCTGAAATATTTTCATGCAAGCAGTGCAAGAGCTACCCGGTGCTGATATAATTAGTGATCGCAACCTTGTAGTCACGAAGAGCCGGATTCGATACCAGAAATTTAAGAATATAAAACGTGAACTATGATGGAAGGAAGATGGGATCAGTTGAAGATGAAGGAGGAGTAGGATAATAGCAACTGATCAATATCTCCTATCGCCAGCAAAAAGCAGCCATGGGTTACGTCGGAGGTTAGGAAATTATAGAAGAATGAAGAAAACACAAAATCTCCAGAAATTAAGGTGAGGCAATCGTGTATAAGGAGCTTATAACACAAGTCATACAATCAGCCAAGGAGAGTTGGATAGAAAGCTGCTGTGAGGAAATCAAAGAAAATCTAATAGGGAGGTACACCGAAACAGTATATAAGCCATTGAAGAGGCACTTCGGAGAGAGAAAAAACGTGAAACAGCAATTTGCTACCAAAGAAGACAAGGGCTGTTCAAATTGTGGAGCACCGAACCTTGACTCTTGTGTCTCATGCGTTAAAAATACTAACTCGAACAATACGCCGAAGAATGTAAATGAAAATTGAAGAAAACTCTCGGAAAACCAATTCGGGTTTCCGAAGTACAGAGGAACCAGTGAGGCTACACTCTACCTGAAAGTAATGGTAGAGAAAACAATGCATGTGAGCTGTATGTGGTACTCATGGAATTGGAGGAAGTCTAAGATAACGTTGAGGGTAACATGTTCAGGCTGTTGGAAAATTTGGGAATGAATTGAAACAAAACAATTATAATCAAGCAACTATAGAAGAAGGAAGTCGTTACAACGCTATTGATAGATGAAAGAAAACAGATGCTAAAATTTACAATGGCCAAGGTCTTTAATAGCATAACACGAAAATAAATAACAAGAGGACCAAATAGTTAATGGAAGAGAGAAGCTGATGACAGAAGTCACACTAAATGAAGAGACATTAGAGCAAGTGAGTTCCTTCACACACTTCGGAAATACCATTACGTGTGACAGAAGAAGTACTGCGTTTTTTGCACGTGATTTCTACAAAAAGGGACAAAAAAGTTATGAATGAATACTTCATAAATTACCAAATTTTTCTTCGTGTAAAACTGGTTCAAGTTATGACATGTTTTCAGAATTATTTGTCGTTTTTATTCGTATAAAACAATTCACTCAATGCCGTTAGTTCGGAGTTCGCTCGCAGGAACGTTTCTGTAATGCAAAAAGCCACACCGCTTACGCTACAATACTGGACGAAACGATTCAAGACAGCAAATTTTTCGTAAAGCACTGTTACATCAATCTCTTTGCTCAAAGATTGTGTAAATTTCAACGATTTCGTAATTTCTGGTTAATCTTTTCCACGTGAAGATTAATTAGGTACGTTGCGTCGTTACGCGGGTCGGAATTGGACATAGATTAATGAAAAGCCGTTTACGGTCACTGCATTTCCGACCCCGGGCCACTTAGCTTGGTTTGCCGGGAAGTGTATTTCCTCCCCCTTCGCCCTTCACTTGCCTCATTCAATATTCAAATGCGAACATAGAGATCTTGTAAACATACCTTACATGATGAGAATTGGAGAAATCAGATGCAATCAGTGCTTTGCTCAGAGTGATGACCTAATGTGGTTCTCTGTATCTCTATCTATTTTTCTCCAACCCAATATATCCCCATCACTCCATTTCCACTTTATCCCGCCTACTCCAGCCAACCATCCAAATGCAATTACTTTCTCTACCTCCCTCTTTCTCATTCCGACGTCACGAATTGAGGTTGGCCTGAACGGATCTCTTCGTTGTATTCATTGACTGGCTCCTAAGTTTTCAGGGGACAATAAAGAAGTTCGGTATCCGTGCTATTAGCCTCTGTAACAAATGCTTCCTTCGGTCGCTATAAAATAAAACTATGCACAATCTAATGTTAAAATCCGCAATTTTTCTTTTTTTGGGTATTATATCGCAAATCTGGAGTCAATATATGGTGACAACATTGCTCGTGACTTATGCTGTATTCAGAGCGATTAAAATAATTGTTTTGCAATATTTTCGTAAGCCTATCTTTTATCTTTTAAGCCTGGTTTTGTTTTTCATACCATTTACACTATATATTTCGCGGACTCTTAAAATATTGCCGTATTTCGATGCTTAAGATTGGGAAAGAAAACAATCGTGTCTTTACAATCGTACCTGGTTATCTTCCTCTTTTCTACTTGTTGAAATGTTTAAGTCGTGGCTCAATAATTACTTAAATTCGTCTAAATTCACACAGCCTCAAAATTTCATCCCTACACTTTTTTTGGCTTTTCTACGTTCACGGAGTCCTACATTTCCAAACAAACTGGCTATGGTTTCAACTATTCCATGGTCTTTATAATTGATTAGCTTACACCAAGATTGCCGACTCGAGAACGAGTCTTGTGTTTGCTACATATCAAGGTTTTAAATGAGGAAATACAAAATTACCAATTTGAAGAACGTCAAACCCAAATTTACTATTACCACTGCACTGCAGTCTACATTTCGACTGTTCCAAAGGGTGCACGTACACACTAATTCTTGAAAGGATGGGAATAACACTGAAGGTGGAAAATGTCAAAGGCCTTGCTCCTCTGAGCCACTAGGTTTCCTTCTAAAAACATGCGGGATATGACACTCCTACATGGAGAGCGCGTGAAAGAGTGGTATTAAAATTTTGGTGCACAAATTTTCTGCCCCGTGCTCTAGGCACTGGACAGTTCTCAGAGTATATTTTCGAGAACATATGGTTCTGGAGGGAACTGACTAACTGTTTTATTTAGTCCATTTTGAGTCTCCTGTGATGCCAAATTCAATTTCCTCAGTGGCAAAGTCATATAACTCTGTGTGATTTAACTGGCTGGATTATGCGAATGATAATATGCATGTCTCATTGAATTCCAAAACTCTTGTGATTACTGAAATATTTTTTAGCATTAATTCACGCTTAAGGTAGCCGTCAGCCAATTTACAAACATTTAATGAGTGGAAAGTTTAACTCTGCAACAAAGGATGTTAGTTTTCCCTCATATTTTTCACGAATAACTTGGTATTTGTTTTCCACTCTATTATCTCTGGTCTATTTAATGGGATTTTTATTCTAATCTTGCCAAATGATGAGTTAGTAATTATTTAAAGTTAATCAGGTAGTAATTTCTCTTTTGCTAAAGAATAACTAGTTTAGTACTTTTAAGATCCAGCAAAATGTGCTCAGTAGAACTAATTTCATAGAATATAGAGATTGCAAGAAGAGTTTGAATACTTTGGTTTATGCATGAAACTAGAATGTCTGTGGCACAACTAAGGCCACGTTTACGTGGCGTAAGGCTAATTTGCTTTGGTTATACCTATTTTGAGACTTCCTTCAACTCTTATCCGTCATCATTCCTACTCAACAAACAACTTTCTATATTTTCATGGATTTCGAAAGGACATTTCCCTTTGTGAGTGCATACTAGTGGCCTGTCACATCTCAGATATTCATCCAAAACGGTTGCGTAGCCATCCGAAAAAAAAACTCCTCCAGAGAAATAAAAGAAATATTAAGGAGACTGACGAATAATTTTGTCATGAAATTCGAAAAGGTAACAGGCGTTTGAAATTATGATTCTTTTCACAAAAAAGAATATGACATCTGTGCCGGATTATGTGTACGTTGTTGGCGGTGAATGATCTTGAAAATGGAACACTACCGCCTGCCTAAATTATCCCCTCTCAGCTTCAATTCTATTCACTCTACTGCTTGCAGGAATAACATTTCTGGCCAGACGTGCAGCATTCGGTAGCGTATGTGAAAATATATAATGTCCCCGGCATAAAAAAGCAGTTTCCATGTATTTATCTGACGTAGAGGACCACCACTCACCCGTCCCCGCCCTATCTCGCCCTTCGCTCCATTCCAACCCCTTCCCTTCGCCCTAAAGAGGACCCTCCCCTCCATTACCATCACATATATCTCTCTCTCTTGCCCCAGGCAACTCCCCCTTCCCTTTCTCCTCGACTCTCACCCCCCTTTACTCCAATAGACCCTCTTCCCATGCCTCCACACACCTCTCCAAAAGTGAAACTTTTTGGCTCCATCGCCCGCCCCATGACTCACTCTATCGATTTTACTCTTCTGAATGGCATTCCGAAGCATCGAAGGGGGTTGGAATGGGTGAAAGAGTAGGAGGAGGAAGAGGGCGTATCTGGTGGCGGTATTCTCGTCTATTCTTCCAAAAGCGGGTGGATCATGAGGGGGTTGGAACGCAGAGGGAAGAGTGGATCTGGCCCAAGAGACGACGCCGCCGTGGAGGGTGAAGGTCCATCGGATTGGGTGGAGTTGGGCTTAAGTTTTTTAAGACTCAAACAGCGGATAAAGGGTTTGCGGGTTTATGTGAAGACGAAGGGGTGGTAAGATTTGTGGCAAGTGCGTGAGGGGTTGAAGGACGGAGAGCGAAGTTTGCAGAGGAACAGGAGACTGACATTAACCTTCAAGGCCGTATCGTACCTTTCTGCCACATCCACCAACAACTTACGGCATAAAAGCTTAGAAAATCCCTTCTCTCGTCTTTGGCCTGTTATTGATATCCAGGCGATGGACTCACGCCTAAGCGTGCTTTATTTTTTCGCTAACCGCTTTCTTTTCCTGATGTAACTGAAAGTTTATCATGAGAGAAGCGGGAATCTATTTATCTCGGGTCCGCTTATGGAGTCCATACGACTGACCAGAAATTTGTGTCCACAGCTCAGGGAAGTGATATGGTATTGGCGCCCTTTATACGGTTCTGAACTCACATGTGTCTGATGGTTCACTCAATGATTCAACCCGAAGGTTGGTTTGGATAGAGGTTGGTTTGGAGAAGGTTGGTTTGAGGGTATAGCTCACCACGGACTAAGCCACAGGCGTGTGAAGTTCAGTCATTCAGTGTAAGGGGGCAGTTCCTTTCCCTGGGCCACCTCGCACACCGAGGATTTTTTGTTTGGGGGCGTCCAAAAGCTTCACCCGAATTTGAACCCGGGACCCTTCGATTAGTAGCCAAGCCAAGCTGTTTTGAAATTAAAATAATTTTCCTGACTCGTTTCTTACCTTGCAGGGGAATTTTTTTTACGGAAACATTGAGGAAGTACATACGGCAAAATTTAATTAAAAATAATGCAATATGTTTTAGAAACAAAGACTTAAATTGATTTGTTTTCGCATTACATTCTTTTAATTCTGAGGCAACTTCTGGGGTCAGATGCTGTAAAAAAAGTTAAATCAATTATTCAGGACGGGGAGAACACCGAGAACGGATTTACTCCAGATGATTCGAGTTCTGAGATAATGTTCCAGATATCTTAGGACTCAACCTCCATTATTTTCTCCCATCATGAGTGCAAGAGTATCATTCCTAGGTACTTATTGAGGAACTTAAACGTGAACTTATCCAGCAGTAGATGACGGACCGATAGGACCGAATTTCCGATCGTTTCTTTGCGTATTTTATTCTCCTGGGTTTCTACTCTTTGACACTCATATAACGATCCATAGATGGATGATAGCGATCTCATGTTTCTGGCTGATTCTAAGGGAGATATATTTTTTTCCGCCCGCATAACCCTCTTTAGAGTAGATAGTCTTTTACAGCCAGCCGGCAGAAGATTCCCGAAACCTTGTGAAGAACGTTGGGTGATAAAGATGAAACATACCCTCGAATCATTCAAATTCACATCGACTTCAAAATTATGTCATTATTTTTTCATTCATGTGGTAATCTTATTGCTGCTAAGTGTAATATTTCATTCATGTGGTAATCTTATTGCTGCTAAGTGTAATATTTTATAATATTATATTATAGATCTCATTTCCCATACTACCGATACCGACGCAACTACCGATGCGGTTGAAAATATTTACTGAAAATTTTAAACCAACTAGCTCAATTCTGTGAGAGCACGGTTAGATTAAAAGCAGTTCTAAAAGAACTCCTACGTATAAAAAAATCATCGCCAATAATCATCCCGCCGTAAAAACTAGTCAATAAGATAAGTAAAAAGGTTGTCTATGAATTGGCAGCAGTACGTAAGATACGGTCATAATAGTACCGCAAGGGACCACATTTTGCTTTGCGTTTGGGGTGGTATCCATATAACAAAGGGCAAATATAAATACGATGGGTTAAGTACTTGGAGGACACTACAGTCACTGATAAAACTATCCTCCAATTGGAGACCGTCGTTTATACTGTGTAATTTTCATAACGTCTTATGCTAGGGACAAGATGCTTTTGCTATTATCACTAATGGTGCGTGGGAAGAGGAAATGTTTGTACCTATCGGGTCGGCAGTATATCTATCATATTTTGTCACTTCTATCTGTGCTAGAAAAAAACACTATGTCAAATGATATCCTTCATCCTGTACTAAAACTCGCCTAATCTGAATTTTGCTAGCAATGAGAGTCTAACGTGTAGCCTTCAAATCTTTAACAGCTTGAGACATAAGCTAGAAAACGTAATTTACAGGTAGTACCTATAGACTAAAACTTTTAAAAAGGAAATGATAGGAATTAAAAGCTTTTCACAAAGGAAATATCTTGGCGAGCAGGAAAAATGTGATGCTATTCGACTGGAGTTTATGAAGAAATGTTTATCTAACTGCACATTAGGCTAAATGTGGTCAAAGGGGCCATAGAGGCAACAAATGTGTGCATTGGCTCATTCTCTTATACGGCGGTCACTTGACATACGTTACTGAATGCTGTGAATGCCGTGAAGTTTCTGCAGTCGTCCCTCCACGTTGATGGCCGCGGAATCGTTGAAAGCAAAACGGGAACCGGCGCGATATTGCTACAATTGTATGGTAACATTTTCATGACGCGAAAACCCGGGAACCCCACGGCCTTCAACTAAACTAGGAAACTCATTCCGCGGTGCTCGCCCACAAATTCCGTCGATTAGGTGCGTCTAAATTGTGAGGAGAACGACGCAGTAGCATCAAGGGATACAAAAGAGCAACATAAGAGTTAGGGACTAGGTTGTCAGTGCTCTTTTGCGCGAGTTTAATTCAGGCATGTTTCTTCTTAAACGATCCACGTCTGGTTTGATTTACACCTGAAATTCATGTTCCTGTCGGTCATTTCTCTTAAAGATAAACCTTATTCATTAATAGGTAAGTGTATGACAGTCATTCTTTTGTAGTACCATCTAAAATCGATTTCCAAAATGTTGTAGAGGAATACAGAATATGAAAAAAACCCACGATGAGGGAATATTTCTGTCAAAGACCTTCGCTCTTTACCCACGGATCAAATTCATATCTCAATCGTATTTTAAATCATTTTATCCCTTGAAAACTGCTAGTATGTTTCTCATTTAAGTTTTGATGCAGAGTACTTCAAAGAAAGAATTCCACCACTGCACAGAATAAGTAACTTCTACTTCCTTTTACTCCTCCACACCGTCATGAATGTTCTCTCTTTCTCTCTTGCATGTATGTTCTCTCTTCCTCATGTATTCCCTCGTCATGTATATTCCCTCTCTGTCCCTCCAATCACATTTCAATACTTTATACCCAATCCACTCCGCCCACGGGACTACTGCCTTCCGAAACAAAAGCGAAGCGATCGGCGACTCTCCAGTACCGCCTCTGCACCCCCGACAAAACACACAGGCCCAAGACCACATGCGTGCCGAATCTATATCCTCTCGGCGAATCCCACCACGTTCCACCTCATGTTCTCCAGCCCTTCTCTCCCCCCCCCCCCCCACAGCTAAAGCGAACCACGGAGATCAGTTAGGACCGCTTGCTTGCTTGTTGACGATAGTAACCATGAGGACAGGAGCATCTGAAAACCTCCCGTTAAACCACATCTCTCCTCCGACTCCTAACGCGACAGATGAAGTGAAGTATCTAGGAGTTACGATAACTTCGGACCTATCGTGGGGAGCACATATAAGAAATATTTGAGGCAGAGCTCTGAAGAAGCTAGGATTCGTCAAGCGTATTGTGGGAAGGTTTTCGGATGAAAAAGTAAAAGAGAGGTGCTATTTCGCACTCGTCCGGCCACACCTTGAATATGAAGCGAGCATATGGGATCCGGTACAGAAAGACTTAATCCGGGAACTTAATAAAATACAAAGGAAAGCTGCGCGATTCGTCAAAAACTGCTACGGGCGTACAGACAGCGTTACACAGATGTTAAACGAATTAGGCTGGGAGCCGCTAGAGACTCGGAGGCTGCGCGCTAGGCTTAGATTGCTTGAACAATTGAGAATATATATCTTTCAGAGCGACACGGAAAACATCATATTAGAACCCCACTATATTTACAGGTCCGACAGAAACGATAAATTGAGAGAGATATTTTGCCGAAAACGGATAGGTATGGGAATTCGTTTTTCCCCCGAACAATAAGGGACTTCAATAAATGCTAGGCGTAATTTAATTAGAGCGTTTCCTTTTATATGTAAACGGCTGGTGTCCTAACACCCCCCGCCACACGCCTGTTGAGGCGGCTTTCGGGGTAGTATGTAGATGTAGATGTAGACTCTGGAGCCATAGGAAGGGGAAGGATGATAAGGTACTGAGCCAGGGTGAAGGGTACCAAGAGTAATTCAGGGTGAAGGTAGGGGTGGCCAATTACCTCAACCACCCCTTAATCGCTTTTTGTTCAATTTTTAATCCCCACCCTCCCATGAGCTTACCCTTTTTGAAAGCATACAATTTTCATTCGTCGTGTATACTGATGAAAAATTGTCGGAATGTCAGGGAAAAAAGTGTCTTTTTTTCATGATAAAATAGGAAGTTTTGGAAAAAATACTCCTAGTATTTCCAAAAGAAATAATAATCGTACTGCTTGAATAATAAGCATAAAAGTAGTTCCAGAGTTTGATAGGAGTACCACAGCAGAGGACAGTATTGCAAAAACACAACAGTTTTAATTCAATTGAAACAATTAGGGAATCTTAAACAACCATATGATACGGAAACCAAAAATGGGTTACATTTAATTGGCAGTAATAGGCTAAATATTTGCTAAGTTGGTAAGTTATTGCTTACCATGTGGATTTAAAATAGGCATTTGGTAGAGTTAATTGAGATACACGAATGAAGAAATTGATTAAAATAGGAATAGGTACCTAGATTGGCGAGATTAGAGACCCATCCGCAACTTATAAATGGCCCAGAGAGCACAGTTGAGGGTGGCTAATGGAGAATCAGGGTGGGCAGTTAAATACCACGGTGTAACCCTTTCCTGATCTAAGGTTAAATTGGTATACAAATATGTGCTTGCATCTTATTTCTCTTAAGTTCTCTGAGCCTCTGGTTCATGCATGCTGAGATTCCATGGGATTAGTTTTTTCTGTGGAATCTTGATCCTTATTTGCGTGATTTCTGAATGAGCTCTACTTCGTCCGTCGGATTGGACGTTAAATTCTGGAAATCATAGCGCCCATCGTCAAGAGACGGCTAATGTTGGCAGTGGGTTTCTCTTTATCCTTTCATAGTAATCGTTTCCTTACCAACCTATCCGCCTGTCCTAAAGACGCAAATTACGTCAGCTGTTGGACGCCACTCCAAATAACCATTCCCTGGAAGTCATAATTTAAGGTGAAAAATTTCCATTCGGTGACGGTAGAGATAGAGACGACATTGATAGGGGTGAGTATGATTTGAAGTCCACTGACGGATGTCCGCTAGAAATTCCGGCCATTGCGGCCAAATGACGTGGGACTAAGGCATGTGGATGATGTGAGTCGCTAAGAACGTGCCACACATCAGACGGGAAGACTTGGGTGGAGGTGAGCTGTGAACATGTACGAATGGAGAAATTCGTAATCGATAAATGATAGTGCGAGCTGCATTTTACTGCCTTCATCGTGACGAATATACATGGGTAGCTTCCCGAAAGACTTTCTTCATCTCGTTTATTACACTGAGATTGTAATTATTGACAGAAAACCGTAGTTACTGGAAAACTGAGCACTCAGGAACATCATCCGGACATCTTCCACAGCTTCAATGGTCACGCCAGTTCAGCCAACAACATTTCATTGGTAATCACTGCGTCTGATCTTCCGATGTTGTTAACAGACTAAAATACCGACACATGCCTTTTTGAAGGCCATGAACCATGCTATTCATTTGCGGATAACAGAACGATAATAAAACATGCACAAAATAAAATTAAAGGTGACTTTAAACATTTTTTTCCTTCAACAGAAATAGGTCAATTTTATTCGGCTAGATTTCGTGTTCCCCAATCAGGTGATTGGTGCGATTTTGCTATTTAATTTTTTAATGTGGTTCGCACGATGACAGGACTCGTGGGGAAAGTGTTGATAGTTCTAACATGTCTCTTTTTTCAAATCTGGCCATCAGCATGAGAATACCAAATCAAAATGGAGCAATGGATATACAAAATTAGATAACTGTAATAAAAGAACAGTAGATACTTATGGTGGAAGTAGGATAAAGTATGCGTTCACTATTATCTGGCTTCGCGTTGTGTGCACTTTGCGAATAATTTTTCTAAGTTATAATGAGAAAAATTGATAGATAGTATTTTTGAACATTTGCGTTATATTTTTACATCTTTCCATCATATTTATCCATCACAGATATTTGCTCTCATAATATCATGCATGTTTGGCCACTAGTTTCAATCTAACATGAGAGTGTGAACCGTTCGCTCTCCCTCAAGCATTTACTGCTGAATATTGTACTCAACAACGGGTAGTAAGAAGTTTTAATACATGGTGGCGTGCTGAGCCACAACTCACTTTAAAGGATTATTACTTACAACGGAGTCCTTTGTTTAAATATTTTTATTGCGCGCCGTTTACAGAGTTTTTGCTAGATACGCTACGTTACAGGAGTTACGGTATTGGGTGCTCGAGACAGACTGCCGGTAGCGACCGGGTCGACTGCTCTCTCTCTCTCCGGACCTCTGGTGGCGATACCGTGCAACAACAATTGACAAGCGATATTTATCTGCGCCGCCGTCACAACATATTGGAACTTTTTAAATTCTGTTATGAAAATGCCAAATATATTTTATATGAGATGGAAATATTAGAACGACCTGCCTTAAGGTATGCATTATAGTATAGTTAATTTTCTTATTATTGAAATTTTTAATAATTAATTAAATTGGAAGGCTGAATAAATTATGCAAAGCTAGTAATTTTCTAATATACATATCCAAATTTTGCGGACATTTCCTTGAAAGCTATCATTTCTCTCCATTATCGCAGAACGCTTCTTACTAATTCTGGAGCAAAGGGTAGAGAACACTCTATTACCCTCTTGGTTTTGTGAATTCGTATGATATGCAACCAAGTTTTCATATAAGAATTCCTTTATGGATGCTTTATTTTCCGCACGGTACAAATCGAATAGCTGAGATGACTATTAATGGCTATGGCTAATAATGGAATGAATTTCCTTGACCAAAATTAAAATAGGTAGCTGTTACGAAAAAGCAATTAACATTGCAAATCACCATTTCGTTAAATATGCCGTCTAATGTTTTTATACTCATGGGAAGTATACTTGTTTAAACCTGGATTCTACCCCTTTGTAAATAACTTTTTTGATTATCCAGGAAATCTAATTCGAAGAGAGGAGTAGAAATTGGAGAGGGTTGGCTGTTCACATGGACAGAGAGGGAAGTTGGATTGAGATTGATGTTCCATTCGGGTGGAATTCGCACCCTGGATCACAAGGGGGACGGACATGGCTGTGGACACAAGATTTAACGTAAACAGTTCTCACACAAAGGGTTGAAATATCAAAGAAAACTCTTACCTATTCCTTTTGACAGCTTGATTTCTACAATATATGGTATTTTTTTATTTTTTAAGAGATGGGAGTTCAATGTTTTTGCATAATACGCGTAACATTATCTGAAAAATACCACACAATGTAATAGAATTCCTTTTGGGAAAACATTGTCTTTTATAACACACTCGCATCGAAAAATGAATTTTAACAATTTACTTTTGATTTTAATTGGTCATTATAATATGTTAAGAATACTATATACCCTGAAACATTTAATGCTTTGAACTATATATATTATTGTTTGACGGCTGTTATCACACTGAAATCGCAAATCAGCGCACTAACCATTATTTATGATGAGGCTAGCAAAACAAAAGCAAAGGGGAACCTATTTTGAGAATCGAATACAATTTATTAATTATGGACTTAAACAAATGGAATTCTGCTATTCCTTTCCATTACTAATGCAAGCCCGATATGACTGCGTGGAAATGAATGTAAAGGAATCTATAAATTGTATTTAGACGATATAGGAGAATCTCGTATGCCAATTAAATTCTGCTTCAGCATATTTATTTCACGCAAAAACGTTGCTAAACCTGTCCCTATATTTTCCCGGGAAATGTTTTTGAATGTTAACCCCTAAGTTTCTTTGAACTCAGGAGTGACACAAAAGGACTGATGGTCCACGCTTGTATTATGGAATGTGGTAAACACATCCCATATACTCTCACGTACATTCGTAATATTGTATTTTAATTAATAATTATACTACCTTTATTACTCCTATTGTCCGTAAAAGTTGAGAAATATTTTATAGTCACTTATTCAGATATTTTGAGTGTCTATGGTCGCATTTATGGGAATAAAACCATTGGTTTTGTATTTATGAATTCACCTGAAGTTGTTACGCAAATTTGTTTACGTAATCGGAGCCGTTGACTAAGGAAAAAAACATCAGGCCTAGCCGTGATTCTAAGAAAACATGCAAAAGTAATTATGAGCCAAAATGATGAATAATTCTCGTCTGGCGCGAATGTACAACTCATTAGTGGCGCTGTCATCCTGGTCTTTATGTTCGTTTAAGTTAACATCCACTGATTATCACATTAACCTGCATTGTGCTCTTCTGTATTCCCTCGCTGTCTGTTTGCGAAATTAATTTGAATCAAGCAGAAAATCCAAAAACGGGAGTTTGTGGATTTTCTGTAGTTGCTCAGAGCTCTGTCGTAGTCCTTTCTCGGGAAATGACAGGTTAGAATGACTTGAAAGGCAATGAGGACAATTTAGTGCTAATTTTTTATGATATTTTGTCAAGAACTGAGCAGCTTTCGAGTAGATATAATGTGTCACTTAAATCATTTGTTGAAATTAAATTCTGCGAATACATTTCCTTAGGAATATTTTTTCTGTTGCGCCACAAAAAATTAGTCCCTTTGGGGTAATTATGTCTGAAAAGGATGGCAAGATAAAACCTTAGTTTAAAAGCAGGGATAAGCTTTTTCTTTTAGAATACCGTTTAAAATATTTTCTTGATCCGCAACAATTATTTCCATGGTGCCTAAGTCGATATAATCCTTTGTATCATAAATCATTTAATGTCTATATTAATTATCAATTATTTGGATTGAAATTATAGGTAGTGTTGTCATTAACTAATTTTCATCACTGCGCTTTCGTGAGCAAGATGGTATTAAAAAAGTTTAAAACAAATTAAACTACCAAAACTGATAAAGTCCTCCGTTTTCATGTTTAATTCAGCGTCCACTCTTACAGGTCTTCTCTTTTATATTTATTTTAGAAAGCAGAGAGTCAGAACATTGTATAACAGGTAAAGAAGTTCAAAGTATGTACATACTCTTAATAAAATATGCAAACAAAATTCTATCAGCTGTAATAGTGAATAGTAAATTTAAATCTTTTAAATGCAGCCATGTCTCCACAATCACTAGCTTTGAATGAGTGAGGGTATATCTTCTATTATTCTTTTATATGTATATTTTACTTCATTTGAAGACTTTAATCATCAATGGGATAAAAGGAGCGAAATTTTCAATGTCTTACATAGACGTTTTGTACAATTTCATCCGTGCTCATGTGTCTTTTTAATCCCCCAATTTGTTCACGCGTTAAGGTTATTGTCACCCACTTTTGTCGAGTATGAACCTATGAAACTGAGCCTGGTATGTTAGATTTAATGTGTACATGGAAAGATTTCGAAATCTGTTATAGTTTCTCATTATCACCATCGTACAAAATTGGGACTTAGAGTGTGATCCTCGCTCCAATTTATTCCTTCGCATATTCTCTAAGACAACCATGGACTATAGTGAAATTATGTAACTGCACCGTTTCTTCTCGCGATAAATGTTTTAGAAAAAACCTATGGTGTGGTTTTACTTAAGATTGTATCTCTATTTCCGAATATATATCCTACAAAGTGCCTTATTTTTCAATTAAAATGAATTAAAACTTTTAAATCCAATATCAATAATTCAATGGCATTTATAAAGTATATTAACTAGAACCGCGTGTTTTGTTTTCGTCTTAAATGTTTGGGTTATGGTTACAAATTTATATTCATAAGAAATAATTGATGGATCGAATGTTGGATAACGCAAAAGCAACTAAATAAAAATTAGCAATGAATTAGAATGATCTTTCCTCAAATTAATTTGGAATGGCATTAGTCAAATTGACGCATCAAAAATCGCTTATTATGATACATTTACATGCATACGGACTATTTTGAAAGCCAAGCTACTGCCGGCGTTTCCGAAATGGAATGTTACTGCTGCAGGGTCAGTACTGCTCACGTTCCGTTTTACGGCAGCAGAGGCAGTACTGACTGTGAATTTCGGAGCGTGTCCTTGGACTGACAAGCACTGATGTTGGCAGATATCCAAAATTTTAAAATAGCTGAGCAAAGGTCAAGTAAAAGGAGGTCGCTATAGATATGAAGCATGTTGCGTGTAACACAGAATGCATTGCAAACAAAACACTCAAACATGGAATATTTTTAGGTGGTAATTTATTTATTCTTAATGATGTTGAAACAGAATTATTAAATAGATATATAGTGCCATTAATATTTTTTCGAAGAAATTCTTCGGATAGTACGGACCACTAGTGGAATATGACCAGTCATTCCCTTCGAAGTCTTTGCACGCGTTTGATAGTGATTCTTCTGGCCTTCCGGGAGTATAAAGCCACAGCGAGGAACCCTTGAATGAAAAGAAAAAGTAGCGGAAGACCTCTGCTTGCCCATAGTGTATTGGTGATTAGTGGAATGGTGGATTAGTGGATTAGTGAATGGTGGATTGGTGGTGTAGTAATTGGTGATGCGGATGTTAGACTTAGTCATTCATAGGAATAATTATCTAAAAAAAATAACTCATAATTTGTCATCGCTTGGTAAGGGTACAGCCTTCCATTTTTTGCCATTATTCTCAGAATCAAGGTGTTCCATAAGAAGTTATTTATCCATTTCCATTTTAATGTCAGTGGAAAGAATTAAGGAACTTTTTGTAATGCCCCCACCTTTCTGTTTCTTCACAGTTTAAACTCCTGTGGCCAGTCATTCGCCAAGGCCAAACTCAGACCTGACGAGCTCACCTTCGGCTCGCGTGCCTACTTCGTCACGGTTTCACCACCCGTGCCGTTGACATTTGACACGGTCATCAACGAGGATGAATGCTTCTACTGTGATGCGTGGACATCGCCAACTCGGATTTCTATCGGCAATCTCACCGTCGGCACTGGTAAGTGATTCCGGATACCGGCTTCCTCATATTTTGCACTGAATTATCTGGCCATAAATACTCCCAACTGATTTACTTTTAAAACACAGTCATATTTATTATTGCAGTATTGTTGACGACCAGGGTTGGATTTTAGGTCTTGATTTTACGATTTTATATTTCGAGTGCCTTATCTAGTGGGCTTCATGCACAAGGTTTTAACTTCTGTTTTTTTAAATGTACTAATATTTAAAAAGGAGGACTGCTCTGTTTTGAAAACTACATACATATTTTATTACTGTGCATATTGTCCTAAATAACTGAGAGACTCGCAAAAAATAGATTCCTAAATTATCTCCATAAACTAAAATACTTAAGTGCAAATCAGTGTAGGTTTCCTAAGTGTGCAACGAATCACTGAGTGTGCATTAATGGATTATATGACTGATGTCGATGAAGTGTCAACGCAAACAAAAGATTGGGATAGTTTTCATTGGCATCAAGAAAGCCTTACATTTTTGAAATAAAAAAAATTGCCGCAGTAGTTAGGACGAGCAGGCGTCATGTCACAGCAATAGTTTATGACTGACTGGTTTCGGAGTTACTAATCCAATCGCACACAGTGTGTGAAAGTTAAAAGCTGCCTAAGCGCCATCAGCAGCATAAGTACTGGTGTACCACTGGATTCTGTTTTGTGTCCTATGTTGTTCTTAATTTATATGAATTATTTATGAGTTATAAAGTTAATAATATGGTAACAGCTTTTGCTAATGATTTTCCTTTAAAAAAATGTGAATTATATTTGGGATGGAGTAGTAAATACCATTTCGTATGATATCCGGTCTACAACGATTATTTCATTACAATAGATTGCAGGTAACTCGAAGAAAAACAAAATTTATGTGTTATCATATTTTTATCTTTTATAATCTTAATTTAAATGTATTGTGTCATACCATAGACTGCTTATTGTACCCATGTAACTGACCAACCATTAAAAAATAGTCCAAATATGTTGGAGTATTTTTTAATGGTTGGTCAGTTACAGGGGATAGAGTATCGCCAAACATGGGATAAACCAACTTGAAATGCATGTGGATTTAAAGTACAGATTAACAAAATTTATTTTATTCGGAATATATGCCCTCTTTATTTCTGCTAATTAATTTATTATGCCTTGGTATACTCCAAGTTGGACTATAGGCTTATATGTTGGGGTGAAGCTTACTAAAATACCTATTGCTAAGTTAGCCATTTTTATGCAGAAAAGAATGATTATATTTATATCACAAAAAGTAACTATGAACAATCCCTCCCTCTGTTTATTGGGCTGAAGTTACTCCCTCTGAGATATATGTACTGCTTCGAGGTGTTAAAAATGTTTTGTGTATGTAGTGGATGCATTCTAAAAGTAGGTATTTGGCAGCAATATGACGAATATTGGCAGAGGTTTTTGGGGTCCTGAGCCTAAACCAAATTTAACGCTGTATAAAAGGTGGTTTTTGTACATGGAGCCTCAATTGTATAATAAAATTCCAAATACTATCAAACAATATACTTACCTCACTATATTATTAAGGTTGGTTCAACAGCATATATTGGCCACTGGTAACATTGAAATTTTATTTTCAAGCAAACATGTACGTTTGACCGTCTTATGCTGTGAAGAAATATTTTTCTATTTGACACTGAATTAATATTTTTACGCATGTACGCGATATTTTTTTATTTATCTACCCTGTCTTAATTTTGGGGTAAAAAGTCATTCTACAGCCAAATGTTTAGTTGAAGTTAGCCTAAGAACAGGTCATTTGCCTTATCGTCTATTTGAACTTTTCTAAAACGTAAATACGTAATGTTCGTTCATTGATGGATGAACGAATAAGAGTTGTTACTATCATATTACTATTACAGAAATTGAAGTTACGCAAATTAAGTAATGCATATTAAATTCACAACACTAAATTTAACACCTCACTGATTTATTTTGCATTACATTCTAATATGATGCGTCATGAACTTCTGAGTAGTCAAGCTACTTGCACATTTTTGAAGAATTACTAAATGAATTCTATCAATACTTCGGTGTCCGTTCAAACTCTCTCATATTAGTCTCTTTCTGCTATCACCATTGTTCCTCTCATCATTTCCGGGTCATTACCCCATCTTCAGGGTGCGGCACCGTGGCGCGGTTGTTTGGATTTTGGATGAAGGTCAGTTAGCGCGTTCGAGGCGGGCATTCACACTGAGCGTTACCAAATACACCCATAAACATACGAACCAAGTACATACGTACACGCTTGACGCAGGTGTACTCTAGACGAACGTACGCACAATGTGAGTCTGTTCTGAGTCTCTTTCTCATTACTTACGAAAACCTTTACATTGGTCTGCCGTTAACCTCTCCTCTCCCTCTCCTTCTACCCTACCCTATCCGAATCCTCTTCCACACACCTTCACACCTCGAAACATTCCCTTTCTCTCTCTCTCGCTCCCACCCTTCCTCCCCATCCACTGACCCTTCTGTGTCTCATGGCTCTCCGCACCCTTCACCTTTCTAGGCCAGGGCTGAAATTTGTGGATATATACTCAGTGTCAACACGAGCACGGATGGCGTTATCTATGGGCGCCAGAGCCTCCGGCAACACGTACCTGGGCCTCAGAGCTCGTCGAGTCCCTGGAGTGGCGCGTTGGAGGTCTCAAAGGGAAGGTATGTTAGGGTTTCCATTCCCACACTGTTTCCTTCTCATATGAGTTAAAGGTTGGGGAAAAACCACGGTTTTGGAGGGAATATGTCCTCCCCGTTATGAATGAAAGACTTTTTACTCTCCGAAGATTTTTTAAAACTGGTTCGACGCGCTTCACCATGCTGGCACAATTATATTTAGGGGGGACGTGCGCACTTAGGTGACAGATAGGTAGCCTATAACCAAATCGGGGAAGAGGGGTTCAGTGGGGAGAGGGGGAGGGGTAAATCGGGAGAGATATTGGTTTGAATGAACCAAGAAAGAGAGAGACATAATATACCTATATTCTTGCAGGTTTTTATGTCACTCACTGATAGACAACGGTGAACCCGTACCTCTACTCTTTCGTGTTTGTCTCTCCTTTTTGGTCCATTCAAACCCACATCTCCCCTGATTCTCCCCTCCCCCCAAACTCCTCCTTCCCGCTACGGTCTAAGTCTACATGTTTGTGGTCTCAGCCCGAACATATCACTTAAGATAATTACAAAGCAGTAGAAGATAAGCCCTTTGAAATGCCAACAAAACTTTGGCGAAGTTACTTAAATGCCTACAAAAATCGTAAACTTTCATTCTACATTTTCATGTTAGCTGAAAAAATTGACCGTTCCCTTATCCTACGAAGAGTGATGGAACTTCATATTGTACATGCACTAACGATGTTATGTATAGTGATATAACTTTTAGTCAAAATATAATATTCAGTCCGCTAAAGGGTATTTAATATGGGAGAAGTTTCAATTTATTTTATCTCTAATACCAAACAAAATTATTAACAAAGATCAAATTACGCGTGAATTAATTGAGTGCTTTCATTATTCATTAAACCGCACTTTTATGCATGTCTAACATTATATCACCGGACCCACTTTAATCACATTTTGATACAAGTCACTATCGATTTATGTATCACGTCTGTCACATAGGGAATACGTAATTCACACTCAATTTGCTGAATATAGAAAAATATTGGGCAATGAAAAAGGCACCAGCTGGGTATGGTGGCCTGTGGATTGGCAGCATGCCATCGTTGGAATGGACTGGAAATGATTTATGGCAACGTGCAGGAAAAGCAATGGAAGGGGCATTATTTGACTTCGAAGTTAGAGGATATCCTAGGATAACGGCCTTCACTCCCACTTGCTCTCGAATCGAAACCCATATGCTGCGGCGGCTGCAACCGCGGTAGGAATGAGTTGGTCATTTTCTAATGACAGACCATAGATAAACGCTGACCTGATGCACTTTTAGTGATAATTTCATTCCCTCCCATTCCCTAAGAAGAAGCTTAATGAATTAGGCAGCATAGCGTTATTCACGTTTTATTGAAGTGATATTGTTGTCAAAAGCAAATACGATTTTTAGCGTGATACATCAAACTGAAATGTGTTCACGTCTGCAAAAGATGACTGCGCATAGACGTGTAGCATACAAATAATAGCGAATTGTGGTGATTATGAAAGACATTTTGGGGGAGATGGGGCACGAGGGAGATATTCTGTCCCTAAGCATTAAATGCATTGTGTATTCAAGTAAAGGCGCAAAAAACTGAGACATATCCTTTGTCGTCCACTTATGCATGACGAAATTAGTTGGTACATACATGAGACTTGATACTATATTTTTATTTGCTAAAATACTAAATTGTTTAACTCTCTACCTTAGTCGTTCACGTAAAAACGATGAATTGTGGAATATGAATTAAATCTCTTCAGTACAGATTGTCTACGATTTTCTCCTAATTTCAATTTTTGTTTTTCTCCTGCGCTTTCACCTTGTCTTTCTCCTGCTTCGTTTTGTCCAACTCTCCTGTTTATGCATTGTTAATATGAGGACTGGATGTCACCTTTTTTTTAATACCCTTCAAACTTATGAGGTGGTAATATGTCACCGCATTCTTGTTTAACGGACGATTCTGGGTAATTGCTGCTTTTTTTAGTGATAAGAGGCGCTTTATAGGTGAGGAGCGCCAAGACCGCCAAGACACAAAAGGCCACTTAAAAGTATACCTTGGCAGAAGAAAAAGGCTTGTTTGCCGGGAAGTTTTCCGCGCTCAAAACCTGAGTCGGCAGTGCAGCCGATTTTTTACTGCCAGATACAATTTTACTTTCTTTCATTAACCCCGATGATTATTTTCTTAAATATCTAATTTAATTATTACTTTATCCCTTTTTATTGAATTTAATTTTTATTCGTCCTAAAGTTCAAAGCCATTTTCCATTTTTGTTATTTAATTTATTCTTACAAAGTCGCGGCTACGGTGACACTAACACTTCTTTTGCCACGTCCAGCCAAACACTTAGGTCTTCTTCTTCATGGAGAAGGTGAGAGTTTTGAGGGCCGGGCGCTGTGAAGATAATTTCAAATTGATGGGACTTAACATTGGCGTACGCCTTTGTATGCTCTACCGAACCCAAAAACGTAGCGTGATAGCTGTGGAAACGGTTTGTCTAAAGCAGTGTTTCCCAAACATATTCGAGCCACTGGTTCCACAGACCTACACCCAATGCCCCCCAGGCATAAGCTTTCTAATTATTTACTTCAATACAAAATCAGGAAGATTTTAAAACTATTGATAAAATTGTTATGATTAAATATGTGTTTGATCGAATTCAACAGATAGATTATTTATCCCATGGAATTTATATATGATAGTGTTCGGTCACGACCCTGCTTCCAGCGCCCCCCTGCCGCCCCCTTGTTACTTAACGCCTCCCTAGATTGAGGCACCGCCACCCAGGGGGCGGTAACACCCACTTTGGGAACCACTTGTTTAGAGGGCTGAAGAAAATTCTACGACAGTTAATATTGGATGCATAGCATGAATCAGGAAGACGATTGTTTCATAATTTCTCTCTAACTCATCCAAATTAAATCCCTTGGAAATAATTAATTCTAGCAGATAAGTTGTTGAATATATACTTATAAAATTACTTTTAAAATCTGCATTATCCCTATCTGAGAATTTGTGACAAAAACAGCATGGTGACATAATATATTAGTTAAATTAGTTCATGACGTAAATGGAAATAAAAATGATTTAAATGATATCCTCAAACAGATTTTTGAGATTACTACATACTAATTATTACACTGTCGTAAAGTGTCTAGTGCTCTGGAAATTAGAATTCCAAGGCTTGAAAACGAAAAAGCGTTCCACCGAGTGTAGAACCCTGTGATAAGAGAAGCTTTCGCTGTTACTGGCCCGCTTAGTTGAAATACTACGTGCAGTAAACGTTGACGAAATACAAACCTCACCATTATCAAAATTTCCCAAACAGCTTTCTCACCAACAGCCTTGTTCCGCAAAACCCTTAAACCCGGGTATAACCAGCTGTGTTTCTACCAGTTTGACGATGAATACTCTCGTCGTGCCAAACATCCAAGAAACTGAGGCTGACTATAATTAGTCAGCGTAATTAATTTTTAATTTTCAAATTTATTATTCGTCATTATTTAATTTTGAACGTTGAAAACCTTTGACATAATTATGTGACATTTTGACGCCAATGACTAATTTAATACCGCAAAAATCTCGAGACATACATGAACCAAAATAACACAAACCCGCCTATATCATTAACATCGCTCTTATGCGTAATTGTTGAACAAATATTGTTTGGTAACATCATGACCTTCTTGAACTGGAAATCCTTTTACAAAAGTACACTCGGCTTCAGGAAAGTACATTATGCTGAACCCACCTTGGGAAGGTTAGGAGACATACGAATGGTAGTCCGCGCAGTGTCTGTACCTCAGTTAGGCGGCTGCAAAAGGCGCCTGATCCCAGTGGGGTGGCTTCTAAAGTGATGGTGTCACGTAAAAAACACTGTTGAGTAAGGCCACGGAATACCATCTCAATTAAAACAAAAACCTTGAAATTATGGACAGTTATCAAATGATAATTAATCATGGCAACTACGGGACTCGACCCAGTGGGCAGGGTGTCGTGCCCGGCAGCGGTGGGAGCAAGGCCCCTGCGGTCGTCATCACACGAAATCCTTGCTCAGATGCAGTAGCAGTAGAGGGAAAGAAGATAAAGAAGAGGAACGAAACAATCAGAATAGGCACGTGAAATGTTAGAACTATGCTGAGGGTGAGGAAGCTAGAGAGTAAAAAGCAAGAAATGGAGAGGGTGGGTGTAGACATCATGGGTCTGGGTGAAGTATAATGGAAGTATGACGGGGACTACTAGAGCGAAGGCTATAGAGTGATTCATAGTGGAGGGAATGAAAGTCAGCGCGGGGTTGCATTCGTAATGAATAGGAAACTAGGTAGAAAAGTAGTATATGCAGAACAGGTGAGTGATAGGATAATAGTCGTGGAACTAAAGGCAGATCCAACGAATTTAGTTATAATCCAGGTTTATATGCCTACCTCGAATCATAAAGAGGAGGATGTAGATGGGGTATACGACCAGCTAGAGGAAATAATTGTTAGGATACCTGGAAGTAAGCACTTGGTAGTAATGAGGGATTGGAAAGCGGTGGTGGGTGAATGAAGAGATATGGAGGGAGGTGAGCGATTACGGGCAAGGAAGGAGATACGTCTACCGTGAGAAAGCTGTGGATTTTTTCCGTAGAAATAACCTAGTAATTACAAAAACATGGTTCAGACATCATCCTCGACGTAGGTACCCCGTAGGAAGAAGCCGGGAGACATAGATAGGTTCCAGATAGATTATATAATGGTTCGTCACATTTACAAAAATAGTGTTAAAAACTCGCATACTTACCCATGAGCTGATGTAGACACATATCACAACTTATTAGTTCTGAAATGTCGGGTAAAACTTGCGAAAAAGAAAAGAATGCGAAGGAGGGTACGAAAGTGGAATACGGAGGCATTAACTGGGGCAATGAAGAAGAAGTATCGAGAGAAGGTAGATGAGATAATGGGTGAGGATCATGGAGTTAGATGAGTGGTAAATGAATGGGGAAGTTTGAAAAATGGAAATGTAGAAGCGGCGAAAGCAACGGTAGGCATAATGAGTACAGCTAAAATTAGAAAACCTTGGATCACAAAGGAGATGATAAGGGAGATGCAGGAGAGAAGGAAATGAAAGAGCATAAACTCAGAGCTAGGTAAGAATAAATACCGAGAATTAAATAAGTTGCTTAGAAGAGAAACAAAGAAAGCAAGAGAGGCGTGGTGGAGAGAACAGATCGACTCGTTAGAGAAATACCAAAAAGAGGGAAGAGCAGATGCATTATATAGGAAAATAAAGGAACTGACGGTCGGTAGTAAGAGAAGAGGAATTATAACGATAACATACAAGAACGGGAAAGGTGATCGTAGAACCGAAAGAGAACCAGGAGAGGTGGAATGAGTATGTTGAAGAGCTGTGTGGTAAAGAAATATGGCCAAATATGTTAGGAATTGAATGGGAAGACGATATTGACAGATATGGCATCGAACCAGGTATCCTAGATAGCGAAATCGAAAGACCTCTACGAGACATGAAAAGGAATAAGGTGGTGTAAATAGATGACATATCTGCAGAATTTTTAAAGAGCATGGGGAAGAACGGAAAAAGAAAACTTTTTGCGCTTATTCGTAGGAATTATGAGGATGGAGTGTGGCCGGAAGACTTCGCGAAGACTTTCCTAATTCCTATACCAAAGAAGAGCATGACAAAACGTGCGAAGACTATAGGACAATAAGCTTAATATCTGAGAATTATAAACAGAAGGCTAGAGAAGAACTCAAATGAATACCTATGTGACGACCAGTTCGAGTTTAGGAGAGGGTCGGGAACGCGAGACGCTATAGCGGTGATGAGAACGCTAGTAGAAAGAAACCGACGAAATTAATGGGAGTGTTGAAGAAATTAGGGGTGTATTGGAGGGACAGGCATCTGATTCGGAATTTGTATATGAACCAGACGGCGAAGGTTAGGGTAGCCGATGGAGTATCGGGATGGGCCACGATAGTCCTGGGGGTGTGGCAGGGGTCCTACTATCACCGCTGCTTTTTAGCGTGTATTCAATAGAAATAGACAGGGAGGCATGGGATAGGAGGAGGTAGGAATAAAGATAGGTGGGGAGCTGATAAAATCAGTGAGATTTGCAAATGATCAAGCATTGGTTAGTTAGTCTGCCAAGGGGTTACAGTCAATGGTGAATGCGCTAGAAGTGCAGTGCGAAAGGTATTGGATGAAGATCAACCACAAGAATACGAATTTAATGAGAATTTCCTGACGTTTCCTGACGGCGGGGCTGAATATAAGGGTGGGAGGGCAGAAGATAGAGCAGGTCGAGCAGTTTACGTATCTGGGTAGTATTTTGGAGGAAAATGGGTTTAGTAGTAAGGACACCAGATGCTGAATTTCGCTCGCTGAAGAAGCATTTACGAAGAGAAGAGAATTGATGACGAGGGGGTCTGAGAAGATACGTATAGAAGAGGCTGGTGAGAACTTTAATATGGAGCGTGGCTTTATATGGGTCGGGAACTTGGTAATTGTGAATGGAGGATGTGCGTAGACTTGAGGCGTTTGAGATGTGGATTTGGAGAAGGATGAAGAAGGTGAGTTGGATAGCGAGGAAGACGAACGAGGAGGTATTGGATATGGTTGGGCAGGAGAGAAAGCTTGTGGCAGAGGTTTGGAGAAGGCGGAAGAGATGGATGGAGGAGGTTTTGAGAGGTAAGAGCATGTTGAAGGGAGTGATAGAGGGAAGAACACTGGGGAAGCGTGGAAGAGGAAGGAAGAGGAAGGAAGAGGATAGGAATTCTGGACGAAATAAGAGGAGGTAGAAGATATGAAGAATTGAAGAGGGATCTAATAGCATGACATCCTTAGGAGGGAAAGCGAGAAAATGTGTATTAGGTTGGGACGCAGAATGGGGACTTTCCTAGAACCTACCAATAATCTGGTAGAATACTTGGATATAATATCCTAAAATCAGGTTACACGAAGTTTTGATCTATTCGTGGATTTGAAGAAAGTATAAGAAAAGATGCTTCTTACCCCCCCTTACCACTGCTTCCTTTGGCTTCAGACGCGAGTTTACGCGTTTCGCACTATGTTCGGAAGCATAATTTAGCATACTTCAACTAATCTTTGTAGCTTGTAATCTTTAACTATTAGAGTCTATTTGGTAAATTCAAATCGGGCCACTCAAATTAATTCGGTGCAATTTACAAATTAATGCTCTAAATTGCTTATACTACAATTATGCCAAAGCTACTTATGCGACAAATTTTATCTTTCGCTTGTTTAAAGTACATATAAAGAGCTATTTTTACAAGATATCTGCGCTTAATGTTGTAGATTACTAATGATAAGAATTTTTAAAAAGCTATTTTTAAGCGTTTTTCAAACTTACCTCAGTGGATATTTGTACGATCAGGGTTTATAAAAAACTATTAGTGGTTTTTCTTTTATTTTCTACACATAGATTATTTGAAGTAACGTGATTCATTCAATTCTTTTCATAATATTAGCAACAAAAAAACATTTTTAAAATAATTGTTGTAGCTTATTAAATACGCAAAAACTCAATTTGGTTATATTATGAGTTTTAGGCATCTATGGACTATCCTTGAAGTTATAGTGCAGGTAGTTTACTGTTAAATTTAATAAACAAAATTCAGCCTCTTTTTGCTCTATTGCCTGGGCTATGTTTCCCTATTGCACTGTTTCAATGTTCATAAATGCACTTACGTCTCTCATAGTTTAAAAACAGGTACCTACTGCATTTTTTAGTGATAGCAAAGTTCAGGTCAGAATAACGCAAATGTTCATATTTTTGTCTTAAAACAGCTTTCTAAGAGTCCTCCAAGCATCTTTAGCTGTCGAGCACTGCCAAATACATGGTTTCACGGCTGGTTCCTCCAAATGGTAAATGAGAAATTGGAGTGTATTTTCCCTTTGGGTCCGCTTAGCTGAAGCTGTTGTTGTATCTCCTTCTGGGTATCCGTAAAATCATACGCTTTCCAAGACGTCATATGTATACGTCATTCCATACTTTTTCCAAAAGAATAAAGTTTAATTTATCACACTCCCAATCTTGATAACTCTTATTACTACTGAGTTTATGAACTTGAGTGAACGCTGCAATATGGCTTGCGTTGACCATGATGGCCAGCTTTCATGTCTAAATTATTTAATCGCAAGAAAGTAGCTTTCAAGCTCTAAAATATCTAGCCAAATCTTCAGACTCTTAACTGGGTCTACACCGTGTTGAGTTTTTCATTAAATCGTCAACATGTAAACAGATTATCAACAATATGACTTTTCAAATGTTTTTAATACTCTCAATTAGTACATGAAATAACTTCATCAGGTAAAATAGAAGCATGCAGAACAGAGAGAGCTCTACAACAATCAGTGAAACACATAAGCAAGCGAATACAGTCACATAAGTACGAAATATAAATTTCAATTCAACCAAAGATGACATGGATACATATTACAACCATAAACCATCGCCTGTCATGAAAAAGTAAAAACAAAGGTTAATTGATGCCACTTATTCCTTTAAAAAAAATAATGATATCGGCAGTAACTTGGTGGAAGTCTTTCATAATGAAATGATGAATTATTTTGTTTCCCACATAAATTTTATTTATTTATCACCACCCGGGTTTCATCGCTTCGCAACATCATCAGACCTGAAATTTATGTGGGAAACAAAGTAATTTATTACTTTATCAGCTAACTTCTTATTATTCTGGGTGAATAAGAAACAGAATGGCATGTGATTGAGTTCAGACAAAATAATATGAGTTTTTGGGGTGTCCCACCCAACTTGATAGTTGTTAGATATCCAGCTTATCACAAATTTGCAAGAAAACTATGGTTAAAAAGAGGAATAGTATAGCCTTAATAGTCAAAGAATGGGTAACATTTACGTGCCTCTTGAAAAATAGTAATTAACTTTACACTTTAATACCATATCATGACAAAATTAGAACTCTAACACAGTGGATTGTGGAATTGTAAGTGCATCACAAAAAACCGTTTGTTTTATAGTTCGACTCTGTCAGCTTGCCTTTTTCATTATTATTTTGATTCTTGTTTTTCTTCAACTTGTGCTTCACATTGGATATGTAGTTACCCTGAAACAGCAAGATGTAATAAGTTATAGAGGTTGCAGAAGTGAGTTGTGAGCGGAAAAATGTAACCTGTAATAAATTGGTGGAATAAGGCCACTTTACTAGATTCATCAGTTATTCATAGTTTAGTTTCCTTGACTTTGCCTGCCTTGAACAACTCAAAGAAAGATTGCGGGTCATAACTGTTTATCTCATATTGCACAAATATTTCAAGGGAGAGTTAAAGTCCTAAATTATTTATTTTTTTAAACTCGTTACTATTTAATATCCATTATCCATCATGGCAAACTACATTTGATGAGATTCACGTTATTCGTCTAGGCTGCAGAAGAATATATATATACTAAAATTTAACGCCTTCTCTCTATATTCTCTATGTGTCTGCCCATCCTAATGAAGTTTGGAATGGGCGCACTATCCAACTATCCCAGAATAGTGTTCTCCATTAAATAGTAACAAGGAAGTGCTTGACCTCCTCGGATGAGATATATATTCATATTTATTTCTGATTTCATCAATGAATATTATGGCAAACAATCAAGGAATTCAAGTACAGTTTTGAGCCAATCTAATTAGGAATGAGTATCAAAAGAAAATGTGGAGTTGATTTTTGGCACAAGTTCCATATAAAACAAATCTATTTTTAGTTATTTGACTTTCAATACTGCTTGCTTGAAAATGACAAATATTCCCCAACCAACAGGAAAAGGACCTTCCAAATTATAAGGGTCCCTACCTACTTATGTTTTACCTGCTCTCCTCTCACATGCGTCCTCACTCAGTGACGGTAAAAAGACACGACTGCTTCAGCTGAAGGCTTGTGATTTTCCTTTGCGTCGTTTTAGGCTAATGATTACATTCCACGACTAATAAAATAATTATACTGCTCATTAATTAAAAATAGGTATATATTAACTATCTATTATAGGTAACTATTTTAGCTTTTCATTAATTCACAACCTATGAAAATGTAAATAAAAAATATACCATGTGCTCTTCCAGTGGAGTCTTGGTAAACATTTATGCAGATATGTATGCTTCTCGTTATATTAATGTTTCAGAGTAAATCATTTTATTGATTACAGCTCCTTCGAAAGGTGCAAGCCAAAATTTTTTGTCATCCACCGATGAATGCCAGTTGTCTCCCTTGCGATCCTAATGGAACTTTGTGAGTGATTTTTTTGGGAGCTGGTGAGTGACCTCATATTCGACCACATGGTTGCTGCCACTGTGCTCATCTCACAGTTTTACAATTTTTCGCGCAGTAGTTTTTGGCGGTGTTTAAGTGTTTCTCACTGTAGAAATGTGCGTCTAATGTGAGAGAGTGACTATAGCTACTTTAGCAAACCTCGATTTAAAACCTGCACCGCCAGATAGTCGGCATGCGCCTAATGAGCACTTCTACTATATTTTTAGTGATGATCGACAATCTCGGCGATGTTGACTGTTACGTTCGCAACTATGGACACTTATTTTACCTGAAACTATTCACCCGAAGAACAGATACAAGTTTATATTCAAGGTCTATGCATTTACTCCGATCCTAAAATTGTTGACTCGATAAGAAATGAGCAAAAGTACACGTTTAGTTTTTCTAAAGGTTCGCAAAGTTTTAATGGCCACCATCTCATACTTCACGCGAATTTCCACACATAGAAATTTAAAATTATGGCGATGCTCACATCACAAAACAGTTGTATGATAGTGAAGTGAGCTCAGCGGTGACAATTATATTGTCCATAGTGAGTTTCATATGCCAGTGCCATTTAGGCTACAAATGAGGCTGCTGTTTCCATGGCTGACAAATGCTACAGATTTGATTGTAAGAAAAAAATGATTCACCAATAGCAATGCCGCAGTCCTTCAATTCCCAGACAGAAGAGTCACAAATTTATGTTACAATGATTAAATATTACAAGCTTCCTACCACTTCACCAAATATTTCGTGTGCAATGCATGCATTCTAAGGTAAAACAAATTAGTAATAAAATTATGATCAACATAATCATCACATGGATATTCACAGCCACCATGTAATAAACTCATCATGAAGCCTAGAATATCCTCAAGTTACCAGAATTGCGCAGTATGTGACTTTAATTTTCTTTTGTAAACAGCAAATATAAATTATCAGTCCTAGACCATTCCTTCTAAACAAGATAGGTATTACAATGTATTCAGAATGATTTAGCAATGACGAGCATCCATACTGTTTGAGTCATTGTCATAATTCATTATAAAACTGAAATTCCAGAGGTACTGGATCATTTTTTTGTTTTTTTTATCATCATTACTACCTACATATTTTAAAGGATCTTTCTAATAATAATAATTGCCATTCTGAACTAGCTGAACTAAACTTACCTTCACTTATTTGACTTCACTTTTATAATGATGATTCATTTGCATTCTTAATAAGGTCTTTCAGTAACTGGTAACTTGGCAGGAACCCTCTGATCTTTTTCCCTTCTTCTACTAACCTCCTCCCCAAAACTGCCTTTTCCCGGTCACTAAAAAGAAAACGACTTGTTAGAAATGGCATATTGAAAAGCATACTGGAGTTGGTTGGACATACAGAACAAAAACTGAAACTTCATCACTTTGTTCGCTGACTGGGAAAAAACGAATTTCAAAACGTACGTGCTCTCCAATAATTCTTCAACTTTTTCCTGCCAAATACCAATTGCATTTATCCGCTCTTGAAGCTGGGATAATACCACTGAGACATGTAGGTGTTCAGGTAATATACTACCCGCATCATAAAGGACTTTTAAATAAGTCAAGGTAGGACGTTTGTGATTCTTTTCAAATTCCTCGATATTTTCAAGCCACATTAACCGCTGCCATTTCTGGAAAGAAATATTGTTTTCTGAACTGTGAGTTACAAATGGTAAACAGGAGGTCATAAAGAATTTCAAGTAGCTGTTGCAGCACCCATAGTCATATGAGTATAGAAACATACAGTATGCTTCTGGGAAAATGAATGAGCTATTCTATGACTAACGTTCGATGTTTTATCAATGCAAATCTTTTTTATACCTTGTGAAAATTTCCATGCAGCAAATAACTTCACTTTATGTTTGAACACCTTGAAACATGCATTTTTGGGCTACAATTGAATTCTGGTAAAATTTCTTGGCTAATGTTTTAAAGGATAATTAATCATGTAGAATTTGTGCTCAGAGTAGAACAGGTAAGAATAATTTAAGAATACGTCAGTTGGTTTTGCCATTTGTAGACAAAATTAATTCGATTGGGTATATCTTATGCAGAAAGATTGCATGTGAGCATGTGACAATTGATTGCTATAACTCTATAAGATTAGGCTGAAAAGTTTCAGGTCTGCACCAACTATGCATTTGATGAATTTAAGTATTAAAAATGACTTTCAGGAATTTAGCTAATGTGGACATGTAAGAACACTGACAAGAAATATATCTGATGATGATGTCCTTTGTCGAAGCCAGATATTGTGTACAACTTTAAGTGGAAGACAAAAAAGCTTTAGTTTCACTTTCCACAAATAAATGTTTCCGATAACGAATAAATATAAAATATATCATTTCCGTGATACGAAAGCTTACGTTGAATTACGAAAATAATAGTTTGTACGTAGTTTGATAAAAAATTAATACGAGAACACGTCCACGCTCCACGGTTTATTTGATGCAACCTCGACGAGGACGAATTGCACGGCACACACGTTCACACTCTCCCAGCAAGCGAACCACACGGTCTGTAAAAACCTGCGTACCACTCATAACGAGGACAAAGGTACCCAGGTCGGAGGTCCCTGTGCTCCTGAAGATCGGAATCACCGGGATTCCTTACTCCATGGGGGTATGATGGAGGCACCTTGTAACGTAGTTGGATTGATACGGTTGTAACCAACCACGAGTGTAACCAACTTCATCCGAATGCTGTTGCCCCTGTCTGCACGTGGAAGACAGTATGTTCGAAATGACCTTAGCCGTCGAAGCACGTTAAAGAAAAATACTACTACTACTATGGCCGCGACATTGCATTTCGTTGCCAGTTTTTTGTGTGTCGTACTTTCGGCTTCGCCTGAGGTCACTAGCTACGGGGGTTTTACAAAAGGGGCCTGTCCGTTGGGTAGAGGGGATTTTTAAAGTTAGATCCTTGTCCGTGTTTGTTCGACCTACGATTCGTGGGTAGTTGTTCGTGTGCGAACGTGTTTCGCGAGTGCGATTTCAGGTGGCGACGACTTTTGTTTCTTTTTTTCTATAGCCCGTTTCTTATTCCTCAACTTCCTCTTAGCTCTCTCACTAATTATGCTCTTAAGATAAATTAAGGTACGTACCTGTAAAGGACTGCACAATTGTTCTACTCATGCGTGACGGACACTGTACTCATGCATCATGGGTACCATTTTTTACTATTCAGTAATGCTCACGTGCTCAAATTATTTTGAAGTTACATATACATTAAAAAATTACGTACCATGCCATGTAGACAATGTAAATGACATAAAAAATGAAATACGAAATGAATAAATAAGAAAAGAACATTAAAACATCGCTACCAGTAGTTGCAGTTTAGATTATTAGCGGCATCGATCACAGCTATTTTGGTTTATAATTGTACGCGGAAAAATGAAATTATGACCTGATAGTCTTGCAATAAATCTCTCTTTTATTGCATTCGATCCAACCGTTCGTGGTAGCATAGTTTAAAAAAAAATCAGCGTCTTCGAAGTATATAAGTAAATAATTCTACCGATAATAGGTAGGTTTTCTTGCAAGCCAGAGTGAATCCACCAGACGACTCGTACATATTTATGGCTCTATCGGCCTGCAATATTTCTTTCTTCTCCGCGTATGTTCTTTCCTTCTTCATCCCATCAATAATACCTATTCTATTTTTTTCCCTTCCAACATCCTTCCCTCTATCACGCCATTGAGCCCCTTATAACATCTTCCAAACACCTATCATGTCTTCCCCTGATCTCATGTACTAGTTTCCTTTCCTCACCCACCGTACCAAGCACTCCCAAGGTCCCCGTCTACTGCTAAAAGTTCCTTTCACTTAGGCTATTCTTCTCTTGATGCCTATTTAATTCTAGCCTACTACCAACGTTGTTAAAACGATTTACTTACTTCAATCCAGCTTTTTATTTTACTATCATGACCAGCCTCACTTTTTTGTCCTAAATAATCTCAATAGTTTTTCTTCCTCTGATTTATCCCCATCCATATTTACTGCACTGCTTTACTGATGCATCTCCTAGAGCTTAATTCCCTTCCAATATTGACTAACCAATGTTGTCCACCATCCATATTTACTGCACTGCTTTACTGATGCATCTCCTAGAGCTTAATTCCCTTCCAATATTGACTAACCAATGTTGTCCACGAGTGTAACCAACTTTAACAGCTGGCCTCCTAATTCCATTCCCACCTCTAGCTCTCCCCATGCCTCTCTTACCATTTCCTCGGAAAATACATTATAAAGCAATGGCGACAACGGGCACCCTTGCCTTACCCTGCGACTTATAATTGCGCACTCCAATTCACCGTAAGTTACCCTCATCTGTGCCCTTTAAGCCTTACATAAGTTTCAGATGTGTATCCTATCTCATTAATCTATTCACATTTTACCGAGTATCTGAATTAGTTTTTCCCAATTAACTCTGTAAAACGCTTTTCCTCAATTAAAAAAAGCAAGCAAAAGCATCCCGAGCGTGTTTTCATCTATAAGTCTCCTCATCACCAAAATAGCATCCCGAGTTGCCCTTCCATCCCTGATGCCAAACTGGTCATCGCCCAACAGATAAACTCCGGCCGTAATATTACTTACTACTCCGGCCTTAATATTCTTAACAAAACTTTTGGCACGAGGGCAATTGAACTAATAGTTATACATTTCTGACAACCCTGCACTTCGTTCTTCTTCGGACTGGGTATTATGACCGATTTACAAAATCCTTGGGCCACAGTCATCCCTCTTAGATCCAAGGAAAAAGTTCGATAAACTATCGCCTTCCCTTATTTTCTAGATTCTTTGGTAACTGCGAGGGCATTTTATCTACTCCCACGTGTTTTTTTAATTTTATCTCTTACAATTCTCTCTATCTCTATATATCCAGTTGCTCGCTGATGCTCGGACGAGGCTGACGTGCCTAGCGGACGCTCCGTCTAACTTTCACTTCCTCGTAGAAACCTCCCCCATTCCTGCCACTACCACCATGCCGCCGAAGCCTGCCCCGAAGAAGGAAACCGACCGCGACGATCTTAAGTCTATGGTCGATGGCATCATGAAGACAATGTCTTCGTTTAAAGAAGAATTGGAGCTGGCAAAGAAGGAAGATACGCCCAAGAAACAGGCAAATCTCTCAGCTCTCGAGGAAAGATTTCTAGCCTTCAAGGTGACGGTGGAAACTGATCTCCGGCGTTTCACGCAAAAGTTGGATGAGCTCCAAAAGAAGACTGAGGACTTCGACGATCGCCTCGACGCCCTAGAGCAATACTCCCGGAGGAACTGCCTGCTGATCCATGGAGTGAAAGAAATTGATCGGGAGGATTGCTTGAAGGTGGCTGAAGACTTCTTCTCCAGCAACCTAAAGGTTAAAGTCAACCCTATCCTTCTTGGGCGAGCGCACAGGATTGGCCCAAACCGTGCTTCGAACGATCTCTCTAGGCCCATAATTGTGAGATTCGTCTCCTATCAGGAAAGGGATAAAGTCTGGAGGGTGAAGAAAAACCTTAAGGGAACGGGCTTCCTAATCACTGAATCTCTCACAGCGACCCGCAAGAAGATTCTCCTGGAAGCAAAAAACTGGGTGGGCACCCGTAATGCGTGGACGCAAGACGGAAAAATAGTCATTCTACGAGAAAATGGCACGAGGGCCTTCATATCTTCGATGAGGGACCTTCAGAGGGAGAGGGGAGGTTAGAAAATTCTCATTAACAAGAGACGGAGTCTCCGCAACATAGCATAGTCATCTGACAAAGAGGCAGAAGAAGGCAACGCTGTTCTGTGTTTTGGTCATTGCACATCGTTACCTCTGCTATCGCTTATTCACCTGTTACTGGTTACCCAATCATCCCTGTTCCTGGTAATCCACTCGCTCTCGTACCTGATCGTCTATTTCATCCCTGTTCCTGGCCTGTTCATCCCTTTTCCTGGTTGTTCATTCATCCTCGTTCCTGGTGGACCATTATCAACCCTGTTCCTGCTTCGTCATCGCGCCTGATCAACCCATTCTTGTGGACGCCAGATTCATCCCTGACGGCCCACAGTCTCATCCCTGTTCCTGAGTATCCAGTCATCCCTGTTCCCGTTTCATCGCTGTTCGTCTCACGCCACACCGCTGACCCGGCATCATCTTTCCAGCGGAATATCCTCGTGCTCCCCCAGCGTTAGTGTCCCCTAGTGTTAATAAGTGATCCCATAGTGTAATATAGCCCTATTGAAGGGTAATTAGTGTTATCTAAGTGTGTGTTAGTGCTTACTAAGTGTCTAAGTGTTAAAAAAAGGCATACTATTTTACTATAAGTGATCTATAATTGTGTGTGTTCCCAAGTGGTTTTCATTCCCCTTTTCGAGTTTCACTTTTCTTTTTGTCTATTTTATATGCCAATATTTCTTTTGTCAGTGTAAAGTTAATTTTCCAATGGAGAATTTGAATAATTCCGATAGTGACACTTTTCGCTCGCCCTATCCCATACTCGGTCAGATGTCGCTTCAAGCTTCTGCTGCGATAATCAGCATTCCCTCAATAACTACAATGTCCCCTCGTTTCCAAAATGCACCTCATGCAGTGCCCCGTCCTCTAAATATTCCACTCCCGAGCGACTCATCGATAAACCCTCTAGCTGAACCCATTGTCCCTTCCCTCACTTCGACCCCTGCGGCAACACTCCACAGCTCATGTACTCGGCGAAATCCCCCCCCCCCACATGACTCACTAAATGTTCCACTCCCGAGCGACTCATCGTTAAACCCTCTAGCTGAACCCTTTGTCCCTTCCCTCACTTCGACCCCTGCGGCAACATTCCACAGCTCATGTACTCGGCGAAATTCCCCCCTCCCACATGACTCACCTGAAATCCCTCTTGCCCAAGCATTTTTACCTGCACTTGTCCCAACCCCCGCGGTCGCACAGACAACCAACCTAAATCCTAATGTACCTGAATTCATCCCCTCACGCATAAGCGGGAAGCACTCTAATAGTTGCCAATCAACATCTAACATGTGTCATACATATTCCACGGGGAAGCTTCTAGAAAACAAAATAAAATGCTTTCCACGCTCTTTCAAAATGATACACCTAAATGTACAAAGTTTGCCAGCTCATTATGACGAGCTACGTTCACTTCTCACTAGCAACAATCTACACATCATATGCATGGCCGAAACATGGTTGAAGCCCTCCATGCCGTCTAAAGCAGTTGAACTCCCGGATTATACTCTTTTTCGTAATGATCGCGTTGGAAAACGCGGTGGTGGCGTAGGAGTATACGTACGCAACGACTTAAAATGTAAAGTACTTTCTATGAGTGAGTCCAACTATGACAGGAGGCCGGAATATCTCTTTGTTGAGATTAAAATAGATTTCACTAAGATTCTTATCGGCATCATCTATAGGCCACCTAAACTGGGTCACCTAGACGATCTGGATTCGGTAATATCGGAATACTCCACGGAATATGAACATATAATAATAGCAGGAGATTTCAATGCAAACTTTAATACAGATGCGCATGACACAGTCTACTTTAAGCGAATGTTCACCGAAAACAATCTCAAAATCCTACCTTTAGGCCCGACTAATACTACGAAAACTTCGTCAACATGGATTGATCTTATGGCTACGGCAAAAAGAGAAAAGGTTATTGCGCACGGACAGCTTCCAGTTCCTGGTATCTCTTCTCACGATTTACTGTACCTTGCCTATTCAGTTAAAGCTAAAAAATTCGAGCAGAAGTTTATAAGTCAACGAAATATCAGGGAAATAAACGACAATGAATTACTTAATGCAGCATTCTCACTTCCATGGGCCCATATTGAATTCACTGATTCAGTTGACGACAAAGTTGAGACTCTAAATTCACTGATGATTTATCTGCTTGACAAATTTGCTCCTGTAAAGATGATCCGAGTTTCGAAGCCACGAGCGCCCTGGTTAAATTCAGAAATAAAACAATCAATGGCAAAACGAGACTCAGCCTTCCGTTTTTTTAAGAAAACAATGACTCTCGATGCATTTCAAAGATACAAAAACTTGAGAAACAAGACGAAACAGCTTATAAGAAATTCGAAAATTAAATTCTTCCACTCAGTCACTAAATCTAACCACTCCTCGGGAAAATTGTGGAACAAACTTAAATCACTTGGTATAGGTAAAAGTAAAGACCTCATTCTCCCTCCTGACTTGTGTCTGAACTCCTTAAATGATAAGTTTTCCCAACCCCCGAACCTTATTCAAACCGAAATCAAAGATAAAACTCTGAAACTGTACGCCTCTAAAGACTCATACATATTAAATAGAGACCAAAAATTCGAATTTACCCCTATTACCCAAATACAAGTTGAATCGTGTTTCAAGAGAATCAAGTCTAAAGCACAAGGCTCTGATGGTATACCGCTAGATTTCTTAAAAAAGCTATTTCCTGTTATTATCCCATACATCACCAATATTTTCAACTCCTCCCTATCTCAGAATCACTTCCCAAGTCAATGGAAGCGAGCGTTAATCAGACCTATTCCAAAAAAGAATAATTCCCAAGGGGAAAAAGAATTCCGTCCAATATCCTTTCTTCCCATCCTGTCCAAAGTTCTCGAAAAACTTGTATATGAGCAGTTAACACATTTCTTAAAGTGCAACAATATTCTTGATAAATGCCAGTCTGGTTTCCGACACGGTCACAGCACGTCTACCGCATTAGCTAAAATCACCGATGACTTGAGACGCTCCATGGATCAAAAAGAAGTTTCAGTACTCGTGTTGCTTGACTTTTCGAAAGCTTTTGATTCCTTAGACAAAGATATCCTTGCAGCAAAAATGAGAGGCATGGGTTTTTCTCCTACAGCAGTCCACTGGATAACATCATACTTATCAGGCCGGTATCAGCGAGTAATTACAAATGATTTATGCTCAATGTGGATCAAAACAGCAAGAGGTGCGCCTCAAGGCTCTATACTAGGACCTCTGCTATTTTCCCTGTACATTAATGATTGCCCTTCAGTGATTAACCATTCCAAATATCATCTTTATGCTGACGATCTCCAAGTATACCTAAATTCAAATGTTAAAAGCCTATGCAATGGAATATGTAATTTAAATAATGACCTAGAAAACATCAACAATTGGAGTAAATCCAATTTTCTAAGCATAAACCCTAGTAAGTCGCAGGCTATTATAATTGGATATCCGAAAATACTCAAGTCAATCGACAGGGATCAATTACCGCAACTACGCATTTCTGATTCTCCTATAAAGTACTGCGACGAAGTTATTAATCTAGGACTGGTCATTGATGAAAGTCTGTCTTGGTCATCTCATGTAACTAAGGTATGTAAAGCAGTGAATAAGTCATTATTTCCTCTAATTCGTTTCAAACACTTTATTCCTCTCTCCTTAAAGAAGCAATTAGTTTCAACCTTAATATTTCCCCATTTTGACTATGCCGATGTTGCCTTTCAAGACATATCTCAGGCCCTGTCAACTAAACTTCAACGCTCCTTCAACGCCTGCATTAGGTTCATATTTAATTTACATATATCAGATCATACTACCAATTATATTAACAATCTCAATTGGTTAAAACCTAGTTCACGACGCCGGCTGCATATCCTTGGTCTTCTCTATCAAATTTTACAAACAAATACACCAGCGTACCTAAGAGACGAGTTTCAAACACTTAGTAGAGTACACGACTCAAATACGAGGGGAAATGATAAACTCGTTATTCCTCACCACCGGACAGTCAGATTCAATAAATCATTCATTGTGACCGCATGTCGCGAGTGGAACAACATTGACTTACCGCTACGTAAATCATCATCACTCGCATCCTTCAAAAGGGCACTATACGAAAAACTTCTCCGAGAACAACAACGAGACACATAAAACACCATGGGAACAGTAGGAAAGATTCAACACTAATCTCCTCCTGCCTCATCTAATATTCTTTTTCTTTCCAGGTACTGGGTGATATTTTCTTGTATTTGTATACATCCATGTTTACATTAGCTCTTTCTCAGTAGGTTTTTCACGCCCCCCTTCTTGTGTGGGCGTTTTCCTGCAGTGGGTTTTTTTCCAATAAGGACGACAGTCAATATCCTTAGGTTTTTCCCACGTTTGCTCACATCTTTTTACACTTTGCTAACTTATAATTTTGATTGTTGAATGTAATTCCAAGAGCAACTTGACAATGTATTTAACTGCAATAATTTTATGTTTGACGAGGGGTTAGATGGAAGATGGGACTTTCTAGTCCCAATCTCGCCCAATAAAGACGTTTTATTATTATTATTATTATATTTGCTGTGAAGAAACTCTGTTCCGAAGTAATCATTATCTATTGTTCTATAATTCTCTATATCTAGGTTCACAGGTCTATTATCGCAGTCATAAAGCTCTTATATATATTCCCTCCACCTATCGCGGATATATTCCAGTTCGATTAATATCTTCCCGATTTTTTCCTCAACCTTTGGTATCGTTTGCTCCCTCTTACTGCCCAATAGAATTTTCACTTTAGCGTATAGTACCCAATTTACCCTCTTCCTGCAGCTTTTCCATTTCCTCGCATTGTCCCTTCAGTCAGTTTTCTTTCACCCGGTTGATCACTTGAAGGAGTTCATTATTGAATTCCTTGTACTTTCTATTGCCTAGGTTGGTGTTGACGATTTTCTACATCCTTCTATTCTCCATTGCCGTGATCATTTGTTCCTCCACTGCCTATTCTCCAAACTAGTTTCCACCGATTTTATTGTTTTCTCCTCCACTCCTTATGCCTGTTATTGTGATCTCCCATCTTCCCTCGGTTGTTTTACCTGCTTTGTTTCACTTACGCTCTTTTTCACTAGCACTTGGTATTCCATCCTTTTCAACCCTTTCAATGCTTCTACGTTCCACCACATTTCCACCACCTCCTAAATTTATATAGCCTGTTGGAAGTAACATCAATGCCAATCAAAACTAAGTTATGATCTGAGTCCGCATCAACCTACTGTTAGCCTCGTGAGTACAAAGTATTATCTATTTTAGAATACACTTTATAAGGACCCCAAATACTAGACGCGTATCCTAGGTGGGGCCTAACTAGTTAAATGCAGCGCTTGAATATCCTAATGGGGAAACGTTATTTAAATCAAACACCTAAGTTCATCACAACTAAGTAATGATCCATGTCCGCGTCCACCCCCGGATAGCTTCGCGAGTACAAAATATTATCCTGTCTCTATTTTAGAATATACATTGTAAGGAACCCAAATACTAGACGCGTATCCAAGGCGGAACGTAACTAGTTATTAAAACAGCGCACGAATATCCTAATGGGCAAACGTTATTATAATAATAATATATAATATTTACAGGTGAATGTACTTACAGCTGCCTTAGAAAAAGACATCTTCACTGTAGCTCAGCTCACTCAAGATTGACAAATGAGTTCGTTAAGTATGCCCAAGTGCAACGGCACACAAATATGGAGTCGGCAACGCAAGTTCACAACCATTCGTGTAAATGACGGCAGAACCCACGGCCCAGGGCAATATATATCATTGTTTGATTTGAAAAATCACAAGAAAGGGCATCTAAGCATGGATAACATTCATTACACAAACAACTTCACGCCTGAAAAAAGTGGAATGTTTACACAACACAGGTGGCATGGTTGAAGATAAGTCGTATTGATTGGAGTGCATGAAAATAGCGGATGTTATGAAGAAGCAATCATAACAGAGGAAGTGCTTGGGATAAATAACCTTTTGAAAGGAGTAAAGATGTTGAAATAAAACCTCCGGCCTCTCGTGGAAAATTCTTTGTATAAAAACTTTCTGGTATATGCAGATAATTTTTCCGTAATTTCTGGAAATCTTATACATGAAGCAATTGTTATTTTTTTGCATGATTCTTTGTTGCCTTTCTTTTAAAATGAATGCATTATCACCATTTTGAATTCTTCAGGATATTTTCTGTTTTCGCAATTTCTTCGAAAATTATTAGCGGGTAAATTTTTTCGAAAGTTATTAGCAGATTCCTTACTATCGTTGCCAGAATCCATGATCAGAGGCAAAATATATCATCGTTTGATTAGGAAAGTCATATTAAAAGGCATATAAGAACCGATTACCTTCACAACACAAACAAGTTCTAGATTAAAACGCGCAAATAAATGTGAAACGGTTAAACAGCCGAAACGTATTAGCTATAAGATGAGTTGCATTGATTGCAGTGCACGAAAAGAGTGGCTATTATGATGAAACAACCATTACTGAGGAAGGTGTTTGGGAAAAAACCTTTAGGAAGAAAGAGCAAAGGTATTGAAATAAACTCCCAGACTTTTCGTGGCAGTTTCTTCGTAAAAGCATCCTGGTATTCGCATATAATGTTTACGTTATTACTGGAAATGTAATAGATGCAGCAAACGTTTGTTTTTTTCACGATTGTTACTTACCTTTCTTTCGAAATTAATGTAATCAGGTCATTTAGCATTCCTCTTGATCTTTTCTGTTTTAAATATTACTTCGAAAATGACTAACAGACAAGTTTATTTGAAAGATATTAGCAGATAAATATTCTCCGAAGGTTATTAAAAGATACTTAGTGATATTTCTTTGGGACCGTTTACAAAAAATGAACTGATATTGAGTCTTTTTCACTGGTTTTATTATTTTCTAAGGTTAAATGTCTTCAGTTATCGCCTGTGCGTCTTCTGGATTCTCTTCAAGTTCTGAAAATCATTTATTATGCCTTGGTTTTGGAAAATTTAGAAGTTGATCAAAATATTTTTTCACAATTTTAATCCTAAAAAAAAAACAAAGTTTTGTTTGTAAATTTATCAACTTGAAAGTTAATGTTAAGAAAACCAAGGTTATGATTAGTGGATGACATCAAGAAGACAAATCGCTGTGAATGTTGAACAGTAGCATACTTTAGCAAGTGGAATGAGATATTTATCAGAAAAGCAGGATCACTAGCTAAAAACGAAACAAGATCGTATTGTGAGCAGAATGGCCTAAGAAAAGAAGGCTTTCTATCCGACGATAAGTCTACTGGCAGCTAGTAACACAAGCCTGGAAGTAAGTCTTAAAAATATAAGCTCTTGAATCAAGCTTGCTGCAAGCTTGACAGTTCAAGCTTTATTCAAAATTTTTAAATACTTCCAAATTTTATGTATCATGCCTGATTCATGATTATTAACTTCGCACAAGACACTTGTTCAGCTTACCTTGATATATGAATTCAATTTTCCTAACATGTCTTCATTGCTTGTTCGTACACTGAAATCTTCCAGCAATATTATAGCCATTAATTTATGAATTTTTATGTTTAATTTTCTTGAACATTAAACTTAATCTTTGAGTTTTTAAAATTTTTATTTTAGTTCTTATTTATTTCTGCGTAGCAATCAATTAAAGTGTACATTTTTTATTTGCAGTTATAGGTTACATGATGTAGTAATCTTATTGTACTAGATTTGATTCTGTTACATTATCTATCATTTATTACGGACGTAATAAGCAGTGTCTATCTGTGGAATTAATCTCATAACTATGATTGCTGGTTTGCCTTTAACAATTCAATAATTATAGGAATTCACTAAATGTTCGTCTAAAAATGCGGTATTTTGCGCTGCTAAAATCTGAACATAATATTTAACATCTTGTGACGTTCTTCACTTTCTCATTATTTTATTACCACTGATATCTCTTGAAAACTTTCACAAAAACAATTTTCTGGCATTAATTACTATATTAAATACAATATTCATTTGAAATCACCTAAGATGAGGCCCATCCTCCCTCGATTTATGACAGCCTTAAAAAATAATTTGAAGTAAACATGCACTTTACGTGCACGTAGACTTCTTTCTCTCGCGGATATAAACGATGAATTGCACAAATCAGTAGCACGCAACGCTCCATATTATATTCATTAAATGGTAAATTCCATGTTTTCTTACAGTTGGTGTTTTATGGTTGCCTTAGTAGCGGCTTTACTTCCGCAGCTCCATCCCTAGAGTAGAGTCCACAAGAGAAAACGCTATCAATCGAGTGATGTTATTGGTTACTGTGCAGTATTGTCCGTTGATTAAGGCGCAATTTGGCAGCATTGGCAGTGAATTTTGCAACACGCCCCTCGTCAATCTACTCACTGGTTAGAAAGCCTAAATTTCGGGCCGTTTGAGGGAGAAAGGATAGTATTTTCGTCGATGAGTTTGATGACTTTTATCACTTTTTCATTTCACTTTCGTTTACCTTAGCAAATTACCTTCGTTAGCTGCGAGCGACCCTCTCTTATCCCATTCTCAACGACCATGCAATTAGATCCATAGTAAAGTTCTAAGAAAATAAATCTTTATCATAGAATAGAATTATCTTGATAGGTCTGCTCGGATAATAATATACGGACTGGAAAACTGCAGAAAGCGTCCTGTTTTCGACACAGTCCAGGAATTCTTTCAAGGCGCCCCACCGAGCCTTAAGGCCGTTTCACAAGAGGTAGTTTATTGCACAATCTGATGCATGCGTGGATGTGCATTGAGCATTGTATCGTTTCAAGTGGTGAATTGCTAGAATGCATGCGCGAAAGCATAAACGACAGATGGGATAATAGTCCCTACTCTGATTCCGTGCCCGCGCTCTCGCAATTTCTATACTTGAAATTGTGCAATATCCTCGTGTAAATCGGTCTGCACGAATCTCCAATCACATGGCTGTAACCGCACCAAAAGGCGTATTTAAATGTTTGGATGCATTATTATCCATGATGGATTATTTTATATCGATTTTATTCTTGTGTGCTTATTGTTCTATTATTTACCATTACTTTAGTACCAAAATATTTCGATAAAAATGCACCACGACATAGCATTGGAAGTCAGTGTGGTATTACTTAATCCTGAGTGTTTTAATATAATTTGTTGATACTGAGGAAACACATGCTAGATTTGATTTAATAAAACATGGGCTCCCTGCATAAAAAGCAGAAGGATCATTAATCCTGTGATCTCCAACGGTTACCAGCAATAACATTTCCAATGTTAAGGTGTTGATTTAAAATCATTAAGTGGCTCGATGATGAGCCAAATCTTCAAAGCTTACACTTGCTGAAAAACGGATAAATCGAACCAAAATAAGTATAATTTTTGGTGACGCTGAGTAGCACATGGAAAAAGCAGTCCAGAATCAATGGGTATCATAATTTATTCATTTTGCTCAAATGCGTGGTGACCTACTCCGTAACCTCGGCATTCTTCCCTGGAAGAGTTAATCATTTCCGCCGATGCATTTCAATCGCGTACTTTACCCCGCCCTGTACCCACCCTTCTTAACTTCACCTTTGTTCACCCACTTTCGGATCCAATCCCCTCGGAGAGGAACTAAATTGCCCATTTGGGCACTTCGCATGGGAGAGGCGAGAGAAGGACATCCGATTTTTTCGCGTTCCTAATCTCGTTTTTATTGCACGTACTTTAATTGGCAATCGCGTGGATTCGATGATTGACAACTTGGTCAGTGGCAGCCGCTCCTTTAAGACAAGGTGATGATGCCGGATGAGGACTTGAATTGGAATTAAGCCTGAGGCCAATGTGCTGTTTGTTTACCTACGAATGTCTGGGTTAGAGTAGAACCCGTGTAAGTGAGATTACGGTACATACAGAAGGTGAAGAGAGTAAATTGAAGGGCGAACTCATAGAAAGGAGGGATCCCAATTAATTTCCGCTAGTTGCGCGGGAAGTAGTCCATTGCTGTATTCTATTCGAAATCGCTGCTATGGCCTCTGCAGTCGCCTGGCTTTTTTATGACCCACACTCCAAGAAATTCTCTTTATCTCCTCCCTTCCTATCTCTACTTCCCTCCCTGCCTATCTTCACCTCTTGAACCCTTATCTCCTCTCTTTTCTGTTTTCTTTCAATCTTTACCCACCCTTCACTTGTCTTAACACAGCTCTTCCCTGTGTCCTCTTCCCTCTAACTCTTTTTCCTCTCTTAACTACTGTCTTATCTCCTATTTCCACTTCCCTTACTTCTCCCTCCTTATCCTAATAGCAGCTACTACGACTTTGTTATTAGGTTTGTCGATAGGTAGCGTTGTTTATTTGCTCCATGCTATCCGCTCACTGTAGATAAAGTTATTTTGCTCTCTAATGCTTATTTCTTAATATGCTATTTACCACTAACATCTCATCTCGTATGATTCCAGTATTACTCTCTCGTATCTCTGTGCTGTACTCTATACTTTCAGGTGTTTGCCAATGCATTAATAGTGGTACTTTCATTATCTTCAGTAGGATAAAGTGTTGTGCATATTGGGTAAACTCACCCACAGTCACACCCTTGAAAGGTGTTACAGGATAGTATGTAGATATCCTCTTCCCCCAACTCCTTTCTTCCTTATTTTTCTAATCTCCTGTTTTCCTTACCTCACAGATATCTCCCTATATTCTCTAGCCTTCCTCACTTCTTATTCTCTCCCTCTCCCCACTCCCTATGTCCATCCTTATAAAATCCCTCCCTTACTCCCATACTCATCCAACTTCTTCAACTCGTATCTTTAACGACTCCTCATTCGATTACTACCCTTTCGTAGCAAGGGCATCACCTCACTGCACCTCTCAATCAGAGCCCTAGGCCCCAAAGGGACGCTTCAATTTCACGTCGTCTCTTTCATCTTTCAGTGGTTCCACCGTCCGGCTCGAACATGAACTTTGATTGCCGATAGTGAAATTACAACGAAAACCATTAATTAATCCATTTATCTTTCACATGGAGAGAATGACCAAGTGACGGAACATGGAAGAAATATTCATACAAAATATCGATTAATACAAGTCGAAATCACGCCATTAATACTATATTAGTGTTATTCATTCGCTCAATTCATTTCATTAATTCGCTTATTTTTTAACCTGCTAATATGCTTGGCAAGTTCCGGTTCAAATTCCGTTCTGAAGATATTTATAATGGCAAATTTCCGCATTTAGAAGCTATAGCTTCGCACCCCTGCGCATCATAGCTGACTGCCCGTGGCGGCACAAGCTGATTTTCAATGGAGGGAAACATTTTATTTTGCCTCCCCTAACTAAGAATTTATTTTATAGTTGTAATATCTTTAGCCGTTTGTTACTTTGAGGGACATTTCTGATATTTCAAAATGATCCTCTTTATTTTTTTTTAGTTCAACTGGTGTTATTTGAACCACAATTCCTTTTATTGGGTTGTCCACAAGATTTTTAATGAAGGAAATTGTTAGAACGTAGTATTAATCGCGCTCTTCGCTAAAGTTAGAGTATTGTTAGTCGCTTTAAAGATGTACTAAAGACGGTAATTTTGCATAAAAATATATGTTGGAAGTCAGCAACAACATTTTCTGATTTTATACTATTTGTCCCCCTTTCGCATTCATCAACAAGACCGTAGACTGGCCACCCTTTTGGCTGTCCCACGCCTTGTGCGTACAGTTAGCGCAACTGTACACCCTCATTTTTTCTTCATGACGCAAAGAGTATTGCCATTCATTGCTGCTTGTGGTATCACTTCCGATAACTGAGCCCTATCCTACAGGGAAATGGTTGGTTGTCATGGTAGAGTTCTAGCTTCCTAATCCGAGGGCCTGGCTTGGATTGCAGGTAGTGGTGGAGGTTTTTCAGCGGATCTTCGATGTCTATTTGTAAAATACCGTGTTATGTGGAGAGCATTTCAAGTGCATTTCTCAGTCCATCGGATTGGAAATTGAACTGTGGACCTTTTGACTTCCATAATTAAGAGCAAGCTAATACCTACGATGTAGCTAAAGTTACCTAAATAAAAAAATAGCCATATTTGATTTTTTAAGTTTTTGTTTTTAAATGAGAGAGTGGAATTTGCTAACTGCACAGGATCCAATGAAAAAGTCATAAATAATTATAGATGTAGGTGCTATTTTAGGCGAGAACCTATCTTTGAAATTTAGAAAAAAATTGTCCCAAACTTGAAATGCCAGATTTTAACGAACACAAATATTTCTTGTTCTTAAAGAGTTCTGTATTCACAAATGAATGTTTTAATGCTATCATGAATAATGGACGATTAATAGAGGTTTAGTAATTTATTTGTCATTGTATATAATTTGTAAAATATTTAATTGAGAAACTAATATGACTGTTTTTCTCATTACGTTGTCATAAAGTGGACAACAACTAAAGACATTTTGACCAAAATGTAGAGCAAAATCACCATTAGTATATTAAAAAATGTTGCCGTCCCCCCCCTCAACTACGGAATAGTTATGCACTTTAAGGAAGGGACACCCTGCGCTAAGTTGAGACGAGGAAATTTCAAATCTTGTTATAGCTAACGTTAACTCGATGACAATCTAACATCACTCTGACTTATACACGAGCAGTCACAGTTAAGTCTATTTAAAACTTTGCATTCAAAGTTTTCCCAATTAACGTCTTATGACCCTTATTGGGAATTATTTCAAAATCAAGTTTCGTCACGCCCACCGGCTGGTCTGCTGTCATCATCATGAAGCATAAGTTTGCAACTGCTTTGTAATCTTACGTCACTCCCGGGGAACCAATATTTCCCACTACTTTATACACATATGCACATATTTTTATTTTGTTTACATTCTTACGTTTTCTTATTTTGACCCCAATAACCTTCGAAAAAGATGTCGGGGTCGAATTGGTCACAACCCGACCACCTGCAATAATCCTTTTAATGGTTCAGACGAAAAGTATTGGTCATGTTCCCTTTGAGTTACGGCTTGCCGTTGGTGAGCGGATGCTGTGAATTTCTGGCGGGCTGGTGAACGTAGCGACGAAGATTTCGGTCAGGGAGACAAAATACCTTGCACGCGTGAATTTATGGTGATATCACGTTGGGGTCACCACTTTTGTGTCGGGAATTGCACACACAAAAAACGCGTGTTTTTCTAACATGGTGGTCCATTTTATTCCGTAAACAACCAACAATCTCCGTTGGTTGTCAAGAGGGCTCTTCTTTTCTATTGTTTTCTATTCGCCCTTACACATTTTTAATACAATGCAAAGAAAGTTTATTAACAAAGCACTTAATATGAAAAATACAAAGATAATTTAAACAAAAGAAAAAGAAACAAAGTGTCAAATTACAAAAAGATGTGTCGTCACACAATCATGGAACAGTTCCATAAAGTTTAGCCTTCTACGATCAGTTGTACATGTTCCGGGTTAACGTCTTAGAGGGCCATCGTGTGCGTGTCACGGGTTCCTCCCTATGGACAAAAAAGGCCATGGTGGAGGTAGGAAGGTTGAAAAAGGGAGATGCGATTGTCTCGAAAGAGCGAACAGCTATTGCCACTTAACCCTCCGTTGGTCGCGTGGCGTCTGCCAGACGCCAAGCCATTTTCTTTTCTTTACCCACATCGTGTTTTCATAGTTAGGAAACTCACCTTCCTTGTATCTTATTATTTTATGCTTCTGAAGTGTTCACCAATATGATTGTATACTTGTTCACATTTTTGGAATAAATACTGATATTTTGTTGCTTTTGGAGTCTGGTAGACGCCACGCGACAACTTGTGTTACAATACGTTATATGCTAATACCTTCGTGATATTCATTGCAATTTTTTTAAATACGTCATAATTGAAACAAACAATTATTTAAATCATTAAATTTTGGACACGCGTCTTATTGCTACGCATTTTTGATTGTTCTTACTATAACACCTGAATGAAAAAACTATTATTGTGAAAAATTACAGTTTCTTACATAATTTGAGTGAATTTTGGTATAAACTATACCGTTCCCCCTCTGTCACACATTTTTATGGTGGCTTGCAGGGCATTACAAATAAGTAGTTGCATAACATTAACCCTAAATATATACATAACAATTTTGTGGTTGCATCGAATAACAACTTTTCAATCTGATTGGAGATGAAATGTCTCGAAAATCTATAATTCCTACTGTAAAGTAAAAATTATTTGCGAGGTTCTTAGCGAAATCCGTATTGTGAAACTTCAGTATTCTTTTTTGTCGAAAAAGCAGTACGAATAAAAAGTAATAGAATCATCGGACTGACTTTATGACGCAAATACTGCACTTATAAAGAAATATGAGGAGAATTGACACCTTGGAAATGTTTGATACCAGGCAGCACTTCAAAAACAACGTGCCCCTTGCAAACGAGAAAGTGCCTCCATCTCATTCCCTCTTATCCTCATCCCACTAAACGAACTATTTCATCAGTGATACCATGAACAATTGAACAGTGCCTCCTTCACCGCACCTCCTCCCTTCCCTCCACACCGATATTTCCAGTAGCTGAACAATCAGTGAGCCATTAGCAGATTCCAAGACGTAGTATTCAATAATCCAAGAGCTATTCCTTCAACTCCTTTCACCAACGTTATTCCTACAAACTAGCAAAAATTCCCTCCAAAACACCTGCAGCCCTAATAGTATCTTGGGCTAGCAAATTACCCTCATCGGCTCTTGTTCACAGAAGTTCTCAGAAACTACATTGTGATAATGTGTTCCCTGCTAATCCCTCCCTTCCTTCTCCTCACACGCTAGACTACCCGCTGAGCTGCCCGGAGACCCATCATCGCCACAAAATGTGTTGGAATAATTTTATTAGTGACAATATATTAGCTCTCGTAGTGGAAAACACAAATAAGCTCATTGCCGCTAAGAAAGCCGACTTTTGTAGGGAAAGGGATTGCACTCCGACGGACATTGGTGAAATAAGAGCTTTCGTAGGACTACTTTATATGGCAGGTGTTCTAAGAAATAGCAAACTCAATACTAGTGACTTGTGGAATAACGATGGCACAGGGGTAGAAATTTTTCGCATGGTAATGTCTCAGAAACGTTTTCATTTCCTCTTGCAGTGTATACGTTTTGATGACAAAGAAACAAGGAATGAAAGGAAGGCTTGAGATAAACTTGCTCCAATTAGGGAAGCTTTTGAATTCTTTGTCCAAAACTGCGATGAATGCTATTCTTTGAATGATTGCGTAACTATCGATGAAATGCTGGCAAATTTTAGAGGAAGGTGCGGTTTTCGCCAGTACATCCCCACTAAACCAGGGAAGTATGGAATAAAGATATTTTTATTGGCAGACTCGAGGAGTTTCTATCCATCAAAATTAGAGATATAAGCTGGAAAGCAGCCAGCCAGCCATTTCAGGTTAGCAACAGTCCTTATGATGTAGTAAAGAGATTGATTCAACCAATTCGAAGCAGTGGACGCAACGTCACTGCAGATAACTGGTTTACTAGTTATGATCTAGTTACAAATATTCTAAAAAGGGACAAGCTTACATATTTGGGCACAATCAGAAAAAATAAAAGGCAGCTACCGCCCTCCTTCACATCCACACAAGGTCGGCAACAATTTACATCCCGTTTTTGTTTTCAGAAAGAGTGCACTTTAGTGTCATACATACCCAAAGCAAGAAAAAATGTCCTACTATTATCTTCAGTGCATCACGATTCTGATATTGATGAAGCAGCAGGTACGGCCAAAAAACCGGAAATTGTTACATTCTATAATGCTACGAAATCTGGAGTGGATGTTGTGGATAAGGTATGCGCGACGTACTCAGTTTCGAGAAACACTAATCGCTGGCCAATGGTATTATTCTACACAATGCTAAATGTAGGAACAATAGATGTCCAGATTATTTATCTAGAGAATAATCCTAATTCCCCGAAACTTCGTAAAAGAAGATATTTTATCAAAAATCTGGCAAAAGAATTAGTGGCGGAACACATGAGAAAGAGGTCTCAAATATCTTTGTTACCGGTAGAGCTGAAGAAAAGAACATTAGAATTCAGTGTAATAATGAATAATGAAACTAATGAGAATGAATTGTGTCAGGGGTACGAGTAAGCGTTTCCGAAAGGAGACTGAGGAAAGTGGAACAAAAGAAAATTCCACAGCTCGAAAGAGGTGTTACGTCTGTGGTCGAAAAAAGAATAAAATGACTAAGTACAAATGTAATAATTGTAACAATTTCATTAGCTTGGAGCATTAAAAAAATATTTGCATTTCCTGTTCAAACAAAACATGTTGATGTAATTTCGATGCAATAAAAACTGTAATAAACGTCAAAATAAGTAGTATTAAATCTTTTATTAATACGAATATTTCCATCATTATTAGGCATAAATTCGCTGTCCATGCATGAAATTAAATATTCAATGAATGATTTATTTGTATTTAAAACAGTTCTTTCTATTTCATGCATTTTCTCTAACCATTTTGAAATGGTGTCTGTGAGACGCCGCGCGACAAATAGTGTTCCAAAATGTGACGCGACTGACGGAGGGTTAAAGGGGCCTCAGAAAAAACTCAGCAGTAAAATATTTCTCATATTGCCATGAAGGTGCATACATTCCGGTGGACTCCCTTCCGTGTGTGGGAACAAGTGAGTTGGATGTGGGGAAGGGTGTAGGTTAGAGCGAGGTAATATACAGGGAGGAATAATTTAATAATAATTTCACCAGTATAGGCGTCTTGAAGGACCACGCGTGTGAATACTAATATGGTACGAAATGAGGGCACACAGTCGTAGCAACTCCTGTGGCAAATGATACCATTCTTGCCGATTAGCGTTCATCTGTTATCCAATTCAGTATAATTTCATCGTAAACGCAAAATGCGGAGATAGGAACCTGGTGTGCTTAGCGTAGCATTTCGCAGCAGTCTCGCCGTGCTACCGTTTGCGGAGTCGGTTTCATAATGGCAGGAAGATGTTTTTTCTTAATCTCATATTTGGTTTGCACAATTAAAAGCACCTTTTGGTTGCGTAAAAAAATACGTACGGTATGGTAATTTTTACCCTTATTTTTTTGTTAGAGGAAACGATTGGAAGTCACTTTTTATTTCATTTTCTCAAACTGATAAGTTATACGCTGTAGTGAATTAGAAACACTCTTTAATTCCCGTTTTATTTCCGACCCAAACTGCTAATCTTATTATGTCCTTTGAATATTTGCTTGTAAAGCCTACTCCAACAATCATGCATATTCCCTTCGATTATGGAAGAAAAAACTTTTTAGGGGTTACAGTAACGTATTTGTGCGTTATTTGTGAATCTCAAACTCTTCGTTCCCTTATAGCGCAGTTTAAAATGTTCCCTGTTTGGAAAATGAATCAGTTAGCAGGGGTAAAGGGATAAAGCAAAATTGCATAAAAAGATGATCCAGAGGGTCGGAAGAAAAATACTCAGGTGACAGTAAACGCAGTGTTGGGGTACAATCGGGAAAACGCTGTTTTTTACTCAACGGCATTTTTAGTGTGTCTTCGCTTCCACACCATTGAGATGCTAATGAAAAAAATGTTTTGCCTCTCTTCTGGTTTTTTTCTATCTATTCTCTTGTTTTGTACCGCAAAGTAGGTCGAGCAATCAGGAAATATATCTTTTTTTCTTTGTAAGGGTGATGCTTGGTGTGATATTGGGATGAATTTGATGCTAGAATGTAATTGGGGACTACTCGAGCTATCAGATGAGTGCCGAAGTAAATGGAATACATTTTGATCGGAGAACAGAGGTTGAGAAGTAAAAGTCAGGAGAGTTCAGAACATATAATTCCTAAATTATGTTTTGGATTGAAAGATTTTCCCTCCAATAGGGCGGTCTCTGTGCTGGTCCAAAAATGGGTCCTAGGGAATTCACCGAGCGAAAATGAAATAAGATTAGACGAAAGAAGAAATTACAGTTGAAATCAAGAGGTGGTGCAAAAGAGATGGTAAATTCAAATCACTCAGGGCTTAAGGACGTTATATCCCTCCGCAGAAAAGGCTCTGCAGAACCTTGCGAGGTCGAAGATAACGAGTTTAGTGTAAGTCGTAGAGCTGATCGGTTTTCACTGATCGTTTGATTAAAGATCAATGAGTGCGGCGAGTAAATAATATTTTCATTATCATTATTCATTAAAGAGTACCAGGCACTGAAAATCGTAAAAATAGCCTGATTTCCGCCTTTTTTCCTTAGACATTGAAATCTTAATTGTAACATGTCTTCAATTCGCCGCAGGGATTCATCCTTCTCTTCTACTATGACATCAAATTCAAGAACCTTAGGTACATACTAACGTTGCAATTTATTATTTCCCGAACCATGTTTTCACTATTTTACGCGTGAAATTTTTTCTCTCCGTGGCGCTGCTCATAGTCCCGCTAACGTCACCCTCCACCTCCTGGCTCCTTATCTCTCTCGAGCCATTCCAAGGCCAACGACCAACTCGATCGTGAGCCACTGCCATGCCACTTCCACTCCCTCGTTCCCCTCCGTCTCTTCAGTCTTCGTTTAGTCGCAGGTGCATTCGTCTCGTCTATGCTGCGAGCGAATTCGACAGGAAGAGCGAAGAACCGCTCGCAATTGTTTTGCAAGAGAATTGGACTGGACTTACTAGTCCATGCAAAAAGTCGAGATACCCGAGTTTGAGATGTTATAACTCATTAATCAATAAACCTATTGCAACACAATAAACTGCATATCAAAAGTAATTTATATGTCCGTTCGACTGGTTTACTTTGAGATTTTTTAGTACTGTTTAAATATTTTTAATGTTAGCTTGTATGAAAAAAGGCACGCTCTTTGCCGGTTCAAAAACGGTAGCACTACTTCTTACGTTAATAACGTAAAATCATACCACTGTATCCACAAGAAATTTGTTGTAGGTAAAAACAAGACTAAGACTAATAATAAGAATATCGAAAAAAAATGTTGTAAAAACATAAATTATATCGGATAAAGTTTGCTACTTTCGGATATGCTATTTTCGTTATTTGAAGGCTTACGAGGTATTTTGAAGTATCGTTGGCAGCGGATGAAAGCCCATATGGCGAGTATATGAACAAAACCATTCGTGTTTTATCCTTCTATTTTATTTCGATTTTTATTTATCTTTCATTTTAACGTTCCAAGATAGCTTCGCCGAGCGCTGATGCCTACCGGGGGAAGAAGGAGAAAGTTACACAGTGTTGCCACGGTACCTCACATGAGTCATGAATTCCCGCGGGGTCCTTCCCCACTTACTCATTTCCTGAAGAGGCAAGAAACCGATAAATAGTAGGCATTAGCAAAAAGACCCTAAAGAGGTGCACAATGTGACCGAGAACCCGTTTTTCTGAGGCCGAGGTCCGTATGGTTTAAGTGCGATTTGCTTCATCCGCTGCGAAGGCAAGAAGAAGAGAGACAGTCGGTTTCCCGTCTACCTAACAATTGAGGATTGGTTGGGAATTAGTTCGGTATCCGTGAAAAGGATTGCATCCAGGGATAAAAAGAGTGATAGAGAAAATAGTGTTGTGAATAACCCCACACCAGAGAAAAAAGTGAAGTTAGGACGACCAAAAATATACATGGACGACTTCACTTTGGGGGTAGTAAGGAGAACAGTCCACGAGTTTTATTTAAAGAGTATGTATCCGACCTTGGAGAGTTTAAAATATAAGTTGGTTAGCTCCATGCCTGATTTCCCACCAATATCCATCAATAAATTGAGATCTATCCTCATTGATCTCGGTTTTCGTTGAGGATTGGTTTTTGAATGGTGGACAGCTGTGCTTTGTTGGCTGTAAGGGAAGTGGAGACTATCACTCTGAAATGAATGCAAAGCACTTCGAAGAGTGGTTTCGGAAAAATTTGTCACTGCTTCCACCAAAATCCGCTGTGGTTATTGACCAGGCTACATACCACACCATGATTGATCCCGAAACGAAGAATCCTTCCATGGCATGGAGAAAAGCAGAAATAATTGCGTGGTTGAAAAAAAGAGACGCGTAAATACCAAAGAAAAAAGCTGATGGGAAATTTTACGGAGTAGCCAATCCATAATACACACCATATATCAAAATGGCCACAACAGCGAATTCGTCCCAAAGGCCCTACACCTCGAGAGGAAGGGGCGGAGATTAGACGCCTTGGAAGATTTGGAAATTCTGAGTCATCTCACAACAAAACAACTCGTCAATGACCATTTGTATCCCTCACGCTCTCCCCTCCTGCATTTTCCCTACCTTACCCATTACCCACCCACTGAGACAACCGCTGCCCTACTCCCTTCTCGAGGGGACGCAGATTAGACCCCTTGGTTGTGCTGGATTTTCTGAGTCACCTCACCTCCAACAACTACACCCCACCCCCACCCCATCTCCCTCCTCCCCTTCTCCTCCTTTAACCTCTTCCTTTCCACCCCCCCCCACTTTTCCCAACGGTTTTGTACTATATATACCACTTATGCTAGACTTTCTGTTCACCTGATGATGTAGCACCGCTACGAAACCATGGTCGTGTTTAATAAATATCTAAGTGGAAGCTGCAGTGTTCAATCCTTTACTCCCAGCACAATATAAAAATATAATAAAAATGATCTGGGGTTAATTGGATCCTAGGGTGTAGCAAATGGTAGTTTTTGAGGCATTGTTTTGTCTTCAATCTAGAAATTTAGTTGTGAAATTTATACAGAAACATTTCAGGTGCAGATGGAGTAGAGTATCAGTATCGTAGTTCTCATACTGGTTTTTAGCAATCTCATTTATGTCTTACACTTACACGTTCGAAATGCAATGGAGATTATAGATTTTGATAATTGCAGAGGGTATTCAATGCACATTGTGCAAACTGAAACCCTTATGGAGCTTGAGCCTGAGTAAGATGGGCAATAAACTGAAGCCCCGGAGTGTACTACGGAATTTACAACGAGAGTCCCGGGAATTTCCAAGGAAACGAGGATCCTCTAAATTCCGAGAAGGAGCGGAAACGGGAATTTCCCAGAAATAGAGGTTTGCGACTCACAGCCCGTCTACGTGAACAGCTGTAAAAAAAGAGGATAAGGCACTTATTTTTTGTTCTAGCTCGAGGCATATAGTGTGCCTGCACACTTCACTAGTAAATGGGCGCAACAATAGAATTTTTTTCGTCTCGATTCAACATCGGGTGTGATGAAGATATTCGTCAGCCATTATTAGCGTTGGAGGAGGAGGCTGAGCAGGAAGTGATGGGAGGCGATTTTTCAGGCAGTGATGTGGATTCCGTTCAGGAGCTATCGGAGACTGATAGTGAGGAAGATGCCGCTGATGCAGACAGAGATAGTGATAGTAACGGAGACCCTATTGAAGAAGAAAGTCAAGCAGCCGCAAAACGACCAAGAGGCAGAAAGACAGCCTACGTGCAAGGAAAAGGCAGTTATTGCCGGCGTAATAAAGAGCCCGAAAGAAGTTTTTACTATGTCCTACCCGATGTTGTCCATCTTAACAGCCGTTTTACGGGAGTGAACTTATATCGCGAGATAATTTTTCCGCACATACAAGATTCCCTCAAAAATTGGCTAAAAAGACTGCTTTCAAATAACTAAAAAAATAGGGTTAATCATTTTCCTGCATCATTTTAAATACTGAGGAGCCTGAAATATAGCTACGGGGACTGATTCAAAGGAAGGTTCGATTCAGCTTTTGACTCAGGGAAAGGGACAGAAAAACTCGACTCCTAAGTTAATCGTGCAGCAACGCTGACCATGTACAACGAGCACAGGAGTAATCTGTGTACTACCTGCAATTGAGTGATATATTAACTTTATGCAATGTTTAAATTTAAATTGACCATTATTATGAATTTAGCAAAACAATTTATACACGCTAACGCTACGCTTACGTTTTCTACGCTAACCGGCGTAAAAAATGTTAATGAACCTTGAAAAAGTAAACAGAAAATTTTAAATTTAAATACCGTTTCTTTCAAATGTTGTAATAACTGCTTGTTTGGCGAAAACAAAGATGTTACATTTTTAAATAAATTTCAAAATGTCAAGCGTAATATATTTAAAGTATTTCTCTGTACATTTAAAACATTAGCATCAATAAATTAAATTTGATTTCAGCAATTAACATCAGTTGTGCAATGCTCATTTCTGATCCTCAGGCTGGTCATATATATAGACTTTTTTATTTCAATTTTGACCACCTTTTGTATACTTCTGCATCACTGTACGATGGACCGAAGGATGCTAAGAAACATACATGGATTTAAACCATGGACCGCAAATGACACATTCAAGTATTCTACCAGCTGATTGGTAGGTTCTTGGACAGTCCCCATTCTGTATCCCTACCTCATAGAAATTGTCTCGCTTTCCCTCCTAAGGATGGCCCGTTATTAGATCCCTCTTCAATTCTTCATATCTTCTACCTCCTCTTATTTCGTCCAGAATTCCTATCCTCCTCCTTCCTCTTACACGCTTCCCCAGTGTTCTCCCCTCTATCACTCTTTTCAACATGCCCTCTCCTCTCAAAACCTCCTCCATCCATGTCTTCTGCCTTCTCCGAACCTCTGCCACAAGCTTTCACTCCTCTCCGACCATATCCAATACCTCCTCGTTCGTTTTTATCGCCATCCAGCTAACCTTCTCCATCCTTCTCTAAACCCACATCTCAAACGCCTCAAGTCTGCGCAAATTGATGGAGTGCGCATTATCTAGAGTGCCTGGCATCCCTTATATGTGTTTAGCATCCCTTGTGAGTGTGGACTCACCTACATTGGAGAGACTGCACGCTCGGTGGAAATGAGAATTAAGGAACACAAGAGGCATATAAGACTATATCAACCCGAAAAATCGGCCCTGGCAGAGTATAGTCTAGATAGTGCGCACTCCATCAATTTTAACGGCACCAAAATCCTTTGCCATTCAAATGGATACTGGGATCGTTTGATGAAAGAGGCTATCGAAATAAGTTTGGAGGAGAAGAAGTTAAATCGAGACTCTGGGCAGTACATCAGCCAAATATGGAGACCGCTACTCAATAAAATTAAACGGTCGCGGTTACCATTCAAATTCAAACCGCCTTGAACGAGCCAGTCAACAATGGGTTTCCAACCGTCGTTGGCCAGCTATAAAAACCCCGGCATAGACCAACTAGGCAATCAGTCTCAGCCCTGATGACGATGAGGGAGTTACTCGTCGAAACGTTGGCCTTAAAAAGCCTTACCCGGTGGCAAACCCGAGAAGATTTTACTAATATTATTCGCCGGGAAAGCCAAAGATCTTTTATCAGAAAGAGAACTGGTCGAGAATAAAGAAAACTCTTGCGGATACACCATTTCTATATTATGTGCGTCTTAACTTTTATCTCTCTCACTACGTTCTAATCCTTCGTTTGCGAGATTTATTTTCCTCCATTCTTCTAAGTATGACATTTGTAAGGAGAAGAACGGTACCAGATGTCGCCAGTGAACCTGTGAGTGTGAGTTTTAAGGGGGAAAGGAGAAGTGGATTCTGGCTATTTTTCTGTCATTACCTGCGGCACGTCCTCCGCCTCCTCTCGGGGAATAAATTGAAATGCGGGAGTGAAGCTGGAGCCGTCTGCTGGAATATGGGCAGGATAGTCATTACGTTTCAAATGAGGACTGACAATCATAGGTGCGATCGATGCGACCTAGACGAGAAACTCGAGCAGTCTCGTGCCTCACTATTCTCATCTGCATTTCTCCCCACTAGGTATTTTTTAGAATTCACGGGGCAGAACTTTGGTTGGGAATCGTGCATTTCAGCAGGAAGTGCTTTTTGCTTCGCGTTAAAGGAATGAATCTTCAATTATTTTGTAATTAGTAGGTATTAAGATTTTAATGCCTTTAAAAGGTACTGATAAATCTTAAGGTATAAACTGTCGTCCATTGTAGTGAATATTTATGCTGGAATGGTTATTAATACATATTATGTATTATATAGTAAATTTCAGGGACATTCATAGTGATATTATCGTGTTGAACACAAAGAATAATATTGGTGAAACATTATCGCTATAATGCGCCCAATTATATCCAAAATAACGACAATATTATCTTCAGTCTTATGTTAGAACTACGTATTCAGTGATAAGCAGCGAAAAATACCAAAAGTGCTTAAAAAATGTCACTTATTTATTTTGAATATATTATACATTTATGGCCTTCTTTTGCAAATTTCACAACAATACTTGTAGCAGTAAATGAAGTTCATATTTTTTCAGAACATTATGTTTGTAACGTTTATACCAGGTTGTGTTTATAAATAAATATTACGGTCAATGCCATGTTATCAGGAGGAATTAAAATACTCGTTTTGAAAAAATGTAAAATCAAACTTTCAGGTGAGGTGAAAATATAAACACTAGAATAAATATATGAGTGGTGCTTTACATTTGTTCTTTATTTTATGGCCACGCCCGTTTTTTAATAGTGGAATATAATTCAATGCAAATTCAGGTGATTGTTGTATTTACAAGTATTCCGCAAATTGACCCCGGTTAACATTTGAGTTACTTAATTTCGCTTAAAAACTGGTAAACATTAATAACATTTTCATCATCTAATTTTAATATCTCCTAAAATTTTCAATTCTCGGATCAAATCCACTCTGGTGACTCATTGGATGGCATCACAGTTCAGGGAATGAAAATCCGCCTAACCTCACGGCTTGAAGCACGCTTCTGAATGAATGCGTAATCCGCATCATTTGAGAGAAAATGAGCATATTTTATGCCAAGAGTAGACACAGTTGAAATTAATTTCCATATGATTCCGCCACAAATGGTCAACGCTGTGTGGCCGATGCATGAGGTCTGCGAATTAGTACGTGGATCCTAATCCACGAGAGAACAAAACTTTCTGAAAAACTAAGTGTTCGGAGGCAATTATCCATAGACACGGTGACTAATTAGCCATGCGGCCAGAACACGAGAGGATATTTATGTACTTATATTCGCTAACAATCCTCTTGTTTCCCACCAAGGGAGATAAATAATACATTATTGATAAATTGATTGATAAATAATACTACTGATTGAAAGTTTTTTCTGGAGCTTTGTTCTTTTTTTTTTTAAATTAAAAAACCACCAATTGGCAAACGTTTCGCCTTTTTATTTACGCTTTATCAGGGATAAAAATACACTATATAAGTCATACATGAAAAAACGAGATTGAATATACATAAATATTGTTTACTGCTATTCAGTATATATATACCTTTAGGTGACATTTAAGGAGGAGAGTAAAAGGTTTATCCCAGTATGTTTCCAATATATAACAACAATATTCCTCTTAGAAACAAAACTTTTAACCTAAACAATTTAAACGGACAAATAATTTTTTATATATATCCAAATATTATATCATTTATCTAAAGAAAAAAATATATAAGTAAATATTTAAAATAATATAAAACAGCTAGATATCAGTTTTTTAGTTAAGATATATTTAACGAATATACAATACATATTCGTACCATAAAGAATTACAGAAAATATTTTCAATCATTTTATGCAGAAGTAATAAATTATATTTATAATAGTGTTTACGGTTATACCTTTTCTTGCTTGAGCTGGTATTTTGGTCTCAAGCCGAGCTTGCTCGAGCAAGAAAATGTAGATCCGTAATGCACTCTATTACAAGTATTATTTCGAGAATCGCTGATTTTAAGGTCACACAGAGTGTGATATTTCACTTACACATTTACTTTGATCGGTGAAATCGTATATGCCAACGTGAGTAATGTGGTACTCACTTTTTTTCTCAATTTTCCACGCCCTCTTCATGCCAATTCTGAGTTAGACTGAGAATCTCACAACAATTTGGAGACCTATAACACCGCCAATTTTAAAAACAGAAGTCGTTCGTAATAATTTGAGTGCTCCTGAGCCTACTCAAAGCCTGAATATACCTAATTTGTTTGTTCGGAACACTATTTTAATAAGCAATAAGCTTGATTAATTGTAGTTTCCGCACTCAGGAAGTTCGGAAATGAGAGATTTAGCCGGAAACAGAACATATTTCACTCCCTCAAAATTATTGAGGTAGCCGTCTTAGGCGGTGAAATAAAACCTTTTACCCATGGGAAAAGATTAATGCGTTGCCATATTACAAACTAGAAAAGATAAGTAAAACGATAGTTCAGTCTCGAATTTATGCCGCTGGGGATTTTCATCGGGTCCTTAACGTCAGTTGTCTCCAATGCATTGAAGAGCCAACTTCGCTGTTTTTCATCATCCCTAATTTTGAAAAAGTTTTTCACCTAACATATTTTTGTATCTCCCTTATTTCATAATAACCATTATATCCCTCCGTCATTTTAACCAATCATATCCATGTCATTTGACTCCGTATTTTCCTCTCCTTTTTGAGTCATTTCCCTCCCTCGGCCTTATTCTCAAAGGAGTTGGCCTTTTCCTTTGTATATCTCTCCTCCCAGGCAACGACTTTCTTGCCCTATCCTCCCCTCGCTTCCTCACCACAATCACCTTGAGCAAGTTCAGAGACTTCCCCGCGTCACTCTAAACCCCCGAAGTTTCTCAATGCCCCTTCTTCTCTTCATTTATTCTCAAATGGTTCATATATCCGAGCCAGACATCACCAATCCCCCTCCCCGATATATAGGTATAATGACGCACGGAGTGTAATATTTTCTATTTGGCTTGGAATTGAACGAATCGCGTTTTCGCGAACTTTCTTGCTCAAGAAGGGTTTTACCTACTAAACGTATGTATCATTTCATTGGAAGTCATTCAGCGTTTTTTTAAAAAAAAAAAAAACATTTGAATTGGGGTCTTATTCAAATTTTTTGTTCAAGCAACAATAAGAAGAATAAAGCAAATATTGTAACGTGAATAATGCCAAAAAATGGTTTTAATTACTGAAATTCTCAGTAATTAAGTAAATAGACGTGTACCTATTAGGTTTTAACTTGCCTATTTTTCCACGTAGTACGCTGAAAATGCCTTCAAAACCGAATGTGTTTTGCAATCCTTCAAACAATATATTGGTGAGTAATTGGTTTATTTTTATAATTAGTTGAGAAATCACTTAAACTACCTACAGTAAAATTTATGACGAGATTTAGGCGTTAAAAGTTGCTGTTTTTTTTACATAAAGTGTCTTTGCAGTGCATAGCCGTAACATTTCCCATTGATAATGGCTGGAATTCTTTGGCTAATGTCTCGAAACATTTATCGGTATGTAGAATGTAAAATAAACGTCCCTATGGTCGTGAGATAATGGCAATAGAAGAACTCCAAAGGCCGTACAACTTTAATGGCTCTGGTAATGAAAGAGGCAGATAAAGACGTGGCAAGCAACCTAAAATTAAAAACATATTCGCAATCACTCGGGTGTGTTTGAAAACAGTGACCCATATGAATCACACGCGCTTATTCAGGGTTTGCAAGGATCTCTCCTAAGCCAGGGACCCACCAATCACACCAAAATAATGTAAAAAAGGAAACAAAAAAAGAAATGCACACTAACAATCATCCAATCAATCGGGTATGTTGGGAAACAGTGACCATTGTGAATCACAGTTGCGCGCACACTCAGAGTTTGCACATCGGTAAGTAGCTGATATTTTGTGATATTTGGAAAGATAAATTTATCTCTTTTATAATGAAGCAAAATTCATTGAATTTTATTTATAGTGATATCTCGATTATCCTACCTAAAGGGTACGGAACCCCCTAATTATTGGTAGCAAGAAAGCAGAGATAACAGGAGTCAGCCACATGTTATTTCTTTCACATGTCACGAGAATGAGAAATAGGCAGATTATCAGGTTGTCGGATTAAAAGAGAAGACTCGGACGATGAGGTGGTGTGTCAACGTATCTTTGCGGCTGTATAACCCATCGAAGTACCCATGCGTTGCAACCGCAATATGTTTTCATATCCTAAAACGGAATGGCCGCAACGTCAACTGCAGGGTAACACAATCTTCCATTGCAGAAAAAATGATTCCTTGGGTAGTTCTTCGAGAGCTGGGGAAGAATACAATCACGATTCTATTGTGAAAGAAGCCCTTCGAATGTCCTAGATAGGATAAGGAGCATGTTTTTTTTTCGTTTCTTTGAGAAGAAGGGATAAGTGAAAGTCATCCGTTTGTATTAAAGGTAATGATTGGGAGGAGCATATTGGGAAGTGGTGTGAGGCTCGGAAGTGTAATTTAAAGACCGCAAACTTCCATACCACGAATATATAAGCTCGATCTCTCTGATACGAATCATTTGCTGAGAAATAATTGCTGAATAAAATGAAGGAGGATATACTCACGACGGAGCCTCGTAGTTACCAACGTAGTTACTAACGGATATTGCCAAGATGGGAGCATTACTCGCATATATTTGAGGCATAAGCCTAAAATAACAGTTTAAAATTCAAAGCCGTTGTTTTTCTGAAGTTTTGTTAAACCATAAAAGTATAAATACATTTCGTTAAAGTTTTTAAATTTAAAGAGCTAAAATTAATTATTTAAAGTTATTTCCAAAAGGAATATAAACCTAGTAGGTATATTATAATTTCATTAGAAATTCTTCATTATCCAGAGCAAAACATTCGATGTGCCATTAACCAATCAAATTCAGTCATCACACCTCAGCCAAACTTATTCTTTATTTAAGACCTAAATATGTACCTATCTTTGTTATAAACTCATGGATACCAAATTTACATTGAATTGCTGATATGGTTATGACCAGTTAAATGATGCCAAACACAAACATCCTCCTCGTCTTGTTGTGACCCTTGAAGCGTCATCGCATCCCTGTGTTATCTCGCAATAAATGGAAGAAATGCAGAGCATTTAACCCCTAAACGTAGAAAAATAGTCTAGGCTTTTCGGCAGAAATACAGTAAATAAGTTTGCCTCCTGGCCCTCAATCCGAAGATTATGCATCTGCAGCTAGAAGATTCCTGAATTATACTGACCTTACAGATGAAGCCCACATCCTTAACCGTGGCTGGAACAAATTGTCTTCATGTAGAGATTAGGGTCAAATATTGGATACTTGTACTTATTAGTAATACCATTTGATAAAAGTGAAAAAAACTGCATGTTACCGATTTGGTTTCCTGGCATATTTAATGCTATTTTATCATAGCCTTATGGCACATGAAATATATTTAGAAATAATTTGATTACACATGAACGGATATTAAAGGCAATATTAAATGTTTTATGTAATTATAATGGTTGCTAACAAATTTGAAGGTATCATTCTGAGTAATAAATACGTATTTAAATATGATTTTCACTTAAATTTCGGTTTCCACGCCGGGAATACAAGCCATTGCAAAGCTTAAATTAAGGCGGATATTTTAAAATACTATTTATATAAATTTATTAAAATTATCATACCAATTTTATTGCATCCTTTAAGCCTAACGTTCATTTTTGGGGTCTCCCTCCTATTTTTCCTGTTCCACTTCTACATTGCAGATATTACCTTGGCAGCAATAAATGCTGCTGAGGTCAGAAGATCTTACTGTGGTCGTTTCAAAAAATTTAAGATTGCTTTACTTTGGTCGTTTGACAAATTTCTGTGATTACAAAGCATTCAGAATGTACCTATCCCATAAACCACTGCTTTTATATACACATCGAAATGCTTCCAAACGTAAAATATTTGTCCGAGCATAGGTCAAATTGATTATTACCCTCGCTGCTTATAATTAATATTAGAATAAATAAGAATTCATCTAGAATAAAATGATTTCCGCAACTGTAAAACTGTCAGTAATTTTTTTCACGACGGGTTTATAAATAAAGTATGCAAATTTTTTGTACTCAACTATCATGCTTAATTTTCTATTATTTATTTTCCTATTAACTCCCATTGATATAAATTATTAATTCAATAGTATTAACATTTTCTACACAATTAAATCTACTGTTTTAATATAAGGTACTAAAATTATTTTCGTAAATTACTGACCTTAAACTTTATTTGTTTCAACAATAATGATGTGCCAACATATCTAATACAGAGTTCGATGATAAATTTACTGTACTTGAGTTTTATATGCCCTCCAACTTAATAGAGTCCGTGAATATGTAAGCAAGCCGTTCATATATACAAATTGCAATAAAAGCGTCATTGATCCTCATTCATTCATTGTATATTTTGATAGTTGGTATACATAGATGGATAACTTTTGTATTGTGCAAATTTCATGAGTATAGGTCAAATAATTTTTTATTTTTAAACTTTTGCCGACGTTTCGGATGTTTATTCATCCATATTCTGGGCTATAAACAATTGATATATGATGATGAATGATTTAAAGTTATGTTTTGGTTACATAATTGTAAATTTACAGACATTAAATATAAAAATACATAGACATAGGCATTCAAGATTTTTACCTTTAAAGTTTGGTGCTGTTTTTATTTATTTACAAATTTAATTCGATTGCTTGGATATATTTCTTTGTTGAAAAGTTGTGTCATTTGTTAAATTATGATAAATTTTTCTTAGACAAGTAATGTCTGTTCTTTTATAGCAACTTTTTTATTTATGGATATATGGTACATAAACTGTGAAACTGTCAGCAATTATAATATAATGTACCATATATCCAGAAATAAAAAAGTTGCAATAAAAGAACAGAAATTACTTGTCTAAGCAAAATTTATCATAATTTTATAAATATCACATAACTTTTCAACAAAGAAATATATCCAAGCAATCAAATTAAATTTGTAAATAAATAAAAACAGCACCAAACTTTAAAGGTAAAAATCTTGAATGTCTATGTCTATGTATTTTTATATTTAATGTCTGTAAATTTACAATTATGTAACCAAAACATAACTGTAAATAATTTATCATCATGCATCATTGTTTATAGCCCAGAAGATGGATGAATAAACGTCCGAAACGTCGGCAAAAGTTTAAAAATAAAAATTTATTTGACCTTTACTCATGAAATTTGCACTATATAAAAAAGAAGTCGAGAATAAATACCATTTGATAACTTTAGTAATGTTACTTTAGAATGTTTCAAAAGTGAAAAAGAAGTGAGGATGTGAAGTTCTATCCTTTGGCAACAGATATGAACGTTTTGCGAGAGTTAAGATATTCTTTGCTCACATCAATAAATCTACTTCGGTTTCGTAGGAGAAATAATTGAAGTCAAACGAGGCACTAAGAACTTTCCAATATCCGGTTCGCTCCAAAATGTATCCGCTGCTCCTGAAGATCATACGTTTGTATCCGGCAGTTGCCATCATCTGTCCCCTATACCTACCTGCCCCGCAATACACTCCACATTTTTCCTTCTATAGAAAGCAGCCGATAGATGTTTTTGCGTGTTCATCTCATTTCCGGTAGTAGTGTAGAAAGACCGGAAACGAAACCCTGGCTTTGGGCGCGCTGTCGCTGACTCCGGCCCCGCAGGATGACCAGCAATAGCTCAAGAGCCTCTCGTTCAACCCAGCGTACAGCCATCCACCGTCGAAGATTGCGTGTTTGACATGCTGCGTGAGTTTTTTCTGCTGTCACTGTCCCATTCCCAACAAAATTCCACCCTCTTAGGGTCAATTCAAACTCCTGGCCGACCGTGACTACCTCCCACTTCTCCTCCTACCTAACCCTGGAGAGGGCAGTGCGGAGGTCAAGGAGGTACACTGTCCACTCGGGCGGTTGAGGTCGAAACCTCGAATAGTTACGCACAGGTGTAGTGGGCAGGAGGAGAACACTTAGCGATATGCACTCCAATTAGCATCGGACTGGTAGAAACTCGATTTTGTCCTTATTCCATGGCCTTGAAGCAGGGAATGGAATGGGCAGCGTAGCCGAATACTCGGCATTTTATTTTTTGGCCAATTCACCTATCATTTCGTACGGATTTTGTACGTCATTTTTTTTACTAGCCCGATTTGAGGACTTTTATTAACCTCTTCCTGATGATCATTTTTATCTTTGTAACGGAACGTATTTGCTCCTAAGTCAAGGTACAGCTCTCGCGAAAGCTTATGGCGTTCGGATGTGCGGCTTTTGTGTTTTCCGCGTCATACGAATTCCATTTTTTTAAATGCACTCATGCATGGCTCAAATGCCATGTCTTCTCTTTCCCCTACGTCCCTTTTCCCTGCCCCTTCCACCAAACCTTACCCCTCCAGGACGTCTTCATTTGTGCATCAGAACTCCATAGGCTTTCGCGAGAGCTGAAGTTGAGCATTTATTAGTAAAAAAATCCAAATTATTACAATTTGGCAATGTTAACTTTCAGTAAAAAGTTCCTCATTAAAAAAAAAGAGTAAGATTTTTAGGCAAAACTAAGTTTGGGTTAATCATAACAGTTGTTTTTTGTATAAGACTCTCTAAATGTATCTGTCTAAGTCCAAATAAACCGTTTTGTTGAGTATGAATGAAACAGTGAACCTAATTTAAAACTTTCTCTGGTGAACTTTTGTTTGGATAAGACATAAATTTTCTCCTTTGCAAAAACAAATTGTTTTTTTCTGTATCAATCCGTATTTTAAGCATTAACATGCTTGTTATATTATCGCTAATATTTTGTGGGATATACTTCACTTCTTCTGATTTTTAAATGAGAATCTCTGCTACTTGGGCTACAACGATACATTTATAACCTTGGAGTAATTCACAATCGAACCACACATCAAGTTAGTTTCACAAATGTTTTGAATAAGCGCATAAGAAAGCTGACAAATTGCAACTTTTTTCGTTTTTAGCCACACAAAGTACCTCTGTATTGTAAATGTAAAAGCGAGAGAAAGAGGTTACATTTTAGCTTTTAAAAATGATGAAAAGCGGATTAATGATCATCCCAGTATTTGGTAAATCGAATACTTGCATGATTACATGATTCTCATTCGAGCGGTCAATCTCCAAGTCATTTTTAATTAGTTTAAATAAGCTACGCAAATGATGAGGTGAACGGTGAGCATTTTATGGGAATTTAATTTTTAAATTAACGCCATGGTATTTATCAGATCTCGAGTGCTAAAAGCCCCGAGAATTAAAGAATATGAGCAGTTAAATAAATTAAGAGAAATATAGGGAAAGGTGGTAAGGAACATAAACATCGTTTGCCTACCGTTTGTTTTGCAGAATTGCTTGATCGTCAAAAACTCATTTTTTATGGAGACAGTTATAGCCCACTTGCATACTATAAATATAGTGCAATCTTCTTCAGATCTCGTATATTTTCCCGTTCTGTTTCCCTACGCTTGCATCTATTGCATCCCTGAGCGATATTTCTCTAAAAAGATTACCCCACGTACTTCAAGATATATCGCCTCTAAAGGAGACCTCTCCTCTCTAAAGGGTGCTTGCGTGTATGGAATGAAGAAATCAATAATTAACGTGCGTGCTGAGGCAAAATAGGGGAGTAAATTCAATTAAAAATCCACATTTTCCAATAAAATATTTTGACCACTCCCTTCGTTGGATTTTCCCCCAACATTCGAAAAATCCCCTGCAATCAGCTGTAGAAAAAAACGAGATTAGCAGGCGTGGTAATGGAATGAATGAAAGAAGGAGCTCAGTGATGGGTTTTTGATAAGACTTGATTTAGGGGGAAGGCGTATCGAGGTAACTAAGGTGGTGTCAATGAGGGTAAGGAAAGGAGGACGGTGGGGTTTTGGAAGGAGAGCAGATCCGCTGAGGATAAAAGAGGGAAGGGTGTCATGGCTGAGAGGGGACGTCGAGAAGTGCTGTAAGATATTTGGATGGGTTTAGAATTCTAATACAGAAGATGAAGATAAGAAATGGGTTTAAGAAAAGCTTTTAAATATCGGCTCACGCGGCCGATATACCGGTTCAGCCTGATAACCAACTCTGATTTTCCGTGGCGGAATGCCTGCCAATCCAAGGGTCGCGGGTCAATCCTTTCAAACACCTGCCAATCCAAGGGTCGCGGGTTTGAAGATTATCTTGGAGAAGTTTTCAATACCCAGGAAATTTTTTTATGAACTCCCATTGTTATGCTATAAAACGCCCGATGTAAAAGCCATATGGCTGTACTGTTTGGGATAAATAAAATAGCATGTCCCGTACATGAAGATTATGCGTTCCTGTTTGTTAAAATACCTATCAAAATTGTTTCACACTTGTTTCTGCTTAGTTTTTCAATGATTTTATGAATTAACACGATAATTATAGCACTGCAATTGTCGTATCATGTTTTGAGCACCACCGAACAGAGATCGCCCATAAACCCAAAAGGCTCACACCAGAAATTAAAATTAGGAAAAAATAGGTACGTGGTGTTCATCGATTTACGCGGCCATTAGAGTACGCGATGATCGCGATTTAGTACGCCGAAACACTTTTTGTTCCTATTAAATAAAGTGGACAGTACTAAATGTGTTGATTTTCATTGCGCTACTTCTCGTGTTCTTACATTTAACCCATTAACGGCCAAGGTTAATATTCGGTAGAAAGTTTGAAATTTATCATCATATTTAGTCGTAATATGTAGTAGAAAAGAAATTTTGAAAAATTTGAGGCCCTAAAAAATGTATTTATACCAAAAAAATAATGGTGCGTTTTCGCACCTTTGGCGGAATGTGGGTACTTTGGTTAACATACCCTGAAAAACCAAAATCTTTTTCTATTTCATTGTTTTATTTATAACCACATAAAAACGCATAAATTAGTATTTAGCATCATTAAATAACCATTCATACAATAATAAAACCCTTTTTTTATGAAAATTATGAAAAAATTTTGGATGTAAGGGCACATTACATTTTACACAAACATATACAGTGTGGCTGTTACATTGCCTGCACCTTCTTCTTGATACGTTTTTCTCTATAATGTGACCTACATTATCTTTTTTAATGTCTGCTGGTAAAGAATTTCGACATGGTCTGCCTTTTTTCGGATTTGGTGGTCCTTCTGCATGTATTTCTTCGTGATTGTCATTAGTAACTCGGTCACCTTTGATTAACGTTAGCGCAACATATGATCTAAAATCAATTTGAGACATTTTGTGCCCAGTAGCCTTCCTATAGATTTTCCATGAATTAGTACACACACTATCCAGTAAATTTGTAAACAATGGCCACCACCACTTTTTCCCTCTGATTTTTATTCTATAATTCGCGTTTGAATTATCGTGAAGATCTACTCCACCCATGTGCTTATTGTAATCCCCAATGACAAGAGGCTGGGGAATTGTTACCTCCTTTCTTTCCATACGGCTAAATCTTTTCGCAATTCCTGAAGGGAAAACTGGCAATGTGTTGCTGGCCACAATTACAACAGAGCTATCATTCCATTTGACTACGGACAATTCAGATTCCTCGTCAAAAGCATAATCAAATGAGCCTCGAGGTTTTTTCCTAAGAGTCTTAGTCTTCTAGCGGGCACTTTCCAGTTCTATTTTCCCGAATGGTTCCAGTTGCAAAGGATCGCCTTTCTTTCAGTGTTTGGAACAAAGAACAGGAAGAAAAGAAGTTGTCAAAAAATAACCGATGCTGTGTTATATCAGGAATTATTTTCAAGAAATCCAAAACAACGCTAGCTCCTAATCCTACCTTCACTCCATCAGGGTTTGATTTAGCCCCTCCATATGGAAAAAATTGGAAGAGGTAACTACCTGAAGAGCAAAGGCACCATAATTTGAATCCAAATCGGACCGGTTTATTTTTTATTAACATTTTCGCTGAATGGCGTCCAAAATACGGAACCATTTGCTCATCAATAGAAAGGTTGTGAGAAAAAATTCCAAACTGCAAAAACTTAGTATTCAACAGAGTAAATATTGGTCTCAGCTTAGCAAATTTGTCGGTTTTGTCGAGAGAAGAGTTGTCAGAAAGGTGGATATTCTCCTTTATAATCCTAAATCTCTTTCTACTCATAGTTTGACGAACTAATTCAATGCATTTATCTTCATTTTTAGACCAGTACATGTCCTGCTGCGGGAGCACATGATACCCGGAGAGAATCAAAATCCCGAGAAATTTTTTCAAGACTACAATACTGATGTTAAAATCATGCCTGTTATTATCAGTAGCGTACTTTTTTGAAAAGTATACCATTTTTTCCAAAGCCTCATCATCAAGAAACAGGTGAAAAATGTCTAATGGAGACATACCTCCAAATTCACGTTGTATTTTATCGTCATATTCTTTCTCATTAGATATTGGATGACACGTAAACTTAGCATCAATATCTTTTTTCCATTTTGGAAATGAGTCCCTTTTATCAGAGGATTGGATACCTTTTTTTAGTTGCACTGACGGCTTTCCTTCTTCTTCTTGCGCACTCAACCGGTGCTCCACTATGCCATCGCCTCGATGCATTTAAAATGTTCCCGCGATATCGTTGCTAATCGGCTCCGCAGTTAAAATGTTGTCATCGATGTCCTCTTCATCGGTCAGGTTGTCAACGTCTCGTGGTATGTAGACAACATCCGTGGCTTCATCCACAGAATCCAGGGTTTCCTCTAAAGTGGCTAGGATTTCTTGGGTGGACATACACCTTCTTTTATGATCCATCTAAAGTAGTCGTAAATAAGTATTAGTCTCTGAAAAATTGATAAAATAAAAAAGATAATTTTTTTCACACTTACGTTGCCTGAAATGTTGATGATCTTGAAGCTGTAGGATCACCCAGTCACACCCGTCACACCTTACGAATGCGTATATACCGATGGGACCAACTTCTTGAAGCCTTCTAGAATTGAAAGGTAAAATCCATCGATGTCTACGTAGTGGTGATCCGCTTCGGAATCACCGTCGCTGTTTGAGAAACTATACATTACACACAGTTAAGAACCGACTGGTCTCGAGGCGAGGACTCGAGCTGTTCATTAGTTCACAGTGTATCTAACGACTGATCGAAGCCACATTGTAGCAGTCGACAGCTGTGAGACCAATAAGATAAGAAACAAACATTTAATGGTATTTGAAACCCCACAGTGCTTAAATCGATTCCACGAATAGTTTCAGGATGGTGTACAATGTAAGCGACCAAGGTTTGCTAGATTTTTCCCTCGACACGGTGCCTCTGTCCTAATCTGCCATACCCCCGAACGCCAAAGGTGCGAAAACGCACCATTAAATACAAGTGTCAAAATTGTATATCTCTAAATATATTATCTTATTTTAAAAAATGTGAGTAATTAAGCATTCAAAGTACATTTATAATACGAGTGTTAGGATTCATTAATATTTTTATTGTACTTGTAAAAAAATATTAAGTTGATAGCCCTCGATGAGTAAGAAATTTAGTAGTTTTGAAAAATTATAACTAAATAACCACAATTAAATTATAAAATAAAATGGTTTAAAAAAATAGTTTATTATGTAATAAATAATTTACCATGGAAAAACTCTTAAAAAACGGGGTGGATTTTTTTTCACGTACTAATTAAAAAATGGTGCGTTTTCGCACCTTTGGCCGTAAATGGGTTAATGCCGTAGAACTCATCTAACTCGTATGATATTATGGATGCTCGTGCGTGATAAAATTGTGCATAAGTTATTGACTATTATTCCATTAAATAGGATTGCTCTCAAAGTGAAACAAAGAGGTAGGCAGTGTTTTAGATAGATATTTTCGTGAGAAAACGACCAACGAACTATGAATGTGGATCTATAAACTTCCTTCATATTAAACGAGTGGTACTCGAAAGGAGACTTGACAATAACGGAGAGTAAACCTCATTATTGCGTTGCCTAGGAAACATTACGTCATCCATACTTCAGGAAAAAAACGTTTAAATAAGTCTAGTATTTTTATAATGGTCGATCTCAATTTCCTCTACGCCGAGGACTTTGATACCCGAGTCCCTGAGAAGTATCTCATCATATGGGACCCTAAAAATAGCCGTGAGAATGTGTAAGAGACATTGGTTCGGCCTTAAATAAGTAGAGGTAGGTGTATGATCGGGATAGTAAGGAGCAGGGGTATCCCTGCGCGTCAATTTGAACGCCCCTTCGTTCTTCCTCGCAGGAATTCGAATTCCCGCTCCGAAATTTATTTGTATTATCCTTTATTTTCAGATTCCCAAGATATATACAATACAAAAAACATATGTACATTCATGAGGCAGGAAGCAGCTCCCCGTTCGTAAGGTTTCCAGATATCTGGGATGAGATCTTGATTCCTTCTATCGCGTTTTGTCGTTATCTTTATCCGTTCCGTTAAGCGCAAGCGTTATGGTTCATTCCTGTGAACGCCCACCATGAATTAAACTTAGTGATTCAAATTATCTTCCAAAATTTGAAGAATGAAGATCACGTATCCATTCACATGAGCGCAATTGGGAAATAACGATAACACAAGTGTACGCGCTATGATGAGCCGTAATAGCGCTCCTGATCCGCTAAATCGTGTGCTTTATTCTCCTAAAAAAGAGGTAATTGTTCATACATGTTTCTCATTCGAATTGATTAAGCATTGGAAAACTTGTCACTCTAGAATCCTACAAGACTTCCTTCTTCTTAACTTCAATTGGTGCAACTTCCTTAAGCACTAAGTTTGTTGTGAATAAAAGAAGAATTACATATCAATTATTATATATCGGATAAAATAAATCCAATACTAGGGGAAAATATAATTTAATTTAAATGTCTAAAATAAATATGTTAGCTGCTTTTTAAAGGAATTTTTAGACCATTACCAGCTTTTGTTAGTCTTAAGGACACCAGGACAAACACCCAAAAACAGGTTTTGCCCCGGAAAAGCCTTTGCATATTGTCACCTTACACGTTCATGACTTAGCTGCCACCTTGTAGCCCTGGATAACAAAGTTTTTTCAGACTAGGATGGGAGGTTCGTGACTTGCGGGAGACAGAAGAACGAGTGAGAAGTCGGTGGAGCATGCGTATCGTCGGACGCACCAGAGGAAATTGATTGATCTTTCGTTATTTGCAGTGTGTTTATTTTCTCTATGGCATTTTTCGGGGTCATAACCGCTCGTAGCCTCCCTCTTAGCAAGTCACATCAAAGCTCTTTCCATTTCGGGATAGAAATCATTTGGCTATTTATGAGTACATATATGTTTTGTGGAAAAAACCATGATGTCACCATTTTAAGTGGCGTCGGAGGAGTATCATAAAAATATGGAAAAGCCTACGACAGTTTGCTATCTTAAATTTTACAGAAATGCGAGAATATTCTAATATTTATATTTGATGTTTGCCATGAAAAGAGCAGAAATTACATTTTCCATTTCCAATTTTGGATATCCTGCCGTCACAAAAAGTGTGCTTTATTCTCTGTCCCAGCAAAAATAAAGTGAAACTTTTACCCCCTCTTTTCAGCATGAAAATTATGATTGACATAAAAGTGGCGGCACGTGTTTCGAAAAGGTTTTCTGACGCACGAACGTGAAATTTGACAATGTGAAAAATAGACTCTCGCTTGATGTTTTCCTCATTGAGTAGACGAGCGTGCACTTGAATTCTGGTTTGGATGATTAATGTTGGCCGAGAGATGCTAATTTAACGTACACTGGTGATGGATGGAATATTAGCCAAAGTTGACATTTTCGTGTGTGTCTGATTCACTTTACATGTTTTTTTGGCACTTGGCATGTTTTTTAAAAAATGTACTTTAACCTATTGTCATTTAATTGGTTCTCTAAATGAGACCTGCGTCACACATACAAAATATTTCTTAAAGCTTTCTATGATGAGGGCGTTTACTCGGAACCGAAATTGCTATTTTATTCAAGAAATCGTTAGATGGAAACAAAAAATGAATTTTAGTGAAAAAATCAATCTTTTATACATTCACTCTTAAATTGAAAATTAAAATACGCAAAAGGTGACGCCCATCGACTGAGCTGCACTGAGACCTTCTACGTCATTCACTTCCCCTCTTTGGCTGTTTTGGGGAGTGGAGTGGGGGTGGAGTTGGGGAGGGGAGTTCTGCCTACATTGCTCCTGGCGCAGCAGATTTTGAATCGGCGAAGGAGCTGTGCAGTCTCAGTTGTGATTGGACGAAGGGATGACGTAAAAAGTCTTAGCGCGCCCATTCCAGCGAAGGGGGAAAGAACATCAGATTTTCGTCGCTTATAACTCGAGAACTAGGTGACGGATCAAAAAATGAAAAAATACGGGATTTCTTGTTTTACAAACTCTATCAGATTTGACAATTAAAAAATGATAAACACCACCATTAAAAGTAGTTATACGTGTTTATCATAGTCTTCATGGTGAACAAAAAATAGTTATATTTCTAATCGCTTGGTATTACGCCTATTATTTCCGTGATTGTGACCGCGATGAACGGAGAGGCAGGCAGTGATCTATATCTTCCCCTCTTCCAAAACTTGTTTCTCTATCCTCAAACACAAGGCTTGTACCAAATTTCTGAGTGTTTTCTAGAAGATAGAAATACGTAGCGCTTATGAGGAAGCTTTTTGTGTAGCAAAGTTGGTTCTTTAAAACATTTCTAATGCAGTGGAAATAAGTTTTAGATGAATTAGACACAGTGGTACGTTAACAAAACCACATATTTAACAAGGTTTTTTCACATTTTCAACTGTCAATTCTCACTTAGCGCATTTCCTCATATGTGACTCCCAAATCCGGGTGAATTTTAAATTCTTCACAGCAAGTTATTCCTCTTTTGTTGTTTTTAAAAAGGTCGCACATCTCCGCTGACTAACGACACCACAGCGGGCAACCTGAGTGTAGACTGGTCTGAGGTTGAGTGTAGCCCAGGAAAATTAGGTTTTAACCCGGAAAAAATTCAGCAATTTTTCGTCAAACTTTGGAATTTAGAAATTTTGTCCCTAATAGATTCCTTTAAATTCTCATTTCAGGTGACTTTTGACCTAAAGCTGTATGCTAAGGCATTGCCAATGGTACTTGCCGCGTCTAGTCAAAGTCCTCTGAAAAAAGCAATAATTAGGTTGGGAGGTTTTCATCTGTTTAAGTCATTCCTGGGTACCATGAGTGTAATTAAAAAAAATTAATTTAATAAACTGTTTTTGTAGACGATCGGGCACTTCTCGCACCATGTAGGCGGGCAGTTTCGGGGTGCTTCTGCAGGTATTGTTGCTCAGAAAAGTTATACTTGTGTCAGGCACCGAAGCAAGCTGTAGTAATGCCGTTTTGCAGCTTATTAGTCCGGCAAATGTCGGTTTAAAGCAATTTTAGTACATTATGTGGTACTTGATGACCTTATAGTGGACCAGGATCAGAATGGGAGCCTCGGAAGGCTGCCGGACGCCTTTCACTAATGTAGAGCACTAATAGCAGGAGTGGAAAAAAAGAACGCCTCTCTAGCTCTTCTAGTTACCGAACAGCACGAATTCCAGTAAAATTCCAGGATTTCCAGGTTTTTCCAGGATATTTTCGTTATCCCACCTGGGAGAGCTTGGAACTTTTGATATGTTCATCTAAGAGGGGTCCTGAATACAGCTAAAAAGATCCGGCTTTGTTATTAATTTTTTCCAGGTTCGGGTCAAATTTTGCTTATTTTTCCTGGGCTAGTGCGCGTGTTATAGATCGTCAGTAAAATGTAGCCCTGAGTGCTGACAATATTCGAAAGGATTCTAGTCCGATGGACACTAGTGTGCTCATCCTTCAATTGGCGTCACAAATTGGACTATTTCCTCGGTACTTGTGTATCTATATATTTTCGTGAGCGATGTGGCCACAGCAGACGTTGGCCTGCATTGAACCGGGGAACGTGTGTCCAGGAACCTTCTCATTAAACTACTCTGTTGGAGAGAAAGTTTTTCTCTACTATAATACTTTAACACGCGCCCGGCATCGACGGTGGCCTCCCGCAGGCCTTCCTCCTCGAGGCTTACGACATCGCGCCGCCGCCTCAACGTCACCCGACCAGGCTTTCCAGATTGGGCGATTTATTGCATATATGGCGACTTGAAGTCGTAAAATGCGACCAAATTTCAACTATCTGCGCCAGTCGCATTTTGGGAGATATCACGATCAGATCATATGACTTTTGGGGGATAGCAAATGCCCCTGACAAGGCGCCAGCGGTAACGCCTCAGATATGCAAGGCGGCAGGAAGAATATGAACTGCCTGGAGAAGTTTTAGGCCTTTCCCCTTTACTATCAAATGTTTCAGCAAAAGGTAATAGAAAATGCCAAATTGAATTTATTTTTTTATTAATACATGCGTAATGACATTTTCTTATATAGTCCTCATTTTATATTTGGTCATACTATTAAATCTTTTTAAATTAATATTGCAGTGATATGGAAGTGTATTTTATAAACCATTGGAGTGAATTGCTGTTTTTGTTATTCCTGATAATATGATCATCGCTTAATGAAAAAAACAGTTTCATTACTACATGGTTGCACTGATATTATTTTTCGTAACAATATAAAGTAGCACTTATTTTATTGGGCTGGCATGACACCAATTAAGTAAAATAGGTGTTATTTTTTGGTTCATTATGCATTTTTTTATTACCTGATAAGTTGCAAACTTAGTTACGATAATATTGTTTTTGCATTGAGATAAAATGAATCTGTCATATTTTTACTGAGCTGGTGTAAGATCATCCTTGCTTATTTCCTGATAAAATGCGACAGTATATTTTTTCGTAAAATTGTAATGTTTACACATTTGGAATTGTCCCCTTTTTTACTGAACTCATATTTACTGCCCAATGTCATGTGTCACGTCAGGCCATCGTATAATTTTCATTTTATCAATAGTAAATGAAAATTAGATAGTTTTAAATAGAAATGCGTGTACATTCTTTACTGTGGCATTGGTACAATATCTGATTCAGAATGAATTAGGAGTCATTAGATTTGACGACGAGTGTAATGGGGAAGGAAAATATCTGAATCAGGGGTAAAAAGCGATGAACGAATAGGAAGTATGGACCGTATCAAGAAAGTTACGTTAGGAGTAGATAATTAATTTTATAGGAGGGAATCCGATTTGGACGGAAGAAGGGGACCTTGAAGGCGTTGCATGGAAAATGGATGTTCGCTGTATTAGAGTGTAAAGTGTCAGACCAACGTAAAGAGGAAGGAAAGAAATAACCTAGTTGAACTTGTGGTACGTAACGATAATTGCTAGAGGGCTACACTGAATGGCGGTACACGCGTAGTCAATACTATATAATATAAGGGAAAAGTTTATATCCCTCCGCAATGTCCTTTAAATTTTCAGAGGGCTACTTTAACACAAGAGTCGGAAAAATCTTATCCAAGTCTTTTGTGTATGTTTTTTCAGAGGGTTTCAAATATTTAGTGCATATGGGGCTTGAAATGCATAATGCCAGATCAACCAAGAATCGGTTCTAAAATATTATTTCCTCCGTTCTGCTTCGAGAAATCGAGAGGAACGTATTTGTGTTCCACCATGTTTATTATTACATTCAATTCATATGATGTAGTCGACGTCACACCTGAACACCAATACAAGGGGGTAAATCAGAACCAACACTAAGAGTGATATGAGTAAACATATGTGTTTTTCAGTGAATAGAATACCACCGGCAACGTCAGTATTTTATTACTGGCCCTCGATCATCTAAGGTGGCTCAAATCAACTCCATCATACTGTCGTATCATTCCTCCCGCACTTCCTACTTCCTTGAGGGCGTCTAAAAAAACCCTCGAACGTCGAATTCTCCTCTTTCGGCTGACGCAAAAAGCAGCCATTGGATTCAAATCCCTCTTGGGTAAAAGGTGAGAAGAGGGCGCTATTCAAATGACAACGAAGTGACGTAAAATTTCCTCACTGAGATTTATCTCCGAGTTAAATAAACTTCCTCCTCCTCAACTCAAGTTTACTTTCTACTCCTCAAGTGAAGTATCTAGGAGTTACGATAACTTCGGACCTATCGTGGGGAGCACATATAAGAAATATTTGTGGCAGAGCTCTGAAGAAGCTAGGATTCGTCAAGCGTATTGTGGGAAGGTTTTCGGATGAAAAAGTAAAAGAGAGGTGCTATTTCGCACTCGTCCGGCCACACCTTGAATATGCAGCGAGCATATGGGATCCGGTGCAGAAAGACTTAATCCGGGAACTTAATAAAATACAAAGGAAAGCTGCGCGATTCGTCAAAAACTGCTACGGGCGTACAGACAACGTTACACAGATGTTAAACGAATTAGTCTGGGAGCCGCTAGAGACTCGGAGGCTGCGCGCTAGGCTTAGATTGCTTGAACAATTGAGAATAGATATCTTTCAGAGCGACACGGAGAACATCATATTAGAACCCCACTATATTTCCAGGTCCAACAGAAACGATAAATTAAGAGAGATATTTTGCCGAACGGATAGGTATGGGAATTCGTTTTTCCCCCGAACAATAAGGGACTTCAATAAATGCTAGACGTAATTTCATTAGAGCGTTTCCTTTTTATATGTAAACGGCTGGTGTCCTAACACCCCCCGCCACACGCCTATTGAGGCGGCTTGCGGGGTAGTATGTAGATGTAGATGAACTCAGTCAACAGTCATTGAACACTGGAGAGAGAGGAAGGTATTATGAGGGTATTGCAGAAGGAAGGGAGGGATATGAGAGGAAGACTTCTACTCAACACTTGTTCCTTCTCTTCTATGAATTTCGAATTTTTTATAAGAAGCTATGAAAAGGATTCTTCGTTCGATTTACTATAATTTTTCTCCACGTTTTGATATTTGTTTATTTTCTACTTAAATTTCTTCTAGATGAATATCCTCTACTCATTTTTTCATTTGTGTTTATTGTTTTCAAAATTGTATGAATTTGTTTGCATTAGAGAACATAATAATACTTTAAAAAAATATTTTAGACCGTAAGCTTGAACAGCGATCAATTCGCTCTTTGACTACTCTTCCTCTCACAACCAATGACGAGCCATCACGTTGTTGTAAGCTACCAATTGTAGGAAAATTGACGCACATCATCATGAAAGTCACGCCTGTGAATAATTTTAACTTGACGTGTTATAATCCCGTGACCATAGGCAACATTTAACTTAATACTAAAGATAAATTTGAACTTCTTGACAGGGGTAAAATCTATGCTTTAAATTGTATCTCGTGCAATTCTAGGCAAGTTGACAACACTGTACGCAAATTCCTTATTAATTAATGAACATAATAAGTGGTTAGTAACTAATGATCTTTCATCCATGTTTGATAGCCATTTACCGGTGTGTGATCATACAAGTAAATTGTACTTCATCAGAAAAGTAAAAATATTTGAGTTAGCTATATTGATATCCAACGCTATGGACATTAATATAGGTACATATTCATGGCTATGAACCATATAGTCATTCTCATAATTTTCAGGTTAATTCAAGAGATTCGTATTTATACAAGCTGTTTTTTTATTTTGATATGGTTTAGATAATATTAGTAAATCACCGCCGTGGGCCAATTGGTGTAGTGATAATTACCGAAATAGACCAAGCAATTGTCACATGATTGTATCGTCATCAATCTTCATCAATAAATTGCTAAATCATGAATGAATCGTCATTAATGCAAGACAATATGACGAAAGTTTAAAATGGTGTAACTATAAACTTATTATGTACATAAAAATTCAGCCTGTGTATGTTAGTGACCGTAACACTCGAAAAGTAGTCGGTCGATTGACTTTAAACTTAGGTGAGTTGTTGCACGCGTGCTCAAAAAGGTTTATAAGTAATACAAATTGCAAATTTTTGGGTTTTTTTTACCCCAGTATTGTTAACATTTACTCCCATACGAAAAACATTGAATTCGGTGCAGGTGTTTCTAAATTAACTTTTTGAATACTTGCACTCAAGCTATTGGATGAAATTATTTTTCTCATAGAACGCATTAAAGAATGCAGTCTATAATTATTTCATTCAGTTTTCTTATACATTTCATTATTGTCCAAGTATTGCGTTTTTATCTCTAAATTCATATTTTTTTCCTTTTCAACAATAGAAATTTCCATGGCAACCAGGCTTGAGTATCCATTTAATATTGATATAATGAATGGTCATTCATGCCTGCAGCATTTAAAGGCCAGGTTTTTTTACAGTTGTAGTCAAACGACTAGAGTTCTCCGTTCGACTTGCCTTCTCAAACAAGGTCCATTGCTTAAAGCGTGTGGATTAAATCTGGAAAATGCTTTTCACATGGTTTGCATGGCTTGGATTTTGTAGGAGAAATATACATTGTAGCGCTAATCATCTTTAAGGATCTTTGTCCTGCAAGATGTGGCAAATTGTTGGCACAATTTGGAGTGACGGCACCAAATCGGTCCATCAATGCGGCATACGACGGAGATCTGCTCAGAGAGCAATCATACAAAAGAAATGACTTACATCTATTCGTCCAAGAAAATACACCGAAATTCCTTCCAGAACATCCCGTGGCCAACCAATCCGGTGGACTGTACTTTTTGGACGCTCAACGTGGAACTGGAATAACGTTCTTAATTTCCTTGATCCTGGCTAAAATTCGTTCAAACGGCCATATTGCGGTAGCTGTTGCTTATTCAGGCATTGCTGCCACGTTAATTGAAGGAGGGAGAACAGTGCATTCAGTCACTTAACATGCAATTTACAGAAAACCCAACATGTAACATTTCAAAAACATTAGGAATGAGAAAGGCTCTTCAGGCGTGCAAAATCATGTATGCAATGAGTGGCGTAGCTTACAGTTATACCTCGCTCAACACCAACTGATGAATTGCATGCCTGCTTGAAATATTCAACGTTTTGATGCATAGTAACAAAATGAATTTAACAACAAACATTAGAGTTAACCTTTAAACCGATCCCACAGCTGACATATTTTCAAGACAATTACTCGATATTGGTATCAGCACCGTGTCTACAAAACAGAAACAGGAAAATTCACCTTTCCATCATTCTGCAACACCGTGAATTCAAAAGAAGAATTATCAGAGATTGATTTCCAAAACATTGAAAAAAATTATCGAAATCACGCATAGTTGAGCGGAAGAGCCATTCTAGTGACTAAAACTGTTAACGTATACGATATGAACAATATCATTCTAAACAGAATCGAAGGTGAAACAGTGACATACAAATTCACTGACTTCATGATAAACCAAAGGGAAGTAGTGAATTTTCCAACGATATTTCTTAATTCTCTCGATGTTCCCGGATTATCGTCACACATCCTGAATTTGAAAATTGGAGGGCCAATTATATTACTCCGAAACATCAATCAGCCTAAGTTACGCAATGGGACACGATTGGTAGTTAAAACAATTGATGAACAATCTAATTGAAGCAACAATTCTGATTGGACTTCATAAAGGTGAAGACGTACTACTTCTACGAATACCACTCATTCCGACCGACATGGCGCTCGAGTTCAAACGACTTCAATTTCAAAAACGCCTTGCGTTCTCTATGCCTATCAATAAAGCGCAATGGCAATCTTTGCATGTGTGCGGTTTGATTTAGAAAACGATTGCTTCTCTCCTGAGCAATTGTGCGTCGCATGCTCCAGAGTCGATAAACCTGCTGATCTTTATGTTTATGCAGAAAACGAACAAACAAAAATGTAGTCAATCCACTATCTTTACAATAAAAAATGATTTTCTGTGAAAAAAAAAATTTTCTTCCTGTGAAAAAAAAATTGTTGGATTGAATGATGTGTATTCTCGGTGAATCTATGATCGCTAGAATACCTTAAATTACTTTCCCATTCATTTCATATCAGACTGAGCCACAGCGAAGCGTGGGTGGGTTTAGCTAGTCTTATGCATAAAAATTCAGCCTGCTTATGTTAGTGACCGCAAAACTCAAGTAGTCGGTCGATTGACTTGAAACTTTGGTGATTTGTTGCCCGCGGGCCCATAAGGTTTATAATTTATAAACATTGCAAATTTTGGGGTTGTTTTTACCCTAATATTGTTAAAATGTACTCCCATAGGAAAAGCATTGAAGTCGGTGCAGGCGATTATTTATTTACTTTTTAAAAATTACTTGCACTCAAGATATTGGATAAAATATTTTATCACAGAACGCATACAAGAAAGCAGTATTTAATTATTTCACCAAATTTTCTTATATGCTTCGTTTTTGTCCAAGTGTTGCGTTTTTATCTCTAAATTCATCAATTTTTCTTCCATTTCAACAATAGATATTTCCTTGCCAACCAGGCGTGAATATCATTTTAGTAGCAATTTCATGAATGGCTATTCACGCGTGCAGCATTAAAAGGTCAAGTGACTAATTTGATAGTTGTAGTCAAAAGACTACAGTTCCTCGTTCTTCTTGCCTCCTCATTGGCCATCAGCAAGGCACAAGGTCAATCGCTTCAAGTGTGTGGATTAAATCTTGAAAATTCATGCTTTTCACATAGTCAATTATATGTGTGTTGCATGCTCACGAGTGGGACAGCTGACATATTAATTTGTTTTTGCAGAGGGAGGTAAGACCAAAAATATTATACATCCCAAAGTTCTCGAATACATTTTTTCAACTTTAATTTAATTCACAAAAATCTCTCATTTATTTTGTACACATGTAAATGTTCTGCTTTGTATATGTGTGCATACTGAGAAAGAAAAAGGCATTGCAGCGCATATCGGGCATATCTAGTGTAACAATAATTGTATTGTGTAATATAACTAAATATTGTGCATATAAGAGTTCCATAAATATTAATGGAGACGATATATTTGATATGAAGTCTATTTTTAAGCTTTTAGGATTCCTTGATGGTTTTTAGAAATTCCTGATGGGTAGACATTGGGTGAAACGTTCAAGCAACCACTCGGCCATGGAATTTGACAGATATCTCTGGTTTCATATTAGGCGAAATATGTATACGTGCGATTACCGCAGGACGTGAAGGTGATGTTAGTCAATTATTTATTCATTTCTGTTGGCATTCCGGATTTAGAGTGGTATGCATGAGGTTATTATATAATTTTTGGTCACTATCAGCTCTCATTACTCCGAATATCAGTTTAAAGCAGCCCAGCAAGTCGTTATAATTAACCGTTTAATTCCAGCATAAGTTTTCACTATGGTTTGCCGGAATCCCAGGATCCCGTCCGGTTTGTCAATTTCATTTATGATGTACCTGGTAGTTTCAGGCGTTACTTGGTGGAACTTAATCATTGTATAAATGAAAAACTTTAATTTTGTGGTTCCACAATGATAATTTTATTTGCACGACCCGGGTTTTTACGTACTAAAACGTCATCTTCAGGACGTCATCTGAAGCCAGAGTAATATAACTTCATTTGATGATGACGTTATAGTACGTCGAAACCCGGGTCGTTTAAATTAAATTATTATTGTGGAACCACAAAGTTTAAGTTTTTCATTTATCCATTTAAGATTATCAGATAGAGACAAATCCCAGGATTCAGGGATGAATATTTTATCTATATCTAACAGATGGCGCTATACATTTATTTGTATTGTAGATGAAATAAAGTATAGAATCAATCTGAATTCAGGAAATAATACATTTTATAAATGTATTATAATTTTACAATTGCAGAAAAGCCTATTTTGTAAATAGTTGAATGATATCAAACAAACAATTGCTACTTATTCCATTTAGTTATTAATTAAATACCCCTACATTTTTAAATTATTTTTTTATTCAAATAACGAAATATTTAAAATTTAATTGTCAATTATACTCTCACTTCTAATCAACTTGTCACAAACATTTACTCGGGTTGATATTGCTCGGCTAATTGGTTCTCCTATTGTATCATTAACATTATTATTTTCTTCTAATTTCCATTTACAAAGATGACTTCGGAGTAAATATTGTTAAAGTTTGTTGGGTCATTCCATGTCAAGTGGTCTAGGGCAGGCGATGGAATGTATAGTGGGAGATCGTGGTAGCCTCTTTCACACGGTCGAAGAAGTACCATTCAGCAGCGTTGGATGGCGTTAGCAGTTATTAACGTTCAGAGTCCTCTGGATTTCCGATAATACACTACATAGTTGAGTTACACTACATACCCTATGAGGTAGTAGTGTTGAGAACGGCCATCCAGAGGACTCTGTTAACGTTATTAAGTAGTTATCAATTAAAAATACTGAATATCTATAATTAGTTTGCACATGTTTTTCATTTATTTGTACATAGTTTAAAGTATTTTATGATAATATTTTATTCCCCAATGTCATGCTTGTTATGTTAAGAGTTAGTTTATATACAAGACCTACCACATTATTTGATTATTTTAAAATTTCATATGTAATAACTTCACTGTCTCCTGGGATTTCTTCTTTGATATACTAAGTTTTTACCCTAGCTCCCCATGCTAGTTGATTAACTCTAAACATAACGTCTTGTTAATTTGCCTTCAATCTGTCAATTATGTCAACAAATTATTAGAGTACTAGTGGTGCCATTCGACGTTGCTGAACGGTAGATATTTATTAAAACGTGGAGAACAGACTATGTACAACGATTTTGACACGTTCATTCCTCCACCTGGTCTAGGGCTCGACCGCTCGACCATCTCGGATTTTAATGAACTTTTGAGTGATAGCTCATACCTGTAATGAAAATGTGTTAATTTTTAGGTCCGTTAGTGAAATAATTTTGGAGATACAGCCGTTTGTGTGACCCCATGTCACGACCACCTGCCACATGAATGTGAAATTTTCGCAACTTTGAGACGCAATATCTCTGTAGCCTTTTTGCCTGAACAAATGACACGTACCTATAAGTGTACAACTCTTAGCATTTTCTCAAAGCGTACTGAGTAGATAAAATGCAGCAATGTTGGCCTCAGAAATTAGTTCTCCAAAAAACTTTCAAATTTAGCGTGCTCTGTCTCTTTCGAGAATTGTTCAATGGATATCAAATACCATTTACAATATTTCCATGTTAGTGAGTTTTTGATAGCGTAGTTTTAAACACATATCTTTTTTCGCTAGTTTATAAATGACGTCTAAAGTTCACGACTTTTGTAAAAAGGTCAAAAATAGGGTGTTTTCAACCCGTTTCTGCAAAAACTACCTTCTGCTAATTCCGTTAAACCTATCTCATCAGATAGAGCACATTTTTAAGCCTCTAGTAAAGTGAATTTAATTTGCCAACACGGACACACCATTGCGTGGCACCGAGGTCCGTGGGTGAAATACCATGAGCCTTCATCAGCACCACGCAACGACGAACTCCTGTAACTACACGCGTGGGGTGAGATGATAGCTATCCTACGAGCGCTAGTTTTTGCAATGTCGCCGAAACAATGTAATTTAGAAGTGATTCACTTAAAGAGTGTTTCATTTTATGTTGCCACCCAGAAAGCATTCACTTCACTTTCTGACTTCCTTCTGCTTTTTTAATGCTTTTCGGCCTTACAGTGTTTATCGAGTTCATCTTTCCTTTTGTAATCCAACCGGTAATCTTAGTATTTACACAGTAACACTTTGCCGGATAGTACTAGTCCTCCTGATTTAAATTCGTTTGCTCGGTCCGATAAATTAATCTGTTGTTTCGGCATTGCCTCTCGTTTAGTTCGCTCTGACTTGAACTAACTAACTACCACATTCTGCGGAAGCCAGAGTAAAGAGACACTTGTGCAATAATAAATTAGACACTAATTTAATTTCGCGATTTATTGCAAAAACATTCAAGCCAAATACGCGTAGGCAAAGTTATCATGAGTTATCAACAATATGACAATAAATACGCTAATAATTAAATTATATAATGCACATTTGTTTTAATCATACCGAAAACAAATTTCGCTCTTTGAAACCTATGAATGTAACGAAAACCACCAAAATCCGTGTTGCTTATTAAAACTACCGAAAATAGCGTTATTTCGTTGAAACGACCAAAATTATCGTTATTTGTAGTTTTTATCGCGTATTGCGAAAAGCAAACACCTCTTACTATAGGTATATTTGTGGAATCGTAACAAAAGTATGGATAATGTACTCATATTGAGTATCGAAATAAAATTTATCGATGCCACATAGGAATGGACATAAGCATAGACCTTGATATCAATTAGAGCTAGCATTATAGCAAAAGTTGGTGAATTTTTACCAGCTAATTATGCTCTTGATATCTACCATAAATAGTTTAGGTTTTGTACAAATGTGATCTTGTAACAGGCGAATATATAAGAATGAGTGTATGTAAAAATAGAAATGGAATCGACAGAAGTAGATGACGAAGCCTTTGCCTCGAGTAATGAAGAAGGCGGAGCTGATTCATTTGAAGGTGTAGAGACGGATAAACAGTCTAGAAAATATATTGATTGGTTTATTTTTGTAAATTTGATCTCTTCAGAAAATCACCCAAAACACGATTCCTTCAGAAATATGTAATTGAACAATGTGGTAAGAAAGTACACGGGTTATCGATACAAAGGCTTGTTGGAACAGATTAGTGGAAATTGTTAGGCGTTTTATGTTACTTAAAACGTGAACTATGAAAACCTCAATGAAAATGATCATTATAACATTCAGTGAGAATGAAAGTGAACTTTCTTCTTCCATTTCTGCAACACTTCCGCCTGTAAAAATTACTGTGTAAGCTCTTTGTCGAAGAGAGGCGATTATTTAAAAGTGTGAGGCAACCTAGGAATTCATGGTGAAGAGACTGGATGAGGTGAATACAGAATTGGTGAATAATATGAGATATGCCTTGAGGAATTAATTAAGGAATAGATGAAACGAATTTTCAGCGGTATTTAGGTATCTGCACTTTGGTTTACTGAGTCGTGTTTATGATTTTAGGAGTTATATATTTGTATTTTATACTTACTGTATCAGCACTAGAAAACTTAAAAGTACGCCACATACTTTTCTTACTACATTTTCTTCTCGTGCCAGTAAAAGATATGAACCAATGGATATTGAGTGAAAGAAAACTTCTCCGGCATCAGCAAGCAAATCTGTTGTATTTAATTAGCAACTGAGCTAACAGCAGCATTTGGGTCTGAATGTTCCGAGCGTGGTTTAGTAATTTCAGTTGAGTTTGAAAAAGAACTCCATTCAATGGTTACCGAATGATTACTTCCTCCAACAATAAATGCTTTCTGTTGTAATTTCAATGACATAGAATTATCAATAGCGCGAGAGTTGGAGGATTTTAATTAGTGTGGACAGAGAGGAGAAAATATGCAACTTCTTTGCGAGAAGTTACTATCTATTCCTCCCACTATTGTAGAACTATAAAAGGCTTTTTCATCAGAGGGATTGACTCGCAATGAGCATAGATCGAGAATGATTGATGCAATGTTAGAGATTGCTTTTTAAGGGCTTATTTCAAAGTTTTTTGAAATTTTTCATTAAAGGAAACCTTAAAAAGAGGTATTTGTTATTTCTGTAATAAAGAAACCATCTAGTGTAAGATGCTACTATGTTTTCAAATCATTTATTTCATGATGTTGAAGGATTTTCGGGCTTCCCACCGAGTTAAACTCCCGGTAACCTTCCGAATAACTTTTAGCATCAGTATACGTCGGGAAAGCCTTAGATATTTCTTCATTTATTTCATTTTCCTTTAACTTTTCCATTGATCGTGTTTTATTTTCGTTTCACCGAAAACAGATTTTCATTTGTTTCATGGCCATGGTATATGCGTAATTCAAATCTACAACTATATACGATATGTTTTGGCATACATAATTTTGTGCACAATAAATTAATTTTTACTTTTTTTCCAATTTAGATCACTTCTCGTCAATCCCTGGATACCGAGATTGAAGGAATCACCATTCCGTAATTCTGGGATTGAGTAATCCCTCAGGGATTGCAATTCTTAGTCGACAGTGTGACATACTTGTCATTTTAGTTAGTTGACCTTCTACATTACTATATAATGCGTGTCTGTCAACTAATCATTTAACTTCCGATTTAATTACAAACTAAAATCTGACTGAAATGTAGGTTTAAGTTTATTCCTGGCGCACACGAGTCATACACTAGAGAAATGGTTAGCTTATACCTACTCGTGTTTTAGTAGTAAGGACTGCATCGCATTTATATATAATTACGTGAAAGTGGGTCCACTGATTGAATTCATGCATCTTTTTCCTTGGCTTAACGAGTCCACCAGAACTTTGATCCGTGCCGTGCCTGACGTATAGGCATGGCGAAGCTGATGTTGAATCTTGCGAGGTGATATGTTTAAGAATATAGCACATAATGCATATAATAGTATTCAGGGATTTCTCACGAGGATTTCACGAGCTCGGCGTGAGCTGCATATCTAATAGGAAATGCGCCTCAATGTAGACTCAAGTAGGTTCATTCGTAAGTCCAATTCTCACCTTGTATGATTGGTGGAAACGCTGTAATTGTTCACGCATGTATTCGTGAACACGTGCAATAGGTGTAATTTCATATTCCCTCGGCTTATACGTGGTTTCACATCCGGGGAAGACCAATAAGTGATAACGTCGGATCATGAAAGAGGCAATTATGAAGCTCTGGTTACGTTGGAAGCGTTCGCATCCTACTTAGAAGCTTCTCAGTTGTCCTAATAGACTAGAGTGGTTCCATAACTTCCTTCTGTTGAATATGGAAATTGATTTTGTATTCTCCACCGTGAGAGACATCAGTAATATTCCGATGTTTAATATTATCATTTTGTAAATCATAACATGCATCATGAATTAATAGTACTTTAGTTTTTACCTCCAAGTCACCTACTAAGTCACCTTCAAGTACTTAATCTTCCACGAGTTTTGGTTTTGGTGCCACCCAAAAGTAACAAGGCCATCTGTTGGCGCAAAAACCTTCCAGCCAAAAACTTTGATGACATCACTTTTTGCATTAATTTGCATTTGCAATTCCTTGTCACGGCACTCATCTCTGCCCTGAGTTGAGTGCCGGGTTTACGTGATTTTAACGCTTCCTGTTGATGAACACCAGAATGGCCGAAATTCATGCAACGAAGTCAAAATTCCTTTGCTTTCATTGGAAATTTCAATTAAACTTTCATATAGGTAAATTTAAAACTCAAATTGAAAAATGCCAACTTTAAATGTTAATTTCAACAGGCTTTGGTTCATAATTAGTCATTCAATCCTAAGATTTGTAAACTAAATTCCTTCATTCTACTCTCTCCTCCTGTCAACTTCCATTTCCTTTACGTTCTTGTGGCTCCTGTTTCATTTCTCTATAAGGGAGAGTCTCTCAGTATTCCTCGTTGACTTTTCCTTCTATTTGGCTGCTTGCGAATTAATTGTCTCTCTAAGTCCATCAGAACCTTTTCCTGTTGGTAGTGATCCATACGGTTTTCTCCACCTAACATAACTTTCATCGCATTTACTACTCTTCATAAACCAGATAATTTTTTTGAACTCAATGTAAAACTACAAAATGACTCTTTAATTTGATGGCATGAAAGGCGGAGGTATGAATCCCGATCACTGTCCTCTCTATTTCTGTTACACTGAAAGCTGTTCTACAACGATGTGGAAGAAGGCGCCATATCCCCCCCGTTTAAAGTCATGAATCATGATGAGTTGGGCCTATCTTCGTTTTAACCCTCTTATTTATTTTCGAGGAGCCAAAGGATGAGAAGTTTTTAACTCAATGTACTCCCTCATTAAAATTAAAAGAGTACTCTTCTGTCACGGAAGAATATGAGTCTCTTTGTCCAAATAAAATGTGCGTAAGTAAGACATTTAGAGTAAATAAATCTTCCCCGTCAACAGCTAACCAAAATATATTAGTTGAAGCATTAGGAGAGTCATAGGATTTGAATCACATCTGTTAACCGTATTAGAATAATTGATGTGCCACTGAGATGAGAGAATTTGAAAATGCAAAGAGTCTTGGTTAACCCCTGTGTTTCGAGCATTATCGTATATTTCTCCCTCCCTTACGATGTCATATTCACCCAATCTCGATTCTGTCACACACATGTCCTCCTCAGCCCTCTTACCACCTCCTCATTATCTCTTACCACCCCTGGCTTCCCTCTCTCCATATTACTCTTTGCTTTTTCTCCACCATTTCAGCATCCTCGTCTCCCGTCCTCCCCTCTTGTCGCTGAGACTTCTTCCAAAGCCACGTCCTCTTGCCCACCGCCGCCAAGCAGAGCGAGTGCCCGCGCGCGCGAAAGACGAAGATACCCACACAACACCATACGATTTGGGCCAGGAGTTTTTCCACCGGGAAGGAAAACAAATGTGCCTTGCGATACGTGGTTTTTTTATTTTTCTCTCGGAAGAAGATGCATGCGATAGGGAAGTCTAGTGGTTGCCGCTCCGCGCGACTTGAGCGAGATGTAAACTGGTCCCGGAGAGATGGGGAAGAATAATATAAGCGTTGGTGAGAAGGAAAGGGAAGATTGAAGAGGAAGGGAGAGAGATTCGTTTAAAAAGTAGGCAAAAGTCTGCAGAAAGGAAGTGATACAGATTGTGTGTTGGCTAAAATGTTGGATTCCCAAGCCGGGGTCCAGGTTTTATAACAATGAACCCTGGTTCTGCGAAGTTCTTTTACTGCGAAGTAGGAACGTATCCGAATGATAATTTTCAACTTCTGACTGCGTAGTTCAATATTACTCAAAATGCTCAAAATAATTATTGAATCGATATACCAGTTGACGTTGGTAAATAATAATTTTACCTCTATTTCAGATATTCATGGACGAATTAAAACATTTCGATACTCAGGAACCATGACCATAAAACTCATCTAAGAGTGTGGTCTTAAAATGAGGAGGATCAGGAGGATATTTGGGAAAAAGATCAAAGTTAAAAAAAAACGTGTGGCCTTCTGAAGATTTTCGGCTTAACTTTATGGAACTGGTACACATCACCAAATTAATTTATTCTTTGTATATTCCAAAAATATTTTATATTCGACCATGGTTTCGGCAACCCTTGCCATTATTAAGGTAATAATAATAGCAGTGATTGTCGAAAATACATTAGGAAATAGAGTTCGGAAGGTTTAAAGTACAAACTATTGGATGTAATTTTTTTATGTGTACGGAAATGAAAGGTTTGCAGTCAGGGAATTCAATTTGTTGACAAAGAGAGATGGGAGACGTAGAAGCAGTGGAAGGGGTAGGAGAGTAAAAGTGTGCTAGTGGAGGTGAAAAGCGTGGAGAAGGATTTTAAAGTACGAGAATAAGTGTGGAGAATACGTCTATTCTCGAGGTGGAGGAGACAAAGAAAGGGAAGTGTTTTGGGTAAGGAATTAAAGTGGTGGGCAGTTAACGAGGACGGAGAAAGGAAAGAAAAGGAATTCCATAGAACCGAAAGAAGATACAGATTAAGAGATGAACAGTCAAATTGATAGTTGCGCAAATTCTCTCTTCCCGCTCATCATTAGAGACTGCAACAAAAATATAGCAAGACCATGAGACATTCCGTTAACATACCTTTTGTCCATTTTCTCTTCTGATTCTTTTTCTGTATCCCCCCATTGTATATGGCTTGTGCCGTAAGACCCATGATACACGTTTCTGCAGGACTCGCAATATGATACGTAGACATAGAAAAGTATATAAGCCGACGCCGAATTCTTCTGCACTCTTCCTCCATACCCAAAGTAACCCTTCCTTACTTGTTCTGCCCACTTGCTTTGAAGGTAGAGAATGACCCTATTGCTTGTTGCCTCTCAAATAAAGAGCCAACCGAAGAGTGGAAACCAACTAGACGGTACCAGGCATGGGGTGGGAAACAAGTGAATCTATTTCCTTCCTTTGTCGAGAGTGTTTACCTACTTGCCATGGGTGATCGAAAATAATGTTTTCTCGGATATTTTTTGTGAATTTTACGCTCTACACAAATCAACAATTGAAGTACATGAATGCAATAATGTCAATAGCGTTGGTCGTATTTTTTTAGGACGAACGTGGCTAAACTCATGTCTTACAACAGTTTCATGAAAGTTTTTAATGACTTTGTGAAATAGGCAATATAATTTCGTAAAATATCATTTAATCCCTCCCCCTTTAAAAATTCGTATCTGCGCCACGTAATTAAAACCCACTTATCAACCGCTCCCTTCTGGAAATATATTTTAACATTTCTTAAATTACAGTACATATCTCTTCCAAGGTATATAACCAGGAGTTATCTTCACAAGGCATTTCGAAGCATTCGGAATTTATTTTAAAGCAATCAGCAGTCCGAGTGGTGGTGCTGTCTCTCTGGGTGAATCTCCGTGACTGCGGAGTGGGATTAATAGATTGTATCCCGTTGGAAACGACGGATTTATAGCCAAGTCCGTACACCACTGTAATTTTGTTGCTGAGCTTTTAATTTCCAATTAGATTTTAGAAGCACGCACGGGCGTTAAAAAAAGAAGATTTATTGTTTATCCTCAACGCAAGGCCACAAATTAGTCACTCTCACATGTTTCTTGCTGAAATTTTACCTTTCTAGTCTGTTCAAATTGTAATGGCAAGGAATTGGGGAAAAACCAAGGATGATTGCAAATCTGGGGCCGAAAAAGGAAACTGATGGTTGAAGGGTGAACTTAATGTATCCGAACGTTTTAAGTTCTGTGTGGTAAACAATTTATTCGATCAATTCCCAGTCACAATTTTTCTAAATTTTCAACCTCGTGTTTCCTTAATATTGACGTTCTCCGGAGGCCTTCACAGGACTCAATTTTTACTTCCAGTGTACCACGACCATTTCACACATTTTTCTTTAATTTTTTCACATCTTTTCTACTCCAATTTATTTTTCCAAATAAGGAGTGTGAATAAGCATTTATATATTTTATGCTTTATTGGTGGCTCTTAGATAAAATCTGTATGCGTGGATAAGTTTCATAACACTTTATAGATGTCTAAGAACTTAGACCCGATGTATTCACTGAAGGTGATGACCTACAACCGCCAAAGGAAAATTTATGGCTAGAGTTCTTATAAGAAAAAATAGATTGGGTACCATTTCGAAAGTGGTGTAGGGACCAGATTCTGACCTAAATTGGAACAAGCTAAATGGTCTAATCCTAGACAGTAATTGACTTTGATAAATATCTCATTTTTCGCCGTTAGTATCCACTGTAGTTTATGAAGGGCGAAGGGATGCTAAAGGCCGCTATAGAGGGGTGGATGTTGTATAAGGGGGGATACGTACGAAAAGGAATAGGCTTATTGATGTTTTGAAGAGAAGTAGAACATATGCTGAGATGAAGAGAGAAATTGTGTAAAGAGAGAAAGGTGCGTACCTGTAAAAACATGCAGGATTTCTCTTCCATTTAAACCTACCTTTCCTGGCAGATTTCCCTAAAGATAATTCTATTCACGAGAGTTTATTATGTACGCATAGGTCGATTTACTTCTTATGATATGAGGTACATAAATCAAAGTCTCACACCACGGAATGAAATAACTATCACAGTGCATAATGCGTTATTTTCTCCGCAAAGATGGAAGGCTAGGAAAGAAAGTAATTGGCTCTCGATGTGTATATTTTTTATATTGTTAAAAATATAAATATTGAATATAAATGTTTTAGTTAAACAAAAAAAATTATTACATAAAATTTTTAATTGTCGTGTTTTTCGCGCATTGGCTCAGCGTTGGAACAAATATCAATTAAGTCATTATTTCTTGGCCTTTGTTGCCATAAAAATCAAATTACCATTATATTGGGTTAAAATTTCAAGCACGTAACATTCCGCACGTGCTAAAGATGTATGTTCTTCATAAGTTGTATACTGTGATAGCAAAATAAATTTTAATATTTTTTTATTTTTTGAAGTTTAATTTAGAAAGGGACTAGTAATGATATTGCTTTTACTGATCTGCCAATATCTACGAATGGACTGAGAGATAACAATTTTGAAGTGGTTATTTTAATGAATCAGGTTTTCGAAGGTCGATGCCGCGTAGCAGTGGTTGAAATGAATCCATTTGTGAACGCTGTGGTAACCTTTTTGGCCACTTAAGGAATTAAAATCAGAGAAGGTTTTAAGATGTCTTGTACAGCGGCACTTAGGTAAATTAGATATTTTCTGGAGACTGTTGCAAACTGTATGAGACCAGGTTAGGGGCGCAGAAACACAATCTAGAGCCACTGAAGACACAATCACTTTCTAGCATCTCCTAATTTTTACTTAGTATCTCACAGCCCTCAGATAACTTCGAAATTTGTTATACGAATCGTACAAAACATTTATGTCGCAGTGGATTGCCTAAAGTTTGTTTAGTGAACAGGATATCCGTCTTTCATTTTGTAAGTAGAGTGTTGATTTTTAGGCTGTTAAAAATACTAACCAGCACTAACTACGATTAAGTTATTGAGCTTCACCTCACACTAAATGAGCTCATAAGAGCTATGAAATCGGATCAGTTTCGATAATTGAGAAATAAGTTCGAAGGTTTCAGCATTAACACTGTGGATAATAATTTTTAAATTAGAGATAGGAAAAACGTACCTTTCCATTGACTTTAATTGTACAAGTTACTGTGTAAAACTAGTTTCGACGCAAAGGCGTCATCTTAAAGGAACTTTGCGCCTGAAGATGATGCGTCTGCGTCAAAACTAGTTATGCATAGTAACTTCTTTAATGAAAAATCATTGGAAAATTCGTTTTTTTTCTATCTCATTCGATTGAGATATGTTTAAATTTGACAGAGGCAGGCTATACTTCGTAGAAGTTCATTGTGTTGATATAAATGATTAATGAAAATACCAAGTACTTTTGTACACATTTTTATTTTTGCGACGCTTTTAACCAATTTACGGCATCAGGTACAGAAAGTTTGCTTTAAACGTTAATTGTTGTTGTCGTTACGGGAGAGGAGGGGAAAAATACAAATATTCGGGCAGAATTGAGAAAGACGCGTAGATAAAGGACTGGTGAGGTGGGAAAGGTTAATTTTATCGAAAAGGAGTGGGATGGGATGCGGAAATAATAATTCATTACAAAGCTCATTGGAATGTCTGATAATTTCTATTTGTTCAAGTGCGTCCATTTTTAGGCCTTTGGGAAGATCATATAAAAGTTCTGGTATACAATCTCTCGCATGATTGCTTTCACGTAGGTGTTTTGTGAAAAGTGAGATGGAATCCATATTTCTGTAACTTTTGGCATGTTCTTTGATACGCGTGATATAATTTCTACCAGTCTGGCCGATGTATGCCTTGTTGCAGCTATTGTATTTAATTTTGTGAATACCAGAGTTTAGGATGCTATCCTGCCTGTTCTACCTAAGGGTTTTGTGAATGTAAAAGGCTACTTTAATAGAGCTTGGTAGGCAGTTTGAAATTCTATAGGAAAAATCACCTAGGAACCTGCATCGATCACATCATACCAAGCGATTGGGTCCACCATTTTTCCCACAAACATGCTGATTTTAATTCTATGGTTCATCGCCTCCTGCACATCCCACTTACGCTCACAAATTTCAAATCTGAACTATTGACTGTCATGTTCATAGCCGCTAATAATGGTTTCAACCCAAAACAAATTTCTTCGGAAAAAACAAAAATTCTACCTTTAAAACAAATTCCCTCCGCACAAACAGAAAGACCAACAAATTTCAAGTGGTGCTCTTTCCCATTCATAGGTAATATTTATTATAGAATTTATATATAATTAATATATAATATTTATATAGGTAACTACCAACTATAGCGGAAAGAAGAACGTGGTGATGCTATTAAAAAATAGTACCCAAACATGTACTAATAGCTTGTTTTTGTTGGCAAATATTTTCAATGACATGAACGTATACGTAGTCAAGGCGCTGTATGAATGAATGACTCATTGTGAAGGTTTTGTCAATTTCCTCTTTTGTCCTCATTCTGTTAATTTTTCTCTTCTTTATCTTTCTGCGTGAAAGTCGACGCCATTTCGCTATTCTTTATTTGTCAGAAGTATTTCAGCTCCCCTTTGAGGAAGCATGAATATTTTGTTATGCTACCATGTTCCAAGGAGACTTTTACTTCTGTTATTTAAGAAATAAATGCCACTCTTACCTTAATAATGTTCTCCTCCACTCTGCATTCAAGATCAATCTTATTTCTTGCCAATTATTTTTTTCCTCACAAATAAATTATTTCCTAAATTCACCTCCACCTCTCAGTTTTTTCAAAAAAATGTTTATTGCACGGAATACTAGGCTGCCACTAACCCAATATTAAGGAAACGTTTTTAAGCAGAGAGGAGGAATAACGTTTGACTCGCCCGTTATATCTCATAAACCCTTTCTTTTTGTCACTTATTTCTAATTTAAATTAACTCTTGAAAAAAGAAAACAAAGCTTAAAAATATGAAGGAAGAGCATCCTTAGATTTGACAACACCATTAAAAATTGAATAAGAACACAATTTTTTAAATTTAACGATCGCGTCGGTGACAGTACAATTAATATTTGTACATTTCGATCATTCAGAATGCAGATATAACGAACTCAACTAGTTCTTATCAACAAAGATTCTTTCAAGTGTATTTCGACCGATTCGTACTCATTATTTTACCCTTCGTGACTTGTTATCTTGGAACAGCTGCAGAGCTACGAATCTCAACCCCTCATTAGGGAAATCCATAAGTGTCACAGGTGTATTTCTTCACCTATGCTACGCGAGAAGTGTTTTCTTTGAATTAATTTTCCAAAGTTGTCAACGAAGCACGTTCTCGCGCAATAGAGAAATAATGAGGAGGAGTTTATAAACTCTCACTCATATGAACTTCCTCGTTGACGATGTTTTTTAAAGGCCTGTACTTCCTTTCCCATTTTCTGTCAACCTTCGCCGAAAACGTGGGAGGGCTATCCACTTGCCGGCGGAGAGGTTTATTTGCAAAATAAACTGTGGCCCTGAGGATGTAACCGTAAAGAAACAAAAGCAAGAAATTTTCTTCGCGTTTTTTTATATCAAAAATTATTTTTCAAGAAAAATTCTTTCAAATTTAAGATGGCTGTTTACTGTGAAATTTGGTGAATTAATTTTCTAGAGAATATCAATGACAGTGATGTAAGAAAGGGTCGTTGATTAATTGGTTCGCAAGCTGTGGACTCTATTATTTTATTGTGATTTTTTATGTTTTATTTTTACTAAGAAATGAATTATTATTTTTGAACATGTTGACGACTGCGTAGATGGTTTTTGTTCATTATGTATTAACTGTCTTGGTTAACACCAGAAGGACCGGACGCGCCATTTTGGCACATTCGATTTCTAATTTTTCTGCCATTTCCAAAGTATTGGCACTGCATCGCTCATATTTCTTGACTTTAAATCATTTTATGTGTTCTTTATATTTTTATATTTTGACAAATCTGGGGTCAATACTTTTTAAATTATTAGTAGATCTACCTAAAAGCTCCAAATGCGCCAATTTGGCTCAAGCTTGTTTTTCCTACATTTACCATTGATTTTATCCGTATTTCTCACATTAATTTAGTAATGAAACCAAATTCTACTTCATTATCATGCATCACTGTGAGTTTCTGTATTTTTCGTATTTGATTTATTTACAAAGTATGAAAACAAAAAAAATATTTTTTGATAACGGAAAAAATTCCAGGCGTCTAGTAAGTGCATGGTTATTATTCATGAACAATTCAGTCCTTAATCAAAACGTATTGCACTAAGATTGAGGTACTAAGACATCTTGATAAAAAATAATTAAAAACAAGCATTCTTGAGTTCAAAGCATTCATCGGAATCCTCTCTGCACGGGGTGTTAGTGGTGCAAAATTTATCAAAGTGAAAGAACTCAGGTCTGAATTTTGGGGACTCTCTTTCTTTAAAAACACAATGTTCAGAAACGGCTTTATGGAACCAATGCGCCTTATACGTATTGGTGATAAATATGCGTTCTTTACGCCTTCGTTCAGACAAGTTTTCCCTTTCTTCATTTTTGTGGAATATGTTATTAGAAAATTGTATTGCTTGCTACAAACCTGGTGCAAATATAGCCATTGATGAGCAGCTACTTCCTAGTAAAGCTTGGTGCCCATTCACACAACATATGGCTTCCAAACAACACAGGTTTATCCAACAGTATTGGCTAGCAGTGGATATCGATGCGAAGTATATAGTTCATGGATTCCCTTATCTCGGTAAGGATGATAGCTGCCCTAAAAAGGAACGAATATATGATTATGTAGTAATGCATCTTATTGAGTCGTACCTGTGGAAAGGAAGAAACGTCACCACAGACAACTATTTCATGAGTTTTAGCGTTGCCAAAAAAAACTAAGACCATGGGTGCGAATATAGTTGGCACAGTTTATAAGGCGCGATGGTAGATATCTGCTATCATAAAAATGTGAAGGAAGACCAATAATCCTCTAAGCTTTTCAAGCATGAAAATTTGACTCTGACAGTTTACCAAGGAAAAAAGAATAAAAATGTGGTACTGCTTAGGCAGGGTGTCCGGCGACCTGGAAAACCTTGAAAACCGGGAAAACTCAGGGAAATATTTTGTTCTGGAAAACTCAGGGAAAACTCAGGGAATTTTTGTATTTTTCCGAAAAACCCTGGAAAATGCATGGCAGCCGATTTCTATTAAGGTAGAGAGAGAGGTTTAACCTTCGCCTTTGCTTGCATTGTACTCGGCTCAGCGTAGCCTTCCGCTCCCTGTTCATTTAATACTCTTTTCTTAGTTCGTCACCACACCCCACTCTCCCTATGCGCAGTCTAAGGGGCCGATTGCAAAACAAGGCAAATTCCACACGGAATAATTCCCATGTAAAATGGCCACTACGAATGGAATCGGAATTGATGCCGAAATCTGTCACCGGAAACAGAATTTCACGCGGAAATCAAGATTCTGTTCGAAGAGCCGTACGAATGGAATTCTTGGTGTGGCCAAATTTACGAGAAATCTAAACGTCTGAGCACGCGCAGTGGCATTTCCCGCATTATACGAAAACCATTCGGCCGGCAACCTAAATGGATAATTGGGTATTTTTATATATGTAATTGATAATCCTTTCCAAATAATCTCCACCCTCCTCGTTTTAATGTTTGCAGAATAGTTTTTGAAGGAGCGGAAATACATTTTGCGGTCACTGCGTATGGAAATCACGGCCCTCGGGTTCGTAGTCGACAGGGCCACTGTACAGGGTCAATCCAACCTAATTAAAATTCGTGAATTGTCCAACAAATACAATTTTGTTTTACATAATTGAATGCTTTTGGGCGTTAGATCCGTACCTATTACAAAGCAATTAATTCACAATTTCCGAAATGTTCATGTAAGGTACAGCGAAGCCTTTTGGGAGAAGAGGAAAGGTACCAAGGCCTCGAGATAAAAAGAATAAGAAAGAGGTACATACTGCAAAAGGTTTAAGAGCTGCAAACCAAAATAACGTAATTTCTTGAAATCCGAGAAATTTGTTGCTGAAATTGAATCGGAAATGCACTCATTGAAAAATGTCACACCAGTTTCTTTTATTTACATGTTCTTCATCAAACTAGTCTGAATCTACTTTATTGTGCTCAAATTGCACCTGACTCAGAATTTTGTTGTTATTTAACCGTTTTTGTTTATTTGTTGGTTGAAATAAAACCCGTAATACTGCACATTCCTTGTATACTCTTACGTTTTTAACTCAAAGTAGGGACCGAAATTTTTCGTTTTTTCATGTTGGCAAAACTATGCCAATTTTTTTAGAAATTCATTAAAAATATGTTATAAGCAAAGTGCAGCAAGACCCTGGAAAATGCAAAACATTTGCCTGGAAAACCTGGAAAACTCAGGGAAAAAAGAAATTGAGATTCACCGGACACCCTGTTAGCTCATTAAATAATAGTGTTTGTATTGAAAATGTAGAGAAGAAAGTCCCAGAAACAATAAGGTACAACAACAACACTAAGTTTGGGGTTGATATTATTTATCAAATTTCCTGGCAGAATTCAGTAAAGGGAGATCGTGGTGATGGCCTCTACATTCATTTTATAATGTCCTGGACTTGGTTGGAATAAATTCCTGGATAACGTACAGGAAGGTTACAGGAAGTAGAATTTCAAGGAGGAAATAACTGCAACAATTAGCAGAACTTACGTCTGAATACGATGTGCCATCCCACGGTACTTCAGAACTGAGGCAACTAGGTGCGAAAAGATTGTGTCTACTCCATGGGTGGAAACACCAGTCATTTAGCATAAGAAATTATTGTATAAACAGTCACATTGGAGGCATAAGTAATATCTGTAAGAATCTAGTGTGCGGCAAATGCAAATCAATAACTGAGATCAGATGTGTGAACTGTTATAATAAATTTGGTGCAAAGACATAATCAACTGTTTAAAACAATGTAACGATATTTTCAGCTTAAAAAAAGTTACTAACATGTAGCTTACCTGCTCTGTAAGCACGTTCATCTTTATACTCACTAAACATTCCTTTGTAATCTGAAGGTTAATAGCAAATAAGTGATAATGACAACTTTTATCTTCTTTATAAGCGCCTTGCATCCTCTGTTTCAGAAACAATGAGTTTTCGATAATATTCTTCACACTTGAATATATTGTAGATCCGTTGCATGTATTATGCTTATAATATGTAAAATAAACATATTTCATCATAATATATTTAATTGAAAAGCATGAATCACAAAAAGTTGCAACAAAGTTGATTTTCAACACATTGAGCCAAATGGGCGCATTTGGTCCTTCTAGGTAGTCCAGAATTCCGGTCCTTCTAGTGTTAAACATTACATGCGCACAAAAATTTCTTGCGTTTGTTCTTATATTATTCTATTTATATCGCATTAAAACTTTTATGTTTTGGTTCAGCACGGTAAATTAGTGCTGAATGGATTTCCTTAAGAGGATGCAATTTTTTTACAATGCAAACTTCTTATCGGCCCATAAGAACTTGGTTATTATTCCCTCTTCTGTCATTATTTGAGATCTTAGCTAGTTAGAGCAAGGGAACTTTGTTTCCAGTGGAGAAAAGATAATATTATATGGGAGAAAATTTTAAGACATTCTCACTTACCCCCATTCTTATGTTTTGCATAAGTTATTCATTCGCAGCCTCCCAATATTTTTCTCATTATTTACTCACCTTCTATCTCTCTCCAAAGACTACAAAAACGTGAGTCAACTAATCTTTAAGCTAGGAGTCTCATTCGTTCATGACGTCCTCGTCCAAACTTTAGCCAGTAATATCTCTCTGTATCCTCAGAACTTCAGATTGTCATAAATCTTTAAGGACAAAAAGAAAGAGTGAAATACACTCGCTACAATTTCTTCTCCTTCTCGCTTCCCGTGCCAATAGTACATGGAACTTCGTCATTTTCCAAACAATATTGAATTAACGATTGGATACTAAAAATAAATCTTATTGAATAGATACATATTTAGTTTACTTCTTACGAAAGAAATCTCACAGACCATGGTGGGAGTAAAGTTAAATTTGTCTGGTCAAGTGAAACGACTTGAGCGTTTTCGGGTTATTCTCTCGTTGGCGTTTACTTGAGGACAATAGTATCACTGGAATTACAGCTAGATTCTTTGGGCACGAAGTGAATTTGTAGTGTATTTTTGGAATAACCCGGAAACTTTTGAGTCATATAAAAACTGCGGAAGCCTTCCAAGCAAGGGTAAGTGAAATACCTGGGTATCACCGAAAAAACAGACATAGCATAGGGGAAACATATACGAACTCGATAATCCGAGAATAAACTTTGTTAAAATTCATTATGCCTGGATCAGTATGATGGAAATGCTATTTTCACAATAGATATATTAGTATGTCAACCGGTTTCATCGTATAGGCGTGATGAGAGTAGATGATGGTAGGACCTGATGATGACGCCCTGCAATTTAAACGATCGGCAATTTAAAAAATCTATTTAAAAAATAACATAGCTATTAGCTTTGTAGCTTGATCCGGAGATACTTGGACCACCAAATGTTGCTTGAGCAAGAGCTGGAGCCGGCGCTCGAAACTGTATTTTTTCCAGTTTTTTTAATAACCTAGTCAACGATGTATCTGAGCAGTACATTGATAACATAATTTTTATCCCGCCTAACATTAAATTTGTTGAGAATTTCAAAATTCAGCTGGAGTACTTTTCATAATGTCAAACTATTGCCCTCATCTTGGTATGAAAAACCAAAACGTGAGTGTGACTCACTCAATTTTTTGTACAAAGGAATGTTTTGTGCATGAAAGGATTTATTTTAATAATACATTTTTTTAAGTAAGTTAAGTCAGAGAAAAAATTTCGTATTATCGTATTTAAACCCTATATAATATTTTAATGTGAAAATTAAAAAAAAATCACTAATTGGAACGAAAAGTTTGACTGGAACGGCAAAGAAATAAACCGGAGATGGAGCCAGAACGGGAGCGTCTCCTCAAGATCTCGGCTCCAAAGCCCAGGCTGTTACATTAATTCATACAACACAAGGGAATATGAAGATGTATGTCTTCCGGGTTTCTTCCCGCGTAGGTGCGTTATGCTGGGACAACAGTTTCACCGGCGTTGAAGTCGTCTTTATTAGGTCAGTGAAGTGAAGTGAAAATACAATTTGGCCGTTTTATAAACCTCATCCGTTGGGAAACATAACACATGGGAAAATGTTGTGACGTTGCATTAAAGAATTTAATCTTTATCAAGTCAAAACAATAAAGTTCCTAGGATGGAAACATTTAGTACATATGCTATTTTGCTCTGGTTTGGCCAAGTTTGGAATGCACCGCGAGTATTTTGGACCCATCTGATGCCGCTGACGGACGAACGAAGCCGGAAGCCACTAGAAACTCGAAGGCTACACGATTGGGCTAAATTTATTGAACATTTCAGATTAGGTGAGTTACACTATGACACGAAGGGTATTATTTGAACACCGTTATATGCACCTCAAACTGAAATAAGGGTAAAAATAAGAGAGAAATTCCTTATTTCCAGGCAGAATTAATGACTATAGTCAGACAAGAACGATACACTAATACACTTCTTTTCCATGCAGTTCAATTTTTCCCTCCCACTCTTACTATTTCTTTTCCCTATTCACTCTCCTTTCCATGCATTTTTTCCTGACACCCCCTGCCACTCGTTCCAAAGGAGGCTTGTAGGGGTAGGGTGGTAGGTATGTAGATGTTAATTCCCACCTTATAGCTGTTTAACTCTCAGTCGTAAAGCGGAATTTGTAATTGCTTTAATCATAGAACGTCGCGTTCTTGAGATGATCAGTATAGTTGGCTTTTTCTGAGAATTTTCAGGAGAGAATCCTCTCTTCAATTTCCGACATCCTAGAAACCGATAAACTTTCGATTTACATCGACGTGTAACGGTTTCCATTAACTTTATGTTCCTATTCGTTATTTTCCCTATTTATCGTTTTCAAATGCGCAAACAAGAAACGATATAATAATATAATCGCAATCGTCTTCAGCATGGACTCAAGATTGGTACCTCATATCATTAAAAACCGTTTGGTCGGATTGGGACTCTGAAAATCAAAAATATTAGCCCTCGGACTCGGATGGTTTAGTGCTTGTTGAATCCCGGGAACCAACTCCGCTTATTTCGCAACTACGTTTTTTCTTGTCCCTCACAAACAATGCCTCATCCTACTCCTACCCCCGTGAGAAAAATAATTCCTCATGGGAAGGAACCAGTGGCCAGAGATTCAAGCTTTTAGAGTCAAATTTGCTCGTGGGACGTACGCATGGAGCGAGAAATGGTTGGAAGGGGATAAGAAAGGGTGAAGACCGTGTATCTCCTTCGGACACTAAGACTCAGTTTTATAATCTCTGGTAAAATTCTGTCTTGGTGTGAAAATCGAAGTGAATACGACCTCCAATCGATAACTATTCTCACCTAACTAACCGGAAATCTGATTAAATATGCATATCATTAAAATGCCCAACGCATTTTTCGGCAGAAATTTAAGAGGTACGAAACGTTTCACCGTGAATTTGCATCATCATTACGATGAAATGCGTCGTACTAATAAAATTTATGCCGAAAATTACGTTGCGCATTTTAATGATATCATCACTGGTGCTTCAATCCTAAGATTGATTTACTGCAGCCCTCCATCCTTCCTTATCTGATACTAGCTCCCTTACTCCATGGTAATTCTTTTAATGTACTTTCCTCTATTTGGTATCTGTATTTATCTATTCTTGAGATTTTCCCCTCTATTTTTCCTTTAATTCATTTTTCACAAGCACTTGTGCCTCAGGGTGTAAAAAATGTATGTGGTTCTTCTTTCCTGTATAGTTTTTCACATGTTCCTTTCCTCTCCAACACTTTTTTTAACATTTGTCAATTTTTCATTTCATGAAATGTAAATATAATATTTCCTGGAAGTGAAGGGTGAATTAAAAGAGTTTTTTTATGTAAAATGGCCTCGAACTCTCGGTTAGCATCGAGTGAAAGAAAAGGTTACGCTATTAAAGGATTATGGTCAGCGTTAATCAGGAATTATGAAACCGGGTCTAAAAACCAAATTAACTAGGTTTTAAAAGTCGCATGTAGCACCCACTTATTCAAGAAAGTTATTTAAATTAAATGACACTTGATATCATGTGTTTATTTCCATCACTAAAAACTTACATTCATTCCGCTTATTTCTCATATTGCGTGTGAATTGACGACTATCGTTGAGCAATGGTCCTTGCTGAGGGTTGGGCTCGATAAACGCTGTCACTTGGCGGGAATTTCTCGAACGAGAGAGAGAAACGTACTGTTGCCCGAGTGAGAATGCTGCTGTTTGGAGTTGAAGTCCAACGTGGTCAAACGCCTGACCCTGCGACTTGTTGATTGTAATTGTATATCCCAAAATCACTGGAAATTGTCGTCGTCGCAAGATGAAAGGGAGCGTTGTGTCAGTTGGTGCCAAATCAGAAATGACTCTCGCTTTTATGAAATTTCTTGCTAGGAGTAAAATAACGGCATCTTTAAATTTAAGCTACTGTGACTTCACCTAATAACGGCAATTTAAAATTTAAGTGACAGTGGCTTCATCTTATAACGGCATTTTAAAATTTAAGTGACTGTGGCTCCATCTAATAACGGCATTTTAAAATTTTAGTGACTGTGGCCCCGTGTAATAACGGCATTTTAAAATTTAAGTGACTGTGGCTCCATCTAATAATGGCCTTTTAAAACTTAAGTGACTGTTGCTCCATCTAATAACGCCATTTTGAAACTTAAGTGACTGTGACTCCATCTAACAGTGTTTCTGAGTCAGTTAGTGAGTGACAAGGGCTTTTCTTATGTAGATGCGAGAGGTGGTGAGAATTTGGAAATTGGGTGAAGATTTTGAAGTGGCACCGGCGCAGGGCTTTGACGGGGGTGCAGAGGGGAACTAAGAAGGAAGAACTAAACGGGAAGAGGAGGGGAATTGGGGATGGTGAATGGGTGAGGAGCTGGTGACGACGAGGTATGGACGAAAGATAAATGGAGAAGTAAGAAGAGAAAATACTGAAGGAAGGACGGGTCCCAGCCCTCCTTCAACCCCGCGTCAACACGGGAATGTTTTTGCCCGAATTATTCTTGCGTACTTAAGCATGTGAGGATAGCACAAAAAGTGCAATTAATTGGAGGCCTGTGAATCATTCATGAAGGAGACACGGAGATGCCTCGCTTAAGTAAGCGGGTGACAAGAAAGGCTCGGTGGAGAGCGAAAGACGGTGAAATGGTTGGGGAGGGGTGGACGGGCGAATAGGGAGGAGGAAAGTTATTCGAGGAATGTGAGTGAGTGGGGGATGGAGGCAGACATTATAATCGCTCTACAGAAAGGTCGGGTAATCCAATCGGAGAATGGGTTAAAAGGAGCGAAGAGGGTTAGAGTTAGACGGAAGAAAATTGAGGAGATGCAGGCTAGAACGCACTGGATTATAGTTTGGAATAAACGTGGCTGACCGAAAGAGTAAGGCCAAGCAGGGAACTCTCTGAGATCATCAATTTTATCCTTCTCTGTTCCTATCTCTGGCTCATTATTCCCATGGAAAGTGGTTTATTGGGAAACGATTGAAATGTTTTCCTGCGCTTACGAGGTCTTCTTTACTTTCCGACCTTCACCCTCTCCCTCCCAAAGACACTCCTTCTCATAAATTCCCGATAATACCACTACCAATCCCTCCTTTCCCATCATCCTTCCTGTACCTTCAACCCTTTTGTTTTCTCCCCATTCACCCCCTCTCCCTCCTCTCTCTCTTCATTTCTGTCCTAGATGCATGTTTTTCTCGTTGAATTCTCCTAATCCATCCGTATTGGCAAGAACTGAGAAATTTAAGGAGCACTGCACATGGAGTCTGGTGTCACATGTGTCAAAAATACTTACCCGAATATTAAGAAGAAGAATGTAATGGGAAATAGAAGAAAAACCCCCAGAAAACCATTTCAGATTAAGAAATAACAGAGGAAAAGAGAGGCCATACGCTGCACGAGTATTGCTTAATATTAATACTTAAATGCTGAAACTTAACCATGCAGCTTGGCACCACAAGGTCAAAGTAAACCGTAGATAATGCTGATAAATGTTTGAAGAAATAAAAAGCCATATCCGAGACAGGCCATGAACTATTTTTATTGAGAGTTTACTGGGCATAGCCATATTTTTAAAACCTTAAAGAGGAAATGCAATAATTTTATCAATAACTGAAAGAAAACAATACAATTGCCAGCTTAAGTTCCAAGGAATATGATTCGATATCCGAAAAGGCATACTCTTCTTCACTTTTGATTGGGTAAATATGCCATTTGAGCCTTGCTTCTCTTTAAGTATAAGTTTCCTAAGCATAAGGCATTCAGGGAAATAAAATGTCATTAATATAATAATGAATTGATAACAGATAACAGGAAATAAGTTCGTAAAAGGCGTGGATGATAGTTTTTTTTACGTATGCCAATGCTTTGAATCTTAGTTGTCAATGTTTAGTATACTGATTTATAAATTTTCTTGATGCTTTAAGATATATAGAGTTGAGAATTTACAAATTTAATTTCGTAAAACCATCCATTACGTTAGAATGGTTGGTAAAATGCTATATAATCTAAAATAACCAATAATTGTGCCATTACAAAGATCAAACTATAGTATTTCGATATTATTATTACAGATTTAAGCAAATTCGTACTGTTTTCCAAATTTGGACGTCATTTGTTATGATTCTACGTGATTAGGTTGTATGTTATTACTTACGAACCTGAAATATTGTCAATCATATCTAGTGATTTTATTTGGCAAAGAATAATGTGCATAAAATTAAATACCGGGAGAAATGATTAAGAAATGCCCAAAAATGTTAGAGAATATTATTATAATAAAAGAAAGAGAATTTATTATCCCTCCATTCTCGTTGGGCAGTTCTTTCTGTTGTGGGCTATCCCTCCCACAGACATAGGGTCCCAGAGAGATGGTAGGGATATTTAATGATTGCGATTGAAAACGTCGAGGTGTTTAAATACTCGTATTTTTTAACCTCGTGAATATCTCCCTCTTCGGTTCACTAACTATTAAACTTTAGTAAGATACTGATTAATATGCAAACGCCAGTAATTAGTAAATTAGGAGATTTTCTCATTGGATCAATTGGTTGGGAGAACGATTTTTCAAGCAACGGGGATAAAGAAGAAAAATCGGGGAAATCGGCTGAAAAGTGGAATGAGTGGGAATATAATGAAGGGTTTGAGAGCAAAATAAATGGATGAGGGTGAGAGGCTAGACGACGAGAAAAGGATAGTGAATGAAATAAAGATATTAATAATAATTTTCGGAGAAATGTGTCAAATGTCCCGTACATTAAGATAAAATGATTGAATAAGATGGGGTTAAGCTCTCGCAAAAGTTCATGGCACTGCGCAAAGGACAATTTTTGGTCATGAGCCACGAAACTTTAAAAATCTTTCGAAACGGGGGAGGAAGTATGTTTCGAATGGAGGGTCAGTCAGGAAACCTTTTTAATTGCTGCCAGCGCAAGCACATCGAGAAGTGAAATAACTGACCACTACCTGCCGTCCCGTTTCAAATCATCTCACCATAAGAGCTAAGATATGGCTCTTGTTAAAGTCGTAGAGATAAGTGATTTTAACTACTTGCATTGCATGTGTGTTCCGTACCTTTTTTCGAAGTAGCTTGGTTCCCCAGTCTCACTCTGTATCCCATTGCCTCCCTCTCTTTCCCTCCGTCTTTTTCCTTTACCCAATCCAGTTTATCCTCCCCTCCTTGCCTCGCAGTTCTGCGCCAGGAGTATTTAAACCCAAAATGTTAGTGCTAGATCGGATGTGGAAAGAAGAAAAGTGGCCAGAGGTAGTATGGGTAGAGGATGAGGTGAAAGGAGCCAGATGAATGGTAAAGTGGCAAATAGGGAGACGAGGATGAAAGAGGAAAGAAAGCTGTAAGGGAATGACAGGGAAGGGTGTATAAGATGAGGAGGGCTTGCACCTCTCGTATTCTTTTATTTTCCTTTCTCTGTAAGCCGTATCTTCTACCCCTAGCAGCTTGCTTCGTTCAGCTCTTGGTTCCCTTGCCCTTGCCGGTCCATTTGAGGAGGGAAGAGTGCAGCCAGTACCCTTAGAAATCTGGTTTCTCTCGGAGACCTCTACCTTGTTGGTTTTTAACGAGGACCATGCGATGGAAGAGAAGACGGTTGGGTGACAAATTGGCGTCGATGAGGTGCTCTCGTAGGTGGAGGCGATAGGGCGAGGGGCTGTTTTTTATGAAGGTTGAGAAGGAGGCAAAACACCTTAGATTTAGATCACTTGAATTATAGTGACAATTCAGTTAAGGCGAGCTTCAGTCTTACTAATTCCAGTGAGATAAGGATGATACTATTTTTGCCCCGTGCTATATCTATAGAACTGATAGAACTGGTGAAATAAGGGAGATACATTGCCGAACAGATCGGTTCAAATTTTCCAAAAATCGTACTTTCCCCATTTTATGAGTACTGCATGGCAACTGGGAGTCAATTTGACTTTTATGGCTTGGGTAACCTTCTTATATTCCAATGAGATCCTCGTAGGACATCTGACTGCGCACTGGCAGCAATATTCTCCCTCCTAAAAGAAATCACCTGCGACAGAACTCGTGAATTGTTTTAAAATTTTGGCTCGGCTTCGACTTTGACTCATCCCAAATTTTCACGCAAGAATCATCTAGAGATATTTCTTAAATCTCTAAATCTCATGGATCGTCTCGACAAAGTGCATTTCTTCCAGCGCAAATGGAAAAATAAAAGTTTTAGTTCCACGTGAAAAATCTTGCATTTAAACTTGGTTTGGGTGTCACTATCCGCAGTTTTGAAAACATGCCTAGGCATTACTTACCCTAATCATATATTGAACCACAATTATTTGGCTTACCGACACCTTGTGTACTCTGTTTTACCATTTTTGTTGGTGGAAATGTTGGAATATACAATAGACTTATAAAGTTGAAAATTTGGTGTGCTTTAAGGAAATAGTAAAATCTCCATAAAGATTTAAAATATCTGTCATCTTTCCGTAAAATGTTTTTTTGGATAACAACCCTCAAAAACATCTCTGGTTTTAGTTTTGTGGAATTATTTCCTAAAGCCAGGTCTTGGAAGCAATTTTCTCAGATAATATTTAAATCTTATCATTATAAAATTAAAATGAAACATCATAGGACTTCAAAGTCAAATTTATTAGTTAAAACAATTGACATGTTTGTGACCTTCCATATTTATCATATAAAGAAATTTAGGTTGACATATATAACAAGTTCGTCGTGAAACCAAAGATAGATTTTTCACGACCGACGGGGCGTAAACTACTCCCTAAATCACTTCTCATAGCAATCTTGTACATTTAGCAAAGTTGGGACAAATTGGTGTCTATCAATCCCGAACACAATATACGACGTTCCATCTTTGTCACTCAAGGTTCCAATATCCACCTATTCCTTGTCTTCATCCTATAACGCCACTCCCACCCACACTCACTTTATCTCACTCACTTATCCCATGCAACCCCTGCCACAGATTAGAGATCTCTGTATTCCTGCGTCCACCCACATTCCATCCCAGAGCAGCACAGTGGGAAATCACCTTCACCGTAGTCAACTTGGACAGCACCGTCGTCGTCACGGAAATCCATCTAAACCCATATTAGCCCACCTTCGCCAAAATTTCCTTGCCTCGCCGAAATCTTACTCTATCCCACCAACCCCAATTGGGATGCTAGAGCAGCAATCGTTGGCCTTTTATGCACATTTTAATAATTTTTCAAGTTTGTCAAAAAAATACTAAACCACAATTCATTTAAGTACACCTGTGCAGTAGAAATCACCATATATGCAGAAATAAAAACATGCAAGAATTATATTTTATATTTTTGTCATATATTATTTAAAGCAAGCTATGACATGAGCAATGTTTATTTTTGGCGCGCTATTCAAAATTAAGGCAAAAATTATAATTAAATATGTTTTTTTCGAATCTTTGACTCGGATTGTTGCCTTGATATTTGTTAGCAACAATCAAAATTGTATGAAATGTTGAATTTTTGAATTTAGAGGAACATTTTTTCGCGCACATGCGAATTGTTACAAAATATAACACATGTTCCATAAGGCATCGAGTTAAAATAGCACTGAATTGACAAAAAACTGAAATCAGTACAATGACTTTTTAATAAATTGATGGTTCGTGAGTTACCTTTGTGGATGATGATCATATTCATGGTGATTAAAACATTGTTTTTTAAACACACACAAACAACGCAGTTTTTAGTTTCAAGTAGTAAGTTCAATTTAGTACTACTTGACGTAGTACGTCGACATTGAGGTAGACCGTCGAAACCGGTTGTTGTGGAACGGAATAAATGTGTGGAAAAGTAAAGAGTATATTTATTTATCATTTACTTTTAATTGTATGGCCTTCATTGGACCACTTCAGTCATTTTCTGTATTTCTTCTGTTTTCCGTTAGCCCGGTATTTCCTTCATTCGCTCTGATTGTAGTTTCTGTTCTGATCTGAGATCACCCTTCCTATTCTCTGTTTGTTTGATCTTCGTTTGTAATCTGATCGGTGCGTCCTTGAGTTTCACGATAGCATCTGTCTTTTATTTCAAATCTTCTATTGTTATGCGTAATTCATTCATATTTTCCTTTATTTCTGCTATCCATCTTACACTGCTCTTACTGCTTCATATTTTTTTATAATCATTTTGCTTACACTGTTTTCCAGAGTTCAGATTAGGTGTCCAAAGGACAAGATATATTTCTTTCACATGGTGCTCGTAACAGGTTCTATTTCTCTGTAGACTGTTTCATTGGAAGCTAATCTTTAGCTAAGCTAAGCTAATCTCCAGTGCCCGTTTTCTTGGTATTTTTATGTATGCAAGTTCTGACTATTCTCCTTTCCATCATGAGTGTAATTTATCTGTTGCTATTGTGTTAGTGGTTAAAGAGTACCTTTATTACCATGAAAATTCCTATTTTACTTTTTTCTAAAGACATCACTAATATGAAGACTTATTCAAAGTTAAACGTAAAACTGTAAACAGACGAAAATCGCTCCAATCACCTTAACCTGTCTCCTTGAAGACTACAAATCCCTTAGCCTCCTTCCAGAGATTCTTCCTCGCCCCAGATTTGCTTCGCACCTTCCACCCAACTCCCTTCTGGCTGCTTCCCTTCATTCTTACAAATCCGGTTACGATGCTTTAACGGTGACCCCTTGCGGGAAGGGTTTAACACATTCATCCGCAGAAGCTGTGTGGTTCCGATGTCAGCGAGGAATGTGGGCACAAGCGATAAGGGTACTCCTTTCAACCCGCACCCTTCATTTACCTAGCTGCGTCAAAGCGGTGGTGGGGACATTTTACCTCTTTCTGGTAAAAGTTCATGCGGGTGAGCTTAAGAAGTGAATGGTGATTCAACTCTTTCTCCCGATCATAGGGAATGAAAATTGGAAAAGCATTAAGTGATTGAATTAACGGACGGGTGCTGAGCTTCTGGTGTAAATGAACAACAAAAAAAATCATTCACCGAGAATGGATTCTAAATTATTTTCGTACCATTATCATTGAAATTTACTTTTAAAAATTCCATCGGTGGTATAAGTAATGAGGCAAGGGTGAAACGTAGACAAGCCGATTAATGACGCTTTTAGTGGGATGAAATTTAACACTCATTTGTTCCTACGGAGTCTTTCTCAAGGAGAAATATTTATCATCAACCCTAAATTACAAAAGAATACATAGATACATATAGAAACAAAGCCTTTAAAGTTTCGCATTAGCCAGAGTTACCCTTTTGATTGTTCATTACCTGGTGCAATCGTGCAAGAATATGCATTCACACTAAATTATTGTTTGTTTTTGGGGGAATATCAAGTAAATATTAACTCTGTAATGACTATCTCTGGAATGATTGACTTAAGCACTGGGGGTACTGAGAAAAATTCTAATAAATACATCTAATTTTCAATTTTTAATAATTTTTTAGATATTTCAATGCATACTTTGATTTACCAAGCTACCAAGTAAAGTTACAAAGCTAGATATGGCATAATAAGTCAATTAATAAATGATGATTTCTCAGTTAAAGTCAAGACAAGGGGCATGTGTGGAAATAATTCTGTAATAAAAAACTGACGCAATCAAATAATTAATTGTATTATACCGGATTGCTGTTGACATATCTTAAAAATAAACAAATATTGACTTCTCTTTGTGTGGAATATTTCATGCACGTTGTGTCCTTGAGGTACTGAACTCATGACTGCACCCTCGCTCGACTTGCGTTAATTGTTTAGGTAAGCCACCGCAAATTCCAATTTCTCCTATAAAACGTTTCTTTTACTCTTTTCTTTCTTCGCCATCTGTTTAATCCAAATGGAAACGCCAACTGTAAATTCCTTCGCTCTTCCCCATCAACGAAAAATCTGCAATGGCATTTATGGCATGGCGAGAAAGAAAAAATACAAAAAAATTGACCTATTTTATCCTGAGAGCGTGATAGTGGTGGTCTGGGCAATTAATACAATCCCTCGCCGCGGCGTCGCGTCGTGATCGCGCGATTCGCGTCACGCCATGCGATTTCTTCGTTCAATACTCCCACTCACCCTCCCCCCTTTCCTCTCCCACACTTTCTTCTCTGCAAAACTCATTGGCCCCCTCCCCTTGCACCACCCTCTTCTCACCCACTCTTATTACCGAGATACGAAATTAATCGACCACGGCCCTCTATTTTTTTGGAAAGAAATATGGAAAATTTCTCTCATTCCCTATCAGGGGAAAGGCTGCAGTAGAGGGCTTGGTACCATCACATTTCTCTCTATCTATCGGTTAGCCCTTTCCACAAGTCCCCTTTCCCTGTTCTCTCTTCCGCAGATACAGAGAAACAGGTCTATCACGAACCTCCAAAGGAATACTTAGTAATAGGATAGCAAATTTCTTAAACCTTTCGCGGTCTATATTCGTTCAGTATTTTTGAGATTTCCCGCATCAGCATTTTAAGTACCAAATTTTCTTCTCCTTTAGTGGAGACTGCCTAAGGGCTGATGACTGTTGCCTTTGTTGCGCATACCAATATGTATTCTCATCTAGGTGTGATGTGCGGAAATACGATTCGTAGGAATGAGCTATTTCCAAATATTTAAATGATTAAGTGTTAAAATTCCGCAGAATACATATATTCTCCTTCACCGGGACTCGAACCCCTATCCCTCAACATCGCACCGAGTGTTTTAGCTAGTTAAGCTACCATTCTAAAAATATATGGGAGAAGGTCGCCTCGGTAGCCACTCGGTGTAATATCTAGGTATTCATAGAGGGCGCAATATATCAGGATTCGAGTCCCGGTCAAGGCGAATGAGTTATCCTGTGGAATTTCCGCACTTGTGTGAACTTGCGGATAATTTCGTAAACCCAATACCATGGCTAGTCCCAGTATCCTTATAAATTACTTACATCATTCCTTAATTTGTTTTTTTTTCGTTTTAAATCTTACCGAAGTACATGACACAATTATTTGCCCAGGGGGGAGAGAGAACGAGTAAGAGGTTTATCGGTGTCATCATCAGGTGATGATGACACCGATTTTCGACACAGCGGTGATGACACCGCTGTGTCGAAACATAGTGTACCAGGAAAATAAATCTGTGGAAGGAAACCAAGTGACTTTTTCATTTGGGAACTATTGCGTTTGCTAACTTCAGCGTCAGAAATATACTACATAAAAAACTTATGATGGAAGTAGTGTGGTCGTAAACTTTTCACCTTCATGAAAAGTTAATGGCGTAAAATATTTCATCCATTATTTATAAAAGTAGCGTGTGATATTTTTAAGCCTCGTGGTAGTATTGATAGCTATGCACACAAATTTTCTTTGCCACCCTCCGTGATCATCCCGGTAATGTTTTCCGCTAGTGTCTTTTAGCTTTAGTGCTCATGGAATCAAAACAAACTAAAGTATGGGTCACTTTGTATACAGATACGGATAATTAGATACAACTGATAATTATGGAATAATATAATTTGTTTTTAACTTAAATAAATAAGTAACTCTAAATATTAAGTGGGTTAATTCATTTCAGTAAATCAGTGAACTCTTTAGACGATGGACTGAGTAGTTTATTTTACATGTATGGATGGCGCCATATCATAATAACAAGCCTAGGAATAACTAAAATGAGTAAAGAAATTTCTGAGGTGTTATGGGAGAATGGTGAAAAAATTTCACATATATTTTAAGAGACAATTATTCTACGCAGCTAATGAGTAAACTGGTAACATTCGCGCCTTATAAGAATACTTTCCATTTTTCTAAAATTACGATTTAAGTAACCACGTGGACAGCCACTAAGTGTTTTGTAAGATACAGGATTAAGAATTTATGAATAATTATGTTCCCATCTTCATTTTTCTACCCTTTGTGAATGATAAAGAAACTCATGAGCATGACAATGAAGTAAAAGAAACATTAACGGTTGATGGTCCTTCTAAGTTCCAACTATTATGCATACAAGTGCATTTTAGCCAAAACATTGGTTTTGATGTAAACGTCAAACGTATATTAAGAGTCTAAGCACGACACTATCCGTACAAAAGATAAATCTCTTAAAGACATGAGAAATGAGATTCCCATGCCTTGGGTGCTATCCCTTTTGATAAAAGGTAAACGAGAAACAGAAAGGGGACTAAAATATATTTTAATTTAACCAAAGCATTACCCATAATTAGGTGAGTAATAATGTTGCAGCATTGTATTTACAGGGTAATTTTGTATTACGATGGTAGCTGTTGACACGGATCCTGAACATAATAATTGAAAAGTATTCTCATTTTTAGTGCTTTGTACGTTGGACCAGATTCAATTACGTTTTAGGGTGAAGATAACTATAAATTCATGATTTCGGGTTCTACGCGCTACTTACATTCCTGGTCCCGAAAGCCAGGCAGATGGGAATGCAAAAAAATAAAGTTTCTGGTTAGAGTGCTAAAAGAAGGATGTTAGTGGCGTAGTGATTATATTTTCTACTATGAATAGTTATGAGTTCATTGAGAAAATAAGGCTCGATCAGGTGAAGCATGAAAAATGTTTCAAACCAAAGTATTTACCACATTAGTAAAAAAAAAAAAGAGAAAAACCCACGCGCAGCTCATATACGTTGTAGATTAAACATTTTGAAAGTACGCATGCGTGTATGTTACGATTAAAGTAGTATATTTGTTCTAACAACTGAGTAAACCGAAGCAGCTCAAGGGGTTAAAATGCATTGAAATTCGAATGAATTTTTTGGAAATTGAACCCTGCACACAAAATCATTCGGAAATATAGCTGTGAGGGATGCGAGTGCAAAGGAATGAAAACTATTCAAGGTAACGGAAACTACGACTGGTAGGCATATAGTAAAGATGTAATTATGCTCGTAAAACGCACAACGTCATTTAAAGAAAAGGAATTTGCAGAATAAACTACTAAATCCCACGAGGATAACCACGAAACCGGAAAATTTGAGCGTCAAAATGATTGCTAAATAATAGAAATATGGTTGACGCAAGGCACAAGAGGGACGCGATTCGAGGTAAAGAAGCGTCTCCTCCCGAAAGAGAATGCTTGAGGAGCAGGAGGTAAGGTGAGGACTGGTGAAGAGTGAGGGGGGATAAGGAAAAGAGATGTAGAGAGCGTATGAGGGAGGTTGGGGGTGAAGAGGGGAAGGATGTTGACGAACAGACACAGAGGAAGTTGGGATGGAGAAAGGGAAGGCGTTTCATGGACGGGGTCGAGGAGTGGGGGGAGAAACAAAAATCCAGCCACTCCGGAGGCGGAAATCCACGAAATCATCTCTGTCTTACCCTCGCTCGACGAAAAACGACTTCCCTCCAATTCCTACTCCCTTCTTCCCTCGCGAGACCTGTCATCTCCTCCCGCCACTCCGCTCAACACCTTCACCACCAACGCGACGGGGACAACTCCCCCGGCGGAGCCCCCTCTACGCTGCCAGAGCACTTTCCTCAAACTCTCTCCGCTCAAACGCTCTCCGCTGAGGAAGCAATCTACATTTTCCTTCCACCACGGCCACAGGCAGCGCCACGCGCCTACATCCACAGTATACCATGCAAGACACCCGAAGAGTGTGTCGCACGGGGTGTGCTTTCACCAAATGTACTACACTATATTCTACTTCAGTTGATTAAACTGAAATTTACTGTAACAGCGACTATATATGCATTAACAAAAACCTACAAATACGCGTCAGTATGTGAAATTTTACAATCCTTCACTGCAGCCTTAATAAGCTTCTAATGCTATGGAAAACATGAGTATTAGAGTATTTTGTATCTACATAGATCACAATTGTGGGAAATTCACAGTGAAAAAATCATTCACCTGGACTGGGATTTGAACCCAGACTCTTCGATTTCGCGACGAGTGCTCTCGCGAAACCGAGGAGTCTGGGTTCGAATCTCAGTCCACATTAACGATTTTTTCACTGTGAATTTCGCACAATTGTGTGACCATCAGCGGGCGATTCCGTTATAGTTACTGCGCTGCCAGTTCCGCAGTTCTTTGAATCTACAGAGAAGCACAGAAATTCGAGAGTAACACAAGAAGCATGCGAGGCTTGGCTTAGTACCACGTAGCAAATAAAGAAAAAAGTTTTAGGGATAAAAACAACTAATTAGTTACACTACCTATCGACAAGCCAAATTATAAAGTCTCAGTGATAGTTATTACGGTCTTATGTCGCTTGCGGTAAAAATGGCCAACGTAAGATGTTTTAAACCTATTCTTTCTGAAGTCTGCAGTGGAACGTGCATAATAGAAAATTAAAAAGTTAAATGACGGTCTGAAAGTAATTTTTATCCTAGTTTTAGCATAAATATCTTATCCCTCAGACCGCCGCTGCCAATCGAAACCGCCCTGTACACACCCTAACACCATATTCCCCCCTCATGTACCGCGGGAGAAGGGTCCCTGGAAGCTAGTCTGCATACCGGATGCTTATTCGCAAAGTGTGGTTTGAGGACAGGGTGCAGTTCTAAATGGCGGAAGTCGTGAAATTAATTTTCCCCGTGGCATGGTCAGTCGATGGAGACGGAGAGATACGATGGCCGAGTTGGGAACGTATTTGAATAGTTTGAAGCACACCAACTTTGCCTATTCGGGTTTCTATATATCCTTGGAAAGTAATGAGACCATATAAATAAAAAAAACGCTACGGGCCTGTTAACCGTGAATAAGTTTAGAGAATTCGTTACAGCAACGAAATATGTAATCTATGCAATTATTATACCCACATTAAGCTAATAAGACTCCGAATGGCAGGACATGTCGAGCGGTACTTGAGGAGTGAGCAGCGAATAAATGTCTTCCCTGGGCAGATGGGAGTGAAGAAACCAGTGGGATAACCAAGGGCGAGGTTAGAAGACAGCATCAGGAAGGATTTACTATAACTTGCGGCGAGGAACTGAAGAAGACTGGCAGAGGACAGGGGGGAGTGGAGGAAGAAGATCGAGGAGGCTAAGTCTCGAATTGGGCTGTAGAGCCATCGGAGAGAAATGTGTCAGGCGCGGATTTAGATTTCTCGGCAGGGCTGGCTCGTGTCCCTTCCCTTTCTGGTGCATGGCGGGGGATGAGGCGAATGCGGGAGATATTGGATCTAGGAGTGTAAGTGAATTGGACTGATGGAGTGGTGCGAGACCGAGGGGAGGAGATGATAAGGGGCACAGAGTCGAGGGGCAGGATTTGGTAGAGCACGGGGTGAGAGGACGACAAGCATAATTGCGTCGGGGAGCTGATGGGAAGCAATGACATAGTGGGATCGGAGATACGACATGCTAGAGTGGTTTTGTGGTAATTGTCGGAGATACATCTACATCTACATACTACCCCGCAAGCCGCCTCAATAGGCGTGTGGCGGGGGGTGTTAGGACACCAGCCGTTTACATATAAAAGGAAACGCTCTAATGAAATTACGCCTAGCTATTATTGAAGTCCCTTATTGTTCGGTAGAGTGCTGGGAAACAAAATAGGGGATCCAATATGCCTGAAATAGGGACATAAGGGGAATATTGACGTTCGCGTAGCTGAAGCGTATTTTCCATATAGACTTGGGATTAAGAGTCAAATTTCCGTTCAAATGGATACTGGGATCGTTTGATGAAAGAGGCTATAGAGATAAGTTTGGAGGAGAAGAAGTTAAATCGTGACTCTGGGCAGTACATCAGCCAAGTATGGAGACCGCTACTGAATAAAATCAAACGGTCGCGGTTACAATTTAAATTCAAACCGCCTTGAACAATCGGTCAACAATGGGTTTTTTTCAACCGCCGTTGGCCTGCTATAAAAACCCCGGAATGGACCAACTCGGTAATCATTCTCAGCCCTGATGACGATGAGGGAGTCACTCATCGAAACGTTGGCCTTTAAAAGCCTTACCCGGTGGCAAACCCGAGAATATTTTACCAACATTGCACTTGATGTTGTTAAATCGACCAAATTAGTTCTGGTCGACAATCCATTTTGTGAAGAAAATATTTGAAGAAGGAAACTTTAAAAAGTCGAATTACTCTTATCTTATAATCATAAATTGGTATCAGGTACAAAATCAGGTTGATTACTTCACAAGCTAGCAGGGATGTTAATTATTTGCCGGAATATTGATTTATTGTGTGCTTTCTGGGTAGTATCTTAAATAAAAGATTATTGTGAAAAATTCAAAGGCCACCTTCCCACTTTTCTCAATTAATCTTGACGAAAAATGCATGCAAAGTGGAAGTAGTTATCTGGAGAAGACATGAAAATAAAATCAAGGGACAAATTGAGTAATTTTCGTTCCCTCGCTCAGTTTTCAAATAATTGATTATGTCAGTACCAGTTATTTTTACTATTTAGGTACATAATGAAACACTAATGAGTTAATTTTGTCCACAAATAAAAAAAAACATTCATTTCTGTATGAAAATACTTCTGTATAATTAGGCTACAAGATATACGATACAATTCCATTCCTTATTTATAACCAAATGGAAGGATAATTAAATGTAATTTTTTGATGACTTTTACTTGATAAGTCCTCCATTAGTAAATAAGCTAATCATCATGAGAGAAGTTCAGCATTTGCGTATTTTTTGCAACCTGAGTTTTATGGGAGTGCAATCAACGTGATGGTTAAGATTATTAAAAACAGGATGAGCCTTGTTTCAACGACAAATGATTCATTAAGGAGATGGCTCAAGGGATAAGGTTTGTATTAAAATAAGTGCAACACAAAGAACGCCTTGAGGGGATAAGGAAAATAAGGCAAGGGATTATGTGCCAAGGGAAGAAGAAAGTTTTGATGAGAAGTGTCTGGTGTCGGTTTTTAGGGGAAACGGTTTGAGAGGAGGGAGAAATAAGGTCAACTGTGAGTAGATAGTGGAGATTCATGAGATGACGGGAGAACAAATAATTTAGAGTGAAATCGAGAGCAATGGGTCCGTGCCGGCAAATATTTTGGTGGAAGTAGGTAGTTTGGTGGTGTTGCGGAAGAGTTGGCCAACTAGTAGAACATATTCCGGAAACAAAGTTCAGCCAGGCGTATTTCATGCAACAAGCGAGTACATGATTATTTCCGAATGTTTGAAACCAGCTAATTACGTAAACTCTTGTTATCAGGTAAAAATCTTAGGTGGCAGTGAGATATTCAAGATGGTGTCCAAGGTAGTACCTATTGTTTCAGAATTGTTTATTGCATGTACCGTTTACAATCAAAGCTGAAATTTGGTGGCGAGTACCTGATGAATACCGCAAAACTATAAAATTTATCTACATGTTATTAACTTCACTTCTGACTTCGTTTGATCCGTGTTCCTGAATAAAAATAAAAAAAGAACAGACGTTGACACCATCACTTTACGCAAAAATTCAAGGGAAAACAAATATGCAACTTCGCCACCATCTTGGACGCAATATTGAATATCTCACTTCGGCTAAGATTTCGACCTGGCAACAAGCCTTTTTGTAATTAGCGGGCTTCAAACATTTGGAAACCTCGTAGGAATTCTTCTCGGGCTCTCCACCGGGCCAGACTCTCCATACTAGCCAAAGTTCCGATACCCAACGCGAGCATCGTCATCAGGGCTTTTGAGAAACATCGGAGCCTGACCCAATGAAGAACCCGAGAAGAAAGATACAAAGAAGTATGTCGGGAAAGCACCAGATTTTTACCTCAGGAAACGTCCTTTTACTCTCTTGTTACAAGAAATCCTTCTCCAATCGAAATTTGAGTTTTTTTCTATAAAAGTGCCTAGACTTAGTTACGTATGTGGTAAACGGGGAAGAAGAAATGGGAGGAGGGGAGAAGTAGGTGGTAAGGTTTGGAGAAAGTGGGAGAGGACGGAGTTCTGCAGGATAAGAGGATAGGAGCCTCTTCAATGGAACTCTTTGGGGGAGAGAGGCTAAGAGAGAAAGGGGTCTAAGTAATTGTTGCGGAGGCGTTGAAGAAATTAGTGAGAAAAGGTGGATGAGAAGAAGACAGAGAGAGAAGGAGGAAAAGTTGTTGTCACATGTATGTTGGAGCTTTGGTTCCCAAATATTTTTTGGATGCCTCAGGGCCTCATCCTTGGGCTAACTTGGTATGGTTATACTTCGTTTTCCGCTCACTGGAATTGATTTAGTCCTAATTCAGCGGAATGAATCACTTAAATGAACCGTGACAGGTATTATCATAATTACATGGTAGACCTAAACTTATGCATACATTGGCATAAGGTACTTGAGTAAGTTGTGTGTCAACGTTTCATGACATGATTATTCATGGGTTAGCTTATTGAAAAAATGACTTGTCCGTCGTGTCTATTTTACATCATTGCTTTTTACTGACTGAGAGAACCTCGAAAATAGAGGAGGCACCGGATATCTTGTATAAACCGGTTTGTTTGTTTTAAGGCACCGTACCTCCGATTGTTTGAATGTGTTATTACTGTGTTGAATATGTGATTACTCTAGAGTTGAAAACTAGATTAATTCGTCGGTATCTAAATATATTAATAATTATTTATGGAATAACATCAATAAGCAACTATTTCTTACATTCGTTATGGAAAAGTATTTGGATTGTCACAAACATATATTTTTGGATCCATTAATTTGTAACCGTGAGCAAATATTAGGTTTTTGGAAGATATTAATCAAAACAGAATGTGAAATGATTATTTTTCATGAGACATGAAGGTAAAAATGATATTTGCCAATTTTAACAATATGGATCTCCTTGGCTCGGTTAACGCCCATTCTCCAAAGAGGCACAGTGTTAAAATCCCATGCATTAGGGGGAGGATTAATAAGTGGAGTGGGCAAGTGAAGGTAAGAGATTAGGATGGCTGGAGTGGTAATCGTGGGTCATTGAGAGCACATTTCAGTAATTATTCAAGTAATTGGACTAAACACAAAATTAAAATACTAAGCGATTGATAAAATAAAATACTACTTGATACTTTGACAAGTGTTTTTTAGTTTTTGCAACGATGATTAAATTTTATGCGAAAATTATATTTAATTAAGTTTTACTGAATCTTTGATTTGGCTTAACACCTTGATATTTGTAAGCAACCATTATAATAATATGAAATGTATTGATTGGCGTTTAGATGAAAACCGGTGCATATTTAATCGAACTATTACGGTATTTATCTTATCTGTGAAAAGGCTACGCGTTAAAATAGCATTTAATAGCCAAAAAACAAAATCGTTAAAAATATTTTCATGCAAGCCTGAACGTAGTCGGAAATAGCCGCATTGATGTTTGTTCTGATGGTCACTTAATCGCAAATCATAACTTACATGATACCTTCCTTTCGTTGTAGATAACCCGAGATGATAAAACAGCCATACTTTACATACGTTTTCAACACACGAATGCATTCAGGAATATATCGATATCATCTTCGGCTCCGTGGTAAATGAACGGCAATAATCGGACGGAAAACTCTGTCATTGGCGATTACTTCCGTATATTTCCCTTCCATTCCAATTTGTCGGACAAATGCAGGTCATCACGGTCGGATTCTCCATGTCTCTCCCGCCTCCTCACTTCCCTCGGGCCATTGAGCCCGTCCCCGGGAGGATATCATCTCCGATCATTGGGGAATCATTGCGTAGCCCATATCATATCTCAACTGGTTGTCGAGAAGGACTCCTCCTGCCATCCATCTCTGACTCGCCACCTTCAGCCTACTCCAAGGTTAAGCGCTAAGGACTCGTTATCAGACCTCCACACCCCTGACCCCTTCAACTCAATCCACTCCTCGCCCTCAGTTCACAACCCCACCCCCTCCCCTTCCTCTCAGCGAATCCTGCAACAGTGAATTGTGTCAGTCTCCTGTCTTTTCCCTGGGTGGTTGTGGGTCGTGGAAGATGGCTGCGCGTCAGTCAGAATGAATGAGCGTTGACTCTAATTGACTCCAAGGAATTTGCTAATGGAATCCTCAGGGAGGCAAAGACTTGTGGAGTAGGGTGGAAAGTTGGAGCATCCCAGCTTTTCCATGTGGTAAGTCAGGAGGTACCCCTAGCTCCCTAAGTCGTAAGACCACGTTTGTGAGTGAAATTTGACGAATAGAATACATATAAAAATGCCTATCGCACCGTTTTCTTTCGGGATAGGGGCAGTTTTATTATGCATGATAGGATTTTTAAAGCTGACACTGCTTTAATTGCCTTATCTAAGTATACCTCTTTTGATTCAGTTACCCTCATACGTTGTATCACGTACATCCTCCGGTGCTCAAGACTCGTAATATTTTTCCTCCATAGAGTCTCTTCCACCACACTCACCAATGAATTTCAGAGTTTTCCTCTTTTGTGCTCGTGCATTTCGTAACGTGATCCGGAGGAAATTAACTCCTTTGGAATCCGTTGCTTTCTCTAAGGCTGTAGTAAGATATTTCGTTTACGTTTCTCAGACCTCTCCTGTTGACCCTCTTGTCCTGACTCGTGACTCATTGTGTGCTCTACCACCTTCCTGAAATTTCCTCCTCTCCTACCCCCTCTTCTCCACACTTTCCCTCAACCTCCAAGACCCCTTCCTACTAGCGAGGGTAATTGGTGGATTTTACTACCCCATCGCCGCTTGCTACGCCATCACTTATGCTAGAGAAGATAAAAACCTTTATAATACTTAAGACTGTTTAACTTAGGTACTACCGGTGAGTTCCTAAGATCATTCTTTCTTCTTCATTTTTACAAAAGAAATAGACTTCAGGTGGTAAAACTAGTTTCTCCATTTATTCTTTGCGGGCGTTTCCCCCACACATTCTTCAACAACGGAACGGGTCGCTATTACGGGGATGCTTTAAAAGAAATCATTTGATCACAGTACGTTTTGGAACATTTTGTAAATGTTCTCGCAATTTACTATCGAAAACAAAATTTAATGATAGACTTATGAAATTTCCCGTAATTTACTTTTCAAAGACACTTTTTTCGAATTTTTACGTCTATAAGTTTGCAAGAGAAACACTCTGTAAACGGTAAGAATGAACTTTACGTAATTTCTTATTGATTGAATGTGTAAATTGTTGATGTGAATGATCTGGAGCAAAACCTGAATCTTTGTGTGTGCAAGAAGTAGCTTATTATCTGTGGAATGGTGGCATTTACTGTGGTAAGTAAGTAATTGAGCATTGCATTGAAACGTTGTTTGAACACGCGGTTTTAGGCTTGTCTTTTTATGCAAAATAGGATTCACCTCTTTCCACTGTAATTCCTTCGGACCTCCAAACGACTCTTTTCAAGGGGAAGGAGAATCCTTCGTTTTGGCTTCCTATCCCTACCCTTATCCCTCCTGCCCCTTTGCCCCCATTTCTTCTTTCCTTCTCACATTTACCCAGCCCCTCCGCCCCCACAAGGCCTCCCTTTCTCTCTCCTCTGGCCCTTATCGTCACTTCCGGCCGATGGTGGCGCCCGCTTCCTGCCGGGCCATTTCCACGACTTCGCGGGCACGATCGGCTGGATTTTACGCCGTTTCTCCGATTTACATTCTCAAGGAGAGGTGAAGGGGTCGCGGGCAGGTAAGCATGGGAGTAAAAGAGAGAGAGAGCTAGAGAAAGAGGAATAATTATGGCCGTTGTGCACAGAGAAAGATAGCGAAGAGTTTTGGGGTGTGGGAGTTGAATGCATATTAGGGGAGAGCAAGACTGAAAGAGGGTTTGAGACCAAAGGAGGCCAACCTATTCACCATGTAGATATAACTTTCTATGTATTCATTCTATCATAAATTTGCTTATTCTCTTATTGTTCCACTCCCAAACCAAATTACACTCATCACTTGCTACGGAGAAGTTCATAGCGTATTATTGAAGGATACAGGTTTTTTGTTGCTGAGATATTTAGACACGGAGTTGTCCAAAATCCCAATTACTTTATTAAACCGGCCCGAACAGGAGATAGAACGGAATAAACATTTTATCCGGAATGTAAAATGACTTCTAATTGAGCCAAATATGGATTTCCTCTTGACTTATTCTGTTGTGCTTATGCGAGATGCCACGACCTTACGTACGGACTAATTTGAATACTATGCTTAGGAAAATATTGAGCAGTCTCACAGGATTTACAGAAACCTAATGCTTGGATAGCATTTAATCCATTTAAACTTAGATTAGTGGGGAAATCCCTTAATTTCGCTCATTTGAAATGCCTTGGCTTATACACAAAATCCCCTTTCAGCCTCTCTTCTCCAAAAGCTGTAAGCGTATTCAATACTCACCTGGAAAAGTGAATATTATGGAGAAATTTTTATTAATTTGGGCGCTAATTGCTGTAATCATATGAAACTCTCTTTTTCCAGACTAGAACTAATTGGCAAACATTTAAATCTAATAAAAAAATCAATAAGGTTTTTAATTTTTGTCATCGCCACAAGTGTGTTAATCGCGAGACCGATTGACTGTGGTTCTCAATTTTTTTCCTTTCACTACTGAGTATATTACATGGCAGCAGATCTCATTGAGTGTATTCATCTACATTTGGTGCGTGTACATAATTTATTGTTTTTGTAATAAGAGCTTTATCAATATACATTAATGTAGTATTGATTAGAAGTACTAAATAAATGGTAAAATATTGCAAGAGTAGGGCTAATAAGTCGTCTATGCTCTAAATTAAATTTAAAATTATATATTGACTGTGCTTTTAAATTTGATATTTTGAAACAGTTTTACTCAAATAAGAGTATGCAGCGAACATACCGTTCGGCAAATATATTAGAAGTAGCATATTTCTGTGAGGTATTACGCATTTAAATTTTTTAAACCATGATTTGCTTGTCACTGGTAGTCATTCTTTGAAAGAAAAAAATTCCATGGGAGTGAATTCCATGGTGATGTGTTTAAAACAGAAAACAGTGAGAAATAACTGTGCTGATGAATAAAAAAAGATTGTTTATTAATTAATTATTCATTTTCCTTTGTAGTAAAAGGCCTTTGGTAATTGATGCATCTAACCACTTTAGGTGTCAGCGTGTCACTTTATTTTAGGTTTTAAAATATCATGTGCACAATACACGCGTTGAATAAGATGGGTAATTGTTTCCAAGCGAGTCATTTTTTCAAATGAATTTTCTATGATTGCATCCGTGATGAAAGTTTTACTTCTTCTAATATAGGGCAATGTCTCTGGCGTTACCCGGTAGAACTCCTTCATAATAAATGAAGAAACAAGCACTTGGTTATGATTAAACACTTTATTTGAAACAGTGGTGGTTCCACGTGGGGGGGAGGGGAAAAGGGGTCCCCCCCCCCCTAGAGGTCAGGCGAGCAAATGAAAAAACATAAGATTTGATAGTAAACTTCATTTTACCAACGGCTTAATAGCATTGATATGCTATAAAAGACATCTCTCTTTCTCTCCACCGAGCATAAACTGTGTTAATCGGTAACAAGTTGTTTCGGGCATTTCGAATTGGGCAGCGGAAGACCAGAATCCGGCGGAGAAAAGATGAGTCACAGTTGAGGCTTCGTCTATCCCACATTTGTCTTGCCTACACCACTTGCAAAGCTGCTTCCCACATCGGCTAAAATGTAAAGGACCTCTTGTATCGGTCACTTGGTTTCAAACAGCCTCCCCTGATCCCTTAAAAAGTAACGGCTTATTTCCCTAGTAGTTGGCGTGAGTTAACACAGCATTTATGGAATTTGTTTGTTGCTGACTGACTGTGAGCGTTTGGGCGCCAACGTGGTCTCATTCGTTCTTTGCCGCGCGTAGATGCAATCGTTGCAGTCGTGTTCCTTTAATGTGTGACATTGTTTTGCCCCGTTGACGTCTCCTTCGGCACCTCGTCTTCGGCGTCAACTTAAACGTGTCTTTTTATTTTACTGCGCGGACAGATTAATCATTTTCGCTTCGTCGACCGATTTTGAGTGGATTTTTGTTTTTCTGGAGTTTACCAGATTAACTCTTTCAATCAGCAATACGATCAAGTGCCTGGGAATAGTGATTTATTATGCTGGATCTGATACTTCTCCTGATAGTAGTCGCATCCTACTATATTCACGGAGCTCTGCATGCCAGTGACTTATTTCACAATATTAAAGTACGTGTATATAGTAAGTGAGTACATATTTTAAATATTACTCAGTGCATAGCTATGTACTGAGCATAACAATATATTATATCTCCATTCTGTTATTTTTACTCCTAATATCCCGTATAGATCCTAAAACGCATGAATCAGTAAACCTGTAATCCTGAAATAATTATTAATTTTATACACCATTACACAATGAAAATGAAATTCCACTGGTGTGGAACTTCGAACCATATGTATCTCTATCATTCTCAGTTATCACCGTTTATGAACATGAAGATAATTCATAAACTATTTAAGGTTCTTATAAATTGTGTCACTCGCTGTCATTAGAAAAAATACCGCTTACTAAATCCTAAAAAACCGCAATCTATTATTCTGGCAGTAAAAAGATACCAGGTAATGTTTATCTTAAAATGCTCCTAAATATTTTCGAAAACCAAGTTATACCCAAGCAAAAATTAAGTTCTGATTCTCGGATGACTTTATGTTACTTCTCTTGGAATACAAATGTTGTCGAATTGTCAACTGAGTCTATAAAATGATTTATTGGTTGAAATTTTGATAAGAATTTCGTCTGTTTGCCATCCGAAAACAGGTTGTTTTATTCAGCATGCTCCTGATTTTTACTGCCATAAAATTACTTTAATTAAAAATAGACTTGATTTTATGTGTTCCATGTATTTTTAACTTCGTATTTTATTAAGTTTCGTCATATTCAAGACAGGTACGTTGGCACTTTCCGACGAAGCGCAGAAAACTCCTTCACGGTGGTTTTTTTCCTTTTGGTTAATTACATGTCAAAACGAACAAAAATACTGATAAATGCGATGGTGGGTGGCGTAACATGGTGGAACTCCTTCATGATGCACAAAGGGTAAGAAAAAGACTTTGCTGTTCCACAAAATAAAATATATTTGCGACCGGTTTCGATACGGCGTATAATCATCTGGCCAGATGATGATACGCCGTATCGAAACCGGTCGCAAATATATTTTATTTTGTGGAACAGCAAAGTCTTTTTCTTACCCTTTGTGCATCAGCAAAAATACTGATATTAACCTTAAATTCTTCGATTTCAACCTCTTTCGTTTTACCACATGGTTGGTCATGCCCAGAGGCAGGTGTTTATGGGGATTGTTTATGTCAAATTTAGTTTTTATAATTGCTCGTAGCGAACGTATGGTGGAGATTGTAGGAGAAGATATCTTTCTTCTTGGATATGTAAATAAAAACACTAGGTTTAGGAGCCTAGGCTAGGTTAGATCTACTCATATTAGCAGATACCGTTCATGTATTTTAGTACGAGTACAAAACCATTTCATACAACATACAGAAATCACGTGGTTTGTATCATCACGTTGTGATATACCCCTTCTTTATCCTTTTTCACGGCCTTGGACTTGATCGCTTGTTCAGAACACTACATACGATTAATATTACCATCTTATTTTCTTTGCGAAATAACTACAAGCCATACACCGTGTAATTGTGTAGCTTTCTGCAACAAGAGCTGTTGGTAAACCTGTCAGTATTTTTCAATCGAACGATTACAATCGACTAATCGTACCCGCGAGTAAAATGATATCGTATCAGTTTCAGAATCTTTAAAAATCTCGGTAAAAATGAAAACTTGATTGAGCATTTAAAATCGACCCAAAATTTGCTATGTCGTCGCTATTTTGGCGTCATTTGGTCATTCCCAATTGGTTTCAAAATATGCATCCGTTGCCTTAGTAACGGGAGTATGGAAATTTGAGCTCGTAAATTTATGTTGGAGTTGTCCTCGATATCTCCGGATGCATAATACTTATGTCACAGCACAAATGCTCCTTTGAAAGAAAAAAGCAAAGGTGCAAAAGGTTATGATGCCTTTAGTTAACATTTTGCAATTTAGAGCATCAATTTTCATTATTAAAATATTAAACGCGTTTTTCTGCAAACATGTAACCCTTCAATCGTGCTCTTTTTTATATTTGGTTGATAAATATGTTAGGTTTCATCCTTCAAGTTTTGTAATGGTAATTTTTCTCTTAAGGGAAAAATTATTCTATATGTTTTCGCATATTCAATTTTAACGTCTAAGTTTCGCGGCATTCTAGGCTTGGCTGTGGATTAATATAGGCGAGCTAAAACACCACTCACAGATCAATTCTATGGGCTGATGCTGAGCTAATAACAAAGAATTATCAAGTACCAAATCACAAAAATGCTGTTGTAGCGATGTCTCCATGTCCACGAATCACAAAATTTGCTCTCGCGATTTGGATGTCGAACCGCTCGAAATCTTGTCATTGTTAAGCTTATTTTTTACACTAAATATATCTGCAAACACATTAATATCATCATTCCCGATTAATTTGCTTCAATTTTGCAGCTCCCTAGCTAAACGAGATACCAAAGAGGTAAAACTAAACTCCTTTTGAGGAGCTGAATAATTCTTTCATAATAATGTGCTTCTATGAATGCGGCACAAGGACCTAATTGTTGTGCTAACCATATGGTTTTAACTTTAATGGGTTTAGCTAGTAGTAAGTATTATTTTATAGATTATATCTATAGACAACTATATATTGAGATACAGACAAGTTTTTTTCGAATAGGAGTATTTTTGGAGGCAGAGACCACGAGAAATTGGCGATTCAACGACATTCTCCTAGACGTATGTATATACCTATCACTTGCAAATGGATATACGTATAGTGGCTGGACTGTAATTTCAATGAAATCCTTGATTCTTATCTTGGAGCACAAAACCACGGTGACCTTAGTTTTTTTTATTTTTGGCACATCTCCGCTTTCTTTGCTGGCGATGATCACACGCACAACCTCTAATTGTAAGGTATCCAGAATCATTTCAAAAGAAGACTAATACTCATGACAGCAGTGTCTAGGCTGCACTAGTCTACCGGAGTCTAATGTATGTATGCCATTTGATTCAAACACGGCCATATAAGTTCTCAGTATTCACTGCGAATATCTTGCATGACACTTCCACTTCACCCAAAATCGAATGCAAAATGCTTCTGGAAGCCGTTTACAAGAACTGTTCTCCTAAGTAGTCGATTAACTTTAGGATTAAAATAACACTAGTTATTCTTTTCGCCAAATTATATTGTCTGCCCAGCTTGTCTGTTAGACATTGCAATTCCAAGATGTACAGAGTAATGTATACGCACTCAGTGTGCATACTTGAGGCGCCGACTAGTATTTCAGAATTCAGGAAACGAAACTCTGTGAGCCCTGTCATTTTGCTAGGACGTCTCTCATTTAAATTGGTATGAGTTTCCAATAAGTTTGCAAAGCAATTCTATTTCACTTGATAATTATTTCGCCTCCCCCAAACACATTTTAAACCTGCACTCAATGTTTTTCCACTAAAATCTGAATTATATTTTTAAAAGAACTTATTCTGATAATTTTTTAATCGGAAAGCGTTTTTCCTTGTTTTTCATGTTAAGTGCAAAACATACCTTGTTCAAGTAAAAAATTTTCTTGGTTTCCCTAGCAAAATAGGGAGAGATGACACTTTTTTGATTTTAGCACTTCCAATTGATTTTCAAAGAATATTTCTATACTTTCTAACTACATCGTATAACGGAATTATCTTTTCCAAAAACTGGTGTAACATCTCTCTAATTTCATCTTCATATACTATATTGAATCAGTAGTCATGAAGTCGGTGTGTTAAGCTAACTTTTCCACAATTTCCGAGGCCTGATGTAAAAGTAACGTAGCCCGTTACAATTATATGAAAGTGAAAAGTCTAAATCTAAATATGGAGAGAAACTTTCAAATTCGGATTTTAGGGGAGGAATACCTCCTCATATTAACCGTAGATATACTTATGCAAAACATGTACTCCTTTTTTGGCCAAGGATAAATTCACTTTTAGAATTCATGGAATAAGGATTGAAATGAAGTGTTGAAATGTTACGGCTTCTTGGCTTAAAAAATGAAGCTCTTAAATAATGAAAATAAGGCTTACACCCTAGGCTCTACATATGGCCTCCCATAAATTCACGTGGCTTCACAAAATATTAAAGAATAAGTCATGGCATCGCATGGCCGTTGCCTTGAATGTGACTTCCGTTCCATATCATCCACGTTATCGCACTAAAACGTTTTTTTGACATAATACAAGAGTTTTTAGAAAAATGTCCCTTTGAATACTGTTATTTTTGGGAAGCCAATATAAATGATGGATTGCCAACCAATAGATAACCAATAGATGCCATATAATCCCTCCACACTAACGGAACTCAAATTCTTCTCTTTTATTTATCAGATGAAACTCAGGCCGAGGGATATTTTTAAAGCAGCAATCGAGCAAATATGTCTGGTTCAACAACAAAATTTGTGCCACCTTTTAATCCTTGGACCACTGAAAGATGGTAGAGGCGAGATGCACCCCCTGCTTGTTCATTAGATCACGAAATGGGAAATCTTTGCTGAGAGCAGGTGAGTACTCGCGGTAGGAAATAAAAAGGACAAGGTCAAGTAGAGAGGGTTACGAATAGGAATCGCAAAGGATGCAGCAGGGAAAAAAAGATACAGTAAAATACAAAGGTGCGATGGCATATCAAATCTAACCCAGTTTATCCACTGCATTTAGTGAAGTTTGAACGAGATTTTTCCCTAATCATCACAGAGACCATAATCCAATTTTATTTTAAATTTTAGTCTACTCTAAGAAGCATCAAGTAACTATGGTTATGTATATGATGCTAAAAAGTTGTTCTAACGAATAAATTTCTCATATATTAGTAAAATATATAATTTAGAGTCTTTCACTAGACTGGTTTTATCATGTCGTACTGTGATAATACAATGCACCAAGTACAATGCAATAGAAGGTTATTTGCGATTTTTATAAAAACATAACAGCGTGCGTAATGAAATAATTATTGAAAATAAATGAGAGAAGTATACTAACCATTCACCGTCAAATTAATGACACGATCTTTTAGTCAAAACGGCCAAAACTTACCTATTATGATAATAATATTTCCAGAGCGCGCAACTCTAACATATCCCAAGGAAAACGACTTTGATGTTTGGCAGATATCTCGGAGAATAGTAGAGTGAATGATATTTTTCTGAATGGAAACATGAGCTAGTGTACTTTTTTAATGAGCCTAAATATATTGCATATAATGTGAAATTATATTTCTTTCAAACTTCTTCAATGTGGCGAGGCATGTGTGACCTGGGAACAAGCAGAAGGAGGGCGCTTTTCTTTTCATATTCATGAGGCGGATTAAGGAAAGGGAAGTGGTTGATAAGGGCGAGAAGAGGAATATGCTCCAAAAAGTGGAATAATAGTCGGGTGGAGAGAGTGGGACTCGGAAGGTGGGTGGAAGGGAAAGTTGGTTGAAGTGCTCGGAATGCTGTTCATTGTGCTCCTCGAGCGTGATCATGTGGCACGAGTCATTGATCTATTACGCAATCGCTTTCCTCCCTTTGTGCCACCTACCCTCCTTCATACCTCGGCTTTTATCTCGACTTAAATTTTGGTCACTCGGATAAGTTTATCGTAACAACTCTTTAACAAATAATTCTACTCTCTGCTGTAAAAAGTATTATTCTGGGATTGATCCTACTTCATAAGGATCCCAAATGGTAGTGGCATTTAAATTGAGGTCTTATCAGAAAAAAAATTACATAGCTCTTACTCTTTTTCCCCGCATTTTCCCAGAATTCTTTTTACAAATTCCAATTAGCGCTTGGCTTGTCCGCTAATTTCCCACTCGATTATCTCCCATAAGAGATCTCGAATTGGGGTCACACTTATTTATTTACCCTTTTCTACATTGAGATAATCAGACTCAAAAGTCAAAATTGCATCGGGAGGGTCGCTATTTCTCCAAACATTCTTTTTAATCAATTGCTGCACCCATAAAAAATCAAACTAAACTATATAAAAAAACTAAATTCAACAACTCGCAGCAGCCGAAAAACAAGCAAACAAACCACGCTGAAAAGTTTTGCCGTGACTTCAATATCGAATCATTGTCCGGGATTTTGAAAAAAATACTCATACCTTCAAAAGATCTTCGCGCTGCGCCGTCCGCGAGGGATTTTGTCCCCTTCCCAACAGAACCATCCTCTCCCTCCACGCCGTAGCAAACATTTTCAGTTGAAATCGGAAGATGGCGTTGCCTTCCCGGGCGCCGCAAATCCAAACTACCTCCGTCTTCTGCAGTGGCGTAGCGAGATTTGACGGCCGGTCTGCCCCGGGCTGTGTCATTGGAATTATAAAAAATGTTTTCGGACACTAATCAATGATAAGAAGAAAAAAGCTATCTGCAAGCTCCGGTGTCAGCTATTGCAAATAATCACTAATAACTAAATACATAATCTTGTATATCATCTGCCAAAACATTAACAAAATAATAAAACTAAACATGATGGTGTCATGAATATTTTTCTCAGTTTAAAGAAACAAGAAATGTATATTTTGCATTCTAAAATGTAAATGTCATTAACATAATTATTATTCTTTAACCTTAATATGCAAAGTATTTGAAAGGGTTAGATGTGAACTATGGGTGTCTGCACGAAAGGGCAACGATTGACGTATCCCGGGTGGCTCAAGCTGTAGCTAAACTAATGGCTACAAAACTTCGTGGCACTCAACAGCGGAAAATTGAGTATTAATCTGGCGTAGATGAGTTAGAAAAAGTACCACAGAATTCCAAGAAGCATGTGGATAAGGACTCGGGCGCTTTATCCCATATCTCGGACGTGCTTTCCTATCATTTTGCTCATGTTATTCACGACAGAATGCTACCAAGTTTCACTACGCCTGTACGTCACACATCTGCCGTCGCATCAACTATCAGCTTCACATCCGCTGCACTTGTGAAATCCCCCTTCTGCAATTCTTTCTAGTTTCTCGCCAGCTCCTCTCAGAGATCTCGTTTCCGATCGTCCTCATCGTAAAAGATACACACCTCTAGCCCATCACATCCCACCACTTCTCTCTGGTGTCCAAAACACCGTCCGGCCTCACGGTCAGGACTGATCGATACATCTCGCCGACGCCCACTCCTTTGTCTTTCGGCATTCAATTTTTCTTCTGCTTCAGAAGACGAATAGCTTCCCATTACACGGATCACCGCGTTCCACTAGGGATATGCTATATTGTGAACGCATCGATACTCGGGTATTGAAGTAATAAATAAATAAGCTTTGATACGTGTGTCGCATCGAATAAAAACATCATTTCTAACCAATAATGAATGAAATACTAATTTGGGCCTGAGTTGGGATAATCAATCAATTTATTATCGTGGGCCATTTGGCCCATGAGATGATTTACAGTTGCACTACAATTCAGTAAAAATCATTTGACAGAGGTAAAAAGAAAAAAAAACACTACAGCAAGACTCAGTATATGCAAAAAAATAAAGGAGAAAAAAAAAAGGAAAAAAAAACAAAATATAAATCTATACAAACATATACATACTTACAATTGCATCCCGAATGTGGATACCCGGGTATCTAGCCACACAACATTTCCAGACATATTAAATACATTGGTAACAGTATCACTATTTATTCAAAGGAAAATATTCAGGTATAACAGAAAAACGTAGCACCAATAGAAAATTATATCATGAATACAGAATATATTCTCCCCTCATCACATCAGTAATCAATACCGTCAGCATGGTTAGTTACACTGGGAATTTCCATGAACTATCATGAAAAAACTTATATACTTTAGTCTTAAATACATGTATTGATGGCAAGTTTCTTATTTCTATCGGTAGTGAGTTCCATATTCTGGCAGCTGTAACCATGAATGATTTATTGAGGTGAGATGTTCTATGGTGGGGGATATGAATGTCAAAATTGTGATTTCTAGTGGGTATGAATTGAATATTTCTTTTCCAAATAAATCTTTCGTACAGATAAGGCGGGTTACCAGAAGAAAGTATTTTGAATGTGAGGCAGGTGAGATGATAAAGGCGACGTTGTTTGAATTTCATTCAGTTTAGGCGGGCATACGAGCTACTAAATCGATCCCACTTTTTGAGGTCAAAAATAAATCGTATTGTTGAGTTCATTGTCACTTGTAGTTTGTTGCTGTTTTCTTCATAGCTAGATTTGTAAGCAAGGAAGAGCAGTAATCCAGGTGTGGAAGGATTATTGTTTGTACAAGGATGGTGCGTATTTTAGGGGGTATACTATTCTTTGATCTATACAGTTGGTGTAATATACCTAGGGTTTTCTGTTTCGTACTTTGTGTGGATAAGGAAAAGATAATTTTCCAGAATCATTTAGACTATTTTATTCATATAAATGATTGTATAGCTTATATGATTTTAACATCACGAAATTGTTACCTATGAATGTTAGTTAATCAGCCCTACTTAAAAAAGATTAACTTTTTTGTCTTATTTTCATCTTTATAGTACTCACATTCCCTTTCCGAATACCTTCTCCAAATTAAAGTAAAGCCCTCTATTTAAAGAGAAGGCTTTGATTAAAAGTATATACCTACTTACCTGGTAGAAATTTTATTTCAATAAGTATTTTTAAATACAAGAAAGTAATCGACTTAGATACAAGGCAACTTCAGCAGATTGTTCACACCCGGAAAATCACCCACGAGAACACACTTCGGTATTTCTTGTCTATATCGATAACCGATACAATCGGCAGTGTATTCATACGGGTGAGATATCTAATATTTAGCACCGATACCAAGGTACTCTGTATCGGTTAAAAAGTATTGATATTGGTGTCGAATGGGTATATATGTCCCTAGTTATTCCTTCTTTTCTTGTCTTCCTACCCATTATTAGTTCCTGACGCTCACACCTCACTTCATTCCACTTCATCTTCACAATCCTACCTCCTCATAAAGTGTTTCGGGAGATTGCATTTTTGATCGGAAAAATCTTGAAGATTAGAGATCGATGGAGAGAATGGTTCTATGCGAGAAATCCCGGGCCACGCTCATCACATAATAATAAAACTATCGCTTCTGGACCGGATGCCTTCCCTGAAGTAGTTGCATCTCCATCAAATCCACTCCACTGATATCTGCGACAGGTAACCATCTACGAATTTCAATCTCTGATTTTCACAATCTCTAAACTAGAAAACGAAAGTGAATCAACTTATGTGGCACTTAAGCCATTGCTTTAACTTATAGGGATATTACCAAGGTTCGTCACACGGTAAAAGAGTTGACCTTTTTTCTAGGAACTCAGATTGAAACTTGTTGCATTTTTGCTGGAAAAAAATAATTCACTTATCGTGTCGATAAAGGGCATATAAATCAATATTGTACCGATTTCAATGGTAAAAAGGTGGTGATGGAGCCCATCTGATAAACATCTATTTCCATTGCAATTATGCTCAGTTCAAAGAGTTGGGTCGATACTGTATGAGTAATGTACAATATTATAGAAAATAATGAAACATACCGTGCGTCTAATAAGTCCATGAAAGTCTGTACTATAGAGTTATTGTGTAGTTCGTAGTCAAATGCAAGTCTCGCTCAGTGAATTGTAAACGCATCATGTTTTGAAAATTTGGTTTTAAAATTGAAATCATCCATAGCAGTATAATTCAAACCTGGAGGTCTGGAGTCATATGTTAACTACGCGCATGTTAGACACAGATTCAAGGCCAATTGGCAGGCTTTCAATGAAATATAAGACAGTAGTACCAATCACAAGCCACGAATTTGGAGCAATATATTTTTGAAAATAGTGAGATTCTAAAATCTAAGTTTTTGGATGCCATTATAAGCCATTGACATTATTTTAGTCTTCCAAATTTAATGAAGGGAAAAATATTTGATAGTTTATTTCCATCAGGGATCTTTCGGGGTTTGCACCGGGTAGTTAGGTCCATGGCGGCCGACGTTTCGATGCTCGAGTCGACCTAACTACCCGGTGCAAACCCCGAAAGATCCCTGATATAAATCTTCGCCGGGGAAGCCTGAAATCAGTTTATTTCCAGTTTAAGATTTTGGCTCATTGCTAAAAGAATCGATTATTAAAGATTAATTGATCATGTTTCTTCCATTTCTGCGACTGCATTTTCTGACACGACGCAACATTACTTTGGCATTGCTTTTCTGAGTATTTGGTGCAATATATAAAGCATATATATTGAGTTTATTGAATAGCTTTGGTAAATCCTCCAATCACATGGATGAAAAAAAAATAGTAATGGGAATGATAGACTAACAATTTGAGTAAAAGACCATTAACTACGAATCTTACTTCGTCAACTTGCTGAGCACCTATAATAGTTCAGTTTTCACTTTGAATGTGAAAAACACTGTTTTTTATTTACATATTAAATTGATCACTATTCTATTGAATTTTTCAACTAAAATATTTCATAACATGAAGTAATTCCGTTTGGCGATTCTTACCAAGAGGGTCAAAATATAAATTTATGACTAGTCCTCTGAGTTATAAAATTCTAATAACAAAACAATCAACCTGGAATAGTAATGTCTTACTCCATTTACTGGTTGTATCTTTTAACTTTCCTGGCGTCTAAATTGTTCCAGCATTTTCCTCTGCGATAATTATCGCTGCTTTTTTCTTCTTGGTCATCTCTGTTGCCGCAGTCCTTGTCGTCTTTGTATCAGCTGTTGCACAAGGATCTCGTATGATGATTACCGCGGATGCCCTTCTTCTCCCACTGCTGGATATCACACCAAGGACTTAGAGCATGGAAATGGTAAGCTTAAGTGATTCTTTCATAACTATTTTGGTCTATTTAACGCTTAACTTTTCTATCAAAAAACCAGGGGCGATATTCAATTTCATTGTAACAATGTAGCAAAAATATGTAAGCTGACTTGTACATAATTTTTGCCAACCTTTCTAATTCTATCTCCAAGGTATTTATTTATCTTGATTCATGAAACCAGCTTAGATTTCTATGACATACCATCGCTGCAATGCAATTGGACCGTAATAATACAGTCAGTATAGGTATAATCACTTATGAATGACTTTTTAGGATTTCTTTAGTTCTCTATTTAAGGTATTGCGTTATTTTGACTAATAAAAACAGCCCAGAAGGATAGGAAGGATGACGTATATCTTAACGCAATTGGTCCCTGTTGAGTACCCTCAAGCCACGCAATTATCTAGTTCTTCCATGTCAGAATATTAGGGTGTAAGAACAATGAATCCCAAAATATTAGCATTTTATCAAACTTAATGAGTGTTAATTGTTATATTAAAATACATTTTACCTTATTACTGATGAAGCAGCTAAAATTGCCTACCGCTCTAGGTGGATAATTCACTCGCTGGTCGAAGAATAGCAAAATATGTCAACACCTTTCCATTTTATCGGATCCCTATTCACTACTTCCTCCCATTTTGTAAGCTCTTCCTACCATCACTCGTGGAAAGGAATAATCAAGGAAAGCGGAAACTAATTGAGCTCTGGGGAAACTGCGAACCGAACGGCTAGGATGGCAAAATAGCGGGATGTTTTTGCGGAGATGGATGGCTTTACTTGAGGGGATTCCAACAGCTTAATCAGAGCAAGTAGGCAAAAGGCCCGAGGCAATACAGCAGCAGTAGGGAGAGGGTACTGCGGTGAACAAAGTCTCGGATTTGGTTAGGGGATAGTTTTGGAGAGTGTGTTAATGGAGAGAGGAAGACGGAGAGGCCGTTATACTGAGAAATTTTCTTGTGAAAATAGAGACCATAATCGGAAATTATTATAAAATTTAGGTAGTTGCTAAAAGTAGTAGGTAGGTAAATCCTATACTATTAAACGAGCAAATCTTGTATATCCTATTCTATTAAACCAGCAATATTCTGTATATATATATACGTGTGTGTATGTATGTTAATTTTATTTCGATAACGGTTCTAACGATTTTGATGAAAGTAACAAATTTACTTATACTAGGTAACCCGTGCGAAAATTTCACACTTTCACGCTATCAGGGAATAAGTATGTTAAGGAAACGGTGTAATTGGGTTTTAAATAGAGAAGAAGGTGTATCATAAAGTACTTTCTTTATACATGTTTTCTTGCAAAATATACAAAACATATTAATACTATACAGACAAGAGAGTTTATATAAATTTTAAAGTAAAATTAATGGGTTAATAGTGAAATTTGAGATTGAGATTGCATTTTTCGTCAGAAGCCGGTGATTCAACGTTTAAAATGATACCTAATTTATTACTGTAGGTGCAGTATTAACGGAGCTTATACGTAATGACAGAAAAAGACCTTCCTGTAATAACATATATGATGATAGGGTACGAAAAAGCGAATTACCTTGCGAAGTCTTGACTCTGGGAAAAGTATTTTTTACAAGATATTGGGCAAAAATTGCTTTTTTGACATGTAAAAAAGCCAGGCTACTCCATTTTTGTTATACAGAGGTTTCTTTGTTTGCTTTGCTTAATTGCTTACACTCCCGATACAAATTTAAAATTCTACTTATAGATAACTGATAGAACAAATGTTTTAATTATTGCAATCAATTTCCGTATATCCACCGCCCTTTTCCAGGTATTTTAGTTTTAAGCTCGAAAATCTCAAATTTTAGCACTACTTCAGCAATTGAATATTTTGTTTACTTGGAAAAGGCAGCATAGGCATGGAATGGAAATTCATGCCTGAGACATTTACGCCTCTTTAAAAGAATCTCTTTTACAGATGTACTTTGAAATTTTAGCTGGAATATATTTCAACCCAACCTCTCCATGTGGGGTTAATGGCTGCTACAGAGTAAATGTTATTGATCACGTAATTTTGAAAGTGTTTACGTGAGTCCTCCAGGGGCTGTAGAATATTGATCCGATCTACAGAAGAACCTGAAAGAGAACTTCAAGAGCAAATAGTACAAGGTGATGACCATATGCCCCATACCTCAAATAAATTTATTCCGGAGCAAATAGAACAAGTTGATGACTAAATACCAGGTACCTCAAGTAGTTTCATTCCTAAAAATGAAGAAAATTTTCTGACATTAGCAACACCAAGCCGGGTAGCAAATCCCACATGTAAAAATAGGTTATTTTTAATGATGACAGAACTAATTGATTCATACTCTCAAGAGAGGAACTATCAGAAAAGAATGACGCAAGAATATGAGTCTTCCGATGATCGTATAGAGCATTTATAAATGAAACGTGATCTTGCACGAATCCAGAGAAGTGGAGAATAAAACGAAAAAAGGAAACAACGTTCGTAAAAGATTTGGAAATGCCATTATAACCAAAGAACAGAAGAATCAGACTCACAAAAAAATTAGTGACTTCAAGACATGCGTGAACGAGTGGCGCAGAGGCGTGCAGAAGAGTTTGATGATGATCATCATCAACGGTTGGAGGAAGGACTCTGGAGAAATTCAAGACGACAACAAGCATTACGGCTAAATCCCACAAGGCAGCTACAACGTCTGATATTTTTTACCATAGTTTGCAAATTTAAAGTGTTGCTTGTATAACGTAGCATTGCATTTTCCCGAAGAACGTGTTTCATGTGGAATTCATTGAGATTCGTTTGGGGACTGCTGCTTGCATGGTAGGATAGATCTAAAACATCCAGAATTTCCGAACGAGTTAGCGCGATCGTTTCTTCAACGTCATCCATTTTCTGATGACTTTTATGAAAGGATTCGAAATTTGAATTTATGCTTTGCAATGACTTCATTCACCGTAGATGACGATCGAATAGTAAACGGTTGAGGAGTTTATAGTTACATTGCTAGTGGTCAAGTTTATACCAAACTTAATGTAGCAGCTCACCCTACTCAGAATGATGATGGAAAATTTGAACGGCCTCAATATGGACATATATACATTTGGATAATCAGGATGCTCTTAGTTCACGCATAAAAAATGCCGTTAACTATGATATCAGCGAGAATCTTATTAGTCTCATGGAACATATTTTGAGATCTGAAAATCCGCTTTCTCTTGGATTCATGATAATGGGGGAAGTAGAAGAAGAAGCTAATAGACGCGCTGCTGCAGAAGTTGTAGAGCCGCCTTATGTTAAGCTGCTTTTCTCATTACCTGATGCCGTTGATCACAGAAGGTTTAAAATCCCCCTTCAGAATGAAGTTTGTGCCATTGTTACTCTCAACACAGACCTAAGCGTTCCAGATAAAGATTTAATAATTCGTAAATATGGGAAACCTTTAATTACCATGAACAATATTGACAGTCGTGTTTGGCTCTTTACTTATCCACTATTTTACCCAAATTTTGCTATTTTGGATTCTCTGTATTAATATTCCTTTAAGAACACCTTATACCAGTCATCAAAGACAAGATTTGAACTAGCTCAGTACCGATTAGCATTTAGACCTCAACTTTCCAAATATTTTCCTTCAGACTTAAACCTAAGGAATCCTGATCTCCGCCTTTTGAAGTTCAAAGCTTTGCATTTCGGTGGTCGGATTTTTCAGCAATTTCTGGTTGATACTTTTATAAGAGTGGAAAATGACCGTATCCAATGGATTAAAGTACATTTAAATAAAATACTTGCAGAAAACTTTAAAACAGCGAATAAATTTTTAAGTGTATTGGCTGAAAAAAAGAATGCTTTTGTTGGTGAAAAGATTATTTTGCCTTCTTCCTTTCCTCAATCTAAACGTTTTTACACTGAACATTTTGAAGAAGCTATGGTCTTTGCCCGTCAACTTGTATCATCAGACTTCTTTATTACAATGACGTGTAATCCTGAATGGCCCGAATATGCGGAAGCAGCTCGTACAACTTTTGAAGATGGATCAACATTGCAACAATTTGCCCAAGAGCGTCCTAACTCAATAACTTCGACACACGAAAAACATTGTATGGAAAGAAATATTGAATAATTTTTAATCCAATAATAACAATTATCTGTCAATGAATATTGGAAATAATGAATATCTCTGGGTAATATAGGCTATATTAAATAGCCCTAAGCGTCCTCTAAGACCCCCCAGAGGCCCCTCTGGTGGTCCATGCTAATCATTGGGTTCGGTGCAGTGGGTTTATTTTTGCTTTTTAAAAGTTATTTCACTCAAGATAGAACTGAATAAATTCTTAAACTGAACTTTTCTAATTCTTCCAATCGATTTTCTTTTACGCTCCATAATTGTCTAAAAAATCATGTTTTTTGCTATAAAATCTCACTTTTTTCTCAGAAATCAACAATGCTATATTTCCTTGACAACCAGAGATTTGATTTTCAAAGGATATTCACGCCTCTTCACGAGTTATTTATATATGCTAAAAAGTGTTAAAGTGCAGTTAATACGTTCATTCAATCATCGAGTAGCCTATTCAAGAATCTCACTCGCCGCTGTTTCCCCTCCTTGGACTTAAAAATATATCCATAAGCATGCCTAAAAGAAAAAAAGAGTAACCTTTCGAAAAAATCTTCTAAAGTAAGAGGAATGTCTTCTTTGCGAGTAAATGTGTCCTTGCATAAAAACGAATAAGGTAAGACTTGGATGCTCAAAGACACGCCCACTAGTAAGATCATGAGCATCTCCCCATGGTGTTTTTCGGATTCCGCTAATATCCGCACAAATTTCATCCTAGCCAAACCTACTGACGGGTAACCAGCTATAAATCTGGTTCAAATATATAACTATCTGTTTCGAAACTTCAATCTGTTTTAAGAACGCAGAAATTATTATGACGTCAGTACATGCTTCTTACCCGAAAGAAGAACGGATATTCTACGCAATGAACGACATCGGTGCATGAAGATTGGCAAGTGCACTAAGACTGATCACCATAGATTTTTAATTAAGCAACCGATGATTTTGATTTAGAAACCGAAGATTATGGCTACCCTTTATGCCGAAGGAGCAGTCTGGGTAATAAAGGATTCATTGGAAAAATAAACATGGCTGCTGCTGAAAATGCTCCTATTGACTTTGTCCACCGCTAGATTATACTCTACTCTCAAATCCTGGTTAAGAACCCATATCAACGTTGAATTGCGCAACTCAATTAAGTCATTGAATGCAAATATATTTATGTTCACAAGGGAAGTGATCGAGCTGTTAATCACTGAGAAAACGGCTCAAGAGAACCGGAGGGACAAGGTAGCCATCTATCAACCTGGGTGCTAATCTCTCCGTGCATCTGGAAAACGAATGAATTAAAACTATCACAACGTACAAGATATCCTCAAATGATCACGCAGACAGTATTCTTCAGGCTTTGTGGTTTTCTTATAAAATAATTTCAATGTTTTTCACACCCGTTGAATTTCAACGGGTACGTTCAGCTAGTGTTTTTGTATTCGTGAACTTCTAAAAGATGAACTAAATATGCACATTTAGTGCTTTAACTTGACTTGTTTTTGTCACACCATACACTTAAAACGCATTCGACCGAAGGTGCTTTGTAATTATGTGTGGAGGATTACTTCAAGTTATCAAGCTATGCTTAAAGGCATTTGAGAAAACATGCCAGCTACTTACCGTTACATTTTCAAAGAGAACCAAACGTAATTTCTACTTCCTCAGTTTTTTAAATTATTTTTCTCTGCAGCTCACAGCCCAGCTATATGCCATGGAAACAAATTCTAATTTTTGGAAAATGTCTCGAAAAGTAATGCGGTATGTGACCACTGTTTATATATCATAAGGAAAGTGAGGCCAATTTTTTATTAATGCCTAATTAATTGAATTTTGTGTGTGGTGATATCTCTCTCAAATTAATCAAAGGAAACATCAAGGGCGAGAATTGAAGTGAACCATGAGGGGTAATGTGAGGATGGGATGGAAAGGTTAAGAAACGATAATGGGAGAAAAAGGAGGATCTTGCAGGAAAATATTACTAGGAAGTTTGGTGTACTTTCCCCTAGATAAAATAATGCATGTTACTCATAGTCTTTCATCATTTCATCCCCCAGTCTTTCGTCCTTCCCAAATCCCATAAAGCATAACCTTCAACACCTAATTACTTACTACACTCGATAGTTACTTTTCCTTCTCTTTATTTATTTTTTATCTTTTTTCATTTTTTACTCTTATTTTTTTCGTCTGCCATCCTGTCCATTAGAAAACCTCTTTAGCGTCCATTTCTCTAATAAATGTCCGCTCTAAGATACATGTAGAGTGGCACCTACAGTTTCTTCACATGCAGTTTTCCAATTTCATGATAACCTTACTCATAGTTTTATAATATTAAGCTATTACAATAAAGTGCTTGGGGAGTATCTTTTAATGTAGATGAGACAAAAAGGTGGGTAGTTGCAGGGGAATTAAACAGCATGCGTTGGAGACGCTTCCTGGATAAGAGTTGGAACGAAGTAGCAATTTGCAATGGAATTACCCGTAATAGAATGAAATGACTTAATTCCTCTTTTTTCCTTGCAAAACAATAAAGCAGCAACTATGTTTAACCAGGTTCTTGGAGTAGTGATCATGAATATAGGATAGATTTAAGATATAAAAGATACATTATGGAAGATAAAATGAAATTAGAAGATCTAAAGATGAACAAACAAGACAGGCGATTTATGTTTAACGAACACAACGAGACTGTTGACGCCATCCAAACAACAAATTTCCCTTTTTACGGTGTAGAGAAAGTTTCGAGACTAAAACCCAGATAGTGTGTGAGAAAAACTAAAGTATTTCACTATACGAAGTCGTGAAGTGATGCGGTAAATTTTGGCCTGCACTTAACCAGTTCGTTTATTAGTTAGCACACTTGAGTTTTGGGGGGAAATTTGGGGTAGATTATTTTGAGGGATCTAAAATCCTGCATGCTGATAAGGGAGAGGACGACTACTGTGACCTTCGTAGTGAGGGAGAAGGGTGTTGTGGGTGATTGACGGCAACTGGGTCCAAGAAAGGGAATGGGGCCCAATGTGGGTCACTAATCTCAGTTGCACGCTTCATCTCAGTGAGGGTTTTGAGTGTTGGAGTGCTCAGGGGTGAAGGATGCAAGAGAAAATAGTGAGGATGCACATAATTCATTTCGGACGCATTTTATGAGGCAGTGAATTGACTTAGCCCTCCTCAGCCTTCCCATTTGGGCGGCTGCTCAACCGGCTGTGCAAGCTTCCGAAAAGGGTGACGGTCCCTGACAAGGGTCTTTGTTAAAAAAGCGTTCTTCGTAAAGATATGACTCATACACAGACTTAAGGTGGTTCCACCGTAAAAATATTTATAATTCATTGTTGTATTTCATTGCTGCAATTGCAGTCATGAATATATTCATGCTGTGCCTAGCACGGCTGATATAGGATGCAAGCACATGAGTTGTGGATTCCTTGTGGTCCCCTGCTCTCTTGAGTTGCCATATTGGTTGAACCGCAAGGGCTTATATCCAGTTTCGTTGGATCCTCCTAAGTTGCCGCGTGAATTAGGCAAACTGGGTAGCGTAGTAGTCTACGCGTTTCCCCGTGGAGGCAAAGTTTTTATTTCGATTCCCGGACACAGGCCGACATTTTTATATGTCAATTTCTACGTCATTCATCGTCGTATATGCGGCAGTCATGGATATTTCCGTCAAAACTAAATAATATGAAATGCAAAAATACGTGAATGAGGGACAATAGTAATTCTTTTGTCCAATATCAATGACAGTTTCCATTAAAATCTATTGTTATGGAGTGAAAACTAAAAAATATCGCATAAAAATACAATGTAAACGCATTACCATTTAATTATTTTTATTGCTAGCCAACAACTGCAAAGACTGAAATGAAAATGCAACAATTTCATAAGAATGGGGATACAATAGGCTCCTATGGATGGAAAAAAATTGTCTTTTAAAATATTTTCAAGTTACAACCTGCATATGTTGTACCTAAATGTTGTTTTCAATAGCTAAGGCATTTCATCAGTGAAAACTTAATTTAAAAAAATAAAATAATGTAATTAAGTGTTAGTTTTGAATAAAACAGTCGTGATGAAACCTCCTTGAGGTGAATTTCAAGTGTCAAAATTCTGTCATTGGAGCGTTAAGTCAATGTCTATTTGCCAATTAATCTCAAATTGGACCTTGAATAGACATAAAGTGTCTGTGAGCCTATCATAGCTTAAGTTGCGAGTATTTCGCGGTTAAATTTCTTTAATGGATTCTTCTTGAAGTTACGGGAAAAATCTGGAAAACATACCTTCATTGTCACTCGCGCATTTCCAAATTAAAGTATCGAAGCTCGAGCAGCTTTGCCTGGTGTTTCGGTTTTCCACATCTAAGGAAAAATAGTTAAATGATATAAATTAATTGTATTAGGTAATATATGATATAATATGCCAAAAACATCCATTTAAAGCAACATGTGCTTTTCCCTACGAAAAAGTAATGCACGCGTGTCCAGATGAAACGAACGTACTCAGTAATCAAGTATTCGTATGTCAAGTCATCCGGAAATGATTGCTGCATTCGCAAACGTAACTGATCAAAATGCTAATCAAGAATGTAAATAAACATCTACTCCCAAAGCACATTTGATTCATTACGTGCTGTAAAAACTACTTTCTTCATGCGTAGGCCTTCGTCAATGCGGGGCATACACCAATGTAAACAAACGTGTCAAAACTAAAATGGCATTTCCAACAATGTATGAATTATCGAAATATTTTTGTTGCATGTGGATATCAGTTGCCTCTTGCCTATATCATTACTGAATAGCATTATCACTGATGCAAAAATGAAGGTTTTAAATCAGCATTACAATCTCTTGGAACAGCTACTGATGAATATTGGAGAAACCAGTTAGGAGAAATGGCATTAGGTAGGTATTCATTTAGGTAATATTTAGCTTTTCATGTTTTGTTTTTTCTATATATTTTCATGTACTTGACAACATTATTTAATAAATAAGAGTTTTATTATATTCTTTGGTTCTTATTCCTCGAATTTGTCTTTCATTTTGATAAATTTGCATAAAAAATACTGGCCTCTGCATTTATGCATTTTATGTCCAATTTCTGCATAGATAGGGCTGACTTTTGGGATATGATACACTAAAAAATGATTTTACGTTGTGTATTACTATGTGCTGGTATCAAAACTTTCAGAAAAGTTCAAATATCCGAGGCAAAGAGCATTTATCTTGTTGGACCCAGAATATAAGCTCTGCTGATGAAATACTGATTACCTCTGAGGACATGTGAGGTTTAAAACGCTGGATCAATAGAGCTAGTCATTGTAACTGTGACTTTTAAATATATTTGTGTAAGCAGAGTAGCAGCTGTTGCAATTATATGAGATAAAGTTCTTTTTTCCATTTGAGAACACGTGGTTTACTAAAATGACTTTTTGCTGATTAAAAATTGCTAAACAACTGTGTACTTGCAACATCAAAGCGCGAAACAAAACTTTTTCCTGACTTATACGTGACATTTCTGTGGTATTCAATTCTCAAGTTTTCACGGAAATGAAATACTTGGCCAACATATTTCTGCATTGTTTTCTTGATAATAATCAGGCCACATCAAATATAACACGCGGGGAAACCTTATTAGATTGCGATACTATTTTGATAAATACTTCTGATGATAGTATTATATTTGACTGCCAATGATTTACATCTACTAGATTGGGAGTTATTAATGAACAAATCCAAAGTTATCCGTCGTTTTACTAATTGAAACTGTGTCAATCGGCCATAGAAAAATGTAAGGAGGGATGTCGGTAACATAAAAATCAAATAGCGTTGCGCCGTACTAGATGGTTATTGAAGTATTTCTGGGACGATATCTTGCACTTACTCTCTGAATAAGCATTATTTGAGTTGCTTTGGATATTTCATTCATGGTAAAACTAGCTATGATTAATGTTTGAAAGAAAGTTACTCGGAACTATGCACAGTTTACTGAAAAATAAAGGCTAATATATCGCATAATAATTGGTGGTAATATTTGCGTATTAATGTACAGTGATGGAAATTCCAAGTTATTACCGTGTTACCAGGAAAACAGTAGTCCAGGGGGGTTATTCGGGAATGTCGTCGTTCATTATGTCGTTACTCATTCATTGAGGCATTCAATGAACGGTAAAAAGACCCAATCGAACGACATTTTGATCGAATCTATGAGCTAATGTCAGAGCCGTTGGCTCAGTTTTGTGTTCCGTTTCTTCTGCGTTTTGCGCACCGCTACGAGTTTCGCATTTGTTTTTATTGCAATTTGGCGGCAAAGTAAATGAACGAAAATGGAACACACAGAAGGCTGTGAATTTTTAACCTAGGATTATGAATTTTGTGTAATTTAGCATTCATTTTTGTGTGTTACGTAGAAGATTTAAACAATATTTTATGTCATGAATACATGGATTTAATTAATTAACGTCGGTTGAGGTTGTTAATTACGTTATCACTATTATCCAGTTCCGTAATAATATTTATTTTTGCACGTCCGTTTTACTAGTTTGAGGCAGAAATATTTAGTTCTAATTAGTCATAGGCAACCGTTACGTCAACGCGAAGTCCTGTTAGACTATATGGAGAGGCATAGGTCGCTTGCTGTCGGCCTGTGTAAAGGCCCCGAAGGAACTACCAAGAAAAGACAAGATGTGGGAGCGCCTCTCTGCGTCCCTCAATGCCGTCGAAGGGGGCGCAGTGAAGACGGCGGACAAGTGGGAGAGAGTAAGTTGAAATAACAATAGCTATGAAGTGTTAGTGATCATTAATTGTCAACTCCTTAACTATCTAAACATTGCCACTTCTATGTCTGCTAATCGATTTTTCCAATTATGAGATGTACATACGTACAGATCTTTTTCATTTGTAAAGGCAGACTTCCTCTGTATTTGTTTGACAAGTACAAGTAATTGATACACAACTGGTTTTTCAGTCACGGCGAGACTGGCGGTGTGACGCCAAAAAGCGGGCACCATCTCTTAATTGTCTCAACTTATTTCTCCTCATGGCATTTTCTCAGTCTTTCATCCTCCTCATTCCTGCGCCGCCTCGCTATTCCCGCTTCTAAAGACCAGTGATCCATGTTTCTAAAATATTAATGGATGGAAGGTTATCCATGAAAAATGGTTTTTACGAAACTCTTTTAATGTATGCGTCCAACATGTGTGCGAGTCGAAAGTAACTTCGAATCACATGAGCGTCAACGGCATGCTGAGATATCTTTGAAACTCAACAGGGAAAGGAATTCCTTTCTAAGTAACTCAAACCCAAGGCATCCAAATAGTATTTACAAATGAAATCACTGTTGGGTGAGTGATATTGTGATTGCGTAGCTATTAGCATGGCAATAATAACCATTTCTATGAAGAAGACTGATTTTCCACTAGGTATACAACTATGAAAGCATTCAAAAGATTAAATACGAGGATTTCTATTAGTATACTCGCCGGGAATGTCATAAATCAACCTCGAGTTATGAAAATATGTTGGAAGTAAATAAACTTGACTCGCATATACCGCCAAAACACTCAACAAAACACTAACGGAAAGCGCTTGAAAAGCTCGGCAGCGGAGGCGGGGCGGGGGGGGATTTCCCATGATGCTATTTAATTTCCGTCGCGACGCTAGCGCCGTCCACCTAAAAATTACGGTCGACACGGAAGCTTCGGTTTTGAGTCGGTCCGTGAACGAAGAACTGCCAAATGAGCCGTGGGCGCCATCTTTGACGGAAGTTGATGACGTATTTCTCAAAATACGGGAAGTGATGACGAAATGTCACCGTTATCGACATTCCCGGATAACCCCCCCAGGTTACGGGAATGCCGGACTAATGGGACATTGACATTGATTTACAAATAATCAATAAAAATAAACAATGAAATATACCAATATACCAGGATTATTACGTCGGTATTACCGGGATGATACAATTAAGCGTTTAAAAACTCGTCTGTTAAAGTACTGATACTTTTTAGATACTGCCCATATTCCTATTGTACCTATAAATATTTATTATTGGTGCTTCACTTCCATCAAATTTGTATTTGACATTTACCCTTTTTACGAGGAATATGTCTTCTTACTCGTACTTTTGTTGTTTCTTCAAATAAGTCTCAAGTTTCTTGTTTCGAGGTGTGAGCGAGTCTTGGATATTCATAGTTAAAACACCTGAATCTTACACTGAAAAACATCTACGACTCTTGATTTTATAATGACGTTAGCACAGACGCCTTCCTCATATGTCTCCCTCATAGTAAGTTAGTCTTATACCACTGATTGAATCTGAATGTACTTAAAAAAATTAAATGATAGACTTAGCTCAAAAAGATCGACTTTGGCGGAAGGCCAAATTTATTTGCATCGATTCCCCAATCATAGTTCTCTCTTTCTCCCTCTATCTCAATATGTAATCTGGAGTAAGGCGTAACATGTTTGTGGCGCTTCAAAACTGGCTCTGCTATACCAATGTTTTTGCACTGCAACGCCCTTGTATACACGTATCCTTAGTCTCTTAAACGTATGCATTGATTCTTACATGTTTCTTTTTCCTTCCTTCTCTAAAGAGTCTCCCAGTACATCTAATCTCGACTACCTCTGTTTTTGTCCTGAATATGCTATATTTTTTCTCAAATTGGCCAAGCATACCTTAGCTCTGTTTTCTATAATACCCGTAGTTAGTGCTGTGAGTAATTATCAAGTGTATTCCCAGAACAATTGGGAAAGTGCTTGTACTCATTATTTTATGCCCCAATTTCTTTTCAATGCTTATTTTTGTAGGCAAAACCATTTCTCTTCAGTCGATGTACACGTAATTCCGCAGTTTGATAAATTAAATTAATTTTTGTAGAAATTTATTGAGAGACATACTCGAAATTCAAATAGAAATAAGTATGAGATCCAGGAGAAAGCACATGACTTTTCAAAACCTAATTTTTGATATAAATCTAGCATGAAGTTTGGAAAATAGACCTATGGCTTTCAAAATCGTTGTATTTGATGCTAGAAAATTACTTAGAACTACTCTTTACGGTGAAATTATTAGATAATGCCTTTTACGGTAGAGAATAAACTCCTATTAAAGCTTTCTCGAAGAAATTTTTTTTAAATGTTTTACTTATTTATTTGAATTTAAAAAAATTCCTGATGATTTTAAATACCTAATATCATAATATATCATCAATATTGAGAATACATCCATGCTATGCTGACATGATATTTAATAAGGCATCTGAGCATCTTGTTCATGTATTTTTTTCAAGCTTTCTCAAAATAACAAATTCATACCCTTCTGGCATTTATATTCATTATAATTAAGTCTTTCAAATGCTAAATAATATTTTAATGACGTACACAGAAATAAAATTTTGATGAGGTAATCAAAGATATGAATGTCGTTTCCACTTTGAATGTATTCATGGGAGTCATCCAATCAGCTGAATAACGCAGCAACTTGAAGTTAACATGTAGAAGTCGGAACCCACATCCTACTAGAGAGTATAATATTTCGACGGTATATATAACACTTGTATTGAATAATGTGAAAACATTCTGCTGCTTTGAGCTACCACTCTGTTAACTTTCTCATTGTAATCGCACCCCATCCCTTACTGATCATGCTCCTGCATTGGATAAGCAAATTCTCTGACAATTATTACTAAGAGAAATTCTAGCCAATTATTCATATTTAATTAGTGTTTAGGAGCGAGTTACCTTGATCGTTGTTCACAAATCCACCAGCAGTCCGACCGTCTATCATTTTGGTTACAGGTTATGCCAATTTATGGATACAATTCTGTATGAAATAAGACCAAATGTCAATCCACAAAACATTTATATACCTCTGAGGTGGGCTTTCTGCTTACAACTATCTTGCCAGAATTCATCATACGTATTGGCTCTCTGACGATCGTCGGTATGTTTTAGGCTCAAACGGCTATTCAACAAATTTACAATCACTGCGTTTACACAATAGATGTAGTACGCAGTCACGCGCAAGGGTGTGAAGGTTTCACCGTCTTTGGTGTATGGCTATTCAACAGTTGAAACCACACGGATTCACATATTTTAGCTTAAAAGGAATAAAAGTGTCCAAGTATTTATTTCGTGTTGTAAAATACTTTTTATTTGACAAATTTTAGTAAATACCTATCGACAGATATTTCGCTCTTATTCTTAATCTAAGCTGAAAGGCTTAGATTGAGAATAAGATCGCATATTTCGGTAAAATATATTTATTGACCGAAAGGAAGACAGTAAAAATTAAAGCATCATTAGATTTCATAAATGGTAAATCATGACGATACGGGTAGGTTTTTAAAACATTAAAGAAACATACACATTTAACAAAAGAAAACTGAGGTGATCACATGGGTAACCAGTTGTTGATACAAGGGCTAATATGAAGGGAATGACTAAGCGTCTTAGTGCGTCGATTACCGCAGATATTTGGAAAAATTTGGTTATCCAAGAAATATTGGATGCCTCCAATTACCTCCATCTTGAGTGAATGATTCAATGATCTAAACCGGTTAGTACGGTTCCCGGAGAGCCGTCCTGTCTCTGCTACCTCCATCTTGAGTGAATGATTCAATGTTCTAAACCGGTTAGTACGGATCCCGGAGAGCCGTCCTGTCTCTGCTAGTTTCATGATACTAAGAATGCAAAAAGGTACGCGATATTGAATGCAATTATACATGTTTATTGCGGGAAACACAGTAGAGTCTAAGGTCTTGGAGAAAAGCTTGAAGTTTCGCAAGTGCAGTGGGTCACTTGAGTGTGTGGAAGGAGATTCTCGTAGTGAGATGGTAATTCATCTGCCAGAGACAGGGAAGAGGAGAGGTTGGGAGAAAGAGATGGGGAGTGAGGTTAAAAGGTTTAGAGTTTTTAAGCTCAAAAGTGACGAACATCAGGTATAGTGAACGTATAACGTGACAAACAACACCTGAAGCTATTTCCGCCATATTGAGAGTCCCTAGAACACTATGATTGCCGAATGAGATCGTAAGACGGGACGGATTACGAGTACTTTGTATTTCCTGCTTTTAAGTGGAATATTTGACCTACATTAATACTCTATTTTCTTTTTAATTAATTGTAAACTATATTCTAAACGGCAATGCGTGCAGTAAGTTGGAATAATATTTCCTTAGAATGTTACCTGCGCTCTTAGCATTAATTGTGCTAAAATAGTAATGTTAGTTATATATCTATATAACTTACTTTATTCATTCTTTTATACTTGAAAGGAGGTATGTATAGCATAAACACTTTTTCATTGCTCCTATTTGCTAATTTCTCCTAGAAATATGTTGATGGGGATGAAAATATGTTACCATATCAACTGTCCCATCTGTCCCGTCCCAATGTCATCCCATTTTCTCAGTAGTTAGATATTTTACGTTTACACCAAACGTGTACATAAATATTTTAGGCCTATTACGCTAAAGGTAAACAACATCAACTCAAACTGGTGGAATATGGCGTCACTTTCACTGACGGCCAAGTAAAGACATCGCCACGTCTGATTCTTCAATAACTCTATGGTACAAGTTTTAGGAGTGAAGTAAATGTTAGTCAAATATCTCTCCTCTCCAAAGCAGACTCTGCATAACGACAACTCAACTACAACCTAGTAGTTGAGGTGTCGCTATGTAGAGGACTCTGCTGAAAAGCTTGAGGGCGTGCTACCCGACGGCGCTTCCTTGAATTACGACGCCGTCGTGGAAAAGGGACGCCGCTGAGGTCAGCACTCGAGGGAGAGGAAGAAGTTGGGGGCCACTTCCGAGTCGATGATTTCTTTCATATCAACCATTTTCTCTCCATTCTTTTCCTCCATCTCTTCTTGGATGGACTGTAGGAAATGGACGGTGCGTGAAAGAGATTTCGCAGTGAGTGGGAGTGCAGACCCTGTAGTGGAAAAATCCTTTCATTCTATCCTTCTCATCCTCACTCCGGGGCACCAAGTGCTCTCTCCCATCACTTTCTCGCCATTTCCCGACTCAGTTTTATCCCACTCCTTTTCATCTTCCTCCACGGAATCTCAAATGTGAGATGTTGGTTAACTGGGGTGACTCACCACCATGGACTTTAATAAATATCGGAAATAAAGTTCTGAAGGGAGAAGCACATAAAAAAGAACTATGTATAGATCGGTTTTCCCGTCTATTTCATTCGTGTCCACTAGCAAGATGACTGTCCCAGTAGTAAAATAACAGTTTTCCTTGCGACCACGGTATTTCATTGTGGAAATAGAATAAAAACATCCGGAACAAAACAATCCTTTATGAGTTAGTAAAATATTTTACATTTGTTTTTAATATTTTAGTGTGAGTTATATGTAACTCAAGTGGCGTGAGAATCAAATTCAATGCTTTAGGGCACATAGTAACGTACTTCTTACGCTCAAAAAGTAAATACCTAGATACATGATTTACATGTGTATCACGTTACTCTGATGTCGCAAATAGCGTGGATTATATGTAACTCAAGTGAAAGCTTACGCGCACGTCATGGTAGAATCAGTAAGTCATGTTGCGGACGGTAGTAAAGCATGCTATCAGTGAAAGCGGTATTTTAATAAGTTATACGAACTAAGAGTAATTCAGTTCTTGTGTTGACTCACCAGGTGCAGCGGAATCTCCTTCAGAAATCATAACCCTCCGCACATGAGAGCCGAGAAGGTTCCGGCCACTTTTTCGTCCATCCAATTTTACATCCCCTCCCACTGCTTCACATTCCGTCACCGCACTCAGCCCTCTCCTATAAAAAAACGGATCCACCTGAGCGAACGGTCCTTTACAGGACCTCCGACTTAGGGTTCGACCATAACTCATAAGATGTTGCGTGTCCTTCTTGGTGAGGGAAGTAAATGCGAGGAAATCGCTGGAGGAGCATTTACCTTCGCGTTGGACCCCTAAGTAACAAGAAGTAAAGAAATTTTAATTCAATGCCTCGAATCAGGGTCTAGTCACCCTTTTCTCCGAGTGCCCATTCACACGCAGTTTTTTCAACGTTTACTTAAAACTTCCCCCGGAAGTATTTGTTATTTTTCAGCAAGTTTATACGCAAACTCCATTCTTCTGCATAAGCGGTTAGACTTATAATTCCTATATTGAAAAAAATTCTCTCCAATTTCAATTATAGTTGGCCTAACAACATTCAGTAAGATGATGTACTGCTTGCTAATTAATGCAGTGTCCTTTTACAACTATTTTGAGTGTATCACGGTATGTTGCACGAGAAATTACTATATTAATAGAAATTTAATCAAATATGCTCGAAATTTAAGATTATACTAGTTGCAGTATTTATTGAAAATTGTTTTTAGTCATTCCAACACCACCTTCCCGTACCTATATAATAGAACTGAAACCCTTACAAGTACTTCCTAATTGGAATTGGGAATATTATGACTAGAAATAGTCTTGTGATATAACTTGATTAGTAGCGTAAAGAGCTGCTTTTAAATATTAGTTAATCAGGCGAAAGTCGAAAATTTACTCTTCCCCAATAATTTATGATTTTCGGTAGGAAACTTCTTGGTTCTTGTGGTTAATATTTGATCATTGGTGTCAAAAACAATGGGAGCGTGGTGGCCTAGAGGGTAGAGCACTTGGCTACGGATCGAAGGGTCCCGGGTTCAAATCCGAAGCCTTTGAACGCCCTCGGAGTAAGAGGTGGCCCTGGCCCCCCTACCCTGAATGTGTGAAATTCACACGCCTGTGGCTTAGTCCGGGTTGAGCTCTACCCTCAATTAACTAAACCAACATTCAGGTTGAATTACTGAGTGAGTGAGGTGTCAACAACAAAGAATTTTTCAAAACAATAACAAAAGTAGTAAGGTTCTTATTTTTTTACCAACAAGTGCAGAATCAAATGAGTGAGTCTCCAAAGAAAGTTTGTAGGTAGGTTCCTAGAATACTGATTTACGACTCACCACATTTATGGGGTTTCTCACACAATAGTTTTAACAGGCTACAAGGTTTAATGTTTTACTGAAATATTAAACGACTGAAGGGCGCATCAGGGGACATAAGGAAGAAATACAGAGGTGAGTAGTTGACTGGAAATGAGATAGTGAGTGCTATTCTGATGATAACCATGCCAATGTCCGTGATTTTTTCGCTGATAGGAACAATAGAAAATGTTTTGATGCAATAAGCAGATTATGTTATTTTGAGAACACAATGAGATGCGCATAAATGTATTTGCAATGGAGAAATGTCTTTCTTTCGAAATCATATCTGCTGGGCTCCTACGTCTCGAAGAAAAAATAGGAACCCTGTGGGAAAAAGGATAAGAAGTAATCCAGTTCCCAGGAAACCGTTGCATGCACAGATACTTAAGCATAACCATAGAGTTTTTATAACCAATTCTGTAGGCGAATTTTGCTTTCAGCGTCGAAATTTGGCTTTATCGCTGAGGATTAGTTCAATTAATAAAAAATAGAACCATAAATTTACATAGTTATTATAAGAGCATTTTGGAATTGGCCAAGATGAAGGAGCAGACGTCTTCGAAGCTCCTGAGTTCAAAGGTCAGCTTTCGCGTGGGGAAAAATATGAAATATTATTCTAACGCAATATCTACATGTTATAATAATACTCTGCGAACCGATGCTGATTCGTGTGACAGGGAGTACTAGAACGCCAGCCATGAAAGGGGAGGGAATAGCCAAAAGGAAGGGGTAGAGGTCAGTAGGCAAGGACACTTCCTAGCACAGTAACGAGTATTTAAAATCACTACCTGTACTGGTCCAGTACCGACGCAGTATTATCGATGCACCGATAATTTTGACTATTCATTTTTATTTTTTGAGTCAAATTAACGAAAATTTGACTCAAATATTCCGGTATTTCAGTAAACTTGTGTAACTTGATTCCAGTACATTAGATAATTACGTAAATATCATCACCAATTATTATAAGTTTATATTTGGTGGTGAGTAATCTGCGGATCACCACGAGTAACTTTCTTTCGAACTTGTTTTAACACAACTACAAGCATAATTACTTGTTCTATCGCGAAAATTATATTTAAGGCTTTACGATATTTATATCAGCGACACGTCACTTAGCATCTCTCCGGTCAATGAACACAGCCGCGTTTAGTAAAATTATGGATTATTTTGCGTGTTTTGAGAAATAGTTTGAAATTCTTGCCTTGGTTCACACATCGTAGTGTTTATCGTTTTGATTCAAAAGCTCATGCTCATGCATGAGCAAGAGAAATATTTAATTGCGTGCCTTTTTCTCCTCAAAAGTTTTATTCCAAACCATTCGGGGGCACATATGGCCTTTCCATCCAACGCATTTATCGTCTTCTTAGGGACTTCTGACCTACGTTTTTCCATGAGTAGTTTATTTTTTATACGCTAGTAATAAATACATTGTTTTCATTACTTTTGCGTTTTATACAGATTTGTACATGCAACTAATATATTATTTTTTCCGTATTTTACTGATTTTTCACGAAATTATATTTGCTCATTTTAATGAAATCTGCACGTCAATGGAGTCTGAGGAGATATTGTTTCCAATTTTCTTAATTCATTATGTTCGCTATTTAGATAGTAACAGTTTTATTGCCTAAGTCGATTCTGTTTCCTTCTTATCAGTTTTAACTTTTCCCCGCAAACTTCCGTTGTGTGCATGTAGCTGAGATAAATAGGAACTTTTTTTTCGCCGGAACAGGTGCGGCACGTCCTCGTGGTCTCATTTTGCGCGAGTTAAGTCATTTGAATATCCTTGACGATGCCGAGTCTCCATCTCAGTTTTACATTTATCTTTTTTCCTCTCTCACTTCGCCTTCCCTCCCTTCCTCTGATGCGTCCTCTGCCCTCCCACTCCATGTCCTCTTCAAGCCTCCCCTCCATGTCGTCCATTTCGCCCACAGCTCGCAAACCCTCTCAACCTCCTCCCTGTTTATCTCCCACGCTCTTTTCTCCGACTGCCGGGACCCTTACCGGAGTGGGCGTCTGAAAGGAGGGAGGGGGAGCAGCATCCGTTTCCTCGCCTCCTTGGCATGCCTCTTTTTCTCCATCTCTCTCCCGCAAAGCTCTCGTATAAGTGCCTGGCAAAAACCGGCGCAGCAAGGAGGGGAGTTAAAAGTTGAGGGTGTAAAAGGAAAGCACGGAGGCGAAGAGAGGTAGGCAACAAGAGAGAATAGAATAGAATAGAATAAACCTTTATTATACTCTAGGACAGGTCCCCAGGAGAAACAGTAAGGTAGGTTGAAATGGCAGCGAGGACTTTAATAAATTAACAAATGACTAAGTTCAAATCAGAAATGAAATGAAGCTTAATAGCAAAAAAGGAAAAACAAAACAACTAAACTCAGTAAAAGATACAACTGAACATGTGATACAATTGAATTTAAAGTTAGGTTTAGATATGATACGAGATAATCGAAAGGTAAAAACCCTTAAGACTGCAATATGAACGAGATTTGAAAAAACATTTTAAACAGTTAAATCAAAAAACACCAATGGACCATTAAAAAAAACATTTTTTGTCAAGAAAAAAATTAGTAAAGAGAATTTATTACTGAGCAGGCTAAAATATTCAGGAAAACATTTTTTTAACAAAAATCCATACAATTTAAAATGAAAATTTTTCCAACGAAAGAGATTTCCTCAATTCAATTGGAATGGAATTTTAGAGTTGCGAGGTGGCCACGGCAAAAGACTTGTGAAAGGTAGAGGTTCGATGTGTCGAAAGGAGAAGGTTACTAGGTTCTGTTCTAGTAACCACTGCATGAATAGTAGTTCTTTTAGGAAACATATCAATTAGGTAGGTAAAAAGGGACGTTACTGGCAAAGATAGAAAACAGAAATGTTCCAAGTAGATATTTACGACGTGAGCTGGTATTCAACCAACCAAGTTTTTAATAATAGGGGGTGAGATTTTCATCTTTTCGAAGGTTAATGTTGTACCAAGCGGTTGAATTTAGGAGAGAGAGAGGGAGAGAGAGTAAGGTACGGAAACCAAAGCATTTCGTGAAAAAGATACGAGGGAGGTAAGTTGTTAAAACCGCTCATCACTATGAATTTACCAGGGACCAAATCTTGAGGTCTCATTGTGAAACGAGTGGAAACGGAACGGCAGGTAGTGGTGAGTCATCCCACTTCTCGAAGCGATTGTGTCGGCAGAAATTAGAAAGGCTTTTCCGACTGACTATCCTCACTGAACAACCGGCCTCCCCCGTTTCGCAGGAAGTTGAACGTTCCGTAGCCCATGACCCAAAACCCTCCCCTGCGCAGCGCGAGGCACTTTTGCGAAAGCTATAACCCTCTCTCCTTCAATTCTTTTTGTTTGATGTGGGGGATATTTTATACATTTTCTCCGATATATGGTACTAATTTCATTTAACTTCCTTTCTCGTTGAAAAGCCTCTCACTTTTATCCCTATTCAACAATCCTGATCCCTACATTATATGCCTGCACATTCCACTTTCCAGTCGATACCTCAATTTTTTCTCTATTTATGTTACTTTTTCGGGTCCATTTACCCGATTTTTTTACCTTCATTCCCGAATTTTTTCATATAGTTTAGCCAATGAAAATCTGCTATCTTACTAATATTCACCATTCGGACATGCGTGTAGTCAGAAATTATTAAGGGTTTCTGACTGACCGTAAACATTCAATGTATTCCCTATTCAAATACAATGACCCACAGCACATAATTGACTTTTATTCCAAGAGAACCAAATATAACTATTAGAGCTGACCGTAACTACCTACATGTCTCACATTGTCAGTCCTCCACATTTCAGAAATCATTTACCGTTGCCGCCTCTCAAACTTGGAACTACCTACCTAAATCAATCAAAGATTCCTCATCGCCGCCCCAATTAAAAAAATTATATTATTACCTAACCTGCCCACTAAAAGCCGTATTTACTCGTTTCAATGCTTATAATCATGTATGGGCTGTACTATTGTGGTATATTTTCCATTTTTATTTTTTTCAAAACATAATATCAAAATATTTAATCCTGATGATATCTAACTCATTGTGTGAACTTGCTTCGTATTCCATATTTTATATTGTGTTCAGTTTTTTATGTTTATTTCATTCACATGGCATGTTGGTTTTTTGTTGTTCACTTAATCGTAATGTTTTTTTCTTAAATTGGTGCTTTGTGCACTAAATTTATACGTATTTTGAGTTCAAATGTGATTTATGCAAATTGTTCATATCGGATGTAAATCAATGATCAATAAAATTATTTAATTGTTACAGTTGTAACATCCCCTCCGAGTCCCTGGCAAGCATGAGGTTTCATTGCCGTCATAATGTCCGGAGACTCGAGAGGGGTTGGGCAGTAATGGCAGCCACGTCCGACGCCCATCGGATGAGTAGCTACGCTGCTGTCGGGTCATGCGTACGAAGTAGACGGAGTGACCCCAGGATGACGGCATTCTGCATGCGTGCAACTAGTGATTCCGCCAGATGAGGCGCAGGACGGAATGCACTTGATGTTATTAAGTCGTGAGCCCTGTACTCCACCGAGCACATCTATGATAAGGACCACCAGTTTCACAGTGTCCGGGGTACATTTGTTGAAGTTCGAAAAGCGGGTTTTGATATTTCGTCCGTTTTTCCACCACCTTCGCATCCATGTTAGTTTCAGCCGGAGTCGAAAACTCGATCACGAACATGGAGCGTGTGAGGTGGTCGAGGAGAACGAAATCAGGCTTGGTCGCTTCCAACTGCCTGATGATGGAGAAGGAATTATTCCACCAGATGGTGCATTTATTGTTCTCCATGACAGACTCAATATCTCCAGAGGCATAGGGCTGGTGAAACTGGTGTTTCGAAGATGCCATTATGGTGGCGAAGGCGAAAATATAACACCTGCAGGGCCGCGTTTTGACCAGCTAAATATGCATTGTGTAATAGCTACAGCCGGAGAGAAGGTGAATCAAAGTCTCCGGCTGGGCTCGGCACGCCATGCATCTCGTGTCCGAAACCTCCGCCTTGAATACAATTCGGTGGTACACGAGTGTGTTTATGAAACCATCCTGTCGCGCGAGAACCAAACCCTCGGTCTCAGATTTCAGACCGGCGGAACGTAGGAAGGTAAACGTAAGCTCCTTCGTTAACCCATGCTATTCGATGTTTCGATAGAAACATCCACACATGGGCTTATCGGTGTGCACCTTGAGCAAGGCCTTCTGCTCAGCTTTTTTATTTCGAGCTTGAGGACGTCTGCCTTCAATGACGAGATGGCCGTGTCATTGTCGCTTCCGTCGGAAGACGGGTCGAAGTTAAGACCGATTTCGTCCACTGCCCTCTTTGCCGCCTGGAAGAGAAACGCCCCTGCTCCCGCACTCTCGTGCTCTCTCACTAGATTGAGCAGGGGGTCCCTGCTTTTCAACTCTCGGCATGCCGTACCCAGGATAACTCTGTTGTGGAGACTATCCAGACTCAATAGTCCTCTACCACTTACATTGCAAGGAGATACAATCTGGCGACGCAAGATTTCGGATGAAGACTTCTATAGATGGTCATCATCTTCCCCGTTCCCCTGTCGAGGTTCTGCAACTCGTTGACGTTCCATTTCATGCATCTGAAGGTAAACAGCAGTGTTGGAACCACGAATATGTTTGTGGCAGAACCTTGTCCTTGTCTGAGAGCTCAGAACTCCAAATGTTCCTTAGAGTCTATCTTTATTTGGCGGTAAGCCTTTCCTTCTCTGCTGCAACCTCCTGCATTCGGCTTTGGGGGACGCCGAGGTATTCAAAACTATCATCGTCCTGTAAGTGACAAAAGACCTTCAACTAGTTGCACGTCTTCCTTTATCTCCGAACATCTTCCTCTCGCCAGGTGGATGGATGCACACTTGTCCAATCCGACCTCCATCCCTATAGCCTCACTGTATTCCAGTACGGTGTCCAGGGCAGTGCGAAGGTTTTTCGCAATAGAAGGATAGAGCTTTAGGTCATCTATGTTGAACAAATGGGTGACCTTATGCTTCCTGTCACCTGGAACACTGCACATGTATCCTCTACCTCGTCGGAGCCTACTGGGGCAGGGGTAGGAGGGAAATACAAAACAGTAAGGGGCATAAGCTGTCAACGTGAAAAACGCCGCGGTGGTATGTTTCCAACTCTGTGGAAACTGACCGCATGCCAGAGGTCAGAACAAAGTGCGTTTTACAGAGTGATAACAGGCGTTGGATGGAGGACACTACCTCTGGGTGGACTTTCATCAACTTCAGCATGGCGATCAAAAGCTTATGCGAAGTGGTGTGAAAAGCCTTCTTGTAGTCCACTCAGTCCATTGATAGGTTTCGCTTCTGCCATTTGGCATCCTGGCATATGCACCTATCAATGAGCAGGTTGTCCTTGCATCCCGCGATTCCCCGCTTTGAGCCCCTCTGCTCGTACACCTCCTCCCTCACAGGCTGGACGTGGTTGGACGTGAGGATTAGGTTGCTCAAGGTCGAGGTGAACGCCTTATATACAGGGTTGAGACATGTTATGGGGTGGTAGATCTTTGGATTAGACAAGTATCCCTTCTTAGGTATCAGAACCCTGTGTCCCTTAGTCAGCCAAGGTGGAATTGATTCGCTACCATTTAGAAAGGACTTGAAGATTCTGGCGAGGTGTTGGCGGGTGGAAGTAAACTTCTTCCACTAGAAGTTATTCACGGCATCCATTCCTGGAGCCAAAAAAATTCTTCTTGCCAGAGAAGGCCTTCTTCACATGACGTTCGGTGACTGAAAAAGGTCCATCCACATCTTGTAGGTGGTGGTCACAAAACTCTTTAAAAAGGCCTATGGCCGGAGTGTCTCCGTGGAATTGCTTCGACGTTTCGTACATTTCTTTCCAGAAACGTTCAACCTCATGTACGGGTGGCGGTGATTCGACGACAGGCGGTGGTGGTTGAAAGAGACGGGACGGGTTAAGGAGAAAAGTGGTGTTTTCCCTCATGAGCCTACTCCTCTTGAGGAGTTTTTCCGGGCAGTGGTGAGCGATCGTACTCTATCAACCGCGTTCTGCGTCATAGTAAGCAACACGCTTTTGATCAGTGTGCGATGGTTGTATCGGAGACTGCGTGCCATGTGCCGAACATTGGGAGTGATAGTTCGCCCAGATACGATGTATTCCATCACACACTGGATTCTCGACGTCTGTCGCCTTGCCTGCGCTAACTTGGCCTCCAATTGCCCCAGCCTCTTTGCTGCTTTGTCCTCCCAAGAGGTGTTATTTAGGGAGTGAGCCATAATTTTGGCAGCAGCGTAGACCACGCAACTTACCGTCCAAAGGTCCGACGTTTTCGTCAGGATTTCGTCGATAAAACCATTCAACTGGGCCAGGTGGTTACCCCACAGTGAGATCTTTCGGTGGACATCTCTCTGCCTAGGTTGTCCTTCATCACAGTTAACGGTGCTTAACGACCGCGTTCGTAGTTCAGAGACGGCCTGACCAGCTACCTCCCCATTTGGCCGAGAGACTGACACAAATGTCGTTCTCGCCTCAGGCGGTGGAGAGGCAGCCTGTGTCGGGGAGAGTGGTCTGACCGGTGGTGTGTTCCTCTTAACAGGCGGTTGGTGTGGATTTTCCTTTTTTCGCAGGTGGTTGGCATAATCGCGCAGATTCTGCTGCGCTAGATGGTCGTGTTCTGGATGTATCTCACACCACAAAGAGTACATCCTTGCCATATACCCCTGCGATCGGGCTCGCTCGCAGAATGGCATGGTAGAAGGTTGCACCTTAGGGCTTCCGTCCACTGCATACGAGCTCCTTTTCTAGTTGGTGAGTTTTCGTTGCCACACCCAACGCTACTAGGGCCCCCATCCGAGAGGGTCCGGTTGTGGGTGGCTTCCCTGGATTCTTTTCTCGGAACCAGTAAAACTTCGTGAGGGGTGGTTAGCCCGAACCATCACCATTAGCTGACAAAAGCCGTTACCAGGTAAGCAACGGGGAGGCTGGTGGTCCGGCTTTCGTACCATAGTTATAATTATATTATAATCATATTATGCAAACTATATTATTATTATTATTAAACAACCTTCCTAAACCGTTTAGCAGGGTTTTGAAAGTTCCATAGCCCATGCCCCCAAATCTTCCTCTGTGCAGAATCAGTAGCTTTTGCGAGAGCTGTAACTATGTACGTCCACCTCCCCCCCCCATAGCTTCCCATCTCTTCCGTATCCTTCGTCATCCCCGAGTTATCCACCCTCCCCGTCATCGACCCAACCTTTCTCCTCTCTTACTCTCTCGCTCCAGCCTCCCGTCACCCCTCTTCCTGCTTTTTGTCAGCGGTGGAAATAATTCAGTTCCGAGGAGTAATTAATATATCTCTCTTAATTTCATATGAATGGCTCCTTCGCGGAGTGGGAGGTAGAGATGAGGACATGGAGACGGAGGTTGTTAGTGAGGGGAAGCGTTGAGGATTTGAATATAAGGAAAAGAAGCACCAAGAAAGGAAGGCAGGAAGACCAAGGGAAGGAAATTTAAGGAGATGGGGGAAGGGCGAAAGGGAGGAAGAGGAATTTGGAGCTTCCTCCTGGGATTTCTTGAGAAAATATACCCCACGAAAAGTATGTAAGGTACTCACGCTAAATCTGTACCCGAAAGACTGGTTGCTCGGGTAACTGGCTATTATGAGATAGTGGTCCTAAAATCAGTTTCAGATCTTCTACTGAATCACCTTAAGCTAAATTAATATTAAAATGTATACTTCCTTTTTCTGGATATTTCTCAAGAGAGAATATTGGATGTTTATTCATTAGACGAATTTCTTAAAGATATGATATTCTTGAAGGCTGAAACAATTCAGGATTTGTCCCGCAATAGCATTAAAATTATTACGTCTAAAGAGATGACGGGTTTTCTAACCAAATTACCAATTGACGTGAACCGTAGGTATTGAGTCAAATATTGCAGTCAAAATGAAACCTACCGAGTAAGATATAGCTTGCACCTAATAGGCGATTTAAAGATAGTAATATTCACCAAGGTGTTTAAAGAATGGACAGTGAGTGAAATGTGTGTGACCATCTTTTTTGTCTCTATATATGAGGGAAAAAGTATGCTGACACTGACCAGTACAGTCCGACACGAGGCATAGATACTTCAGAGGACATTGACATATAATTATTGAAGCTTTAGGTTATAATCTCATTAAGTTTGCTGATAATCGAAGCTGCAGCAAAATTTGAATGCAATTCAAGTTTTGCCAATCATAAAACGCACATAGCGATAATACTTGGACATTCGGTACTTGTCATGCGAGAGTTAGTATTTTGTGCCCTGATGTTCATTATATAGCTATATGCCTTAGGCTGGGGAGGCGAATTTTCCACTTGTATGTTTTGGAATTGTTGTGTTAGAACTGTGTATCTCAATTATTACAAAACACTTATTTTTAGGTAGTAAGACTTAATCTCCGTGTATGATTTAGGATTTCTGATTTAAACTTTTTTTATCTACTTCTTAACGTTCCCTCATTCGTAAATTTCCACTCAGAACACAAAGAACTGGTGGTGGAATAAAGTGTTGTCGGAGTAAAACCGCTGCAGCCACAACTGTTTCGGTCAGGTAACTGTTTCAAATAACTGAACCGCAAACAACAAGTTAGCTTCGTGTTCGTGCCGCAGCCACGCCGCACCTAGCAGCAACTGATAGCTGAAGCTCAGTTTCGTCTTCTATTGCGTTCCAGTTGCACTGCACGTGTGGCTACGTTGCGGTTATAAGCTTCAATTTGTTGGATTTGAATCTGTTGCAGTTGGTGGCTGGTTTATTAAGCCAACATTTGTCCACCTGTCGTTGCAGATATAATTGTAACTGTGAAGTACCTATCTTTCATGAATCCAAATGGAATTTTTACGTTATTTGAGTTAAATATTACTAAGTACACAGCATAAAGAGCTACCAGCCATGCTGTAACAGCGCCGATCGATCGGCTGTTGTTTATTGTGCCTCTAGCTGTTGTCCGGAACAGGATGTTTCGCGGAACCGTTTCGTTTTGAAACTATTACGGTTGCGAAACAGTTTCAAATAAACTGTTGCGTTCTTTTAGTGCACGCGCTAAATAGCATTCTAACTTTTGCTCTTCATCCTCGTAACTCCTCTTTCTTACGCTTACTTTGATATCGAAACGAAATTACGCGTTTTCATTCCACGGAACATTACCATCTGCTCTACCATCCGCTCATTCATCCGCAGTTGCTCTTTTTTCATGCACAAATTATCCCATAATTACAAATAACTACTTTGATCTTCCCCATAATCGGTCTCATGTCTGTTTTCAAGACATAGTCCAATTTATATTTTACGCATGATTTTTTTTGCATAGACATTAATATTTACCTTTAATTTTTTCTTGCTCCGTATATTTTGTCCTGGTCAATGGCAAAGGTAAGTAAAATAAGGCAAAAGAATTAGTTTCCATTTGCCATTCCTCTCTCGTTATCACTATATTTTTCATTTGTCTCATATCTTATAAAAAGCATTGAACTCAATAACAATGCTACCTCTACTCATTTTTTATGCATGACATGATTTCTGTTCATGTTAGCTTCATTTATTTAAAAAAAGGCTATTTTCATTCTCAGAAATTCAGCATAATAGCTGCGGATGATTTATCACTCATGCAGGGTAGCCTGTGCTTTATGCTTTATTGCCATGAATATTATTAGTCAGATTTTTAAGTGGTAAAGATTAGGTGGGAATCACCCGTTGAGGAGACGCAACAAGGTGTGATAGCCACAGTGACAACATCATTCACTTGGGAAGGGGTGAAAGTGGATCGGGGAATCTGACTTTAATCTCCGTCTTTGCATTCTATTCTTTTACTTATTTCACTCTATTTTTTTCCTGTTGTTATTTTTTTAACCTTTTATCGTCCCTTATTTAGCTTCAATAGACTGAATTCATCTTTCTGTTGTGTAAGTCCTGGGTGACTTCTTAGAATTTTTCAAATATTCTATTTATTTTCCAAATGTTTCTTCTGTAACATAACAGCTTGGGCCATTTTTGTCAAATATCGAGGGAGACGAAAAGGTACGCCATATTAAGCGTGTGTAGCACGACCTCGTTCTAATACTGTGAACTCCCCAATGCCAGTCATATACGCATGCTCACAAAGTCAACAGCTTCCGGAAAAGTAGAATTTCCGAAACCACGAGCGGCAAATGTTCTGTAAAACTTCCTGGTACAGTCGAAACTTAAATTACGCACGTTTAAGAGTTAAAATGAGAAGGATACAACCTCACCCATCATTTTTCCGGACCGTGACGTTGTTCCTGACCCTTGAGTCAAAAGACGACATGTATTTGTCTTTGGAGGATATTTTCCCCGAGTGGTCCTGTCTTTAGCTCGCGCATAGCTCCTGCTGCAGTTCTGCGCGGACAAGAAAGAGATTGTAGGCGTGGGGCCTTAATCAGCAAGGACTGAACATGGTCGAAATTCGGAAAAATCTGTTAATGTAACGCCACTTTCCACGACAAATATTAACTTTTGAATGGCCCTATTTGAAATTTAAGGGGCTGTGACGTCAAAATTTCGTCACTTTCGAGGCTCGGAAAGTCGGGAAAGATACAGAATTGCTCCCGTGCATGCGTTAAAGAAAAATAATGGAGCAGGAGAGAGATAGGCAATCAGAGAGGGAATAAAAGGCAGGGGAACCAAAGTTTTTTCCATAAAAAGCAAGTGGGAGACACGCAAGGTGAATAGGCAATTTGGTAAAACCCATCGCCATGAATTAATATGAGTCCTATGTTTGGGGTCTTATTGTGAAACGAATCAAAACGGGATTCAGCGGCAGGTAGTGTAGAGTTATTTTACTGCGTCTCGAAGCGCTTGTGTTGGCAGCAATCGAAAAGGTTTTCTGGCCCTGTACACAAACAAACCTCCTCCGTCAATTCTCATAATTTCGAAAGTTCCGTAGCCTATATCCCAAAATAGCCTGAAAAAAAAGAGTTTCAACGTGGAAGAAATTGGAGGAAAACGATGGTCACTACTAAAAGAAGCTTTGCGAATAAGAGCTTTCAAAGACCCAGAACCTCACCCAGAGATGATTTCCGATACTGGGTCAACACTCGCCATCATCTCTCACGAATGACCCGCGAGTCTGTGGGTAAACTTGCCCAGGGATCCGCTCGATTTTCCACATTGGACAAATATGGGAGTCCACCCTTGAAAGTGGATGACATACATTTCCCGAAATCACAAAGAAAGGTGGCGGGGTGGGAGGTCGAGGATGATAAAATAGATGGAGTGGATTGATGGAGGTCGCTCTCGACTCACCCTCTTCCCATCTCTCAACGCGACTGAGCATTTGTTTCGCTACTACCGGACTCCTCCCTCCCTCATCCCCACCAATCCCACCACCTTTGGTCACTTTCACGTCCCCCCTTTCCCTCACATCACTTACTCTCTAACATATCTCACACTCTCTTCAAAAGTATATATTGTTGGTCCTTTTCATTAAGACGTCGTTTGTTCCGGTAGATATATGAGGCTCTTGGGTGGTAAATAGTAGCAAATACAGTAGAGAGGGAGAGAGGAGAGATGACAAAAGGGAGTCTCAAAAGGACATATGATGAGGTAAGAATAGAAGTTCGGAGAGCTAAGCTTAAGGAAGGGAAGTGATCGAGTGAGTATATGGGGGGTTGAGGAAGGCGGAAATAAATGTGAGGTTCAGGAGAGAGCGAGGGGAACGTCATGTGGCTAGGAAAGGCAGAACGAGGGACGCATGGTATTAGGAGGAAAAAGGTGACTGGCCATTAGACGGGTTCTGGGAAACATTGAAGTTGGGGTTTAGGGTAAGCTGAGTGGTGAGGAAGTTGGATGAGGGGAGGGGAGAGAGTACAGGGCGGCAGCATCCGTGTTCTAATGGGTGGATTGGGCAGTGGGTTCGCCTCATTATCAGCCGATGGACCGGAGATAAGAATCTACGAGCTCAGTATGGGCTCAGTGAGCCTGAGACAGGGTGCTCCGGTGTGCGAGCCAATCTCTTCTCCAACTGAATGCACTTGTCAGCAAAGGCTCCCCTGTAATTCATTCATGAAATATCCGGGACTCATTTTTTTATCTATCTCTCCCACGTTCCTTTCTCACTTCTCATTTTACAGCTTTTCTCATTAGAGATTCATTAAAGAGAGAAAATTAATATCCCCTTCTGCCCATATGCAGAATAGCCTCCAAAGGAGTAGCGATCTCGTAGGTTAGAGGTCAATGAAGATATAACTCAATCATTTTATGGAAAGGTTGCTGAAACTGCGAAATTGGCTGGGCACACATTTCCCGTGTCAATTCGAGACAACGCTGGCTGTATTAATATCGCACGGAGATTTATATAAACATGAGCACATAAAATATTCCACAATTTGACATTCCAAGGGGCACAGACCCATCAGTTGACGATTAGATAGGTGTCCCTCCGCTGGACACCATGCATAAGACACCATTCAAACCCGATCTGAATAGCACTCGCGCACTGAATAATCTAAACTCTTAACTTGTCCCACTCTTGGCTTTACTTGCCGGTTGCGTCCAGATCTTTTTACGAGATGGGGATGCCCGCCCCCTTAAAATAGACACCAGATGAACAATTAACTTCTTTCGTAAGTCTTTCCATAAATTTCTTCCCGCCCTCCCGCTTTTCACCACCCTCAGGACTGAATACCTCCCCCACCACTCTAAACCTCCCAAACCCTCCTCAAATGAATTTTTCGTTCGCTTTATGTGACAAAAACTTTTTTATTAGTTTACGCGCGGGTGAGAGGAGGATACTGGGGTAGGAGGTGTTTGAGTAGGAAGAGGGAAAGAGCTGAGGCAAGGGGAAAGCAACGATGTATAATAGCGTAGGGGGGTGGGACATCCTCCTTAGTTAGGTGGGCACCCCTACAGGCAGATCCCCTTCCTCTTCTACCGTCCATCCCACCAACGTTTTCCTTTCAAGGGGAGTAAAACCCCTTACGTGCTAAACCTCCCTCCTCTTCCACTTTTCAAGCGACATCTTCTGCTCACTCCCTCACAAGATGCCTTTTATCAACCTCTCCACCCTCCCACGGGGCGATTCTTTCTTTGCATATACCCGGGAATATTTTTTTTACAACGCTCCTCCATCTCACGCTTTTTTATCCCAATTTTTATATTGCGTTGAACTTTCAGCTTGAGGGAGAATTACCGATATGAGAAAATATTATGAGGAAAGTTAAAGAGACTTTGTGACATTTTCCGTGGTCCGTGAATTTATTTCCATTGAATTGGCGGAAACAATTTCCCGTTACGAAATAATAATCCCGCCTACATCTTTCTTTTGAGGATGGCACTATACTCTTGATGAAAAACTGCATTGAGAGTTTATTTTTAAATAATTTCGACATTTAATTCATCGTTTAATTTTTCCTATCCCTGATTTTGGCGACTTATTTTTTAGTGATTAAAGCAACATTACCAACTGTGCTTAAGAAATATAGATTTGTATTTCCGAAGCCTTACCGAAAAGAAAAAAACAAGGTATTTGTTTGTAGAGTAATGGAAAGCGTAGTTTTGTACGCAGGAGCATTCATTTTAAGAAAGGGACGTACGGTAAGCTACCTGTCATTTTCTGTGAGTGATAAAAATGTTAATTGTAATAAGTTTAAAGAATATTTCCCACTTAAATACCTTAAAAAGAACAAATATTGTAAATACCTTCATAGAAGATATTTGGCTTTCATAAGCATGTTATATTTCCCAAATACTGTGAAAAAGCCAGGTATTTAGATTTTTGATTTTTTGCGGATTTTTCATAAATATTGCTGCAAAATTTCATTAATCTACCTAAATATTAGCTTTGATGGTGTGTAATACTTAATCTGAAGTGTTCCATATTTTTTAAATTTTGCTTATTTCTTAAAACTGAAAGGTTACTAAAGGCTCCAAATGTAGTTGCTAAAATATCGCTGAAAAAGACTACAGGGCACAAGTGAAAAACATTTTTTTTTTTCAAAAATAGCAAATCCATGAGTGAACAGCATATCATAATCTATGGTATTTCTGCTATGGTTTTCCTTAGGTATTGGTATTAGTAAGCAGAATGCAAAATGCCAAGCCCTTTTAGCAACGTGTATTTTTACAAAGTTATATAAAAGATGAAAAGAAAAATTTAAGTAATACGTGGTTATAAGCATATTTTTATGCATATTTACGAGATGAATTATTTTTTTAGAAAATCATGTCTTAATATTCTACAATCAAACCTTTTTCATCATTATGAAATAAAATTTTATCCATCTTGCGAGTAAGAATAAAAGTAATTCATAAATTTTTAGGGTATTTTCTCCGTTTATTGGAAATAATTGTACACGAAAAGGATTGAAAAAATTTATTATTCACAAGTACTTATTTTGCCTTCCTATCTATCTGTCCTGGGCCTCTAATTTGGTCACCAATCTTACCACTGCTGTCGTCGATTTATAGCGTGCAAGTTCATTGGTCTCAATGATCTTTTGCGTTGGCATCATGTTCGTCTAAGATAAGTCGCAGAGCTGTATGTTGTTACCTAAGCCCCCGGCTGAAATCACTCCCAGCGAGCGAAGCTTTGATGCTGATGAGTGATGAAACATTCCGGGAGTGAAGATACATCCCACATCATTCTCCCGTGGAGAAATTCACACTTCTTTGATTTTTTCGTAATCCATGCGGGTCGCCTCCTCAGACGGATCAATCAATGTTCAGATTAAAACTCGACTAACGTTCAAATGACTGAACGTACTTAAACGGCTCACGCTATGCAAACGTTCTGGTTTTGCAGCGGTGCCTAAGCAGGTTGGATCTTGGTTGGAAGGTTCATCATATACTCCGTCATTACCACAACACTGCTGCATCATTTAAAATTGAATCATCCTTCACACTTTAGCTCCATCTATAAGACGAGGCAAGGGTAATTACAAATAAGTTTAATTTTTTAAATTAATATTTATTAAGTCATTTTTCCTTAACTTGGTGCTACTAGCGGTACACAATTTATGCCCTAAATTGGCGTAGGAAATTAATGCATTATTTTGGAATGCGACAATTTGATAGCTGTAGAACATTTGGTTGAAATTTATCGTAATTAATGTTCTCAAAATTAAAAAAGAAGTGTTTTATGGGTTTAAACTTTTTTTGTGTCATTCGAGTGAAAAACGTTATTAAATTTCGTATTTTTAAGCGTAAATATTAATTTTTTTTAAAGTATATTATTTATATATTATGTTTATTTATATTAAGTATTATCACTAAGTATTTTTGTCTCTAAGTATTAACTCCTATTCATGCTACCTCCCCGTATCTCCTCTTTCCGCCGACCTCAGCGAAGCTAATAGCTATGCAGGTGCTGCGTTGTCATACCGTTTGTCTCCACTCCATACTGTCATTCATTCAAACCTTTCCTCCTCTCACGGGCGTCTACTTGTGGCGAAGAAGGACTCTATAGCCTCTATAGCCCGCAACGTATACTCGACAGTATAGCATACTTAACTGCATTTCCCTGTCCACCCTTTTAGCCTTCCCTTCGACTCATTCTCTTCAAACGCAACAGAAGCGGCGTAATTCGCATGACTTAAAGTATGATGGAGGAGCGGGAGATGCAAACGATGTCGCCGCAGCACCGAGAATTTTTAAAGGCGGCCGCAAGGGCAGCGCCGCGACGGCCATGGACAGAACTCGAACGTGTCTGCGTTAACTCCTCGCTCGGAGCGCGGTAGAAACAAGTGAGGAACATTGTCCGTCACTCACGTCCTTGGCAAAGTTTCGTCGTTTAACTGACCTAAGATCTGTCATTCCAATTACACTAGATGGGAGGTAGTTACTTTATTAGAGAGAAGATGATAGACTGTATTGAACGCTGTCCTACCACTCCTATCATAGTAGGAGGCTATTTACCCTCTCTACCACTATCAATGCGGTCTCCCATTTATGCGGCTGTACTCTAAATTTTCGTATTATGTAAAGTGACACAAATAAATTATATAATAATGCCCCAAGTGTCAAAGTTGAAAAAACGATTTTATATTTACATTAATGAATGAAATTTAACTAAGTTTGAGCTTAATACACTTTAATTACGAAAATATTTTCCATTACTCAAGAGCATTTGTAGAGATGAGTTTATATCACATTCTTTCACATTTTAATGATTCACCAATATTTCTGCTTTGGCAAATTCGCATTGTGAAAAAAAACTCTACCATTTACACTGACCTGAATCTACTGAACAAATATAGAGAGCCATAATTTCTAATCGTGGATAAATATTTAAAAGCTCTTGAGTAGCGATAGTGTTTTCATTAATACCTTTAATGTCATACAGCTTGATTTATGACATGTTCTGCATTAGCCAGCCCAAATAGGTAAAAGAAACTGAAATTAGTAAGTAAGTAAGTAAGAAAAATATTTATTGTTCAGGACAAAAAATCCAAAAGAACAAAGATAAAAATAAAACACTTTGCAGGCACAATCTTTTACAAGTACAAAAGGACAAACTTTTCATCATTTCAAACTTTTCAAGTACAAAAGGAAAACTTTTTATCATTTTATAAATGTAAATTAACACAAAAAACTCATGTATTAATAACTAACAATAGAAAAATGATACAATGAATAAGGAACCATAATAACATGAACACAAATTTGAAGAAAAAAAATAATAATAAGAGGAAATTAGGAAACGCAATCGGTATAAAGGCTTAATAGCTGCCAGAATGTGTGTGCATATTGTCAGTATTATATTAAAAATAAAACTGTTACATACTAAGCTCTGAAACGGTAGTTAAAGAAAGCCTTAAAAAATTTGTACCTAGCAACTTCATAGTTCATGAATGTGAGAATTAAGTCCCGATTTAAATCTCGCTATTTGATGTGTCGGTAGCCAGCATGCTACGATGCCCCTAAATGCTGTTTTTTGTTAATTATATATGGACACGATGGCTGTAAAATACCTTAAATCGTTTATAATGCATTTGAAATGCGGTAATTCCTTTTCAAAATATTCTCGTTATATGTTATGACCATATGAATCCTGCAATCTGAAAGTCACACATCAATATGAGAAATAGGCCTTAGACTGCATTTAATGGTAAAATATACATGTCTTTGTATTAGTTGATATTGTGTTTGTATGAGTAAGTAATGCAGAACGAATTAAAATTCATCGCATGAATTTGAGCAAATCATTGAATTTCAATTGCAATCTCTTTCGCGTGAATTGCTTTCCACTAGATGGCAATGCAATCGCTATTGGAAACTATATGATCAGTCACCACAAAACATTCTTAATTAAAGCTATGGTCTTTCGCTTGGAAAAAAGTCGTGAATATAGTACTCCTTCATAGAAGTACAACGCTAACCAATTGCTGAATCTCAGGCCCAAGAGTACTGGTAGTAGTAAGCACGATCTATAGTCGTGGTAGTTGGTGATCGATTGGATGAAAAAATGATTTGCTGCACGATTTTGGGCTTGATACCTACTTGTCAATGATTGAAAATATATGTCTCCATTTTTTGTGGCATAGCTATGACATAAATAAAGATCATAAATTAGAATTCAGTATAATTGTTGCGAGTTGTAAATTTTAAAGTTGCGAACTTGTTAATTGTTGCAAGTTGCATTTTTTTAAATGTTGCAGAACATGAGATATTTCATCGTTTCCAGGCATTTTGTTACTTGAAGACTAAGTGTTCCTTTTAAAAATGGACTGGGTAATTTAGTTCAACTACTGTTGCCACTATTCTTCTGTGGGCTCTACATTATTGCAATTGTTGAAGTTTCAGTAACTACTGTATGAAAAATCATGCAGGATGTTCAGCTACTAAACTTCGAATCGCTTGTGGAGATACGACATACCCAACCCTTCTCTGCCGCACTCGAACGAGGACTGAATCTCGACCTTCCTACTGCGGATCAAAAAACACTGAATCACCGTACTCGAATACTTCTTCCTGAGCCCGTGACTTCGAGGCGCTCGTGTCTCACGTCGCATGTCGAACGCCCTTCCCACCTGACTCTTACGCCCTTACTCCCCCTGGCCACCCAGTAACACCACCTTCTCTCCCTCATGTACACCGAGGCAAGGAGTGCGACACCCTCCACTCCACTCTCCTCCCTCCCACCCTCACGACCTCCCGCCCCCAACCCTCTTCCCATCCTTCTTCCCCGTCCCGAGTGATTTATGCCGATGGGGTGGAGGTGGTAAGAGTAAGTGGTGGCCTTGGGGTGTGAGGTGGATGGCAGTGGGTATAGGAGTGAGGGGGGGATGTTGAGAGGGCCTGAAGTGATGAAGGGGTTGGCTGAGGAAAGTGAAGGGGGGGCTTCCCTAAGGCGTAAGGCAGGGGTGGGGAAAGAGTCCTGCTGCTCATCTTGGTGAGAAGCATCGGGAGTAAGGAAAAAAGGGGGAGGTCTGAGAGGGTCGTGTTTTGCGATAAAAAAAACATCCTTCCCTCTCCGGGGCATGAGTAAGGGGGAGGGGGTGTTGATGTAAAAGGGGGATGGTGTTTGGGGGAGGAAGGGAGTGCTTTGGTCGGAGAGGTGGTGTGATGGTGTGGTTTCGAAGTCGGGAAGGGGAAGAGCGTAATGAAGACGTATTCCCCCTTGCTCGTTCTTTGCCTGGAATGACTTCTTCGGAGTTGAGGAAGCGTAATAAAAAACAGCCACCCCGACTAAAAAATAAATTATCTGCCATTACAAGGAAATTCGTTGCAAGATATGCATGAGTCCTTACCTGCGAGCGATGACTTTCCACTTATAATCGTTTATAAATAATAAGTAGTGCTCTGAGGAAAAAATTGTTTATAAATATTAAGTACTGCATAGAATCGTTTAAAAACCCTCCCCCGATCGAACTGTTATTTCATGAATATTTTACTTTGAAAATCATTGTCCAACCTGAGAGTACAATTAGTTCATTAATATGAATAATACATTGAAGGGGGAATTGATTTATGACACAACCTGTATTAAAATTGGAGAACTTGAGAACTTAGAGGAATTTACATCGGGAACAGTTAGTTATTTAAAGTAATGATTATCGTCAACAACATAGTCTACGGTATAAATAGACATCGAATGATGTTTGTTTGTAAAAGTGAGAGACTGGCTTAGAGATTGAGCAGTCAATTTTCTGCCACGTGATCACTGGCAACAAGAGATCATGTCTTCGTATTGAGCCAGAAACACCGCTTTTGCATCCCCATAGACGTCTTACATGATATCTTCCATGGTTTGCGAGAGAACTTAGTGGAACTTCGAGTTCATAATGAAAAAATAAACTTTGTATATTCCACACAACTATTTAATGGTGTAAACTCCGACCAGTTTCAACACTTTTGTCTCATTATCAAGGGATAATACAAAAATACAATTTTTGTATTTTTGGAATTATAAAAAATACTATTTTTGCATTATCCCTTGATAATAACACGAAACTGTTGAAACCGGTCGGGGTTTGTACCATTAAAATTGGTGTGGAATATACAACGTTTATTTATTTTATTATGCCTTACAAGATGTTTTGAACACACTCCATCTCTACACACTACCAAACAAGGCGCTAAGTTATGTGTAGTAAGGATGTCCTCTGGTATAGTGGTGTATACTATATTGGCCTCCTAAAAGGTAATTAATTAGATTTAGCTTTGATAGTTTCATTTGTTTTGCACCTCCGAATCCATGTAGCTTGACTAGAAAAAAGAGAGCCAAGCTACTAGGCCCTACAGCAATAACTGTGGTCTTTGATTTTGCCTTCCGCGAAAGGGAATAGTGTGATGGGTATCTTTGATTACACGTATGAGGTATTGAGGAATAATCAGATCACTAAGGTGAACGTGATCGATTTCATTGGAGTTGTGGTAACAATAATACTATCAGAAATTCCGATTTTTAATCTGAGTATTCCTCAGATAATTTTGCTCTAACAAATCATAAGTTTAAGATACGACGAAAGAGTATTAAATGCACCGTAGTTGAAAGCAGAAGAGTTAAAGCGCCACCAAGAAATAGAAGCGGGCACAAAGTCTTTACGAGTTAAAGCCGCTAAAAAGTATTTTTTTTAAGGATCTAATTTATAATAAATAGAGCGTAATTGCCATATATACTTTTTCCAAAAGAAGAGATAAGTTTCAAAACTGTGGCGTGTTCATAGGTCACGTGACGTGCTCGTGCTCAAAATAGAATTGGGATGATCAGTTGGAAGGTTTACCTCGGAATACGTTCGTGCGATGGGAGAGAGTCAGATATCGCCGTTGAGAGTGTATTGAGGAGAGAGAGGAACAATATGAGGTGCGGCAGAAGGGTGCATGTGGGTGCCTGTGTGTGCGGGGAGAAAATAGCGGAGAAAAATATTTTCAAATGAATGGAAACAAAAGAATGCCGAGGCTAACGCATGGTTCCAAACACCATACAATTATTCAAATAAATTCACTTATTTATTTTTCTCGTTTCATGTTTTTTTTATGCCAGTTTTTCCATTTATGGTATAAAATCTGTCACAATGATGACTAAAACGAACTTTTTCAAGCTTCGTGAGATTATTAAAACTTTTTCGGTCCATTTTTCATATAATTTAATCTTTTTCGATTTCCCGAGTCTTGGGGTGGATTTATAAATAATAATGGCGTTGAGAATCCAAAAAGTAATTATTTCATGGTTTGTGCTTTATTTAGCTGTTTATTCTTAGAAATCTATATAGGAAGCGTGATTTTCTCATTACTTGTTCATTTTAACTTAAAAACTAGTGTCAGCATCCCATTAATTAAAATGCCAATGTGACAAAAAATATTATTCTGGTTTTAAAAAATGGAAAGTTCGGGGTTTATGGCCACCGTGTTTGCGAGTGACATCGCCACCCCAAAGGTGGGTTTTGTATTGTGGTTAGTACGAATTTTTAATTAAAAGATGATGCTCACCATTTTATCGGTCACAGAATTAAATATTATTGCCAGCATTTGGAGAATCTAAAATGTTGCAAGCAATGAGAGTTCTGCGCAGAGCTCTGCTGATTCCTTTCAAACTTCAGCAACACGGAATACAGATCTGTCATTCTGGTTGCTAGTGTTCTTCGGAGACAAGTATGGTCATCAGAATAGTAAATTTTACATTTATGCCAGGATAAAAAAATTGCTTTTGAGTGCTACCATGTACTGATATTTTTTCCCCCTAAATTATTTGTCTGTGCCATAGAATATTTTTCTCACATTATTCCAAGTGGGGTTGAGAATAATTTTACCTATGCTAATTGTTTCCTTTATTTTAAATATAATTTTTTTTTAGAAAATTGAAGGATGGATAAATTTCCGAGTAATTTCTGATATAATTTTATTTGATAAATTTGCAAAGGCGTACGCATGTATTCATACTTAACAAAGGCAATGCTGGTAGTTGTTTATGATACGGTAATACCGATGTTTCAGACAAAACACTAGAAGATAATTAATTGTATTCACTTTTTATTTTGTATTTTCGAAAGAAATACGATGAAACCAATGAGAGAGAAACGCTTACAGTATACATCGTACAATAGATATTGATTAAAAGTCCCCCATCGAAGTGTTTTGCCAATGTGTAGCTAAATTACAGGATTATGCAAGTGGAATTTTACAGATTGATATATGCATAAAAGGCCGCCAAGAAAAAGTAGCCCCGGTTTTGAAAGCCTTTCCATTATTGTACCTTATTAGTAAAAATATTATCATTTATCAACTCACTTTTTGCAAATATTTATCATTTGAATACTAAATATAATGCAGAATACAAAGGGTAAATTATTTAACTATATAAGGACATATTGCTTCACGTCTGAAAAATAACGAAAAGTTGAAGATCATTTGATCTCTAAGCATATCTTTAATCACTCGCTTACTTTAGCGTGCCGTAAGTCTATAAAATTTCCCAAATTAAAAACTTAGTTATAGCTTGACACTACTTAACTGGGTGCGTGGATAACATTAAAAACAATACTTGTCATCGTTATTTTTCAATCGGGCATTGGGTATAAAAAGTATTGGAAATGTTACGCATTCATTATTTATTCCATTGTTTTTCTTGCTATTATCTATTCCGGCAGGGCTTCTAGGGCCGAATTTATAGTCGTTACCCAGCAGTCCCACAGCCCCTAGCAGGCCCCTTTGTCAAAAACGGTATTTATAGTCAAATATCCACACCCAGCAGCCCCCTGAGGCTCTCCTAATTCTGGCAGGAGATGCATGCTCCACCAGGGGCCCCCTTATCGAAAAAAATAACACAACAGATATAAATAAACTGACTCTAATGAACGTGCATAGCCTTAAATTAATAATTGCGAAGATTTGTTGTTAATAAAACAACGGTGAGATATGCTCTTAATCGATAAATATCTAATGTTACGCCAGTTTCATTCCAAGGATGTTCATACGTACACTCGCAGCATATTTTTTCCCACAATTTCTTCTTCTTGTGGCAGGAAACTGCGTCCGTTTTCTTACTCTCCAATATATCTTTATGCTTCTAAACCAAGTCACACAAAATCTTCTTCTCCACACCGTTGATGCTATTTGCACGTCGAGCGGCCATCTTAACAGTTTTCGTGCTGCGTCTGGCTCTTTATTTATCCGTATCCACGTTGATCCCGAGCGTCACCGCTGAAACATTTGAGCTGCGAATTCCATTTCCCGCCATTTTTAGTACTTAGTTATAACCTTAGTACCAGATCTAACCCCCAACCATCCCCTACCTAGAAGCTCCCTTAATTTTGACTATAGGATGCACAATTCAAGGGGCCTGCTGTGTAGGGGATGGATAAGGGGACTGCTAGGTAACGACTATAAATACGACCCTAATTGCTTAAATCTTAGCTTTAACTAGTTATAATTTTTTACAATAATCTAAACTGCAATTACAACAAGTAACGTGAAATATTCATGGTTTTATGTCACAAAATATATTTCTATGAGAGAAAAATTTAAAAATATAAGCTTTTACAATGTGATCAAATATCGGTCTGGTATTCATAACTTCTCAGATAGAAATTGCCAGCAGATGCTGATTTAGTTATGTTTCGGAGAACTAATCTCCTTCAGCTCCATGACTTGAGAATATTATAACAAGACGGCCACTCATCCTCATGAGGTTGTTTTTGGTGAGATGCTAATCATTCCACGCCAGCAGTCAACGTCGCGAAGCGGAAATACGACGTTTAAACAGTACAATTACGGTTTGGAGTCAGACGGGAGCAAGAAATTCATAGCTGAATACAACCAGGAGTAATTCCTATGCGTGAAAGGATATGGCCTCATTCGTGGAAGTGGGTGAAACTGGGGAGGATAAGGCCTTTGGAAGGAGTGTGGGTGGATGTGAAGTGGGTGGCGACAGGACATTTTCTGAGTTGAGAAACGCCAAAGTTCCGTGAACGCAGCCCTGGAATCCTCAACCTGCAACCGACCTGTCCCACTCCGCTACTCCATCTACATCACCCCGCATCTCTCTCTGTCGGAATATTGACGGGATATAGAATCTTATTGCATCCACCTGCCCAGTTCTCTTGCTTCAACTCCCTACACATTTCCTCAATCTTCTTCCCTCCGCTTGCTACATATACATTAAAATGTCGGCGACATTTGCAGCTATCACACATGCGGTAATAGGTGAGCATCACTGCTGCTTTGGAGAAGAACACATTAACTCATATAACTACCTGAACCTAGATATAATATTTTTCCTTGATTTTTCAGGCAAATGTCTCAGAAAAAGATAACCAAGGATATCCGCGTTCATGCCAAATAAAAAACGGAAGAAATTATACATGGAATTTGAAGAATTAAAACTTGTAGGTATTTTATTCCACTGCGCGGTACAATTTTAGAGCGGTTTAAAATTGAAATGAATCCTTAAACTTTTTCCCATACAATCATGAATTACTATTCCAGAGCCGTATAAATGGTTCTGACACATCATGAAATAAATAACAAAGTATGCACATCATGAAGTATCAAAAAAATAGACCAATAATGACTAAATGGGGAAATTAAATGAGTAAAAAAAGAAGTGCAATATTTAAAACACCGTTAGCTTTGAAACCGTTGAAACTTATTATCTTGGTTTTAACATAAATATTAGTTATTTTCCAGGTGGTTCCTGCCATTCATCACCAATTTCATTTCCCATCAAATAGCGCTCCTAATCCTTCTCATTTCCAGCCGCATCGGAACTCTTCTATCAATATATATCTCAGTTTCTACTTCTTTCAATCTTACTTATATGTTTTTCTCATTTACTTCCTAAAAACTCCATTTGTGGTTATGTAATGTATCATCAACAACTTCTTTCGCATTATTTTACATATAAGTAATGATATTCCATTTCAATTTCCTTTCTGCTTCATTTCATATCTTCTGTGTATACTTATCTTAATCACCTTTCTTGTCCAATACTCAAAAATCTGCAATCACGTTTTATACTTATTTTGCACGGTCGAACTTTCTCAAGACGATATTTAACTTTCCTAAGTCTATGGCGTTTTACCATTAATAGTCACTCAATCCCAAGATGAGTTGACTTTAGTCCTGCATTTCACCTTACAAACTCTCTCATTCATTTGTAGCTCTCCTGTATCATGTATCGGTTTAGCTGGCCTATTTATTTTTATTACGAAAAATATTCTTCTAATGTTTTCCTTTCAGCATCAATTTTTCTCAAAGTGTGGAATATCCATCTGAGCCTTGTCATTTGTATTGATCTACAAATGGTTTTCTCCGTCTATATTCTTATTTGCAGTGTCACAACTTAGGACTTTGTCTTCAACATATAACGTTATGTTTTCTTACTGCATACAGCCAGAAAAAAACTGCCCAGCTATGAGCGATCATTGGTAACTATGCAACTTTTTAAACCTCAAGTGCAGTACTGCGTATCGTTTGAAAGTGGCCATTTATGACTTTCATTTACCTTACTTGAAAGGTAAATGAAAGTCATAAATCCTCCAAGGTTCTATGGCCTGCCCAAAATCCATAAGAAAGGCATTCCACTTAGGCCCATCGTAAGTGCTATCAACGCTCCAACTTACAAGTTGGCAAAATATCTATCTTCAATTCTGTCGCCAATAGTTGGCCATTGTGAGCACCATTTAAAAAACTCAGCTGAGTTCGTGAAGACACTTGGAGACATCAGGCTAAATCCTTCTGATATCATGGTGAGCCTCGACGTCGCGTCCTTGTTCACATGAATTCCACTAGAAGAAACATTTAAGATCCTGGAAAATAAATTCGACGAGATGACTGTTAGACTGTTTCGAGATGTCCTTAAGTCAACTTATTTCCTTTATGATGGGAAATACTATGAGCAAACGGACGAGGTTCCTATGGGTTCTCCTCTTTCTCCAGCTATTGCAAACCTCTTCATGGAGGATTTTGAAGAAAAAGCTTTAAATTCGGCTACACTACGTCCGAGGCATTTTTTCCGGTATGTGGACGATACTTTCGTCGTTTGGCAACATGGACGGAATACACTTGATGATTTCTTAAGTCACATGAATCACCAGCATCCCAACATCAAATTTACTATAGAAGAGGAAACTAAAAATTGCCTACCTTTTTTGGATATCTTAATTGAAAGGAAGCCTGATGGTAGTCTTGGAAGACGTGTGTACAGAAAACCTACTCACACTAACCTCTATTTAAATGGAAGAAGTCACCACCATCCTTCCCAAAAGCAGGGCATCCTGACTACCTTGATACATCGCGCAAAAATTGTTGCAGATGCAGAAGGTCTTCCCTCTGAATTGGAACATTTGAAAACTACGTTCAAAAGTAATGGATATAAGGACAGAGATTTTCACTTGGCCTTAAAAAGAACCGATAGAATAAGTATGCGGCCAAAAGAAGATCATGAAAAGCCGTTAGGAAGAGCCTGCATACCCTATATCTCTACTGTCTCGGGAAAAATAGGGAGAATTTTACAAAAATATAACATCCAGACGATCCATAGACCTCCAGGGAAAATTAGAGATCGCCTCGTAAGAGTAAAAGACGACCTCGGCCTCAGAGTGCCTGGAGTGTATAGCATCCCTTGTGAATGTGGCCTCACCTACATTGGAGAGACTGCACGCACGGTGGAAACCAGGATCAACGAGTACAAGAGGCATATAAGACTTTTTTAACCCGGAAAATTGGCCCTGGCAGAGCATAGTCTTGATAATGCGCACTCCATCAATTTTAACGGCACCAAAATCCTTTGCCGTTCAAATGGATACTGGGATCGTTTGATGAAAGAGGCCATCAAAATAAGTTTGGAGGAGAAAAAGTTAAATCGTGACTCTGGGCAGTACATCAGCCAAATATGGAGACCGCTACTGAATAAAATCAAACGGTCGCGGTTAAAATTTAAATTCAAACCGCCTTGAACGAGCCGGTCAACAATGGGTATTTTCAACCGCCGTTGGCCAGCTATAAAAACCCCGGAATGGACCAACTCGGCAATCAGTCTCAACCCTGATGACGATGAGGGAGTTACTCATCGAAACGTTGGTCTTTAAAAGCCTTACCCGGTGGCAAACCCGAGAAGATTTTACTAATTTCATTTACCTTATTTCTGCGAAATTCTTGGAACTTAAATAGCCATTGCAATCATAGCATGAGGTACACGGTTGAATACCCTTTTGGGTTTTCAGGGAAATGTCTATTTAGAGAACTGGATGGAGTATTTTTTTATTATTGTATATATTTGTAAAATTTTGAATATTGTAGCTAATCTTCAAATATTAAATCGCTCATCATATTATATTACCAAGCAGACCAAGAGTCTGCCTACATTGGCCTTTTTTGCCGTACCGAGCGTATTTCCTGAATAACAAATACCACATAAATTTCCTAAGTCTTTTCATTTTTTACCGAGCTGCTACCGGGGTAGCCCGTGGGATTAGACGTGGGATTTAGCGAAAGGGTTTTCTCTATAAAATAACCTCTGCCAGTGGTTGAGAACAAAAGGGAGGGTCAAAGAAATTCTTTGCTGCGCGTTTTGACAAATTAGTGTGGCTTAATGGGGCTGAGGAACTCTTGTTGGTTAGGCATTGAGTTTCAGAGGAAATGAATGAGTAAGGGATTCCAAGTTTAGAGGGACTGTCTCCTTTAATATGGTCCTTCAGGGGAGGAGCCCGTATCTTTTGGCCTTCTTGAGTTTTACGAACAGCGAATAAGATAAAATCCAATTCATATTCGGGTTGAATTGAAAAGGTATGGAAAAAATCGACAAAATGCTTGAAAGGAGTTGTAATTTATTAAAGTTAATTAATATAAGGTTTATTATGGACGTAGTCCGCTATGGCTATAGCTATGGCTGCCCATGGCATTTACGCCCTTGACGGAACGTCCTATTGTGACGAACAGTGCAGTACTTTTTAAGTGCTCTGAAAATGATACCCAAGTAGATAACGGGATTCCTCTGAGAAAATATTCAACACTGCAGGAATTCTAAGCCAAACTGTCGGTATGGAAAACGCCAATACACAGGACTACGCTCAAATTAGTTACACAACGGAAAGTGAAAAATAAAATAAAAAATAAACGCTTTCTTTTAGTCGATGGTAAACAGCTCTCCATGAAATATTATGTCGGGGGAAACTCCGCCGTTGACAGTGCCTCATCCGATGTCTTAGAAATATAGGTACATTTAAGAATTACATTTATTTTCAGGAACAAATGGTTGCACATTTTATAATCTGGTAACAAGATCTATCAAGTATAGTAGCTAACGACTGTGTTGGTGAGCCTAAACTTTAAAAAATAAACTCCTGGTATACCATGACTACAATTCATGCAGGCTCAAAATACCAAGAGTAAATGCATCACAATAAGGAAACTTTTGTGGTGTGTGCGGCAGATTTACTCAAAGTATTAGCAAAAGATAAAATTAAGCATATATTCCATTAATATGCACCAGATTTAAGAAAATGACACGAAGGAAGAGGAAACAATAACTAGATTAATAACGCCCCTATACATTTTCAAGGATCGCGATCTTACTTTGGGTATTAATGAATTGTATTCTTATTAGCACTGATTTATTTAAATACTTCAAATTTCATGTGCAAAAAGAGAAAAGAAAAAAAAATGGCTACACTTTAAGCAGTGAAACAGTCGTCTCGGATTTATCTATGATTAAGTAAAATTATTAAAAAATTAGATAGTGGATTCTCATTTTGAAATAGGAATATGTGACTTTCATTAATTATTTTCAAGACGTTATGGGCGAGGCGTGACATTTCTTCGGCGTACCAAGGAAAAAGTACCACTAATGATGATATGTAATTCGAGCTATTGCGGTGATTGAAAAAGATCTATTTATGCAAAATTAGGAATATTAAATGTAACTGACCTTTATAAATATGTTTTGGTGATAAATAATTATTTTAACAAGGACCTTAAGATCCATAATAATTATAAACACTCTATGGAAAAGAGAAAATTTACAAATTACTACGTACCTAGAAATTTTAATACCTATGGAAAAAATAAAATGAACGTTAAGGTACCAATGATTCTCAATGGTTTACCCAATAACTTAAAATATTTAGAATCGATTAGAGAATTAAAGGTTAAATAAAAAAAACACCTATTGGAGAGATCTGTCAATTGATGTTTTATAAACTATGTTAAATTATCTGATAATATTATATAATACAAATGCGTAAATTTAAAGGTAGAATGATCCTTGTAAATAAATTTATAAAATATGATATTAAAATATTAGTATTCTAATGCTACAACATGTATGATTCTTTGTAATAAATGTCTGAATTCAAATATTTGTAACTTGCTGCTCTGAAATTAAATAAGGAACCTTCTGATAAGCCATGTGGCTTAGAAGGACCTAGTTTGTATATGTCTTATAGGCACTTTAATAAAGACAATTTCAATCTTTAAAAAAGAGCACTTTGCGATAGCCTCGTGCAGCGCGTGACGCCCACTGGCAATCACACTGTGAGAACCCGTTGTGGAAGTAATTTATGATTGGGATTGGAGATGGATGGAGTTGGAGGATTATGGAAGGAGAGGTGCGGAGGAACAACGTTGACTCTTTCGCGTGGGTTCGCCTCGGATGAAACAGGGAAAAAGGGAGAAGGAGTATGTGATGAGGGGTTGGGAGAAGCGAGCTTGACCGAAGGATTTTACACTCCATACTAGGTAGTACCCTTTGAGCATCAGCAGAGGCGTGTGGTAGGGGGTGTTATGAAGTTAACCACGGAAGGGGAGGTAATAGGGGAATGGAGGTGGAAAAGGACGGAGCATTCTATGTTAATCTCACGCTTTTTAAGTTATAATCACTAGTTGTGCGTGGAAAGTAGGAATTTTTTAAACAAACAGTTCGGCAGTGTACATTTCTAATTATGCCGCTTATTTGAGTTCTAGAGATTTGGCGCAGGGCCAAAATAACTTCACCCATAGCTTACTGAAACTCACCTGATCTGACCTTTTCAAATAACCTAAGCTTAGGGTGTAGCCTTCGAGTCTCTAACGGCTCCCAATATGGTCCTTCCATCAACTCTATAGCACTTTCATCTTGCTCGCAGCAGTTTGTAATGCAGCGTGCGGCTTTCTTGTGTGTTTTATTTACTTCGAAAAATATGTCTTCATGTGCAGGGTCCTAAATGAGGCGATTGAAACCCCATGAGTAAATTAGGCTCGGTTTTGCACTCTGAGTTTAATTATTCTATTGATATGAAAAACAAATTAAATACATTCTCCCATCAATAATACTGACGTTCACAAACCAAGAGTCTGATGTATTATACAAACTCATTTAACATATAGTCCACAAAAAAGCCATGTCATCTTGACATTAACCAGGCTGTAGAACTCCAGTTCTTAGTGCATCTACATAAAATTGGTGCCCATGACCTAGGTTTTTCTGTTTCAGTACATCATCAGGTCCAGATAAATATGCATAAATACTTTCATGAAATCATCTAACATAAAAAATTGTTAGAATACACTATGTTATTAATCTAAATAAAAATATGAATTGTTAGGACCCTATGGATAAAGCACCCTCGCGTTTCCCACCAGATGATAGTGTTCACCTGTACCGACGTTTAGATGGCATAGCCTGCCGTCTTGAATTCACCGTGAATACAATAGCATGTTACGTCATCGAAACGTGACACAATTGGATGAAATCGAGAAAAGCTGGCCAAAATTCAAAAAGTGCTTTTATTTCAGTCTGGAAGTTGAAACTTTGCATGGTCACTCCCAATTGACTGTTGCATGTGATGATAAGTATTATTTTCCATAGTTGTACTTGTTAACAATTAGCAGTAGCTCAAACTTCAATAATTTTAGTGAAAAACTCGAATTGAAACTACTAAACTTCGAATTGAAACTACTGAAGAACCCCTTGAAAGTAACTTATGTAATAAAAATATACTTTATTCTATTAAACAACTCATTGTCTTTATTTAAATGTAAGTAGTATGTTATTTGCAGAATATTTAAACGCTATATAAAAAAATGGAGGACCATTTTTAACTTATTTTTCAATTAAATGCATTTAAATTGTTGAGTGACACACCGATTTATTCATACACGATATTGTTCAAAGCTTTCAAAATGTGATTCCGAAGATAATTTTTCAAGTTTCAACTTCCAGACTGAAAAAAAGCACTTTTTTAATTTTAACCAGCTTTTTTCGAACTCAGCCTACTGTGCGTGGGTGTAAATTAGCACCATAAACCATTGCGAAACATGAGAACTCTTTCTCCTAAGCATTCGCTCGAAAAAACTGAGAACATTTTTGAATTATTCCTAGTTTACTGACGTAAAAGAGCCCGTTGACTTAACGCCAGAAACAATTAACATTGACCTGAAGGCATGAGGAGAAGTGCGGTAGTGATAAGAGGGTGGTGGGGTGAGGCCACTGCAGAGTGTAGAAGGGTGTATATAAGGGGAGAGGGGCAGTAGGGGGAGGTGCGGTGGAGGTGTATGCAGGCATGCAGCAGACCATGAGGAGGCCTTGCGCTCTGTTTGCTCCCTGAAACCTCAGCTTAGCCGCCAAATCCCAAATGGTTCGGCACTGGATGCAGAGTGTGCGGTGCGGAGGAAGGGATGGCGGGGCTGATGGAGTGGAGGAGATTAGGGAAGGAAGGGACAGAGGGAGAAGGGTATAGGGGTCGCAGGTTAAGTGATGCAGAGAAGAGAGTTCGATGGATAGGGGTACAGGGGGATGTAGTGAAAGGGGGAAGAAGGTGAATGGGTGAGGGGGCAATGGGAGATCATCGCATGAGTGACCGATACATTTGGGCTATCAGGTTGGATAAGCGCAACCATTCTTATGCTCTCCCGAATATTCGAAGTACCGTTGCGTCTTCGGTTCAATGTAAAAATGAGGAGGCAGGGCTGTTTGCCTGGAGACCGAGCCTCAAACCAAGATTTAATGAATAAAAAAATGTATAGGTTCAATACCAATCAGGTGTTGTAAAAATGTAATTCCATGAGGTCAGGCTTCACGATTTCTCGGTAAATATTATCTCAGTATGATTTCAGTAGTAAATAAGGTCATACACCGATAATGTTAACGTCATGTAGCTGCCCGTCTGATAATACAAACAAAACCTGTACTCTTAGTTCGCATCTATAGAGCGGAAACACCAAGTCACCTCGGTTAACGTTAACCAGACAATATGAAACCGGGCCTTAAAATGGCTCTTTCGATTCCATCGAAGACCATCAAAGGTAAATCGCATGATTTGTTGTATTTATACATTTTTAACCTTCAAATAACTCATATAAAATCAAATCACCTATTCATCAAAGCCACAATGGCCCAATATAATAATCCGGGTTAAGTTATTTCTCGGTTTCATATCTAATTAAGATACGTTCTCTTATTACTAACTATCATTCCAACTTACCGACGGTCAGGTGTGCTATGGTAAAATCTTTACCCTCAGTAAAAATTACACTGGCATAAAGGTGGCGTCACCTAATCGTTAAAGTTAACATGACGTTATAAAACCTGGCCTTAGAAACATGCATGAGTAGCTTCTTGCTGCCATAGAAAATATTTACTGAAAAAAGTGATTGGTCATGGTTTACTTGATAGTTTAACTAAGTAACTGAATATTAACTTAGCACTGGAGTTAAATCGCATAGACGTTGTAGATGTCAGCATAATTTTTAATTCATTCATTACAAATATTTTAACTTCTAAATTTTCTGGAAATGGTTAGCCGAGGTAGAAAATCTACGACCGGTTTGCATGAGGACTCAACAACTGGCTGGAGGTAATTTATTTATTAAATATCACTTAGGTTTTTATAATTTTTGGTGGATGGTAACCGTACGTTAATGTAGTAAATGACATATATCTGTTGGATTCTTTACATGGGTGTTATCGATGGGGAAACATATTTGCTTCAATTTCCACGTTGAGTAAATATTTAACCGGAGATTATAAAACCGAGCCTTCATTGCTTGCCTCTGAATAGCTCCAAATTTTGTGAGGGCAAAAAAAGCATGACAACATACATACATACTGATATGTATTCAACCTTGCATTAGTTATTAAAAGATGCATTTCCACATGATTGGGCCAAAATGTATTAAAGTATCAGGGATAGAAGGATTAACATTGCAATTCCACATTGTAAAAGATTTATTACTATAATATATTATTATAAAAGGTGTATTAAAGTAATTGACTCAATAACTAAACTTAATTATTATAACTTCAAAAGGTCGCACGTACCTCAACTATTAGTTTTGAATAAAAACTATTGATGGCGTTTTCTTTTAACGTACGATGTCATCTATTCCCTGCGAGTAACGTCATTATACGATAACACAGTGTGTAAGGTTAAAAATTACATTACAAGTCAAAACTTCCAGATGGTAACTTCAATGAAAGTTTTACTCCATAAATGCTTCAATTTCATTCCGCAACGGAATATTATATAGATTTTGAACCTTTTCTTTTGGCATATCAAGAAAAATAAAGGTCATTGCATAAAATAAGAAACGAATGGACCTTACACTCTTCGTCTCCTGCGGGGACTAGGTCAAATACTTGACAAACCGTCAACCTTGCGTTGCCATGCAAGGCTAGAAGTTTAGAATGCCATACGCAACTCTCCACTCAGGATGACACGTTCATTGTTTTTCATGCTTCGAAATATTATTTTATTGTTCTGCAGCAATCCAGCGTGCACTGTTATTTAAGGATCATGGACAAAAAATCCAAATAAAATTCTGTGTGGATGAAAGAGGAGGATTGTTTGTTTTCTGGGGAAAATTATTCTACGCCAAGTTAAAATTAAAGATACAAAGAGGAATGCTAAAAACGTAAACAAAAGATACCTCTGGGGGACGCCAGAAACTGTTGTTACGAATAAAAATTGCTGACGGAAATTCCTAAAACTCCAGGCCGTCGAATAGTTGGGTGGTCCTCGTCCCTAACGGCGTTCAGATCTCGGAATGAATTTTGCTGCGAAATTTTCATCCCAAACCAGCGTTTCTATTTTATACTTCAACGGCACCGGCGACCTGAATCCAGCAAAACCCCCTGGTTCTGTTCGCTTCGGAAAACTTGCCACGGGCATCGACGAGCACTCGTCAATCAGGCAAATATCTGGTGCCTCAATTATACGGCACTGTGTTCGCAGGCAGGTGAGCATAGGGTGGAGTGCCGGAGTGGTCAAGGCTTGTGACGATCCGATAAAGAGTCAGGTCTGCGGGGGAGGGAATGACGTGGCGCTAGGGAGGATAGGATTTTCGGTAGAGCAACGCTTGAATGAGGAGTAATATGCAAAACAATAGCCAGCTTCAACTTCACACTGTCGTTCTGTGACCATCACACAAAGATACCTTTTTTACACCCACGGGTTAGAGTCGACATCGAATATAAATGAATATCCCACTCAGGGACAGCTGTGAGGCAGTTTTTATCCCCCCGCCCAAGATAGTTTTTCGCTTTGATATCAAGGATTTGTTCATTTTATTTCATCAGTTGAAGGGATTAACTATAGGGAATCGTGGAACTTGACGCATGTGCCTGACGTGTAAAGGGACAAATGCATTGGATTGGATAATAAAAAAAACTCGACATAGGATTGGTGAAATCTAGCAGGTATTTTTCATTTTGAATATTACAATGGGATGCTAGATATTTAAAGATATTGAAATAAATCCCTAGTAGTAGATCCATAACTTCAGAGAAACCTCCAAGTCACCTTAAATATGTGTAACAAGTGGTGATTTGTCTCCAAACAGGTACCACAAACCATGTCATGAAATATTTATGATTCATTTTGAAAACATGTATTGTGTTAGTTAACGGCGCCCCATCTCTCATAGGTTAAAAGATCACACAAGTGAAAGGGCATTGCCCTCGCAATCTAAGGAATTGTTTTCAGCCCGAATACTTCAGTCCAACTCCCAGTTTTCTGACAGCGCATTTTTATCAGATACATCTTGTATTTTGATTTAAACTAAAGAAGTAATTTTTTATTCTTCTTTGCATCGGCAATTAGTTCTACAACTTCATCAGTTCCTAACATCTCTCATAGTCTGTACTTTTGAGCTGTAATATTTTGTTTCACTCTTAAATATGGAGGTCCTCTGTGTAGGAAGATGCGTATGATGTGCTTTAATGCTATTCAAAATATTGGTATATTTTTCCCATTGAAGAATGTTTTCAATTAGCATGTATGACATCTTCTCCCTTATGACCAATTGTATGAAATGGTTATTTTCTTTAATTCATCCATTTGATTATAGACGCTCCATGTGTTATTTAGCCCTTTACAATAATGGGGCAATGCATTCCCTTATTTCTCATTCTGAATCTTCACTTATTTCATCTCACAGTATTCTCAAAACCTCAATTTCCAAAATATGTATCTTTGTGAGAGCAAGTCAATCGATCCTTAATTTAAAGCATCTTGCCCTAGGCTTTTATAATACATTTTGCATTTATGCATTGAGAATGCATTTGAAACTAATAAATTTTGTATGAATCATGAACTTATACTTGCAAAAAATTATAATAATGATTTCAGAAGTTATTTTTTCCTTGATTATCTGGTGGATAAATATCTTGCAGGGATTTGGTACACAATTTATACTAAAGTGTTTGTGATATAGGTGTCACTATTTATGTTCGCCATTAATTTTAAGAATGGTGTATCGTCTTAGCGTTCTAATGCCAATTTTTGCCTGAATGATTACTCTGGCGATTTGAAATTCTGTCTCCTTAACGAAATTACATTTTCCTATCATATAAGCAAGGTGCTTATGTTCGATAAGCGTCATTAATTACAATTATTTTTGACAGTGAGGCAGTTGACATATTGATCATGGTAAGTTTAAGGGTCACAAGGTTTTCGATTCGCCGCAGTTCCCTTGCCAATCCACCCGTGTCCTTTCATAGCCCGCTAGATGGCTCTCATTTTTTGGAGCAGTCGATAGCCTCCTTGCCCAACCATGGGATAAATCCCTGCGCTCTCTGCTCCCCGACCGGCCGTCTCCGAAACTGGCCAAGACTTCAGTCCTTTGCAAGGGCCATTAAACTCATCCCCAGCCCTTCCTTTCTTCTGAAAATCTACAGGATCGCCCAATGAAAAAATTAGAGTTTCCCTCGCTTTTGAATAAAATATTTACAAAAAATGTATTAACTGGAACGGTATAATCTACGCACCTTCTGCGCAGTCAGCACTGCGTGGAAAAGTGTATTAATGAGATAAAAGTAAAAGCAAAATATTTTAAATTACCCGTAGATTTATGATAAAATTCCATTGCGCATCGCTGTTTCCGGCATTTATTCCGCTGGGCTGTGACCCTAATAATACTAGCGATTTTGTATCAAATTCAATAATCAAGTTCAGAGTAATTTGAATTCCAAATTAACTTCCATCCAATGCACAGGAGATATTTTTAATGCCCTAGTGAGGCAATCCGAAATTGATACCTTGCATCATGGACTGTTTACATCGTGGCTGCGATCCCTTGGGAGCAGGCTGGTACACGTCAATCAAGCCCTGCTCTGGGACATTGGGTTCGGCAAGTGACCAGCGTTGGCATTGAATTGTATCAGACGGATGGGAGGATAATGCAAAGTTAACTCCATTTTTCATCACCACGCCAACATCACAATTCGCCCTTCAATATATGTATAGAAGCTGACAGACACAATCAAACGCATTCCTTTGGGCACCCTTATTGGGAATGACTCTCACTCAGGTGATCATCGTGTAATGACCATCACTGGTATATTCACGGACGAGGCTGTCCAAACTTCGATCTCCCCGTTGAGTACCTAAGTTCCGTGCCTGTGGGACTCTTGTGCTTTTCTATCCCCTCGCCTCTTCATTAGACTTCACCAGGGGCTTCATTACTCCAATAACTGACATGGAGTAATACTAATTTTGTCCATAATATTAATAGAAGAATGTCACCGGTTAGAAGTGGACAGCAGATTTGAGTACCACTGCAATTTCCTACCCGGAGGCATTCAATTTAGGTTTCTGTGCTTATTCATACAAGATCATTTCCAGCTGAGTATGATATGTTCTTCCTCTTGAATTTAATGTTGGGTTATGATTTGGGTAGCTAATGAGTTTGTGTTTTCAAAAAGTAAAATGTTGGCTGAAGCTAAACTGCAATAAATGAAACTTTGATAGGGGAGCAAATGCAATAAACCGTAAACCTCATTACACTCAACTATTGCCTTGACAAACCATTCCATCCATTCCCTTTTCTTATCTACCTTTTAACCAGGCAGCGTGCAACTTTGATTTTAATTGCTTGAAAATGAAAAATTGATTTGCGAGTAAATGAAATTAACAAGAAACTTCATTATACTCATCTATGGCTTTCATTTAACATTCTATCCATTCCCTTGATATGTATACTTTTTAACCATGCAACGTGGTTTTTTTATTACTTTCATGAACTGTTATAAATAACGTACTTTGAGTACCAATGTGTTTTAACATAGATTTCTACTATTGCCGAACTTCAATATGAATCTTGAAGTAGATACTACCACACTAAAGAGCATCGTCATGCATTTCTTAAATGATGCGAATACAAATTTCCTCTTTTCTTACCTCATGCACGGAAATTATTCACGAAACCCCAATGGCAACATATAAAGCCACACACCCTTTAGGTGGCTTTCCATGCCACAACCCTGAAGGCGGCTTGCAGGGTATGCTGTAGATGTAAATATTTTTAAAGGGAATGGATGTTTGTCTGATATTTTTGTAAAATAAATAGTACTAATTTACAGTTTATTGACCAATTATGACTTCGCCTTGTAACAGCCCCGTAGTAATTCAGCATGGGGATTCACCCATTATGATTATTATCACAAAATTATGAAAATTTGATATTTATTCCACTGACCTCGAATGATAAATAACAAAGTCAACCTGGCTGAACTCTAAGTTAAAATAAGAAAGACGCATCTCTTTCAACTACTACATGGAGATAGTAAACATTTTTCTAAAAATATATTTTTACCTTCAATATTCATTTATTCTAAGAAAATCACTTCTGCAGAAGGTGGTGCGACACATTTGGATGGATTTAAAGATTCTAGTCAATCGCGCCAATTACAATTAGCTTAGGGTATTTAATCATTGCTGTGATACTAGTACACTGGAGTTTTATTTAGGATCTTGCAGAGTGCAGCTTAATAAATAGTGCTACGCCTTAGCTGATTCCAGCATTAATAAATTCAGCCTTTGGGCTTACAACTCCTGAGATATATACATATCTTGGAACTGATCTTAATATAAACAGCCTTAAACGTTGTATGCACATAATCGCTCTCATTTAAAGTATAAGTTAAAAGCGTGTGAAATTAAATATTTTCTTTACATATGTATTCAAAGTTCAAAATTTTCTTAAAAGGTGTCTTCGAAGTTCAAACTTTTCGTCGCCTTATGTGATTTTATTTCTTTTTATAATATGTAGACTTTTACTATTCTTAAAATTGTATTTCATCTAATGTGATTTTCTTACTAAGGATGAGATAGTATGAGAAGTTATATCATAAGGAAACATTAGAACATCTTTGTTTAGAAAATAAATAACAGAATAGAAAACTTAATTCTTTAGTAGCCTTAGAAGATAAGCCTATTGGCCCTCCCAATGTAGGTCGACCAAGACTAAGATAGTGTAGGAACAGGTTACGCGGCCTAATCCATGACGTTAAGAAGAAAAATCCCTTATAATTCATTGCATCTAGGTGAAAGTGGGGATCGTGGTGGCCTAACGCTGTGCTATTGACCCGAAGGCCCCGGGTTCAAATCCGGGCGAAGCCACTCCACAATGGACACCCCCTCCGAAAATCTTTGTCGTGTGACTATCTGACTACCAGAACTTCGTGGAAAATCGCAGGGGACCCAGAGAAAGGAACCGGTCCCTCTACCCAACCCATGTCTATGAATTTCACCCATGCCCATGGTGTATTACGGGGTGAGCTCTAATCTCACCTATCAAAACCAACCTTCGTGTTGAAACACCGAGTGAGTGAAGTTCGCCTTGTGGCGATTCTTTTGTCGTTACTCTATCAAGTCCCTTTTACATTTGTTGAGTGATCCTTATATGCCATTTTTCACGAATTATTCACACCTGATTGAGGGACAATCTCGATCTCTGCATCCATTGCAACGACACTTGGGGAAATCACGCTCACTTCTTTAAGAGAGAGGAAGTACATCTTCCGTTTCAATCCCCTTAGAATACCAAAGTGAGCCTAAAGGGAAGCATTTCAGGGTCTACAAGGGTGTAAGGTTTAAGGTCTCCCCCGTCCACCGCAAACCGTTTGAGAGAAATACGCGGCTCTCTCCTCCAACCTCTGGCGTTCCGACGCCCTTCAAGCCACCAACCGACGCGACGCCCTTCTCCAACCGATTCTACCGCTCACCCTGTTCCCGCCCCCGCGCGCCACGATTCCGTTTCTACTGCTTCCCTCAGATTGTCCTCAGAGACAGCGGGGTGAGAGAAGGGCATTAGGTCCTCTTCAAGCCCTTTTGTTCCCTTTGCTGAGCACACTCCTCGTAGACTCTCAAACCAAAGCTCTCAGACAGTGTTGCCAACTCACAATCGGATTCAGTCCCTAACTTCAAGAAAAAAGTAGTTGGTTTGTTTCTAGATGAATATTTATGTGATTCGCCAGTTTTTGTTCTTGGATGGGAATGAACTAAATGTATACTTAAAACATAAATAATTATTTTATCTTGAACTCAACAGCTGCGAGCCTTTTGAAGTGTTGGTGCTACAGTTTTTCAGCGTTTTAAAAAATATACATCATTCATATTACAATTTCATTGACGTTTGGACAGTTTTTTTCAATTTTTTTGTTTTTACATTAAAATATAATTACAAATTCATATGGGTATTTTTACGAATCCTTTAAAAGTATTCCGGATTTTGTAAACTTTTTCAGAACAAAAATTTCCTGTTAGTGTTAAAAGTGTAAAAAGTATTAAAAAAAGGGATACCCACTCCCACTTCCTCTCGCTTTGCCACATGCGTGGACAGAAATGGGGGATCCCATCGCCGTGACATAATAACAAGGCATGTACGGACGAACAAAAAATCAGTTTTGTTTGTTAAACAAAACGATACTGTTGTGAAATCAGTTTTTATACGGACAAATAGTTTTAAAAGTCACTGGTTTTCAAATAAATTTTTTTTCTGATAAGTAGTTCGATTTTTCGCCAGACGCTATAATTTACATTTTACCGCCAAATACTTGTGAAATATGCTAACATTGGCAGCACTGCTGTCAGACTCGCTCTCCATCTCGGTTTCTCTGTCTAGCCACCCCTTCCCATTCACCCAACCTATTTCCCCACTCACCCCATGCCACACACACGATCCTCAAAACCCTTCGCTCCCCTCTCTCCATCAGGTTTTGCTACGGGGTCTTGCACTTAACGGGGACTGGAGATGTCGTCACACTCAACCCAACAATGCCTCGGGAACCCTGCTAATTCTTAGCGTATCCTCACCCTATCCCACTACCCCACTTGCCACTTACCATACCCCTTCATCCCTGCCGCCTTCGCACTCCAAGGGGGCCAAGAATCCTCGGTAAGACGTGTCTTCGATTCTGGGATAGGGCACGGAGAATAACATCGTAAACGCCGTCCCTTGCCTCTCGATATATGCACGTGCAGCTTCTGCCGAGGTCGTTATTTAATTTCGGGTGGAAACAATAGGAGGGTCTTCCGGCGCCTTTTTTTTAAGGAAACTTTATATCGTCACCCAAGCTAATGAAGATTTGAAAGCAAGCGAGCCTTCTAATTTTGAAAGGTTTGAAGCGTGCAAATCTCCTTCTAGGTTAGCCTCAAGGAGGAAAACTCTTGCTCTCAATGCACGTGGCAAGCATTCATCTTGATGCATTCATTTATTCGATTTTTAATCGCAGAATGTACTTTCGAAAAATCAAATGTTCAAATATGACGGTCGTAGAGCAGTAACCAAAAAAATCAAGTGAATATTACCATCATCATTTTAATCATGATCAAAAGGGAGTATAATTCGTAGTAGTTTAATTTGTGGAGTAGAATTCGAGGAAAGAGTAATTTACAAACTTTGCCAGTTTAAATTGAATATTGAGAGGTAGAGAAACTAAGCATAAATATAGAATTTAATGAATGGTTGGATAAATAAAAAGAATTGTATTCGATCGATTTTTGACGTACGGTGCTATGGATTTTTACCACGGAATATTGTGAGAGAAATTCCTGTTACCATAATTTCCACTTTCTATTTTTGCTAAATAATTCCAGTTATTGTGCAGTAATTATTGATATGTCAATGAAAAGTCCAGAAATGACCAGTATAGACTTAATAAGTAAAAGTAATGGGCAAATATACATGAAAATCTAACTTGGAATTTTTGGTTTCAGCATCAGCTATAGAAAAGTGTTTGTACCTGATTGATGAACAGCCAACATGAACAGCCAACTGTTTGTACCTGATGATGGCATGACATGCTGAAACCCGGGTCGTTTTGTTTCCAATAAAGTGTGGAATAACAACCAAGTGTTTATTATTATTTAAAAAATAGAAAAGCTTGGGGAGTTCGTATTAAAAAAACTCGAGACATCGCCACTTCCTTACGAATTTCATATTCGGAATATTTATTACGGGATTTTTTTCTGAAAACGTATAATCTATGTTCTCTTCAGTTCTGTATTACTAATTAATAACTCTCTAAATTGCAGATATTTAAAAAAATTAATATACAAAACACGAGTATATTCGTCACCTGGTCATAACGAGTAGCAAGCAAATCACCAGTAAACTCGTTAGCCTTATATAATAAGTTGAGCAAGATTTGTGGGGGAATTACTAAAATTATTTAATTGGCATAGACGAGCACAAAAGTGGAACATATGATTGTTAACAAAATTATTTGAAAACTAATTCGAACAGTTTTCAGAAACGGTTCATTTTATATACTTCATTGGAGCTTTAACTTTTCAGCTGAGAAAAGTCAAACAAAGATTAAAGAATTGTTACTCTTGGAAAAATTATATATTTTATTAATAATTTATTTTGTTTCACACGATAAAATTTAAGTTTTTTACGCTGCATGTCTACTTACTCTGGACAAATATTTCTCATATCAACTACTTGAAAAATCTCTTATTTCTGTATTTTGGATTTTGCTGCTGAAGCTTTACATGTGTGTACTTTAAATAAAACTTGACAAAAAACATACGAAATTTAATTCGATGGTTGCTTGCAATACTTTCCATAGAAAGATTTGGAAAACATGTTATTGAAGAATTTATGAGCGGCCAAATATCAAGGAGTTTCACAACACAACTTTCTTTTTATTTTTTTATAATTAGTGATTCTACTGCATTGATATAACAGTATGCATTTCATAATAAGCTGAATTTTCTTGGAATATTTTACGGTCATGGTTCCTTTTTTTCTTGCAGCAATCGGTCATCAGCAAGCTTTGTATCCTCTACTGTGAACTTTATGAAAATATTCGTGGGAATACTCCCAGGATATTCATTTAAGTCCAGGCAAATAGGAAAGGTAAGATAATACTTTGAATTTATTTTAACTTCAAAACAGTATATTTGTGTATGCCAGCCTCAAATAAGAATTATAAGTTCCAACGTCACCGTAAAACTAAATCTATTGATTATTTTAAGCTCCGTTTAGGATGTCGTAAGATAAATCGGAGCTCATATTGTTGATATTCGCAGTAATATGTCGAAGAAAGCTTAGTAAATGAAAATGGCAGGAAAGAGATTCTCTATTTTAAGGATCATCGTTTGGAGTATTTTATATTTTTCATGGAAAAGGTAGAAAAATCGAACTCTTGAGATCATCTTCACGAGAGAACATTGAGAAAATCGGGGAGAATCAACCCGAAACTTAAAGAGCATGGCATAATATGCCGTGGCATCAAAAGTAGGCATTACATTTCATTCGAATGTGAACGAACCCTTACTCGGATTGCGGATCAGGTTTTTCATAGATGATGGGTTTTCATATCCCTCCATATGTTCAACTGAAATCTCTTTCTCCTCTCTCCCATCCAAAACCCCTCACCCCAGAAAAGTAGCTCAGTCCTTATAACGATCATTCGGACGAAAAGCTACGTAGTATATCCTAGGTCGCTTCCCAAGTTCACATTCCCAACTCTTTCCTCAGGTACTTCCTCGCCTTATTTTTCAATTACCTTCCCAGATACAGTGTAAGTGTGCGTATGTGCCAATTGTTTGCGGGAATGCCTTCATCAGATCCAAGATTTAGTGGAGTGGATTTTATAATACCTATAAGCCCAATGGAACTTTATTTGCTGTCTTTTAATCACGTTTATGGTCAAATTTTATGTTTTTTGGGGAACATAACAGCATTATGACTTATGACAGCTTTATAGATATCCAGAATTTAGAGTGAAGTGATCATTCCTTATAATACGTTTGACTCATTTTCACCTGTTCTTTAAGTACTAGTACCTAGGAATTATTTCTCACTTTATCTATAAATATTCTGCCCATCAACTATATATATTCAACAAGGTTTTTCGTCAACGCTATACGCTCACCTCTGTAGGCATTACTTTCAAATCTAAGCGGTTTGGATTGATCATCTATCGTTCTTAATGGACCCATTTCCGTAGAAGTCTCATCTCTTCTCAGTACTCTTCATGTTGTGATGGATTCAGAGGACAATGAAGGATGGATTCAGGAAACAGAGCATTCGTATTTTTTTAATTTTTTCAGAGTTTCTGTTACTTATTTTTTTAGGTTAAATCGTCGAATTAATTTTATTTGCTCTATTAATGTGTCACCAACATTTTATTAAAATATTCTCAATTTACAAGCATCATGATAAGATCAGCGTTTGCGTAAATTCTTTTTGATAAAATGTATGATTATAATTTAATAACGTGTAGTGCTTTTTTTAAATGGACATGGTAAGGAGGACATAAGAAGAATAGGGCTAGCGGAAGAAGCGTTCTGCTGGGTTATTGATCGAAAGTATGTTAAGAGAGGGCCTTCATACACGTGTTGTTTAATGCGATAGAATTGAATACAAATCGAATATATGTTAAGAGAGAGCCTTTAAATACTTGTGGTTTAATGCGATAGTTTTGAATACAAATTATTGATTATTAAATAGAAATGCTTTATTACTCGTGACTAAAGATAATACCTAATACTATTCAACAAAATTTTTAATTGTACGACGCGTTTCACCGGCTTACGGCATGTGTTTTTTGTGTTTATAGTTGTTGTAGTTACTGGGGAGGAGAGAAAAAAACAAATGCCCAAAATTTTATACGTTCTTCCCAAAAGCCTGAAAATTGAGACACTTGAGCAAATAGAATTTATCATACAATCCAATAACTTTCGTAACGATCTCTTATTTCTGCATTCCTCCTCACTTCTTTCTGATAAAATTAACCTTTCTGGCCTCACAAGCCCTTGATCAACGTATTTTTTTTCCTTCCTCAACCCAGCCCGAATATTCATTTTCCCCCTCCTCCCTCGTAACTACAACAACAATTAACACACATAACAAATATCTATACCTGACGATGCCGTAAATAGGTGACACGCGTCGTACAATAAACATTTTGTAGAAAAGCACTAAGTATTATCTTTTATTATCAGTACTAATACGTTAAACTTCTACGAAGCTAAGCCTGTCACTGTCAAGTTTATTAGAAATGCTTTAGATTTTTGACCTGTTTTCTTTGGCTGTGCCAATGCCTCCAAAAATTAACAATTAAGGTTTATGACCATAGAAGGCAAGAGTTAGCTGAGAAAGATGAAGAAGGGAGACGGCAGCGAAGGGTTTGAGGGGGAAGGGAAATAAAAAAAGAGCGAGGTCTGCAGAAGGAAAACATAACGGCGAATAGGGTACCTCTTTAGCAAGGGCTGCGTGAAGGGTGTAAGGAAGAAAGTCCCAACGCTATCCTTGCGAGACCACAGCCTAAGGCATGACTGTGATGACTCCCAGCAGAGTGACCTTTCTTCCGTCGGCGGTGATGCAAGCAATTGGATGGTAGAATAGAGAAGAGAGGTAGGGGAATGGGTAGATCTGAAGATACGATTATGTATGGTGGGAAGGGTCATTTCCATCGTGACTCTGATCATGATTCGGCAGAAATAAAAGCATCGGGAGAAAAGCAGGGGGTGTTTACCCTGGAGCGAGTCCACTTCTCATGAAATGAATGAGGTTGGACACTTTTTTGAAGATATGTCCCTTTCTCTTCGTCCAAACTGTGGAGCTACTTCTTCGTTTTTGCCTCCCTTGTTAACTCTAGTGTATTTCTTTCAACCATGAGGTATGCATACAGTTAAAATGTTGGTGGAAATGGCCAAACACCAAAATATTTAGGATCGGTTTGTTTGCTTCTGGAAAATATGAGAAGAATCAATATTAGGCGTACAGCTTCATAGAGGAGTTATTTTGACCTTCCCTATTTCCTTGTTTAGCAATTTCCTCAAAGTTGAGCAGAATTTATTCAAATTGATAAATGTTTTCTTCGAAGGATAGGCTAAAAAATCCTCACACGTCTCTCGGACTCGAAATTTAAATTTGACAATTGTCAAACATCATTGTGAAGCTTTTTTATGCTATTTGTTATCATTCAGAATATGTTTATAGTTCCATCCTTTTAAAAAGTGATAAAGAGATTTCTTTTGTCCAAGTCCTCTGTAACTTATAATAAAACATTACAAATGATTTGTCTCACAAATCGTCAAGCACCAATCAGTAGTAAGAACACTCGTCGAGGAAATGTGCCAATGGAGTTATTTTATTTTGCATACTGACGGATTCATAGAAGCATCGTAAGTGAAGTACGTCTTTATGTTATCCATGAAATCATGGATATTGAATGTAACGTAGGTGATAATATTGAATAGAGGTGAAGCAACAGATAAAATTAAATGGTGATAAATTTCTTTCCACAGAGAGAGTGCATGATGTATTTCCAACATTCTTACAGCTTAAAAATTCATGGAATCGGACTTTGCGTTAATTTTAATGTCGAAGGGCGTTAAAATGTGAGCGGTTTTTACATGGGAGGGAGACTTAATAACAATAGTAATTGTAATGATGTATCTTTAGGTAACAGCTTACGCAAATGACTCCATCTTTATTTTATAGACGAACACACACAACATGCCCTTGGAGGTGAAATCCTACCCAGACAGGAGTCGAACCCACGACCCTATGGTTTGCAGGCAAGGACTTAGGTTTAAGCTTTTATTAAAAAAGAAAAATTCATTTCCTCTAATTTCAGTTCTTTTTGTCGCCTGATACCATCTTATATATTAATCAGGACCTATTGGGAAAGTAAATGAGTTGATATTCAAATTTGATGAAAGATTTGAGATCAATGTTAGTCTTGCACGATATTTCAAAACTTGAATCCTGATGAAAAAGAGAAATGCTTACGGACACTATAAGCTCGTTTTCTCTGGAAAAACAAACACCTCTGGTCGTAGCTTCTTGCTTTACTTAGCTTATACCAAATGTGAGTAATGGAATCAACGAAAAGTTATGATAAGCAATAGAAAATTTTACTACAACGAACAATTTTCTAGGAAACTTATGAAACAATATATGCAGGTAAGGTGAAAAGCAAATGAAATGTGTTAGCAATGAATATAAATAGATTTAATAAAAATAAACTACAGCGATACCACTTAAAAAATAAAACTCGACTCGGATTTTAACGCTTTAGCTTCATCATCAGGTAACCTGATATTAACGATCAAGCGCTGAAACACGGATCATCTTTTATTTGCTAATCGGTATTTTTAAAGTTTACCTTTATTAAATCCGTTTCATTATGGAATGCCAGCAAGTCACTATGGAAAGTGCTTTTTTTCAAAATTGAATATGATGTAAAAATCTAAGGAGTTACTTCTTTAGAGATATTTTCACTAAAAAAACAAACAAGTGAGAATGGACACGTTTAAGAGAACGCGTCACAATAGTGAAATGGGTAATAATTCGTGAAGATGCTGCTTGTAAATCTTAGTCTTGATTCATTACTTCCTCTCTCCTAGCCTTTTCATCCATGGGCGTCCTTTCTGACCGTCGCGCAGATGGCTGAAAGGGTATGCATGCTGTCTCCGTTAAAAGTGTACGTATTCTTCAGTAGGCGATGTCAAGTGCTAAAAAGAGAAACGCCCGCGGTGCATCCGAAGAAAGCAGTCTTTCAGTACCTCCTAAATCTTTACCCTATGTGACAAAATGCGTAGTGTTCTCCGCAATGTCTCCAAAATATAATAGATGGAGGCTCTTTTCAATGTTTGTATCTCTAAAATCCCCATATCGGAGTGGATGCGGCTATAATCCATTCAACACACTTGCCGTTGCAGGCGGGTTGCACTACACTCGACCGCGCGATCGAAAAACTGATGTGAAATTCGGCGTCGCAAACGGTCGCAGCATAAATCATCGGATTCACACTGTGGAAGCTTGTAGAGTTTCCCCGTATAAGTTACTTTGCGACACTTGGTGATGCAAATAACTATTTCTCTACATGTATTAAAAAAATGACCCATTTTGTTTAATATCTTTGGTATAAAATGACAAAAAAGTAAGTAAACTGCATTAAAACAAATATGAAAAACATTTTCATTTTACTTCATCACTTTTCATCCCAATTCTTTACCTATAAAGGTTTATCAATGGTTTGATTTTGAAGATTTCGAGAGAAAATTGAGTGTAGACCATTTTTGCGAAATGTTTGCAACTTTGGCCTCATGCAAAGTGTTAATTGTAGAGTACTAAGGAAAATGCTTTGCTTCATCGCATGAACATTTCTTTTGAAAATGTTTATGCTATGTTTCAGCTTCCTGGCATGAAGAAATAACTTTTTGACTTTTGGCCAGCTTTTTTCGATTTCAGCTCACTGCGCGTCGAATCTCCTTGGTCTTCTTACCACAACACTCCTCACTCTCTTTTGATATTTTCACTCTGAATTACTCCTAAACTTCGCAGGTAATTAGTCCCTCTAAGCAGCAATGACTGAGCATTGAAGCGGTGGGTAGGCGGTCACCTTAAGGTACTTAAGTATTTCGTGGAGATCTTTGTCACTCTTAATCGATGGTATTGTGGGGTATACTCGGAAAAGAGAACCTTGTAAGAATTTTGAGAGTTATCATTAGCGTAAGTAGGGAGTACTTCTCTTATTATGTTAGTATAAGGGCCAATGTATTCTCTATCCCACTTTCGACTCTACCGTTGAGAATGATTTACCTTCCCGAGATCCCTCGCAAATTTCTCCGTCCACCTCTACTCTCCTCGATCCTCTCCGTCCCTCCTCGTATTGAGCCAATGTCTTCCGCAGTAGCCGTGGATGCGAGGAGGTCTTCCCCGCCTTCCTCCGCCGCAAGGTCGCCCAGCCCTAAACCCCACGCACATATCTCGCTCATAAGATTCTGCCCCCGGGGCCGTCGTGATCTTCCCCTTCATATCCTCCTCCACCCGCCTGGTCCCTATCTCACTCTTCCTCTGCTGAAGTCCACGGATGACCCCTCGTTCGTTTTGCCCCCGAGGGAGTGTTCCAAGGGAGAGTACTACGGGGGAGGGGCGGGAGGGGAGCGCGGTGGCCAGGGAAGAGGGAAAGAGATTGTGGTCAAGGTGGCAGATGAGGATGGGTGGCGGGAGGGGACGAGATGTTAAGAGGAGAGTTGGAGAGAAGGGAGGATGTCGGAGGAGGATCAGCACTAAGGCGGAGATATAAGTGAGTATCTCGTTTGGTTGACAGTATGGACCTTGTGGAGAACACTGTTGCCAAACTTATGCTCCATGGGCTCACCTCCAGTTACTCCAAGTTTCCAACTCCGCGCGTAATGCTTTTTTGTTACTTTAGGGAATTGTATTAGCCCTTAAGTAGTACGGTGAAAAAAATTACGAATCATGTATGGTGTGGTGACCATTGACCCCAAATATAAAAATTTAATAGTAAATAGATAAATTCAATAAAACATTTATTTCAATATAATATGAATTATATATATGTATACTTCAGGAATATTTGGAATATTTTGAAACTTTTCTACAAGTAATATTATTTAAAACACTAAATGATGGAAAAAAACATTTCGTATTCAAAATTAATAATTATTCAAGAAAAGTAGATAATATTTTTCCTGAACGTTGGATCTTCTAAGATGAAGATTTGAACTGCTCCTTAGTCTTCAAAAACTCATCTTTGAATTACATATAATACTATGAAAAAGGTTACCCAACTGGTATGGTGAGATCAGTCATGACCCCGGACGCTCACATTATGGATACTACAAGCCCGGTTCTCCGATCGAAACTGCCGCTGTGTAGGATAATACACTAATTGTAAGTAATAGAACTGTCAGATGGCGCTTAGTGGTTAAATTTGGAATTAAAATGCTGTGGAGTCACAGCTGACCCCACCATACCAGTTGTGGGTTATAACGTTGGAAGATTCTTAGTTGTGCAGTTAGTATTCTATATAGCACTCTGTTAATGTTTCTGCTGCTATTGGCAACAATGTGCCTCTAGCCAAATTGGAATTAGCTCAGGAAACGAATCTTCACAAGGACCATAGTGGTCAACTAAATTTGGGAACAATTATTGTACTAAAATCACAGTAGATAAGACTAAGCAAGACTAAAGACACAGACTAAATAAGGGATATTAAATCACCGATTAAATAAGGTACGCTCTGGTATTCAGTGAGTATTGGAAGGGCGTTGGGAGAATAGGACCCTATGAAGCTAAACAAGGCCATGAAAACGCATCTTTGCATGAATTTACGGCACAATATTTGACGAAAATTGTAAATTAACCATTATATTCATATTATCTTATGAATTTACGGTGACAACTTGATAATTAATATATTAAATTAACTTTCCTTTGAAAACTCACCATAACTTTAATTACTGCAAAAATAATATTTACGTTGCAATACGATAATTGAGTATACTAAATGAATTACCTACTAAATATGTAATGTATTGCATCGTTTTTATTTCAATAGAAATGGTCACGACTTCATTCAAACTTAAAACAGAGAAAATTTCGACTTAATTTCTCAAGCCAAATACTTCAGTCTATCGGTGAAAAAGTATATACCTACTAAGAAACTCCTGGGAATGTCACCAAAAGAGAGGGCCCGGTATTAATATTCCAGGAAAATTTGCAGAATGGCACCAATAACTTACATCAGTATAAGGTTTAGAGAAATTGAAGAATGCTTCTACCACGCACGCGATATTTCCTGAAGAATTCAGCAGGTTTAAGAAAATGACTGCTAGAAGTCATGATATTTTGGTATTTCTTGCCTTGTTTCTATGTCCAAGAGGCAGCAACAGTGATTTTTCCAACAGGCACTTTTTATTCAACACTTTCCACTTATTTCAGATAACTACAGAACTCCCACCAATCGTTGTAGGCACACATATTGTGCTGTGGCAGAGTTTACTAGCTGTGAACTTCGGACGAATAACTTTGTATAAGCCTATTTATCTCAGAGTTAAGTCGTTTGAATTTCACTGAATGAATCAAAGAAAGAATCCCTATACATAAAGGAGAGAGTGCGGACATGTGTACTTTGTTTGGATGTTCGAAATGTTTAGCCACTTATACTCAAATTAATCGCCTTGATGAGCTGATTTCAGAATAAATGCCAAATCTCTGTTTATGTAAAATATGTTAACTTATTTTTTATATTTTTAGGTAACTCACATAAGAATAACATGAAGCTAATATTATGTCGGATTCATACCTTTTTTCATTTGCACAATTTAACTAGAAATAAAAGTCGTACGAGATCGGGAGACATACCAATAGAAATAAAATTGATAATAAATTCTTATTTTTATAACCGGATGCTGTTTCCAGTCGGAATATCAAATGTATCGATTTTTAGCAGATGTTATGCTTTTTTGTGTCATCGACCCTATAACGACCATGCTAATTGTTGAATCCAAGATTCTGTATATTTATTTTCATTCTGGACTAATTAAGGAATAAATAAATGACTACACATATTGAACACTATTGTAGCAACCGAATGTTTACCGAGATATAAGCTGACTATTTGTGTTTAAAATTCGTAAAGCGGTGAAATTTTGCCTGAATAACGGTGTTAATGTCTGTGAAAACAAGGTGTATGTGATAAACGTTTAAAAAATATACTTAACTACATTTCTCACGCATTATCTCTTACAGAAATTATGATGACCACATGAAATACAAAATTCGCATTACCCTTTACAGAAATTATGATGACGACATGAAATACAAAATACACTAGACTTCACTTCCGACGACTTAACTACAAGAACGTGAAGAAGCACGTGATATCATAGACGAACAAACATTTTTATAACCGTAAACAATACTTTAAAAGATTTGTTTTACATAAAAACATTAACTCTCATAAAGATAAACTTTTATTCGGTGCAAGAGTTTCTTATTTTCCCTTTATTAAGATGTATATTTCACCTCATCCTCTCCATGGGCAGTTAATGAATTTCTTATGGTATACTCAACGCTATTTGCAATTTGCACGTCATATCATGGGGATTTTTTTACTTAAATATTATTAAACAGTTAAATGTTTTTCTTCTTCCCGTTGAATTTCAACGGGTATCCTCTACTAGTTAATTGTAATTGCATATTATGAACGCTACCACTTTTTGAATTACGGTGGTCATCTCATACATTATTAGGTTTGAGGTAAGGGAAGGTTATAAGAATGTTTCAAGTTGTGAGGAGCAATTTAAAGGGTTAGGGATGCTATGCAGGATGGATTGAAACAGGGAGGGGAGGAAAAGGGTTCGCCGGAGGATGAAGGTGAGAAGTGGATGTTCGCAGTAGTGAGTGTGCTGGGCTGGGACTGAGGCAATGGATGCGAAAGTGGAGAGATTTTGGCGGAGTACGTGGAGAAGTATCACGTGGGCGGAGATGGTGGAGGCATGGTGGGGAGATAAAGAGATGGCCTAGGGGATGAAAAAAATACCAAGATAAAGAATGGAGAGAAAGGCCGAAAGAGTATGAGTGCATAAGAAAAGGTCGGATGCAAAACTTCTCAAAAAATGGAGGAGTTAAGGTGAATGTAAAATAGGCTGATTCTTGGATCGTTTGCGGGTTACGCGTAGCGTTGGGTGCCATCTGCCAACTATGTATGCGAACAGCTTAAGAATACATATCGCAAATTGCTAATTATATAAACGATTTACGTAACTTGCTTTAACTTTGGAGTAGTTTGTACGAAATTGAGGAAATTAGAACTTGAACAATGCATTATTACAATTGAAGTCTAAAAATGCTTGGGCATATTTTCTGATATTAAAAAAAACGAAAACAAACGATAAAATAAGATAATACCATGCAAGTACGATTTGTGGAAAGCGTAATCTTTTAAAGACTCGGTATATTCCCGTGACCTGCAGAATCTGACAGCACCAAGCGTGACCTGAAGTGATCAGGGAAAGTGCAATGCAATATTAATTATTCACTGAGAAATTAAAAACAATAATTAAAAATCGGCAAGTATTAAATATGAATCAGGTATTAATTATATACGCGATAGTCCTCAGAGAAGCTAGGTATATGATATTATGAAGAATCAGGAAATGTTATTTCCAATTAAGGTTACGCATTACATTTCAGGTTTGAAAATAATAAATTATCTTTTGTGGAATATGGGTGCACCTTAGGATAACCTTAGTAGGGGTTGTCATCTGCTTCTTTTCTTAATAAGTGAAAACAGAAAATATATCTAGAAATCATAATCAGGCCAAATACGACAGTAAGTCTAGTTATAAGATTGAGGTAAATCTCTTTCTTAAATAAATTTAATTCATCGAAATATTGGCATATATTTGGCACTAAAAATGGCTTATCAGATATTAATTATACAAACGATAGTTTTATACGTAGCTAGATACATGATATTATGAAGAATAGGGAAAGGTTATTTCCATTTAAGGTTATATATTACATCACGCGTTGCATATGCTCCATATTAGCATGGTGCAGCTATTAAAGGATATTGTCATTTAACACGAGGAACAAAGCCTTAAAAATATATCTACGGAACAAAATCCTCTAATCGTTCGAAGGCAAAACAATCTGGCTGGTATTAACAGAGTTCCTTGAACGGAGCTACTTCAAAATAACGTCATAAGACTCCGATAAATAAAAGATTAATAAGAATGAAATTCGCAGGTATGAATTAAAATGAAACCTGCCCGGATGGATTGAATGAATGGAGCAAAATAGGGAAGTGGAACATTTTCATAACTGGTTATAAAACCGAATATTGGTATTTTACAGCTCTCCACTCTCCTCTTGGCATAACACATTAGTGCTAAAAAATGGGCTTTAAACACTGTTCCAAATTTTTATCATGTATTCCTTCCTTGGTCTACCTCGATAGTTTCGTTCGTTTTAAAGAGACTTCTGTGCCTCAATATAGGTCCAATAAGTTTTTACGTATCAATGTCATTTCAGAAATGAAAAGATAACTTTTGTTTTCAATTCATATCATTTTGTTCCATAAAATCTCGCCTCATACCGTTGATTTCAGTCAATTCGGAGTTAGCTTCAAAATTATTTCAACTTTCCAAATCTGTGTAGGACTTCTTTATTGGAGATTCTCTCTAATAATTTAAGTGATTCTTCGATAAAAAAAACTTTACCATCGAAGTATAAATGAGCCAGGAAAGGGGAATTGAGTTTCAAAGTGAGTGGCTTGGCAGGGAGACCCTTCGTGCGAGAGGCCAGGGTGATAGGTGGAGCAGATGGTGCAAGGTATAACGGAATGGTTGCATGTGGAAACTTGAGGACAGAGAGGTGAGTTTGGGTGATCTTTCTCGCTCTTTATTTCCGTGTCTTCGCGGAGTGGAGAGGCGAAAATGGCCGCACCGCGTGAATGACTTCAGTTACGCCACTCATCCACACAACATCATCCACTCTCGGCGCCAGGCAGGAAGATTGGCGCTATTCACCTGCGCGTAGTACGTGAAGCTCAAATGACGCACCCGCCGTAGAAAGTAGGTGCAAAGGCATTCGCGGCGAGTAGAATGTTAAGGCTGCATTCTCGGATTCCCGTCCCGTGTTGGTATATATAGTCAACAATGAACAACAAAGGAGGTGGAAGACGAGAATGAAGCCTTTACACGCTTGTAGAAAGTTTTCCACTTTCCCTAATTTTATCCGAAGTATCGAAATCTGCTGGAGATCCACTATATTTATGTCCATTAGATGAAATTCTAAGGAAATAAATTTAAAACAAAGTAATAAATTTCGAATTTATCATTTCCCGGAAACATCCTTTGAAAAATCCAGGAATACTTTATCACCATTCCGGAGCTATGTAATCAGATCATATGCTTCTCAATAAGAAATGTTTGACGTGAACATAAAGAGTGCGTTAGATGTGTAAAAAGGTTTTTCAACTTAAAAGAATACGACAAGGTGTACAGGCATTGCTCGATAAAGGATAATTGCAGTTCTTCAAAGTAGAACAGTTATATTGTTTTCGTGTTTATTATCGATAGTTTTTCTATCCATAATATCCATATGTACGAAGTACATCTAGTATATGACAGATCTATGTTTGATTCCAAATGAGTCTATAAATAAAAATCCCCTCCGCCTTCCAGCCATTCTGTTAGATAGATTATATAACGTTTAGCATACTAGTGAAAGTGTAAGTTATGTGCTATAACAATGCTAGTATGTCAAAAATATATTTTTGAAATGAACACGAAAAATATAGTAACTTTACTTTATATGGGATGCAAATATTTTAGATGTGATGTGCAAGCAACACTATTATGGAATCACAACTTCCTATCCTTTCTGCTTTATCCAGTTGAGCAGGGGTTTCCAAAGGTTATGCTGCAAAATTCCTGGATGGTGTCCCAAAAATAAGGATTTTGAATGATTGAACACATTAAAACAGCCTTGTGCATTAAGTAATTTTTTATTTTTACTTGTAAATCTTAGAGAAATGAAAATACATGCAATGCAATCTAAAAAATTAAGAATCCTCCGTCATTGTTTTATGCTATTGTTGCAGGTATGTTTATTTGTTTGCTTTTATACCGTGAACCAGTAAAGCAAACCAGTTTGAGAACCCCTTCCCTAGAGCGTAATAATATTTTATATGATAGGTGTACCGCGGCTATAATTGTTATTTGTTGTCCAAGATATAATGAAAGTTTTAATGACTTCATTCAGCAATCTATTTCTGTTTTGTCTTGTATTTGATATCGTTCATACATGCTCAATATTGAACATTTATGATATTTTGAACCTCTTCAAAGAAATAGTCTGCTCCGAGCTAAAAGTTTCAACCTTATAATTTTACTTTCAGCTAGAGAAAAATACCCGCAGTAATCGTCTTGCAAATAAGTCACGACTTTTAATTTATTTCAATCACTTCTTATAGACATAACTTCTGTCAGATTTACTTCATCATTTTATGAAAAATATCCTAATCTCTAATATTTTGCTATGGCTTTTGATACCTCGTTCATTTCAATCAAAGGAATATCAGGAATGTCTAATTTTACTGGTAAAGTCTGGTACTAGGCATGTTTAAATAATATTAATGCATTCAATTATCAATTATTAGATTGCTCATCAGCTTAGGAATGTTAATTAAAATGGTTAATATAATATTTTAGTACTTTCACTCATAATTTTAAATTAATGCTATAAAATGTTTACCTAATTATTAAATGGTATTAAGTGTAGAATTTCATTGCTATGTACGTGCAAAGTGGCGGAAATGTACATATATTTACCAATTGAAAGGCATCGAACTTCGACTTACGGCTTGTTGAAATTAGTGTCAAGCAAACAGGTTCCACGCTATTGTTGTAGTATTACTACAAATTTTTAAGTCTCCGTCAGAGAAAAAACAATCTTAATTCAAACTCATTTTCTGCACTGCTCATACACATCTGAAAATTTATATTATCATACACACACTTTTGTTATTTAAAAGTTCAAAAACCCACTAAAGTCTCGTGAATGAAGATACCAATACCTTATTTTTACATATCCGACTACCGTTCATTTTTCGAAAGCATTTCTAACGTGAAGACTTCATGAATGTCAATTTAGATTCGCAATATAGATATGTACGGGCGCCAACGATGGAGTTGAATCACCAAGTATTTTAAGACGACTTATAACTAAGGAAATAAAAATGAATGACGAACAAAATACCCGTCGTACAAATTTTTAAACGGTCTGGGCCAAGTTCATGTGCCCGTTCCCTTATATCTCACAATACTTTTCCAATTTCCTTTTCCCGAAATGGAACAAAATAAACGACCTCACACCCACTTTCGGATTCTCATCTCATTTCAAACCGAGAGGCCTCTTAGAAGTTTATACAACCCACGTAATGTCTTAAAATACACTCGGCCACCCTCCCATTTCTCCCTACCTCAAATCCTCTCCATCGCACCCAAACCCTCTCCCTCTTCACCTCTCCCACCTTCTGTTCTCCCTCGACAAAAAGGCAGTTGCGCCTCGAGGTGCAAACTTTCCTCCACGCATGGCAGAGCAGGGCTGGGATGGGGGTCAGGCCCAATACACCCGACGCTTCTTTCCCCTCAAACCTCCTTGTTGCCCCCCTGGATCTGGTCCAATCACCAACCCTTTATCCCCATCCACCCATCCCCTGCTCTCAAAAACTTTCCACACAGATCCCACACACACACTACACATAGCCTGCATCTCCTCAGGGCTCAACAACCAGGATGGCAACAATTACGATGGAGATCGCTATCAGACCGTCAGTTAAAATTTAGACCTAATCTTCTGTGTAAGTTCAATAGTAATCACTTCTCTGGCAACGCCGAAAACTGATTACGAATCCCGAAATGTTCCGGTAGATTGGAGCATGGTAAACAGTTTAGAAAAATAGATTGCAGAACGGACAGGTTTAAAATTTCATTTTTATCGCGAAAGATAAGAGACAAAAATAGCTGCCACTAAGGCTTTATAACTAGGCTTTTCGATTAATGGTATAGCCAATAAGTTAAATTTCTCCCTAATTTTTGTTCATTAATCAGCTATTTCTCTTTATTGCACATCTTGCATTCTTCCTTAACTTTGTGTCTTTGTGCATTTTTGTAGTTACAAAATACATTAATACTCAGAATTTCTGTAACATTGGTAGCATGCCTACTTATAGTGTCGCGCATGTTGGTGAAGTTTCACATTCTTATAGGTATTTTAAGGTTTCTGCTTATGCATATATGGTCGTCGTGTCATTAGCCTTTGTAAGCTATAGTGCAATGCATTTTGGTGTAGTCTCACGCCTTGTTACTCACTATTGAGGTAGCTTGATGGGTATTATGTAAATGTAGACTCCTTCCCTATGTCTCACTTCATGCCCTCGGCCCTTTACTTTCTCCAATACCCTTCCCGTCACTACCTCCCACCTTATGCCCTCCTTCAGAACCTCATCGGACCGCCGTAAATGCCCTCTCATGTTACAGACCAAGGGGCACCTCTTGCTCCTCCTCCTAAGTAAAAATGGTTTGCGGCGAGGATACTCATACCGCAGTTTAAAGAAAAATCCATCTTGTCAAACCGACAAATAAATTTCCGTAAGCTAGCTGTGAGCTATTAAAAATTTATATCCGAAAATTGTAAATATACTATTAAAAATTTATATGCATCATAAATCAAATGATAAAACATAACAAAATAAAAGTGATGAGATTCTCGAAGACTAAGAAAGCAAGGCTGGTCGTAAAAGTAGGAGGGCACAAACTGGTGACAATAGTGAAATTTTATTGATTAGGTAGTTCGCTAGAAGAAAATGGGCATTGTAGCAAAGACATTTGAAGGATAATAGCGCTATCGAAGGTAGCGTCCAGTAACAGAAGGGGAACCTTGGTTAATGACATAAAAAGAGGCTGGTGATGAGTTTAATATTAAGTGTAGCGTTCTATGAGTTAAAAACATAGATTATGAATAAGAAGGAACAGAATAGGCTGCAGACGTTCAATATGAGGGTGTGGAGGAGGATGGAGAACGGAAAGAAAGACAAACGAAAAAAAGTTCGTTATGGTGGTTAAGGATAATAAACTTCTGGATAAAATAAGGAGGAGGCAAAGTAGGTGGTTGGAGGAGGTGATGAGGGGCGGAGGGTTTCTCATGCCTGTGATAGAGGGGAGGATATTATGTAAGCGGGGAAGGGGAAGAATTACATTAGGTTTTATGAACTGAATGCATAAGGGGAGAACGCATGCTAAGAAGAAGAAAGTAATTATTATTGATAGAAAGGGCCCAGCTCTTTCTAGAGGATTATTACTCACTTCAATTTAAACCTACCTAGACCGGTAGATTGCCTAATATTTATAATGGATCAAATTAGCTCTTAAATTTTTACTGAGACGAATTTTTCTGCAGGCATCCAGGAACCATAACAGTTGCAATAGATAATTTCTATGAAAATGCCCATCATCATTTGATAGAGTAGAATTAATACTTATGGTAAATAACATGTTCTCATTACTAACACCTCTCCCTACTTGAGATGTCCCACATGTTTTTATTTTCTGCATGAATTAGTATCTCGGAGTATTCATAAATAAATAGTATTAATAATACTAATCAGTAGTTGGGTCTAAGCCAGCATTTTGCATATTGGCTTGTTCGCCTGCGTAGCACTCTATTAGTTTCTGGTTTGCCTGCGCATTGTTCACCTGACTGCTTTTTGTCGCACCTAGCGGCTGTGGGAGTGTGTGTGGGTGACCTTAAACTGAGACGAGTATTACTTGCCTCCTGTGGAAGTACCCCGCACCACACACCATGGCTTTTACGGTACTACGTAGACTTGGATGCAGTACATTTTTCATTTTTGAAGACGGTGTGGATGAATGGATAAACTTTTATGCTTGCATTTGACTAATAAAGTGTCTAGCTAGAAATTCAAGGTTAGAAAATAACGGGATATGAGCCTTGCGTCTACTTGCAGTGACTTTTACTCGCCCTGGTTGGGAATTTCTAAGAATTTTCGCAGACTTACTTCTCTTTCTGCAATCATGAGCTTCATGAGCTACGTTAGAAAGCTGCTGCGATTGCCTCAGTGCGTTTTGTTGCTTCTAGCTTTTGTACATTAACTTAAAGAACTTAATGTTTCGCAAGAAATACAATGTAGGATTCTGAAATATGTGTAGGGTTCCGCTACGTCTTTTTTGGCCTCAAGCTCTCACTTCCATTGTATACAGCATCTTTAGTAAAAGAAAGCTTTCGATTAAAGGACATTTTACTCGATGTTGACGGTGTCTGTAATGGTAGAGAAAGCTCTAGATAAACAACCAAAGACGCTGCAGATCCCGAAAGCTTTTTCAGAGGCCTTGCATAGCTGAGAATGCCTACTGTACAAATTATCAATGTGCGTATTTGAAAAATGATTATATGTATCATTTTATAGCCAAATGTTTAAATAATCATCCAAGAAACTAAAGATATTCAGCATTTTGAGTAGTAAAATACTTCTTTGCTTCCCTTCTCTTTAATTTTGAGCCGACCATAGCATCGGTGTTATATATTTCCCATTATTGAGGTATATTCGTTGCTTGTACCTTGGTAATGACCTTTTATAAGTTAGTATACCAAGACCTTGATAATGGTTTATACATTTTACCGAAACCTTGTTCGATAAAAATTAAAAATTGTGTATATAATACGAAGTCTTTGTACATGCTTTTCTTTAACTCACTTTTCCACGGATCCATGGTTACCACTTCAATTATAATTAAATAATAATACTGCAATGACTCCCTATATTGTGAATCGAAGTGGAATAATGATAAAGCATCTGACTTTCGCCCCGTCTCGTCGCATCAAGTCCGAAACCTGGCGAATACTTTCTTGTAGACAGTCCTATTTTTAAATAGTAGATAATAAAATGTTTAAATAAAAACCACTGGTGCTGTTTGTAAACATTCTATTAACTTATGCTAAAAATAAAATAAAAAGGACATATCTTAACACTGTATTAAATCAGATAAAATATTATTTTCTCAAGTGAATGAAAATTTAGCCTAGTCCTGGAAATAAATAAATTGAAGGAAATTAGCCATACAATGGATTTCCAATGAACATAAATAGAAAAAAATTGTTTTCAACAATTTAACATGGTTTAATTTGTCTATCTATGCAAGACAACAACGAAAAGCATGGGGCGCGACCTCATTTATATCTTGCACCATACCATAGTTCATTCATAGATTTTCTAGAAATTATATTGAAGCTCTCTATTCCAATGAACACCAAAAGAGTTTGATGTTTATTGGAATAGAGAGCTTCAATATAATATTTAATGAATTCCTGTTGATATCGAATATGAAAGAGCATCCCATGCTTTTCTTTGAGGTCTTGCATAGATAGACAACTTTCAACACGTGGTATGGTTGAAAACAATTTTTTTATATTTATATTCATAGGTAATCATGGCATTGCGTGGCTCATTTCCTTGAATTGAATTTAAGTATTTCCTGTACTAGACCAAACTTTCATTGAAAATATTATTTTTATTTTTTTAGTACGATGTTAAGATATTTATTTTTTTTTAGATTTTATAATAAAATTTTAAGTTTTTTTAGATAAGCATGCATAAATTTTTTTCCTTTTTTTATTGCGCAAGATGGTGAACACTAAATATTTCCACCTTATGCCTGTTGATCACGGCAAAATTTTCGGTAAAACGTTTTATAAAATCAACTAATTTTATAAAAATGAGCGTGCTAACGGTAAAACCGTTTTATAAAACCTATTTTTATAAAACGTTTTACGAAATAGGACAGGTTCTATTTCCATAAAACCGTTTTATGCAACAACCAATGAGACGTCCCGCTCATCGCGTTGATAATAATCTCGTATCCATGGGAAGCCAAACAAGGAAAACGTAAACAAACATGGCTGGAAGTTCATGGAGCTTTGAGGAAGTATCCTTCTTGTTAGAAGAATGTGTTAGAGCCTTAGCACCGTTGAGTGTGATCAGAAAGTAAGTAAATAAACAATACCTATAGTTTTTAACCTAACAGTCCTCCAACAGAGAGTGCATTTATCACGACACGTGTTCGCAAAACGTCTCATAGATGGCAGGACATTGCGGTTTTATGAACAGTTTTACCGTGAGCAAGTAAGTACGTTTTACGTATGATTCATAAAACTTTCAATAAAAATTTGTATCAAACTCTTTTATGGAAAATTTTACCGTGAGCAACAGGCATTAGACATAACCCAACTTTTGATATCCGAGCCGTGGGTGCAGGACGAAGTCATCCGGAATTCTTGCTTTTCCCATACCCTATACCGGAAACAGCCGCGGAGTTGCTGCAGAGCTGCTCTCTCGCAACTGCGGCGGAGTTGGGGAGGGGTGGAGTCCTTGTGAGGAGGAGGTGGAAGACTTGAGGGGGAAAAGGGGGCTAAGAAGGGAGAATTTGGAAGAAATTTAGGCAGGAAGGGACATGAGGGGGGATGGTATGGGAGAATGGAAGAGTGGGGGGGGAGAGTGTATGCTGTACGTGAGCACCGCGAGAGAAAGTTTGGAAATTGGATTGATTCCAGCCCGAGAAAAGGTATCGAGAGGAAGGGACCCGCGCGAAAAAGGTCGAAATAAATTGGCTCTCAAAGTTTAAACAAATTATTTACACAGGGCTCATCCCGAAAAGACTTGGGAAGACGGGAAATGATGACTTCAAACTCTCGTTTTATCGAAAAGGAAGAGGCGTATTGGCAAAGGGGCAAACATTGAAGTCCGGCCTTTGAATTTTCAATCTTTTGCTCTTCGTCCTAGAAATTCTTGCTTTTCGTCGCTAATCTATATGCACTTGAATGCCTGCATTAAGTCCGGACCGAGGAGTTCCAAATTAACGACATTTCTTGAATGTAAAGAGTGTTTGAGTTATGAAACTTAAATGAATCTAATGAGTTCACTCTGACATAGCAGCGTACTTTTACTTGAGGAAGCTATTGCTACAGCCATTGGTACACCGAGGAATTATTCCCGCTCCGAGACAAAAGGCTCGCTGCATTTCGGCAATAAGGCGTACCTACATAAGTATGCGTAACTTTCTCAGTAGGTAGTAAGTATTTTAAGTAAAATTTAAAGTTTGAAATGGACATTTTTGCAATATATATTGAAGAAAGTGTGAGTTATTGAACATGTATTGCACAAGATGATAAAAATATTGAGAAATATATTTGACTTTGCATGTTTGGAGCAAATAGAATATTCCCATAATTAAATGTTTTGCTATGCATAGTTAGATTTTGCAGCTGTCAAAGCAGAAGAGATAGTTCCTTCAAATTACGACCAGCCAATTTCTTTTTTTTACTTGATGCACACCTTAACGGTAAATGTACGAGATAGAATGAGTTGCTTGATAGACTTTCTATGCAAAAGGTGTCAAATGTTTTGTTAGAAAAGGGAAAACATTACTATCCAACACAAAAACATTTCGTAAATCCTGTCTCACTAGTAGTTGAACCCTAGGTAATCATGGTTATGCTATGTTCAGCCATTACAGTGTATTTACTTTACGGAATCGATGCAAATCAGTGGACTCATATGTGATGGTTCCTTATATACCTTAATTTTCGGCAATGCGGCCTAGGTAATTACATTCAGTATGGATGATGCATACTGGCATGACTCGGTAATGTTTTATGGACTGCAAATTTGTGGGGGCACTTCTCTGCGAACGTGTAGCATGGAGGGAATCACAATTTTGCTGTTTGAATAATCTCGTTTGACATGCATCCTTGCAGCCAGTATCTTGCTGCAGGCTGGATAAGCTTCTTATGTAGGAACTAAAACTTGGAATTTGAAGTGCAATGGAAGAGTGATGCATTTCCCACTGCCCCCTCCGCTCCTCCACATCTCCCCTAGCTCTTCACAGAGCACTTTTCCGATAGGGTGAGTCTCGGCGCGCGTAAATAACTGTTAATCCGGCCGTAAAAATTCAACTCTTGAACTCGCAAACTATCGATTTCAATTCCCATGATCGGCTCGGATCCAGTTTAAGAGGAACGTCCTCCTCCCGCAAATCAACGACCCCTGGCCTGACACAGGGAAATAGAGGGAGGGAGTGTGGGCAACTACCTGGCCCCATGGGAACACAGGATACACCGCTTCCTACTCGATCACTGAAGTGAAGCATCTGTATCTACATACTACCCTGCGAGCAACTGCAAAGGCATGTGGCAGAGGGTGTTTAGGCACCAGCTATAAACGAGGAGGAATATGTGAAAGGAGAGAAAACATAATAGATGTGAATTGCATTTTAACAATCAGTCTTATGCTCGAGTCCCGCAGTTTTTTTATAATCTCTAATTGTGCGTGGGAAGAAGGAATTTTTGTCTATAAATTCGCTAGTGTATCTCTCTTATTTTGCCGTTCCTATCAGTTCTAGGGATACTGTGCGGGGTCAAAATAATACTATCCATGTAGTAGTGAAAATCGCCTGATCTGGGTTTTTCAAGTAATCCAAGCCTAATGCGTAGCCTCCGAGTCTCTAACTGCTCTCAATCAACTCATTCTACCAGCTGTTTACCACTTTCTGTTCCCTGCTAGGAGATTTTAACGAAGTATGCGGCTTTCCTTTGTATTTTATTTACATTGCAAATACAATCTTAGAAGTGGGCTTGGATTTGGAAGGGTAATTATCCTCGTTGCTCGAGTACAGTTACCCCTGGATGTTTCACACCGAGTGTGCGGAAAGATTATTGTAATCGAAATTTGTTGACATGAGGCGCACACGAGGAAGGGATTGGGGGAAGCACATCCGAAAGAGTATAACAGGGGAAGTACACGAGGTCTTCCTCGGCCCATCACTGCGTGTGGGCGTTTTTCGGTTGCGGTTTATGATGATGCTACAGACGAGGCGCAAGCCTACACTGGGGGCCATGTCCCAGGACATGGCGTTGAACTAGTTTATATAGGCTCCATAGGAGAGTGTGAAATGTCAGTGTGAATAATCAAGAGAGCTAGTGAGTGACAGGAAGAAAAGTGCTTATTATTTAATGCTTTTCACTCTCAAAGCTGATTTCGCCGATCGGTAAATGATGAAAAGGGATACTTTATTCGTCATCTCAAACCTTCGGAACAATCACCAAAACCGCCCAATTCTCACACTGGAAAGGGAGTTACGGATCTTTAATCATTTACAATTTGACATTCTTAGAGCCCAGATATAATGATGGAGCATCAAGAGTAGAAGCACTGTCATTGAAATCTGATGAGCTAAAATGAATGCATGTTTTAGTTTTGCTTTTACAAAATTAATTGGTTTCTGCAAAGTAATTTCTTTCATTCAAGTATTCTACCAGCTGATTGGTAGGTTCTTGGACAGTCCCCATTCATTTGTGAACTGTCCATAATTTCAAGGTTTTTGTTTTAATTGAGATGGTATTCCGTGGCCTTACTCAATAGTGTTTTTTACGTGACACCATCACTTCAGAGGCCACCCCACTGGGGTCAGACGCCTTTTGCAGCCACCTCACTGAGGTACAGACGCTGCGCGGACTACCATTCGTCTCTCTGGGTGACCCTACCAGGAGCATTGCTCCCTCCAAGTCAGTTCTAGGGGTCATCGGAGCACGCAAGCCCTTCCACCACGACAAGGATGTAGTCCAAGGGAAAGGCAAAATCAATTTACCGACCAAAATTACTCCATGCGAAGAACCGATTCCATATTAATGTCAATGAATATAGTTAACTATAAAACGTTATTCTGTGCTTAAAAGCATAAAGAATCTCCAATACGTAGAATTAAAGTAATTCAGGAAATTCCATGTGTGTATGAATGACAAAAAATCGAATATAAATCATCTTGGAAAATTTTAACGATTCAAAACTGCTATTCGCTTTCCTTCTTTACCAAGAGAGCTGATCACAGTCCCACTTATTCTGTATTTTCATTTTTTAAATATAATACAGCCGCTTCACTTCCTGACCCACTGTATAATTAAGTCTCAAAAGGCTGCAAAATATTCGGAATTTGTTCAAATGTTAGGTTTTGGGGGTTGGGGGGGGGGGTCAACTTAAATTTTATAATTGTATTTATAAGGTACTATGGCTGAAGGAATTAACGTTGAAACATTGTTATTTTTAGTGGATGAGGGATTATTTGAATAATTAGTCTTATTTTGCGAAATAAATATTCATATAGGAAGTTAGAATCCTAGAAGACAGTAAAATTGTAGGTACACTCAACTGTGTCGTCAAATAGCCTCTTCCCTGGAGTCAAACGGACGACAGAAGGATTGGGACAGGCCGAAATTCCGAAAACCGTGTAAGGGGTGATGGCCTTTTCGTCCATCTTACCCACCCTTCCGGATAAAGGCCTTTGACCCTTGCAATTGGGGCACAGGCCGTCCTCGTGGCAGGAATTTCAAGGAAAATCGTGGACGTCTCAACGGGGGGAAGGGAAGGGATTGCGTAGTCCTTAACTGGGCTGTTAATATATATAATATTAACCAGTTCTGCCAACTTTTTAACTCAACATCATTTTAATTACGAAGTAGACATTAAATTTCATGAGCCCCCTACCCTTCTCTCTCATTCTTACGAAAGTTGTCAGAAATATGTAGGAGCATGTGCATAGAGGATTGCTATTTCCTGTTTTTCATATGTATTATATATATAGGAAGTTTATTAAAATGGTACGTCGAAGAAAGAAGGCTATGCCGTACACCTGCATGAATCAGCCATCCGAAACACGCTTATCAACTCATGGCAATGTCAAATTTTGACCTCGGGGACGGTTATTGAAAGTAAATTGGAAACTATCTTAAATTGTTGAATGCATAGTTTTCAAATTTAGAAAGTATTCCTAGCCAATATATGCTGAGACTACGCCAGGCATTATTATTAAATATTAATCGTGCCCATATTTAACCGCGTATATATATCGCGCATAATATAAAAAATCGCATCTTGAGTAAAAGAGGTAAGGAGGGGAACTAAACGCTGCTTGCAGTGCCACAATCTAAGACTTTTCGTCTTATAATTCAATAAATGACGATTTATTTCAAATGCAGCTAAAAATATTAATTAGGAAGGTCTCGGACTCCCACAACCCTCTAAGTAAGAAAATTTAAGAAGAGTCCAACCATCCCCACCCCTGCAAAAACGTCTTGCATAATACGTCAATGGCCTCTTAAGGACCTCATGGTTCCCCTACTCTTCCCAATCCTTTCAATCACCCTTCCCTCCCGTATACCACTAGCTTTTCAAGTAAACAGATGCCCTAATTTCTGCCTTAAGAACGGTGAATATGTAGGGGTGTTGAATATGCTGGAGCTTTTGAGGTAGTACCGGGATGCATGGGAAGATGGGTGAGTAGTTCCAACCAGATCACCTGTTGAAGCTAAAAGATGACCTGTCAATCATTTCGAGCTCCTTCGATATCCAATGCTTATTTCGTGAGCACAGGATTAACGGACAAGGTGGAATCCCCGATCTCAAGTACAACCAATTGGCAAAGCATAATGTCATGACTAATCGGTTGACACACTGATCGCCATCATACTTTCCAAACCAATATGCTCTTTTATCCACATGTAATAAAATATTGAATGAATTTTGCTCTCTTTGCTAATACTATACATCATTTGCATTCTTCACCGTGCCATAATTAGAGTGCAATTAACTTAGGCAATCTAATTTCATTGCACGGATGATTTCAAGTGAAGACACGTATTGATTATATCAACATCCTCGTTCCTTTTTCGAGGTTCTTCTACTCACTGACGTTCCACTTTATGCATCCAAAGGTAAAGGCAAGTAGAAACCGAGAACATATTTGTGGCAAGAGCCTTGTTTCGGCCAGGCAACTCAGAGCTCCAGATTTTTCTGAGAGTCAGTCTGTACCTGGTGGTGAGATTTTCCTTAAAAGCTGTAACCTCCTGCGTTCGACGCTTTGGGAGGCCCAGGTTCTTGCGGTTGTTGGAGAGTTTTTATTTTGTTACGCAGGTGGTTGGCATAATCGCGTAAATTTTATTACAGTAGCTGGTGATGTTCAGGATGCATCTTACGCCAAAAAGAGTGAATTCTTGCCATTTACGCGTTCGAGGTCGCTGGAATCATAGCATGCAAGAAGATCGCCCCTTAAGGCCGTTTTACATGAGGAACTTTATTTAACTATCTGATACACGCATTGATGTTCATTGAATTGCGTCGTGTAAAGAGGAGAATTGCTAGAATTCTTGCGCAAATGCATGAACAAGAGATGGGATATTTTCCCCTGCTCTAATTCCGAGCCTGCATTCTCGCATTGCGTAAAAAGATGCTACTTCAAATTGTGCAATAAAGTGCCTCGTGTAAAACGGCCTTTTGGGCTTCCGTCCACTGCATACGTGCTCCCTCTCAAGGTTTTTCGTAACCATTTCCACGCCCAAACGTTATGGGGACCCCATCCGAGATGGGCCCGGTTGTGGATGGCTTTTCTGGTATTCCTCTTTGAAACTAATATTGCTGTGTGCTGTGTGGTTAACCCCACACGCAGACGTCCACCATTAACCAGCAAAAGCCGTTACCAGGTATGCCACGACAAGGATGGTGGTCTGGCTTTGGGACCCAAATTATTTATTTTATTGTTATTACTTTAAATTAATTCTGCGCAGTGGTCTCAAAAGCAGATGAGCCTTTTTACAGCCATTAATTCCTGTCTCGACCTTTCTCATCGTGTGATAAAATGTAACCATGAATATATGGATACCATGAATAAACTAGGTTTCCTAGAAAATTCAGTAAAGTCTCACTAATTCTGACTTTATAGGGCAAGGAGTTACCCAGATTAAGCAAAATCCGGATTTTCTGGGGATTTTTCCAAAGCAACATTTTTTGGACAACCTCTTAAGACAGCCACTTCTATATACTTTAAATGATGCGCGAGGTCCCGATGGAAAAAATGGCATTTTTGAATGCAACAATCATGTGGAAATAAAATATACTACAAAATATTTCCAATAAGTAAACGCAAGTTTTTAAATTGCAAGTGTTTAAAAAAATGGTATATACCATGCTCAGACTTATCGTTAATAGAATATTATTCTTATTTCCCCTTGTAGTGAAATTCAGACTCAATTTGTCGGTAGAACTCCAAAAGATTTCAATAAGCATTGTATTAATTTTGAGTGACATAGTTACTAAGTATATTTCAGTAGTGTATTAGCTTATTAGTGATGTCACTGTAAGCCCATATACCGGTGGGAAGAGTCATAGAAAAACAAGTCATATGTATGTATATCAATAGTGACAAGGCTACAATATTGAGCTTATAAATTCTTTCAAGAGAAAATTACATATGATGCTGCCTGCCACTATGCCATATCACGATTCGTTAATAAACCACCAAGATTACATGTCGGAGTACGGATGCGTACGGATCCTGTACGGATTATGCGGTCTTTATGATTATCTCATTCCGGATTAGCGAAGGTGTACTGTATTATCTAATCACATGTTACATTCAGTTAGTCCTTATCTAGCTTCCTTTCTTTGCAATGTGATGAAATTAGGAGGTAATTTTCGCTGCGACCTCATTATAATTTCTTCACTTCCGTAACTTTGAATACATTTTGCGTATACCCTTTTGATTTTATCAATTAATTTTTTCCTTACTCTCTCAGTTCCCCCCAAAACTTCTCTCCATGCTCTTCGTACCGCCTGACTAAGCTATATTGAGGTATTTTTGTTTCCATCCCATTTACCTGTCGTTTGATTTTTTGGGCACTCTCGTCACTGGGGCCAAAAGGGCTACGATGGGGCGTTTAGGTATGCCGAGAGCGCGTCTACCAAGATTCGAAATCCCGTCACAGCTCCCACTAATGAGAAAAGTTTTGGCCGGCTCATCGAAGGGCCCAGAGAACCTAATCGCTCATTTGGCTCTAACATTATAGTGGTTCACAATACTACGGACACAGAGGTGGATGAACGACCCCGGTCTACTAGGTGGACTATTGATATATTGTTGCCCTCACAACCTGACTTTCCTGTTAAATCGTTATCCGTAATAGATTTTATTTGAAGAAGGGAGCCGAAAAAGAGAAATTCCGCCTGTTTTATTTTTCCATAAGCATCCGCATGGTTCAGTTAAATTGCTTGCTTGTGGCGGAATCATTTTCTTAGGCCTGCAATTGGGCTACGTGAAATATATAGTAATCTAAATTATTTTAGGCAAAATGTGTATTATTAGAAAGGGGTTAAATAAATCGGCTTAGCAACTTAATGGACGGAATTAAACATGATTTGACTCGAAATTAAATCGCCAACTGGAGGGTCAGGGTCACCATCTGTACTCATTAAATATAATATTCTGACTTATAGACCTTTCCGTAGACGTGCGAGGTATACCAAGAGGAAGATGACCTCGTGTAGGTCATATAGTAAGAATGAATAATATTCCCTTATAGAAAATAACGCATATATGATCAATTAACATGATCATCTTTTAAGCCATCTCCGATGCTGAATGGAATATGCGGAATACAGTGCATGGAATATAACGATTAGTTTAAATGATGAATTAAACACAATGATCCGTTCTCAAGAAGGAAATTGTCAACTAGTCACCACAAAAACTGATTATGTACAATTGGTGGTAACGTGGTTGTAAGTTGGTGAAACAATTGCAGTTGGTAACCCTAATTATCAATTAGACACTGAAACTATCCGAGCTTGGTAATCAGTACCAGCACGACTGGTCGACTCGTCCATGATTACAATGGCTACGCGGCTGGTAACGGGAACCATCTCTTCAAAGTTGGTGCAACAGGCAGCCAGTTACCGACACACACAACCAAGTCTGGAAGCTCGAGGAACCCGCTGGAGTGGCAAGGGGAGCAACGTGGTAAGAGTGATGGTGCGCATGCGCTTGAAGCGGGAATTGGAAAATATCTTGTTTATTCCTAGTAATATTGCATTTATATTCATATTATGTGGCAATATAGATTTCCATCAATTAATGCCAAATAATTGTCATCGTGATGTAATAGTATTTCCCCAGACTATCACGGAATTGTAATTTCTAAAAATTAGTTCTTGAGATCACATCAATCCTCGGAAGTGGCCATATATGTATATAATACTCTTGGTTTATTAATATTGTGTGATAAAATGTGCATCGTGAGTCGTAGAGAAGATGATCATGCGAGATAGAGACCTTGTCGATAGATAGAATAGGATAATGATATAAAATAATGTATGCAACAGTGTTATTATTACATATTCATAGTATTTGAAATATATGTTATTCATTTCCTTTATTTTGAGAGGGAAAGGGAGTCTCAACAAAATTTCATGAGTGTCCCAATAGGGACTGTGTTGGATTCATGTTACAATTTTCAACACAACTTCAAGAGAGATTCAAGGCAGCCATTGAAAGATGGTTTCAATACAGATCCTTCCACTAGAGCTCGGTAACGAGACCATTTTACGGAATAACTCAGAGAGTGAGAGATGTCAATCACAACTAAACCGCATATTGGTTCTGGTTACCAGTACGACGCGGTGACGGCAGCCCACGCAAGGTAACCAAGTGAGATGGTAATCGTTACTATTTTCTTAGTTAAACGAAAATTAACCTTCTGACTTGGTAGTGGTTACCAGTTTGTGAGTTCATGAAACATCCTACTTCTCTGCGCGCACGGTTAACCACGTTGCGCGCGCAGGGCATCTTTGCAAAAACCGTCGGATAAACTTCTCCCCACCGTCAACATCACAGTTCACCACCACCCTCGATAATAATCACCCAGATATCGCCTTATGTAGTCACTTTAAAGGTGTCTTTTGTCAAGAGTGAATGGAGAAATTATAAGTTTTTTTATCAGGATGCATGAAGGGTTGAGGGAGTCGAAGCAAAAACAGGTTGAGGACGACGCGACGGCGCTTATCATGTGGTTTCCCAGTAAGTTGGAGGATTTTTGCGGAGAGGGGAATAAACGATGACGTGGTGAAGAGCGAGAGTCTTGTGAGAAGGAAAGCAGATGCTCATTGGCGGCGCCTCTGCCTTTGAACCATTGTCTAGTGCTCACCAATGCCTGGGAAAACGGAAAACTTGGATGCAGTAAAAATAAAACTGCGTTGTCAAGGCAGTGATTTGGCCTCTGAAAGCAGCACTATAATTCAAGCACTATAATTCAAGCACATAATTAGCTCATTGCAGACTGATCACGAGTGAACTCGAGTTTTTCGCGACACTGTAGGTCACAGGTTGAGGCAAGGGTGCCCGTTGTCATCTTTGCTTGGTAACATTTATGCCAAGACACATTGAAGAAATTTAGAGCTAAATGTGGGAAATCTGGGAAAAGTTGGAGGCCAGCTAGTTAAGTCGGTTAAATTCCCGGACGACCAGCCGTTAGTTAGTTGACCATCCTAGAAGTTGCAAGATTTAGAGACTGAATTATAATTCAGCGCGGGAAATATGGAGTGAAGATAAATAAACTATAATGATACAAAACTAATAAGATTCTCCAGAACTAAGAAAGCTTGGCTGGTCATGAATGTAGAAGGGCACTAACTGGATCATACAGAAGAATATGGGTTTTGGATTACTTGGTTAGTGCAATAGAAGAAAATACTTTTAAGTAGCAAGGACATGAGGGGAGAATAGCGCTAATAAAATAAGCTTTGAGAAATGGGAAAGAATTGATGGGGAACAATAGGCAGAGTTTTGAATGTGCCTTGGATAAGAATATGAAGAAGAAGCTGGTGAAAATCTATAATGGAGTGTAGGGTTGCATGGAGCAGAAACGTAGACTTTGAGACAAGAAAATGAGAACTTGATGGAGACATTTATTTTTATTCCTTATTTTCTGCACTAAGTTTTAATTCCATTACTAAATCTTGCAACCCCTCGAATGATCGACTAACCAATGCCTGGTCATTCTCGTATCTAGCCGACTTTACTAGCTCTCTTTAGCTAGCTCTGACTTTGATTCCCACATCTGGCTCTTAGTGTAAGATAAGTGGGTGTGGAGGAGGATGGAGGATATGGTGACGGAAATAAAGACAAACGAGGAAGTGATTGATATGGTTGGAGAGAAAAGAAAACTTCAAAATGAAATAAAGGGGAGGCAAAATAGGTGATTGAAAGAGGTAACGACGGGCGAACGGTTTCTTAAGTCCGTGATAGACAGAAGAATGTTGGGCATGCGGGGAAGAAGAAGAAAGAATAGTTCCTATGGATAGGATGAAAAAGGCTAGGTTATGTGCTGAGATAAAAATAGATACCGCCGCCACCGGCCCAGGTGGTGGCGGAATAAAGTCCTCGCCTGCCGAACCAAAGGTTGCGGGTTTGAATCCCGCCTGGGTAGAAACTTTACACCTCCTATGGTATGGTTATTTGTCTTCATCTTATATAATAAATTGGCTGTAATAGGCTTTGGTTGTTTCAAATATAGAGATTTTATTAATTGTCACAGTTGTAGGACGCCCCTCCGAGTCTCCGGCAAGCATCAGGTTTCATTTCCGTCATAATGGCCGGAGACTCAAGAGGGGTTGGGCAGTAATTGCTGCCTTAACATAAACTTCTTCCAACAGAAGTTATTCACGGAATACATTCCGGGAGCCGAGAAGTTATATAGTGATGCTATATAGAGATTAATATTATTATATTCAATAGTTACAGCTGTAACACTTCCCTCGGAGTCCCTGGCAAGCATCAGGTTTCATTGCCTTCATAATGGCCGGAGACTCGAGGGGAGTTGGACAGTAATCGTAGCCACGTGTCACGTGCAAAGACATCTGTAGATGGTCATCATCTTACTCGTTTCCCTATCAAGGTTCTGCAACTCGTTGACGTTCTACTTCATGCATCCAAAACTACACAGCAGTGTGGGAACCGCGAATATGATCGTGGCAAGAACCTTGTTTTTGCCATGCAACTCAGAACACCAGGTGATCCTGAGAGTCTGTCTGTATTTAGCGGTGAGCCTTTCCTCCACTGCTGCAACCTCCTGCATTCGGCGCTGGGGGACGCCGAGGTATTCATAGCTGTCATCGTCCTCGAGGTAACGAATGACGCTCCCGTCAACATATTGCACGTCTTTTTTGATCTCCGAAAATCTTCCTCTCGCCAGGTGGATGGATGCACACTTGTCCAACCCGACCTCCATTCCTATAGCCTCACAGTATTCCAGTACGGTGTCCAGGAACGTGCGAAGGTCTTTCGCATTGGAAGCATAAAGCTTCATGTCATCCATATAAAAAAATGGGTGACCTTATGCTTTCTGTCATCTGGAAAACCGCATGTGTATCTTCTAAACTCATCGCAGCCTAAGGGACAGAGGTAGGAGGGAAATAATGAACAGTAAGGGGATCAAGTTGTCGACTTGAAAAACGCCACGGTGGTATGTTACCAACTCCGTAGAAACTGACCTCTTGCCTGAATTCAGAACGAAGTGCGTTTTCCAGAATAGTAACAGGCGTTGGATGCAGGACACTAACTCTGGATGGAATTTCATTAACTTCGACATGGCGATCAAAAGCTCATGCGAAGTGGTGACCAAAGCCTTCTTGTAGTCCACCCAGGCCATTGATAGCTTTCGCTTATGTCGGATGGCATCCTGGAATATGCCCGTATTAATTAGCACGTTGTCCTTGCATCCCGCGATTCCCTGCTATGAGCCTCTCTGCTCGTATACCTCCTCCCACACACGCTGGACGTGGTGGAGGGTAAGGTCCTCAAGATCGAGGTGAACGCCTTATAAAGAGTGAATTCGTGGGTCCTCCACGCGGGAGCACCGACTTCCCCCGGCCTGAAGCTTGCACTTATCGCCAGGGGTAATCGGAGTCGGCGGGGAGTAGAAAAGGAAAAAGTATAGGCAGAAAAGGGCATGGGAAAGTGTAGCTTCCGGCTCCAGAGCCGTGTATTAGGATAAGAAGCATAAAACGGAGCGCGAAACAAGCATTTTTCTAGGGTGTGTGCTACACCCTAGAAATACCTAATAGAAGTTAGTTACCATCAAATAATATAGAATTATTCATTGGATAAGTTTGCTGATTGGATACAAAGAGAGCATTTGAAAAATGAAAGTAGGTATTCATGTTGAGAAAAACCAACTTTGTAATTTCCACAAACTTTATATTTCTGGCACGACGCAAGTTTCACCACACTGTGGTATAGTCATGTGCCACAGTGTGATGAAACGCATGTTGTGCCGGCAATCGCATGGCGTTGCATTGTCGATGCTCCAGCGACATCTCGTGCTCTCTCGGGTAAACCTCACACGCGCCCCTCGGTGTGGAACGGTCATCCTGCTCCTTGTGCTACTCTCTGGTGACATCAGAGTCAACCCTGGCCCCCATTCTGCCCCTCAAGTGCAGTTATACTATCAAAACACCCGAAGCATCAAAAACATACTAGAAATTTGTGACAGTCATTCTCAGGAACTCTCCCAGTTGGATATTATCTCCCTAACAGAAATCTGGCTCAACCCTTCAGTCTCCAATTCTGAGTTACCTTTCCTAAGTTCCCACACTATTTATCGTCGAGATCGACCGTCCAGAGGTGGTGGAGTGCTGGTTGCTGTTAACACTCACTACCCATCCAAGTGCCGCCTGGACCTTGCGATGGACTGTGAGATCGTTTGGAGTGATATCTCACTATCCTCACGTGAACCTTATAAGGCTAGGAAAATTTTCAGTGGTTGTTTCTACCGGCCCACCACCAGTGACATTTCAACTCTAGTGGAACTTAGAGCCATTAACCTTGGCCCTGTTATTCTGGTTGGTGACTTTAACCTATCAATTCGTTGGGACTCACCAACTACTGGTTATTCTCATGTCGCCCTCGATGACTATTTCATTCAAAATTTCATAAAAGCTCTTGGCCTTTCCCAACACTCCTCCACGGTACCCGAAACACGGCAACACTGGACTTCGTTATTTTCACCGTTGCCCCGGAGCCCCCGGGCGAAATATCTTCGACTCGGACCACGATAGCCTCAATGCAGTTTTCCTCCTCCCCCGTTCCAAGAAACACCGCAGGGTTCCTACTCCCCCCCTAAGCCTTTCCCTCTTTGGTCAAAGGCATGTTGGGACGACATAAACTGCAGCCTCGACCTCATCCCCTGGAATGTGCTCACTTTCATGTCTCTGGAAGAAGGTGTGGACTTTATTTACACTATCCTTGAGAGTACGGTTAAAGATTTTGTGCCCATGGTCAAACCCAAGTCCAAAAAGTTCCTTCCTTGGTTCAAACCAGATACCATTCACGCTCTTAGAAACAAGAATCGTGCTTGGTATCTGTACAAAGCTTTCCTGAATGAGAACACTCGGAAATCATTCAACGATAATCGCCGCTGCTCTAAGAAGCTAATCCGCCGTGATCACAAAGAATACGTGCTGGGCCTTTCGTCTTCCATTTCCTCCAACCCAAAAAATTCTGGTCCTTTGTAAATAATCGCCGTAATTGGCCGCGCATTCCCCTTGAGATGTCATATGAAAATGTCAATGCGGCGGGTCAAGATAGACCAACATTATTTGATAAATTCTTTACAGATTGCCTGGCCCCTTTATCTAATCTCCCCGTTAATCGTGATCACTTCCTCTTTCCAATTCATGACCACTCCATATCCATGATTAAGACAGATCCTCGTGAGGTATTATATGAGGATCCTCTGCAAAATCCCTCTCCATCGTGCTCCTGGTCCCGATGGCCTCAGTTCCATACTAATCAAACACTGTGCATCCTCCCTCTCCCTCCCCTTGCGCCTCCTCTTTAACCATTGCTTTTCCCTCGGCACTTTTCCTTCCCAATGGAAAATCGCAAACATCATTCCCGTTCATAAAAATGGCCCTAAAGATGAAGTTTCTAACTATCGCCCAATATCTTTAATACCAATACTATCTTCAGTTTGTGAAAAGGTTATCCTTAACAGACTCTACTATTTTACTTCCCCTTTTCTGTCCAAGAATCAACATGGTCTCCTCCCTGGCCGCTCCTGCCTGACCAACTTAGCAGTTTTTCAGCACCATGCAGTCAATTGCATTTCCAACAAAACCCAACTTGATGCTTTTTTCTTAGATTTCTCAAAGGCCTTCTAGTCTCTAGACCACTCTCTCCGCCTTCACCAACTTTCTCATCGATTTAACCTGCATGGTAATTTCCTAAACTTAGCTGGCTTCTTCCTCAGCAACATATGCGAACGGGTAATACTTACCGGCTCCTCATCCCGCTGTTCACCTGTAACGTCTGGGGTTCCCCAGGGAAGTGTCCTCGGACCATATCATTTTAATCTTTTCATAGATGATCTGGCCTCCCTAGTTCCCTCCTCACAAACTCATACCCTTCTTTACGCAGATGACTGCAACATTTTTAAGCAATTCCACAATTTCACGGACTGTTGTGATCTTCAGCATGCCTTAAACACGGTCTCAGGGTGGTGGAATACCTGGAAACTCAAATTAAACCCAAGAAAATGCAATGTTATATATATTCCCTAAAAAAACACCCATTGATTTCAGTTACAATATAAACTCACTAAATCTCAATCGCTTCTCCTCCATTAAAGACCTCGGTGTTTTCATGGACCACAAACTCAACTACTCTGACCATATGAGGGGTGCCAAACCATAACGTTGTAAGTGCCACACATGGTCAAATACGTTTTATTCGTGATTTGTGGTGTATGTGCCGGTCTTGACATGCACCGTTAAAATAATTTTGAAATTCCACTTCCTAGCGGTAGAAATTAGCAATAGCAAGTCATAACGTTTTAAGATGGCTGACGAAGTGGTTGTGTCAACGCCGAGTTTTTCAAAAAACGTGTTTCAAACAAATTGCAATGGAAAGTTGAGCAACTATAAGAAAAGTGAATGGAAACATTGGACTATGTTATGCAAATACAAAAAATATGATGGTACCAGAAAAAATGAACCAAAACAGGTATGTTTTGAGTAACAGTATTATGAATATATGGGTTCCTCAATTCAACAATCGTTTGTCCCTTAGGGTCTCAGATTTTTATGAAAATTGGTGTATGGGTACAATATCAACTCAAACTGAATATCCTCAAACCGTTTTGTGAAAAAAAAAGTTTTGAGCGAATTATACATATTTTAATTTTTTCGCATTTTTAGCAAAAATCCGAGCCTTAAATCATATTATCACTTATATCTCCGCCTGTAATTGTTCTACAGCAATGATTAATAGCTTTTATTAAAGCTACAAATTTATTGAACGCAAATATATCAATAAACAATTATTTTCTTCAATACCTTCTTGTTGTAAATTACTAATGTTTAAAATATTTTTAATGAACTTTTCTCAAATAACCCTTCTCAGAATCGGTCAAAACATTTTTTCCGTAGTCTAATCATAATCGAAAAACTATTTTAAAAATAAAATTTAGTGGAAATTCATAAATGCGTTTTTTATAAATATTTAAACATTTACAATTTTCTCTCGCGCGGCCCGTCGGCTCCCGAATTTGGAATACATGCAGCAGACACGCGATGCAAGCCTAATATTTTCCTAATTGCGCAACGTCGTGACTATATGAGATAAAAATATATTATAAACTATTAATGTTGACTACAATTGTTGTTTGTTCTGTTAAATAGATGTTTGCAGAGAAATTTACCATTGAGCCCCACTTAAATTTCCAGGCGGATTAACTTTTATTTGAGCTGAAAATTTGTGACAATTAATATGAAAATACTTTTTCAGAATCTTCAAGTATAATTAACTGATGAAATAAAATGAAAATAAATTCCAATTATGGAAATTTTGCATCATTTGTTCCAGCAGAAAAACATCTAAAACATTCTTTAACTGGAAGGATATTGCTAGAGAGATGATTAGCACCAATAAGCTGATGATATCTTCAGTCACCATGATCAGTGTAACATTCGAGAGTTTTGGTACAATACAAAAACAGGCTTACAGCGAAATGCAGTAACAGTGTTTACGTCGGGAATCAGCAAGTTAAGTTTCCAGAACTTTGATATTTCAATGAAGCAAGCACCGATACCCCTATCTGAGGAAAAAAGAAGGATATAGCTGCCGTATTTATCTGGAGAGAACCAGATATTTTATGAAAATCTTATAAAGTAATTTTGTTTTGTATGCTTTTTGTTTTGTTCTCGTTTGTATAATATTATTACATTGAATTACAACAACAATTGTTTTACTTTATTGGACATTTTCTGGCACAGATGCATATCTTAATTTATTTTTACGAAACATTCCACTCATCTTACTGTTGTGCAAGTAAAGTGGTACATACAACGTTATGACTCGCACTAGTGAAGGCACTTAAAATGTTTTGTCCTTTTTGTATTCTTTAAATAAATATGTCCTCTATCTAAGATTGGTTGATTGCTCACTGAGTTATTGTAATACCTCATAGAAGATAAAAGTTTAATATTAAATATTGCAATAGCGAATTTATCAATTATTAACTTATTAATACAGTTTTAAGTCTCTCCTGAAAACTTAATTTTCTGGCACTTAAAACGTTATGGTTTGGCACCCCTCATATCCTTGCAGTTAAAAATAAATCAATGTCTCTACTTGGCCTCCTCTACCGCTTCAAACAAATTGCAGATCCACTAGCCTTACGGTCATATTTTTCGACTATTGTCATCCCAATAATCACGTATTGCTCCCCCATCTGGTCTATATCAGCTTCTTCTAACATTCAGACCCTTCAGCCTGTTACTTCTTCCTCTGCAAGATAGTTAAATACACAGTATCTCATTTTCAAAATATGCCAACTGAAACTATTATGCCTACACCATCTATTATTAATCTCCATAAACAATTTCTCAAATCTGACCTGAAACTCATCCTTAGCATCCTCAACTCTTCCATTGATTGTACAGAACTGATTGGCAGTATCAACATTAAAGTTCCATGTAGACCTACTCGCACACATTCGCTACTCCACTTGCCCATTCCCAGATTATCCTTGACCAAGCGCTCCCTCCTCTTCCGCCTTTATCCCCTGATAAACTTACTTCCAGACAATATTGACCCGTTTTCGCTTTCTTCCTACACCTTTAACAGCCGTGCTCTTTCGAATATCACTGGCAATTTTTAATTTTTCTTTCTTTTTATTTTTATTTTCATACATTGTTACTGAGCTCATTGTTTTTGTTTGAATGCATTCGTATATCATTTTTTTGTTTTGTTGTTGTTACATTGTATCACTGTAAATTGGCAAGAATGCTGTAAGTGGACAATTTATAAATAAATAAAGTTTGTGGAAATTACAATTTTTTTTCTCGACATGATTATCCATCATTTGCACGATTTCATGCCTGATATCATCAGTTTTAATGAAATTATTATTGATGAAGGTTTCAGGACATAATTGGAGAGACTTACTCTGCAACAAATGCTATTTTTAGAATACGTATCGTTGAAAATATATTTCCACAGGATAATCCTGCCACGATACAATCACAACTTCTCAAGATTCCACATTCTTCTCGATTGTTTGTTGACTTTGGCCATTCCCCCAATGAAATAGGTATTGATCTGAGATAATAAGATATTTTCCAAGCGCACATGGTATTCTTCTTTTCATTACCTCTCCTGCTATACTCTCTCATCCTCTTACACCTCTGGCTATAACTGGCCTACTCCGCCAATATCTAGATGTATTTCGTTTTTTTCCTATTCAAATCCTTCCGATTCCTTTTCCCGCTCCTCTTAAATGCTTGATATCTTCCTCTCTAGATCTTTCCGTCTATCATCTCTCCCGAACACTCTCCTTGCCCTGACTCATTATTCCATATCACGCTCTAGAGCAAACTTCAGCCCAAACTTGCGGGGGAACACGGGAACCCACTTCTCAAGTTCTCCACCGGAATGAGGAAATCCTTCGAGGATGACACCTTAAGGAAAGAGGAGGCGCATAATATGAGGCAGCAAAAAACTAGGCTCAGCCTTAGGAACGTCAATAGTGCTACACTAGTTAAGATTGGTGTGTAATTATAAGTTTAAATGTATTCACCACCGTGCATCGGGGTGCATCAATATTATGCAATGTTGAGTAAGCATTACCTTTTCATTATAGCTAGTGGTGGTGCAGGATATAGAGTGTGTTTATTTTAAGTTAAATTATTAGCTCCCTTCAACTGCGGCCATACATCAACATCAATTTCAATTCACCATCAACGACAGCCAAAATGTCAACGTATATATGCAATACCATATTGCAGTGTCGTGTCCTTCTTATAGTTTCCTTCTAATTATTTTTATCCAGCAAGTGCTGAAATGCAGCACTAGCATCAAATTTGTGCTACTTGTCACTAAAACCAATCCGATGCTCCTTTTCTCAAAGGTTTTCCTCTTATAAGTTCAATCAGTATCACTTAGATATGCACCATAATTGGTCATTTTCACTCGGGCGTTAGTTAAATGTTTACATTCGTTTAAATTATTTATTTGTTGTTTAAATAAGGTATTTGCGTCATAAAGTTGTCACTTTAATCATATATGTAAAAGGTATTAAACTTATCTTATCGACCATTAAATATTTTTACAAATTTGGTATTTTTACTTTATACGCCTTTCAGGTAATTACTAGCACAGTGCAGACAATTTTTTAAGAGTTACCTCGAGATACTTTTGACCGGAAATGACGGGCGGACATTATGGAAATTCTAGGTGATTATATGGTAAATGCATTCAGTATAACTACATTTTTACGATATTGACTAAGAAAAAGCATAAATGTGCCTGAGTTTTGTTAGATATTTGAACAGCACACCGATAACTGTAGCTGTTTTGTATGTTTGTCCGTCAGGGAAAGACTCTTTGGGGAATGAAGTAAAGGTAAACAGAAATCCGGTGTCGGTATTTGATTACTCTTAGCGAATGGCGCTCAGAGAAGGACTGTTTAACGTTCTATCCTACGAATTTAGTTCTGCACTTGAAGTAACCCATACTAAGGTACCAGGCAGGAATCGTGATTCCATTAAAATTTCCACAGAGGATAAATCCAAGGCCCTCGTGATGGGAAGCCAGTACTAACACGATTATAAAGTTATTTATACCTGTTTCTGATAGAATAATGAATTTGCCATGGCTCAATAAATTTTCTAAAAAATCAGTTGTAAAGCCGCAATTCTAATTGATGACTAAAAAGTCTAATAAATAATAGCACTTTAACGATTCGAAAATCAGATATACTTTGACATTAAATTTGAGACGATCCTTATTCTAACCTGGATGATTAGAGGTGGGGGTGGTAGGTGGTGAAGGGCAGAGGAATAGAAAATGGGGGGAGGGTTTCTTCATCGGTGGAGTGTCCTTGTATCACGTTTGTTTGGCCTGGTGAAGAGAAGCTGCACGCGGGTGTTGGGATTCGGGTGTGCCACTGCTAACTGCATTCTTCTCGTGGTGAGCCGGAATGGGGAAAGGGACATCGGATGCAGTGGAGTGTGGTTATGGGGGGGGGGGGAGAGAGGGGGTGGGAGGTATGAGTGGGGACAGTGGCGTTGGCTCGACAAAGACAGTTGCAAAAGCGGGGATTGGTAGAAGTACAATTGTTCATTTTAAATGTACTTCTTTGAGTTAAGAAAAATCTCAAGATTCTCCAGGGCAACAAGCCATAAAATTCCCCGGTGTAAAATTCTTGGGGGTGAAGTCACACTTGTGGCTTTGCAGGAGAAGTTTGGCGACGAGGGAGGTTGCGTTGTTATTTCTGAAGCAGGCTCGGTGTTCTTTGATACTGCTCTCGGAACTTCTTCCCGTCTGCCCCACGTAGTTGGCCTAGCAATTAGAGCTGGTCAACTGATACACGCTGCTTTGATAAGGTGAATTTATTGGTTCGTTATCTTTGTATAGGAGGTTATATAAGTTACATTTATTGTAGAAGGCGGTTCTTACTTTGCTTCTTAACATACTTATGGATGTATATATTGAAGTCGAAAATTTCCAGTAAATCGCCTAAAGATGTGATTCTGCTATGAAACCAGTCGTTCGAATAAATTTTATTGAATTACATAGTTTAATTTTTCCATTGTGACACACAAGAATGAAATAATTCCATTAAGTAGAGCTAGAGACAGCGTCTTATGTTATCTTATTACTTCATGAAAAGAGAAAACCTGCAAATCATAAATGACTCCAAACGAAGACACAAAAGTTTACAAAGTTAAGCAGAATTTATGGTCGTATTATAATTAATTATTATAATGTTAAGAGCTATACTATGACTTAAACATTGTATCTTTAATATAGAGGATTTGGTTCATGTCTAATTTACGTGTTGACAGCATAGCTTTCTTTCATCCCCTCCTATGGTTTCCGTCTGCAGTGTTGCTCTGCGCTCAGACATATGACGGCCGTGATATTTCTTTCCTATTTTTCAGTAGAATATGAGTTACGATTTGCACCGGAGAAATTGAAAGAGAATCGCTGAGATGAAAATTGGCTCTATAAAAGCTCCCTTCACGATAACAATATCATTTCCATGTGACGATCGTGTCTCGCATTTTAAGGGAATAGAAGAATGAACGCGACGCCGAGATGAAATGTAGTGCTCATGCAAATTTCTCGCATAAGGCACTCGATTTTACTCAAAGCAGAAAAAAGGAGGTGGAAGATAAAAGCGTTGGCATCAAAATTTAGTCGTTGTCCTTTCCTTCCCCACATGTCCCTTTTCATCAGTCCCCTCCCGCCCTCGGTCCACCAATACTTATCCAAAATCTCCAGTTGCGTTGACACTTGCCTCGTCATCTTCCTGACATCCTATATCTAACATTCAACGTGAATTCTTCTTTCACCATCCCTCTCCCCCACCTTCAGTTTATAGGGGATACCCTTACTTTGCGAATAGCTTACAGATCATCTTCTCTAGTATCTATTCTACTTGTACCTCTATGTTACCATTTTTGAACACCAATTTTTGCCATAGAGTATCTGATTATCTCTGAAAGATGGAGTTTTATAAATCCTAATCATAAATTTTTGCTAAAATTTGCTATAAATAATTTTCAAAGCAACAAAAATAATGCTTGAAATAATTTTACTGGCTTTTTAATTATAATGCGAAATAATTTGCAGCAAATAAAAAGGGCATCTGAAAGTTCTGACTACTGCCATGGGAAAATTTTTTATTTCTACCAATCTAACCATCTTTCTTTCTAATTTATATGCTTGGTATCTATGGTATGCTGGCATATCTGTCATATATTTATTCTTGGTCTTCAGTTAATGAAAAGCCTCTCGGGTACATGACACATAAATTTTATGCTGTGACAAATAGCCAATCAACCAAGAATGATGTCCCTTGAACTGCGATGAACTGAGACATAAATAACGGATACCCTGGATTTATTTGAAATAATCACTTGCGGAACCAATGCATAAATCAAACTCCCCGATCACAGAATTGTAAAATTTCATCGGTATGGATTGATGAGCCGGAACCTGACACGCCGCTTGAGTCCGCCAAGTGATAGTTATTATTTCCGCCGAATTGATTGTTAGAGGCGCTCCCGTCACCCAGGCGTTCGAATTGATTGAGCAAAATGCTCTGGGTGTGAAACCAATCGTGAGCGATCGCTGCCTCGTGGCGATCGGAAGTGCACGATGAGGAAAGTAAATAGAACTCATTGTTTGGAAAATTACATCCCGGATGCCGCTATTGTGGTCATTGTTTGCGCGGGTGTGAATAGGAGTGCGGTAAGAAAGCGAGAAAAGATAAACTGTTGGAACCAGAAAGGGAGATGAATGAGCGAAATGATAAAAGTTGAAAGGTCTCACAAATGGTTTCAGAGAAGACCGAATTCAACGACCTGACGGAAATCGTTCAGATTATTTTCTTTGATCACCCGTTACGATTAATGGGACGCTAAGCCGTTTAATTAATCGGACTATCAACAAAATTTACATTAGGGCGAAAGGTTTTAGGCAAAAACATTATCTTTATCTCAGTTTTAATCGTATTAAGTTTACTTAATTGCATGAATCCACAATTAAATTCTTGACTGCAAAGGAGCAACATGAGCCATTTTTTTATTAAGTAGCAATAGTTAGCTAGCTAGTTAGCTAGAAGGGATAATGAGAGTTAACAGTTTGTGCATAAATAATCTGCTTACGTCAAATATATATTAATCACTGTAATATCATATATTGACTCTCAGGTAAACATATATTACCTTGGTCGTATAGTTTTTCATACTTTCTACTGTGTCAGCACTATTGGAAGCTACAGTAACAGTCTTATTTACAATGTATACCTACGCTCATACGGTATAAGAAAAAAGGGAATTATTCTTCTTAGCGGTTAGAATTTATGAGATGAGTTCATTTTCTGGTCATTTTATCATGTTTAGTACAAATGATTGGATTTTCATGACCCAAAGAGGCCCCATTACATTACCTGCGTTACAATGCTACATTGATTAACACATAATTTTCGTAAAAAATTTTTTTGAATCCATATGATGGTAGAGTTCATTGTTGTCGACCGGTTTCGACGACTAAAGCGTCATTTACAAGACAAAACAGAAGAAAATATTGCTATTGAAAGCCTTATATAATGAAGAAGGGGGGGCAGGAACATGGAGAAATTAGGGGAGGTCAGGAATTGACGGTTGGTTGGAAGGACGACGGGTCGGGGGGAAGACTAAGTTACCTGGGGGAGTGGGGGCGGCGGGAGTAACGTGGTAAACGGCAAGGAAGGAGTGAGTTTGTAAAAAACGTTTATCAACGGTAAAACCACAGGATAATAACGGTCAACAAAGAGGAGGAGCATTAAAACGTTACAGTCCAAGCATTTAAAGTCGTACACTTCAGACGAAAGAGGACGGGGGGGGGGGTCGGTTTTGACGGTTGGGAGAAAAAACTGAGTTACGTGAGGGAAGTAGCAGGAGTATGAACAGGTGAAAGTGAAAGACAAGGGTTGATTAGTGGTATTTTGTACCTTGTTTTTGTGACAATGAACTCAATTCAATGATTCAATTTCCACAAAGTATCGCCACAATCGATTAATTTCAACTGATGGTACTTTAATCATGTTTTGGAGTTGATAAATTCTCCTTGCCTCGTCTTTGCATTCATTTGTACGAGTAGGGGATGGATAATAATCGATGGGAGTCGCGATTTCACATTCCCCTGCTCAGCTGTTCCTTTAGCCATTCCGAAAATCATTCAAATGGGAGCGCAAGTGCGTTTTTTTCCTCCCCTCTCCATCGGCGATCCCCACCCATGTGTATCTCCATCTTCTCTTCGCACGCCCGCTTGTGTGTGCGAAGGCATTCATTCGCTCCCTCTTGCGTGCGCGTGACTGAGCTCGTGAGTGCATGTGGATGCTGAAGTGGTCTCGGAAGGGATGAACACCAAGGGAAGGGGTCGAGGGCGCTTCAACTGAGTTAATCCTCTCTCCACTGACGACACTCAAGCACGGAATGTTGGGAAGCGCTCACGTCAGGAATGAGGGTGCCACATTACAACGCACCGACACGTGAAACCAAAAACCCCTCTGATTTGGCTGAATAAGAAAAATCAACGTAAAAACTATGTGAATAAAAACTAAGATGATACCATAGTTTTTATTCAATTAACACATCAATCTCTCAATGATCTTATTATGAAAACGGCCAATAGCTTAGACGGCGGATTATATTCTTTATATTATTGTACTTTTTATTTTAATATAAATGTGCATTGTAATTGTGTATTCGTGCATCCATTTTTAATGACTCATAGTATTTAATGTGTATAAAGGATGTGTGGAAGAGAAAGACCACAAGTCGCAACCTAGCCCTCCAAATGTATGGCGTTTAACTCATTGTCAGGTATGACTCGGGTTTTCCACCGGGTACTAAAGTTCAAGCTGGCCTACGTATCGATACTTGCGTCGAGTATCGTCCTCAGGGCAGAGCAGGCACATACATGAATTTTTTTTATTTTATAGGTGGGTAGATGGTGTGTAGGTATAGTATGAGTGTACGTATATTATTTAATTGTATATAATACCTTCTTCTCCTCTCGATTTTGGCAGTAAAAGGACTTCGTTAAGTGAACCAACGCCTATATTTTTGTTTTTCTATTTTATACTTTTTTTATTGCTCTCCAATATAACTTTATTCTTTCCCTTTATTTTCTCCTCCTGTCTTCCGTCCAGGTGTTTTCTTCTATCCTCTTATCCCTCTTCCGGAAACCCTTGAAGTTTCGTCTCATTCTTCTAAATGTCGTTTATCTTGTATTTAGTCTTCCGTTATCCCCATCTCTTCAATGTCCATCTTTATTCCTGGGACCCAGTGGCTGCTATTTATAATAGTATAAAAATGATTGATAATTCAATTTTAATCATGTTTGGTAGTAGTATTGTGGTTTAACGTGCTTCGACCACTAAGGACATTTCGCACATACTGTCTGCCACTTTCAGACAGGGGCAACAGCACTCGGTCGAATTCGAGTCGAATCCAACTTCGGTGCTTTACTTCGATGACTGAAAGGGAACCGGTGTTTACATCGTGGCAAGTCGTTGCCCTTCAATGTTGTTTATAAGAGTAGTAACGTTATGAGGTTCATAAAAGTGTATTTACTCTAATTTTCAAAACAAAAATATCGGAAACCACAGATGTAGAAAATATAAGACCTTTGCTCTGAAAATAAACCCTCGCAAAGATCAGACAGCCGTGTCCTCCTCTAAAATTCTTGTTCCATTGATGACTCTCCCTGCACATCACACTCAACTCGCGGCTCAGTGCCCTTTATCTCTACTTGTTCCCTCCTTTTCTCCCCGGACCTACGCCAGATGCTTTCATTTTGCGGGAGGGCCACACTTCTCAACCAGTTTCCTCTCCCACATTTCCCCCTCTTAAATCCCGCCACACCCTCCCCCCTCCTTGGGTTTCCTCTCCCCTCTCCTCCACCCTCATGCTCATCTTACGCTCTCCGCAGCTCGATTGTTTTAAAGGCTCCCCCTCTGTCAGAATTTAACCCTGCCACTCCACTGTGAGCGCCTCTACATTTGTATGATTAGCCTAACAAACTGCAACGATTTCATTCGCTCACGAGAATCTCTTAATGGAGGAGATACAGAGCGTGATTTGGTTATACGATCCTCTGTAATATCGAATGCTTGCCATTAATATTCACGCGCCTTTGTTTTGAACACGATATATGCAGATTCTCTAAATGCTTTTGTGCCGCAGATAATAAAAAGGTGAATGATGAGAAACTTAAGATATTGTTCCTTACGTTACTTGAAATGTATGCCTATGTTCTGTTAATGAAATTTAATGAATTTTATCTACAGTTCTTTCAGCCCGCCACGCCAGTGCCAACCACTGTACGTTGGCAGAGTTAGCAATGGCGTATTATGTCCAATTTCCACTACAAAATGGCATATACCTGTAGTCAAAAATCGCTGTAGAAATGCACGTCCGCACAGCTGTAGCTCGTAGTTCCTAACGTTGTTAACTTATATTGGCTGGTGCTGGCGTCGCGGAGGGGAAAGACGAAGCATGATAATCCTTCGGAAAAAACGGAATGGAATAGGAATCTAGTGTTTATCTGTTTGACATACAGAGAAAGTGCCATTTGCTTCTGAAAGCATTCTAATATTGCAAAAGGGATGTGGTAATTTTAATTAAGCTACAAATTAGGTAACTACTTGCTTTTTAGTTGTTCAAAGCAATTTCTGGAGAGAGCAGCACTGAGTTTACACCAAAGTAGTGGGAATGATTGGAGGGTTCTCAAGCCGGTGCTTGAGATAGTTCTAGAAAACGGGGTATTACATCCGTATCGACTTGGAAAAACTTCTTAGCACTGCTCAACGAAGAGTTTGAGGTAGTTAAGAAAGAATCAAGCATCAAGTCGCGAGCAAAGGTACCGAAGGACTCCCTTGGGAAACCTTGGCCCTTTTGTTCCACCTATCTTACATGCATACCTGTCACTAAAGTCACACTCTCCACAGGCAAGTGCCTAAAAGTCTTGCCATCACCATACATACATGCATTCCCACAGCGAGTTTGGCCAACATTGCGGAATTCCACAGAGGAAAAATGAGTTGGACTCAAACCCGCATCCCTCGATCTTGCGCCGTGAAATTTAGCCAGTTAAGCTACCGTGGTGTCCTCCTCAGTGGAGTTTGGAGGGCTTTTCAGGAAAAAGTTGTGTAATTCTGATGGACGTATGTTGTCACAGAAGCAGTACCTGCATAGCGTGCGCTTATCGCCACAGTCCGCGAGGTTAAAGCCTAAAATGGAACACATTGAAGTTTGTTTGGCTTTATTCGCCCTTTTTGATGAATTTTGAGGATACCGGGACTAGCAATGGTATTACCTTTACGGAGTCACCCGTAAGTGTACGCATGTGCTTTATTACACAGAAGAAAAATCATTCCTACTTTGACTGTTTCAGTGGCCTACAGACTTCAGGGTACAAAGCCCCGGACTGCACGTCAGTTGTGTAGACTAGAGGCCCTCTGGAGGGGTTGACTGGTAATAGAGGGCATCTAGTGTAGACTGGACATAAAGGTGAGCCCGTGTAAAGGGAAGGAGGGGAGGGAGTGATGGTATGAAGAGGTGGGTGCGCGGGAGGGGAGGGTGTTGCTGGCGGTTGAGTGCTGGGAAGAAGAGGGGGTGGTCAGGAAGGGGAGACAGACGCGCCGCTAATGAGCAAACTCTCCACGAGAGAGCGCCCAACTCGCCCTCTCACCCTTCTGGCCCCCTCTCCTATCTCTTTCGTGTCCTCCCGTCCCTCGCCACCTCAGATCCCCACACCCCTTCTAGCGGTTAAGGGGCTGGCTCCCCCTTACCCAGCGCTCCATGCTGATGCTGCTCGCAGCCCCCGGATGATATAATGAGCGCCTCGAGTTGCGTTGCCACAGCGTGGTCCAGGCTCTCCAAAATCTGTCTTCATGCGGAGAGACCGTCCGAGTGTTTTGTCTGGTGTGTGGTGAAACAACACTTTCCCCTCGATCATGTACGTGAGAAACGTTCCTCTTGACATGTGTCCACAATGGCAATTATGATAAAAGTTCTAGTAAAATTATAACAACTATCTCCTATGAAAAAATATATTTAAAGATTAAATTTGTTAACTAGTCGAGTATTTGCTTTTGTCATCAAAAACAGGCTGACATAATACTTTGTTCAAATTCAAATACACAACGTTTGGGATGCAAAATGTTATAAGGAGCCTGGCAGCATACAGAGGCTGCTATACGTTGTTCTTTATATAAATAATTGCATTTGAAGTAATTATTATTAAGTGTATAGTAGGTACATGAATTTCATAGGAAAAAATGTTGCATTTAGAAGATATTTCATCCTAAAATATGCGCATGCATAGCGGCGTGAAAATACTACGTCATAGCAAAGCCTGGAGAATGTCGTCACGGAACTGTATTGCTAACACCAATACGACGTATTTGGTACCTGAAGATATTTGGCTAGTTTTTCGTAATTGGACGAAATTATCGTTTTGATTTCCTTTGCGGAAGATAATGGATCAGTAAACTAATATGACTAAATCTTTCCTGCAAAAATGAATGTATGTCAGAGAGCGACACCGTGCGGTAACGTCAACCCTCATCAAAGATGATTTTTTGGGTCACGTGATATTTCAAGTTATTATATAATTTTGACAGGCAATTATTAATGTATTTTCTTGACCCACACACTCATGAATCATATGCTTGAGTTATTGAAGATTTTTTTTTCGAACTCTCTACCTAAATACGAGGTAAATTTTACCAATGCTCCTAAATTTGCAGATTCCTTAATTCAGTAAATTATAGATTTTTCTGGCTGGTTTCGTTCAAAAATAACGTAAACTGTTTTTGCGATAGCTGATATTCTTTTCCTTGTAGACTCAAGGCTTCTGACCCCCCCTTGAACTTCCCAAGCTTCCTCTCTTTGCAAGCTCGCCTTTTCTTTCATCTCCCACACTCCCTCCCTCTCCTATTCTCCACGTCCCATCTCCATTGACCGTGTTCCCTCCTCGTCGTCTCTTATCATTCATTCCCTTCCCTTCTACTTATATGCCCATTCACCGTGCCTCTTCCCTCTACCGCCATATCTTCTCTTCTCTCCCTCCGCCTCGTGCCATCATCCTACATCATCATCCGATGGGTGTCCTCATTACGGGGGAGCAGTTACTTCCGCCTGGCGTCATAGCCTCCGCCGCAACCAGCGGACATCCCTGGCTCTTCCTTTCATCCCTCTCCACCAACCCCATCCTCCCCGGTGCTCCTTTCCCTCGGGCGCCACCCTCCACCTTCTCCCATTCCCGAACGTCATAATCCTTTGTTAATATTCCCAAACCCACCCTTTCAAAGTTAACCCTCCTCTCACCCTATGCACAACCGTTCCTTCTTCCGTCACTTCCCCTGCAAATCACTGCCAAATTCAAACTTATTCCTCTTCCCCTAATTCTCTCACCTCCACCTTTCTTCTCCTCAATTGGCACTACCGTTACTTTTGACCTAATGAGTGCAAACCGAATATACCGGGAATACCTTTTGATTATTTTGTCTGATGTGAATAGAAACAGCAATTACCCTCATTCGCGTATATATGTAACGTTCCTCTCTTTATGTCCAGAGATCCCATTATGATAAAGGCTCAATGAATATTGCAATCAGTAAATAAATACAATAAAAATATGTAAAGTGTGTAAATACCTTAAATGTGCGCACATAAGCGTGAATCGTCTAAAACGGGTTGATATGAGAGATCATTCAAAATTTTAAAAATCCAATGAATATCTCTTTGGGGATTGGCAAACTAATATAAGTGTCGATATATAAATATCTTTACTGTGCTGATATATATGAATATGTACCCCTTTCATGCTTACTTGTTCTCTCAGAAAAAGAATACCTTATTTCTTTGATGTTCTCCAAAGACACCTCTTCAATGAAATGAAGAAACCTATCCCAATATTGAATTATAATTGAATTGTTTAAAGGATTTCTCTTGGACTTTTCTCGCACTCATCTTGTTTTTATTTGCTAATCACTCATTGTTTATTGTTTCTATTATGATAGGTGTGGGCAAATAATCCAGCGTATTGACGTGTTTTCAAAATATTTATCAATGAACGTTTGGATTCAAATCCTTGCCTCTCCTCATCACGTGAATCCTAAAATTTAAAGCCATTTACATTATCAATTGGGTTCTGAACCTTTGACATGGCAATAGTCTTGAATGTTGTAAAATTAAAAACTAAATGATGTGAAATAAGCCTGAACCAACTTCTGATTGCAGATCAAGTCCTTTTTGAAGACCTCAACAAATTTTATGAGCTTTATTTCGCATGTTTATCCTGTTTTTGTATGCTTTTTTCTTGTATTTCTCAATTTGGTACCCCATGCTGATTGGCATTAAACGTAAAACACCTCAATGCCTCATCTCCCCCTATTTTATCTCACGACTCATATTTTGGCAAAACATTCTCCTTTAGTGACTCATTATTCCGGTTCTATGCTCTCCCGAGCGCAAATCGTAGAAAATTTGTAGGAAATCATCAAACGATCGGAAAAGTATTGTTTAAATACATAATTTATTTTTATTGAAGCAATTTTTTATTTGATCCTACGCATAGATATGGATCCTACGCATAGATCCCTATATTGAAATGCTCAATTGGAGAACATATAGAAATAGTGAGCCTCTAAATTATCAATGAACGCAGATGATTTTGTAGCAGAGTTTTTACCGTATTCACGCTAGAAAATTTGAGAAACACTCTCCACCCATAAAGAGGCCCTCCTGACTAAATCTGTTTAGGCTCCATAAAATAATACGTTTTCTGTTCCTTCATACGTTACACGACCGCAAAAATGTTTTTCTTAACTCATAACTTGGTGAGCCCTTTCCATCATCTTCCGTTCTATTGACACATCTTCGTCATCACTTCATCATTTCGACCAGGAACAGGCAAATTCAAGGTCTATGATTAAAATTTTGATACCTATCTACTCTAATGCCTGTACCTCTCTCATAGCTCAACCTACCCTGCTGGTGATAATCCCTCAACGCCCCAGCATATTTAACATTTACCCTTACGGTAATAATTATTGTACACAACCATAACGTCCTATATGCGATTTATATCTTTCGACCAAACTTCCGTCAACGAATTGGTCGTCGTATCGTTACGATATGTCGCGTGCACGGGCTGTCATGGTTACAAAATGCCCGTTTGCCAAAACTATTTAAGAAGTGGTTGGTTACGACTCGACGTGACATCGATGGTTTCATATATCGAATGTTGCAGCGGTAAAAAAATTGTTTTATCTTTTCTTACGGCTCCACAGGGCGTAAGTATTCCTTTGTCTGCGGTCCACCATATTCAACCCCTTCGCGCCATCCCACACTTCCCCTCAGAGCGTCATGGCATCCGTAAAGGCTACAAAAGCGGTGTTCCCTCCCTTAACGAGGCGCGTCGCAAGAATAGGTGGAGAAGGCAAAGGACAGAGCATTGAGAAGTGGAGAGAGGGACGGAAGAAGACCCGTGGGGGAAGTTGCAGATGGTGGCGGAGCTAATGGGCAACTTCCACAACATACCGTCCCGGAAAGTGCTAATTTGGTGAAATTGCTACAAAAGGCCGGTAACCCTGAATGTCCCTGATAAAGGGAATGTCATTGCAATGGATCACAAGCATCAGTCAGTCCCTTCCATCAACATGACCCCTACGTTCAGGCACGGAATATGCAAACAAGGATAGACTCCATGATGAACATGTGGCGATAAGCACTGCGTAATTATCAGGTCTTTTATTTTCAACTACGTCGAGGTAGGCGTAGATTTATGAATTACATTTCATTAAAAACTTTGATTATTTAAATCCTGGCATTTATGTCTCATTTTACAATGCAGTTAGTTACTCTATATGTTATGTCAGTTAATACTCAGTCAGTATATACTCCAATGCAGTTATGAATATTTTACGTCTAATTTTAAAACCTTCCTATATATTTCGTACCAGAATGGTCCCGATATTGGTTCATATTGTTCAAATGTACCTAAGGTGGTTCATAATGGACTGACTCTAATTAGCCATTACTTTATTTATATATCTTTCATTATTCTCACTGTGAAGGAGTGAAATATTAATAATCCTATCCGTCGGCTCCTTCGTAATTTTTGGCATTCAATTTTTTTCATCATTCTTCTGTTGACCTTGTACAACAATCAATGCTTCATTTTACACTTCCAACTGAAGATGTTGTTAGTTTTAAATAATTCAATACATCATTCGTTACTTAATTTTGGGAAAATGCATATGTGTCAAATATAAAATTGACAACTCTGTTAACGGAAAAATTATATTTTAAATGTGTTAACATTGTGACGCAAATATAATTTAGGGTATTGTGTGCACCTTTTATCATTTTGGGTTTACGCAAATGTTTTTATTCATTGAATTCAGGAGAAAGATATTTAAATATGTTAAACCACTCACTAAAGTTAACATTCAACGTTTTTCATTTGCATGCCTGGAATCCTAACTTTTCACCTTGTTAAATCACCTTCCAATCGAGGCAGATTTCTTTAGTTTTAAGGGGAAACTCACCGTGAGTAAATATTGATTGCTGCTTAACAAAGGAAGGATCAACTACTTACTAAGCGGATTTTCTGGCTATGTAAATGAGATCAATTCCGGACCTGTTTTTGTGATAGGTTTAGATGAGAAGTGACACATGGGAATGCAGGCATATGAAAATTGGATATTATGAACAGTAGTGAAATATTGTTGATGACATGCGAATTTGATTACTGTCCCACCGGTCGGAGTTGATCAATCGCCCAACTAGTAATTTCCGTGTATCATACATTTCCAAAACCAGTCCATATAGCACATTGAGTTAATTAGTGAATAAAGTAATAAAAAACATGCATTAATACCAAATAATAGTTTTCACCTACTTCTCAAGAGAGGAAAAAGGATATCCATATACTATTTACACTATTATAGCAATCTATTTTTTTTTACCTTAGGAGTATTTGGTAATAGTGGTAAACCTAATTTCGATACCATAAAACATGCTAATTTCAGTTCCTTTGCTTGTAATCACTAGCTGTGCTCTCAACGTAATTCACCGAGATATGTACAAATGAATTTCCAAAAAGTTAGATATAATGTATATCCATTAAAAGTTTAGGCTTTAGGAGTAAGGAATTAACTAAAACGAAGAAAGTGTACTATAATTAGACATTACTAAAGAAGTTATAAATTTATTCATTTCGGTGAGAGAGTCACTCGGAGAAGTACCTACAAGGGAACCAGGAGAATTATAAACATGAAGAGGTAACTTATGCATATTGCGCCTTTGTAGTTTCCCACTTTGACTGATGTTCCCTCCCAGTAGTCCCCGCTCAGAGATTTGATTGGGGGACTATTTTACCTTTGTAGTATTTTACCGGATGGAATGCCATCACTTCATATATCGGACTCTAAAGTGCATTGATGTCCTTCTAGGGAGACTATTTTGGCGGTTTCCCGTTTCCTTACACATCCCCCAAAGCTGTGGCAGTTGATATCGGTCTGATCTTCTTAATCTGCCACATCAGTGCCTTTTGCTGAGACTGTTTGCCTCTCAGCAGTGGAGCCGCATAGCTTGGGCAGTATGTAGGTCGTTGAAAATTCTCATGTCGTTCTAGATTTGCATTCTGTGCTGTGATTATAAAATCTCGAACCTGGGATCCTTAGATTGATAGTGGGACATACATATCCTGGGCCACCCCGCTGCTTCTTATATTATGGCTTATAATTCGTAAAATCGAGATCAAGATTAATTAAGGGACTATTAAGTGATATTGGAAAGTATCGGAAAGGGTCGAGAAATCTCATTCGCAGAACCGTCTTGTGATTACCCATATGTTTCCTTTTGAAATAAAATTATGACATCCTTTGCCTGCAACGCAGGCAATATCATTCGGGAACGAGGAAAATACTTCAATCGAATCGCCTGTATTTCGAGGAACAATTGAGTCGAAGGCTTTCAACGTTGATCGCTGGGTCATGTCAGACTAATGTCCTCCTCAGCCACAGTAACATACCCTCTGCTGCATGTAACCGAGCAATTTCTTCTCTCCCCTCGACCCTTCCCCTCTTTGCCCCGGAATACCGGATTTGAAAGTATTTTCTATCACCTCCTGTTGAAGGCGATGTTGAAAACTGCTTACTTACTGATGTAAAATATTACTACTATTAATCATATGAATGAAATATTTTACTTAAGATTGTTCAATTGGGCCTATGCGTGCCTCTATGCTTACAGCTCTACAAACGTTGTTCATACCGTCTCAATACTGCTCCGCGCAAATATTTGTATCAGTAACTAAATCGCGTGCACAGAAATCATCATCTTCTGAAACATTCGCTCTGCCAGTTGGGTAAAACCATCTACTACGGTAGGCACAAATGAGGTAGGCAGAGCGGTCATGTAAGACAACCTCCTAGAAAAGGGAAATTATATAAAAATGAATCAAGTTGGAGTTTAAAATTTTAAGACGCACCACTTAACGAGAAACATGGGAAACAGTTGCCAAATAAGGGAGATATTTCCCCTTTAGCCCTCTCTTCCTCTTGAGTTTAAACATTTCTACCCTCATGCCAAATTTTTAATTGTACACCCATTAGGTGGCTTAACACGGAAGGTTAGCAAATAAAATAGAACTAACTTTGAAGTTACTTGGATGTTTGTACCTAACCTTCCATAAATCAAGTAAATAACTCCAATTCCGTATTAAGCCATCTATTGGTTGTAGGGTACAATGAAGTAACTTTGAAGTTACTTTTATGATAGTAGATGTATAAAGAACTGCGGAACTGGCCACGAAGTAACTTACTCGGTGGTTACCGATGATTACAAAATTGTGTGAAATTCACAGCAAAAATATTTCGCACCGAGTGCTGTAACCACTGAAGCTACCTAGGCGTCCTCTCCCACAGTGAATTTCATGGATGCTTAAGCGAATACGGGTACTTCATGACATTGTATGCAAAGTACCTGCAAGGACATCTCGCTCCTTAATGAAATCCACAGTGTAAAAGGACGCCTGGGTAGCTTTATTGGTTAGAGCACTCGGCGCGAAATCGAGGGGCCTAGGTTCGAATTCCAGTCAAGGCGAATGATTTTCGATGTGAATTTCACACAGTTGCCTTCAGAAGTCGCTTAATAGTGGTACTTCTATGCATAGGTACGAGTTTCTATGGTAGTAGGGGTTTATGACAGCAGTAGATCGACCACGGTTTGCACTTGCACGGAAAATAGATTGGCTTCCACATTTTCTGCGAGTAACATGTCGATTTATTGAAAAAATTGCAACGTATCCGGTAAAACTTTATCAATTACCTGCGAGTAGGGATGAAAAATGTGAACAATGAATACATTTTCAATTGGCTTGAGGACGCTAACTGCTACACCGGCAAAACTGTTGTCCCAAAAAATTGGTCGTTCGCGGTAGATTAGGTACCCGGGAGATCAGATCTTTTTAACGAATAAATTTGCCAGATTAAAACTTATAGTTAAACATGTAAATATCCATTTTCATTGGAAATTTTAATAATATTTAAAATAAAATAAAGGTAAGGTGGATGACTGCTAAAGTATTATAAATATCGTACTATATTATTAATTAGTCTGTCAGACTGTGACGCTGCTAGGGGCGATGCGTCCGAGAAGTCAATTTCATTGAAAGTGATCCTATTTAAAGGATTTTCAGGAGACCTAGGAAGTTGAAATTTTTCAGATACACCGGTCGTGAACTTAAATGGACCGAAAAAATATTAATAAACGTTAAAAAAGTTAAAAGGTGTTATATTCCCCATAATTTTAAATATTAACCACATAATAAAAGCATTTTCACTCTCCGAAAAAGCTCCAGATATCCAATAATATTTATTTAAACCCTATATTTTTATAGGTTTGAAATAAATATTATTGGATATTCGGAGCAATGCAAAGCAACTCAAAAATATACTAAAAAGATCAAACAACAATTTAGAGGAGAGATATTTACCCTTGATTCGTTAACGTTTATCCCCATAAGAAAAGCATTTAAATCGGAGCAGAGGTTTAATATGTCGCTCTTTTAAATTATTTACAAGATAGATAATGTTTAAACTTTCACTGTCAGAAGGATTATTTCACTATAGTTGCAATTATTTCACTCGATTTTCTCTTAATGCTTCGCTTTTATCTGAAAATCTTTAGAGTTGCTTTAAAGACGTTTGCAATTCACAAATAAATTTAGAGATATCAGAACTGTTTAAAAATCGATGCAAAAGAGGCGTTATTACCTCAATATCAGTTTTTGTGACAATTAGTGTCGGAAAACCTATGAAAATGAATGGTTAAAGTGAGTTAATTACAATACCAAAAGAGATAATATGGATAAGTTTTTGTTTTTACAAGAATAAACAATTGCTGATAGATATTTCGCAGAGGATGTTTATTAATTTATGAAATTTTAGTAAAGATCAGTTCGTATAATTTTTAAATCGTGAACCAAGTGATTATAATCACTTGATTTACGATTTCAAATTATAATTCACTATTGATGATAACGGTTGCGCGAATGTGGGAATAAATAGAATTTAGTAGGACGGTTTAACTTAATACGCTATCAGGAATGATTTTTGACGCTATACAAGTAAGATAATTTTTATCAGCAAGTTATTTTTCACTGTATAAGCTATCAGGAATGATTTTTGACGCTATACAAGTAAGATAATTTATAATCAACAAGTTTTTTTTCACTGCATACGCTATCAGGTATGATTTTTGACGCTATACAAGTAAGATAATTTATAATCAACAAGTTATTTTTCACTGCATACGCTATCAGGTATGATTTTTGACGCTATACAAGTAAGTTAATTTAAAATCAACAAGTTATTTTTCTCTGCATACGCTATCAGGACTGATTTTTGACGTGTTACAAGTAAGGTTATTCATAATAAACAAGTTAATTTTCACTGCATGCTTCTAGATGGTGGTTAAATATTCGACACGATGAATAAGACAAAGAATGTTTCAGTACGTAGTTGTATTTAATGTGACACGAACGATGGAATAATGTTTTTTCGATTGCAAGTACGCACCTTTACGCAAGTACGCAATTACCCAAGTACACAAGTACACACAAGATATCGCTGGGCGAAGTAAAGATATAATGCTTCTTCTGGGAAATTACCACAATTACTTCAGCAATGCGAAGTTTAAGAAAATGTTAATACTTTTTCCAACTACTTTATAATTCATTTCTATACCGTGCTTGTTGATCAAATTCAAACTAAAATACCGGCAATACTCGACCAGCTCCGTAGGTTTCGTGAGTTCTCGTCTGCTTGTGGGAGCCAGGTGACATAACGGATGCGCACGCAGTCAATCTGGACATGCGCAACGACTTACCTTGCCTTAGTATTACCATGGGTCATGTGATCAATATGAGAATCAAAGTTATATTTTTGTGGTGGTATTTTTCACACCACCCTATTCACGTTTGCGTATGATATACTTAATGGATATGCATATTGCGTCATATCCTGATGATTCTTTTAATCCAGTGAAACAGTTTTGATTTTCTTCTCTCCGTTGAATTTCAACGGACGCAATTTCCTAGTAAGTAACATAATGACAGAGCAGTTCTCATACTTGCCAAGCTTAAAAGATGATATTAGTGAAAACCTTATATATTTATATTTAGGTAATTACTGAGAATTTGTGGAATGAAAAAATGTTTTTGAGTCATTAATGTTACTATATTAACTTCATATATCTTACATATAGTTAACTTAAAATATAAAATTTGAATATGGTCATCATTATTACTATGGAAAAATATCGCTCAAACTATCTTAACTCCTACTAAAATTAATTTCCAATCGAATGCTATAGACATCTTTCTCATTTTTTTCTTTTTATAATCTCGCTATCAATTTTTTTCCAAACTTTTCACCTGCTTTTCTCACTACCATTCCCTTTATCAAACCCCTTCTACCTCTTTTCCACTGTACGCTCTTCCGCCCAATCCTCCACCTGTTGCGGCTCGCGGAATCGGCACAAGTCCGCACTGGTAGTCTTTTTCCCCTCGGGGACTCCATCTACTCTCAAAGAGCTCGGGTAGCTTCGTCCGCAGTCCATGACGTAGTCGTGCGTGTGGCGAGTGACGTTCAATCATCGATCATGCACTGAGACCGAAAGCGCATGACGACATGCATGAACTCATGCAACGCGAAAACACTTTCAATACAATGCATGGAAAGTGTTGACGTGGTGAATCCTTTTTCGTTGAAAATAATCCCATTATTCTCTGTCAGTTCCACAGGCTTCATGAAAACGACTGATCTACGAATATCATATGTCTTTAAGGTTTTGCGGTGACAATATTAATCTTTGGTTGACTACGTCCTTAAAAATGTTTGATACCTCTCTGTTGCAATAGGGCTGAAAAATTAAATTGGTTCAAATATTCAATTTCTGTTAATTTAGAACTGCGACTTCAATAAATGTGTGCATTAGAAAGTATTAAAATTGAGCGTAACGAAAACTTGAAATAATTCAACGTGAAACCAACACAATGAAGCAATGTTGGAAGCTAGAATTCACTTTTTTTATTTAAATGTATTTCAAGTCATCCATATTTTATTTATTTGATGTTTTCATATCCTTATGCAAAAATAATTGCTTTGCGAGTAATACGGATGGCACAAACATTTTCCTAGTTTCTATAATTACTGCGATATGTTTAAATTGGTAGTTATTTAATATTTTGAATATTAGCATATTATTAATAAATAATATAAATATTATTAATAAATAACATGGCCAATTTTCGTGGCATCTGCTCACTACATGGTCCATTAAATCATTTTCTATCGCGGTGAAATTTTAGTTTGGAATCTTTTTACGTTTACTGAAATCAGCTTTGGGTTTTTCTAAAAGATCTATAAATCTGCAATTTAGAATATTTTCAGATGTTTAAAGAATTCAATGTTTTCATTCTTTAGATTATCCTTACCATTCTTTTGAGCCCTCCCTCATTGGTGCACACCACGCCCTCTTAGGTGCATACGCCCCAGCCTCATGGGCGCACGCCCCAACCTCATTGGTGCACATCCCTCCATCATTGGTGCACATCCCACCCTCATTGGTGCACACCCCTCCCTCATTGGTGCACACCCCACCCTCATTGGTGCACACTAGGGATGGGCAAAAGCGTGTATTGCAGTAAACGTGTACAAGCTTGTTATTCAGGCATGTAACGTGTACACGTCTTACCTGTCCCGACGCATGCAGTAGTTAATCTCTGGCCCCACTTTCCGTTCTGCGGTGGGCCTACAGGTAAGTACGCCCAGAGTATTGGAATCCCGCACTGATGCTTGCAGAACAGCAGCCTGCTAAGGTCAAACTCTGTCACAGGGAGTAAGATATGATTGCAGGCGGTGACAGTAATCACCGACTGCGATCCTGATTCCAGGAAGTACCGCACACACTGATTCATAACGATTCACCGTGACTCAAGTCAAATTAAGTGACCGGGGGAAGGGGGGGACGATTCGTGAACGGCAATTCGTGATCAAAGACGGACGATGCTAACGTGTATTATTTTGCAAGAAAAAGTAAACGTGTAGACGCCTCCAGACGTGTAGATACACGTTTACACGTCCCATCCCTAGTGCATACTCCACCCTCATATAGGTGCATAACCGTTCATTATAGCTGATGCACACCAATGAGGGTAAGATGAAACAGAAAACAATGAGATTTTGTTATCATTATTTCCAGTTTAATAAAGAAAGTAAAAGTTAAATGCAAAGCAAAAAGCAAATTTTACCAGATCTTTTTGAATTATAAAATGAGAGTGATGCAGTGTGATGCCACCATCTACGTTGCTTTTAGTCTTATGTCTAAATGCATCTTTGGGGTGGGTGACACTGCTAGGTGCACTCCCAGGAGCTCATCGATAGGAGTATGCTCATTGACACCCATGATAGTTTTTGGTAAACACCTATGGGTATGTGTCCACGGGTAAAAAGTACCATGGGTGTACACCTATGGGTGTTGTTCAACCAGGGAAGGTGCTCTTCCACCTCATTCACCCATAATTTTCTCAGTCCACCCCTTCCTCTTACGCTTTTCACTCCACTATCAAATATCTGTTTAGCTAATCACTCTTTTCCATAGCTATACCATTAATATGGTGTGCTGCGTTGCGATCTTGCGTAAGTTGGTGCAAGAGCTTTGCAGACAGTTGACGTGTGTAGAGAGGTATCTGCTGGATGTTGACTGTGGGAAAAGTATGGGGAAGGAGTACTGCGTTGCAAGGAAAACGAACGAATAAGTATGACGAATGATGATCCGTAAGGAAAAAAGTCAGCATTTGTAGTGCAGAGGAGGCAACAAATATGAGTGTAGGATATTTATAGTCAAGGAAATTTTGATGAGGCCAATAGAAAAAAGTACGATATATAAAATAAGTGCATTTAAGATGAAGGTAAAGAACTTAAATTATGGACAATACAGGGAAAGCGAGATAGTTTGGCTGCCGATATTTAAATCTAGGAAATGGATGATTTTCCCGTGGAAGTTAATAAATGAACCCGGAAGGAAGCATATAGAGATAGAGCCTATTTAACAACCTACTTTTCAATTTGCAGAATACCAAATTAATTGTAGTCTAAAGAAAGTTTTACACGGGGCACGAAATTGCAAAACTTCAAGCTGCATGTTTTTCTCAATCGGACGTGCAATCATTTTCGAATTAGAGCTGGGGCTATTTTTCCAACTCGAGTTTATGCATTCGCGCATGCGTTCTTGCAATTCACGGCTTTACATGATGCAATTTGAAATGCACTTTCGCACGTAAATCAGATTGTGCAATTACGTGCCCCATGTAAAACGGGCTTAAAAACAAATGCATGAATGTTAGACGTTTAGGCAATATTTCCTTCCGATAGGGTTTTATGTATCATGTGTATCAAACCATTCAGAAAAATGTACGTATTACCTTTGTTTCAAAAACTATTAAAATAATTTGTTCGTAATATTCATATTGTCTTTAAATTATTGGTGGAGAAAATTGGATGTTCCTTACATTTGTGCTAACGGTGATTGCTTTGAGCGCTTCCGAAATCGCTATAGTTTAAAAATGAAAAATTAGATGTTCATCGCCGCGTTCATACCACCTAGTTGCCTAAGTTTAACTTCTCGCTAAATTTTTCCAAGACGGGGTAGTTCAAAGTAAACCTAAGTTTCACTTGAATTATGGAGAGCATGAATTCTACGCACGCGTAAGCTTTTCGTGGGAATATTCTCGGGGACTTGTAACTCCGGACGAACAGCGCAGTTTTGGCATTTCTTCCCGTTCTCTTTCAAGCCATTCGACCCGCCTGAGAGCCTCGTCCTTCCGGGGAGTTCCTTCAACTCCTTTCTACGTCTTCTCCAACCAAGAGCCCTGATAAACTGCACCCACCACGTTGAGTCCTTAGAGAAGGACGCCCTTTCCCTCGCACAAACCAACCTCTTCTTCTCCTTTGCTTCCTTCTTTCATCCTTCCTCTTGACAGTGAATACCTCCGCTCGGCTCCCGCTTCCTACGCACTCTCTGGATTTTTTTCCTCTTCTCCCCATTCATGCCACAATTATATTCATCCTTTTCCCACCCATTATTAAAGGGCCTTATCCTCTTCCTTTTCCGCCGAGCGCCTCAAGATATATGCGCGCAAAAAGGACGCGGCGTCCGCTCGCACTTTATCCGAATCTTTGCACGCGTTTCCTGATCCCTTCAACCTTACTAAATTCTCTAGCTCTCTCACCAACGCCATATTTGAAAACACCGCCCCATCTCCCAAAAAGGCGACTACCACAAAGAGAGTCCCTTCCCATTTCTCTTCTCTCAAATACTTTTCCTCGGATTCCACTCAACCTAAACCTCCTCCACTCATAATAATACCCTCTTATTATTACTCATCCTTTTCTTCTGCGTAACCCGCCAAAGAAAAGTAATCACTTCCTGTGCCGTTTGATGCCTTATCTCTGAATTTCCATATACTTGCTACCGCGGGTCCGGAAAGGTAGTAAATCCATCTCAGGACGTCCAAAAACTGACCCAGTGCAGGCAAATTTGGAGTAAAAACCTCCATTCATTATTGCGTTTCTATTTACGGTCCATTTTGTTTTTATTCATTCCAGAATAGTTTTACTCACCATCCCTGTTGTTGCGGCCTCCAGAAGTACATGGCCGCTAAAAAAAGATCCAATAACAGCCTTGTGAGTATACATTTATATTTTTATATGCCTGTGTAATTACACTTTTAATAATAGAAATTGTGATAACCGGATAAGCTATGCCTACATTGTACGCTTTATAAAACAAATTGTGTTTTGGTAACTGTCTAATACTGTAATTTATATAAATAAGCGTCTTATAAGTTAATACAAAAAACTGTTATTGCAACTGTAAATTATATTTCGCCAGTTTTCCTTTCACAAAAGAAAATTTCGAATACCTTTTTTTAAGTGGCATTTTTCTTGCGACTTTCTGCAATTTTTTCTGTAATTTTATTCCGGACATTATGGTCGTAAAATAATAACAGATAGCCACTAAACTTATTTTTATGTATCCACTCAAGAAAAAGATTTTATCTTTGGTTCCCCCAAAAAAGATATACTGAAATAAAACTTCTCATTTGTTCAAACTGTTGAGTAGGTAATTTTGAATCAACAATACTGACTGAGAATACCTCGTTGAAAATTTTCTCTTTATGAAATAAGATGACAAGAAGCACTTTAAAACGTGTATTGAAGTATTTTAAATAAAGATGAATTTTATCATTTTTATACATATCTCCGTAAGTGTAAAAACCATGTGACGAATTCATTATGACAAAAAATACAGTACAAAATTCCACTATGCATTTTAATGCTGTAGACCAGTTTCGACGTTTAAAGCGTCATTTACAAGACGAACAGTCTTTTGAATGACGCTTTAGACGTCGAAACCGGTCGAAAGCATTAAAATAATTAGTCGAATGTTGTACTGTTTTCTTCATAGTGAATTATATCTTCAATTTCCACCAAGTATCGCCACAATCAATTAATTTGACCCTGTTTCGATGCTATTTCGGAAATTTTAAGGAATACTTCTCTTGATAATGAGAGAGAACTCCTATAATCCTCTCATCAGGAACCATTTACTATGATGGTATTAGAGATACATTTTACGTTTTTTTTTCAAAATTCCTCAAATAACTTGAAATTATTATTATCAACTTATATACAATCATCGCCGACCGATTTTTCCCCTTTACGTGGAAAATGAGGCAATGATTTTGTGGAAGAGGGCTTCCGTATTTCATACTATTGTGATTTCCCCCTCTTGAATAAAAATAAACTATAATAGTACCAATATAATTATAATATAATGTTTCTTATTGGTGTTTGCTTCTTAGAACTAAAAATGTTTGCTTCTTCAGAAAATTAAAACAAACTTAGTAAGCGTAAATGGTGGCTAATAATAAACATTGCTGAGAGGATTAGTAGGAATGGGGGCAAGGTATTGGGATACTTTATTTCCTGTTTCCATTTCCTTCTCTTTCCCGATTCCCATTTCTGTCTCTTTTCAAGAGAGAAGACTTCCCGCCTCCTCTTATTCTCCCTGCCTCACCGCAAAGCCTTATCCTTGCGTATCTACTTCCGGCTCCGGGGTAAAGGAGTGGGGACAAAGTGCTGAAGAAAACTGGATGAAGCCGCCTCCGCGCTCTTCCTTGGCTTTTTAGATGGCATTGCGTCCCATTGTGGCAAACGTAGCCACTGTGTAAATCATTTCTCTCTTATTCTTCCTCGCTATTTATATATGAATGGGGGGACATCCTCCCCCCACACCTCCCCGCTTTAAGAGGATTCTAGTCCAATCCCTTTTTTTGTTAGCGGAGGATTGTGTTTACCGTGATATTAATGGTCGTGGTTACTACGGCAGCGAAGGTATTGCCATTCCCGTGGAATTTTCATCGCAACGATTGCACTATAGCAGAAAAATCCTCTTTTCACCATGTTGCGCATAAAATATGGAGCAATTGGGTAAGCTTCTCCTGGTTTATGTTTACTGATCTTATAGGAAAGAAAAAAATCGCAAACCTCGCTAAAAGTAGCCAATTTTTGACGAGTCAGTTCACGGTACTGGGAAGTGGTACGAAAACCAACAAATATACTCATAGGTAATTCAGTTTTTTTACCTTTGCATTCAATCAATTATCAAAAATGTAGGTTTCGTGGATATTCGTTATTGTGCTAAGCGTGGAGAAACGCCTTCCATATAGGCAGCGTCCGAATAGTCTCCCCCCCCCCCCCCCATTCTCCCCCGATCATAAACGAAATCCTTTTGCATCCTGGCATATTGCCATATGAGTTTCTGAAAAGTATTCCCACCACTTACCTTTCGTTCAAGGTTATGATATATGTGATTAATTAGTTCATTTTGGTGTGGAGCTTTTTTACTTGATGAAAAGCTGAAACATTCAAGGCACTACCAGGAAGCCAGAAGTGACTAATGTTGTACACTAATCAATGGGATAAAGGTTATACTCTTTTACAACATGCCTCGTATGACCATTCGTTATGTGAAGAGAGATGCATTGTTATCATGCATTTTATTTAAGTCATTTCTTTATGAAGAGGAGTTTGAAATGCTGTAAAATTTTGGAATATTTTCCCCAAAAGATTCGTACTGAATTTATTTTCCTGTATATTTTAGGGGAGGCGAATCTATACTCTTAACTCGGAAGTGAAAGGCTTATGAAATATGTACATAATATGTCATTACTACCACTTGCAAGCAATGACTATGATAGGGAATTTGATTATACCTTGAAATTGACTTCCCTAATGAAATGCTTTCAATGTTCAAAATGTATACACAGACTTCTGCTATCCATACGGTGACTTTTTAAACTGCTTCTGTTATTATAGGAAGCTTATGTATTTAATTCATTTTAGAACTTGGGTAACTTCACGGATATGATAGGTATGTAGTCTACGTTAGTCAATCTAGCTATTTATCCCTAGCTAATTTAGAAATTTCAAACAAGTTAAAATTATTTTGTTTTAAGCAATTAACGTTATGACTCTACCAGTGATGGGTAGTTAAGTAATAATTTTATGTCACGGTTTTGAAACGCTACTCTTGCCACAACAGCACCATGACTACTAAAAACAAGTCTACTTTTTCCAATTCACATTTTTCCCATTGTAAAAGCAGTCCTCATTCACCATCCATACTTCTAGTCCTATTGATCAAGTCCCTTTGGAGAATTTTTGACATGCTTAATTGATTTAAACTATATGTTGACTTGTAGAGTTGGTACAAACGGACAACCATAGTTGTATGAAATGAATCTGTGTGTCACACTACTTTGGATGTGGAAAGTGTGATATTAATGATATTTCTTGCCCTTTGTTAGTTAAACAAATAATAAATATTGAAGTGAAGAGACAAAGAAAGATTGGGAAAGTTAAGGGCTCTGAGGAAGCTCATGGACGACAGAAGCCTCTGCTCAGACTGCTCTAGGCATTTCTTCACCGTGATAATTTCCACCTTCATTTCTGGAACCCCTCGTTAACCTACTTAAAGATAATACCCAAGATAAAGCACGATCCACACCACTTAAAATGAAAACCTAATGTTATTTAGTGATTTAAACCTCAAACGATAAAAGTATTTCAGTGCTATGCGTTCACGTTGTGCCTCAACTTACAAAAGATATAATTTTTTCCATCCACCAAGGTGTTTTTTCTGTAATATAGGTGGCGTCACCTACGATTATATCCTAGAATCGTTTATACAACAATTACTTTTAATGGTAAACATTTTTCTTATTAATATTGTATGAAAACTTAATTTAATTTACGATATCGAACATTTCTTTTTATTTTTCACGCCTTATAAAATAATATTTTTTTACCGTAATGCTTCTAAATTTGATAAGGCTACATTTTCATTTTATAATTTCACTAGCATGAAGACTAAGTTTAATTTTTAAATTAAAATCAGAAAAAAGTTCATTAAAATGAAAATACATGGCAATAAAACTATAATGTTTATAGAAAAATATCCAGGAAGTTTTTAGTAAATTCAATTTCCTTTTATCTTTTTGCCGACTTTTCGGTTTATGTTTAAACATGTAAAAGATATTCGTATTTTATAAAATTTATTTGCACGAATACTGGTAAACATATTATACTGCTTGAAATAAGGAGGCAGAAAAAGATTAGGTGAATTTAGGGCTTAAAGGAGGCTCATTGATGACAGACAGCTCTTCTCTTGTATCATGTTAACCAGGATTTTCAATGTGAAACGTAAACTGCTTTTATAAAATACGACTGTCCTGAAGACGTTTTAAAAATAAACCGTAACGTCAGTAAAGATTTGAATTGAAATTTAATTGACCAAATACCTTGAGATAATTGTACTGGAAAAATTGGTTGTGGTCAAGAATACTTAATAGATCTATAATTTTGTTTTCTTTTAACAAGAGAAATCAATTTTAGCCTAATTTTAAATTTGGTTGATGAATGGAATAATGATAAAATTATTTAGAGACAGTGATTCCCTAATTCATTTCCAAACTACTGGTCTTGAAACATTGTCCGTAGTTTTTCTCCTGAGAAAGGATACGGGAGTCCTTTTGTTGACACAGTAAGAATCACGTTACAGCAACTCCTTCATGGTATTTCAAGCAGTGAAAATTCTTGAATATTTGTTCGAAGTCTTCCAAAAAAAAGTATACAACTGGGTACTAAACCGATCATACAAATTCTAGAAGACGGTGAGGAGGAGACAATTTAATTACAGATTCAAAATGTTCTTAGTTTGCGAATGAGTACCATGTACAGGTGAATTTAAGCCTCTTAAGCAAAGTCTGTAATAACGTAAGTCAATTTCGTGAGCAGCGTTATAAATAGCGATACACCTAGAAAGCAAAGAGGAGAATCGCCCATCGTTCTTCAGCAAGCGCTTATCTCATTACCGCTAATGAATTGAGAGCTAAAATTCCTCCGAACAATGCAAAAGCTTAAGTCCTCGGCTCATTACCATCTTTTCTTGTTTTCCATTCTCATTTTCTCATCCAATTCCATTCAAAATTCTCGCCCCATAAAATGAAGCATACTACCGTGACTAAACTAACTGGGCTTCGGGAAAAGATTTGAATAATTACATTTCAGCAGCACTTAATTTTATGAGCCATAAAAAATTTTTTGTTCATTTTTTCTCAAGTTACTATGCATAGTGGTTTAATTTCGGCATATTATTTAATCATCGCTTCATTTGATAAATGATGTTGATTACCTACCCGGGGACCTGTCGCCTTTGTGTCAGTAATTTTATGCCACATACTCGTATTTACTACTGTAGAGAAGGCTTATAACGTTCTACTGTTGTGTACTCCCTGATAACATTTCACTAATTATGTCCAAAAAGATCACAGAATAAAACCATTGAAACGCAGTCAAATTTTGATCAGAGAGGAAGTGATTGATGATCTCCATCAAGAGTGGCGGTTTTCCGCAGCTGATTTCAATCGCCATTGGTTAATTTGAATAAGGGAGGTTATACCGGTTATACCAAACCATTGGCTAAGAAAGAAAAAGAATGAATGATGTTGAAAAGTGAACTTATTTATAAATGAATTTTGGAAGAATGCCAAATTCTTTTCATAGAAATTTTACGTTGCAACAGATCCACAGTTTTGGCAAGAACCAAGAAAATGCGGGGTTTCTTAACTAGGTTTTGGTATTATTGGGTATTATGGATACCTACATGATTACCTACAGATATATTTTTGGAGAGTGATAAGGTTGCTCAAGTTTAATAACTATATTATTAGCAAAGTCGTAAATGTCACCAGCTTTGCACATGCCTGCCACCAACCCATTTCTTCTAAGATATAATGATTGTTTGTGAGATATTTCTTCATTCATAAAATTGACGTTTTAAATTTAATTTTTTAATCTTAACAGTTTTTATGCACAATAACTAGTATAATAAAAATATATTTCATATTGATATTACACATTGGTAAATTTGTTTCATGCCGTATTAATCAAATGTATTCATAACAGAAAGTTTTTTTTGCAATTTTGGAATAATTATTACTCTTAGAGGTAAAGTTACTTTAAAACAAGTGAAGTAAACTTACAAACTACACATTGTTAAATTTACACATCTTTCATAAATCAGATGGGATCTATGCACCAGAGCTTCCTCATTTAAAAAAACGTCTCCTTAAAGTGCATAGCTACAACATAGGCCATGGTAAACGGCTTTTGTTTCTCTATAAATTATTTTTATGATGAGGATGAATGCATTGAGCTTAATGTGAATTTATATCTCATCCTAACTACCTTCAGGCTTTTGCCGTGTGGTGCTGATGATTCCTGCTTTCCGGGATGTCTTCTACGGCTGCCCATATTTCTGAGACGACAGTTCTGTCGGTACTTTAGTCCGCGTTTTTATGTTAGAAGTTCCTCAGGTCACTTTTGTTCGCACCTCTCCTGCAGACGCCGACAGCAACACTGGCAAAACGGTCGTCCCAGAAACATGGCATCCGTGGAAGACATCCCGGAAAACATGAATCATTAACGATATGCATGTATACAGAGATAACTATGGATCCACCATTTGGTTTCTCTTAAGTTCCCTCCATTCTCAGACCTTGCCCTCTAATTCACCTCTGCCTTGTCATACGATATATCGTCATTTCCTATCCCCTTTGTCCTACTTTCACTCGTCTCTCATCGATTTCTCACCTGAAATTTCCCATTCCCGTCCTTCTCTTATTCCCGCATCCAACTTTTTCCCCTGTGCCTGATAAAGGCGGCAGCAGCAACGTTCTTTATTTCTTTTCCTCAGTCATCATTCGCTTTCACCAACTACTCCGCGATACGCTGCACATCTCCCGTTCTAATTTCTTCCCCTAACTTACCCTCGCAACAATAAAACCTTATTTTCTCTGCGAACCTCTTGACCCGTGGTCCTTACATTCTCTCTCTCTCGTATTTTATCTTTTTCCTTCTATATCATTTGTCTTGCTCTCTTTTCATTATTCAATTTTAAGTAGTTTCTCAATATTTGCTTACTTCATTTCATCGACTATCTCTCAAATCTTGAATCCTTTACTCTGATTTTAAAGAAGAGGAATTCCCAAGGAAAAACATGTTTACAAGGCCCGTAAATACTTCAGTTGTTTACCTCGGACTGTCTCTAAACGTATGAACTCAGTTCCTGTTTTATAATTCTTGTGAAATATTTTTTCGTCATGAACACTGAAGTGCATACGTTCTAACATAGATAAATTTCACGCTAACTCGTAGAGAATCTGATGTCACATGCTAAAGTCTGACCACGCAGTTAACGGAAAAGCTACGTAATCTTGAGTTTCTAGTCAACAAAATATAATAAATACGGGCTTCAGTGGCACATTCAATTCCTCACGCTTCCTGTCTAGTCGCCCCCGTCTCAATCCCGGACAAGGAAAGTGAATGTCTCTCCTTACCTTCCCCTTCTCCGTTACCCAAAATCTGAGCGTTTTTCATTACCAAAATTGAGCTAAATACTCAATGCTGTCCCATGGTCACAATTAGTTTTCCCTTTCTCCAGCCTGGTTAATCAATTAATTTATTTAATCTCATGTGTAGACGCGTGTGTGTCAACTTTACTTCGGGATATCATTTTATTTCTACAGTTTTCGACCAGTCACTTTTATCCACTTCCTATCGGATGTATCATTTTAACTCTGTTCATATCGTCCTTATTGGCTATTCATGTAGCATGTGCAATGTCTATAACAAATATTATGTAGTGTAACCCTCGAGTAGTCACGCGAAGGATAATAATCATCCATGGTGGTACATATGCTCTAAAATAACGTGAATCAATTTCGAAACCATAAAATAAAGATATAAGACCATAAGTAATATTACAATTACATCCCAAGTTTTACTTCTTTTCTTTAACCAATAATTGAAAAACTTCTTAATTGATAATTACTTAAACTAATTAAGAAATTGAAATTTAATCTCTAATTCTGGAAAATTTACCAGAAAAATGTGTTTATGACATGACATGTTATCGTTTAGTTAGTCCAAGTTTTTGTGAGAATGTTTGAACACCTATTAGTCTGTGAGAGGAGTTCATGGACGAGTACACGTGCTTAATTGAGTTATCTTATTCTCTTCTTCTTCTTTGCCTTTATCATGACGTGATCTGCTCCTTCTACTCGGCAGCCAATAAACGAACAAGGAATGAATACTTGCTTACAAAAATGCCTGTATTTAATGGACGAATATTTCGAAGAACTTCTTGTACCGAACCAGTAGTACCGATGCTACGTTATCATAAAGCCGTATTTTTCACTCTTTATTTTCATAAGTGTTGCAAATCTACGTAAATCTGACCAAATTTGTTCTGTTTTTCCGTAAACTGGTGTGATTACGCTGCAGTACAGCAGATAATCACTCAAAGATCATCATAAATTATTTTTAATTGACATTTTGTATCTAGTAATTAATATGTGAATATTCGCGAGTAACGTTCTTTTGAACTTGCATAATAATTTAGTTAATCATGAATAATATATTTAAGACACTTTGAATAATTTCATATTCAATAATTCTAATTATATTACGATAGGAGTGCATAATTATCCATCTTGGACGGTTCTCTATCAATCACGCTTTATTTTTTTAGAACAGGTAAATGCGTCGTAATGTCTCTCTGGTCAATGAACACTTGACAGTCGCGCTTGATACATCTATGGATACTTTTGCGTAGGTTTTCTCTGGTCATCTCATTTAAGAAATATTAAGGCTAGGTTTTTTAAAAATAATTGATCATGAGCAATATAGTACATGTAAATCAATCAAGAATACCTACAGTAGAATCATCCTAAGTGCTTACCAAATATACGGACAAAACGTGACATGGTATCCTGGCTTGTCATACTTACCTATTTTTTATGAAAATAATGCAAAATACATGCAAAATGTTTGCGAAGTTTTTAATTTATGTACAGATAAAATTCAGTATAATTTGACACGGTATGATTATTACCTCTAAAACGACATGTATTAGTCAGGTTATAGTTCCGTTTCGCAATTCGCTGAATTCAAGTTGCGAGTGTAAAGTCCGTTCATTATTTCCCCATCATCATCAATAGACATCAATCTGAAGATTGGTTTGAAGCACCTCAACATTCTACTCTCATCTCTGTCATCCACTTCATTCCTGCATAACTATTTACTTTGACGTTCTTAATTGTTTTACTTAATGTATATTATTCTTGGCCTTTCTCTATGATTTTTACCATCATTTTCTCCTTCCAATACTATTTCCACTAGGTTGTTGTGGTCACAATTTGTCTCCAGTAAGTTTGTCTCATCTTCGTTGCAGAGTGTTTATCATGCTTTTTCTCTTCAACTCTTCGTTAGACTTCTTCCTTAGTGATTTTCTCTGTTCATTTAATCTTCACCATCATTCGGTAACACCACATCTCCATTGCCTCAAATCTCCTCTGCTCAGCTGCTGTTATTGCCCAGGTTTCACTGTCATATAAGAGCATGCTTCAAATATATTTTTTAATAATGTGCTTTTTTATATCCAGGCTTATTTTTACACATGTCAGCAGACTCATTTCCTGGTAAGATGCCTTATTTTCTTGGGCTATTCTGCTCACAATGTGTTTCTTGCCTCTTCAATTGCTGGGGATCATGCTTCCCAGATAGCAAAATTCTTCCACTTGCTTGAGTTTTTGTTGCCCAAGTTTAACGGTGATTCTTTCACTTCGATTTCTTCCACAAACCATAAATTTGATTTTATTAAAACTAATCCTCATGTCAAATTTCTTTAGCAAGCGATAAGTCATCTATTCACCCACGTTTTCTCAAATGGCATAAAATGTTGCTGATATTATTGTAACAGTTACTTCTCTGCATGTACAAGTTCATGTTTAAGTTGCAAGCACAATTATCAATTCTATAAGTCCAGCGTACTAAAACTTACGAGTCCTCACAGGTAATACGGGTTCAACTATCAGTGCTCAGGTTCTCGATCAAGCAGTAAAATAGCTCTCAGCTTTGAAATATTGGAATCTGGTATCAAAATGCCAAAAGTTGTCCCAAAGCAAAAATAAATCGACAATATTTTCTGAATGATGTTAGAAGAAAGGTCCAAATTTTTATTTTTTTTCATAGATTTGAAACAAATAAATGCCATTTAAGTGTATCGCAATTTCTGTAATAAATATTAATATTAACCCTAAATAGATAAATATTTTCCAAACAAATAAAGTATTCAAATAAAATTTCATAATAAAATAAATAATAATCTACATTCCCCTATAATCATTACCTGAGATTCGTAAGGACGCTGTACATTCTAAGGCGACTGATTTTCCCATCGAACAAAAATATTTTTTTATTTATTTTATGCGAATTAGGAATTACAGGCTTCTTAATCGGTACTTTAAATACCGGTACCTCCTGTTGTACCAACTCCTTATGGCACCCGGTAATGACGAAATATAACCAAAAATATAGCCCGGTAGTACCGAATACCGGTATTTTTTGCCTATTCCTAACGCAAACCCTTCTGAGCTCTTCTTTCCTCGTCCCTCCCACGCTAACCTCCAGAACAAGATCCTGCTCAAACTCCTCCCAACTCCCACGGCTAGCCCTTACTTCTTCTCCTCCTTAATCCGTCGGATTACTTCGGATAACATACCTCTCCATTCCTTCCCATCTGCCTGCTTGCTGCCCCCCGTACATTCTCTGAACACATCACTTCCTCCTCTTCAATCTTCTAGCCTCCTTCCGTCTCTCTCTCTCTTTGTCTCTCTTCATCATCCTATCATTCTACTTTATGGCCACCCATTTCGTCTCCCCCTTACATCTCTTCCTCAAACTACCTTTCCTCAGCGCTCACCCCCATTTAACTCTCTTTCCTGTACACATTCACCTTCTCGGAAAATTTGGCCCAGCAGGTAACAAAAAATTGGACATCCTTGACTGGGAGATCCATGTTGCTTGTCAGAGTAAGCATAAGAGCAAGAACGCATGTGTTGGCCCGATTTCTTCGAAGTCTCCAAATGTCAAAGGGCATCCTCGGCCGCCCAATCACGGAGCTAGCCAGATTATTGAACCAAGAATCATGGGACGGTGGATCTTTCAATTTTCGTTTATGGCAAGAAAACTCAACCAGGAAACCCTTGCCATACCTGGCAATCACAGTACACCTCGAGAAAATTAACCGAAGAACGGCTTTCCAAATGAAGAAATACTCCTGATTGATTTAGCTTGTGAAACTGAGTCGTCTTCCGTCAAAATCATAATGAATTGTGCTATCACATTTGTTACCATTACAAAGGTGTAATATAATTAGTGATTAAGATGAGCGTCTTACTAGGTAGAGACCGGAAAAATTTCACTGACAAGGGACAAATATTCAGTGAAAATAACAAAACGAAAGAAAAAAATAACTTTTAAATGGAGAAATTTACCTTTATAAATTTTTTTTGCGCAAGAAAATAGTCAATTTTAATTGGAGGGAATCACATGGGGATGTCAATGAGAACTTCAGCTGAGAAGAATATGGTGGGCATTAAATGCTCGCTCGCTTGTTTTTTTACTCTCAGAAAACGTTCGACAATGCACACTAAGTGAATTTAATGAAATGATGAAAGTGAGACACAGACTACCACTTAACGCACGTGCCTTCAAAATACATTAGGAAGAAATTGTAGGTACGGAATACATAGGGGAGCGTATGGCAAGAATAAAAGCTGTAGGAGTATTTATTCGGGCAGTTAGGTTTTCGGAAGAGACCAGGAATTAGTCAATCAGTCGGCTATGAGATTTCAATCGTCAATAAACGCTCATCGTAATTAGTGGGACAATTTTTGATAAAGACTAGACAAATAATGAGATTGACTAGAAAAAAGTCAAAACTAAATTTAAGACTAGGAGGGCATACTTTATTGCAGATACATAAATGTTGTGATCTGGAAACAATTTTGAAGGGAAATGACTTTAAGTTTCTACGAAAACATAAAAAAAGCATAATCACTTTTCCGTGAGAGAAAAGAACGGATGAGAGTGTTAAAAATTTAATAAAATGGAAAAATCTATTTAGAGTTTTCCGGAAATATAGCGCAGACCCTGTATAGAGAGAGGATAATTCGTCATTGAGGTGATGTGGAGGAGAATGGAGAAATATGTGATTCGCGGAAAGGACTAATGAAGAAATTCTTGAAATCATAGTAGAGGAGAGAAGTTGCTTGCGGAAGTCCAAAGATGGTAATGTGAGATGGTCGAGTGCAGAGTCCTCTGGATGACAGTTCTCTACACTACTCCCTCGTGTATTATCGGAAATCCAGAGGACTCTGGTCGAGTGAGTGATATAGGGGAATCTGATAGGGAAGCCTCTTTGGAAGGTGAAATGATGGCAGAGAGGGAAAAGAATGCCTGGAACTTTGGATCATATGAGGAGAGATAGGAAGTATGCCGAACCTAAAAGAGAGATCATGTAAAGATAAAGTGGAACCCCAAGAAGGGAAATGTGAAAGTAGCAACGATCTATCACAAATCTGACCTAGAAAACCGGTAGATAACCAGAATATATTAACAGAAGAATAAAATATCCGGTGTTTTCCCGGCGTGCTAGATTCAGAATTCCTTTTTGAGTTTTCCACCTGGTTAGGTTCAATTCGGGCCACTCGACTGCCCTGAGAACGATGCAAGTGTGAGACATCAAAACGACAGCCAGAATGAAAATCCTGAGTAATTGGAATTGATAATTTCTGAAATTACAGTACATATTCCATATTTTATCGTCAAAACGTGAAATTTCTAAACTAGGTAGTCCGGTGGCATACGTGTTGACTCCATGAGCAAACGGTTTTTCGTACAAAACGTATAACGGAAATTTTATCGAGTGGCTAAAACATTCCGTCACTGTTCTTATGTCAACCCTAATGTTTTGTCAACCAGTATGATAACTGAGAGTTATCACCAAAGAGTAATACAAACAATAGTTGAGAAAATACAGGTATTCCGGGTTTTCCTCCACCTTTTTTCATTATGCAGGGACGACAAATTTGTCGGAATGGGGTGAACTCCTAACTTGAAAAGAGCATTTTTTTCCCATTTAACGATTAATAAATTAAAGCCATTGACACATGCAAAACAGAACTTCGTAATTCTCAATATTCTTGTGGTAATGGAACGTTGAAGTTCGCGACCATTTCAAATGTCTTTCGCCCGGAAGAAACGCCTATTGATTGGTGGGACTGCAGAGTGCGGGTATACAGGTTTACGGGGTTTACCCCCACCCCGTGAAAATACAGCGATTCCATGTTTCGCGATTATGGGGAAAAACCGGCTTTAGGTTAACCGGTTATTTTCAGTGAGTAGAGTACTCAAGTAATTAAATTTAAGGGAAAAGACAGTTTTTTATAAGCAGAAGATATAATTGGTTTTGAAAAGGGGGTTTTACGGGTGTGGTATATTAATATTCTCTCGTGAGTGCATTAGTTGTGACTTACTCAAAATAATGTGATTATTATTGCAGCTTCACGGGAATTACTACTGCTTTTGGTCAAAACTTTTGCCGTTCCTAAAAAAACCGGTTTTTTCCATTCTGAACGATTGCTGCTAAAATGCATGAATTCTTTGGGGATCTGTGGGGATTTTTTAAGTTAATAAGCTAAAATGTGACATGTTTGTGGTTTATTTCCATGAAGTATTATAAGTTATAATATTTTTGGTATCACATCAATCCACGTAGTCAAATATTTATTTGTATCTCGAATGAGAAGAAATAGCTGGAATATGTTTCACTGCCTAAGCTAGCGCTCTAGTGTAATATTTGTCCATTTTAAATCACCGTGATGATAAAAAATGTATTATCACTCTTCTTCCACATCCATTGCTTAATAAAAGAATCATGTTAGTTCCCCAAGTCAACTTCTTTGCCGAGTAATTCAGTTCACTAGAAAGTTTATGAAGACATAAAAACTTGCAATCACCCTCATGAGTTGGCTATTAGTCAAGGAAACGCGTTCACTGAGAATGATTACTTCGGCGCACAGTATGCATGGCCTATCGCATATTCCTGAAGCATTTCATGCCTTACCTTGATTTTAAAATCAAAATTGAGTAGACATTATATGCACAAATAACTTATAATTAATCTCTCCAAATCCTCTCTCTCTCTCTCTTTGCTATCAACTAATTATTATTGGAACTCCTTGCATTCCCTTCTATTCGGGCAGATGTTCTGTTAGCAGGAGCAAGTAGTACCAATGCTCCCCGACATAGGACAGTCTTCCGGTTATTTCGCTCAGGTTATTTTCCGGTTATACCAAGAAATAACAAGAGCACTCGCTACACTCAGGAAAACCTGCGCAGAAGCTCCTGAGCAGGTGCCTGCAGTTCCTAGCAGCAGCAGCAGCACATAGTAATAAGGCTCCTATAAGAGAGTTATTTATTCCCCAGGCTTCAGGTTATTTCACTCAGGTTATTTTTAGGTTATACGAAAAAATAACCGAGTACTCATAGATTAATCTGCGCTGAAAATTACCGGTTTTTAACCGATTAACCTAAGAGATAAAACCAATTATGGATATAACCGGTTATTTTTGCCCATCCCTAGTTTTTCACAACTTTTAAGGCCTTGTGAACAACAGCTCAGTGCACATATAAGCATTTGTGACCGAGTGTGTTTGATTCGAGGGTAATAATAACGTAATGACTGACTATGTCTTTGTAAAGGCGCATTCAGAGAATACTCTGAAGGCGGATTCATTCTTGGGGGCTACTTTCTTCTGCAGCAATGATGTATTTACTGGACTCTGGCGTCTCGCTCATCAAACATGGCGATGAGTCGTTTTGAGCGCAAGGTTGCAATACAATTTTCAAAGTTGAGTATTACGAATAATTCGCTTGTTACAGAAAAAATTCTTGCAATGTAATTTTCAGTGTAGAGGGTACGTTTTAATCGCCTAATCATCCATTATTAGTAGAATTTCTCATTGTAGTCGGCTCTTTCAGATCAGGTCAGACTCAACTTCCCTGGGGCGAAATTATGATTCCTTCTGTTCCGTTGCCGTTATCCTTTTTCAAAACATAAAGCACTATAGAAGGGCATTATTCTCAGTTACTGCCCTAAGAACACACTCTATCAGTTAAAACTGGTGATTTAAAGAACCTGACAAAAAACGAAGAAGCATGATCTCGTTTACACTCCCGTGAGTGACATTGAAAAATAACGGTAACGCGAGCGCATGTGTTATTTAGATTCGTGATCGCGATCCTGAATAATTCGACTGCATCGCCGGCGAAACTGTTGTTCCAGCATAATGGACAAACGCAGAGGAAAAGCTGTAAGATCTGAATCTTCACATTCTTCCTTCACTAGGAACACAATGAGTGTGGTCTAGTTGTAAATATGCACTATTCCAGCTTCCGTGATGCATGCAACATAGAGAGCCGAGAAAATTTCACCCTGTCAGCATTTGATGATGGACTACTGGAATTTAAGTTTTACAGATGAATATCTGTCCCTCGTTTTCAGAACTTCATCACTCAATATTAACCGCAACCACTCTGGCACCGATTGATAGTTTTCGCCCCCCTATTAATTCATTACCCATTCACACACACCCATTGAGTTTTAGTTTTTCGAGTCACTTTCTAAGGGCCCTTGAGCACCCACTTCTGCGCTTACTTACCCAACTTTCCTTCCATCTCATCCTTCGACGGCCTCTCCATCTCTCGTTTGTCCTTAATTCTTTCGCCGCAATGCGCGGTCACTTCCCTGTTGTCACTCGTCGAGAATTTCCTTCCACCCATCAACTCTGCCTCTTCGTCAAGGAGGCCTCCACTGTCGTGAAATATTTTCCTTGCATATGCAGTGAAGTCACCAGGAGCTACCTTTCGCTGCAAGCACTCCACCAACCCCTTGGTACTTAAAACAGTATTTTAATGTGCATGTGAAAAAATACAGAGGGAAGGGTACGAGCTGGGATTATGCACGTAACAGCAATCCAGAAAATTGCTTATCTAAAAAGCAGGGTTACTCAACCTTTTTATGTATATGCCATTTAAGGATTTTTGATGAAACATTTTCATAATTTCCCCAATGAAGTTTTTAATGAGAAATTACTTTACCAAATGTCATACCACTCTTTATTGCTTCTCCCATAACATCTAATATCATACAATGGGATTTTTATGCCTGATGATTCTTAGTTATGGCATTAAATGCTATCATTCGTCACCGCAAATTTATCTGGCAGGGAAAAATTACGTTTTTTCTATCGGCGGTTAATTATGTCTCTGAAGTTACATATTAGAAGAAGCTTTATTAAATAGGAAAAAACATGCCAATAAGTAAGTTATACGTGGTTATACTACAGTCATACAAGGAACAGTTTCATATGAATTAGTAATTTTGACACCTACCTACCAATGACTTAGGTAATATAGATGTTAAAGAAACGTGAATTAATTTAAATGTATATTTAAAATGAAGCAATAAAAATCCACACGAATTTTTTAACATGCGGAAAATATATAAGTAAGGTCTTTGGCTAATACTAGTAGGCTTTAATAGAAGAGCCCAATATTTATGAAAAATTAATTATTACCAACTTAAAACTTCATTAGTAATAACACTTATAGGCATAAGAAAAGCTGACTTGCTATAGAAAGAGATTATTTCTGGTTTTAAATGATAGTTTTTAGAAGAGGAGAAATATGTGTCACGGATTACGAAACTATCCCATTATATGCAACCAAAAAGAAGCTATATGTCCACTCCATTAACCTTAGACTATGGATTATGTAAAATTATTAGCCAGTTTTAGCAACTGAAATGTAGGACTTGCAATGGATGTGACTTAGAGACACGTTGCCCATACTATTTTGTATTTTTCAGTATTTTACATCACTAAATTAAGAGGGAGAGATCTGAAATGTAGGAATTACAATGGGTAATGCTTAGAAACACGTAGCCCATGCTACTTTGTATTTTTAAATATTTAACATCACATTATTAGAGAGAGATATGCGGAATATATTGAAATCAGATTTCTGAATTGTTTTCAAAGCCAAAAATGTTCTAACTTCATAATAAAATATGTTTCCTATTATTGTATGATAGGTAAATGGATACACAATATGTAAGTCCCATTCAGACAATTTTCGGATGAAACTCAGAATTAAATATGGTTAACACAAGGAAAATTATAAAAACCAGTTTTTGCGATTTACAGTGAACGTTTGACGTTTGATCTCTGGAAGAATATTAAAGAAACTCATGGAAGTTAAGTACTGATAAACTCCTACCAATCTAACCACTACGAAATTGGTACTTTAATGGAATTGGAAGAGCACAGCTAATGTAATGAACAATGGCTGTGATTACTCCGGTTCTTATATTCACTTTTTCGTTGAAACTTACACGGGAAACTTTAGGTTATATTAACTGCTAATCGGGTGCATCCCACGCAATGTGGATATGTGATATTGGGTGAATATTACCCGACATTTAGCGGCCGTTTTAATTCATTTTCTGGAAGGAATAAACCAGCTGCTGAATGTTGGGACTTCGATACATATTCGTTTAAATTTCTAGAATAAACACATTGGGGAAAGCAGTTGATAAATGAGGGATGGGAGGAAGAGCCTTAGGATTATTCCTTGCTACGGGATCCAACGTATAGTAGATTTTGAGACCCCTGTCCCTATAGCAATTTTATCACGTATCCTTACCTCAATCACTTCGTGGATAAGCCGGGGCCTGAAATTTATACCCTCTCGATTATTCTGACTTTTACGAAATAAATCACGTGTCTCGATGTTGCATGTTACGTAACTTATTAGAATGATACCTGACTTATCCTTCCGCCCCCTTCTCGTCACTTTGCACGCTTCATAACATCCCCCTCCCCCGCACCCTCCTCACACCCCCGGCCAAAGCGCGACTAACTCTCCTTCAACTACTACTTTTTCCCTCCGCCTCGATAAAACCCTTCTCAGCTCCGTGCATTCCCACGACCACCGAGGTATACACAAGTCTTCACCACTCAGCCGTGACGTCACGCGATCTGGGCAGATTCGCCGAGCCAGGTAGCAGCGTACAGCTATCGTTCGAACGCAATGCCGTGCTTCCCGGTCAGTGAAACAACACTAAATGTTTGAACTACGAAGAGTCCTCGTAAAATAAACGTAAATAGAATAAAAAATCTCCTGTTTAATTCGTTCAATGATCAACAGGCTATTTTAAAGTAGTTTTTAACTGCATTCTCTATCGCGTCAAAGTAAACTCGTAATCATATTTAGGTATGTAGGGATTGACGAAAGATAAAATTTACCGTATAAATAGTAGCATCGAATAATGATGACCTTTTAAAACAAAATGGAGAGCTGAACTTCTTCATGCAAATAAAACGGATGCAATTTCAAATGATCCGTCTATGTAAAATACAAAGCCAATTAAAAGGTGTCTCACGGAATGAACCGGAATTTTAATTCCAACACCCAATAATACCAGGCATGTGCAACCCTACAACAACAGATGTTGGCCTGTATAATTAACATCTATTCTTAAACACCAAATCAGCCAGAGGAATTACTAATGAATATGCCTTGAAAATTCATAAATTAACTTTAATCTATTCAGTCCAACTCCTGATCAGAGAGGAAGAAATTTAGGCAAAATTAATAAGATTTGACTACTGGCTAACACTGCATGCCTGTATATCTCGGTGGTCTTGGCATACCCCTCCGCTACCTCCCTCGGCTCATGCTTCTCTTCCTGTTAACGCGCGCCCTAAGACCTCCTTCTACCCTCCCCCCCAAAAACCACCCGCAAAGAGGACCAACCTTTGTATCACACTACCCAGTCTTCCTGTCCCCCTTCCATTCTCATCCCAACTCACCCCTTTCCACCCCCTCCTTGATCCATCATGGATTAAGATCCGTCCTGCATCTCAAACGTCTCTCTACAACCTCGTGCCCTTCCCGATTCAAAGCCGCCCGTTTTAAACGAGCCAGTCAGCCAATTTCCGTTCCCTCGACCATTCCAGTCGACGCTCTTCCTTTCGTTTCAAATCCGCAATTTCCATTAATTTACCATCCCTCCCTCGTTCCCGTTCTCAATCTATAGTCCCACTTAGGACTTAGTAGCAGAAGGGGTATCCACATTCCACTCTTTTTTCAGAGAATTTCCCCTTCGCCACTCGCAGAAACACGGCCGGGATAGGTGATTCCATGCATGCCGTAATTAGAAAGCAAGAATCAATGCCGCGTAGAGCATGGGCCACGGGAGGCCGGTTTTGATTGGTGGGCAAGCTGATCTGGCAGAAGAAATGAGCCCTAACTTACCAATTTGGCATTACAACTGATCGTGATATAAGAAGAGTGTTGGAAAAAAAGTGATGAGGATAGTGTGGAAAACTGTTTGCCTGGAAAAGAGAGACAATGGATAAAGAAATGAAGACTTTGGAGGGAGAAGTTCTGTAAAATACCACGACCCCAAAATATCTCTTCATTCTCCCATGTTATTAATTCATTGCATAATTATTGAGGGAGTTAAAGCATGTTTAATTTTGAATTAACGGTTGTTGACGATTACCTGCAATGCATCCCCTCTGGTTGTATTTAGCTAATGGTATTTTTTTTAACAAAATAGAGCAAAAATATATACAAGATAGCTAAGCATGATATTTAAAAATAAAATCTACGGAGATATTGTCTCAAACTCACCATATTTTCAGTCATCTTGCACGTAGTCATGACATAGGGTCACACAAATGGCTAAATCTCGAAACATACTCCACCGGCGGACATAATAATTAACACAATTTTGTATAAGATATGTAGATTTCAACTGACAAAATATCATCACAATTCAAGATGGTAGAGCCGTGAGCACTAAACACCACTACAAACCGCTTTATGTGGAATGAGCCCTACACAGAACTTGGCATGGAATGACCCTCCTAGCACTATTGATGTGATCATTAATTACGGTTTTATTCTCACCTGTGTTACTCTGATGAGCATTTATCTAGCCTTTTGCTCCCGGAAGGCTTCTTGATGTGCATTATTTATTCAATAAATGAGTTTAATCATAGGGATTTTGTGTTCTACAGATCTCGATAATCGTATGTGTTAGGAGATGTGCTCTGTTCTCACATTGTAAAGCAGCTCTTTTGATGTACAATGAGGAAAGTATGAGTACAATATTTATATATGTTCTGGCGTAACTCTTAAAGACTTATAGGTAGATTATACTATGCAATGACTGAATTATAGTAGTATACAACATTGAAATTCAAAAGGCACCTTTTAGAACGAAAAGGATTTTAAAATTTATTTTCGTCCCGGTTTTATAATCTCTCGTTAATTATTTTCATAACCTTTTCCCGTCACGCTCACGTGGACTTACCGATAGTCTGATATAATATACAAGAAAAAACTCTCACAAAATATAAATATAATAACGAAAAGGATACGTCATCTTGTGGTTAATCTTTACCAGACGTAAGAAAACTGTTTTCTTAAATTTCAAATCCGTTTATTTAGAGTTGTCTTCTGGAATATCCATTAGTGAAGATTTGTTCCTTGCGCGGTGATCACCTTCTCGGAAGCCTAGCCGCGAGGTGGTTTATACATTACCCTGGGAAAGCAGACGAGGAGTGAGGAGAGAATTTCTCGCCTGGCGCTGAGCAGATGGGCGCGTGGGAGCGTTGGACAAAACAGTTGGCGAACGACGCGACGGTCAGAGTGGCTTTAATTAAAAGGGAGACGAGAGGAAGGAATTGGAGCCTCTGAGTAGGATTCCTCTCTCTCTTTCTCTCTCAGCAAAGGGCACTCACCTCAGGGAGTGGGTGTGGAGGAGCACGTGAATTGCTATTAATTCGAATACATACGTGCCGTACATAGAGTTGGAGTACACAATCAAATAAATAAACTAATATTTTTTTATGAATCAATATTAGGCCATTGCATAATTCTCTCTTATATCCAACTCATATTTACATCACATTAACTACCATTTCATGATTGATGAAACTTTAAACCCAGGTTGGACTCGAACCCGCGACTTTTGGATTGAAAAGCGAGGAAGGTAACACGCTGGAACCAAGATCTGATTATTGAGCAATAGCTTGGAATCACTGCTTTTTCTGAAGCTATTATTTTGCACGTTTAAGAGTGATTCCAAATGTTTTTCCACTTTTGTGAGCTACCTGTTAATTTTTTTCGAACCCTTCGATCATTGAATGATCACTGCTCTATAGCGCCTGTAATTTCTAAATTGATTGTGTGAAACGGTTAAGAGAAAAGTTTTCAGTGAAAAACATTCATTAAAGTTGGGCAGGGCCAATTTCCAGTTGATCTCTAAAAAGTACTGCTAAACTTTATCGTGCCTTTGGCTTCGCTTGAAAGAAGAGGTAGCTTATCTCTAAAACTGTGGGGTTATTAAAAAAAGGATCAATCCAAAAAATATACTTTGGCCTGTCCACATGCCGACAATGATTACTAGGAATGGAATAATTGCGATTAACGACACAACTGATTAGCCCGGTAGAAACCAGCGCAAAATCAGGTGGCCTCTCTTGCTCTCTCTCAAGGTGCAGAACGGGCGTGAACTTGTAGCCTTGGTACTCGCCAGCAATGAAGCATATACGGCACACCCGTAAAGAAACTAGGATTTATCGTGCGTATAGTAGGCTATCGGATGAAATGTGAAAGAGAGGTACTACCTCTCTCTGGTTAGGCCACAACTCGAATATTTGGTGAACATTTGGAACCCTGGATAGAAATATTCTGATCGAATGATAAATATAAATACAAAGGAAAGCTGGGTGCGTTGCTAAAAACTGCACCAGCGAACAAAGTATGTTTCACAGCTTATAGAGGGATTAAGCGGGGAACCGCTAAAGACTCGTCGGCTACCCGCCAGGCTTAGATTGCTTGAGAAATCCGAACAAGTGTATTTCAGTGTGACATAGGGAATATCATTTCGTCACCGCACTACATCTCTAAGTTGGATAGGAAAGGCAAAAGGAGAGATATAATTTTACGAACCGATAGGTATAAAAATGTGTTCTTTCCATGCCTAAGTGACAAATAAAAACTGAGATCCACTCCAAACACTTCCGAAATACACTTCACCTTTTCACCTATCTATAATATTCTCCTACACCTTTACGCGGCTGATGTCCTATCATGCCCTGCTAAACGCCCATGCATAACGTCGTAGGATAGTATGTAGAGGTGGATGATAGCGAGCAGAGAATACTCACATGAATTTACATAGTTGGATTAATACTTTTAAATAAGAAGACTTATGTAATTAGAATATTTAGAGTTAATGTTATTCCCAGGTACGTGTGGTTAAATAAAAAGGAGTCTGAAGAGAAAATTCCATTCTCAAAAATATAGACTTCGTTTTTAGAATAATTGATTTCATTGACCCTACTGCAGTGTAGGGTGAATAACCAGCTGATGCAGTCATTGTTATTTTTTAAATGCCAATAATGTGAAATGAAGTAAACAGCGAGGGAACATTAGGAATAGTTTCCAAATGAATCATTTTTTTTATTTGTTCCAAGAAGAAAGCCCGGGAAATAAGGACCGGTTTTATAATCTCTGATAAAATATTTACTCACGTCACGGAAAAATATACTAATTCGTTCATAGACCGAAAATGCTCACGTACCAGCCAACAGTATGATGTATTATACAAACTCAAACGCTCAGTTAATAACAAGTTAACGTAAACGGTACGTGATCTTGCAATCAACATTAACCAGGTATTATTGAACCGGGCCTAAAGTTCTCTGAGGCTATCATTAAACGAGTTTGATCATTACTTGTGGAATAACGCAGCAATGTGATAAAAAATGAATACATGCTATTGAAGAATTGATGAAAACACGTCAAAGCTCATTGTTGAACACGGTTGTAAAATGCGATAGCGATAGCGGAATATGGCAATGTTTTTGTAATTGACGAGCGGAATTCGATTGCTGGGAAGTCCAATTAAATCCTGAAATCAAATTACTCCAATTAATGCTTCGGAGTCGCAGTAGCAGTGACGTTAAATATTGCGTTATTTTGTCGATGCTCCATCCCTCCACGAGTAGTTGACCGTGATGATTGCATGCAGTAGTCATAAGTACGATCTCCACCTACATTCATCACCATATATTATAGGTCCTATTTGTTTCGAGCTTTAAATCGATGATTTAAAGAAACCGCTTTCCATCAATGACCGACAAATGTAACCTATTCTTTCCTGCCAATCCCGTTGTGTTTAATTATTCTGGAATAGGGGGCATGAGAAATTCAATTTGGTTCTTTCCGCTCACAGGAGCGTAGTGGCGAGTGAAAATGGGATTACTCAATTTGTCTCTTCATGGAACAAATCAATTTCTCATTCCGGGTGACTTTCGGCTATCTTCGTTGACTTTTTATCTCGAAAGTAAATTTGTATAAGTTGCATTTTAATCATAGGTATATTCTCTGTTGCGTCTCATTTTACAGCAAAGAATTCATATAATTCAATAAAATAGGGAGTAAATATGGGATAATGGTAATTGTTTGAAGTTATATGAAAAGTATTTCAGTAAGCAATTCGCGTAATTTCAGTGTATTTCACGGTAATAAATATAATTTCTAATGGCTGTTGATGTGTTATCCTGGTCACCATTTCATTTAGTTCTTTACTTGACTTGGCTCTTATTCAATTGAAATCCTCTACTTACTACTCGCAATCAATTGTCTGCTCCTTAACTCTATATAAAAACTTGCTACAAGTATTGTTCACAGCTAAATATTTTGTGTATATTAATTTAAAACTAACCTTGCTTCTTCTGCAATATCTTATTATGAAAACAAACGCATTATTGCAAGTGATGGATAAAATAGGTCTGTGAAAATAGATCTGCCACTTTGAGTAACCATGCGTTTTATATGAGCTTGAAGTTTAACTTTATAGTATTAAGAATGCTAAGAAATGATTCTCTAAAAGACTTCAGATACAACAAATAAGAATCTTTACTGATGGGATAGTGTTGGTAACATTGTTTAAACCCAGTCATTCAAGGTTGGCAACATTGTGAATTGATAGTGACTTTTTATTACGCCACAACAAAGAAGTGAGTTCCGTTTGGTTGTGCAAAAGAACAAGGGTTGATCATTTATTCTCGCAAGATAAAACATTATTTAAAAGAAAGACTAGCAATAGAAATACCCCAAATATAACAGGCCACTGGCTCCAAATCACGAGAGAACTAAAATTAGTACGTAAAACTGTAAGTGTACTAACAAATAAAGTACTCGTGAGAGAACCATATTATGGCGTCGGCAATTAAAATTGAAAGTGACAACATCGCCAGTGTACAGAAAATAAATGACTGTAGTACTTTTCCTATATGGCACTTTGAAGTAAAAATCTTATTTCGAGCAAAACAGCTGATGGATGTCGTGGATGCATCGTGGCTACTCGCGTCCTGTGGAAGTGATAGACAGAAGATAGCCAAGTGGAGAACAAAGGATGCTGTTGCTCAGCATGCACTCTTAAGCACAGTGGACAAAACAGTGAAGGTGCATCTCATGACGTGCGTGCGTGCACTATTGACCTATGATGAAGCTGTAAGCTGTGAAGAGAAACACGAATGGATGAAAGCCATAAAAGACGAAGTCGATTCACTGATGAAGAATAATACATGGACATATGTGGATGAAGATGAAGCACGAGGAAAAGAGATTCTTACAAGCCGATGTGTCTTTAAAGTGAAAGAAAGTGGAAAATTTAAAGCCAGATTAGTGGCAAGATGGTGCTCCAAAAACAAGAAAAGTGTTAACTATAAAAATATTTTTTGTCAAGTTGTTGACACAACCTCATTGAGATTGTTGTTTGCCATAGCAGCCAAGAAAAAGTGGGAAATTCAAACCCTAGATGTAAAAACAGCGTTTCTCAACGGTGGCTTAGAACAGCCAATCTAGAAGTGATTACCAGAAGGTTTTCACCAGCCAGGAAAAATCTTTCTCCTGTAAAAACCTGGTATTGCCTTCGACAAGCACCTTGTCAATGGTATAAGAAGTTTACAACATTCCTCAAAGAACGGAACATTATTCAATTTGAAGAGAGACCAGTGTATCTTCAAAACACAAACAGAAGATATATTTTTGGCAATACATGTGGACGATGGAATTATTATTGGAAAAGAGAAGGAAAATGCAAGCAACTGCAAGATAAACAAAAGGAAGAGTTTGAAATAACAGTTTAGTTAGAGCCAAAGTCATACCTTGGTATGGACATAGTAAAAAATGAAGGAGGAATCACTATTTCTCAGGAAAACTACGCAAACCTAGTACTGAAGAGATATGGTATGGAATACGCAAAACCAATGAAGACACCAATTACTCCAGCTATCAAAATGGATGAAGAATATGAAAATATTGAATATCCTGAAAAAGAGGTTAAGTTCAACTACCGAGAAACAGTTGGAAGTCTCTTGTATTTATCTTGCAAGATGCGACCAGATCTAGGTTTTGCAGTGAACTATGAAAGTAGATCGATAGAAAATCCACATAAACAGGACAATGTAAACATTAAGAGAATCCTCAGGCATTTAAAGGGAACAACAAATGCTGGTATCTTTTATAACAGTGAAAATAACCCTGATGAAAATTTTGAGTTAGTAGCATATTGTGATTAAGACTATGCGGGTTGTGCTAGAACCAGAGAAAAAGATCCTAGAAAAGACATTCGACGGAAGAGTACCTCAGGTTTTGTTATAATGCTGAATGATGGACCTATTTCGTGGTGTTCTAGACGACAAGCTGTTATAGCACAGTCTACAACAGAGGCTGAGCTTAACGCTGCTTTTGAATGCTCCAAGGAACTTAAATATTTAGTATTGTTAATGAAAAAGCTGACAGGTGAGAAAGTTAAAACTACTATGTATATTGATGATCAAAGCATAATTAAGTTGATTAAAGCTGGAAGAATTAAGGCAAGTAGACATATTGAAGTAAAGTATTTCTTTGTCAAATATGAATATTAAAAGGTTTGTTAAATATTAAACACAGTTGAGGACCTCAAATTCGTAATCCCAAAATTCGGAAAACCCAAAATCCACATGATTTGAAGCTAAATTTTCAAACTCCCTCCACATGTTTTTTCGCCCTACCGCAACGCAGCGCCACTATCGCTTCCAGTCGTAGAACTATTGGAGACGATTCATGTTACATTTACGTGATCTTACTGACGTAAATTTGCTTGTCAGGTGTTATACCTCAATTTAGAACTTTTAAGATGAATGAAATGCCTGGAACCAGCCCAAGGACCCAAAATTCATAAAACTCCAAAATCCAGAAATCACTCGGTCCCATGCTTTCCAGATTTGAGGTCCTGTACTGTATGTGCCATATTAATACAATGTTAGTAATATACTAACTAAACCATTATTCTCTGTAAATTTTGAAAAGTGTGCTAAAGAATTGCTATTGTATAAGTGAGTTAAATGTGTAATGTGTTTTTTAATAAATAAATTAATGTCTCAAATGATATAAAAGGAAATGGCTTATCATTTGTCAGTTATGTTAAACAAAAGGAAGTATGTATTTGATTTAATGATATCTTGGATATTGATGAGAGTGAATTATGTGCTGAGACTTTGTTACATTAAGGCTGCTAATTACATTTGTACTGATATTTGGATATTTTGTGTTTTGTGTTTTCATGACCCAAGCCAGCATATTTCAGAAATATATAAAGGATCATCTTTTGTACAAATCATGCGGGGTATGTGCTATGAATGCTTCATCATTTCCAAAGTCATTGCGCCAATTTTCCTTGCTCATTTGCAGAAAAGCATGCCTTGATAAACGGTATAAATATAACTGTTTCAGGCTGGATATGGTGGAAGTTCTTGATATTCATAATGAAAAAAAATGCTTCGGTGGTTAATACGGCGATTCGACGAGCATTCTCCTTCTAACACGTCCTTCAAACGATTTTCTCTTAACTTCACCTTATCTTAATTCTTAGAATTACTTTGGTAACACGGTAAAGGAATGATGCATTTACATGAATATTACCGACAAAACCTAAAAACCAATGCATGAAGAACAGTGCTTGCAAGCTTTCTTAACAAACGCTTATTGAAATAATCTCATTAAAATATATTTCATAGAGTGTACTCTTGTGCTTGAAGATGTGAAAAATATTAAAGAATGGATAGAGTACATACCTATTCTGACCAATCGCACGCAATATGCATAAAGGCGTGCGATTGTTCACGATTAGAATGCACTTTTTCCATTATTCTTTATTTCATACATTTTTACGCTCAGTCACGTGTTTCGTGTGAGCAGATGCGGGAAGACCTACCTGAATCGCACGAATATCTATGAGTGCATAGAGAAGCATCAACAGTCAATATCTGAATTTAAGCTTTGGATAAATTTTCATGTATAGTTCTCTCAAAATATTTTACCTAAAAGCTGTGGACTCCAAGTTCTAAAAACGTCGCGTCAAGTGTAGTTTTTCTCGCTAGACACATGGAGAGACGATGTTGTCGCGAGATTGAGAGAGAAAGATGGATGATCTCTATCCTTTGAAGGGCTTTAGGAGTACCGATGCCTTCAGGGGAGGTGATACCGGGGCACAAGTCGGGTGGAGGATAGGAAGGGAGTTTCACTTCCTACCGATGATGGCTGTAGATGAGGATGGGCGAATATATCCCATCTGCCCCCGGGGCGCCGTTCGCCCTTTTTCTTGCTCTCGGCTCCTCCAGCATCCCAGTACCCCTACAACCTCCCGCTCCGCTCTCTTGCATCGCGCTGCCGCACCGCTTCCTACGGACACCACCCGTTCTAAACCCTCCACCTACCCCCGCGCACCTCGAGGGAAATTATCCTCTTGTGAATGCACACATATCCGCGGGTGCAAAGTTTCCCTTTACTCCAGTGGCCTCCGCAGGCCTTCAGTAGCCTCGGGGCGAGTGCTCGAGTGCGTCAGCTGAATTTTGGAAGCAGTAATAATTCACAGGGTTCCCATCGTGTAAAGTTTTTATAAAAACTTTACACGATGGGGACCCTGTGAATTAACAAACAAACCTATATCTATAGATATTAATTTAATCGCCGTGGGAAATCATTGATACATAAGCAATCAATCATTCAAAACTGAATAAAATCATACTCATTCGTCATTTATTAATCAAATTTCCTTCCAATATTTGAATATCGATTATAGAAGCAACTATTCCATTAAGAGTTATAATTTTAACCAAAGCAATACCTCCCTCTACATAATTGTAGGAGGTTTTGGCTTTTCATTTGACATCAATTTATTGAATCTATCTCATCTTATGTTTTGGTGAATGCAATTAAAAATGCTTATTTTTTTACTGCAGCGGTTGAAATTAATTTAAATAAATTTAAAAAATTGATTTAAGTCAACAATTTATGAATTTATTTCGCTATATATTACTGCAACCACCAACAGAGGAAAACACCAGCTATGTTGAGTAGATCAACGAGCAAACAAATATCCCATGTAAGAAATTTGGAGGAATCTGCATAGATGGTGCCCACCTTGATGTATCAACTCCACGTCGTTCACCCTGATGCAGTTCAATTCGTACGAATGTTATTCTCTGAGAAATTTGTGGATAGTACGCGGTGGTATTACGGTGTCTCAAATTTCCTCTTACTAGATAATCAATTCATTTTTCTATATTACACTTGAATTAGCGTCTGGTTTACTTTTTAAAAACTTTTGAGTAATAATAGAATAGTTAATTTGGCAGGCGGCGAAAACTGAGGTCATTTTGCACAATACGAGGGGGTACCCAAAAGAAACCGAACTTTATTTATTTATTTTTTTAATTTAATTTTTTAAACAAAATACCTTCAATCCCCTTCAAAGTACTTTTCAACGGCACTAATACACTTGTCTAATCTTTTATTCCATTGTTCAAAACAATTTTTAAATTCATCTTCTGGGATGCCCGAAAACGACTGCGTCGTTTTTTTCTTCACCTTAGCAACGTCGGCAAAACGCTTTTCTTTCATGTGTCTTTTCATTAGGGGAAATAAAAAAAAGTCATGGGGGGCAAGATCGGGGGAATCAGGGGGGTGGGGCACAGGGATCATGACATTTTTACTCAAAAATTGGCGCACAGACAGGGCTGTGTGAGCAGGGGCGTTATCGTGGTGACAAAACCAGTCGCCCGACCGCCACAAATCGGCCTCTTCCGCCGCAAACTGTTTTGCAATCTTTTCAAATTTCCAGGTAGAAAGCCTGGTTAACTGTCTGGTCCTGTGGAACAAACTCTGAATGGACGACTCCTCTCACATTGAAAAAATATCAGCATTGGTTTGACATTTGATTTTCCCTGACGAGCTTTTTTGGGGCGAGGTGAACTTGAAGACTTCCACTGACTTGATTGCTGTTTTGTTTCAGGATCGTAGCCGTAGCACCATGATTCATCACCTGTGATAACCTTGGAAAAAAGTGTGGGTCATTTCGAAACTCTTCTTTCAAAGCACAGCATGCTTCCACACGACCTTGTTTTTGTTCAGCAGTCAGCAGTCGAGGCACGAATTTGGCAACCACCCTTTTCATCTTCAAATCTTCCATTTATATTCGCTGTACTGAACCGCAAGTAACTCTAGACAGCTCAACAATTTCTTCAATTGTCTGTCATCGATCTTCCAGGACGGTTTCGCGAATTTTTTCCAAATTTTTATCATTTCGGGCCTTGGAAGGACGACCTGAGCAAGGTTTGTCATCAATTGACATTTCACCTCTTTTGAAACGGGAAAACCACTCAAACACTTGAGTTTTCCCGATTGCTTCATCCTTATAGGCCATGTTTAACATTTCAAGTGTTTCTGTGCCAGTTTTTCCGAGCAAGAAGCAAACTTTACGGCCACTCGCTGTTCACAATAATCGGCCATTGTAAAAACGACGACCACACAAAGCAATTGTTACTAACAAATTCTTATAAACAAAATTGAACCTTCCTTAGCAACGACACTTGCCTTGCTGACTCAGGAATGGTAGCTCTATACGCCCCTAGCGGCAGAACAGGGTACTTAAAAAACTCCGCCCACCACAACATCAGTTCGGTTTCTTTTGGGTATCCCCTCGTATGTTAGGCTTGTAACGGAAGGATTGTTTAGAGCGTGGAGTTGAGGTAGATAGAAGCCAATGTTGGCAATAATTAGTCTAATTCTCATCCAAGTCTGCTAAAAGGTTGTAACATTTTAAAATTACCTATCATATGATGACGATGACCCTTTTATTCTACTAATAAAATAAATAACACTTGTTCCTTTCTTTATAACTCATGAACTTTATTTATTCACAGTTGTATTCCCCTCCACACCAAAGATTATATATTTGACCGTACTAACTTACATAAATTACAACACGTACCTCAATAAAAACATATTATTCATGAATCACAATATCAGGTGTATTTGTTACCTTTGCCAATGTATCACATTGGTTTCTTCGTCCTCTGGGTCACAGCGATATTTCCCTAGTTATTTAGTTAACTAATTAAAGTGGCTAGTTATAATCCCCGCATTCACCCCTGGACCAAAGTGTTGTTCCAGCCTAAAGATAATTTCTTCGTCTTCTATCTGAAGTCGTAATTCTTTTGCTAAACTTATTTCGGAAGTAGCATATTCTACCATACCTAAATTTCCCAAGGCATTGTATCTTCCTGTGTCTAACGTCCGCCTCACCTCCATTTGCTGTTCTCGACCCCAAAACTGTGCATGGAACATCTCCTTGAACCACTCAAAATCTTCCCACAGCTGTGATAGTGGCATTCAGCCACTCCGCCGCATGTCCCGTCATTCCTTGCCGTGCAAATCCTCAAAATGTCGTCCCCGGTCAGCTGATACATTTCCATGTATTCTTCGAGCTGAATAAAGTATCTCATGGGTCTCTCTCCTCGCCTTCCCTCAAATGATGGTATTTTAAGTGATAGTACGGTAGCTTGCGACGAGTTCGTTGCCATCACTCCGTTTTCTCTTATCTTCTTCACCACCTGATCTTCCGCGAACTACTTTATCCTCCGTTATATTTGCGCCTCATCTTGCTCATGCTTCGTCGTCAGGTTTGTTATTGTGCTATCATTCTGGACGACGCGTTCATGTATGTTTGATACCTCCCTCCGTGTGTCTTCCGCTTCCATCTTCAGTTGTTTCATATTGTTTGGTTTCAGTTTCATCACGCGCTCAGGTCGTGGTCACTGTAGAGTAACTGTTACTACCTCACACCTGTAACAGTGTGGAGTCTAAAAATATAACTCACCGCACGTACGTGGTTGAATATTTAACGTCTAAATATTCAACATGGCTGGGATTCCAATACGTTACAAGGTCCTATATCCAATTCGATGGATGGAGAGGTACATTTTAAGTATTATCTAAGGAAAACCAAAGCAGGGATCGATAATTGGTGTTTAGTTTCTAATTTTTGGTAATTCTCTGTCCAAGTAAAGGCCCAGAAAGTAAATTCCCCAATTTTATCACAACTGTGATTTTTAAATTATTGATGGAAAACACCATTTCTATGTGTCTTCTTTAGAACTAACGCTCGATATATATATAAGACGGGTGATGAGGAAACCTAAGTAATCCGAGGAGATTTGCTCAAACTCTACGCTTGTAGGCTTGGCTTAAGAGGCCATGTCTTTAGGTTAAAACTCATGAAAAGTTTTGAGAAAAATCCCCAGTCGCATACAGGAAAAAGAAATAATGAGGCAGCGGGGATAATACCGGCATGCTCTCGAGGGAAAGCGCGAAAAGTTGAAACTCAAGAGAGGCAAGTTTTCCTACGAACTCCAGCACTCTTTACCACTCAAGTCCTTACTCCCTCTACCTACCTCGCTCTCACGACAAAACGGTGGATGTCTCGATAAATGAAAAAAATTGATTAGGAGTCAAGTCTAAAAGTTGACGCAAAAAATGGCAAGAGGGGCGAAGAGGCCGCAGGAAACGAAGAGAATGAGGCGAAAGAGAAAAAAGAGGATTGAGGATGGCTTCAGGAAAAATGCTTCCACGCTCTGACTGCCTTCATCTCTTTAGCGTTCGCTCACGAGTCGATGTATATATATACATCGGAGCAGGTGGTGCATCTTAAAAAAAAACGCAATGGCACTCCCATTCCACTCTTGCGGGCTACTTCCCATATCCCTCTCCACGCCGAGACTTTTACCAAACCTGACCTCCACACTGCACAATGACTCTCTTCTCCAGCCCACTTTACAGCGTCCCTCCACCTCCGCGCTTTCGCATCTCGTTTTTCACCTATTCTCTCCTCTTCTGCTTTCTTATCGTATCTTTCTCCTTCGCCGCACCTGTTCCATTTGCTCATCCTCTCATCTTTTCTCAACCCATTTCCAACTTTTTTCAAGTATAAAATCTTCCTGCCTCTTCATATTGCTACCCGTACTCCCACGATGCCTTCTCAAACTTAACTTCTTTCTTCATTCTGATCCAAAATGCAATACTTTTCCACCATCTCTCGTGGACTAAATAAAACCATGTGGATACATATCTACAGATATTTTTGCACGTTCTATTGAGTTAGGTGTTTTAACTTTGATCGCATTTGATCTTCGTGATCTTGCGTCATTTCCAGCATTCTGTGAAAGATGTGTATTATGTCCCAAACAGTACATGAATAGCCTAAAAGCTTTTAATTCCGAAAAAGGCACACCAAATATTGGGACAGGAGACCATTGGAATACAATTTTGTGTATCTCGGCGGAACAACGACTCATCAGTTTCCGTGGCATTTATCTTAAGAACTTAACAGCATACCACCAAAGTTGTCGGATATTTGAATTTTTCAAGACTTAATAGACCATGTAGGTTTCCAACGATTCACTTTTCCTCAGTTTTTACGGTTTTAATATATATCACTAAGACGTAGGAAACCTATTTTAGTGTAAAGATAAAGTCAGGCTGGACCTGGTGGAAGTTGTCAATATTCATGATGAATAAAACATCTAGTAACACACACATATGATTATGCCGCAGAGTGGTGAGTCGCACATAGTCTGAGGTTTCAGGCGTGATGAAGTGGAAACGTACCATAACTGCACTTAAAAATTAATCAACTTCCACAATACTACGATTTTTATGACCGGTTTCGCTTTTTACAGCATCTTCAAGTTACAGACCTGAAGATCAAAAAGGGAGGAATCAGGCGAGATGTTGTGGAATGTGAACATAATAAGAACTATAATATTGTAATTTTCCACAGATAAAGTTTTAATCGACCCGGGTTTCGATGCACTGCATCATCATCAGCTGATGATGATGCAGTGCATCGAAACCCGGGCCGATTAAAACTTTATCTGGGAAAATTGCAATATCTTAGTTCTTATTACAGACCTGAAGATGCTGAAAAAAACAAAACCGGTCGTAATAAATCCTATCATTATGGAAGTTACTCATTTTTTTAATGCAGTGGTGAATCGCATTGTGCCATTCAATAAATCTGTGGAAGATAACTTAATGTTTTATTCATCATGAATATTTTAATGTCCTTGATTATGTTTTGCAGAAGTTCTGATGTACTCTTTGAGCTCATGCTCCCGAAGAAGGTTGGGTCTTAAGAGGGTATAGCATAGTTTCACTGAGTGAATCGGGGAGGTTGCATGTGGTAGGGAGTCTTCGAGTCGCCGAGAATGCTGGTAGAAAGATAGAAAGAGATGTGTGTACTAATGGGACCCCGCGGGGGACTCGTGAAGCCGGCTAAAGAGGTGCGAATTGATTTGTGAACGACGGGGGAGGGCACGCGATTCAGTGGGGGACTTTTGGGTCGAAGGCGGAGACGCGGAAGGAATGGGAACCCAGAAGGGAGCTGGAATAAAGTGATTAGATTGATGTGTTTATTTAGTTTGGCGACACGCGGAAAGGGGAGAGGGACCTGAGAAATGCGTTCGCCGAGCTCAGCGGTCCCTCGCTCGCCGATCGAGCCCACTCCCCGGAATAAATGGGGCCATTAGAGTCACCTGGATTTATGCCCGGCAGCTGATAATCATTCATTCGTTTCAGCCAAAGAACTAGAGTTTCGCTCCTCGTTTCGAGTTGAGGGAATAGCGGTAGCAATCAGGGCCTCGGATGAGTTTAAAATGTGGATGTAATTTGTTTCTGGATTATTTCATCGAGTCACAAACTGGGATTAAAAATGGTTTCAAATTGCGCGATAACGTTGCAAGATCTATATCTCTTTTTATTGTATTTTTCATTTACACATTGGAGGGTTGAATTAAATATATCCTGATATATCTACGAAGCAAAAAATAATTATCCTAAAATTCAGTAATCTTATAAATAAAAATAATTGTTTGCAACATAATGCTAAAAGTACAGTATACAGACATATGTACATGAAATGTTTCATATTGAACTAAGTGTTGGATTCGCCACAATGAAAGCATCTATAAGTTAGTAGATATGCTTTCAGGTTTGAAGCATAACATTCTGATATTAGTTTATATAAAATTAATTGTAAGTCTTGGATTTCATGAGAGTAAAACTCGCAGTGTACGGTGTGATAAAATGATGCATTGTTCGTGGCAAGAGCTATCGGATTCTTAGGATGCATAAAGAGTATCAATATTTTTGTATTTAATTTTATAGAAACCGGATCATGAGTAAGTCATGAGTGGGCATCACTGCAAAATGTTACCTTCTGAAAAAAAGTGATTCCAGCTCACTGGAAGTAGGTAACTACTTTAAATCTGTTTAGTTCGTATGCTGGAAGAAAATTCACATATTGGTACACATACTACGAGATTAGAGTTAGCATAGGAGGTGTTTACTAAAATGAAAGAGTTACTGACGGGGGCTTTGAGCAAGAATGCAAAGAAAAGACCGGATGAAGAATCATATTTTGAGAGTAGCGATGCATGGTGTAGAAACATGTATACTTCACAAGAGGATGTGAGTTAGGTGCAGGTATTAGAGATGAGGGCGTAGAGGGGAATAGAGAAAGTGGAATGGATGGAAAGGAAGGCAAAAGATGACGTATTCGTCAAGGTGGGTAAGTTAAGGAAACTTCAAGAGGAGATTAGGAGGAGGTAGAGTAATTCTTTTGAATTGTTGATGTTGGACTAAGAGGTGCTAAATTCCATGATAGAGGGGAGGATGAGAGGAAACCGTGGAAGAGAAAGGGAGAACGTAGGATTTACGGATGAGATGTAGATTAATAGAACGTACTCCGAGCTGAAGAATGAAATTGTGTAGGGACACAAGAGCCTGAGGCTTTACAAGATTGATTTGGTGTTCCATAATACAAATTAGCCTACCTTAACCGGTAGATCACCCCATAAATAGATAATGGTAATTTGGGGCTGAGTTATCGTCATGGTTTAAGTCAGTATTTTGGATGATTAGGTATGTTACCAGATCATGCATTCTGAGATATATTTCAGATTAACAATAGCATTTAAATTGTTATTGGATTTTGGATGGACCAATAAGCTTCTATGATAAAATCGGGCGCTAATGCCTGAAAAAATGTCCAAATGGCATAAATTAAATGATAAATATCAATGAAGGACGTTTCTTTTAGTTTTTGGGTTTAGTAGGGACTCTCTTGTGCTGTCCTCCTTCAAATTTTTTCCCTCAGGAGGTACGAGAAGGTCTACTGAGAAGGGGGTCGGAGTTAAGGCTTTATGTCAAGGCTCAGCTGCTACGTAGAAACGAAAACTAGATCGAGAAAGCGCCCGATCCTATTGTTTAAGCCAAATGGTCTGTGAGAGGGAAAGACGGTCCTGGTGAAAATTTCTGAGGGTGTAGAGTACTACGATAAAGATCAGCAAGAGCATTCTTCTTTCTTGCTGCAATATAAATCGGGCTAGGATATCTACCAAAGGTTAACGAGCCGTTTTCAGAACTTTTTATGAATATTTGCCAAAAAAGTAAACTGTCAATCATGATTTCCCAAAGTAAAGAGAGTCTTACCTTCGCAAAAATTATACAATTGAATTTAAATTAGCAATTCAGCATAGTAAAGGATGACCACTAGATCCATCTCTATCTATTGAGGCATTAAAATGCGTATTCGTTAAAAACATTAAAGTTATAAAAATAAATATAATGCTATCTGGCAGCAGTAAAATTGCCATAGGTTAAATTTTCTCCCTGGAAACTCATTGTTGGTCGCGCAAATTTTTATTTATCGGAATTGATCTACCATTTAAAGTGGATTTCAATGATAGTTAGCAAAAATCCTATATATTTTACATATAATATCTATCTAAACAATTTATTTTTAATCTAAGTATATAGCCTCACTTAATTCCGTCCTTAGACTTTCCATGACAATTGTAGCTGGTATAAATACTCTGACCTAGAAGATTTTTGCCACGCTAGGCATTTTTCTGGATCTAAAACCACGTACAATTTTACAAAGAATGATACTGTAGGTATTGATTCTGTTATAGAGAAGTTCATTTTCTCTTTGAAATAACTCTTACTGATGTGATCGTTTGTAACATTCATATTTTCGTTATTATTTTAAATTAATTGGCCATTACTATACAAAGGACTTGAGGAACAATTTCTATTAATAGATACAAGTAGAGAATCCATAATAGGTATTCATCTGAAGAATCTAAAACTGACTCTAAATGTGGAAAATATTGTAACCAGTTATTTAATTTCATTCATTTTTTAGCATAGTTTTAAAATTTTGAAATTAGGCAGCAATTCTTAGACAATTATGACAGTATTTCACTGACCATAATATTCCTTTGGAAAAGTACTTGATTTTTCGCTTGGTCATGATAGGTGGAGTAGCAATTTTCCAGTGAAGGAACCCTCTGAGCGTTCAAAAGGCAACGCAGAGTTGATATCATGGACGATATACTCGAACTTTTTTTGTGAATGCTATTGAGGTGGTTTAGCTGGTAATGCGTGTGCCTTACTCAAAATCTCCCCAACCTTCTCCACACCCCCATCTCAAAAGCATTTGATCTACTTCCATCTAACATTCCTCAAGAAGCATGAGATTATGGCTGTTGACAGCACCGCACTCCTCATGAAATTTTTCAATACTCTTTTCCACGCATCCTTAAATTTGGTCCAAATCTCAAACACATCCTTGTGATTGATCACAATGTGAGTGCTTGAGACTTTTTCTCACTTTATGCAGCTGGACACTGCAGTGACTAATTTAAAAGAAATGTTTGAAAGGTAGTCTGGTCTTAAGGTAGTATACAAACCTAGTGAAACTAGATCCAATTCACTTGCTAAACTTCCTCTCTTCTGGAAAACAGTGGAAATCAGTTCCAAAATAGATTCAAATAAAATTTTGAGGAATCAAATCAGATTCAATTTAGATATAAAACAGTTGTAAATCAATGCATTTCTTGAGCTTAAGAGAGAAATAAATGAATTTGAGGCAAAGTCTCGGAAATACACGGAGAATGTTTTATGTTTTAACAATTTTTATTGATCTACTTAGGGGGAAAAGAGAGTGAGGGGTAAGGAATCCAGACAAAATCCATTCATATGAGGAGCTGAATGTGCAGTAAGGGTTTGTGATAAATGGATTTGCACGGGTGGCCAGCAGAGTCACATATCCATAAAAGAAATCTGGATGGAGAACAGTAGGGCGAGGTCTTGGTGGTTATAAAATGGACGGTGGAAGTAGGGTGGGGTTGAGTTGGTGGCATACATATATGGGGAGTTTAAGCGAGGATAACAGGGAGAATGAAGGTGATATCAATTTGGTGGGGACGAAACAGAGCGATTTTCAGTCCTACTAGTAAAAGCTATTACACCAGAAATTCACGGCGTAGCAATATTGTATTGAGTGATGTTTTACTTTCTACATCAGTCAAATGTCTGGATTACAAAGCTCGCCCAAAACCTTCTGTGATGAAACTTAAAATGTGAATTTTCCATCTATACCCATCATCTATACCCAGACGATGGTTACAAAAACATTCTGCATACTGATTGCTTACCGCCTACCGTTTTTCATGTGGTAGATACTTTGAACTTTGGATAGCATGGCAGAAATTCCTGCACATTGAATGTCATTCCGGGATAATATATAGTATGGAAAACACTGGTATCTTTACTTAAGGAAAATTTCAAAAGTGAATACCCCAAGTTAAATTTCTTCGAATTTTAAGTTTTTAGCTAATTGATTTATTTAACAATTAGAGTGTAACCATACATGACTCCCTTTCGACATTGATTGTACGTATACTAAAGTTAGGTAAATCACTGACATGAAGGTTTGGAGTATAATGACGCATGCTGATACTTTGGAATATACTCGTACCTTTTTTTTTAGGGAATTTCTTACGAAGTTAATAATAATCAGTCATTTTTACAATTGGATTAATTATTGGACGGAATTGGACTTTTCACACGGACGGAATTATATGTTGCATGATTATGAGTGGGACAGCCGAAAAAGTAATTTGTTTTTGCAGAGGGCGGTAGGACCAAAAATATTGTATTTCCGAAAGCACTTGATTAAAATTTTCAACTCTTTTTTACTACACAAAATACAATATGTATAATTTTCTTTCATTAATGTTGAACAAGCAAATGTGTCTGCTTCCTATATGTGTGCCTACTGAAAAAGAAAAAGAGGCATTGCAACGCATGCCAGGCCCCACCGGCGATCACGCCTCAAGTTCGCGCCTCCTTATTTCTCATTCAAGTTTGCATGGGATGGGAAGGCTTAAAACAATGCAATTGCTGTTTTGGGGAAGAAAAATAAAAACTAGTCTGAATGGTTTTTTCACTTTGGAAAACATATATACTATTCAGTCATATTTCCCACTGTTTCCACGTGAGTAGTGCAACAAAAAAGAAAAAACACCAAGTTCACTTCAAGAGCACACCATACAGAGACTACCTGCGAAGTAGGCAGCAGGTCTGCTGGTCTTTATATATTAATTTTGTAGCGGGTCAGTAAGTCAGTCAGTCATTCTGTATTCATTTTTTTTATATCTCTTTCAAGTTTTGAGCTAGAGAAATGAGGTTTGGTGCATTAAATGTGGATCCTCTGTCTGTATGATTTGGTAATAGTTTTGGATTTTTAGCAGTTGGTGTTCCAAATAAAAATGCAAAATACCGTGTAAAAACTGGTACACAACGATGAATTTATTTAGGTTAGCAATGGTTAAGTAAAGAAACAGTACTGATTAAATTTCAATCAGTTACAAACCGTATGGGCATTAAAAATTTTGTTAATTTATATTTTTCGGACAAAAGTTGATTTCACTACAATATCTGTATTACTTTTTTTTCATTTATTATATTTACCTTGATATATGGCTAATTTTACGCGAACGAAGGCGAAATTTGGCAGTTAGTCCAGTTGAAAATTAAAGGTACAGTTAAAAGTGCCAATCAAAGTTATTTATTGAAGATATTTAGAAATTATCCGGGTGAATTTTTAAATGTATGCCACTCCAAAACTATAAGGTTCATGTCAACTTTCTGTAAACTCAACGTTAAAATCTATATATATTAATTTTGTAGCGTGTCAGTCGGTCATTTTCCATCCATTTTGTTTATTTCTCTCTCATTTTTTGAGATAGAAGAATGAGACTTAGTACATTAAATGTAGATTCTCGGTCTGTATGATTTGGTAGTATATCTTTCTCGGGACTCCCGGGTTCACTTAAATAGGTTACAAGTGCTGTTTTGGCGAAGAAAAATTATTCTGAATGTTTTTTTCATTTTTGGGAACCATATACACTCACATAGCAACATTTACCACTGCTTTCACTTGATTTGTGCAAAAAAAGGAAAAACACCAAGTTTACCTCAAAAGGACACCAGACAGAGACTGCCTGCAAAGCAGGCAGCAGGTCTGCTACTATATAATAATTTTGTAGCGTGTCAGTCAGTCATTCTGTATCCATTTTCTTTACTTCTCTCTCTAGTTTTGAGCTAGAGAAATGAGCTTGGTTGCATTAAATGTGGATTCTCTGTCTGTATGATTTGGTAGTAGTTTTGTATTTTATCAGTTGGTGGTGCAAAGAAAAAAGCAAAAAACCGTGGTTTTATGAGAGTTTAAATTTAGTTAGATTCCGCGGACTTAAGTTTTTCGGGACTCCCGGGTTCACTTTTTCAGAGCAAGTCTATCTTTCTCGGGAATCTCGGATTCACTTAAATAGGTTGTCATATGAAATGCGTGTATTATATGCAGAATTAAATGGTGATCTATGAAGCTCATAATCCGTAAAAACTGAATTACACAATTGTTTTGATGTTTTGGGGAAGTAAAATTGCCAGTGGGGCACCTAAATAAATTCAATATGCAAAAAATGCCTTGCTGTTCTTCTAGAAACTCCAGCTTTGATGAAACCATGCCCACCCACGATAACCTTTACTACAGCAAATGTATGCAAAAAAGTAAACAATGTCTCTCTGTGTGAAAGAAGGCGGAATTTTGGCCCTCATCTCTTAAGCTATGACTAAATAATCGTCGGAGAGACTGTATGTCAAAAATGGTACTCTCCTCAGTCAAGTACAGTGAGAATTGCACAGAAAAATGAATATTATGACATTTTTGTTCCAAAATATTTACTCATTTTTTAAAAACTATTCTCGATGTTTTTTTCATTTTTTTAGAAACATATACACCCATTTAGCCACATTTCCCACCTCTTCCACTTGAGTAGTGCAAAAAAAGGAAAAACACCAAGTTCACCTCAAGAACACACCAGACAGAGATTGCCTGCAAAGCAGGTCTGCTAGTCTGCAATTTTAAAATTGCATGGAAATATGCAATGCTCTACGTACATTAGTGGCCACTTTTCACATCTAATGGTATTAGTTAATGATGAAATACAAACAGGTATTTTAACATAAAGATAAGTGAATTAACGAACTAAAAAAACTTATCTCCTTGAAATTAAATCTCTTGCCATGTTCCTTGCCTCAAAACATGTGAGGGGAGAGATCAATTCTTATTCGATTTATTAATATCATTTTTTTAAATACATTTTTGGTAAATATTGCTGAAAATTCTATTCCATATTTAGCATGAATTACCTACAGTATAAAGGTGCAACTTTCATGCGATGGAAAATTTTTCATCGAGTTTGACTGAGGCCGATGATTTAGTGTAACTCCTTCTTACCTTCCTTGCTTCAATCAAGTTACCTATTTATGTTGACTTGAGGACATTTTGCTTTCACCCATTTTCAACCACGATTTCTGAGTCTCAAATTTCAAGCCCGCATCCTCACGCCTTTGGCGAAGCACAAACCCTTGATTTTATTTCCCCCTCACTCCTCCCTCCCTTTCCTTCATAGCCACGCTCCACCGCGAGGTCACCTGCCAGGTGCAAGTTCTCCTCTCTCCAGGGGCCTCTCACCGCCGGCTAAATCCATAGTTGCGCGAGCTTTCTCTCCATGTACGGAGAAAACTTTAATTAATGAATAACTCTGCGATACATAACTCAGGGATTCTGATGGATGAAACGAATTACTCCCCAAACTTTTTAAATCCTAGAAATTTTACCAAAGCTAAACTTCTGGGAGGGAAATCACAGCAAAGTTGAATTTTGACTTTGAATGATTATTTTACCAGTGTAAAATATCTATTATGTCGTTCACTACAGCTTAATACTAAATATTAAATAGCATAACACGTGGTTTAGTGCAAGACGTTTTACTCTACAAGTGAAATACTTCCTTAAGGAGATAATATTGTTTAACAATTTGATACTTTCTGAATGATTTGGAATTGGATAAAGGAAAAATATGCGTTGCATTTTGACCATAGTTATAATAAGAAAAAATGTTATGTTTATTAATCTTGATTTGAATAATAAATAAAATTGGAAATTAAAATTTGGATGGTTGCTAAATTTCGATTAATGGTCAAGACTTAATGTAACTTTGGCGGAAATTTGGTGTAAATAAAATCACGACTAGGATTACATTTATTGAATCGCCACCTTTATGGATTAACTTTTATTGGTTATGAAATTCGTAATTCATCATGGCTTACGCCCAAACCAATCACCATAAATCATTAAATGTTTAAACGTAATCTGATATTTATTTATTCTTGCATTACCTCTCTTATAAACCATAAATGATTAAATACATATTAGATTTATATATCTTGTATTTATTATACCTACTTATATTCATATATTATCTTGAGTATATGTATTTATATGTATAGAAATGTAGGATTTTGTAAGATTCCCCTAATAAAATTCAGAATGATTAAAATAAATTACTCTAATCAAAGCAGTGTTATTATTATATATCTATCAATTATACGAAGTTTTATTAACATAACTTTTTAATGAGCCGATTTATCGGCACCATGTCTGTTTTAAGGGGACTTGAAGGAATCGATATATCAACTTTATTAAGTCGGCTACATACAGGTCAATTAATAAGAGACAAAGGTTGTGCGCGCACAAATGCACTTAGATGTAATGTCACCCAATCCTCAGTCTTCTCTATAAATAGAATCAACCGTGCTCCAACAAAATATGAGTAATTTTCGATTATTTCAGCTGTCTCGTAATATGAAATGCAGATTCAGGTGTGATATTCATGAACTGTTCCATAGAAACAGAATTAAATCACTTGCAGTTGTTCACCAATGAAGCTTATTAGTTAAAAACTGTTAGTGTTTTGTTTCGGTCATCTCGTTATCTCTGCGATGGATAGAGTACAAGGGAAGAAAACGCTTTTACTCGTGACCTGGCCACTTACACATCAACGTATCTCGATCTCTTTGGCTGACTCACCCTTCTTTTCCGGCGAAAGTTTTATATTCTCTCTGCCCACGCATTTTCCCACTTATATCCTCCTTTCTTACCTCTGACAATCTTTTCCTACGGATTTCCTTGTCAGCGTTCCCTTTAGTTCTCTTCCTTATTGTTCAGGATCTCATTTACCACTCTCCTTACCCATGATTACTTCTGTATTGCCTATTCCTACTTCCTTTTTCTGTTTTGCCGTCGTTTATCCACTATATTCTCGCTTTTTTATTTATATAAACATTCATCCCAAGAAAACGTTTAATTTCAGATATTACCTAAGTAAGCCAGCAATGTTTTTCGTCTAAATTTAAATGTAATTTCTCATGTTACCTATGCTGCAATTACATCGTTCTCTCTCACATTAACCTTAAATCTGACGGCTCCGAAGAATTACTTGCTCCTTATTCACTTACCTTTCCCAAGATGCCTCATTGATATTAATACTCACCCCGCTTACCCATTCCATAACAAGTTGGTCATACAGAAACGTTACAATGATATATTTCAGTAGGCATGTCTCGATTATCCTTCTTATTCTTAATGAAAATAAATTCCCACGCTTGTGCTTCTACTGGAATGTAGAAAGAACCTGGAGAAGAATTTCACTATTTTTAGACACAATTTTAGTTAATTACAAAAGATAATTATTACACACTTATTTATGGCTATTAGATTAGATTAGATTGTTGTTGGGGGGGCCTTCGTCAGGAGCCCGGGCACTTAGACCTTTCTTGGTCCATTGTGCCAACCCCATGCCTGTCTGCCACTTGCAGACAGGGGACAAGAGCACCTCGGTAGAGGTATGGAGGATTGGCCTCCCCCTGCCTCACCCCAGTACCAGGCATAGAAGATGTCCTCCCTCCAACCGGCCCGGTTTGGCCTGGCCCCTCTGGCCTGCCGGTATAGGTATGGCGGGAGTATCATCTCTCCATCCATGCCTGGTTGAGGTATGGAGGAGGGTCACCCATCCAACCACCGTCAGGGCCCAACGTTGCTTAACTTCGGTGTTCTGATGGGAACCGGTGTTTCAACGTGGCTAGGCCCTTGCCCCTATTTATGGCTATAGTTCTATAAACAGTACCCTAGCTTCATTTTATAACACACTTCGACTTTTTTCTGTGATCTCCATCGCATAATTTAATCAAAATATTACATATTTATAGTTTTCCGTAAGAAAAAGGATGCCTTCTTATTGTTTACCTTTATAATTATAAATAGCTTTGGATTTTACTTTTTAACATAAGCGATTTGTAATTGATGAACAAATAGTTGAAATCATAGCGTAGAACTCTCTATGTTCGCCACTGCATAGGTGCGTACCTCAGCAACAACGGGCTAATTGAGCAAGTACTGACTGTGTTTTTCCATTGCTAAATGTTATTCCCTCACTACAAATCCGCTCTCGTTCCGGTCGATGAACTTTCATACGAGTTAAGAATCATTCAACGAAATTTTATTTTGCTAAATATCTTAACCCACCGCTTCACCCGTAAAAAGGGATCTGGATGAGGACTAAATTGCTTTTCTAAATTCCTCGTCCCGTCAACAGCCCTTCGGATCCACTAATGCTGCAGTCCCCTTTCCGGAACACAATGCAAATACTCTGTGACGGAAATCACTTAGGTTCTAGCCGCGAAGTCACCGGCGCCGATTTGTTGGGGAAACCGGATGGCTCAGTGGCGAAGGTTCGGTGGATATCACGAGCGTGCGTGTGATATGTGCGTGTTCTCTTGCTAATACGTGCTTTCAACAACTCTAGAATGGGATGGGGTTTAGGTAAGGTGAAAACGATTAAATATGGATGCTCGTGGTTATTCAAGAGTCCAGAGAAAATGGGAATAAAAGTGGCCATCTCTTTTCCGGTCAGCGTGGTTCATTTGTCATCGGCCACGCTTGTTCGAGCGTTTTGCCGGTTGATTCATTGCTCGCCCATCACGGGGAGGAAATCATCCGTTGCCCCGGGAACTGCGCTGCGGTTTTTGAGTGCGTTGGGAGGTCGTGGGTGGGTGTAGATGGGTTTGGGCTGGGAGGGGACGAAAAGGGAGGGAGGTAGGGAAGGGGATTTGGAGTGAAAGCAAGCAAATGCCTTTCCACTTGACTCCCGTCGCGGGAACCTCAATGTGGCGTCTGATTCCAGGGAAAAGGCCGTCCCCGAGGACATTGACGTAGTCTCGAGCATTGAAGCAGATGGAGAGGTCATGAACCTACAGACATGTAACCCTCACCCATCATATCGGTTATCTCCGTTCCCTTTAAACGTACCGTTGTGACAGTTTGAAACGCGTTCCACGCATAGCTCTTTATGCTGCCTTGTTAAATCTACAGTGAGCCTACTTTTCAAGCTGATATATTTAATACGTTAGCTTATGCAGCAACATCCTTTAGAAACTATAATCACGATGTATTCAGATTATTTAATTGAGCAATACTTATAAATATAGACCTCAATAAATTGGTTTAGAGGTTATGGGGGTAGCTATAATGTATGGTAAGGAAATAATGTTATCATTCTTGTTTTTACCCGATCCTGTGACATGCCCTTCAATAAAATAATCATTTGAAACGGGCTTGGTACTTAATGCGCTTTTTATGTTTCAAAAGACCTAAGACTTCTAAAGACTTAAATGTATGCTCAGTCATTGGAGTGAAGAGTGCGTAAAACCATATTCACATTTTAAAAACGGTGTTTCTCTGTATAAATAGGGATGATGAATATGAAACTGAGCAACACCAAGGATAAAGGTATTCACCACCATACAGCGCGTCATCTACATCGACCTTAATCGTCTCAGGAGTGAGCGGGACAATCCACTCCCAATTTTCCGAATGGCCGAGGCACATGGCACTGCCTCGACATGCGGACAAAGGTTGAGCGCGTTGTTCTTCGCACCTTTTACTATGCGTCCAGAATTCAAACAGCATACTCAATTACTCGCATGGCTTCGGAGTGGTGTGAGACCGCCTTTCTCTCGCCGGGTGCGGTCCTGTCTCGTTTCTCCCGGGGAGCTCGGCCGATCAACTCTGCTCTCGTACCACTCAATCGTTTTGAGTGTCAAATGCTCGGCAGCTCTTTGCCCGGCCGGGATCCCGCGACCGCGCAGTTCGGAAACCGGGTGGGAGCGTGTTCCACCCATCCCTAATTCGGTGTAAATGAGTCAGCCTGCTTCCAAACCGTGACACGTGCGAGCGATGACATGCGTGGCTGACGAGACGAGATTGATAAGATATTTTATCAAGGAGAATGGTTTCGATAATGAGTTAAGGTTCAATAACGGATAAACTATACCAACGATAGGCATATGATCCTATTGTCCAAGTGGATGAGAAAATCGCTTCGATTCTGAGGCATGTTTGCACCAACCCTTTCAATGATGTGTGTTAGTGTGTTGATCACGTACGTCAATTGAGTGCAAGCCTGTGGTACATGTTTTCCTATTTCGTGATTTACATCTACGCCTCCCCCCTGCTTCATCAAGATTATAGTCCTACTTATGGCTGAGAAGATGATACAATGTAATTCAAAGAATAATTGCAAGAATGGTAATGCTCGGCAATAGTGTGTTAACCAGTAGTGTGTAACTTATATTGGAGCTAAATGTTTTGGGCTTGAATGTAAACTATAGGTTTATTATATTAAATTTTATATAAATATATAAAATGAATGACCGCTCACGATCATATTCGCTGAAACACTTTGAAAATTAGAAAGCGAATTGGAGTAGCACTTAGTATTTATATTCATATCTCTGTACATTTTAATGAAAATATCCAATTTTTTCGTTGTTTTTTATTCGGAATATTTGGAATTTATTTTAAATAGCGTTTGTATATTCAACCATATTATTAAAAAAAACAGTTATTGTGTTTCATTTCAACGATTTATTTTAAGCCCAGTGTGGCCACTGATAGTTTTCACGTTGCCTCAGCTAGATCAAAACTGTTGGACGCTTTATTGTATAATTAATTTGTGTGTGATAATTGATGAACTTTCTTTGAATATTGCTAATATGCCATGTTTTGTATGATTCTTAGATCCGTCAAAAATAGTGCTGTTGAATTATCAAAAAATTCGTATTTTTTGCCAGGGCAGTGAGAACGGCCAGTTGGGATGCGTGCAGTAGAGGTAACAGAACATTATTTCATTTTTGACCAGACATTTCTATAAACTGGACGTTCTCCAGCCGCGCTGTGATACCAATAGTACTGGCGTAGATTTGAGTGACAGTGAACCGAGGGAAATTTGGGCTAACCCCATTTCCCTTACGAGCTTCGGCGAAATTTGGTCACAGTATTGTTCGTGTGAGTGCCATCTAAAAATGATTTTAATTCTTCTGTGATTATTGACATGGAATTCTCTAGTTAACATTGCTGATTACGCGGGTTTCAATTACTTCTTACAATTTGACGAAAAGAATAGTTCGGGATTTGACATCAGGAATCGTTTCATTCATGTAGCTTTCCATGAAATCATCGATTAAAAATTATCACTATGAAATAACATTTGTTTTCTCATTTGGACATTTACCTTGATATTTACTCAATGAGATTGGCATTTAAGATACATTTAAGATGTATTGGAAATATCTCATAGGTTACAGCATACTTTGACTTAACACTTTGAATTTTAGAAGCGTGTTTCGATTGATCATCTTTAGCAGATATGAAGGGAAGGAGTAAAGGAGGAATTTTGTCGCATGGAAATGGGATTCGTAGGGAGCCAGTTTGGGTTTAGCTCCTATAACTGGCGGTCAACAAACGAGGATATGAAAGGGACAAAAGAAGGTGGCTGGAAGGTGGCCATAATCGTATTGGGATTGATCGGTTGTTTTGTTTCCGCCGGCCTTTTTAAAAATTTATTTCGATCGAACTTTCTACCCTCCCTTCCATTTTAATCATTCCATATCTCTTCTCCCTCCTCATTATTGCATCCCTGTTTGAATCCAGTCAGTAACCTCTCACCTTCCTCACATAATTTCCTAACCCTCCTGAACTGTGAGGCCCCACTCTATTCCCGTATCCTCGACTAAATATCCCCATCTTCTCCATCCTCCGCTCTCGTCAGCGGTAGCGGGCGCTGCGTCAATCACAAGCGATTGGTAGATGAACCACTTGAGGCTTCCACACCCAAACCTCAGATATCATACCCATAAAATAACTATCCATAGTCAGTATTCAATGCAGTACACAATTTCTTCCGTAAGTCCCATATTACTCCCAAATGTGCTAGAGTTTAGGTTCTCATTTTGTATTTGAACCGGTTTTGCAAATTTCATTTGGAATCGGTTTGTAAATAAACAACCTAACGAGCGTTATCAGGAATTTCATGAGGTTCAGACTCATACCGAACCAATTTATGACGCGCCGAAGGCGCTTCTGAAGAGCTGTACCGGTGAACAGAGTTCACCTCTACCAGTCGTTTAAACATTGAGAAAAAAGACATTGGTGGGGGAATATACAAAGGGTTGAGTAGCGTGTTGTTTGAAGTGAGAAACTTAATTCTAAGAACAAATACAAAATATTAACCATCACAATACTAAGTACTAAACTAAAATTACTAGCAATGGTAAGTTGAGAGCGAATAATTAATAACTATACGAGTGCGCAAGGCATTTTCAGGAGTTTGCTGCGTTTTCTATTTTTTTTATTTGTTTTTTTTTTAATTATTTTGATATTTTTTTGTTTTTTTTATATATATATATTTTTTCTCTTTTTTTTCTTTTTAGTTGAGTGTAAAAGATACTCAACATTTTACTTCTTTTTTAAAAGTATTTTGTTGCTTTTTGATTTTTTAGTTATTTTTTTTATTTTATTCTTTTTTTTTTAATGCCAATACGCTAAAGAAATTTAATAATAGAGTAACATATGATTGAGCGCAAGTTGAATTGACATAGATTGCATGATAATGATTCAGGAGGCGCTCTCGCAAGAGTGAAAGAAGGTGAAGCCAAATACATCAAGGAGGTGAAAGAGGTAATAAATGATGCATAAAAATTAAATTTAAATTAAGGAGAAATACATATTGAATTACATGAGAAGTAATTTAAGCATAGAGGACACAAAAGTTACGTTAAAACTAGAAAGGATAACCTGTGAGGCAGGTTATAAGTGGGTAAAAATGCTGCATGTTACAATAAAATCCAGCTTAAAAAATTAAAAAGATATAGGAAAGACTCATAGACGAGTAATTCTTTTAGGCAGTGGATTTCAGACTCATACTTTTGGGTTAACGTAAGGGCATTTCGAGTAAAAAACATATTTACTTCGATGTTAAGCTCACTTTTCATTAGGAGAGCAAGGATGAAATTCTTATTCGACGGACGGTATTGCGGAAATTCCACCGAAGAAAAATCATTCGTCTTGACCGGGACTCTAACCCAGTTCACACAACATCGCACTGAGTGATTAAGTGCCTAGAGAAATGGTCTCGTCACGATACCGAGGGATCCGAGTACGAGTCCCGGCCATGGCGAATGATTTTTTCCTCCTCGGTATGCTCTTTGTCATGTGCACTATCGGGTGACTTCGTGAAAGCCAATGCAATTTTTAGTCCTGGTATCGTTGAAATTGTCGACAGACAATACTTTCAGCTTGATAAACGGTTGACGTCAGCTTCAAACTAACCACATAAATGAGATTCCCCGTCCATAAATTATTTTAGGATCGGTCGTTGACGTGGAAATCGTTTTCGGATGAATCCGTACGTTTAAATAACATACAGCCCACACATCCATAATTGTTACTACTACGGATGATATCAAGTATGAGCAAATAATTACTCAGAAAATAGTGAATATGAATGAGGAAATGAAGGAGCAAGGTTTTCTACCTTGTTCAAATGATAGGTGGACAAATCATTAGCTATTACCGTAGAATTCTGCGCATGCGCTGGTGTCATCCGTGGACCATGAACGTGAAAGTTGGGGCTGCCTGTAATTTGAGACTAACGTTCCCGACAGATGTCTTAGCGTGGTCGTAAACGCTTTTGTTGACACCAATATTTTGGTTTAAGCTGAAGTTAACGTTGAGGCCAATCGTAAAGTAGTCTATGATCTGGAATAGCTCTACTCGTGGCTTTCAGTTTGTACGAATAAAGTATTAAAAACTGCCAAATAACTTATCTGTCAAATCAGACCGCTTCCACAAGACATATGGTATGGTCCTTTACGTAGCGAGAAGTTACTTTATTTAAGTGCTGACAAAACTGTTTCTTGGTTTAAAATCTGAATTAATGAGTAGGTTCAGAAGTTACGAGGTAATGTCACTATTGCATGTATTGATTGCCCGATGGCGTGTAATCTTTCCAAATGCGTATCACATTTTGATAATTCTGTCTATATATCTTTGAGCTTACGAGAAGATTAGACCAGACAATGGCTATTAATAATGCGACTAATCTACCACTCTAAGTCCATTAGAACTATCTCGTCAACCAAAATGCCCATTGGTCCAGACGAAATTTGCACCGAGAAGTAATTCTAAAAGAGATCAATTTTTATGTATGAAAGTATCCATGGATTAAAGAAGAGAGAACAAGCAACCATGTACTACGACAGTACAGGAGACCCATTAAAACCCATTAAAATGCGCATTTGGCCATATTCAATGGATCAGTTTTGATGTAAATGTGGCAAAACATATGTGTTAGTAGCTGAATTGTAACGGAACTGTTATGAATAATCTATAAAAATTCAAAATGGAAATTATTTCCTAAATCGCTCTTCATTATTCATATAACGTATAGATTAGCTTTGCGTGATTACCATGTTTGGTGTATAATTATTCTTAAAAATACTGGTTTCACATTCATGCTTAAGGACGCATTTTATTTTCTTCTTAAAAATATAAGAAACAAATAAACATTTGCACCCACCAAAGGTGAGCAGAAAAAGAGTGTTTACCGAGGGAGGATTTGACGATGGAAGCTTACGATCAATTTCTGGTGGGGCTGCGTGTGAGTGAGGCGAAGGAAGCACTGCAGATATGGACGTGTGGAAGTGCAAGCAGCTCCCCTCCCGTATCCTTCACCTGGATTCCTTCATGCCCACCAAAACAAGTTTTATTCCCTGAAAAAGTTATATCTTTAAGTGTTGATCTATATTAAAAATAGTAGATATGTGTAACATCATATTTCGGAAATTTCCGTGAAGCCTAAATCGAACATCGCGAAGTAACAATATTTATTGTCACTCTGTTATATGGTATACAGGTGACTTTTTCACCATCCGGGTAAATTCCACACATGTCAAAATGCCCTGATTTTTCTGGAGAATATTTTTTAAGCAAAACGAAAAGTAATAATTTTAGACGAGCAAAAGACATTTACCTGGAATAGTAGGAATTTTTAATTGCAGGAATAGGTAAGAACTAACTTTAAATTACTGAGTAGTGTTGTTCCAAGTGATTTCAATTGATTTATTGGTACTAATATAACTGCCGTCGCCTCACTAACTTCAATGCATTAATTCATCGAACGCATTTTTGATTCAGTATTGCGTTCTTCAATAGTGTGATGTGTTCATTTATTTAGTCACTTGACTGTGTAGTTTGCCTTTTTTGATAATGTTAAACACTGTAGCAATTGTGACACAATTTCTCTTACTGTGAGTTAAGAGTCAATAGGCCTCATATTATTTGAGCGCCTATCAGGGTACCGAAAACATTGTGAACCTTTGAGCCGACGGTGTGAGGAGAAGGAAGAAAGAGAGAGGAAAAAAGGATGGAATGCAAACACTCTCCTCATTATGAAAATGCGAATATGTTTTTCCTCCGGCACTCTATTTCCTTCCTTCATCCTTTTTGTCGTTCCTCTTCGATTTGTTTTTGGAAAATATGGACCCTAGTCATCATCTTCGGAAGCCTTTCTCACAATCACCGTGATGAGTTAAGGCGATGACAGAGGGATGGAAAAGAAAAGAGAGAATTTTTGAAAGGGAAAAAAGAGACAAGGGGTGGATTAGGATGGAGTGCCATCCAGGTCGAGACAGCTGGAATCTCCAATGAGCGTCCGTCACTCGTACTTCTGTCGTCATTGGATCAAATGTAGGCGTCCTTGTCCTCGCAGTTTTTTTTATAGAAATCAGAGGGAGTTGTAAGAATGAATTAGCGGAATTAACTGGAGTGGAGAAATGAGTGTTACGGAATGAAGGTTTTTATAGTATTTGGGGCAATTTAAGAATTGATATTGTAACTTTTTATCTACCCCTTCTGTTTTTCTGGATGTAAAAATAGCAAGCAATTTCTGACAGTAATGATTTTAATTTTAGCTGGGCGTCAAAGGTATCACCTTGTTTAGTTGATTCTTACTGTCTTCCAGCAACTCTCCTTCCGCTGGACTTCTCGTCAGCAACCGTCAGCTTGCACGTAACTATGACAGGTGCAAATGACTAACGCCGTGATTCTTATTGAACTCACAAATTTATTGGTTTCCTGACATAAAATTCGTCACCAAAATGTAACTATTTAATTTAAACACTTCACTCCTACTCTTCATTGACATAGGATTTATCCTTGCGTAACATACAATCATTGCATAAAATTAATACCTTTAAACTGGGCACACAAAACCCTTATACACATAACACAATAACCCTTTGGTGAAGTCACAGGTGGACAATAGGTCCAATAAATACATACACCGTATGCCCACGTACTCACGTTGGCTACTTCAAACCCCGATCCATGGATCGTGCCCTCGTTATACCGCTGAATATGACGTCCGGACTCTTTACGTGGCAAACCACTCTCTAATAAGTGTCACGATGGCCCTTAGGTGTATCCCTGTTGCCCTCCAAACTATCACCAGTCTCCGTTGATACTGCATCAGGTGTGATGTCACTTCAGGTACACTCACCCTATCGTATGGCGTACTTTATGTATTTTACAACGATTAATCACTGCAGAATAACTACTTCTTCACCCTTTGGTACTTGCTACCAATTGCTTGTACCATTATTTAAATCATACTGTACTCTCGCTGAGCTTTCAACTACGCTTTGTTTAAAAATGGGCTGCTCTGTTTTCGGGCAGAGCTGTTGATGACATGTGTGAAGATCGACTGTTTATATGCTGCCGCGGTAGCGCTTATATAGGTCTCGGACCTGTGGCATTGTTAACTTTCGGGAAACTTCCAGAAAGCTCCGGACGATACGTACTTCCGACGTCTAGAACCTTCTAAAATGCCATGTGCTCGGCTTCGTGAACGTTCGGCCCATTGCGTAGTTGAACTTCCCCGCGACAGCCATGTAGACGTAAACATGGAGAACATGTGCATATTACAACACATATTTGGTATAAGGAAAGGGTTGGTACGAATCTGACTCGCGCGTCTGAAAGTGAAACCGGAAAAAACTGCTGAAATTAACAACAGTGGATTATCGATAAAAATAGAGATCAGGTATTTCGAAGGCTAATGAACTTAGCGTTGTGTTCAATCTATCAGGGTTACACTCACGGGTCAATTCTTTTTCATCCAAGTTTTCGATTGACGTCTTGCTCGATGTGCAACCCTAGAAGAGTTGAAGTGCAGTATTCTCAAGGGAAAAAATAGTTCTTTCTCGAACCTGGCGTTGTTTCCGTAAGACTCGCCCATAATTGATGAACTAGAAGTAATTAGACGAGAGGATATCTTGAACATGCTGGGAGTTATTGGTCTTGAGTAACAAATTGTTGGACATGAGGAAAATGTGGTTATGCTGACGCGGATGAGTTCAAGAAAACCCTCCAAAGATGAGATGGTTCACTGAATTAAATTGATCATGTCCCTTAAACGGGCTAGTGGGGTCATATTTGAACCCACGCAGCCTTTTCTATTGCTTATGGGGCAGGATACGAACAGGAGCATGTGTACTGCTCATCCCTTGAGGAGAAGGAAAAAATGTTAAGGACATTGGAGCACATAGGAAGAGCAAAGATGGGTTTGGGGGGCTTCTTAGTCGGGGGAGTAGGTACTGAAAGTAAAGGGGATAGTTGTCGAACGAAAAAACACTACATAGTCTTGAATTGTAGAAATTTGTGTTTTACAATAACTAAATAAAAGAAATTCGTAGGAGAAAGGACCTATTGCAACATGTTGTGACATTTTTTTAAAGATTCGTATTGTATTATACCCTTTCCCCCAACTCATGGTGGCTAACCTTGAATGTGCTGGTGTACCTTTCACTTCTCCAGCCAATCATAGAAGAGTGTCATGGAATTCATTGGAGGAGGGGAACTCAGTTTCTTGTCAACTACCGTGAGGTTCACCTTGGTCTCGTATCATCTGTGTTGCCCAATTTACTGCGTACGAATTAGACTTCGTTGGTTAAAGCTCATAAATCTGTGACGCGACTCCCAGCCGCCTAACGTGCATTTGTTTGCAAGAACTGACAGCGCTGTTCGGCCGCCGGGAGCCAGAACGGAGTTGGAAGGGGAAACACCTTTCATTGGCTATTCACTCTTTGACGTCCACCCACCATGAGTTAGGAAAAATCGTATAGGGATACAGGTGGTCGTGCATTCACATCAAGCAGCTCGTTCGCGTCCTTCACGTTAAACCTTAGTTTTTCCTTCGTGCAGAGCACAAATTCAACTAAATTAGACTGCACAGTAAGGTACCTCTTGCAGTACGACGATAAATTCTGATGTTTTAACCAATAAATATTTCTTAGAGTGGGGAAATTTCAATCACATCTTCTCCCACTTTACCGTCACCTACAGAAGGGCATAATTTTAAATAATATGGTAGTATCAAAGTTCCCACGTGCAGCTGAAATTGTCCTTCATACACGAAAAGATATTGTGCTTCCCAAAGAGGACTTCGTATCTCTAATGCTTAAAGTATTTCACGTAAGGACGCGTTCGGAGCATTATGGGGCACCCTGAAAGCTTTGACTTTACATTACCCACCGAATGTGCAATAAGTGTTGCAGCTGCAGTTTTTCAGCTGCGGATGAGCTCGGGCCATGATATTCTAAGCGGTGAGAGATATCTGAGAGGAAATATTTTACGTATGGGAACTAATGCGCGTCCCCTACCCCCAAAAAACATGCGTGACCGATAATTCGACATTCCCATTAAAGTGGACTCGTAATACTCTCGCAAAGGATCTCTCCTTCCTTTCTTTGTCTTGTCCGGCGCGTCATCTCCCTGCATCCTTGCATTCCGGTGACTTAGCATTTTTCAAGGATTGACAGAGGAAAACTACGTTTTTTTAAAATGTTTTGGAGTAGGAGACTAGAGTTTGTTTACTCGAAAGTATATGGCCGTTTTCTTCTTTATTAGAACTAGTTTCATCACAATTTCTTGGAGCTAAGTGGCCTAGAAATTCCGCAATAAGGTTTTGCGTTCGTTTTCATTTCTATTAAAAAGTTAACACGAGATACCATCTGTCGAGTGAGTTGTTGGCGTCGAGGCCCTCTAAGAGTAGTGTTTCTCTAGCTTTTTTAGCTACCGCCCGCTTGGTTTCACAAGCCTATACCCAATGCCCCTCCAACTACATAACCAAATTAGGATGATTATAAAAATAAAGTTAAAACTATTATGATTGAATAAATGTTTACTTCCAATCCAATAGATAATTAGTATATTGCAGTTCTCTCCATAGTTTTCGGGTTAGCTGCGTCAAGTTTTATTCAGATGGAGAGAACTGCAATCCAGCGCTGCGAAAGCCTCAAACTGAAAATTAGTATATTCATCCCTGGACGTGTATATATAATGTCCCATTCAATTAGAACCCTGCCTCCAGCGTCCCCCATCCGCCCCTTGTTTCTTTTCGCCCACCTACATTAGAGCACCCCCCCTCAGGGGCGGTAATGCCCACTTTGGGAGCCACTGCTCTAGAGTCACTTGCCGTTAGAAACGCCACCTCGTGGCCTACCTATTCAATTACCACAGTCGTCGACTGACACTGCCGACGACTGCGGTAATTGAACTTTAAAATACTTAAATATGCAGAATTATAACTAATCTTTGATTAGTTATAATTCTGCATATTAAAGTTTTTTATGCTTGTTAATTCCCAACCATTATTATAGCCGAAAAAATAGGTCAATACCATTGACATATGCACACTCTACAAGGGTCTTTAAGATGTGTCAATACTGGCGCGTTTTTGTGTGAAGGGGATGTGATTTATTTTCAGCGTTACGTGTTTTAGGTAGAATCTTTTTCGTCGCCTCCAGATTCTCGAATGGAGAAATATGGATGCAATACGTAACGGAAAGTGGCTGGAATTTAAATATTATAGGCATACCACAATGGCTATACCATGAGAAAACTGTAATCTATTATTTTTATGCTACAGTTAACACATAATAGGAAACGGAAATGAGATTCTAGTGTTTTCGTGTAATTATTCCCGTACAATTGCCGAATTCTCTGTTTATTTTTCCTAATTAGATTTTTAAAAATGACCCGGATTGGTAAAAACCGGCATCTCATCCGTGGATCATGTAAATTGGAATCTCAGATTTTTGATGGTACACAGAGGCGAGGAAAGTGGGGAACGTCCATGAAATATATTTATCATATTTAAGTAGTGTGTACGGCAGGATTTTTTCTCAAAGACTATAGTCCATATTTGTATGTTTCTACAGAAGACGTTTACAATGGCCTTTCAAAAGTGCATCATACTTCGAAAAAGTCACGTTATCCAAAATGATGGTGTAACATCAACGCTCGGTATTTCTTCTACAATCTATATTCTACACATATTTAAACGTGAAGGATCATACCATGCTTATTCACTGTCTCCCACATTGGAAATTTAAACGATAATTTCGTCAAATTACGACAAAAATCCGAACATCACAAGAAAATGCGTTTTATTGCGTAATATTGCTCTTCGCTATACCATTCCGTGACGTCGATCCCCGAATTCCTGAAGACGTTTAGTTTCCATGCTGCCAAGCGCGCGGAATTTTTAAGAAGAAATATTTCAATATTACAATATTCTATTCCGATATATTTAGTGTCCTGTTTATTTAAAAATACATACCTCAAATAGAAATAGTTTTTTTTATGCATTTCGGACAGAATTTTTATCTTTAAAGTCTAGTGAGTTCTCCTTCTTTTCATTCCCTTGCTAAGTAATTTCATCCAGCCAATAGATTTATTATTGGTTATAAAAACGAGCGGAGGTTGAGAACAAGTTGGTCTTTTCTGTTGAGGATGCTGCGCAGAGGGTTTTCAACCGAGATAGACGGACGCATTCTCGGATAACTTGTGGCGGGCACGGAAATATCGAAATTCGGGTCGGACTGTTTTGTGAAGTGGGGCAAGGTGAGGTTGAAGCAACAGTCTTTACCAGGTAATCGTCCAATATCCGGGGCGTTTTTTATCTTCCAGTCCTTCCCTTCCATTTAGGGGCAATATCAAGCAAAGGTAGTACTCGACACACATAACCAATATTGGATTTCACTTGTTCACTCTAGGTTCTGGAGGTTTCAAACTCGTGACAGTATGTAGTTCAATATTTCGTTGTGCAAACATATGCCAAACGATCCGACGCTCCTCAAATATTCATTTTGACGATCAAAATGTAAATGAATTCAAACACTCCTTAATTTCTTAGGGAATGAATGTTGTTGGCCCGCTGTGCTTTGTGTAGCGTATCTTATCGATTGCATCGACAAGTATATTTTCATGCATTTGATCATCCTTTCATGGATGGACGCAAAAATAAAAAAACATATCGCAAAAATAAATAACAGCAAATATTCGAGCTTATCCAGCTTATGAAATCCATATTTCCTAGAAAACTACGCGCAAAACATCGAGACGTGCTTTGTAAAATTATATTGCCAGCAATTTACTTAATATACATGTCGCTGGGTTTAATCAATTCTCGTTCCTTGCATCCAAGTTTCGGTTTTAGGCTATTGGTTTAAAGCTGAGTAAAGTATTATTACCTGATTAGTAAGTAAAATATTATACCTGATTGCCTTCTTAGAAATTACTGCGTGTACATTTCTTTTTCCTTTTTTCATTCTTCTTAGATCCAATATGTTCCGAGGCTAAGTTTCGGTTCTATGCGGTAATGGATTTGACCTCAGATAGGGGGCCAGCCTGACCCAAGAAACCTCTTTTATCCGGCTCATAATCCACTCAGCTACCATTCAGGCAGAGTAGACAGAGGAATTTGACAGAGTGGATCATTAAGCCCACTTCTATTCGATGTTATACTGGATGAGATAATAAATAAAATGAGCAATATTAATAGCTACAAGTTTGGAGACCAAAGCATTAAAATCCTATGCTATACTGACGACGCTGTACTTGAGACAGAAGACGACCGCCACAGATTTCTGCATATTTTCAGTAATATAGACAAATCCTTGAACACGACGTATCTGCCTAAAAGAAAAAATATGACAACGGTTAAAACACTTGTAAGAAGCAAGGTCACTGTAGATTGCCAAATTATACAGTAGGACATGAAGTTTTAATACTTCGGCATAGATCAATCTGGATACGGTGATGTGGAATTCGAAGTGGGGCAAACAACTAAAGCCTTAAGGATACCTAAATTCTTTAAAGACACTATGTAGAATACCAGATATATATGGATAAAAGCAAAATATATATTTTATAAAGCTAATTTAACACAAATTATGGCATATATGGGAAGACAGCAAGATAAAGAAGGCTTTTGGAGACTGGTGAGATAAAAGTACTTCGGAAAATCACCGGTGAAACACTACTGGACAGAGAACGAAATGAAATGTAAACATGTTAACGAGTGGACCTAAAAAAGAAAGCACGAATGGAATGAGCACATAATTAGCTGAATAAAAAATGAATAGTAAAAATGTCTTGTGAAAAGGTACCGTTGGTAAAAAGAAGAAAAATGAGACAAAAAAAAAGATGGCGTGATAACTTTGCTGTCGAACATGAATGAAAGGCGAAGGGACGAAGAAAGAACATTTCATTTTCCGGAGCAATGAAACTGAATGAAATAAGCATAATGGAATAAATAACTGATGGTTAGCTTACCTTACATTGTCACGGCACAATGGCTGTTACATTACATTAAGACTAAATTCTGAGATGCGAATCCAGGAATTTCGAGTAAATTCATGCTAGCAGCTACTTTGACTGAACTGTTTTCCGGTGTTTCATACCAAAGGATTGAGAAATATGAGGCGTAGATTCATGAGTAATATTCATCGTGGTATGCGCTAGTGATAAGCTTCTGTAATGCCGAACTTCACGATGCTGTTTTGGGAGAATCTTGTGGTTAAATGGTTAGAGCGATCTTTGGTGCTCAGTTTACATTTATAGTTTTGGATTGTAGCGTAAATATGAAAGCATAAAATAATTTGAAATTATTATAGGGAGATCTACTTCCTACTTTTAGATGTACAACTCAATTGTACCGAAAATGTGATGATTGAATAAATTGTGCCCCCACTGCTGGTCTTGATGGAACCCAACTTCCTCCCTCCCTCACCTCTTCCCCTCCACACCGCCCCCCCCTCGCTCCCACCTTAAACCTCCCCACTCTCCCTCTCGGTTTGAGTCCTTCCCCCACTCCTCAAAGAAACATATATGAAGCCTTTTGGTGAAATATTTATTCAGTTGGCCTCCCCTTGAAAATGACGCATAGTCGTAGAAATAGATCGGGGAAAACATAAAACTGTGAGGAATGTGCAAAGTTTGTTTCATTTACCATGTTTAATGAATAAACTACGTTGTCTCCACAATTTTCAAATAGCTGTGTACGGATTAAAATTACCTTTTTAATGGGCTGGAACAAAATACATCGGCGATGGCTCAAGTGGATATTTTCGCCTCTTTCTCGTCTTTTTATGCCTTCAGAACTTGTCTCCGTACCCACTTCCCACGGGATTTCTTCGAGTATTCACTCTGAGAGATGTTCATCCCGCTGGGGGACATCACCCTCGCAGCCATCAGCCCTGGCATTAGGGACCCCGCGATCCATCATTCCGTCTCTCTCTCTCTCTCGTTGCCTCATCCAGAAATTTGAAAAAAATAAAAACTTCCCCTGTGCTCGCTTCAGACTCCCGTTTCGTTTTTCGTTCCCAGGTGACCGAAACACTCCCAAACAATGCCTACTCTTTGCTCCTGAGGTGGTACCTTGGTCCCATTGGAAGCGGCGTAGAAAATCACGATGGCATAAAGTTTGAAAGGTGTCTCACGTTGGTCGTCAGCAAGTGCGTGTGCTCGTTTCAGCGGGAGTTCAACTTTAACTCCAGAGCAAATGAAAGATGTGATCTCTCAAAGTTGCTTCTCCCCTCTTCGCCTCACAGTTTTTTTCTGTCGACTACAGAACGACTTCTGTCCATGTTGATAACCGGTAGATATATTAGAATATGCAGAATTAAAAAAATAAATATGTCCTAAAGTTTCTGATTTGGAGAACAGTTTGCAATTTTAGCAGAATAATCTTAAGCACCTTTTTCTGAGTGTGAACATATCTCTAATAATATGAAATTTTAACGATAAAATTGAATAACTGCTGGCATTAGTAATTTTAATGTCGGTTTAACTCTGTAGCTTAAAAATAAATAATTAAAAACCCCTAGTTCCAAAACCCCGTCCAGGCTCGAAATGCATTAATTTCCATAATATCATCATGGTTCTTTTATCTCCACCTTCACTATCTTTATTTACGGCAGTTTTGACTTCTTGACTTTAGCAAAGAGTGCCTATGATTTTGTTTCATTTTTGTCACTCTACTCACTTCCATTTACATACCCAAAGGTCCTTTCAAACTCTTCTAAGCGTGACCTTTACCAGATTCCCGATTCAGTCTTTCCCAGTTCCTCTTCTTCAAATAGCGTGAATTCATTTATCATTCTCGCGTCTATTTATAACAACCGTTCTTGCTTTATGTTACACTTGACTTCTCTACTTTGCACCATTAAGTAAATAATTATTATATTTATCATTTTGAACGACATTACACCATTTCCTGCATGAAGTTTTTTATCTCTCAGCATATCATTCTTCACTTGGGTACTAATTTTACTCAGTCGTGTTAAGGTTCTCAAGTGCCTTAACTCAATTAATGTAGTCTTCAACGTGTAAAAAAAATGAAAAATTTTTGAGAGATCTCATTTTATCGTTTGTTGGGTCAAAGAAACGTTTGCTGAAATATTCTGTCTCTTCCAAATCCCATGCCTGTCTGCCACCATTGACCTTTTAATCCGACACCTTTCTCTGTGCGAAGCTCCAAATCTCACCTTTTGAATTGACCTTGGCATTAATTCTCGGAGTTTGGCTGTGGTCAAACGTTTGTAATTTTTTCTGAATTTGATGGCCGTTCATAAGCCCTTGGAAATATTGGAATTGCCTCTTTCAAAAATTCTCGTATATCACTTACCCGTGCACGATTAAGATATACGTCTCCAGCACTCCATATCCATAGCTATGACCAAAAATTACTCAAAATATTTTTATATTTTAGACTCAGTTGAACTTGGAGAGATATTTATTGATTGTCCATATCGATACTGCGTTAGTGGCATTACAAACGTTATTTTGCTTCTATGTTGTCGTTTTAGCTGAGTGTAGCAATAATTTTTGCAATAACAGGTTGCTGATGTCAGCTATAAAGCTCATTTTCATGTGAAGTGGAACTGATCCCTGCAAATTGTTTATCTCACGGAGACAAGAAAGTCATTTCCCTCCGGAATGAGGCCACGTGTGATTCATGAAGAGATCGCGCTGCTAAAAAATTGAGCATGTGGTGGCACCCACGTATCCGTCAACATGCATTCTGCACTTGAGGCTTCCAAGGAGTGGATAAGAATAACATTCATCTTTAAAGCAACTGGTTATTTGCGGCATAAGTTATTCTTTTTCATTCCGTATTGTTATTAGCTTTTACTCATCATCAAGGCACTCACAAAGCTGCGCAAGTAGCACACGTAAATGAAGAGGAAAAGCAAGTTTTCTTGTTCTCGTTCGTCAATCTGACAAATGAACTTACGGAAAAAATTGTGAAGGAGTAGCCAAGAAAATACTAGTATCATTTCTTGTACAACTGTAAATATGGTTTATTGATTTCGATACGACGTTAATGACTATTAAAACTACTCTTTTTAAATTTAATCCCATGTTTTTTATACTTTATAATTAACTCTTAATCTTGCTTCAAATCTTCTAATCATTCTTAATTTTGTGACACCCAATGATATGTAAACGGCCGTAATACCTATTTTTACCCTTTTGTAAAGTTCTATTGAGCAATTTATTCTGTATAATTACGTATATATTTATGATAATCCCGATCTAGAGGCCAAAATAATGCAAGTCTACAGGCATTAAGAAGTAAAACTTAAGGGTTGTATGGAGTTTGTATTGTTCCGTTAGCCCTATCTATAGAGGGTTGAATCTTTTCTAATTATATAGTATTTGATTGTCTACTGACATATCATTCAGAAATTAGGATGTGGTTACACCTTGTGTATCATTGACCAATAGAATACCCTTCCATGTGACCCAGAGTGTTTGCATCAATGCTGTGAAGAATAACGGTTAGCCAGCCTTAGCAGTCATCATTTTTGCCATTATGACCTTAGGATATTTATTCCAGTACTCTACTGGTAGAATTTTGCACTCAATTTAAATGTAAAGTTTTGATCTGGAAGCCATAATGATCTAGCTGTTGAAAACGGGTTCGATGTCTTACAAATATTTTATGCAACTATTAGAAACTGAGGAAATAATTACATTCAAGAAAATTCTTAAGGCATAAAATAATTATTTAATGTGCCATCGTTTACGATAATATGTGTAGGGTTGCAAGTGCAATTTCAGCCATTCGCAGGATCATGAAACAAAACGATGAAATAAGGAGTGTCCTTATTTCATCCAAGTCATTCTCCATCCAAGTCCATGTCCATCCAAGTCCATGTCCAAGGAATGAAATAAGGAATCTCCAATCATTCTATATTTTTTCATGCACCTACTATGCATCTTAAATTTCCTTCATAATTTGTTGAAACGTATACTGCACGCATTTTCGAACATCTTACCCCCTTCACTCTGTCTGCTTATTCCTGATCTTTCACCTTTACCTCTATTTACCATCCTCTCACCTGTACCCAATAATTTATATTCCCAACGGCTATATCCTAACCCTCTTTGTTTTCTTATGCTTTCCACTAGTTTCTTTGCTCCGTAAAATTTCCTTGGTTCCAAAAAGTCGCTCTTTTGATTTCGTTTTGTTAGATATCACAGGCCGTTGGTAAGAGATTGGGAGTTAGCAATGAAAAGATGGCGAGTAACTATAAGAGATCCAAGTAAGGACACAAAAACGAGAAAATTGGTAGCGGATTGAGGAAATGAAAGCATTTTGCTTGCACTCAGGGTAATAAAGTTTCCCGGTAGAGTAATAGGTTATATAATTTTGATTAGAAGTACATATAAGTATCTATCAATGCTTCGACTTTAGTTCAAAATAATACCGTACATTTTCCCGAATCCCCTTTTCCTAAGAGTATTCTCCCTAATGACCTTTTTCCCGAAATAGATTTTTAAAATTAATATTAAATTTTATGTATAATTTACAACATAGATTTATTCTATCAATACTAATATTGCAGCTCATAATTCTCAAATATTCTAAAACTGGATCTTCTTCTTTGTATACTTCATATTCTTAGGAAAGATTTTGAAACCTCTTTTGAGTTTGAATCCAATAATCTTTGAGGACTACATTAGCTCTCCAATCGATACCTAAATCGGTAATCATCGTTTCACTATGTGCTTGCTGTTTCTGGAGTTCTTTAATTGCAGAATGAAGGTCAGGGTGATGTTTTCCAACAACATCCGAAAACTATTATGCCAACCTTTGCTGCAATTATTGATCATATGACTCCATTTGATTGCTACAGAATATTGATTCCGTGTTGGCACAGCATACCGTGGTGGAACAGCCCTTCGACTTCCTTTAATATTAATTTTTTTTAAATCTATCGGGAAAATGTACTATCGGGAAATAGATTCGGGAAAAAGGTCTTTCGGGAAAAGCGTAATTCGGGAGAATGGCTTTCGGGTAAGTGGATTCGGGAAAATTGGCGGAAATCTTTCACTCATACTTTATATGATATTAGCCATAACGCTGCATTAGTATACGAGCTCATCAACCCTGAATTAAGCTCATGTTCAGAATGTAATATTTAATTATCTGTGTACATCCCAGAAAACCTTTAATCATGCAACGTTTTTCAAATATAGCTGTTTCTCTCTTGAGATAATGTCAAGAATTTAAGTATCAAAATTTATGCAAATCAATTTTCATATCGGGAAAGGAATAGTTTTGAGGCAGTTGGATAAAAAGGTTAACAAAGCAAATCTTCAGTGCACCCACCAGTGTTTGGTGCATTTAAACGCGTTTCTTTAACATTTCTAAATATTGGAACTAACAAAGTATTATGCAATATAAATAAATCCAAAAAGAGTTGTGAAAATGCTCCCTTATAGCTACGAAAATGAAACTTAAGCAAAACTGTATAGCAGTAGTACTATATGTGATTGGAATGGGAATTATTAATAACAATACCTAATAGATGAAGGTAGAGCGCTGGGCAATCGACTGGAGGGTCCGGCTATTGACCGTTCCGGGTTAAAATCCGGGTAAAATCTCTTTGAACATCCCTACAAAAATACTCGCGGTGTGACTTTATGGGTGCCATAAATTCATGGAAAACCAAAGTTAGCCCAGGAAAACGAAATGGCTCCCCTACGCTGAATGTGTGAATTTCACACGCCAATGGCTTAGTATGGGATGAGATATACTCTCACACATCAAAACCAACCTTCGGGTTGAAACACTGAGTGAGTGATAGCTATGGAAACGAAACTTCATCAAAAGTGCGTATCAGTGCTGCATGTGATCGGAATGCGAAATAATAGGAATAGAATTACAGAATTCATTTGTGACTTAGATCTAAGGTTAGATATTATTCTTTTCTCACTTCAAGCTGAACAAGTAAAAATCACCAACTCATCCATGTTATGATTTTCTCCTTTTTTGGTGGAGAATGATGTTCACTTACAGACCAACAGATTTCGAAACAACTTCGATAGAAATAGCTTTCTCATGAGTACCGGAACTGGCGCTTGACTCATTCGTCAGAGACATCTTTCTTTCACAATCCAAGAAGATACTTCACCGATTACGGCTTCGTGTCACTATCAGTCATTTCAGCATTTTCTTCATCCACCTTTCGTGAATCGGGTGGAGAGAGAGATTCAGAGTAAATTTAGTCTTAACATTTCTGATGGCCCTAAAATATTCCGTCTTCTGCGTAACTAAACGGTCCTTCTGCACCTTTCATTCAATCTGTCCCTTTAAGTGTGCTCCGCAATCCATTATACCCATTATTATCCAGAATATTTCACTCGAATGTGTGCGTGGTCTCCCGTCAACCTTGAAGCTCTTACAATTCCATCCCAACTTTTTTTTCTTTTCCCCTCGTCTTTCTCCTCCTCAGTTCCCGATAATTAAGTCTCGAGATTTCCTTTCCTGGTCTTCTATTCACGGCCGCTTCAACCAAACTCCCTTTTTCCCCTGTCCACCTCTGCCCTGCTTCCGACAGTCGTTTTCCTTTAAGGTGGTCTCGCCGCGATAGTGTGAACCGGAACAAATGCTGAATTTCAGCTTTTCGTTTTTATTGGTACATACTAAAAGTACTTTCTTCTCTGATGACATACTTCTGATATTAGAAAACTAAATAAGTTTTCAAAATATTCAGAATTATGAATGAGATCTTTTAAAAAAACACCATTTCTAACCATAGGTGTCGACTACAGTGCCACTTCCTTTGAACCATCCCGTTTTGCATTGAATTTATATAGTGCTCAACCTCTCTTGAGTACCTATTTATCATATCAATGCTAATGCCGAAAGTACATCTTATTATATTAAATTATTTATTAAATTACTTTATACTTTTTTATAGATTTTTGTAGCTAGTTGTTTATGGCATTCAGGCTTTTCTGCGATTAATTATTTAGTATTAAGCAACAGTTTCACCGTGTTATGCTGCCGGCTTCGTCGGGCTTTTAAGAACAACAATGGTCTTATCTTAATTAAATAAACAATTCCAGCAGTTGATTATTTTGAGAAGTAAAAACTTAATTTCGAAGAAGTATCTTCCAGGTATGAGGGAGTTTATAACTATCCTCTCTATTGATATTATTTGGTCTTTTTTCTATTTAAATTGCCTCCCTTATGAGCCACGGAAAGTAGCTGTTTTCTTTGTGTAGTACTCTTGCCGTTTCGATGTTAATGGCGTGACCTTCCTCTAATGTAGTGTGCTTACCCACGGCAGAGCACACTACGTTACGTTTTTACTTCTCAAAATCATCAACTGCTGCCATTGTTTATTTATTTAAAAAAAGATGATTGTTGTACTTAAAAGCCCGACAAAGCCGGCAGCATAGCACGACGAAACTGTTGCTTTATACTAAATAAATAATCGCAGAACCAAAAGCCTGAATACCATAAATTACTTTATATTTAAAAATATTCAAAGCCAATGCGCGAGAAACATTTGCAACTAATGATTAACATTGATGTCCACATTTGTACATGCATAACGACGTAAAAATATTTTAAAATGTCAATTAACATTAAGGTCACGAAGTAAAAAACTGGCGAATCGCCGTCTCCTTATGCCTAAAGTTAAATCCTTTTTCATTCAACTTTTTATGTAATTTCCAAATTACAGGAAATATATGATGGACAGGTGCCTTCAATTTATCATCATTCGTCCCAGGTACATGTATATTAGATAAAAATACTATTTTTCTCTGTTTCACTCGTTCCAGTATTTAAAGCTATGTAGGTAATCCTTGGTTTAGTTTGCAAAAAAATGAAGTGTAAAATTATGATTTTGTTGTTTATTTCAAGGAAAGAATAGGAATATATACCAGTAGGTCAGCGCGTATATTACATAGAAAAATTCTATTTTTATTTCCATGTTTCAGCCATTCTTGCACTTATCACCGTGTTATTTCAGGTTCAGTTTGCAAAACAATTGTGGTCGAAAAGTAATAATTTGTCGGTTATTTCGAAGAGGGGATATTTTTTCAATAAGTAGCAAGAATTTGAATAAGAAGACATTTAAATCATTTTATGTTGGAGCTACCTTGAACGCTGTTGTGTTCGCCCCACCACCGCTTCCACGGACTTAATTTTCATTTTTTTCTTCTCCCCTTTCGTGGGCTCTGCTCCATTTTGAAGTCCTTCCCACCCCAATTCTCCCTTCCACTTACCTTCCCTTCCTTTTCTGATTCTGCGCAATTCTCTTCTTCGTCTTCTTCGTCGCCTCTGTTCGCCTCCACCCACACTCGCTCCACTGAAGTTGTGAATTTTATGCAAACTTTCCCTCCCCTCCGAGCGAATCTTCAACGCTTTTGCCAGCCTGTTTCGCTTCGCTAAGTATTTTCCACATCCGCGATGCCTATGTAATATCGTTGTTTTCCTTTCCTTTTCCGTGTGAATTCCAGGATGATTCCAGATGGCTGCAGGTGAGACTATCGGAAAAAAGATGGGTTCATCATATTGGCGGATGTGGGAAGTGGAAAAGAGTAGGGAAAGGAGCGAGGGAAGGAGAGTTGATGTGAATTGCATTAAAAACACGTGGAATGTGGAGTGAAGAGACAGCATTGGCTTGAATCTTTAGGATTTCGTTTGAAAATAAGTTTCGTTTGAATAAAAGCATTACAGAGCTGGTCAACTCCTAGCACCCGTCATATGACCTTGAATCATCTTGAAGGATATTGTGTAGATGTATGTTATTACACCGTATCGTGTTTTGGTTTCCTCATTTTTGTCCAGTCTATAGGAAAAAAAATCATTTTAACCGTTTCACCTTGTTCTCGAAAAAATATTTAAATCTTACTCATAAATGAATACAGAAAGTTTTTGAATATTTAAATATCACAAAATAATTCAGATGGAACATGTATTTTAGCTATTGCAAGGATAAACATTCGATGAATTCATGGAAGCAAAATGAGTGACAAGGTATACATGGCTTTTAAATTTAGACAAAATATTTTGTTGTTAATACCAATCAAAATAATAAACGCAGAACTATTCACATACCTACTCGTAGAAATAAATGCATATACAAACGTAAAATGTTTGACGTCTTTAATGCCTTTTTTTAATATTGGAGTAAAAAAATGATAAGGAAATTGCTCGATATGCTATATGAAAAGATTGATAGATTAGTACGATTCGCAACAGTTTGGATCTTTTCCTTTCTTACTTAATGCTTTTTAGGCATAGCAACCGACTAAATCAGACATAAATTGAGTTGAGAAAATGTGGATGAGATTCTTAAAGACATTTACTTCATAATTTCAAAATAATTTCATTTTTAAACGAACTCTCATTTTAGCCTATTTATTAATTGGCTTTATGAAATTAAAGGATTGGTAAAAAAAACTCCAACATACAGCGTGGCACTGAGTGGGTGAAATTCTTAAAAATGAGGCGCGCAAGCTAGAGGAATTTCAGATGTGGGTTTGGCGAAGAATGGAAAGGGTGAGCTGGGTAGCGATGAAGACGTGCTGGGAAGTGGTGGATATGGTGATGGAGTCAGTAGTGGAGCTTGGAAAAGACAGTGTAGGTGGCTCGAAGACGTTTGGAGAGTAAAGGCCATGTTGAAGAGAGTGATAGAATGGAAGAACGCTTGGTAGGCGGGATAAAAGAAAGAAGAGGATAGGAATTTTGGACGAATTCAAGAGAGGCAGAGGGTATTATATACTTATGCAAGACCTGAAAGTGAGCATGTTATGCAAAGGAGATGAAATGACGGGCATAAAATGAGGAAGTTAAGGTACGGACTTTCTAAAAATCTACTAATCATCTGGTAGAATACCCACTGATGAAATCACATTCATCAGTGAATCCTGTGAATCAATCATTACACCGCCACTCATCTCAGTATCTCATTTCCTTCCTCTTTCGTTCATTATATCATGAGATGACTCCACAGTCTCAATAGTTCTTCATGCGAGGCTTACCTGAAAAAAGTTAAAGATTAGGGCTCATTCCCTATCTGCCTTCTTTCGATTCGAAGAGAATTGAACACCCTCTTTCATCTCTTCAAACTCTTTTTAGTATCACCGTTACATACTTAATCTTACTGTTCTTATCTTCTTTGCGAAGTATCCCGGGAATAATTCAAGTCGTCTCCTAATCTTTCGTCTCCTTTTTCTGTAAATAACTTTTGATACAAAACTACGAAAGCCTTTCTCATCCATGTCTATTCTTTCCCTTATCTCCGATAATTTTTGAGTCCATCACGGAGAGGTTAAACACTAATCTTTTTCATTGGCATTCTACTTTCATGAATAATCACGCACCCATTAAATTCTCATTTTCATAAGTCTTCACTTTGAATAAGCTGTCATATATCATGTACCTATTTTTTTATTTATATCAGTGGCTCAGTAACACAAAAATATATATTCCGTATAGCTTCCGAAATGTCTCTTTTACTTCCTCGTATTTCCTAAATTTGCTCAAAAATTGTTTAAAACATTCGCTGTATGTATTATGTTACCATGTATAGTTGAAAAGCAAAATAAAGCAATATGGAAGGTGGCAATATGCAATTGCCCCACTTCAAGTTTCATTTATCCAAGCAAATCCGAAACTGAGTATATCTGGAAGGCAGCGATATATTTTATTTTTTAAATCATGGAACTCCTCAAACACTTTCAAATTCTCGTGGTGGGGGTGGCTCAGAGGATTCACGAGTTCAGCTTCTTAGCTAAATTTCCGTTTACTTGGAGACATGAGCAGTGGTGGAGAGAAGTCAAGGGGTAGAGTGCTGTAGCCAATCTTCCCTCAAGCTACCACCCTTAACAAGTGTTGGTTACTTACCGACCAAGATCTTTTGTGAACACGGCCTTAAATTTTCCACAATGTTCGATAATATCCAATTTTTAAGGCATTGTTTTTAGAACAGGCTCCGACTCTTCACTCCATTACGTAAAAGTGGACTCGGTGCATTAAAACTGAACTCAGTTGGGGGTGACGATGGCCGAGTTCCTAATACGATGCCTTAATATGCAGAAAGACATGTCACTTCCCCTGAAAGTTAATGTTAGCATTTGCCTCTCATTACCCTCGCTAGAGAGATGAAGCGTCATAACTTGGGTAACATAACATAAAAACACTCGAGTTATGTCATTTCAATCCGTTCGCGGCAAAGCTAGAATGTGAATAACGACTTGATATATTTAATATTTGTATTAAGTATTCATGCTGCTGTGATTGTATAATTAGGGAGACATTCTTTGCCAAAGTAAAGGAATGCAATGAATTACACCTCTAAAAATGTTCTAATAGAGTAGAAATAGGTATCAGAGCAGGCAGAAGAACAGAAACTAGCTGTTTCCACGTTTATAATTCACCTAAGGCCAAGAAACACTGTCAAACTCTTCATAAATATTGCCTTACATACTTACAGGAAATTGAGAAAGCACTTACTCTACTTATGAAGAGCTGGAATCAAGATTATATACATTTAGATATCCATTTATAGTACGGAATCGTGCAGAACCTTTTTCTTCTGAAACAGCAAGAATATTTGTGACTCTTGTTAATAATATAAGACTCTTGTTGGTAATATTGTTTGGTGGCTACGCATAAATGCTATAATCCATTGTGAACTAAATAATCAATCTCCCGAGGACTGTGAAAAAAGCCACCAGTTCAAACACTAAAGTGAAGTTTCAACTCATGTATTCTTATAAGACAGAAGCAGTTATTTCAACAACGATAATGTTCCCTGAAGGCTTGGAAATGGCTCTTGAAAATTTTACACATAAATAAACGAATGGGAATCACTGGATCCCATGTTTTCAGGTTCTACTACGTGCGTCAGTGTTAAGATGACAAAGGTTACAGGCGGCGTCTTCAAATTTAATTGGAGATGTTGGATCGTTATCGGATTATAATGATAGGTTAATGGTGCGAAAATAAATGCTCAATTTGGTTTTGCCTTTCAATTGGTGTTTGGTATTGGAATTTCCATTCAAATGGAAACGCAGAACCAAATTGAGCATTTATTTTGGCACCACAACGAAAGCGATACGCAACGCGAAATAAAGTACAAAGGACATCCTCACGCCTCATTTGAAATATTATAAGTGAACATGAGACTGTAGCCTAGCTGATGGAGAACTACGTTGAGAGCTGCTAGAGGTTGGAGGCCATATGCTAGTTTAAATGACATTAGTAATTCAAATCACGAAATTTCAGTGTGAAACAAAGGATATTGTTTTCACCGTGGACTATATCTTCAGAATAAAAAAGAAAAAGATAAATATCCTGCCAAAGGGATAGGTAATATCATACTTTCCGTCCTCCCTCAGTTAGTTTTTACAATAGAAACTTAGTTAATAATAATAAAACGTATAAAAATATTGCATTCTTCCTTTCTTGCGATTAATTTTCTCTTATTCCGTTTATTTTTCAAGGCTACTTACTTTTCTAACGTCCAGTGTCACATGCCACGGTGGAGTCTTTCACGTTAGCAAGTTAGATAATTTTTTGAAGATCAAAACGCCTTAAGGAAGCGATTTAGTTGTATTTGAAATTATCACTCAATGTTTAAAATGCTTGTCGTTGAGTTCAAATGCTTGTCGTTGAGTTTCATAAAACTATTTGAATGCCACTTGTTAAAGCAAGGGTTTTTTGTTATAGGATAACGTGCAGATGTAGCCCAAATTGTCCTAATTTTTAACAATATGCATTCTTCTGATTTATTTGCAATATCTGCAAGAACTGTTTGCTAAGGATTGGATATTAGGTCAATATTTTCTCTATTTATGGTAAACACCCCCTCAATTTGAACATATGTAGCTTGAGTGTAGTCGCAAACCGCAGGATTTCGCACAGTCATCAAGTTGTATGTTCCGCGATGTCTGCATGTGGACCCAAAATTTAAATATATTTCTACCGATTCAAAATCGCCCGCGTTTCCAACTCAAGTATTTCCCTTGCCTTTGCCGTATCGCTTCACACGCCCCCACAACCGCCCCAGCAATATTTCCAAGCGAAAGGTTGCCACTGCTTTTTGCCTTAATTTCCTCCGTAAATATTGATGCCACATTTTGTTAAACCATGTTTATGATCCGAGATACCTCGAAGCCATATCGCACTTGAAAAATAAAACTTTTTCAAAATGTGAGTGAAGAGTTTTCTTAACTGAACGTGAACTCTAATTTTGAAAATTTCTAATCCATTCCTACCAAATGATTTCTAATTGCATTATTTTTTTATTGATAGTCTATATTAATGCTGCATTTCAGCCTCGAACATGAAGAAATTGAAGAGGTGTGGAAGAAACTTAGGTTGATTTTGTGGTTCAAACATTGGATTGTTTATTTATTTGATTACCAACGAAGGGTAACAACTGAAATTCAACATTGGAAAGAGGAAATTGTGCATGGTCTATAAATAGAGAAACATTCTTCAAATTTGTTCTCCAAAGTTTACATAGCAAGTATCAACTCAGAAGACTCGAGAAACGATAATTAAACTAACCGAAATTTGGAAACAAGAAATATTTTGTAGTTTTTTATTTTATTAATTTGCTTACATTGCAGAAGTAAATGCTTAACAATAATAAGGCAAAAGCAACCCTTTGTAATTATTTTTCAAGGTTCTTACTATTTTCACGAAGGCATTAAGCCGCTGCTGGTTTTTGACGCGAAATTTCAAGTTCTAGCTCTCCAGAAATTCCTAAAAATCTAAATATAAAAATAAGAAGCAGACGGAAAAAATAATCATTCTGCTTCTGACATACAAATGTTAAAACTAGACATTTCAGTTTAACGACGAAAGATTTTCCGTCAAATACAGTATTTTCAAAAGCTATTATCCATTTGCATCTGATTCAGTAAAACAAAGATTTTTTTCATTCACAGAATTGGGGTAATTATAGGTTGATTATAGGGAATGTTAAAAAGTGAAAAACAGTAACTCTTATTAATTTTGAGTAAAATCATATGCTTTGCATGTCCAGAAATCCCCAAACAATTCTAATCACTATATTTCAACTTTTTTGTTGAGTTTAATGATGTCACAATGATTAATAACACAACTAAGTCATTATCGTAATCCATGCTTTTAATCAGGTGAAATTTGCAAAACGGAATGCTAAAACGTTAACCATTTCTAATTCTCAAATCATATATAATTAATGTATTATGAGAATATTTGATTGCATAAAATATGTTTTGCGGATTATGTCATTTTGAATACATTTGGCTAACTACGTTTTATCTCTCTGCGAAGCACCGATTCTTCCTCAAAGCTGGCTTGTTTGCAATTGGCTGAAACGCCTTTCATCTCTCCCACGTCCCCACCTATTCATGAATACCTCTCACCCTCATCCTATATCCCTATTCCCCCCTTTCTCTCCCCCTGCTGCTCCAATCACCCCAAGGACGCGGGCGTAAACACACATTTTGACCCATCTACCCCACGGAATGAAATCTTCCAGCCCCCCCCCCCACTCCCTCTCCTCCCCTCCCTTACCATCCCACCCTACCGCCCGGTCCGTCAATGTAAATGTATGTGTATTCCGTTTAAACGCCTTCCCCCCCCCATCCCCCTCAGTCTCACCCCTCCACTCCCCCTTTACACCTTCCCCTCTCTCCCCTTTGCCCAACTCGGGTGCTCGACTTGCTCGAGTCGACTCAGTCCGTGACGGGAGTTCGGGGCGAGCGGGTCAGACTCTCAGGGCACTTGGGAGGTCGCTCCACACTCCCTGCGGTGAAGGCTTTCGGTGTTCCATCACTCCGCTCGGTGGAAAAACGGTCGGTTGGGTAATGCGCCGGTGGCAGAGTTTCTTCAGCGGTCGACGGTCTGCGAGATTCCCTGCCGCGGAATGAAACCTCACCTACCGTCAAATGGTTCGGCTTCCAAGTCCTGCTAGGTGCATTCCCCCGCATTCGTCTCCTACAGCTCGTCGTACAGACGCGAAGGCTTCCCCCGTCTGCTTCCTCGCCTACCGATGTGAGAAGAGCTGTGGCTCACATGGAGCAACGAGAGAATGGTTTGAATTTACATGAACGTGTGACTCAGTGCGGCCGAAGTGAATAAAACCCGCCAAAGTTTCAATGAAAAATGCCGGGCGATGCCTTCGAACGATATTGTCCGAATGAACTTGTGTGGAAGTGCCGTGAATTGTGATTTTCAGTGTGGAGAGATGCTCTGATGAATTGTCGAAGTTGCGATTAGAGAATCAAGTGTTACTAACGTTTGCCAGTGCCCTATTTCTCTTATCGGTGTGACTTGACGGGGGTTAAAAGAGAAAATATGTTTGATTTCGTGTTATTACATCGTGAACGGAAAATTCGTAAATTCTTACAACCGTGTTAGCGTTTAAGAGGTCTCCTCTAATTTTCTAGGCTCAGAAGCCCGTTTAAATAGTGTTTTGAATGAAGTTATCTTAAAATTGAGCATATCATGGAGAGCTGTGTCACTCCAATTGCATGGATACAAGAAATGTCAGGAACCCACTCTTCTCATTACATGAAGATCGGTCGAGTGCTTTATTGCTCCAATACAGAGATTAGCTATAATTAGGCCGGTAATTGACTTGCTGTGACAAGTCGCTTGTATTCTACTCAGGCTGCATTTCTGCGTGTATCCCTTTAAATATTTTGTGAGGTATGTAAGAGAAAATTATAAAAGTAATGAAGCGATGAACAAATATCAATATTTATTCTGACTTCCTGTCTTTCAAGTGACAGCCCTTTGCTAGTCTTCCATGTTCAAGTTGCAATTTGTAATTAGTCTCATGGTCATAATCGTACCGTTTCAACTGTGTTTCTGAGTATTGGAATTGTTGAAGGGAGTCGAAGAATATCAGTCAGCAACAGGTTGAGAAAGAAGATAAAGTGAGCAGATTGTGAATGTGAATATCTTTTGGAAAAATGGAAGCATTTCATCATGTCATTTAGAGGAGCAACTGTTCTCGACCAGCTTTTTGAATTCGCGGGGGAACTTTTCTTTTAGTCCTAGTTTTAGATGGCTTTATTGCCTGAGGTAGTGTCTTCAAATTCGTGTTCACTTAATTTCTTTAACAGCATTACGGAAAAACCCTGATAATATGGACTAAAATATCATTTTATTCCGTCAAAGTTTTGGTGGAAATTGAGTAACAAAATAATGTCAAATAAAACTTTCCGACTAGCTAAAGATTCAAGACATAAATCTACGAGCGTATTTATCTCTAAAACGCCTTTGATAAATTGTTAGTTCACAGGAAAATACAGTGCGACGTTTCAATTCCTACACTTTTCGATACTGTGTGTTAAATTGAAAAACATTACGTTATCATTGTTTGTAATCTTGCTCAATATTTTCTTTCTAACAATTAAGAATCGATGTTGTTCATAGTTAGCTATTCTTCAATGTCTTGTGAATATTATGTGGTATGATCTTGTTGTGAGAAATAGTTTATAAAGTGTTAAACATTTGGGGTAAAGTAATTTACCAAATTCATTAGCAATGAATTGATCAAGCCCATTCTCGTGAGGCCATTTACCGTGGTCCTTCCAGAACACTAGGTACGGTGAAGTCATCTTAAAGGGGAACGCAGGAAGGAGGAGAAGGGCGTTCTTAGAGAAAGGGGAATTTGTTTCATTGTGCGTGGTGATCTTATCCGAGGCAGCTCGCGCCGAGATGTCCCCGACCCATGGGTCGTCTTCGGCCAGTCGTGGCCGGCTGGTCTTCCTCGTGCTTCTCACCTCGCTCCTACACCTATGCCTCCCGCAGGAAGCGGCACCATCGTCCGAGGAGGAGGACGAAGTGGATGATCTCATGATGATGGAGGAGGAGGAGGATGACGAGGAGGAGGCGTGGGAGGATGAGGACGATTGGGGAGTCAACGAGGAGGAGGAGGAGGGTGGGGAGACGGGGGGTGGTGGAGGAGGGAGCAACAACAGCTGGCCAGAGGAAGAGGACGGCGCTGCCGCGTGGAATTCGGAGAACGATGAGGACGCCGACGACGCTCCAGGTAAGCGAGTTGCTCTCCTCTTTAAAAAGTGAAAACCCCTCTTTGCTCTGTCGCACGAACCGACCGGGGAGGAGAAGACTTCAGACTCCTCGATAACCTCGGGCCGGTCTCTATTTGTTGCCCTGCGGGCGTTCGACCACCTACGGAAGTTGTTAATATCTTCCCAAAACGTCTTTCACGATGGTCATATGTACGTACTGTTTGTAGGTGTGTGGACGTAGGACGTACGTGTGTGGTAAAATGTGCTGCAAAAGAGGGAGTCACGTCGATAATAACGCCAAGATACCAACCAGACATAAGCAAACTAGGAACCCTTCAGGAACTCTCTAGAAAATAATAATTTCTTCCGTTCTTTTCCCTTAGATTCAACACCGCGGCCGTGACCGTCAGTTAGTTTTCCCTCTTTTGCAAGAATTAATTTTTGGAAAAATGAAATTATTTAAATATATATGTCGGTTACATGAATATCAATAATACGAAATTGTTTTAGACTAGAAAAGATATCACTTTTGAAGTGCCTGTCTCATTAGCCTGAAACTATTTCCCATATCACGTAAGTATTAGCTCGAATCATCGGTGATGTTTGACACTCATGAGTGCAATATGATTTAATTGAAACTAATAACATATATTTTCTAAATCTTTGACATTTTGGATGCGTAGGTTGTACCTTCCTTGCTGTCCTTCATTTCTTTTCTTCTCAGAGGCACCTGACGCAGTAATATTGTTGTTATCACTCGTGTCTATATGAGAGAGGGTCAGAAATTGCTGGACCACCGATGCGTCAACATATTTCTTCCCGCAAATGAGAAGCCTCCTGATGATACTAAAATGCCTCTCGGTCAATAACTTTGTAGTAGAAATAAAACTCTTAAATTTAAAACAAGAATGCAAGCTAATCTGATTTTTATCGGATCAGCAAAATTTACTATGTAATGTTCGGGATTGAATGAATGTTGTGCCATTTTTAATTAGCACATCTACTTATGCTCGATTTCTGCTGTGGTAATGACAGTTAGTATAAACTTTTATATGCTTGTGAGGACGTATGAATGCTAAATTTATGGCGTTAAAGCAGCTATTTTTAAATCAATGTGCATCTCACTGAAGCTAATTTATTTATTGTCACAACTTACAAATCATTTCAATTGCGACAAGGTACGCAGTCACGCGTATGGGTTTCATATAGACCCATGCTGAAATTCGTCATGAACTATTATGACTTGATAAACTGGCTAATACATGTGATTGTCAATAATGAGATACGGGTTCGAAACCCGGTCATGTCAAACGGTGTTTTACGGCAAGCTGTATCCATTTAATTAGTTATTTTTTTTACCGACATTTATAACGAATAAACCTTCTCGAATCGCCTTTTTCCTTTATTTTAATTAAATTGGTCTTGTCATATTTGATTTAGGCAATTGTAAGTAGCTTTCATAATTTTGGTAGAAGGCTCTTATTTTCAGAAAATCACTACATTAAGCCCTCCATTTTAATGAACTTGCGTTAAGTTTGGCCAAATTCAACTCTTCTAACAACCTATTTGATAAATGATGCATATATGTGCCCTGGTACAAAACTGGTGCTTTATTTTCAATCTATTTAGCGTTGTACATAACATAGGAAATTGTTGAGTAAATGCTGGATCTGTGAAACGAAGCATGCTTTATTTACTACTTAAACTTTCTTCGGATCATAAAATCATGTTACCTAGCTGCTGTGTACAATTTCCATGATTAATTTAAACGTTTATTTGCGTAATTCACTACAGTGAATCTAATAGACCAGCGTTTTTCAACCCGTGGGACGCGTCCCCTTGGTGGATAGTTTAAGGACACTCAAAACATTCTGAGCAACTGAAAAATGAGGTGAATATAATCCCTTGCTGTGAGTGTTCAAACTGATTATGTTACTAAGTGGTACGCTGATTGGTCACGAGCTACGGAGGGGTAACAGAATGGTAAGATTACCTTCATTAGTGTTATTCTACAGGGTTAGCTATGCCATGACTTCTTACTGCCAAATTTTTCTTTTTTATATAGATACTCAAGTAGTATTTGATACATTAAAAGCTATTTTAGAAAATAAAGGGTTATTGACAATTTATACCCAGTCTTAGGGTAATAGGTTATACTCTTTCGGCGACCAGGAAATAAAGAATTACTTGCACAAAGATTCGTGACTTTAAGTCATTACATAAGCGATTTTAAATATTTTATTGTTACTTCAGCTTAAGATATCCTTGTAGAGTAATTATCAAGATTTCATAGTTAAGTATTTATGGTTCCAATAAATTCAAAAATATTTCAGCACTCAATACCTTTGACGATATCTTGTGCATCAATATTTAATGCTTTATAAATAAGTCTCTGTTTTTGAAATAGAAAAGGAGAAAGAAAATGGATTGAAAACGAGAATTTATTTTTAACTTTAATTTACAAGAAACTTGTCTAATATACCTTTAATTAAGGGAATTTATTATTTGTCAATTTCATCATACAAAACATCCCCTCGAATTTCCAATTTTATCCTGTGACTAATTCGGTCATAGTCTGAGTATCCATCGCGTTTAGAACTTACAGTCATTCATTATTTTTGCAATTCCAAGCTATATGAAATATTTCCATAATTAGCCATTCTAGAGGGAACGGTTGGCTTAGATTGGATAAATGAACATTTTTTACACCATCCTTTACTGGAGAGAAATTTTTGAGGAAAGAATTTAAAAGTGACAGTTAAAAAAGATTTCATTCCTCCTTCGATCTTCTCTATTTATTACCCTGTGCACACTTCTTAGGCTCATTATTTTCAATGTCATCACCAACTATCACAAAAAATGTCAAATCGCAAATTTAAGCTAATTAATCTTAATCCAGTGTCTTCCATTTATTATTGTTCATCACTTTGTTGTCTGGAAAGCGTTCAAAATTATGTTTGAAAAGTCAAATATTCCGTGTAGGAAGAATATGACAGTTATGGTATCGAATTTGCTATCACTTTGATATTTTTTTCTGTTTTAATTAATTTTAAATCTATCACGGCACAAATTACGAAATATTTTCTTAAATATCATCAATTTTTGGCAATTACTTTAAGTTGACGGTTAAAACTTCAAAATGCATTTTTAGGATCGGTATTGTTGAAGTTTTTTCAATAATTTTCATAGTTTTCTCTTTTTTCCAAACGAAATTCATGTACAAAATACGTTGATTAATAAAATTTAAAAAAATACACGCCAGATTCTGGGAACAGCGAATGGCATGGCTCTCTTTTACCCTCTGTACCAAGCTGCAGGAGAGCGAGGTAAATGTAATATATACCTACAAGTTATCAGCATAGAGAAAAATGCTTATCTCAATGGTAGTGACAATATAATATAAATTCACTTCTACAGAAGCATACATACGCAACCAGACAAATGACTAATGTGCATAGAAAAATACGTAATCAAAAATTACTCGACTGCCACTAACATTTAGGCGAAAATTTTTTTTACAGTTGCGAAAGAAGTATAATTAGTTTGCAATTATTTTAAAGTTTGAATCTACAAATGAAAAATAATGGAGGAACACATTTAATTTACATTTTTCTGCAAACATACAATTAAAAACTAAAAAATTAATGATACCTTCTAAAGTCCGTTTGCTGTTCTGGCAGGTAAAATGAGGTGCCCATGATTTATCTTGATACGCTATGGGCATGCCAAAATACGCCTTATAAACTTCACACATTTTAGCAGATGCTGCCACAAAAAACTTCTCTCGTTTTAATAAATTTCCCACACACGTAGCAGAATGCATCTGGAGAATGCTTACATGCGCTTACTATGTGTTGCTACATCTTCCCACACTGATGGAATAGACAAAAAGTATCTAACAATGACTCAGACTGAAGTGTGTGACGGCAATGTGTCGCTCACATGATGGCGTTGTTTGTTTATCACGTGGTTTCCCCCCGTTCATTCTGCAGTTTGTTATTTGCAGAAGTTACGTAACAGGCGTATTTCCTAAATAAATGGACTACTTTTGACAGCATTGCAGTTGAATTTTTTTTGGGAACCGATCACAATTAAGACATGAAATTTTCATCACTGCGTGAACGGTCCCTTGCAAGTAAAAATTAGTGTTTTTAAATTTGGTATTGCAGTTATTGACGGAGTAGTAAATTATTCGGTGCAACTATGCAATATTGCTGAAAAATGCGGGAAAAGTTGTCACATCGTTCTCCTACATACAGAAGCAAAGTTTTGGGTAAATAATGGCAATTTCCTGTCTTAATATAACATTACCAATTAAGGCATAACACTTATTACCCAAAGACAAAATATGTGTTACATGGGTTGCATTATAATACATGCATAGTAATTATTCAATTGTGTGAAATGAAAAGGACTATAAATCTGTTGTATCTTAAAGGATATTTTTGAGTAATGGAAGTTAATTAGACTAGTAATTATGATGGGTATTAATGATGAATATCAAAGTTTTAAAATCCGGCTATTAACGGATAAAATCGTAATATGACAATGCTCATTGAGTTTAATATCGAATTGTCACCGCTTTTCGTATGTGCTTTTATTTTAACGCAGAGTCATAATCCGTTGAGGGATGGGCTAGGCAGGGTTTCCCAAACACTTCCTGCGATGAAACACTTAATGAATCCTGAAATTTTAACGGAACACCTTTCTTACTTTGCAAATATTAAACCGTTGCGTTTTTGTAGCACCATATTGAACCATTCCAGATTTTCCGGAACACCCATAACCTTTTCTCGGAACACTTGTGTTCCGCGGAACATAGTTTGGGAAACCCTGGGCTAGAGGGATGATGGAGGAAGATGAGAATAGTAGTGCTTAAGAGAGAGAGCGCAGGAGATGTAGAGTTTGGGAGGGGGTGGCAGGTGCTGTGAATACAGGCAGGCAGAGGCTAAGAGTGAGCGTGTACGACGGATGGCCGATCTTCTCCTCGATTGAGATCCATCCTCCCTCCTGCGCGATGACAAAAAGATACTATGGGGAAGAGATTGTAGCCCTTGGGAGTGGATCTTGGCTCCTCTCTCCCTTCATACCTTATATGTTCTCTCTCGTACTTTTTTTCATGCTACACTGACATCGCCCTTGTCAAGGTAGCTAAGACTCTGTCCTATATCAACCGCTATTAATTCAGATTTGAGTTTTCCACTAGTGGCCAAGTTGTTTGGACGCAACTCCTTTTGAAATAAGTAAATGATAATATTTTCAAATAAAAGAGGAAAAATAGTTTTAATTTTATTGCTAATTTGACTACAAGTATTTTAAAATTTCATACATCAACTTTTTAAAATTGTAAAAAAATGGAATAAGAGCGAAAAATTAAAAACAAGCTATTTCAATTTTTCAATGAGATTTTTTCAATTGTTTTCATCATACATTAGTTAAAATATATATATTACTTATTTATGTTTGTTTTAAATATAGGTATAACAATGGGTAGCTTAAGTTTTGTCGACCGCGTTTGTGACTGGAAAAATGAAATATCCTTTTTTTAGAATCCAGATATTTGTTCTGTGAAAGATATCATTCTCAAATACACACATTAGTTACTCGTCATGCTTTACCTGTTCTCCATTTCAACCCCTACACACATTAACGAAGGCATGTGTAACTTCGAAAATTGTTCAAATGAATGAGCGAGCCACCCATGCCGCATAACACGTGGGATTGGCTCCTTTTGGTAGTGAAAGCCGGAAGGCTGGCCACCCCTACGCCCACCCGCTCGATTAAAATGTATTTTTAGAGTAGGTGACGTTGATAAAAGGGGAATCCCATTGAACGTGGTGAATTTTTCTGCCCCCGTTCTCAAAATATTGGACCACCCCATCAATTTTATCTCACCTTTTCTCTTTTTTTGAGGAGCTGAAATGAAAGGTTCTTGAGATCGATTGGTGGAGACAATCTCTGGCCCATAGGACTGGTAACATATTTATTTTAGAGTAGTTTCTTTCCGATATACCTCAAGGGTATACTATGATAACAATACCTTTGGAAAAATATATACCAATATAGGTTTTGAGTAGCAGGCTTTAAAATAGAGTAAAACTTGATATTTTGCTTGGTTTGCCGTCTTAATCACTATTCACTAGTTCATATCTGTAAAAAATATATTTCTTTCTGGATGTGATCTAGTTATTTTAATTGATTAGATTAAACTATCATTGTTGTTAGATTTCATTTACCAGATGAAGGTATTCCATCCTTCTATTATGGTCGCTGGCCCCTACCTCGATATCTTACACGACTTCTTTCTTCAGCTCGGCATGCGTTCTTTAACCCGTCCATGAAGCTTACCAATCATCCTCTCAGTTTATCGCCACCTTCAGAATTCCCTCGGCCTTCGTTACTGTTTAATTCACGTACACCGCTTAGTGTCCTCCATCAGTTTCCGATTCTTACCCTCCATGGTGGTCACTTCATTACGCGTCTTACTTTCGGTCAATTGCTTCTTCCATCCTTCTCACCCGCATCTCAAATTCCTCAAATCTATCTTATCCTATTTCCTCAGTGTCCAAGTTTTTGTAATGTACAATTCTGCACACTATTAGTCTTCACACATGCATTTTTCCCATTTAACTTGCTAACTATTAGCTCTCTGAAGACTTTTTGTCCATTTGTGTCTAACAAACCCATTGATTTATCTATTTTCTTATTTTTTATTCATACACATCATTCCTCAATATTTCCTATCTTTTTATTGCTGCACTTTTACTTGCATAAAACACTTCCTTTTTGCCGAAATTGAAGCGAAAGATGATCAATTAGTTTTATACTCATACTTTTTCATAACCTTTTGAATCTTAGTTGGGATCTAATGAGTGTTGCATTATTGTCAGAGACCGTATAAATGCCCTCAGGGTTGTGCTTGGTGGTGCTATTATATCATACATTTCCTAAATCTCTGCCTAATTTAGTGGAAGTCTATTTGATACACCTGTGGCGGTGTTTGAACCAAGTGTTTGTAATAACTAATTTATTTATGCAGAATAACTTTCATGTCTCCTTACTTATTTCCCTCGCCTATATATTTTCCTCTTTTATTTCCTTATCTCTCTTCACCTACTACTCCATTTCAGATTCCTATCACTATTTGATTCGTAAACGCGAATTTACTGATTTTATTTCAACTTTTCTAATCTGCCATCTACGTCTTTCTCACAATGGTTACTTGGAAACATGTGCACTTTCTATGCAACTAAACCTGTAGCTCCTACAAGTATTTCAATGATTTATCAGTAAATATCAGGTTGAAATTTTGTTTGAATTCATTTATTTGATAATTATTTTGATGCATTGTCAATAATTCACTCATCCATTTCCAATACGGAGTTAAATACCATATTGAGATGTGCGAAAGCGCGTTTAACCCATTAATGCCCAGAAAATATTTTTTTTTACAATTTTCATCAAATTTTAGTATGTTTCACTCCAATGGTACTTTATATCGGGAAAAATAATTTAAAAAATATTATACAAGTGGAACAATGATTTTTTTGCTGGAAAGTTAAGTTGCCAATGGGCAGTGGCCGTGTATTTTCGTTTACCATGATAAATGATGCTATAATAGATACATGAATTATTGAAAATTATGCATCGAAAGATTTTAAAACAGGATGAGTAATGGAAGATAAATGAAAATAGTGAAGTATTGACTTCCATTTACAGTATTTTATATTTTGCTTCAAATCACATGTTTTTTTACATTTAACAAAATATTGACCAATGCCAACAATGAAATACCTCGAAACATTTGGGATAAAGGGCATTCTGGCACTTTTTACATAAGTATATTGTTCGGTTTCCACACACCTTACATCTCCTATACTTCGTTTCTCCACGGACAATGATGTGATCTGTTTTGTCCTGCGAAGGTCTTCCATGAGATCACGTGAATGAGACTCTTTCCTTGGCACTATAATGCCCCAATATACGTCAATATATCCCTCCGAAACTGTAGTAGAGGTATATTGTGCCCCAATTTTCGGTACAACAGTCATCCCTGAGTGCACGATGCATCCAGTCCCCAAGCAAAAAATGCCCACCACCTCTTTTTGGTCCTTACATTTGTGTGGTACTTGGCAACAACTTGATCTTGCAAGTCCACCCCACCCATATTCTCATTATATTCTCTGATAATGGTTGGCATTGGAAGAGATATTCTCTTTTTTTCGATGGAAAAATATATCTCCTCACCAGCTTTATCCCGATTTTAGAAGTGCTGTTAGTCATTGTAGTGACCACAGCATTGTTATTCCATCTTGCTATGAGCGATGAGCCATTCGACATATATTCAAAGTCACCCCTCTTCCTCTTGTTGAAAAGATTTTTTTCGGTCAGTTGATAGATAATTTTCACCCTGTTTTCTCGAAGAGTTCCTGTTCCTCCTAAGCCTTTTTCTTGTAAACATGTAAGCAGCTTTTCAGTAATGAAAAATTTTTCAAAATAAAGCTTCGTTACCTGACGTAAACCAAACCCAGGACAACATCCGCATCCACATATGTTCATTTTCGGAAGGAGTATGTGAGATCCAGCATAATGCTCTGCATGAAAATCATATCCAGAGAGATCAGCTGTAGTCCATAATTTGAATCCGAACCTTATAGGCTTCCCACGGATGAACTGTTTGGATCCGTGCCTGCCGTAATAAGGTAGCATTGTCTCATCAACAGAGCATCTGTCTCCTGGAAGTATTGCTTTTAAGCTTTTGTATCAAATTTCAAAATATGGGTGAATTTTGAACAGCCGGTCGGACCCATCCAACATTGCATTGTCAGCTAAGTGTAGGTACTTTCTAGTTTCTACTAATTGTAGAATCATTTCAAATCTATTCCTGGCCATGTCGTTTTTAACGATATCTACTCCACAATCACTCTCTTTACTCCAATAGGTATAGTATTTTACTGGGTAACGTATGATAACACGACAAAAGCAAAATGCCCACAGCACAGTACATCTCCTCTCGACTGATATCATAATTTTGCAAACCCTTCGATCCTGCATAAATACAAGGTTGCTGTAGCAACAGATCGAAAATGTCAGGGCTGTAGAACACGGAATAGGAATCAAAAGCATTATTCACAGACTAACCGAAAAAGTCTTCTGCAAGGGAGAAGCACTGGGAGAAGAGAAGGGAAATGAATAGTATCTTCTTTGGGTTATGCTTCAGAGGACTCTCTTCAAAGACAGCACGATTTTCCTACGACTTTTTGGACATTTGGGCGCATCGAATGAAGTAGATGTGCCATCGTCCTTTTTTCTATGCCGTAAGAATCCTCTGTGACTGCCTCATTAGCCAAAATCACCCATGGAAGGTTGGGTCGCCTGTCTCCTCACTATCTGACACATCGGAATCTTCATCGGTGATGACATCTGGCCGTTCCAAAGGTGGTGTAAATAAAATTATCTTGTGCCTCAAATCTTTGTCAGATTTTTCCAGCAATTCAATGAGCTCGTTCTCTGGATACGTCTGAGAAGACCTACTGCGTTTATTAGAAAAAATTAAAACCGACCCGACAAAGTCATTATCCCATTATAAGTCATCATAAGACGTTGCGGTACTTGCATTTCAATTAGTGGCGACAGAAATAAATGTCACCGGCGAAAATTACGCTAGCCGCCAAGAGACACGGCGAATGCCCAGTGGTAACTTCAGTTGCCAGCAACGCAGGGTATAAATCACAAGTACAATACACGAAAGGTGAAATTTTTTCCTAGTGGCATTACACATATGTTACGTATGTGCATACCATAACAGCATTCAGAAATATGCAGAATGTATCACGAGAATCACGAGTGAACACTTCAATGTCAAGCTCGAAAATGACCACCTGTGTACCCTTCACAGACTCTCCCCCATAGGTAGTGTTAGATTTTATGGCAGGGTAAAACTCCAAACGTTCTCGACAAAGGAAAGGGTTGAGAGCATAGAAAGGAAAGAATTGGGAGTGTACGACGCATATTAAGGGAGAATGGAATTTTTAAAAACGTGGAAAATATTTGGCAACTGAGGGCATTAATAGGACAATGGTTTCTATAATACACGGATATTTTTGCGTGCAAGAAGTCTGTTTTTTTTATTACCTGCACTTGTCTGTCGGTCTGTGGGTCATGGAAAACGTTTGTATTAATAATTTGATCCACCTCCTGACCAACAAATGCTCTGAAAATATTTTGCAGAGAGATTAATATTGAATGGCAATACAATAATCATTCCTTTTATTACAAAATAAGTTAAATTTATTTATAAATTAATAGATTTCGACGGATTTTAAGTTTACAGTGACTTTATACAGGGGGAAATGGTTTGAATTACTGTTTATTTAGATAGGTACCAATAACAAATTTCATACTGTTAAATACATTTTAGTGTAATTTATATATTTGATAAATATACATAGTTTCTATAGCACGTTTCTATGCAAATATAACAACTATGGTGCAACAACAGGTTCTATGTTTTATAATAATAATGTTATGAAATAGCATTTCAACCGTTTAAGCATCGATGCAAAATATATATATATACACAATGTTTTTAATGAATTTATATAGATGACAATGGTTTCTGGCTTACATGATGTGTTGCTATAGAAACACAACAAATAATGTGACAGACAGAACTGACTGTTTATCTATCCTCTTTTAAAGAATACATTATGGTGTTTAGGCTTTGCTTAGTAGAAATATTTAGTATCCATACTAAATTACATACTTCGTATTTTTTCTCCAGTTTTTGTTAGCGGTACAACGGGTTTCGCCGATCTACGGCATCACTAGGTACAAATTATAAGATTGTTTGTTTATTGACCGTTGTTATGTTACGGGGTTGGTTTGAGTGAGGGAGGTGGTGGTTATACCGTGGCTAAGAAGTGTGGGGTGGTTGTACCGCTAATAAAAACAAAAAATACCTAGTATATAATTTATTATGAATATTATATATAAGGTTGAAAATAAACTGTGAATATACTTTTTAGAATAAAAGGAGACAAGCGTTTTAATTCGCTTTTATCAATTTCACCCAAGTGACGTTAGAATTGACTACTGGGACGAAGAGTAAAAAGTGGAAAATAATATTGTATTAAAAAAATATTAAAACGCTTTTTCTCAGGATAGACTAAAAAGGAGAATATAATGTTCGTAAACACCCACAACACTATGAACGATCACAGTACATGCTTATTTCAATAGAAATTTAAGTGTGGGGCCCTTTATTCACAAACCCCCACAATTACATGCATTATATAACCTGCACATTCTCATCATTGCGTAAAACTTCTCTCATCACAATTCTATTCGATTAGTTACAATATGTTTTGCTTAACGTTTGCCGCGATTTTCTAATACCTTATCAGGGCAATCATTATATCATGCTCCCATTATATATATATATATATATATATATATATATAACAGGGAAAGTTTCGCCAATGGCCACAACAATAAAAAATACACTGGACAGGGGGTGGGGAAAGAAAAGTAAAAAGAGACGACTTACTGGGAACGTTTCGAGCCTGTAAGCTCTTCGTCAGCTGGAGAAAAAGCTTTTCCTCCAGCTGACGAAGAGCTTACAGGCTCGAAACGTTCCCAGTAAGTCGTCTCTTTTTACTTTTCTTTCCCCACCCCCTGTCCAGTGTATACTTTATTATACACTGTACAAAGTATACAAGTATACACTGTAAGGTGAAATTTTTTCTGTCTGGATTCGACACATTTTCATCTTCCCCACCAAACCCTGTGTTCGTCCTTTTATGTGTTCCTATCCCTTTCCATTTCCTATGATTGTATGAATTTATATATATAGTTTGGAAATTTTTGCCAATTGGCCACAAATATATATAATAGACTTACAGGAGGTGAGAGAAAGAGATATAGATATAAAAAGGATTTGTTCTTACAGAACGTTTCGGACCGGTTGGTCCTTCCTCAGCTTTAGACTTCTAAAGCTTAGGTAAAGCGTAAATAATAAATATTTCGTTCAAACAGATGGTGAAAGAAAAAGGATAGGAAACATATAAAATTGGACAACACAATGGTGATGTGAAGATGGAATAATGGCCGATTCCAAGTGAAAAAAATTCGACTAGGCCGGGAATCCTAGTCGGCACCTAGTCTCCCGGCCTAGTCGAATTTTTTTCACTTGGAATCGGTCATCATTCCATCTTCACATCACATTGTGTTGTCCAATTTTATATGTTTCCTATTCTCTTTCTTTCACCATCAGTTTTAACGAAATACTATATATATTTATATATTACAGCGAATAATTTTTCACAGTATATCTTGAATCTTTGCAAGCACTCCTAATTAAAAATGCAGAACTAACATGGTAGGTATATTTGAAGTTTTATAAACAATCTTACCCTTAATGATTCATGCTTTCTTCACGTGAACAAAAAGAAAGCGCTACACGCTTTTATTTTAATTTACATATGCATATACTGTGATTGCTCGTAGTACTGTGGCTGTATTATAAAATTTGTTTCTCCTTTTTTGCGGATTCTTAACAAAAGCGTGTTAATAATAGTTTTAAAATATAATATTTTTTATCTTAAGTCACATGCGAGACATGCAGTTGAAATATTTTATTTTAACATAATGTCGTACGTCTTACTCTAGGAGTAAAGAAAGTGTAATTTCCTAATTAGGTTAAGGTAAAATTTTCATACGTGAGTAGGTGGTTAAAAGAAATGTTTCCAAACAAAATAAACGAAAGAAATTATTTTTTCCATAGCATTTCTCACCAGGTAAACCTATAAACGAAAAAATAATTACTCGCGTATTTATTTTTCCCTTTCTTCAATCCAAAACGTCTCCTGTTATGAGTTTTTAATTATTAAGATATCGAATACTCTCTACTCACTGGAGTTCGGTCACCCCAAAATATTTATGCATTCTTAATGGGTAGTGGCATTAGCGTCCTCCTTATAAATTCAGAGCGCCCGTTAATCCATTGAGCATACGTAAGTTAACCTAAAGCGATAATTTTTGGGAGATATCACTTGGTGAATTTTTCATCACCGTCTGTTTTTGCAAACTACATACTTATCTCTTTTAAATCCGTAATAGCCCTTTCGCGAAAATGAGGGCGGATCTCCCCGTCGGTACCCTGTCAACCCCCCACCCATGTTCTGTGCTCGCAGAATCTCATCAAGTGGGCCTTATCCACTCGCACTTCAACACCTTCTCCTCCTCCCCCTTTTCCGCTTGCTCCAAAATCCAAAGAACCGCGATGGCCTTATCACTGAACATCGTTCTCATAATCTGCGCCCAACCGCGAGTGAAATTACATCCTCGGCCACCCCTGCTTGTCACCCTCCGGATTTTACCATCCTTACCCGGCCACAACAATTGGATTCCTTCCCTCCCTTTATTCACGATTCAGTCTCTTTCTTTCAACCTTCCCCCTTAATGCGTTCAGCCGTTTGGCTGGAGTGAAGGAAGGTAGGTTCACGAAAATGGATTCATGTTATCTTTTCCTCTCTCTGGCGGGGTTCAGCCACCAAAAAAACTGCTGAACACCACTCTTACATTCTAACAATTTGCAGTGAATCTAATTTTTCCCAAAAGAGTCTCAGGAAAAAAATCTTGACTTCAATCAAATATTATTGATTGATTTGATTTGATTGGTGCGCTAGCCTTCGTATTTAAACAATTTATTCCTCATGGAAAATATTTTTATATTGAATTGTTACTACCAAATAACTTCACTCAGTGATTCAACTCGAAGGTTGGTTTGGATATTGAGGGTAGAGCTGACTCCGGACTAAGCCACATAACACCAAATAACTTATCGGGATTAAAAAAATATTTCTTAAGCGTACACAGTAATTATTTTAACAATATTCACCTCAGTTGTATGCTGTGCTATGTAAGTCATTTTTCCCAAACCAGTTATTTTTCCCAATTGTCTCTATTATACATACTTTTGTAGATGTGTGTTACACACATCTACAAAAGTTATTTAAGTTATAAATACAATTGCAAAGCAGTCATTTCTCTAAATCTTCACAAACGTAGGAAAAAATGAGATTGTATGGCTTTTGTAGGCTTAGCATTGAATTCTTATTTATCCAGTGGTAGCTAAATATCAATGATACATAAGTTATGATGACGATGCATTTATGATTTAATCCTATGCAATCCAGGTACAGTTAAAAGTCAGTAAGTTTGATTATCTCTCTTAATGACCAGTCTAACCCTTCATCATTACCTGAAGAAAGAAACAGCTATTTTGTACGATTAGCCGTTTCCATTAATGAAAAATTATATCTGCCTGAAGAAAATCAGAAAGAAGAAGTAAATATATTCATGAAGTCAACATTTTTCCTGCAGTTAAACCTTGTACGTTGGCCTTATGAATATGTTATTCATTAAGCCTCCTAATTAATCAACTTACTTAAAAATTTCTCTACTTTAAGATTTAGGGATTATAAAAATATCAACGAATGAATCATTTTTTTATGAAGTCACATTATGCGAATTCTTAAACTTCTTCGTTTAATATCTCTAACGTAACAAGAAATAGCCCAACGCTAGTTCATTCGTTGTTCACTCTCCCGAACTTGTCCGTTTAAAAATTTGAGCTCTCTTAAACTACTAAAATGGGATACCTTTCTTATCTTTCTCAAAGTTCCCGCATAGATGCGTCCGCTATACCAACTAATCAATGAGAATAGTGGATATTGAGTTTAAATTCCTACCTCACTATTATATAAGCCTCATTCTCAGTTCACATTAAACTTTAAAGGACGCATGTGGCCAAGAACATTTTTATTTCAATCAGGTATTACAATGAAACAGTAATTAGGTAATACCTAAGGATAACACAAATGTGTGGTTTGCACAAGCCCTAAGGATAAGCCTGTACGTACCTAATGGTTATCAGCAACTCCCGATAGATATATTTTTTCATCTTGAAGATCTTATGAATCAATCTATCTATTCATAATGGCGTTCTACTTGTGGGCAAATATCGAAAGGAGGGATAAAGTCAGTGTGAAAGATAAAGCATATATGTCTTCGCTAACGGCATTGGAATGAATTCGATGTTTTTAGCCAGAAAATGAGACAGGATCCAAAAATAAAAACATTTACATCTGGATTCATCATCTCCAGGCTAGGATTTACATTTGGAACAGAGAGAAAATATTAACTTGGGTGTTGGCTCTATAACATTAGTTTTTAACCAGTCGGTGTTTGTATGCTTCCTCAATTTTTTTCCAAAATGAAAATTAAAAATATTCGCCATGCTTTTTTTTAATCCTCCAACTACTCGTTTTCTATTCTTTTCTCCGATCTCGCTGCCGCATCTCGGATCCCATGCTTGCTCAATCTCCTGACCACGCCCATTCTCTCCCCATCCCCCACCACCACCCATTCTCACCCCCCTCCCACGTTAAACTTCCAAAGCGCATTCAATTTCTGATATCGCTCTTGGCCCCGCATTCAAAACCCCGCGAGATTTCTATACTCCCGGGTGCGTGCGATAGCGAAACTTTAATTCACTCTCTTTCATTGTTGTGTCCCCTGGTTCTCCCTTTTCCACAGCCCCTGTCTTGCATTACACAACCGTGCTAACATTCACTTTCCGATATCCTTTCGCACCAAACATCACACTCCATTCCTTATGCAAACCCAAGGACTTGTCCTGCATGTTTTCCTCGTCGTCCCATGCCCCTTTCCGCCACTGACCCTTCTTCTTTCCTCTCCTTTCTTTTTCTCCGCCAACATTTTCCCCACTGAAACCAACTCCAGCACCTTTCCTCGTATTTATCTCAGCAGTAACAGGACTGCTTAAATATGAACATTTCCATTGGTTTTAGTTTGAGCAGGTTCAATGATGCGAGCCTTCAATAGCTCGGTGCGGAAAGGAATAATTTCCCGAGTGAGGTCAGAGAGGAGTGAAGGTTGGAACATAAGGGGTTCCTTACGACTCTCCGCTCCAACTTGACCGATTATACTCTTCGAATGCCTCTCCATAGCGTTCCGGAGAAGTAGTAGTGGAGCGAAGAAAAACAAATTCGGCTAGAGGGGAGAAATACCGACGCAAAACCCATCGCGCTTGTAAAGTTTCCGAGATTGTTCCGATGACCAAGGCCAACCCATATATCCGGTGGTACTAGGCTCGTGCTGTATAATTATTCCGTTTTGATGTTTGCCTAACTAGTCCGACTAAGGTGGTAGAGTCGCAAACGTGTAAGGTTTATTCCTAAAAGTTGAATGGGTGATAACAAGAAGGTAAAAGACGTAGCGGAAGAGAGGGAGACAACGAGAGAGAGTGAAGGATGGAAACCTAACAACTTCGCAGTAAAGGCTGGAAGCGCGCACACACTAGGGGAGTGGTTAAAATCACCCATCGCCATGCTGTTAACGGGGGCACGTTCACGGCTCTTAATAAGACGTACACTCCCATTATCGTTATTTTTTCATGTGCGATAATAAGAGCAAACATTTTATCATCATTCTTCAAATTTTGTCAGGTGCTTAAAATTACTAGTTTAATTGATGGAGTGAGTTTTTGGGACAGCTATTGTGAACATTGTCCATCTGGAGTTGTTTTGATATTGGATAACGATAACGACAATGCTAAAAACATACCGTGAATCCGCCGCAGGAATATTATTTTGAGGTCTCATTGCTAGGAAAGTTGAAACGGGACGGAGATGGACCGGCAGGTAGTGGTGCGTCATCCCCCTTCTCCAAGCACTTGACAACAATTAGAAATGCATTCTGACCGATCTTACACACAAAACAACCTCCCTCCCCCGTTTCTGTAAATTTTCCAAAAATCTGTCCACTGTACTGCGCCAGGGACTTTTGAAAGAGTTATTCATACACTTCTGCGGACGCTAGCAAAGTTAATCCCTACATTCAGACTGGTGGTGGTGGAAAAGCAGGTTTACTGGCTATCCAACTGATTCAATCGGGGTTTGACCGCCTCTTTGCTAAGGGCTTTGCACCGGCAAATTACGACAGTAAATTTGGAAAAGTCAATTGGCACGAGGTTTGATGAGGAGTGATTGGCTGTAGTTTGAGAGCTTGTCTTACGAGTGATGCCGAAGGGTACAGAGTTCCGGAGACTTATTGTGCGTGGATAAAATATAATACGGAGGTACGCAAGTGTGAAAAAAGTGCTGTTTTTCATGATTCAATAGAGGGGAGGGAATGCGGATATGAGCCCAGTTGACGTTTTAAGGAATGTGGACCAAATGCAGAAAACCTTTTAGACATTTCTGATTGCTATGCGCTCGCAGATGACCTTATATTTTCGTAATCCTTTCAGCTGTTAATATATCCAATTAGTGGAAATTATTTACTTATAATTAACATCATCTGTGGTGGTGGGATCACATCCTAACTTACTGATCCACCCTCGCAAGCTCTTAACTCATATTGTTGGGTGTTTGACTAACATGAGTACCAATCACTGAGTAAAGTTTGGCGCTGAATTTTAACAGTGTAGTTAAGATGCCTAGTTTGCTACGGTAAAGAAATAAGTTTGACTATGAACATAAGGAGGGTCCAGACTTTCAAGCAAAGAGCAAACAGGGAGGGTGTGTCCCGAAAAAATTCCATACACACTTGTGGTGTAGTTTAATTCTAGAAAATGGAAAATCTTCTTATCACTATGTAACTTTTGCCCAAATTTGTGCTGATATAACTCAATTATCTTATAGCTCTGAATCAGTTTTCTTTATTTTCACGCCATAGGTATTGATTTTGACATATTTTCTTTTTTGGAGAGCTTAACTTAGTTTAACTCTTCGGTAGCGGGAGGATGAGTTGGAGACGGGTATAATTTTAATAACTTCTTTCTCATCTTTTTTTCACAGCAGCCTTTTTACATTTTCAGGTTGAGAGGTTGATAAATCATCCATTTAAGTCGTTTTTATTTGTGAGGGAGATTGAATAAATATTTTCTCAAAAAATGCTGCTTTTTGGGCCCTATTGGACGCGTCCTAGAATTCTTTATTTTCCTTTGGTGGTTCTAATGAGGCCCGAGAAGTTCTTAAGCCTTGCTCCCAAATTGTGAGTCACGCCTCCGCTGGGAGACTCGGTGGAATCCGAAAGGCGCCGCGGCGCGCCGTGTCGTAGTTTATAATCCTGCAGTCTGCTCCGCAAAATATGCGGTCAAGGAGGCCCAAAGGAATTCTCCATCTCATAAGAGCGGCGCGGATATTTTGAGGACCAATAGCTAAGGCATTTCATCATGAGTAAATGTGACGGTGAAAACTGTGTTGGAAAATAGAAGTAGTAAACAAAGAAAAATGTTAGTGTGAACGTAGGACACGTTATTTTACAGAATCTTTATATGCACTCTTAGGGCATCAAAGATATGTTTTTGATACCTACCTAGGTCACAATGTATCATTTGTTTGGAAAATAAATGAAATTATTTAATATTTAAAAGAAAATATTAGATGCGGAACACTGCGCTTCCACGTTATACGAGTAGTTTTCCCTGCGGCGTCCTCATCATTGTTGATTTAGCATCCTTCATTTTCTTTCTTTCTCTTCCTCTTTCTGTCTTTTGAAGTATTTAATTCAAAAATTTTTCTTTTACTCGAAAGATCTGACTGGGTTAACATCGTTATTTCTCATTGTTCTTAAAAATCCATGCATACATTTTAATGCCATTTAAGACTTTTTCAATTAGTAAAATAATCATAACTTGGAGTTAGAACTACTAATTTCTATCTATGCCAAAACATACCGTTCTGATAATTGATATAACATATATAAATACAATCGGTACACTTTCTAATAACTTGTTAAATTATAAGCGCGGGTTACTTATTGAGACATATTAATATGGTTCTATAAAGGAAAAAAATAATTATTTTTCTCTAGCAACTTGTACCTACTACCATAATGTTCGAGTATATTTTTCGTATTTACTTAAATTGGTATGATTTTAAGAATGCTCTTAAATGACTAAGCTCACTTTATGGGGATTATATAAAATTGCAACTTCAGTGAAAAAAACAATGTGTACCGATATATTTTAAACATATTTACACTTCTGTCTCTGATAAAAAAGACAGTACGATTTCTTTTCTAAACACGTATTGTGATGTTGCTTCTGTATGGTTTTCTTCTTGCTCATTTCAAGTGTTTATCTTAGGGAATGCCTTTCACAAACGTCTTCAAAGGAGAAGCACTCCGTATTTGATGTGAGGGTGTAAGAGATTAAAAACTAGATGATTGCTGGGCGAGCGGAAGAACGTTAGTTGAGTGCAAGATTTTGATCCCGGCATTGTGTATCCTGAGGGACTAAGGGACGTCATTGTCCACAGTGGGGGATGCCGTGTAACTCCTGGGATCATAAAGTGTTCGCAGGGAAAGAATTCATCATAGAGAGCTACGGGTTTGTTAGTTGCACGCTGAAATCTGTCTTAGGCAAGCGTCATTATCTGCCTTTGGTGGTTCACATGAATGAAGCATCGCTTTGAACCTATAACTCTTCCTATGCCTGTGATTATTTGTATCATCTTGAGGTGCCGTCACGCATCATTCTTGCTCGTTTTGTTGGACAAAAAATGAAACTTTGCAGAACGTGGAACCATGTGCACGCTTTACTTTGATATATCAGTATTTCATTTTCTGTTGGCGTCTCTAACCAATGCTTTAATTTCATTTCTAAAAATAGGTTTTTATGTGATACCTATTTTTTTTAAATTTAATTTACCTTTATGTTAAAATCCACAGATTCTGATGTAAATCGTTGGCTTCGTCACATAAAATTTTAAAAATCAGTTTTTTGCAGTCTTGATCGATTACGCCAATACACATATTGTTGAATGTGGTGAGTCCAGATATGTTATTTTTGGAGGCGACCTACAACTGAGACAGCAAACACATATTCACCATTCAGGTTGGTATAGGGAAGGATTGTCGGGTATTAATGCAAGGATATAGAGAAACCCGGCGTCAGTATCAGCTTGCTATTAACATGAGGCACAAATAGAACCACGGTTTAACGTCGCATTTGACGAATAGTGTTCTGAGCTCGAAGTTCTTTACACATGTGGCCCAGCTACGATCGGAACCCCAATAAAAAATCTCTGCTATATTTGGAGAACGAACCCGTGCCCTCGGCATGGGAGGTCTATACTCTAGCCACCATACTCAACTAAATCATTTAAATAGGTAACAGTAGTTAAAAGAAAGTATTTCGATTTAATGATTCTCCCTTAAATGCTGTCATTAAGGTTACTACTTTCCCTGATGATACATTAATTAGCTTTAACTTCCAAAGTTATTTTTCATTTGGCGGACTGCTCCACTGTTATAAAAAGAACATAATATATGCACAAAATTCCGTCTTTTAGTGTGATATACGATGGCTGAACTAAAGGAAAGAAAACATTTAGCTTTCATGAAGTATTTGTTCCAAACACTGGGGCATACCTAATTGCAATGCCTCAAAAAAGACCATTTACCTCTATCCCAGCATAATTGACTGAAATAGTACTACATATATTAATACAGCATACTTTATTGGGAGCTGTAATTGCATGTATAATCTGTAATGACTCTGTTCCAACTTGTCTCACATTGCTCCCTCTGCACGTGAAGCTAAAAAAGCACGTATTATTATAAATATCGCACTCGAATGGGGACTTAGAATTTAAGGTGGCATAACTGACTTTTTTCTATGCACAGAATTGCGTGAATCTTGGATAATTACTCTTTTTAGTGATAACTATAGATACAACTGAACCCTTCGCATACTACCGGTTCGGTTTTTTGGCAATTACACGCAATTTAAGCACCTATGTGATATGAGATATATTTCGTAATAATTCGATTATATGTGTACAGGTTTCCTTCTATAGACGTAATAATACATTTTATATTAATATTGTCATACCTTATGAATCGAATCAAGGCAAAATATATTTAAAAAAAATAAAAGTATAATTGTTGTCTCATTTGCATTACTGCATGTGTGGTGAGAAGCAACGCATAAACGGATGAAATGTGGTCCTGGTATTTTTATTGAATTACTTGAAAAAATTATGGAAATACGCAAGACTCATTGATGGACGGTTACCGCCCCAACCACCTTTAAGGGTAGACTGGCTTTATTTTGGTCAGTCTATAGTCTTGTATAATCCAAGATGAGGAATTGCATGTATGCAATTTTTTGAACGAAAAAATGATTCCAATAACTTGGAGTGGTGGTGGGAGGGGCTTGAGGAGGTGTGGTTGGAATTAATGGCTTGGATACACAGGATATTACGTTGTGGATGTGGAGGGGTGGTTTGTGTGAAAGGCGGAGGTAAAGAGGGGGAGAGATCGGAGTTGGATGGAGGGCGCTAAGGGGAAAGAGGTCCATGGCGAAGAGAAAGTGCCCACCCGTTCCTAATGCTCCTAAATTATACGTGGAAACATTCACAGGGACCTCAGCAACACACCTCAACTCCCTTGCAAGCCAGCTTCTCTTCCCCTCCTAGTCCTAGAATGCTCTACCCTCCTTTCTCGCAACGCAATTCCCTTTATCGCCGGATTCAAATATCGGGGCATGGCAGGGGGTGAGGAGAGTTGGAGTGGATTGGTTGCCTCGCAGACCGAAAAGGGTCGGAGGTTCGATTCCCTTGGGGAGCGTAAATTTTGTGCTACGCTCGAGACCTTAATCCAAAACTTTTCCTTAAACGGATTTACAATTTACTGCAAAGGTTCCTTGAAAGGACATTTCTGTTTACCCACTCTCGGAAAGCAGCCGCAGCATTATTGGTATGTACTTACTTTCCCTCGGGGAAGAACTGAATTATATATGTGAGAAAGAATGGATTCCCAAGTCTACAGATTAACTTAAGGAGTGCCACGATTATAATTTTAAAATGCCTCGCAAGTAAATACTCTTAAACCTCGTAAAGGTAGAGGAATTTATAATGTGCTACGGTATTATATCGAAGTTAACATACTCCAAACATAGTATATCGCAGTGATAATCTTAAAATGCCCAGGAATTATGACTGTATTTTAAAGTGAAAAGTAATGTATGGTAATGGGCTATTATATGAGCGTTCTTAGGTACTCATTTTCCTTACCGTTTTTTAGGAACACATTATTTTTTACCCTTTCCGCATGAATAGGTAATTTGTTGTAATGTAATTAGGGACCAAAAATTTGTATAAATAACGATGCGATTTAACAACAATTTTGACCTTTGAATATAAATTACGGAATTAAATTTAGCATAAGACAGAAAGAAGTCTAATAAAAGCTGAAGTACTTAATAGTCGATGTTCTTCGGAACGGAACAACTTAAGCAGGGGATTTATACAAATAGATAAAAAGCAGCATTATTATCCCTAGTTAATGTTTTATTTGGACCAGATAATAAAACACGCCCGCAGATGTTACTATTTTATAAAAGCTTAGTGTTAATTACATTGGAATTGAGAGTGGATTGCTTATGGTCCTCTGTTTTTTCTAAAAAAACTATTTCCATTTACTAAGCCTAAAGAAATTTCTCGTAATGGTAAATTATCTGCCTTAGGGCATCACTATTTTGCTGTAACTGCATTCATCAATGACTGCTACGATTTTCTCATACGCCTGTTAAGTTTAAGTGGGTTTTATTAGCATTGTGTTTCAATTGAAGGTCACAGTGTTCTAGGATTAACTATCTGATTTTATTTGCTAGCATCTGACGAAAATCTAGCTCTAGGTCTATACTGCAATATCTATAACCCGTAATGTTCTCATGCAATATTACGAGTCCTCTATGTCAATTGCGATAGACAGTGTTTCGTATTCTCTAATATTACCATATTTTAGTAAGAAATAGTCTAATTCGTTAGCTGTAGTTATTAGTCATTTACCAACAGATAAAGAAACTTTCCTTTGTATAGGCGCGCGGTTTGGTCCCTCGACTCTGCTGTTTTCCAGTGGGTCCACCAGGAGACCTTCATCCGTGTAGTCTGGCCTACGTGACACTCGGCCGTGCTCTAGCGGCAAAGAAAGGGAATTGTTCGCCCGTAACAGCCGCTAAATCCCCCCGTGACTCTCCGATTGAGGGCTATGCATGCTGCCACCTTTCGACAAACTCCCCCGTCCTCCTCCCCCCCCCTTCTAAACTCCCTCAAGTACGGCCCCTGGGGAGGAACAAGCAAGTAAGTACACTAGGGTCAAGGGGAAATAGAAAGGACGGCGTGCTCTCGTAGATTCCGGTGACTACATTCGAACCCTCTGGTGACCAGGCGTTTCGCGTCTCAGTGCCCCGAACACTTGTGTCTTAGATTCAGGTTCGGGGTGCCCATTCACCACTACTAACCCACAACAAGCAGCGTAATTGATAGAGGGGAGTAGGGGCAGTTTATGTGATGGGAATGGAGAAGAATTTAAAGTGTGTATTAGATTGGACTTAGGTATTGGAATGAATGCAAGCTGTTATAAGGAAAGAACAAAACAAAAGGATGACAATGCACGTCGCATAAAACATTTTGGAATACTTTCTCACAAATAAAATGATATGCTGCCCACTCCTGAAATGCTTTATACGCAAGCCTATGTTCATTTCTTTCATTGTTTTATTGCCTAAAATACCTCTATTACAAATTACTTCTTTATTTCTGTTGGTTTTCAGTGCTCCTACCTTACGGTTAAACGGAATTTCATATATTTATACATTTATTTCATCGCGGTATTAGTCGGTATTAATGTTATCTTATACATGCTTATTCCCGAGATAACAAAACCGGTGTATAATTCATGAAACATGGCCTTAGAGCCCACCACTGTGTGTACTAGTGAACCAGTTTTAATATTAAGACGTCGAACAACTGTACTTAGTTTTGAAAAGATGGTCTCTGTTTCTAATGTTGCTTTGGATTATTTTTGTGTTCGTGAAATGTATCAAATGAGTATACGCTCTATACCATAAGTTGAATGAAATTCTGACAAAGGGCATCAAGCATATAATTCAGGATATCATAATTTCGTGTCCTTGACAAACCTTGCTATCACAGCCTTATCCTCTGATTTAAGTTGCTGTACCTACTCGTACAATTTTTTTTTCGCGAAACGCTTCGCGGACGTAACTATGTTACTTTTATTTTTTTGCTCCCAATAAGATTTCAACAATTTATTTTAGGTATAACATTTATTTCTCAGCTATAATTAATGATACAGTTACCTGATTATTGGTGTCTATAGCCAACATTTATGATTCCGAAATTTCGGCCTTCAATCTAAAGTTTTTGAACGAGGAACTAGCGGTCTCAAGGTTTCGAGGCAGCGCGCGCAATCGTTCCGTAGACGTTGTGTTGCCCCATAGGACTAATTCCGAACACCAAGCTTTGGTAGATTGCTCGGTCGGAAGCAGTTGAGGTGAGCAGGGTTAGCAAACTGCTATTCTCAAGCGTGTAAGATATATCTCGTAGTGGAACTTTTACTTCTATACTACGTTTCCCCTATCATTACCCATTTCACCTCATCTTTTTTTTCATTGCACTCCTCATTTTGGCCTCGATACATATCTCATTAGTGCTGTTTGCTTGGTTAAGAGTAGAGAACTCATGGTCAGATGGTAAATTGACTCATTAGTCGAAAAACATTCTAATGCTAAAACCTGGAATCTCCTCTCGATGTTTTAGTAAAATATTTCATGGGTATTCCTTGTAGATTTTATTGACTTTTAATTGATTAATAATGTTGCGAGGAATCCTAATTCTAGAGCTTACGAAAGATCTCACATTTATTAAATTCCTAGAAGGCCTCTTCGGACACCCCAACTCTAAAATCTCTCGGTACATTTTCCGATACCAGAATCTCTAAGGCAACCGCAATTCCCCCTGGGAAAGTGAATGTATCCTTTTAGCTAGAAGCATAATTATCATATCCCCTAGTGCTCTATAGGAGGTGATCTCTACTATCACTTATCAAACGAAGCTTTTGTTTACGAGCTTTGCGAGTCCCGAATTTGAACAAGTGCGATTGTACGGCAGGGTATTTTTTGCAGTGTATGGTGTTAAAGATGGTATTTCGTTTAGATGTTTGTTCTCATATAGGAAAATTGATATTGCACATATCTTCTCGAATGTTTCAATGTGAGTTTTTAATGGACCTGATATAATGTTGGCATTTTGATTGTTTTTAAGTCTATCAACCAAGTGGTCTCTAGCGTGAATTCCTATTGTTCAATATTTTTTCTAGAATAAGTTATTTAACATAATTGAAGTTATGTATAACAGATTTCATAGTCATATCATTTGTTATTTTTGAATTGAGCCATAATTTATATGAGTTAAGGGGAAAAATATTCACCTTTTTTCCTAAATAACTTCCATGGAAAAACAGTACAGTATAGTGGCTCCCATGAATTTAACTTGATGCACCACCAATTTCAATCACTAGGCCATCATCAGGTACAATGTTATCAACCTTGGTGGGCGATCTATACCAATCGTACGTGTAAACCAGTCCAAGGTTTACATTGGACCTGTTAATGGGATAGCTGATGAAATCGGTTGCACATCGTATACAATTTGTAGAAGCCATAAGATCATAATTTCTTCTGTTTTATAATGAAGAAGCATTCTTCCGCATATTTTTAAAAATTTCACCGCAAATAATAACTTTTAATTTTATCCTCACGGATTTACTAATATATAATCATAAAAAACATTACTTTGGGTATGAAATTGTAGAATGCGAATAAAAATAAAGGTTGAATGTATTTTGTTTGAATGTTGCAGGAGCATGATATATTATTAGGTACTCTTCAAAACTTTATCCATCCTAGGTCTTCAATAATGTCTTAATATCACAATCATGATGATTTAAAAATACGTTAATGTTCTCACTAAAGCCTAACCATCACGACTGTGATGGCTCATAGTAATTTGCGTAATTAAGTAAAAAATCTTAAAAAATATAATTTCAATATTTGATGGCATTGAAATTTACAACAACATATTACCAGTGATTTAAAATATCAGTATCATCAGTAACAAATATTTGAAGATTTTACGAGAGTAGTTATATTTTCGCATCTGCATCAAAAATTCTCCACTTGAGAAACGGTCGACCAACTAGCCGTATCGTCAAACAGCTGCATACATGTTGCTCAATGGTGAACTACAAACAGCAGAAACCATCATATCCCTGTGAGGCAGGTTTTACTGTAGTCCAGAACCCATATCATATTTTTTTAACTAGCTGTTTGACCGTGAGAGTCAGGTCGTAAAGGGCTATGTAATTGATTCATAAATGTACCTCAAATATATTTTTTCAATGTAATACCAAAATAATTCAAATTATTAAGTGAATTTGGCACAAATTTTTACTGATGAAGTAACCATTTTGTTTCAAATGAAGTATATGTAAGCAGTATGCTTGTTTCATTCATCTCTCATGAAATCCAAAGGAATCATTTCTCCTAATGTTATATACGAGAGGGGTCTGCGTTTGAGTGTAACAATCAATATGAACATGTGACCGGTGGTTTATTTGATTATTTTCACCCCTCTTAATGTTCTTCTTGGTTAATGCAGAGTAGGATAATTTTTATTCATTTGATTGAGGAGATAAATATATAGGTGTAGCAAAACTTGGTGATACTCGCCTGTACATAAAATGACGTCAGATAGATCATACAAGAGATGAGGGATAAAGATCCTTAGGTTCTCTCTAGGAATCCCCAACTGAGCCCTTCGACAACTTTGCCCGCTCATCAACGCATAATTCGTCCTCAGTGACCTTAAACACTCCGCTGGCGAGTGCCACCAAGTTTCGCTACACATATACTTCGATATCTGTGGAAATATTGAAATTTTTTGCCAACCAAATAGCAAGCGATACACTGTATTCAGTTTTGAATTCTATTTATTCGTTAAAATAATGAATTCAATTAGCTTTCGCGGACTTAAAGACTCTTTCTGTCTAAATATGAAGGTTGGATCCTGATTTTTCCGTATATCATAAAATACTTGGGAATTACTCTTTCCTTTGTCAGCCAATCAGTTAGTTCCTTGCATTGCCCTTGGAAACCTCCAATTAAATTCCACCAAAAGACCACTATCTGCATACTCATATCCCCTTGATCTAGCACAGTGCTGCTTAAAACCTCCTTCTATGCCTTGCCCTGCCTTTTCTTTCCGTCCCCTCTCAACTATCTTAAGTCCCCAATCTCCCAAAATTAAGCTCCCGTTCCCAGCCCACGCCATCGCAATATTCAAAACATTCCTTCAAATTCCTCTCTCATACTCTGTCCCTGTCCTTGAGCTCTTCAACTCCTTTCCATTTCGACTCATTTTCCTTCCATCTCTCATCACCTCTTTCTGCTAGCTCTTCTTTATCTCCCCGCTAGCTTTGCACCACCTCCTCTTCCGTCTCCGACCACTTTTAGCACCCTTTAGCCTTTCCTACTCTAGTCCTCCGCAAACCTTTTCCATACCCTCAACCTTACTTTTGGTAATTTAGAAATGATTTCACTTTGTAATATCCCACAAAAAGTGTAATTTATTCTGTAATAACTTACTTTTGGTACTTAATGACTCCTATGATGTTGCTAATTGATTCGATTACCCTGGCATTATTTCCTTCGTACTTTTCGGGCATGGCATAATGCAATGCAGTTTATACATTTTTTGTATTCTTAGTGTAAGGCACTACCTCGTTGAGTTTGGTTACTACTGCATTTTAGTGTCTACAATACTTCTTTCAAAGAATCAAAAAAATATGCGAATATAAGGTCTCATTTATCCATACCTTAGTATCTACAATACTACTTTTCAAGAATCAAAAAAATATGCGAATATAAGGTCTCATTTCTCCATACCGCTGACTTGCTTTAGGAGGGTAATTTCTTTTATAGATACTAATTTGTGTATCTCTTTCTTTTAGTTCATTTTCAACCCAGCTTTTAACTCAACTTCTGGCTACATAATGATTAATTAGCTTGGAACCTTTTAATGTCATTTGGGTAATTTTATTTTTGTTTATCACACTTGCTGCACGGGACATGAACTGCTCAAATATTAAATATGTACGAGTGTTTCTTTTTCGAAATATTTTTGTCGCAACGAATTCATAAAAATGTTCATAAAACAAATATTGATAATTAAAGTTATTGCCCAAATACTAATCGCGTATTGCTGCTCCATATGATGGCCTTTCGAAAAATAAAATTGTCTACAATGCTTCTCATAAGTTACTCATCAGGGTTTTATTAACTTGTTTCCCCCAACCTGTCTTTAATGCGACGAGTCTCAGTTTAAATTTCATAAATACGATATTGAACGCCGATTACATAAAACTACTCAAACATTTGAAATTCTGTATTTTCCATGGTAGTACTAATTATTTTTATCTTCTTCCTCCAGGGCCGTTTTATCGATTTCTGTATGCCTTTGGGAAGTTATACGTTCATGAATGGCTTTCACATTGTATTCAAAAGGGTCCACGACGTCTTCAAACGTAATATTTTTAGTTGAAGCTGAGTGGGAAGAAAGAGGTAAAGAAATGAAAGTAGGGGTTGAAATCATGGGAAAATGAAGGAGCTTAGCACATGTTTTATTTACAATCTCGTCGTTTTTAGCCAAAAAATAAGGTATGAATACGGCCGCGCTGCATAGAACCTTTTCATTCTGCATATTTTTGCTTCACAAAAAATTGTTCCAGCCCCGATAAAGAATATCCCTCCCAGTTCATGATATTTAGAAGAACTTTAATTACAGAGCGCAATTAACATCGTGACATGAGTAATAAAGTTTGATTGAATTATTTTCAGAGTAGTTGATCGTATGTGTATCGTTTTTCTTCTTCATATCACTTAAAAAGTTGTTTGCTCAAATTTGGAAAGTTATAGGCAGTTGAAAATTCACCAGATAAATGAGGCCGTATAAAAGTACTCATTATCGACCGTTTTCATTTCCCGGCTTATCGGGTAATTCTTTGAAAATTCACAACATAATTCCTTGATTCAGGATAAGATTTGAGTTTTCCTTAACTCTTCCACCTTATTAATTCATATTTTTTTTACTATTGAATGAATTTTATAAATAGATTTAGACTGAAAAAATATGTAATTATTTATTTTAAAAATGAGGACCAAAGTAGTTATTATTTTGTATAATACTTGGCATTGCTAAGATTATCCATTTCAGAGTTGCGTGTTACTTTATTTATTTTTTATACTTTGCATTCTCGGAATTGTCAGTATTATTGTAATTTAAATACAATTGGTTAATATAATTGTGCGAGGAGTAGCTAACCACGGCGGTGAAAGTGAAATATACGTTCAGCTACATCAATCAAATGCATTCATCAGCAAACTCATGGAGTTAATTAATTCCGTTATTTTTATAGGGAGGTGACATTTTGTTTCGTGTATTACACTATAGGCAACTATTGTTTCCAAAATTTTGCCAATACCTAGCTGCAGCTGAGACACTCGGGGAGGAAGTATTTTCCCGATTTTTCTCAATTTTTGCAAATTTCACGTTAATTGACGAGGATGATCAATCCTAACGTTGTCATTGTTATAGAGGTAGAAACTCCGAAGAGATCAATCTTGCAAAAGTTGTCAACAGTTCGCAAAGACTTTTATTCTCCTCGTACTGAAGTACTGAAGTCCTCTCCTTCTCTCCAAAAGAAAAAAAATGAGCGGAGAAAGAAGTCTCCCTGGAAGGCCCCATCGACGGAGAACACAAGCGCCTTCGTTTAAACTCCACTCTCGCTGCTGCGTTGAACGGGGAGGGACGAAGATATATAGATAAAGGAGATAAGGGGTAGGCTCGGATAAAGGAGGGAAGAGGGGAAGGAGCTGTAGAATTAAGGAAGGAGAGCGAGGGAGATAGGAACAAAGGAACGACGGCAATGCGTCTTCGTAATGGACCACTATTTCTCCGCGCCGAAAATGAATGAACAGTTGAGAAGGGGGAGTGCCGGGGGGAGGAAACAGGAAACCCCTCACCCCCTCCCGCCTCCTCGTGAATGGATAAGGGTGTGAGGACTGGATGGAGAAATTCCTCGCATTAGCAACGCTGTTGGCTGATGCTTATTTCTGCATAGCACGAGTTGTGCGGAACGGAATTGGCGGTTTGAATGATGCCAAGATGAGAGTGAAATTGGCAGAGATGAGGCGGGTTGAAACATTCATCCATTCATAAGAGATGAGACGGAAAACACGGCTTAATTTATTTTTTTGCGTGGAATGTGCAGCGTATGGAGTTACTCTTTTCTTGATGGACTGTCACTATTTAGTTAGCCAATAATTAAAAATTAATGCCCCAACAATACCTGACAATGTAAGTTTCACTAGTGCTGAAAAGTTAACTCTGTTAGATTGTTTGCACCTGTTTGAGGTACAAGTTTGGTAATTTAACAGTTAGTGTGAAGAGTGAGCGCATAGTAAGTGTTAGTGTGAGAAACATGAATTGGTAGATAACAATTCTATTATTTTAGCCTCTATAGTTCTTACGTTCCTCCCATTAGTCTTGAGAATATTACGAATCCCCAATGTTTAATTCAAATTTATAGCAGTGCATAACGAAACTAACAAATAACATTTTAACCCTGGGGGGAAATTAACCCGGGTCTACACCAAATAATTAGCTCGGAAATGGATGTGTTTTTGCCAAGCTACCTGGATTACTTATATTTGTCGTCATTTTATTACAGTAAGAGAAATTATGAATGATATAATGATGAATGCATAAAAGGCATTGTTCCATCTTTGCTGCATATTCCTCTCATTATTTTTTACCTCCTTGTGATACCCAAGTATTTCCTGTCTTGAAAAACTTACCATCAAAAACGTTTCTGGAAGAAACTCCACCTATATGTATCTACTTGTACGCATAGAAATCATTAAGATCCATGTATCAATGTATGTTGAATTTAACTCATTTCCTCTAGTTCAACGAAGCTGTTTGGTTCAGAAAATCGTATTATTTCAGTCGAAGTGCTGAAAAATATTCTTATTTATCCTTCGGGGAAACTAAAGTTATTCTAGAACTAGAAAAATACATATTATTTTACGAGAGACACTTTTCAAGCTACAGGAAATTGGAAATGATGATTGGAATTACCTGAAACAAGCATTCTCATATGCCACCGTTAGAAATGTGCACGTGCTTTCAGGAAAAATCCGTCATGGATGCGTTATTTCATCCTTTGTACATCTTATTTTACAGAGGATCGAGGAACTGAATAGGTAATATTTCCGACGAATCTGGGAGTAATAAATATTTAAATAAGTTAACGCAAGAAAACATTTGAGAGGTTGACAAGGGATATGGGTTCTCGTTATTTTTGTTCAATGGTAAACTTAAACCGTAGAGGAGGATGGATGGTTTTCTTACCTCTGGTCCTCTCTCAGTAAGAAATTTCTCAAATAGTGTCATAAAATTATACGAAAAATTCACAACTATCTCGAGTTGAAATGGTGGAAATAAACTCAAATTTTAACTTAAGATTAGAGAGGCAGATGTGAGAGCTGAATCGGAGGAATCATGGGCCGGTAATATCTTCTTGCTTTCCACATGAAGCCACGAAGAAAAACTTGAAGCGTAAAAAAATCACTCGCCTTTGTCAAAAGTAAACGAGCTCTAACGATAGTGGTGGATGATAAAACAGGCAAAAAATTGGATGCATACCCAAAAAGAGGGATGAAGGATAAGATGAGGAGGAGTGGAGTTGGAGGTGGCTAGAAGAACGTGGAAGGCACGTGGAAAAATCCTCACCCCTGGGGAGGGGGGCGGGAGAGGCTGGTGGGTATGGATAAGGACGAAGAGTAGGGGAAGAGGAAAGATTTGGAAGGCCTCCATGGTGACAAGAGGCGCATTTTTTTGCCTTCTTTCCAACTTAAAAAGAAAAACTCCTTATTTTCCCGAAGGCTTGATAAATGGGAGGCATGATGCGGGCTCGGGGTAAAGCGATATTGAATATGAAACAGGCGAGAGAGAAGGGGAGTTTTTTTTAGAGGTAGGGGGAGGTCGGTAATGAAGAAGAAAGGTTGGAAGTGTGTGTGTAAGTTTGCCCATGTCTCTCCGCTTTTACGCGATGAATAGATAATAACTGAGCCTGGTGGGGTGTGTTGGTGCTCCTCTGCCGGCGACTGTGTGAGTACAGCCTGCTCGTGGGTGCTCATTCTCGTGTGGTTAATCGCCATGTGCCCACGTGTGCGCGGGTGGGATATCGGCGGATTTTTTGGCGTGAGCTTGGAACAGGACGTGTGGCCCAAAAAGGAGGATGCCTCTTTAATACCCACCCTCTCTCTCACCCTCAACTCTTCACCTCATCTGCAACCACCTCACCTCCCCCCTTGTCCTATCTCGACCCCTTTCTATGTATCTCTCCGTCTCTGCTGTGGGAGGATAAAGTGCGTAGGCCATCTGTAACGCGAAGATTCGGGGCGAAAAAAAGCGTTTCCTGAGGGAACAGAATGGGGTGAAGGGGAAGGCATTTTGATGTGGGAGGAGAGATGCATGTCAACATACTAAAGGATTGATGCAAAATATATACCTATTCCATGTTAAACGGATGAGAGAACGGACGGGAAAATCCATATGGGAGGGATCAGTCATCCACGCCGGTTTGTTGTATTAATTAGTCTAGTTGAGACTACCAAGGCTAGCATTAGGTATACCCTTGCATATATACGTTAAGGCTGTTGTTAAAATCCATTCATTTCACGCTGTCTTTTCCCCTGCCACAAAACCTAATTAAGTTGATCAATCCGTATGCAATCAGCTGAAATAGGGACAAATTATGAATGCTGCATTGTGATGACGATACATAGACATCTTTTTATGAATTAAAATTGTTTCCCGGAATGAAATATGTGAGCCTTATTAATTCAAAACCTGCCAGTTGTAGCTTGACTTTTACGTCAATACAATTGAAATCCCTCTGACAATATTGCTGAATGTTGTTCTTGCTATCAACTACAAAGCAAAGATTTATCATACTCAGATAACTGCACTAAATTTCCACACAAACTTTGCATAGTCAGACAAAACGAAAAAATTATTTATTATAATTTACTCTCAGGCCACGTCTCCAGGCAGAGACAGAAGGAAATGTTCTGTAGGAAATTTTAATAATAGATCACAGAATATCATTTAACCGAGAAATGACTCACCAGATGATGTTTGCCGTACGCTCAGCCAATCGTAAGTTGAGACCTTTTCCAATTCAAATATGTCTTCACGTCGAGTCAATTTCTCTTTGAAATGAAAAATCAGCATTTTTCCCCCTCTAGAGTATTTGCATCTAGTTGTGTAAATAGAAATTGGCAATGTCTTTTAATGTTAACTCTTGTACTCTCATCTACATTTGCACATCGACCTCTTGAATTTTAGAAATGTCTTCCTGCAACACATTTTACGGGAAGCCTATTAGACATATTTCCTTTAGACTTTTTTCTGCTTATAAACTCGCCCACAGCAAACAATAACAGACAAATTGTCACTTAAGTCGTTAGCTTTGATTTGACAGTTTAAATATAATAAAATGGTAAGGAAATAGGCAAATCAAAATTAATACGGTATGAATCCAGCACGGTGGTCACTCAACGGAGAAACTGTGAATACCACCAAAAAGCCGTGCATTAGCCGTAAATTTCTTGTGTCAACCTTTAATTTAATTATCTAAGGACACTCGAGCGTTCTATCAAGTCTGAGGTAGTACAAAAGTCAGTTGTATTCTCTCTCAATCTGTCTAACATTATAACAAATAATTAAGACACTGTTATCCGGCAATCATTTCTAATACTCTGGAGGATTCTAAGCGATGTCAAAGCCTTACCATGCTACTTAACTCTTCCCACTAGAGAATTTACTGTTTAATCAACAGTACGTACACACATTCTCCTGGCGGTATTTACTTAACCTTCTACATCAAAACTAAATTAATATGATTTTTATAAGAAATATCTATTAATTTTTTTCAATTAACCAGCAAAAACAGCTCCTTTTTACATCGGAGTATTTTTACAAGTGATCAACGACGACAAGCACATTGCTCATATATACCCTAAGTGATGAAAATCCTCTTAGGCGGCACTCTTTCCCATGAACTTGGGGCTAGCAGTCGAGAACTATACCCTATAGTCACCAGGGCTGGAAAGTACGATTTAACCACGTTAATGGCTAAATAATAATGTTTTACTTTCTCCAATGAACATCTTGGATAGATTATACTTCTATTTTTGATGCAAATATTCGTTTTAGTTGATTTTACCTTTTTTTTTGCTATGTATTCCTATTTATTTCCGAGTATTTAACTGCTCTATCACAATGCTACCACGATCCCTTCCACAATATATTTACCTCCAAGATTTTAACCAAGCATGTATGTCAATAATTACCAGTCTAGTAATTTCCTTAATTGAGTAATGTAATTATAGTGCTCTCCTCCTTGCGTTATTATGTGGCAGCAAAACCTAGGTATGTCGGGATAAGTTTAAGAGTTACATATGCAGTGGGAGGGGTACATGGAAAGTTTTTGCTGCCAAAGTATGAATGGGGTTAGGAATTAATAAAAGAATGTGGGTTGAGTGCTCTAGAAACAGGAGTATGTGGAAGCGACGTTTGTTAGTTTACCCACGTTGAGAGAATGGATGAAAGTCAAATAATGAAACAGACATATGGGAGTGAGGTAAATAGTGTTATAGGATGGGGTGGACCGAGGAAGTTATGGTTGAATGTGGTGGAAGGGACTCAGCCTTGGAAGGAGTGGAACAGAAGGAACATTGGGAGTCCACAAATAGAATGGTGTATGTAAATAAATCAATTTTTAAGGGTAACTGAAGTAAAAAAGGTATTAAAATATAGACAATACGAAGGAATTTATTCAAGCAGAGCCAGCTATACAGGACTATCACTGTGAATTAGATTTTTGTGTGCTCATCCCCAAGGGGAACGGCGTGATGGATATGTATGTATGTTTGTTAATACCCTAAAGAATGATTTATTTTCACTCGTAGGTCAGGAGTGTCATGGAGCATCAAGCTAATTTTTCTAGTAAATTTAGAGTAGGGATTAGAAAGGAAGGAAAGTTGGTTAAATATGAATCACAAGTAAACAGAGAAGCGCGAGTGGAAGCCCTTGTATGGCAGGGATGAAATTGGAGGAAAAATATACTGCTTTTTCTTATATTTATAATTCCATGTTGGAAAAAAAGTTTCAATATTAATTTACTTAGACTTGTAATGGCTTATAACAACTTCATATTCATTTTACCTTAAGTATCAGAGTATTTTACTATTTTATTTCGCTTGAACATGGTGGAAAAAAATAAATATAAATGAAACTCTAATTTAATTTCTTTTCTATTTCATTAAATGCTACAGCGTAAACGCACATTAGGTAGCTATTTTAATAAAAATGTACAATGTTAATGTATTAAAGAACATTTTTATTGCAAATTAAAATAAAATCCATATTTAAAAAATTGAAAAAATACGTTATATTGATTCAAGCAACTTTCAGTAGGAAAACAAATTTTCACTAGGAAAACATTTTGGTCATAACTTGATTTGCATTATAAAGATATTTGTAATGCACATTGAGATTCTCTCGGGCTTCCGACCTGGTAAGGTTCTCCATCTCCGCCGTCGTTTAGATGGAAGACTTTGCAATGGCTGTTGAGTACAATGGAAAAGTCATCCATAGAAACGTCGGCGGAGATGGAGATAAAGAACTTGACCCGGTAGGCTGCCCGAGAGAATTTCACCGGAATAATTCACCGGGATTCAATAATTCATCAAATCCAACATTGTAATAAATATCACTCATAAGCCAGTATCTTATTATCAGTTTATCAGGCCTGGTTGCCATATTCTGAGTGAGTAGTAAGCAAAAATTTGCAAGGTAAAGTGGTTTCCCAAATTCAAATTTCACCAAGGGAATATAGCATGACAAATCTTGTCCATTAAATGTTTATAATGGGTGAAATCGAAGCATAGTTGTCGTTTTTTTAGCTGCCCTGATTCACTCTCTCTGAAATAAAATCTATGAAAAAGCTCTTTCACCTTCATTGATCTAGCTCTATTCATCTAGTTCTAAAGGCACTCAGTAAGTAGAAAATTTAGCACCTTCAATGGCACACTCAACGCACCACATGAAGTTTCCTGTGTACTTATAGATCCGTGTAGTTCTCCATATGGCGATACATACTCTAATTCGTAACATCTCTCCAAAAATTGAAAGTCTATTACATATACCCTTACCTTGGGCCCGCAGTATCATTGAGTACATGTATTTGGACCAGCCCTATGACACACTCCTATCTCCGCAATGATAACTGCTGTCGCCGTTAGTGTCACTTTAGGAAAATTTCTATTGTAGATGGCAGCACTAGTAGTCGCCCCAGGGCTTAGCTGTGAACTAATGCAATACGTACGATTGTCAGAGACGAAATGGTATTTTTAAGAGGTAACATGGTATTTTGAAAACGAGCACCATTTGGTAGTTTAAGATCCGCATGGATAAAGTCAAAAATAAAGTATATCAACGACGGAAAACTACCGTGACTTCAATCGAACAGCAGCAATATACGTCAGGCAGAGCAGTGTCGTCTGCTGCACATAATTAGTTCGGTTTCAATGAAATGCATTGCAATACGCAACCGAAAGTATTATTATTTAAAGTTTGAATCAAATTATAAGAATACCTATCGGAATTGGTGCACTTCTCATACTAAACACTCGGTTAACCAATGCACGCAGTTATGTTGCAGTTCATTATGTTAAAGTAACACTGGAACAAGGATAAGGGCACGGACAGAATCAACTCTAAAATGAAAACAGCAATGAGGATTTCATTAATTTATGTTGCAGTTGATTGGACCGAGGACTATTAACCACTAATAAGCATAATAAGATGTGCGTCGAGATTGTGGATGTGCGCAATTTGAAACTACATAATTCACAGAGAATTTGTCTGCAATTGGAGGTTGCACGTGAATGCTATTTTAAATGTATTCAATAAATTATAATTTATTATACATAACCATATCATTAGATACCCTTGAGCGTCAAAACAATAGAAATTATTAAGTCTTCGTTGGTCAAACACACAGCTAAAATTAAACACAGTTAACATCAAGAAATGACAGGTGCTATTTTACGGAACTAGGAGAAAAATAGGTAGCAAATATAATAAAAGTAAACAATTAATGCTGTTGCCAAAACATTTTTATTAACTTTTAGTTAGTCTGGCCAACGTCTTTTTCTGGCTATTCTCTTTCACTCTCTTCATGTTCTCCAAGGCAGCAAACTGCCTCATTCTCATGGTAATGTAATACTTCACAACGAAAGCTACAATTTCACTTCAATGCTCCAAACATGGGAACTTCAGGGTAGTACCCTCAACCAAGTCTTCGATGACATTTTCCACTTTATCTGTTTCTTTGCAGTATTTCATAAATAACACTTCAAAATTCATTATAAATTTATGAAAGTTTACATTTGGATGAGTCAACCCCGCGGAAATTGAGAAGGAACCGCGGATTCAAGAAGTCGTGGGCGTTTATGTTTGCTGAAAGATTATTTACGAAACATGATACAAAACCGTATGGAAAATAAAAACATATTGAAGAAATAATGAATTTGGGACATGATTTAGAGACAATACCGAGGTTTCAATCATGCTTACACACCTCTGATATGACTCTTCCATTCCGGTCGTACAGCGGCTTATTCCTGATTATTTCAGACGGAAAAAAATGCTTCTCGCACACCCTCTGCCCAGGTTTGACGGTAAAATCCTTGCGAGGGATTGATTTTACCCATTTATCTAGTGATACTAGATACATCACTGGGAACCACAAAAAATGGATCTTCTCCTTGTTGCTGTCATACTCCGATGTGCAGCCGGGGGCGATGCAACGATTTCCTGGCATACTTCGTTCAATGAGATATATGAAGGCGATATTTTGAAATTAATAAGCAGGTATAATTTACTGGATCGGCGTAAATTTTCTCGGATTGCTTAATTCCAAAAGTGGATTCACCGTACACTACCACAGTCTACGCAGGCTACCATAGGCGACTACTGCCACCCGTGGGAAACTTTGCTTTCGGCGACACCAGCGGTGACAGGATTTTCGGGAAGTGACCAGTCCTTTAAATTCTAAGTCCGTGATTTGGACCTTCCTGCCAATTAGTTGACCATAATCTACAATAATTTATCTTGTGCCATATCAGAAATTCTGGAGCCTACTGTGCTTTATCTCTGGCCCATAGTCCGCGTATTGCCTATAATTTCCGCTCATTATAACGCTGATTTTTTTGAATGCATAAGTGTGTACATAGTACTATAGGTATGTTAAACCTTAATGCTTCCGCAACCTCTCAGCTCTTCCTATTTAGCTCACAACAAATAAAATACAAATGAGTTGACAGCAATATAGCAACGAAGAAATGCATATGGGCTTAAGATATAAACTGCGTATATTCGTTGAGTGAAAATCAAATATATTCTTAAAAATGGATATAATTAAAATAGGTACATCTATAATTTTGAATAACATAATGCTATTTTCAATTAACTGTTATAATAATTGTTATAGTAATTGCATGACTGAGCCAAAAACAACGAATATACTTTAAGCAGTGAAATTGCCTGTTTCGGGAGTAGTAAGTATAAACATTTTACAGCACTAAACAAATGATGCCACAATTCAATTTTAGGGAAAGTAAAAAAAAAATTAGGTAATCTCTAACATTTAAAGAGCCAGAATAATTCCCCTAAAAAACGAAAAGCATAACACCGAAGAATCGTTGAAGCTTTCAAAATGACTACTTCCAGGGTACTTATGTTAAATTTTAATTGAATTCTCTCTATACAGATAGCATTTCAAAATAATTATAGTAGAATAAACTAAAATCGATATAAAGTAACTAGAAAATAGGAAAAGAGGAATCAGAATGCAATTAACTTGCTTCCTTGTAGTGACCTTTCAGAATAACTGGAAAAAACAACATGTGACGCACACTTTGAAAAAGTAATGTTCCAACATTTGTTTCCTTGTTCTGATGTAAGCCTTGTTTCACCCTTGTATTGTTTTGTGAACTCATTCTTTATGTACTCATTCTGATTAATCGTTTTTATCCGCAACATAATAAATTAATCTCACATCGGCAAAGAAAGCAGGAAACGCGTGCGAATTAAATTAATGCGTGGGTGAAAGGTAAAATAAAACATTCATTTCCTCTTCCGAATAAGCTGATCAAAACCTCTTAGTTGATTCACTAGCTGAAATAAAGAGAATGAGATATCTGCCCACGATGTGTTATGAATATTTCCAAAAATCTTAAACACTTTCTATCTTTCGTTCCTCGGGTGGTGCCGAAAAAATAGAAGCAAAAATTAATGAATTTAGCAGAAGGTTTCTTTCGTCGCGTCGGCGGTTGGCGATGGAATCTTAAAAAAAAGAAAGTGGTTTGTGCTGGAGTGGAATAGTGAAACAAAAGCGACGAGGGGGACGAAGAGGAGGATATAGGAGGCAGAGGGGAGGGAAGTAGGAGTAGGGATAGGAGGCAGGCTGGTGAGTGGAGGGGGTTGTATTGTTGCGGTGGGGACCAAATAGGAGGGGGGGGGGAGATGGAGAAAAGGAAGAATGAAATATTAAGGCCCCGTAGCGCGTGGATCCAGATGCGCCGGTTCACGCAACCTCCAAAACAAGACCGAGAGAGGGCAGGGCATTAGCACCCGGTGCGGGATGAGCCGCCGTTCGGGAACGAGGCGGCCGCGCACTCCGGCATTCACCGGCCGCCACCGCCGATTGCCCGGCACCCCGAGAACCAACCGCTGCACTACCCCGCTCCTCCGTACCAAAACCACGAACTCCATTACCATGTACTATACCACTTCCAGTTACCCTTCCCAAGCCGCTCCCATGCTGCACCCTACCCCGTTTCTCTCACCGCAAGTTTCGGCACCCTGTTATCGGTCCTCGTCCATCCGCATGGGGTTAAGGTGCACTTTCCGAGGTTTTTTAAGGGGGGGGGAAGGGGTGAGTGGCCGAAAAACCGAAGCTCTTTCCCTCTCCCCCACACTTAGCAAACCCCTTCCATGTCCCCAGGCATCGGAAAACCTACTCCCCCATACAAAGGTACGTCCGCCCACCACGGAGAGGAGAACTCATTTAGTTGAGATCCATAATCAAGGTAGCATTAGATAGAAGGCGGAAAGTGAGCGGATATGATGGACCGGAATTGGGAGGTTCGTCAGTGTGCGTGGGGCAATAGGAGCGGGATGAAACATAAATTCACTTTCCTCGCTGACCATACGTTATAATCAGTATAAGGAAGAATTAATTGATTGCCTGTAATACAATTAGTGATAGCAATTTAATTTGACTCACTTTTACTTGTTATCGTTACTTTTTCAAATTGTAATTTTACTTGTAATCTACTCTCAAAGTAATCGTTACTAATGTGTATTTTTACTCTCGGGATGGTTCGTATTTGGGACTTAATAAGTCAGCGATGATGTCAGTTATTAATGTTGAAGGTTTTCCGGGTTTCCTACCGGGTGAAACTCTCCATCTCTGCCAACATCGCTTCGATGTGCATGTTCTCCGTCGTCATCAAGGCATTTCGATGGACGACATGTACATCGAAACGTCGGCAGACATGAAGAGTTTAAACCGGTGGGAAGCCCGAACCGTACATCGCCATTCAACATCACCGTACGCCGGGGAAACCTTAGATATATCTTCTATTACTAATGGTATTTATTGTTATCGACTCCAAGAGCGTTTAATTACAAACGTTAGCTTCGAATAATTCGTTTTACCATCACCTTCTTCAGCACCTTCATTGCATTATTAAGCCTTATTTTCATCAGAAAAATTTCCGCGCAGCTTTATGCCACGACGTTGTTGTTTTGAAGTCTTTAAATTCAGTGCTGTGGTTATCCCTGATTTCGCGGTATCTACAGGGTTAATGTAATCTACTTGTAAATGTTATTGATTACTTTTATTGAAATTAATATATCTTGTAATTGATATGCTTAAGTAATTGTTTTGTGCCCTAAATACATTTCTGCGCAACTTACCCAACACTAGCAAAAATCCATAATATTAGGCATTGCTAAGCGAAGGCAACACCTACAAGGAAATTAATAAGGATCCAACTGGAAAATTGGAAAGACTTGCCAAAGAGAAAATTAAGGCATCATACCTGCAGAGGACCAGAACGGCTCTTCCCATCTGCCGCTATTCCGCCGCGTCTCTATGGATTGCCTAAAATAGACAAGGAAAGGGTATCATTGCGCCCAATTGTGAGCAACATTGGCGCAAACTGGCCTACAAACTACAAACCTCCAACCTAAAAACTGGCGCAATACCTCGCAAGAGCACTTTAGCCTTTCTCCTACGGGGCGGACACATCTGTGCAGAATTCAGGAAATTCAGAATTCAGAAACAAATTCTGTTTTGTAATAACATAATTTTTAACACGAGATAAATAATTTAAATTCGCAGGCTGATTTGATTTGCAGGAACACGATCAGGAGAAGCTGGTGCAATAAAAGTATTTCGGGGTAAATCCTTATGACAAAAATGAAATAAAGAATTCCGGACGGAGAGGAGATTATCTTAACTGACTGTCTGACTGAGAAGACTACGTTTTCATGTTCAAATAAATTCAGAAAATTTTCCATCAGCAATTCAACCATTTCCGGTTGGATTTGCAATTCATGAAGACAAATTGAGTCATCAAAACTGGATAAATACGTAGAGTTTTCACAATCATTATTGATTGTTTGCTTGGTTTGGAGTTCAAGCAGTAGGTTGAACTGAGTTTTCCGGGAATTTAGTAAAAATGAAATGTAAACTTCAAACTGACTTTCGGATTACTCGTTTAAAATTTTAACATCATTACCAGTAATTTATGTTTGTGCTAACACATAAAAATCCCCAGGAATAGCATTTACTCATCCAAATGCAATAATTTATTCGATATTTGACTATTTATTTCAAGAAGTTTGGTCTCACAAACATTGTTCATCTAATTTTCCATGGCAAAGCATATATTAAAATAAACTAAAAGTATAATTGTGGCTGTTTTTCTTCCTGAGAAAAATTTAGAAAAGCCTCTCTCATGAATTATTTTCTGTCTTTCCATATTCTTATTTGAAAAAGATGTATGGAAAATTCCATCTCGCCGAATATTTTTTTAATAGGAATGTTGTCTTCTATAATTTATTTTATAGTGATTAGGGAATATCAAACGCCTCCCTTCTCCACAATAGTCTCGTCAAGCAATTATTTTACTCACGACATACCAAGCGCAACATTCCTTGGAAATTTCACTTTTTTCTCATGCACAATCATGAGCATTTATTATCAGCTGCTCTTATGTTCAATGAGCGACTCTGTTGTCAATGCCAATTGTTTTGCGATGGTAAGTAGGAAAAGGAATGAATACATTATTTTCAAAATATAATTTTGTTACATTTCAATTGGGCTGGTATGTGACTGGTGGTGGACTACACCTTAAGTTTGTAGCACAGCAATAAACTGCGCTGCTAGGAAATAATTTGATCGCTTAAAGCGGAGTCACCGTCGCAAAGTCGAAGACTGAGAGGGAAGTGAAAGCGTTGACACGCAGCAGCGTCTGTGCATCAGCGAGTAAACTAGTAGAAGTAGAAGACGGTGCAAAGAGAAAGACCCTCGGGAGTGGAGCAGACAGCAGGGTAACAGTCATCATAGATGGCAATAACCCAAATGGACAAAACATGGAATTTCGGAGTTGAATTAGTGAGATGAGAAATTAAAAAGGCATGGAGTAAGTTGTGAATGAAATTTAATAGATGTGTGCACTGTAAAACTGAGGATTAATGAAAAAGTAGGAACAAGCCTGGTGTAAACAAATAAGGTTCGAATAAGTGGCCAAAGATTACTATAAGGTCAAATATTTTAACCACATAATTATTACAATATTTAATAAGTAATTGTTTTTCCAAGTCTTACGTACATGTTTTCATTTCTGGATGACCAAATCGTTTTAACACTTCGCATCATTTCCCAGTGGATTAAAGGCTACGCTAAGCGTTGGACTAAGATATGACTAAGCTCAAGGCATTGCTAAATTTATCTGAGATTATGTAATTATATATCTTATATTTGTTTTCTTACAACCTATGGGAAATGAATGGGAACAATTTCAATTCCAATATGTCCCACTTGAAGTTCGTTTTGTTTAGGGCATTTGAAGGCTTAAACTTCGGAGGTAAACTCTTAAATTCGTTGTAAACTGCGCGATATTGACATTAAATGCGTGTCTTCAGTTATTTCGATTACCATCCTCGCATTTTCAAAAAGAACGTCAGATGCTTTCTACAATGAAGCATGAATCTGTATTTTTCCCTTTTGGTTAATGTATTTTAACTTCAGCTTTGGTAGCGTAACCTCACATGCCATAAACAATCAATATATTATTGAATGTATGTTTATTTTCTGAATCCGTTTCTAAACTACTTTTGTTTTGTAATAACGGTGCGATACATATGAAAAGGATCTAGAATCCAAGCAGGAGATAGGTCCCGTTCGTTCAACGAAGTTAGATGGATCAAATCGAAGCAACAGAAGCGCACGAAGATTACAGAAAGCATGTGGCAGAAAAGAGGGATGATGGGAGAGATAAACCACGCCCACTGCCTACGCTCGAAATATATTGAAAGAGAGCGGCCAAATTTGAGGGAAATGCGCCGGTTAAAGACAACCTTTCGACTAAGTCAACCGGAAATGCACCTAAGGTAGCTTGAGGGAGATAGTTCCCTAGTCATAATGGGGACCATATTCGAATTTTATTTCTTAATTTAAGCTACTGTAAGAAGCATGGAATATATTGTAATATTAATGGTGCAAAAATATAGATATAAATGACAAAGAATATCAGTAATTAAATAAATATAAGCATATGAGTCTCAAACTTCACTAATTTTTCCACGCCATATGGTGAAATTGCCTTCATATTAGAAGGTTTTTTTGCGGTTATATAAAGATTACTGTGGTTATTAATTGATTAATATTTATAAATAGTTAAGAAAACATACAAACTGCACGGTGTTAGTTTTTTAACGAAATCTAGGTGTTTAAAGTTCCTAATTTTCCAATAATCTCCTTCTGGAGCCCATAGCCGTAATCTATTCCATGTAAAACAGCTTATATATTTTAGGCAATTTGCTCGAAAAGTAGTTCAGCAAGGGGTTAATATTTTGATATAAATGGAAACATGGGAGATTTTCCTTTGAAATTAAGTCACACTCATTAAATTATATGTGAATTATATTGCTCAAAATACCTTAGCAATGTCTTTGTAAAATTACCGCACGCGCATTCCAAGATGGCAGATTTTTCCCACAGGGGCGGGAGTTTCTGTCGCTTCCATTTACTTCAAACCTCCGTGCATTCGTTCATATTTCGCCCGCGGCATGAGTGAAACCACTATTTTGACGGCCTCGCGTGCGGGCGTTTTCTATATAAAGGCCTTCCCGCCCATCTCTCTCGCCGAAGCCCGTTTCCGAAAATACCGCGCCCCTGCCGCAAATTGCGTCATCGGTCGACCGTTTATCCAGAGTCCGATCTTCGCTCGCATTGTATTTTTCGTGAATTCTTCGAGAAATCCCTAGGGCTGAGCAAATTAACGTATGGAAGTCGTTGAAGCTCACTTCTCCGGCTGCGGAGTCGTCCTTGATCGTAAACATACACACGACAACGGACGTAACTGTTGAGTTAATCTTAAAAAAGGGCGACGAAACTTAAAAAAAGTGTGTTCTATTTAATTTGTCTAATGTTACAGACTAGTTTGTCCCAATCAAGCCCTACAAAAATAAGCTTCAAACCAACTCACGCAGTTTGGTTAAGTTATTGTTTTTTATGTATTTTATTATACTTTAAAGTCGCAAAATAAAATGCTTTACCTCAAAGTCCGCATCATTTCCCATGTTTTTCATGAATTGGCACGGAAATCATTTATATCCTCAATTTTGGTCCCTTAACGAATTTTCGCTGAGATTAGACCTGGCTCAATGAACTTATCGTACGTACCCAAAACCCTCAAGTAATGATGGGAGTGTCTCATTGAAGTAGTTGGAGCAGTTTTCGAGGCAATTTCACTTATATGCATGCGTGCGTTGCGTCGTAACCTCCGAGATGTACTTATTTTGTAGTCATACGAAAAATGCAGGAAATGCGCTTGCTGTTATCTTATTATGGCGAGGTTCCAAACATTAGGCCATAATTTCTATTCATATACCGCATTTTAAGAGCTTTTATTTACTATATGTATGCGTTTAAGAAAGCGTTAGCACCATTTTAGTGAGGAATTTTAAACAATTATTTGGAACACATTATATAAATCAGTAACTGCAGGTTCATCACTTTCTTAATCGTCACAAACACGTCCTGACATCAGATTGGGTTTGATAAAAATTCCAATTTACCCAAAGTAATTTCACTGTCAATAGAGACACGCTGGATTCTCATTGCTATGTGATATACGAAGTCATGAGGACGTAGAAGATCTATTAAAAAGTATACGAGTCAATTGCTATTTATGTGTCATATACCTGACGACGCCTCCAGAAAGACAGGCGAAACGTGAAAATGCAACCAAGTACGATGGCTACTGGAAATAATAAAAAGCAATTTATATACATTTATGTTTGAGGCTTTCGCAGCGCTGTTGTGCTGGTGTCTCCATGTTTTTCGGGCAAAGCTGCGTCGGTGTATCTTTATGATGACGTTTCGTAGCCAATGCAGGCCACATCTTCAGATCAAGTCCGAATGCCAAACGGTGAAAGTTGGCCTGTATATATACCGTCCACAAGGGGGCCTTCCGTTAGCGCAGCCAATCCGTTTCACCGTTTGGCATTCGGACTTGATCTGAAGATGTGGCCTGCATTGGCTACGAAACGTCATCATAAAGATACACCGACGCAGCTTTGCCCGAAAAACATTGAGACACCAATTTATATACATGTTTGAACGATTCCCTATTCCGCGATACAACTAACTTCCGCTTTCATGATACGCAAATTGCCATTTGTTTCCGATTCATGTTATCCAAATAAGTCGTAAAAATATATTTTCACAAGGAATAGACGGTCCTCAAATTTCGTGTCCTAATACTGTTTTCACAGGAAATTCCAGTGATTTATGAGTTTGTGCAGCTATAAATGACGACTTATTATCTTATTTAAAGAATATTAAGACTGTATATCTCGGAATAATGCGTGGATAAGCTCTCATTCGACCCACCAGAGGCCCGCCAATACAATCGCTCTTCAGGCAAACCCATTTCACGAAAACTTTCCCACGCTTCACGAAATTTTTTTATGCACACGCTTTTCATGCTTCACGCACTCGGCCCCCACCAAGTTTTGTTACCACCATATCATGCGAAATGAAAAACATCGATATCGCATTTCAGCCGTAAACAATTTTGTTCGAGAATTTGATCGCGTTTATAGTAGGTACTAATGTGGGACAACAATAAACCCCATGTGATTCGATGCCAAGTCATAAAAATGTTCAGTGAATGCTGCCCAGTTGTTAGTGTAAGGGTTGTCATGAACGCAAAGTGAGTATCAGACTCCGTTTGGAGTGCATGGGGGTATTAGCTCTCGCAAAAGTTCCTGGCGCTGCGCAGTGGAAGACTGCGGGAAATGGGCTACTGACCCTTCAAAATCCTGCGAAACGGGGGAGGATGTTTGATTGATGTGGAGGGTAAGAAAGCCTTTCTAATTGCTGCCAATAGAATCAAAAAGTGTGATGACTGCCGTCACGTTTCCACTCTTACCTTATCACAATGAGACCTCAATATAGGATCCCTGGTGGGGTCATAGCGATGGATGATTTCAGCCAATCGCCTTGCTTGTTTACGCCTTCTGCCTTTTTCATGAGATAGTTTGGTTAACATGTCCCACTCTCTCTCGTTGCCTCCCTCTCCGTCATTTCCCTTAAACCTCTTTACGTTTTACTCCCCTCCTTGTACCGTAGGTCTGCGTCAGGAACTTTTGCGAGAGCTATAGCTGCATGCATTTCCTCGCAGGGACTCATTGAGTTTAGCCTCCCCTGGTGGTCGCTTCCTGAACCCGCATCCCAAAAGCCCATTCTGGATCCTCGTCACCTCTCAGAGCTGGACTGCCTTCCTAAATTGACATAATTGACGCTTACGCTAATCTAAAAGTAGTAATGCAAGCGTGCCGGCGGCAACCTCTCAAACACATTCACGAGTGTGGACGCTGTGGCCGAACATATGTGGGTTTGAGGACGGCGGAAGGAGAGGATTAGGGAAATCGCATATCGTCCCTCAAGCAGTCCCCTTAACTCCACTGCCCTCCCCCTTCCCCCTCCACCACAGTCGGGCGTACAGCCTGCTGCTACTCTGATGAAGTTTCCGCCCCGGATGTGGCAGCCCTTCCCTTACGGAATGGAATGCACGAGGGCTTGCTGATTATTCACCACCTCCGCCGGCCGAGGGAGAAGTGCGGGGGGAGTGGGAGTGCTTTGATGGGGAGGGCGGTTTCGAGAGAACGAAGAGAGAGGGGGTGGGCGAATGTCGTGCGGAGAATAACCCGGAGATACTGCGATGCTGAGATGGTGCCCTGTGGTGCACTTCCTGCTGGCATACCTGCGGCCAACGTCATGTTCCGGTCTGGAACGCGAGTCTCCCGGATTCGCACTATTCCGGCAGTCCCAGTAAGCAGAACATTCGTGGCTGGGAGTCATGCCTCGCCATCGAAATAAGTAATAATTGGTGGTGATATCAAGGCTGATAAATCCATTCCCAGGACTTTGTTCACCATGGTATTAGCCCAATAGGTAAAACAATTCTCCTTATACCATTCGATGCTCGAAAAATATAGCTAAGACTTACTTATATTCACGTTTAATTGAAGCTAACCACATCGGAGAAAAGCACTAGAAAACTTGAATATAAATCAACCATGTTTTCTGGAGTGATAGACAGCAATATGAAGATACGCGAAATTTAAATACGGAATATGTCCCAGCTGTATCCTACATCTTTGAAAATAGATATTCCCAAATATTTACGTTTCACACAATTTCTCTTATCGTATATAGGGATGAAGATATCCAGTGCTTTCATCGGCAGGCCGTCACTCAGTACGCAGGTGGAAAGATGGCGCTTTCGTCCCTTTAGCTGGAAAACCTCCTGGGAATGGCATCGTGAATGTCGGAACTAACAGTTTCGTCCGGCTTTTGGAAAAGCATTTACTCTCCTTAAGCCGGTGTAGCAAGGATCTTCATCTAGCACTAGTTTGAGGGCACTTGCTAGTATGATAGCTTTACAGTATTGTGCGATTCTGAAACAGCATGCAGGCTGATATGCTGATTACAATTATATTAGCTGAACTACTTGTTTCATAATTGATACAGTACGTATTTGCTACTCGCTCCTGTAGGATATAGCAACTACTATTGACCAATAGCGTTATCTTTTAAAGTTGATGTGCGATACTTACTCTCTGAAGTAAGCGTCATCAATGCCTCCTTTTAGCCAGTAGTATTTCCATGTAAAGCCATATATCAGAATGCCCCGACAGTTCTTTTCTTAACTGCTGCCATGAATAGGTCAATTAAGTCTTTTATTTTAGACATACATCACATTACCATTGAAAATACCATCTCAAAAAACCTCTTTTTAAAACATCGTGGTGACCACCTTTTTCGTCTTGGTTTTGCAACAGAACACCATGTCCAATGAGGTTTTCTGAGTTGCATAGCAGCAAAAGAACAGAGGTTAATATTTGTAGTAGGTAGATATGAGTTCTGGCTGATATTTCACCCAGGATTGAGTAGTACCTATCACCTTGAAACCCATCACAATTCAATGCTATTGTATAAGTTGGGGTAACTTTTCCATCCCAAGTATGTATCTTTATTCCCACCTCTCACCCGTTAATTTTTGGGATCATCATCACCATCTTCGATGTATGTCAACCTTCTTGGTCTCAATACACTTTTTTATGTGGTCCTTTACCCCCATCTTTCCATGCTTGAGGAGACCCAAGCAGAGCTACTCACTGCAGTCACCGCTCCTCATCAGGACATCCACCATTAAGCAATCTTCTGCTTAGATCCACGGAGCTAGGTGTCGCCAAAGGGAACCTGCAAAAGAGAATGCGTTTCTGGGAATAAAGATAATGGAGAATTTATCAGCGCCCGTTAGTGACATTTTTTACAGCAATTATCATGGGTCAGCGCGAAAGTATTCTGTTAGCATTGACTAAAATTACATGCTTTTATGAGAAATTTTAGCTTGCGCATTTTCAGAAAAAAACCCCGTAGTAAGGTGAAAATTCTTATTATAATGCCAATTGTTAACGGCGAATTGACTGCGTAACTTATATACCTACGTAGAAATCGCCATAAGAAAAAACTGCATAACTGGAAATGGCCGATTATTTAAATTATATTTTTTGAATGACTAGTTATAGTGTCACTAGTTATAGTATGACTAGTAATAGTATGACTGGAAAATGAATGGATTTTAATAGTATGAGAAATAAAAAAGAAAAATGATCTCACTCAAGAAAAATATTGTAAATCACTTTTACTTATGCTTCAACAATTTTCATAGCATTAGGTTAATTTATCGGCTTTCTTACTATAATTCATAGTTATCTTCATAGCAGTTTTGATTATTTAAACGTTGACTAAAATTACAAATCTTTATGAGGAATTTGGTTCACTCTTTTTTAGAAAAAATAGTTGATGGCGAATGAGCTGCATACCTCATGTATGTAGAAATTGAAACGAGAAAAAAACTGCAAAACTCGAAATGGATGATTATTTAAATTATATTTTTTCAGAACGGCTGGTTATAGCTTCACTGGAAGACATATGGAAATTAGTCAAATCTCGTATATTTGCTTAAAATAAATATTTTAATTAATTTTTATAATATTTCAACAATTTTCATTACATGAGGTTAATTTATCGGCTTATTTACTTTGTCTTTATGGCCGTTTATTGGTTTAGTGGTGCCATACTCTAACTACGGCTTTAAAGTTCGAAATCCAACTCAAAATATTTGCTCAAACCTTCTTATCATTACCGTATCCTTAAAAGCTTTTCATCGTCCTTAATATCGGTTGTTTACTTGAGAACTTCTCCGCCGTCTCAGCCTCTCTACTCAGGATATCCTCAGAATTCGTTCTTAATCCCCTTGTGCACCTCACAAGCATCGCGGTGCAGTCATTTTTACCGTCTTACACTCCATAACTTTCTTCCTTGTGCCTCGCCCCCTCCCGCAACGAGCGCATTGTCTCGGGCGATATTTCCGTCGCGTTCACTACGCCACTAATGAGTGCTTCTCCCCGCCTCTTCCATGGGCTCTCGCATTAACACTAAACTTGCGATGCTCATTAAACGCTGTACCCCGGAGAAGAGCATTGTTTCCTTACGCAAATGTTTGTCTTCGCGCCGTGCTGAGGGGTGCGGGGTTTTACATCGGTACGCCTTCCAACCCTCCCTTTCCCATCTTCCGAGTCCTCACACTCGTGCCTACTTTTGAACCCCCGAAATCTATTCTAATCTCCTCGGCATCTTTCCTACTTACTTCAACACCGCAAAGTGTTTTGTAGTTTTAAAATCATATACAATACCCCGCTCGCATTGCTGTCATCCCTCGTTCATTATTAAAATAGTAGTAACAGTAATGTTTATTCCAGTAGAAGCTAGCTGCCTAAAAGAACATTACAAATTATAGATGATGTAATGCAGAGTTTCAAATTACAAATGCAAATTAATAGTGGTAATACAATCGACAACAAAATTGCAAAATGAAAAATACAAGCATTAAAAATGATAAAACTACAATTTCCATCAACTCCAATTTTAATACTAAGCATTATAAACAAATAAATAATTATATAAAAACAATAATAAGATAAAGGAAAAGAGGGCATATCCCGTGGACATGTTTTGACACATAGTTAATGACTAGATTGGAGAAACAACTTTATGCGATACAAGAAAATGTATAAAATGTTCAGAAGAAAATAAAAATGAATGTATTGCCCTGTGCCACCAAGCTCGGATATGTTAATACAAATGCAACTGGTGGAATTCACAGTGACATTGCTCACGACATAGTTAGGCTTGCTAGTTCTAGAAATCTGGGAACAGTACATTACCATAAAAAATAGCAGAGAATAGAGTGGTTTTTAAGATATTTAATGATGTTAATGATTTAAGTTGAAATTGACGAAAAACTCTTACTATTACGTCTTACTATTATGCAAAACGTTGACAATTTCTACTTACATTCGCAACTGCCTTATTCACCATGGTACAACTGGTATTTTATATCTTTTACGAGAGCCACATGCTACCGTGATCGGTGCCAACCGGGCGTTTACATTATTGTTTCTCTTGTAATGATAAACCATGGAAAATTGACAGTAATGCAAATCAGTGTACATTTAGAGAAGTGAAACTTTATGATTGCCTTGACCTGCAAAGAAAAATTTCTTTTTTTCTACTAAGTATTCTGTACTGGAAAAAGCCAACTCTTTTCATTTTTGAGGATCATTTTTGATTGGATCAACTTGCCTCGTGAAGTATATAGTGGGTTTTCTGCAAACATCGGTGATTTAAGAGAGGAACTATACCAAATAAAGAGTGAAAAGTTTAATTTAATGTATCTCCTTTAACTGTCAATGTATATTGATCATTTTATCCTTGTCTCTTAATTATTTTCACATCTATGGCTTAACTCCCTTCGCTATTATCATCGTCAGCAGTCGTCAATCCACATATTGGTCTGCTTCTTCTCTCCACTCCACTCTACACTCCACTCCAACCGCTTCATTCCTACAAAATTGTTTATTTAGACGTCCTTAATGATTTGCCTGATGAATTCCATTCTTGGGTCTTCCTCTGTAGTTATTCCAATTAATTTCTCCTTCCATTATTGTTTCAATGGAATATTGTGTCCAGTAAATGTAGAATTCCACTTTCAAATGTAAATAATATTCAATTTAATTCTAATTCTCCCTCCCTATCGCTCCTCACTCTGCTTAGAACGAGTTCATTCTGAGTCATTTCCACTTCCTTTCTTACCTTGCTTTGTCGTCCTTCGACGCTCTCCTTTAAGGTGCGACTGCTAAGGATAGTTGTAGAGAGAGATGGTTAGTGCGAGTTGAGAGATTCAAAGAGGATCACTTCCCTCAATTCTTCTCCACTCCTTTTGGACCGGCGTCACTCCTGCAGACCAAGAACAATACGCGTGTAGAATGGGAAAGGATTTTCAAGGTTTCTTTGTTGTGGTAAAGACAAGGAAATCCTTTAGAGGCGTACCTTTATACGGCGTGGAGTGGGTTTATTTTTGTTGCTTGCTGGTTTATTTGTTTCAACCTTTCTCTCTGCTTATATTTCAGTAAATCCCTCCCTTTACCTTAATTTTTTTCTTTTTCTCTCTCGTCAATTTTCATCCTTTCACAATAGATGGGAGGCTGTTTTTCCTAAAAGGGGAGGCAAGAATTTTAATTGCTGGGGGTTTCGTGATGGAATAATTTAGTAATCCATCCAACCTTGCTTGCGAAAAGATACAGTCGCTCTGAAATTTTTATGATATCCTGCAAATTATGACAGAATAGCATGAATGACCAAGATGCGGAAATAAAGTGGTATCCTATTTTAAATAAAAGCGTATATTTCCCTCATTGTGGGGAATTAAGTTCTCATAATTTGTTTTCGAAAGAAATTTAATTGTTAAGTAGAGAATTTTATACTATGCGTCAGAAATACGTCAGTCTGATATAGTTAAAAGGGTATGCTTTGCTGAATTTCTGAGTATCTACACTCTTATTTCAAGAAATGATTGAAGTGGGTCAAAATATAACTAATTGGAAGAATATTTCTCATAATGCTGATACTTTTTGAATTTCAGTATAAGTGATAATGGCAGTTTCAGCAACTTTTATGTATAAAATTTATAAATGCAACAGAATTATTACATTGATTTTAAAACTCAAGTACAAATGCATTGACAGTTTCTTTTTGGCCTCATTGACTCTTAAAATTTGTCAGACATAACCCCTGCGCTAAGGCAAACTTCTTCGGCATGCCCCTCTGGAAGACCGTTCATTGGGTGAGATTAAGAGACTATGATTTTAAGTCAATGAGAAGGCTCCCTTTTCCTCATATTTATCTTTATCCTCTACTTAAATTCCTCTAAAATACAGAATGTCTTCCCTATTGGCCCATCTCCCCCTTATGCGTATATGCACCCATCTCTTCCTCGTGATTTATATCCCACGCATCTGCCACGTGACTTCCTCCCACAAAAACCCCATCCCTCACTCCAGCAGCCCACCCACTTCCTTCCCCCACCACGCCCCCCTCCGTCCTCCACGGCTTAAATTCCTCCCTTCGGAGGCGTAGGGTGGAATTTCACGAGGGTGGGTTTTGGGGGGGAGGAGGGGGGGAGATTTTATGCACCCCCCCCCTCTATGCCACTCTACCGCCTACCACATCGTCCGCCACGCCACCCGTCAGAACGGCTGAACCCTAGGCCTACCTCACGCACTGTGGCAACATACTTCCGCTCCGCACGGACAGTGTGCCATATATTTATATATCATGCACCCCTATATCTTTCCCTGTCAAGTGCGCTACGTATTTATTGCGTATATTACGCGGTTTCAAACTGTTTTTTTGTTTCTTTCGGGGCTTGCCAGAGGTGAGCGTGGGGTTTGACGGGCGCGTTTTTGGGGCGGAGGGCAAAAAGAGGTGGTTTTGTTACCTCCGGGCAGTAATTTACGGTGTCTCTCGGCGCACATGTATATTTGTTTTGATCTCTTTTTCTCACTCGCTCCGACTCAGAATTAGTGGTGCGTTTGTTTCCTTTCTTTCGCTCGTGAAAATGTATTTTACGTTTCCGGAGAGTTATTTATCATAAATTCATGTTATTTCTCTCCGCAGCCCTTTTGCTACTCCAAAACAGCTTTCCAGGACATTACCTTCACACTTTTAGCTCTAAGTGGAAAAAGATTACGGATAGAATAGCATTATAGTTTTCTTTTCCTAGATTATTTCTCATATTAAAGGCGACTTTTTTCATTTCTCATATTAAACCGTGATATGACGTTTATTGGAGCTGGGCATCTGAGTTTGATCATCTTGTAGTTAGTCACTTTTTTTTCTGAACGAGCAGAAATACAATCCGGACTTGGAGCGCGATAACGAATCTTCAAAGTTGAGAGATCGTGGCGTGCGTTGGCGTCATCGTTGTTTTTATTCTTCATGTAGTTTTTGTTTAACGTCTTTATCTCATGAGAGACAAAACGTGATCATCATTTTGATCCCTGTTCGTGATCTTTGTCCGGTTAATATCGCTAGTTTTCATTGATTAAGTGCATTCTAAGGACAGTAAATGTGAGAATATACCTTCTAGAACTGTTTGTGTTTCCAGTAACGAAAACGACAATGCGAAAGAAGGAGCCACCTTCGTCTTATTTGTTTCACTTCTGCTTCCACTGTCTTAAGGAGTAAAGGACCAGCTATGTGCGAAGACTTATTAGCTTGGAAAAACCATTCACTGATTAAACTGCGAGGAATATTCTAAGCCTTTCCGATGATAAACACGATTGAATACGATATCAGTGTTGAAGTGAAAGATGTGACGTGTCCAATACACAATGATGCGTCTTCTAGTTCAATCGAGGTAGTAAATAATTCGATTCCCTGGGATTTGGATTGCGCGTGACCTCTGGCAATTGCGAAGCTATCCAATTAGTAAGTACGTTGTCCCAACTTGCTCATCGACCCTCTAAATTGCATGTCCCCAAGAGGGACACGGGATTTCAGACGATCGGCGACATCCATTGCCCTGCATTCATCGCTAAAGGTGCACCCATTTTGTGCATTCGACCTTGTAAAATCTCAGTGCCTGAGAGTTTGCTTCGTGTTTTTCCCAAGAACAGTGTATGCAGTACTTTTCCTCGCCTTTTTAGCGTAATAATTAGCTATGAATTCCATAAAAACAAAACTATTTCAAATTTCCATAAATAAATACAATTTAGTTAGAAAAAGAAGTAACTATGCCTATTTTCTGCTAGATTTATTTGATAAACGACCGGTTTCTGGATATTCCGGTGAATTAGTCGATGCGTTGAAATTGTTTGTATATTAAATTAAGCTTTTTAAAATATATTCTTAGTTCTTTTATTTAATGGACCTGAATTTGCACTTATTGTCAGTTGATGCTGAAAGAATAGAGTCAATCAATATGCCTAGATGGTAAGATAGATAAGTAGTGCACATAAATTTAAGGCAATATATATGTAGTATTTTATGTGTGTCTACAAGGATCTTGTTTTTTATGAACAAAGTTAGGAATGTTATGATAGATATTTTAAAGGTATACAGACGCTTAAATTCTCGATTCAATTCTCTTTTACATTTAAAAACACTTCTTATTATCTCATAATCACTGTCTTAAAGCAGATGTTCTTCAAAATATTCCTCTTTCTAAACAACACATTTTAAAATTTAGTGAATGTAGAAAAGGAATGTGAAAGTGTTACATCTATATTGACACTATAAAATATCAACTAACTTTGGTACTCTTATACACCCCATTCTCATATGCTGGGAAATTAAATGCTTTTTCCCAGTTGGAATCCTTGCCTTTTCCGCCACGAACAATGGTAGGCTATGACGTTTTTTCACCAGATGCCAAACGTGCATTGCACGCGTCCTCCCTACTTCCCTCCACTTCCTCAAATCTCTTCCACCATTTCTCCACTCTTCCCACAAACCCTGCCTCATCGCATTTTAACGGACCATTCATCTCATACAAGGCATGGGATATGAGATATTACATTCTTCGCCAACTCCTTCCATAAATTATTTTCTTCTCCTCTCGCTCACGCCGTGCAGTATAAGTCCCGTTTTCTTTGTGAGACTTTTTTTATTTTATTAGTTTAACTTACCCGAGTCCCTAGCCATAAACTTTTCCCTCAATTTTATCCCTTGCTCCGCGGCGACTCTGGCGAAGATCCCCCCCAACAGCCTCCGTCCGCCTACGAGTCTCCCATGAGGTCTCACGGCCGCCTCACCCGCCTCATTCCCGCTCCCCACGACCCTCAGCCTTCCTTCTGTCTTTGTCTTTCAAGTCTCCTCTCATTTTTTCCCCCTTTTTTAATTCACCTTTCCCCGTGTCTCAGCCCTCATTTCATCGCCCAGAGGCAGCTTAATAAACAAAAGTTGCTCCCTCGCAAAATGTCTCCGGCCACATCTTTCATGCAAAAGAAAAACATTATCAGACAGACATCAAAACCTGTAATGCCGTTAGTGCCAACTTGCACAACGACAGTTTTGGAAGTATTTATTAATATTTAATGCACCAAACTTTTAAATTGTTCCCAAGGCACGCTCCAGGTGCACAATATTTTCCTGTGTATTTTTTTCTGGTGCGGTTTCATTAAATATATTTCCATAATTTAAATAATTTTCTCCGTTCATAAAGCTAGATTGCAATGCATCCCGATATTATCATTCCATATATGTTTATTCAGTGGAGGCAGCTTCAAAATGCAGGAGAGGGTGAGGGAATTGATGGATGGTTCAATGAAATATTATGGAGTGATCTCCATCGACTTGTTGACTAAAACCAAAGTTACGTTGCTGTTCATTGCGCCACACGTACCTAAAAAATCACCGTCGGCCTACGGAAATAACTGTTGCCTTGATGTGTGGATTTCTCAGGCTTGGTCAATGCATGTCCTCTTGAATCAATAGCACAAGCGTTTGAACCTAATGCTCCATATAGTATTTACCTTCACTCATCAAATTGTCATTTAGACGGAAGAAATATGTGTCTATCGGTTCATCTAGAGTGGAACATAATAATATTTTACGCAAAAATTATATACATTGCACGGAAAGTGAGAAAAACATTTCCTTTTTTACATTTTCCTCCAAATTCCTTAGGACTTGGGAGCCCGGCATCACATCCTCAGATGCAACCTTTTGAAATTGTAAAAAACTGGTCTGCTGCCATCCTAGAATTTTGCTTTATAACGTTGCTTAAATATATTCTCGTTCTACTTATTTGACGAATAAGAAGGAAATGTTTTCTGTGGCATTGAAATTAGGCTTTGAATTGATTCCAAATCTCAGTTAGGTATGAAATAATGTCAAAATATCCAGTATTCTGTTAGATGTTGATCTTAAGTGATCAGTACTTTTGACACATACCGCCAAATTAACAGCCATTAATAAAATAATGGGAACTATACAAAGTCAATTTCCATCTTATTACAGTATTATTTCACTGGAGATGATATAACTAGCTTTGGCTCCTTGTTACTTATAATACACCTTTATGGACCACATGCGAGCATCTGATTAATTTTGGTGAAAGCCCCATCGTAAATAAAAGATATACTACGGCCGCGTTAAAATCAAGACTTGTGATGGAATCGCAACAAATGATTTTCGATAAGCCGTCGATAGAGGGAATCGGCTGAGGAAAAAATACATGGACGTTATCCTTGCTCGAACAAACTGCTTTCCAGATTAAGAAAGCTGGGAGATCTCGGTCACATGCTGAAAAAAATGAATCTCCGAAAATACTGTCTCATCTTCTCTCTCTCTCTCACCCGCCCTCTTCCTTTCCATCCCCACCCATTAATCACTGCCACACCAACCGTGAAATTCGAATATCCACCGCTAATGCACCCACGCCACCGGCCGCAAAAAAATTGAACCTCGACCGCATCAAATCCAACGTCACCGTCGACCCTCCCGAGGATAATAAAAAAAATTGCGCCGACAAGGACGAGGGAATATTTTATGAGCGCCCTCTCTCCAGTTAACACGTGCCCTACCCCTCACCCTCATCCCAATGCCTCCACTCTCATATTATTCCGATTCCCCTTTCCCGATTCCCAGACTCGCTTCTCCACGCCATTCCAATAGCGCGGTAAGGAAGAATATATTTGGTCGACCGGAATTGCGGGGAACGGTTGGAAATGTTCTTCGATCACCTTCCCCTCCGTGCTGCCGAAAGACACACCTTGATTTTCTTTTTTTTTGCCTTTCAAGTCTTCTTTATCTCTGACTAAATGCGCGTGAAATAAGGAGAAAGTGACGGCTTTAGATCTTCGGAGGCGAAAGGAAAGAGATTGAAAGCAAATATCCATGCACCAGGGATTGAGGGGCAGTTACCCAAAGGTCCCGGATCCCTGTGCTGGTGTGATGCGCCCTCTCCTAAAAATATTCATTGACGGCCGTAAAATTTCCGATTCAGCGGCAGAAGACGGCTATACTGCGGGGGCACCGGTGCAGAGGGAATTTCGGCGTTGGAGAGGTCGTATTTTCCAGGTTGCTCGCGTGCTTGGAGGCGTGTTTTGGTGGAAGTTAAAAATTTCGCCGAAATATATTGGCTGAGAATACGTTCCTCGGCATGTGTATTTTTTTATACGGATTGTGCACTAAAAGGTTTATGAGCTGAAGTATGAGAAATAGTCGAAACTTTCAATTATTTCAGTTGGCAGTCATCTACCATGTTTATTTCCAAAATACCTCAATCTTTAGGAACTAAATAAGTTATTAGTCTTCACAGGAGGCTAAAATGATTTTTAAGGGTGTCCTCATCATCACTACGATTCTTTTCATAGTAACATCAAAAGCCATATTTTTTAAAAACTAAAATCCAAAATTAAGTTTCTCGTCAATTGGATTGTGTAGGAGAGAGGGAATATTATGATTCATTCTTGATTCATAATATAAATATTGTAAATTAAAATTTGTTTCCACTAATAAAAATCATTATTTCAAATAAGAGATTTTGCTATACTGAACACTTTGGTGATTAGATTTCTCTGTTAATCACATGAGTGGAGTGGAAGACTCGATTATTGCCTCATAAATTTTAATATTCCAAACATAATAATTGCAAATATATATTATATATGATGCTGGTAACAATTTCTGATTCGGAAATTGTGCTAATTTACCAATAAGTTACGTTGTGTTAATTTTCAATTTTGTCCAATGCTCTTATGGCTAAAATATTTTTCAGTAAATATTATTAAATTCTATTAACATATAATATTCTATTTTCTCTGTTAAGGAAAGGTTAAAGCGTGTAAAAATGGCTGTAGTACTTTTAAACCCTTACTTGGTTCTTAATTCAGTCAGCAGAGAACTGTGCTGAGAATATTATCAGCAAGAGCTGTCATCGAATGGAATTTTGCTGAGACTATTCAGACAAAACATGATGATAATGGGACTACTGAGTAGGTATATGCTTAGCCCATATTTTTTGGGGATATGCTCAAATCAAACCTACAGTACTAATAAGCTCACGTAGCATAAGCTGAGAATGTGTGCTCAGAGCATTTACAGCGCTAGTTTGCTCAGTATGGATGAGAATGTACTCAGAGCACATGTATACCCACTGGTTCCATTAGTGGCTAATAAACTAGCGCAGATGTTATCAGTAACAATCCATGAAAGGTCCCATCCACAATTATGCGTATGCAATTTTTACCAAAAATATACTCATTTAGTAAGGTCGTGGTTACAAAAGTTATGAACAAAAACTAAATTTTATTTTAAATAGATTTGGCAAGCATTTTTACAACCTATACACAAACAGCAATTACCTTTGCAAGGTTTACTTGGTGGTATTCCATCATAAGAAGGAGAAAGCAACTTTTACAAATACCACTGAGTAATACTACCATACTCAGTGGTATTTGTAATAGTTGCCTTTTTCTCCTTCTTACACACGAAAAACTACATCCCCATCTACACAATATCCTGCAAGTGTGTGTGGGAGGGGGTGAGTAATCACCAATATGCATTACACTATGCCCTATAAAACTTAATGTAAGTATGAATATTGATGCATTAGCAAAAATCTTAAAATACTTGTCAGAAGGCAAAATTTCACCAGCATGCACCACACTATGCTATCAATGTCAGATAAACTGTTGGTATTCATCCTTTTTGCAACTACATAAATGAACAAGGTTACGAAAATTATTTAGGAAACATGATATACAAGCTGTTATACTACGTAGAAGACTAAGAACTAGCTCTGGGAAGCAAATAAACTAATTAGCTACACTGCCTATCTACAAACCGTTCAAAGTCTCATTGGTAGTCGTTATGGTCTCTTACATTTCGAGGAAAAAATGGCATTTTTATCTCGTCCGTTCTACAGCCTATTTTCCTCATTTTATTATGATGATCTGATCTACCGACAGAAACGGTAAATTAAGAGAGATATTTTGCCGAACGGATAGGTATGGGAATTCGTTTTTCCCCCGAACAATAAGGGACTACAATAAATGCTAGGCGTAATTTCACTAGAGCGTTTCCTTTTTATATGTAAACGGCTGGTGCCCTAACACCCGCCGCCACACGCCTATTGAGGCGGCTTGCGGGGTAGTATGTAGATGTAGATGTACCGTGGTAGGTCTGGTTTCGTAAAACGCAAGCTAGCATTTATTACGTATTATTTTTACTGAATAAAATTATTCAATTAATATGAAATGCCATGGCCTGAGCAGAAAGAAACACAAATGACGACAATTCACCTGATAAGTCATTTCGCTCTTCTATGGTTTTCATAATTGGTCGATTGAACCCATATTTATTGCGTGCATTCATTTAGCAAGGAATGAATAGTGGAAAAGACGTATTATATCATTCTCTTAGTTTCAGCCTTTGTAAGTGACGTTGAAATAGACTGCTCTCGCGTATTGCATTCCTTGAGATTGTCATGCTTGGATAGTAAGAAAATTACAATATCATTAAAAAGAACATACACATTTCTTATAAATGGACTGTACTTGCGATAGTTTTATCAAATTCATTTTTCCGATGCGTATCACCTTTGAATTATTGATCATTTTAATTTTCAAAGTGTTAAACTCACTTATGCTTTGCATTAGGTATGGAGTTACCAGTCTAATTTGTGTCAAATCATGAAAAAGAAATCTGCAGATCTTCCATATAAAATCCGAAGATTCCTGAGAAATTGAGTGGCATTCGTACATGGTTAAGAAATAAACAGTGCCATTTTCTGCAAAAAAATATAATTTACTTCCGACGCGGGTTTCAATGCTTGCACATGAAGATGATACACAAGCATTGAAACTCGGGTCGGAAATAAATTTTATTTTTTTCGTGGAAAATTGATCGGTTTATTTCTTCATCATGCAGACCTTCTCATTGCCTGTTTAGGTATAGAGAAAATTGATAGGACTCCACAGCGGAGAGAGGGTGAATTAAGCGTTGAAGAGCGGGCAGAGGTACCACAGGGCTCAGGTGGGGAACTTTAGAGAGAACCTGAACATCTGCTTTGTTCTTCTCTTGTATGCTCTCCTCTCCCTTACGTGTATCACTGTACAGGCGAGTGCCACCAAGTTTTGCTACACCTATATCTGCTTTTTAGTTTCAAGAACATATTTACCTTATTTACAATAGAAGAATCAAGCACATACATTTTTAATTGCGTGAATTTACAGTGAAAAATCATTCGCCCTGACAGGGATTCGAACCCAGACCCCTCGATTTCGCGCCGAGTGCTCTTACCAGTTAAGCTGCCCAGGTGTCATCTTTCAGTGTGAATTTATTTACATATCATTTTGTTTATATGATTTTTAGCATTAACCTTAGGTTTTTTCCTGATCCTTTATGGAATAATTCTAATAGTTCCGAGGCCTCTTCTTAAATTCTGAAAAATGGTTTATTCTCAAGAGCCAATGCACCCATCTTCCGTCCTTGACCTCGCACACTAGCGGCATGGTTCATCTCCAAATCTGGTATACGTTATCGTTCCCCTATGGATATCCGTGGGAATGGTGTGCCTCCAGTAAATCATGAATAAGTGCATGTGAACGCATGCTTGCACGTGCTGAACTCTTGATTTGAAATGTCGCGAAGGTCAACCGACGAGTCGACGCACCGTGTAAGGGTAATGAACAAATAATTCCTGCACATATGACGTCATGGGCTCGTTGCCCGGGAGCTCAAATTCTGTCATACTCCTCGCTATATTTGATTGATTGTTTGTCGAGGGGGCCTTCGATAGGAGCCCGGGCACTTTGACCTTTCTTGGACCATTGTGCCAACCCAATGCCTGTCTGCCACTTGTAGACAGGGGACAAGAGCACCACGGTAGAGGTATGGCCTCCCAAAACCTCCTCGGTGCAGGTACTCCTCGCTATATAGTTCGTAAAAGACGCAGAAATTATGTTGAGGGTAAGGAAATCTAGTTATACCAGCCTACATACTTGTTTTACTGGATGAATACCTTTGCAAGAAGCTATTTAAACTACTTGCACAGTAGAGTTTCAAATATCCGAGTTCATGCGGTCTGTCGGATAATTGCAAACTCACCATGGACGGATGAGTCGTCTGGTGTACATAAATAATGAAATAAACACTCTTTTTCGTATATATTCATAGAACGACGTACATTTACAATTAATGATCACTTTGAAGTAGTCACTTCGACAAAACGAATTCATTCTTGTTTTTCCATAAACTATAACTGTAGTTGTCACTTCATTTATTTGATTATCTCTTGGCATCTGGGCATCTAGATATCTGCAGAGATGGCATCTTCCAGCTAATTGTTGAATCAAACAGAATAAGCATTAGAAATTTAGATTAAGCATCCACACGTCTAATCACAGTTCCCACATCACTGGCTTAATAATACCTTGATCTAATTAAATGCGTTCCTCGGATATACGGAACTTTGGTTAATCGGAACTTGGATAATCGGGACTATATTGTTTATAAATACCTTTCCTTATTAAAACATTTTCCTTCTAAAATTTTACTCTGCCAACTTAGGTGCGAGTTGACATTTTACCTTTCGTATATTTTTATCAAATGGGTTCAAATGATTTAACGGAACAATGGTCACTTAGCACTTCAGGAATAGAATCCCTTAACACCCTCGGGCTCAGCCAACCTTATACAATCCATTTTGAGGTACGCATTTGCACATCACCGCTCACCTTAAAGCCATTTATTTAAACCCGCTCGGCACGTCTTGTCCTTTCTCGGACAAAAAAGAATGAAAAGAGGCTTCCTCCTTCAAAAATAGCATAAACAAAATAAAAACGAGGTAACCGGTGGAGTGGAAGATGAGAGTGGGTATTCCCATTCTCTCACGTGATAGGCTATGGCGTCATACTTATGGTATCTATATTCCCAGCCTTCCGCATTTATTTATTTTTGTTCCTCATGAAAAAAGGATCTTTGGATAGGGGAGGTAGAATGATTAGAGAGAGGTGGTTGACGAGTGGGTGGAAGTGGTGAGCAGGGGAGGAGGGGGTCGGAAGGGATGGAAGAAAGGGGGTGAAGGAAATCGCCGATCGTTGGCGGAAGGGAATCGTTCATTGAATCGGGCGAAGGGCGTCCGTTTTTATTCGTCCGAAAAGCCAGAAGCAGCGTGTGAGGGGAAGAGGTCCTTCATTTCTCTCTCTTCTTTGTTATCGGCTGGCGTCATTCCCTTTTGTTTTGTAATTCGTTCTCAAATGCGCCTTTGTCCTTTCTACGGCCAAGGGAGTCCATTTCGTTTTCCGCCATTCAAAATCCTCTCCCGTTAACGGTCGCGCAGACACTTCAAAACCTCTCACTTTGTCTCTTTTCCTCACGATTTAGCATTTTTCTGGCATCGGGGATAATATTTTTTATGTTTGTCTTCCATAATTTCTTTTTTCTTGGACTGAGCTACCGGATTCCATTTTGGGGGATATTAAGTATGATTATGAGGGATTGAATATATATTTAATGGCGTGAGGTTGCTGTTCTCGGTGCTAGGTACTCGTTTAAATGTACTTTTGCTCCTTGGTTACCTTGAATTAAAGTTCCATGTTATTGTCAGTAGCGTGGATATTAAATCTATTTTCTTAATGATACATCGACTTTGTGACGAATTGGAACAAGTGACTTTAATAGCTTCTTTTTTATATGGGGCAAAAAAATTAAAATTATTTGAATGAGTGGTTTTAGGCCGTCGTTTTCAAGGCATCGATTTTTTGTGGTGTAACGCTTATTAAATAAATTTCTCATTGAGTGTATCAGTCGTTCAAGACGTTTGTTAGGCGAAAAAATTTGTGTTATCGCATACATCTTTTCACAAACACTAACTCTTTTCCATGATGCTCTTCTGTTAAATTCTGTTCAATCTAAACTCGTTTTCTATTTAATCTAAACTCGTCTAAACTCGTATTCATTGAAAAGTCTATTAAAATATTTTTTAAATTATAATGAAATATTTTTTACCATTGTGCAATAGGTATTGCGTTCAGTGGCACGTTCCCTTAAAACTGTAAAGCCAGATCATATCACATAGAAAACGACTTATCTTTTGGCAATTATCTCTTAAAATAGAGCGGAGAGTGATTAGTATTTTAATATCATAAAATATATGAATTGCGTTTTAAACAGTATAAATTCATTTCATAGTAAGTGTAATGATGTGTCGCTCTAAATATCTTAAACGCTTGAATGCCTTTTTGTGTTCTATCCACCAAACGAGTGTCCAACCGGGAAATAGACTTGTCACAACACTTGTTTTTATTTATAAATTCGCTTTGTGTGATATAAAGACGGATGAAGGCCACGATCCCAATTCCATGGCTTCTTATCCACTCGCCAGCTTATCTTTCCGCTCTACATCTCGTGGTCTATATCCTACCTTCGGATATTACCGTTGCAAAGAGGGACTGAGAACCCGACACCGGTGAAAGGATATTCAACGCTCGTAATAGATGTATGCACGGTGTAAAGAAGGTCACGTGAGACAATCGTATCTGCATGCATTTAGATCTCTTTCATTGCCACAGTTCTTTAATCAGTTTAAATTCAAGTTAAAATTATATGACATGACTTGACATTTCCATCTCTTAAGGTAACTTTTATCAAAAATATGACTTCATTTCAAGTAGTGAGGCGCTAGATAAAGTATTTGAAGTTCATACTTATATTAATGTCTCTGGAAACACCAAAATGTTAATTGTTAATTTATATTTTTACACAGCATTTTCCCAATACTTAAAATATCATTGTCTGGGAACATATTTCGCTTTGAGGATTTAGTTAACTCTTGCATGAATGACTGATGAAGCTTATACGATGGAGCTGCTAAATCATTATGGCCTGATGCTCTCTTCCTGTTCTGTTCCTGCATCTGGAGTTTGTTAAATCAGTCTAATTCAATATTATTCGCAATTTTAAAGGTTTTCCATCCATCAAGCGATAACTGTATACGACCATGATACTCAAGCTACGAGCGTCGTATATATTTCAGTGATCAACTCAGGGTGTTCTCCATGGATAAAAAACATTCGGTTCGTCTCCCACCCAATTGGCAACTCCGTTCATGAATGACATGACATGTCGTGAATTCGAAAAGCCGGGAACCTCTCGTTTTACATCCGGTGTTTGATCACATAAGGGCATCTTCAGTATAAAATCAACAATCGCATTTTCCTTTTTTCCTGGCTTTCCGACCTTCGCTTGCGTAGCAGTAACTCCCTAATTGGGCTAATTAAATCCGGATTCTATCTTGAAGTGGGGCATTCCCTCCTGCAAAATGAGCGAAATTTCATGGGGGAGATTCTTTGGGATTTTCAGGAGAATATATCACGAAATCTTTCAAAGATGAAGCATCATAGGATCGTTTTTTCCAAATTCTCTTCCTTTCTGCTATATCTCATTATGACCCTATTGCACTGCTTTTCGTTTTACTTACTGCGGGATTCCTAAGTTCGTATTTTTTTCTCCCTATCTCCGTGAATGGGAATAATTCTTATTCATCGCTGGTGTATCGAGGTAAGCGTACGATTCATATTCAAAAATGTTGAATGGATGGTGAAATGATGTCGTTAGGAAAGAGGGCTTCCGATCCTCCAAAACATCTTCCCATCGAAACTTCTTCCCGTCATCAACTTCCTTCCAAGGTTACGAAGTTAGGCCCCTGAAATGGGAGCATCGGATTTCCATGCCATCTGTCAAGAGTTTGAATCTGGGAAGGAAAATGCTCTTATGCATGAGATGCTTTATGTATTAGTTTACGCTCCAGCGTCCCATTTGAGTGACTGGAGTTCATCGTTTGCTTTCCGCTATCTCGTTACCGGAGAAATCAAAACTAAAATTGGTGTTCAAACAACCCCATTGTTTACGAATATCAGGTATTTGAGGGAGGCTGATGAAAGCCCTTCCTTATGGAACCGATATCATTATTTTTATCCTTTATCTGTTGTTACAATAACCAGATGAGCTGGAATTCACTATGGATTGATCTTCATTTTAATATAATTGATTTCACGTTTACTCACGGTTTTTCATATCTTCAAGGAGGTTTCATCGTTAAATCATTCATCATTAGTAGACATCAATTCAGATATTAATTTTCTTCATCTCTTCATTCCAATCCCCTCACAGCTAACTGTTCAATTTCTGCATATGTCTACACTTTACGCCCGTTATAATTTGCCTAGTGGATTACATCATTGGTCTTCCTCGGTGATTATTTTTTAATTATTTTTTCATGACTTCATTGTTTTAATGAGGGCGTTATAATATGTGAATAATCATTATCACAATATGTCAAATCACTGCGACGATATTCAGCTTATTAAATGGGAATTACTTTAATTTTCATTATGTTGCCCATTTACTGGGTATTGAAATTGACCCTAGGCATCGATACCACTTTCAAGTGCGAATTATACCTAGCACCTTAGGTGATACTCTTAGTCAATTTCGTATTTAATGAGTTTGTGAGATAAGAATATCCTTAGAGTTTCAACATATTACAAATTTAAAACTAACGTCATTGATTTATATCAAACCACTCTAAGTTATTTTTAATGAACAATTTAGCTTTTTTCTTGAGGTTAAACGGTTAGTTTTTTTAAGACGGGCCTAATCTAAAATTTTATTAGAACTTTAACTTAATTGACGCAAGAGCTTAGCGAGTCTTGCTCTATATTTAGTTGAGTTGAATAAATTTCATTTTAGAGAAGAGGATAAATAGTAGTTGCTTTATAATAATATATCCTTACATCACTTTCAAGATAATATCATTGCCGGAAGCCAATGAATGCCATAACTACATGTATACCTGTACTAAACCGTTAAATATTTATTGGTGATGAAGTGAATAAAGGATAAAAAGCAATAATGTTGACATCCATTAGATATAATTTCATGACTGGAGACGTAATTTAAAAGATGTAAACACATCTTTTTACATTAGCGGTTAATTAGTACCCGAAATTGGATCATTCTGGTAAATATCTTGAAGTTATTACTCATGTAACTGCCCTCTCGGAGTGAGTGGTAACAGTGACGTAGATTGACTGATGTTAAGAAGAGCCTCTACCAAATTTCTATTTTCAACATTTCACGAATAATTGAATTCCATTTCAAAATGTTTAAGCCATTTTGTGAAAGCATATACCCGAATATATGGATAATCATGTTGCAATATCAGCACGCAAATAAAGTGAAAATAATCACAATATGACTGCGTAAGCATTATTTTTTTTTTATGCAGAATATTTTTCGAGCACCATGAATTATGCCTGTACTATGTTTTCTCCCAAAATAAAGATAAACATAGTCATAACAAAATAAAGATAAACATCTAACAATGAATAAAAGTGATTCACAATACATTATTCATTCAAGTTTCCCTTTTATATTACTAAGTAATCATTTTTTTAGTGTTCATGTTCTAAAAATGAGACGAAATAAGCCCTGGACTTCTTCTGGGGGAAAACATACTGCATTCGATGTAGGTATAATATTCATCATTGGTTTGAAAAAATGCGGGCAATTTTCAGTATTGGTTAGGCAATTGATCATCTAAAATATTTAATTTATTAAACTGCAATCAATCTTTTTAAACCATAAGGGTTCTCTCAATCCTTACCTTTTAACTCTCGTAGCTGTTTTCGCCAATTTGAGGCCACCCACTAGGTGTGCATGGGCTATAGTTGCTGTTTGTGCGAGTGAACATTTGACGGCGTCGTTCTTCTATTTAAGCCTTCGAGTGAGTTGGCGATACCTCCTCCCTTTCTAGCAGATGCCTCTCGTCTCCACACCCCGAGCTATTAAATAACATCCTTTCTTCCTTCTTTCCCACCTATTGCTGGATCTTGATCTAGCGTTCCTTCTTAGAAACAGACTGCATGTAATGGATGTGGTCCATTTCACAACGGGCGAGGCCACCTTGTCACGTCACTCGTGGAAAAAGCAAAGGGTTCCGTTGGGAATAGAAAAATAAGCTCCAATCACAATACCTCTGCCCCTTTCCTGCTGCTTCTTTTTCCATCCAGTATATTGTATCTAGACCTACTATGAGTCTTTGCTTTTGGTTTTATATGGAAACTTTTGGCTCTTAATCCGACACAGGGAGGTATCGCTTAAAGGTGAACTTAGAAAATACCTCTCCTCTGCATTGAAATGTAGGGTGAGTGCAGTAAAAAGGGACTTGTTTGAAAATAATTAGCTGTGAGCTGCCAACAATGGAATGCTTATCAGTTACCATCAACTCTATATTTCCATTTTCTTAACTATTAACATAATCCGTAAAATGGGTTTGAGTAGCTTGTTTAAATTAGTTAAAAAGTCCTCAATTAACAAATCAGAAAAGATATATTTAACCCTTCAGTAGGCGCGTGGGCCCATAGTGTTTCATTTGTGTGCCGTTTTTTATAGGATGGAATAATATACACGCGATTTTCAGTAGCTGTACATAATCATGTCCTCAAAAGCCTTACATGGTCGTTTGTTACAAATTGTTGAAGGGTTAGCATTAAATAGCTTGCGAACGTAAGCCGACATCACTGGGCCACAAGTGTGGCCCACGCGCCTAACTGTGTAACCTTTTTCTGTCAGCAGCACTTGTAGTTGTGAAGAAAATTTTGACCGATATTTGTCTACTTCGATAAGAAAACCATGTTCGGAACGTTTATGTTATTTTTCATGGTACCTCGGCAAGAGGCCTGCTTTCTTGCCTGCTCCGCAGAGGAGGGGGGCGGGGGTGCAAGCGACCAAGCTCAACCCTTCTCCCCGCAGTCAGTAACAAAGAGGCTTCCTTCTACACTCAAAGAGCGGGGATTCCTAGTGGTACCGTTTATCGAGGGCACAGTGTCCCTTCTTAATGGTTCCTTTTCTCTTAGCTTCGCTGACGCACGGATATTTACAGACAGTGTGTGTCGCTTGCCTGGAGGGTTGAGACGTGTGCGAATCGTTATCTTTGCGGACTCGCGAAATAGTCAACGGAAGTTGAAGTGTTCAGTATTCATTTTCTCTAATGCTCTGGAAATAAGAATGTGCAACAGTTTTTCACCGTAAGCTTTGTTTTTATAGCACTGCTATAATGTATTTATTCGTAAACGTCTTTATTTGGCCTTATGCATGGACAATTATCGGTTTTCGCTTGCATTTGTTGAATTTGTATAGAATACTTCAAATAAAAATAACAAAATGTTCCTCAATACGTTCGCCCTTGGAGCTGAATAATTTCTTTGAAGTGACTCTTAGAAACTCTTCACCAAAAGATTATGGTGAGACTATGTTCAGGATAACGACATACAGTGATGGCTCGATGACGAATCGGTGGACTTGGAAATTGAATCTGGGGAGGAAGAAGACATTGTTAAAGAGAGTAAACATGATTCTTCCTCAGAGCATTAGGCCAGTGAATATGAAGCCATCCAAGGAGGAGACATGATGAGCAATGAAGAACCAGGCGCCGAAGACTCCGTAGGTGAGGTTAGGCCATTGATCTTGAAAGTGGTGACGAAAAGAAACCTGATATGATTTTATTCTACAATAGAACTAAGATTAGCGTGGATCTATTTTACCAACTCTGTGCAAAGTATAATGTGGCACGTAATACAAGAAAGTGGTCTATGGTGATTTTTAATGATTTATTGAAGATTGCCGGTGTCAATGCCTTTAGCGAGTACAAGGTTGATTCAAAATCTTCTCAAGTTATTAAACGTGATTTTCCGCAGAATATATGATAAAACCACAAATAATGAAAAGGATTGGAAAACTTCTCTTCCAACGCAAAGAAGAGCACTGGCTCGTGCATTACTTTGAATATGTGACCCCTCCCCCCAATCGAAACACGCAGTTTTTATGGACGGTGCAATGGCTGTGGAAGAAGCCTTATAGAACAACAAGACGGTGGTGCATCAAATGCGGGAAATGGACATGCAAAGATCACCTACGAGACATTTGTGTGAACTATATTAAAAATGATTTTTTTCTTATGCTCATATCTTCTCTACCTAAACTTGATGAAAAATATGATAGTAAAATCATAAATTTCATAATACTTTTGTCATCCATTTATTCTGCATTTTGATCAAAGTTTTTTATTTCTGTAGCGAATCTGATCGTTTTACTTCTCTCTGTAAATAATTTATCATTTATAATTTAAACAAAAAATGACCGGATTTCGAATAGAAAAAATGTTTTTCATACATTTTCAACAGTTTTGTCGACCATTCAGTTTTTTATTTTTGTTGGATTTTTTATATACATTTTGTCATCGTGGGTGTTCGATAATCAAAATATTTCACGATTTTTCAATTACTTAGCGTTATGTTCCACTAATAATTATTAACATATCCTCCAGTGACGAAAATATAACTAATTAATAGAAAATAGTCCAAACTTATTGCTTTAAAACATTTTTCACAAAAATATTGAAAATTTTAGAAAATAAAAAAATTTAATTTGGGCCACAGGTGTTGCCCGCGCGCCCATCCATGTAACAAAATTTCACGCACCCACTGAAGGGTTAATGGTAGCCACAATTATTGACGTTGTAGGTTGTGTGTGAAAGGAAATATCATGGACGTGGCATATTAAGTAAGACATGATGATAATTTCAAATACAATCCTACCCAGACACAAAGAATGCAGAATATGTGGGTGTAAATTAAAGAGATGTTCCTTGTTGCTCAAACTCTTCGCGATACTAGTGTATCTTCTTTATCAATGTAACACTTTCTATACCGTTCCGTTAACTCTCAGTTCTGCCTGTATTAAAAGGCATTATTAATTTTTCCATTTATAAGATGCCAATCTGAAATCCTGATCAAGTGATAACCTCAGCTATTTTTAACAGTATGAGGTTGCCATCTTTCATAAAGGTTATGAAATTTATCTAAAACCTATTGGTAACAATGTTTCACTTTTATGCGTGGCAACAAACAATAGCGCAACTTCCTCATGGTATCACCAGTGACCATTCAAAAGACCCTGGTGGATTATTGAGTCTTGGAATTGTGGAAGTAACCCTGTAACACATTCTTAAGCATGTAGTCGGCCATTTTTGTATTTTCAGCCCCGCTGTGAAATCGACCCAGTGAAACTAACGCCACTCATTCCCACTGCCGTACCAGGTCCTGCGAGCAGAAGTACATATATGGGATTAAACCAAAGAGAGGGAAGAGGAAGCGCCTTTAACCTCCGAAAGCACATTGGGGGTCGGAAGAAGGAGGACGCCGCCTTTTTCCATACCGCCTTCGTGGACCGGCCCTACCTTCATGGGTGCCCCTTTGCGGTCACCCCTTATTCCACTTATAACCGCCTTCGCATCCCCTCAAGGGAGCCAGCCTCCCCTTGAAGCCACACTTTCTGCGGCAGCACGAAAGGGGTTGGAGAGGAAGGAGGGAAGGAGTAGGGGTAGGGGGAGAGATTGAGTGGAAGGGGTGCAGATTCGCAGCTGTATTTATTGCTCTGCGGGGAGAGCGTGGAGGACCAGCGGTGCCTCGGTTTACGAATTATCACGCCAAGCGTTTAAGAGAATGATTTATTTCCCGAAATCCACACGCTCTCCGACCCTGCGCCACCCGGCGAGTCCGCATTAGGATGCATAAACGGAAAAATAGCATTCCTATTGCATAATCCGTCTTCAGTTATAATATTTCCTATCGTGACATTACTCTTCGGGTTCTAGGGACATCTCAAAAATATCATCATAAAATTTGGATGAGCTCTGTCACTACATATATTGCGTGAGTTTTGGTACATACGCAATCTTGAATGATGAATGATATTGTAGGCTTCTAGGGTTAACAGCATATGTTTTGAGACTACTTTTGTTTGTTTTTATAGGGGGACTTACACATATTATACGGTTGGTATGTCAAATAATTTATAAAAATGTATTTATGGCGTTTTTCATTTAAAAATAGTGTTGGTCACTTTTCATTCACTCTAGTGAACAGCCCAAGTTTCATCACAGCCACGCAGCTGTTTTCATTCGTGTCAGATCCTGAGCACTAATAAGTTCAATTCAGCAAATTGTGAATATATCGATGAGCGTAAGAGTGTGTTTAAAAATTAAGATACTTCCATAATTGCAACAGAAATTTTTGTTCTTGCGTTGATTTTCAGTAAATTCACACATGGATTATGTGAATTATTTTTATAAATTTTTGATTTAGAGCATCACATTTTGAGCATGTAGTTCGAAAGAATGGTTTAAATATTTACCAAAATTCGCCTGTGGAAATTGTTTATGTATCTATAAAATGCTACCTACCAGTAGATAAACGAACGTTTCCACTGGGAATACGATAATGTGAATCTCTCTATATCTGACAGCCGAAGCCAATTATTTATTAAATGGACGAACACACAACCATACGCTGGGAGGTGAATGTTTTCTACCCAGGCGGGATTCGAACCCGCGACCTTCGGTTTGGCAGACGATGAATTTACCCCGCCGCCACCGAGGCCGGCAATGTGATCCATTTATCTTCGTTTATGCGCGCTAAGTCATTGCGTCTGGATGGGATGTGCATCACTGGCTTCAGCATGTATCTGAAGAATAATACGTACTTAAGTAATGCAGCATAAGTGTTCAAAACCTATACTTGATTATGAATGAAAATGTATGTACCTTCTAAGTTACACTCCGTATTCACGGAGGCTCCCCCTGATAAATGCGTACGTTGATCCCGAGGGGTTTGTCCTGAATTTGAAGACAAAGTGTCCTTGGATAGAAAAAAATGTAAATAAAAGATTATCTCTTTTACATACCCTAAATTTTTGGTCTCTAAATGGACATAAGTACTCAAAATAGACTTGAAGATTGGAAATAAAAATTAGCATTACAAGTTATTAAGGAATGAGATAAAGAGAACATATGGAATATTAATTCAATTACGTGGAATGTTCAAGTCCACAATCAGAGTACAGAAACTACAGACAACACTCCAACAATCTGAATAGCTCGAATCCCTCTGACACGGCGAATTGCTCACTGAACTGAGTTAGTCTGTTCAAATTGTTGCCACCTCGCAGCGAGAGTTATGATACCGCTAACTCTTGCGTTTTGGATTACTATTATCACATCTCTGTTTAAGTTGGCGCTAATGTTTCAAAAATATTGACAAAAAAGTTTAATCCCCCGCAGAATGAAAAAGTAACCACAGTGTCAACGCCATATTGGCACGTGTATTCTCGATTTTTGCAGAACGATGCAGTTCGCGTCCACAGCGATAGAGTGTTTTTCGTTGAAAATGCTATCAGTAGGAGAATGGCCAGATCTCTGAGCCTACTTGGCGTAAGGACGCTTGTAAGTGACGCGGTGTTGATGAAGAAGAAGCACCCAAGCCTGTTCATAAAGTCAGCTGTATACCTTGCTATGCGCGCCTATATACTTTGATCCTCCGGCCTCTATATCTATATGTATAGGCTACGGCTGTCTTCAGAAAAGAAAATGTTTGCTCAAGACCATCCGAGCGAGGCCTAAGAATGCTTTTTCTTCCCGAACCACCTTTTTCGTATGGATCACTACGTATGTACCACGGCTTATGCACCTTAAACGCTCTCACATTGAACCACTATTTTTTATATCGCTGGAAAAAATCATATTCAAAATGGCCATTACCTAGTGAAATCGACATTTCTATCGAGTTTATCATTTTCTAAATAAAAATGTTACGTATATTCTAATTTTATGGGTCAGAACTCGTACTTTCCATTAGGTCGACTTTGCTGCCACTGGCGTGAGTAACGGTTGGCGGCCACTGCCAACGAAAATATCATCAGATCCCACCTTTAATCTAAAGGTGTACCCTGAGTGTATGCTCAAGGATAATAATTATTAAATAAAACTATTTTAATCAACTTTGAGTGCTATCAGAATACGTTATGATTTTCAAATGTTGTAAACAATTTATATTATCATCATTCATTCAGGTGTTACCTCGTTCTTAAGTTGGTTTGTACTTCTAGACGTACAAAAATAACATATTGAGATTTAGGATAGTGATGTTCTTCAAAATAATAATCTATGGACATTTGAAATACCAAAAATTGAAATTAACTGAAGGCATTCCTCAGATGCAGATACCATAAATTTATTTCACAGAAATCCATCAATGGCATTGTTCTTATTGATTTGGTTTTTAAACTACTTTATCTCGCCAACAATATGATTAAAATTAAATAATTTCATACTCGAGTTATTTTATTTCCCTCAGCGTTTCCTTCGCTTTGATCCGGAGAAAGGATAGACTCTCTCGAGCACTGCGGGCAGTTGCTTTTCTTTCCCTGAGGAGAGGCTGAGTTGTCCGAGGCTGGGGGCATAGACGCACGGCGTTGACCAAGGAACTGAAGCGTTGCTTGGCGGAGGTCGGGGTGAAATACAGAGCAAAGCAACGGGGAGGGGGGGCGCTCCTGGACACGTTGGTGAGAGTGGGAGGGGTCCATCGAGGAGAAGGGACTCAGCTTGAAGGAATGAGGTGGTGGCCAGTTGGTTGGCGGGGATATGAGGCCCTAACCCGTGCCGCTGCTGCCTTCTTTTGTTCGACCTTTTGCAACCTCCAGCCGCGCTCCCTCTCTGCGGTCCTTCGCTTCGAAATGCCCTTACCAGTTCTCCCGAGGGGTGTTTTACGCGAGAAGGGGGTATTAGGGGAAAACCTTGGTTTGGGTGAGAAGGGGATGGATATTAGAGGGGGAGAGAAGAGCCGTGTGCACCCGTGCCGACCACATAGACTACGGAGACAGAGAGCGGCAGCTCAGACCGCAGAATCCGGAGAATGCCGCTGCGCACTTAAAATGCCGCAAGTAAAGGATATTTTCAAATTTTGAACAGAGTGACTCTCCCTCCTTCGACTTTCCTACCCTTCTACTTCTCCGCCACGAGCTTCGGGAAAGGGCACGCCAAGCGCATATATACTGGCACACACACTATTACGCGAGAGCACGGCGATAGAACAACAGAAGGCATATATGCGCGACTTATGCAGACACTCACGCTCTCTTGTTATACCACCCACCTAATTATATATCACTCTCTAGCTCCCGTGTCACCGTATGGCCTCGTGACCAAAAGGACGGAAAATAAACGAAGGAATTTAAAAAAATTGAGAACATGCAGGAGGGTACAAAGAGTTATACCTTTGTCTCTTATTTCATTTCGTAACTTGCTCTACGTTCTTGCTTGCTTGTATTCCCAAACTTTGAATCTTTCTTCCTGATTGTTTCCTCTCATTGCATAACCGTACTGCAGTCCATGCAAGCGGAAAAAAGCGCAGCAGGGGAAAGAAGGCGACTTTTGTTTCACTGTAAACTCTTAGTTTTGAAAGAGACGGATGAATGATTTTGTGGAGGAGTGAAAATTAAAATGGAACACATTCATCTTGAACAGAAATGAAATTACACTTCATAAAAGATAACGAAAAATCTTTCTCGGAGAGCTTGTTGTTTTATCTCAATTCTCTAGCGTCGTGTGTGCACAGGTGCACAGTGCAATCATCTAAGAAGAAAGGAAACAATGAGGTATAACTGTTCTGAGAACTCGTCAAATAATTTCATAAGTCGAAATCGCGGAAAATCCTTCCTCAAACCAAGTATTTGGATTTATTTTCCTTGAGGAAGATTTTTCTCTATGATTTCTACACGTGTTTACGTTTAGCTACTCTGGAATAAAACAATTGGAGTGATAACGATACATATGACGCTAAATAAATCAGTAATAGTGTATTAACATTTGAATCAGATGCCGCGAAATCAGTAAAAATATTTGATTTAATGCAATGCGTTATATATTTTGATGCGCACTTTAGTAAAATATCTTTAGGTAGTGCCGAAGCATGTCAGAATTTGAATGCATGGCAATTTCACTTTTCAGAATCATTTATTTCAAAGGCATTATCTTTCTCGTTATAAACTGAAATGTGAACATTTATACTCAAGCTTTGATGGATTTACCCTGAGAAAGTAGAAGAATAAGCCATTTTTTTAATTTTTTTAATTTATTAACTTCACGAAAACGGCTTCGCAATGTTTACATCCATACCTAGAAATGTGCGAGCGTTGATACGGTCATTCAACATGATTTTCTTAAATTACTTTCGCTGAATTGATTTACCATCCTCGTATGTTTTTCCCGGAAATAATTGGTTTGTTCAATCCACAATGATGCAGGAATTAAGTCCTAATATTAATAAATAGTTTTAGCCAATTTGCAAAACTCAAGAGCCCCTTTACACCATGCACAGTTCCACGCACAGAAATAGGGAGAACGTGGGCACGGAATAAGAGCAGGGACTATTTTCCTGACTTTTGTTTCATCATTTGCTTTGCCATTTTTTCCAGTCCCCTCTTTACACGATGCAATTTTCACTGCACGTCCATTCATGCATGAGACTGCTGTAAAGTGCCTCGTGTAAAGTGCCTTATGAATCATTCCAGAATGCGGGAAAATATCCTAGGTTTTATGCAATATTAATACCAAGATATATACTTCCAACTGTGAAGAGAGGTCTTGGAGTTGCCTAATTAAAAGGATAGTTTTTAAAACTTCCGTTCTCTTTCATAATTTGGAACCAATGCTGTTGAAGAATTGTTGCTAGAGGCAGGAAAACTATCCATTATTGCTCGCAAATTGTTTACATTTCAGTTCTTCTCTCATTAGTTTCACAAGAGTGACCGCATGGTTCCGAAATTGAAGATTTAGCTCCTCTCTTAGACAGTGAAAAGATTACTGCTCAATGTTGCCAAGCTAGTGTATTTTACCAGTCTTTGGAGGCAAAGAATATATTTCTACGCCTAGTGAAATGATCTTATTACTTTTTTTTATGTTTATTTGACAACAAAACTAGTGATTTAAGCAATTTTTCGTTTAATAAGTGATAATGCAACATAATCGTTACTTTTTACATAGCATTGTGTTTTAGTTCATCTGTTAAGACCTTGCTTCTCTGATACAGTGAAGAGATTCCTCGTATCTGTATCCCTCGTATCTGTTCTATATATGTATGTACGGAGCATCTAAAAAAAATGGTGGAAAATAACTAAAGCACCAACGCATTTCTTAGGCTAACTGCTCGTGAGCTTAAGATAGTATTAATTATTCATTTATAAAATATATAACTTATACATTTTCATCTCGCTACAAAATATTGACATTTTAATTTATTTTAAGGACTGAAATGGATTATGAGTTGACAACAGTGATCTTGCCTGTCACATCCTTCCCTAGTCTACCTATTTCCCCTCCTTCCTTCGGTCTTTCAACAAAATAATCTGCGAGGAATTCCTTTTTCACATCACTATTCTTCTGCTTTATTCGGTTCTCCCACGTTCAATTTCCGGAGGAAATGAATTAAGTTGAACAGATCGCCATTACTTCCCCGAAGCGCATTACTCGCGGAGGAGTTGTGGAATTACGCCTCCAAATTGAGAGGAAATGAAAGAATATCGAGAGAGGTTACTAGAGAGGTCGGCGCGGTGAAGAAACCACTTCAGCCCCTCTTCACCGGGCGGGCGGCTGTGCTGATTGGGGGAAGAAGGAATGAGAGTGGTTGAAGTGGAAAGCCCGTCCAAATTAAGCTTGAGGGCCAATTAACTCGGGGCGCGGAGTGTGTTTGCATGCATTTGAGAATTTTTCAACATACTCTACCTCGCACACAGTCCTGCTCATACATGTGGATTGGAAGTGGAAGGATTGGATGAGTACGCTAGAGGAATTGAAATGAAAGCTTGATTTTGTTTTGTCTTTTGTTATTAAATGGTGATCACCCGAGTAATTAGTCTATGCGGCGGCTAGTATCAATCTATTGCATCTTCATTCATGCATAGCCACATAAAATGCAATTTAGCCTGTGAATATATTTACACCAAAGAGGGTGAACTTCGCCATGAAACATAATAATTTGACTTGACCGGGATCAAATATGTTTTCATTACGAATTTCACCCTTATAGGTAAACATCTTTGCACCCGTGCACATGACTGCGTACCACATCATTTGTGTAATTGAAATTATTGGAAAACTCTTCTTTTAATTTATTTAGGCTTGGTCAATTAAAATTCTTTTATTTTACTGCCAACGTTTCGGCAAATTTATTGCCATTCTCAGGGCTAATTGTAAACCATAAAACAAAATTAACAACATAAACAGTTAGTAACGGAAAAATAACAATTGTTATAACGAATTTGGTGATAACTACACTGTAAATGTTTTTATCGGGTACACTAATTTAACAAATATCGACAAACCCGTGAAATTTAATTACACTAAAATGATATCATCCATTCCAATTTACAGGGTAAATATAAACAGTTTCTTGGCAACAAGAGAATACACCAGATTACACCAAACATTAATTTAGAAAAAACCTTGAAAATTGCTTTATATAAATCCAAATATAACCATCAATTTTTAAAAAACAAACTTTTATCGTATTTTGTATATGTAAAACACTATTAAAAAGCATGTATTAAATTATAAATAATACCTTTAGATTTATTGTATAAGACTCATGTAAATTTTGCTTAATTTATGTATATCCGTTCTCAAATTGCATGAATGTGGGTGTTTCATAATATGGACCATTTCTTTGAAAAGTCTTTTGTAAATTTGATTCATAACGTATAATTTTGGTTAAATTAAAATTGTAACTAGTACCTCATTAAATTAAAAGAAGAGATTATTTATACGTTGTCAATAAAAACATTAATGATTGGAAAATTGTCGAATAATAAAATATCTTTGCCTTTTGTATGCTACCGACTCATATAAATTGTTATTAATTAGTAGATATCTCTAAAAATATTTATTATGAAAATTTATCCATTTCAATGTGTCGAAAATATGGAAATAATATAATTGCTTCACCTTAATTTATTCTGGTAAAATGTCAATGGTGTATTATTTCCGTTTATTTAATATGATGCATGTGTTACTTCTCGTACTTCAAATGCTGCCAAATTTACAAAATAGGATTATTACAAATATGTTTATTAAAATTCAATGTTAAATTAAATGTACAAAGATTATAATTGTACATGATGGAGAATCATTCCATTATGTCTGCAATAAATTATATTCTTATAGTTTAACCCTTTTAATGCCAGCGGGCCGATATATCGGCCCACGTTGGATGTGCGAAAACTGCCACGGGCCGATTTATCGGCCCAACTTTAAATACCTGAATATAATGGCTTTCCTTTAAAAACCTGAAGAGAGCCTTGGCATTCTTTGTACATCCTGCCCGAAATGGGCTGGCAGTAAAAGGGGTAAAAAATATATGTAATATGGATGAAAAGAATATACGTTTTTTATAAAATGATTCTTAAATCTTATTACTTCTGAGCCTCTTCAGTCAAAATGCACAAATACAGATACATCTGTGCCGATATGCCAGCCAATTTATGCAACATTTGACCAAAGAACATTTGACTTTTCCGAAATTGGTTATTGAAAACATTTTTGCATAATTTTGTACCTTAAATTGTTTTTAATTGCTTTGTGCGATATAAATAAACTTTATTTCCTAGCGAGGAAAAACATAGTGCAGGAAAAATTAGTATTTCAATATTTAACTAAATAAATGATTTTTGACTAATCATTTTTTTATTAAAAGTAATATTCGTCTCACGGATTCACATCGCATACCTATTATTCACATTATTAGCTTCCCGTACGTAATTTACAAATATTAAGAAATTTTTATAGGCTAAATTATTAAAATGCAAATCGCATTTACGTAATTATTAAAATGCTGACGGATTCCTTATATGCTTGCGCTTATATCTCTGTGATTCATGATAAATTGATATATTGATTTTAGCTTTCAGTTCTGCCATAGTTATGCAATCATTTCTTTAAGTTTTAGTAAAGTACCCTAAATATTATACATTATCATTTTATTATTCATTCCTTACACCAGCTAGTTTAATTCCTCGACGATAAAGGCTATCTTTCAAACTAAGAGGATTGATCGTGAGCAATCCTCGTGACATTATTTCCTTTAAAAAATAGAGAAACTGCATTTATATTACTTCGTTACCCTGACATAAACTTTTTTATTGAATGACCCAAATATTGATCCCTTAATTGCTTCTAGCAAAAACCCTACGGTAAATTTATACAGAGTTTTTACGAAATTTAATCGGAATCTAATTTGGGAAGGGCCAAGTGACAGCCTAATTCTTCTCGGAATTTATCAGGCAAACCTTGGCAATCAAAAAGACATCATTATGGAAAGGTAATATATTCAAATTCATTTATGCATTCATTCAACCTCTACTAGGATGTTACAAGAAAATGCGTATTCTAAGATTGGGAATAGTAATGACACGTGTGTTTTAAAATGAAAATTCTCAACAAAAGACGAAAAAGAAGGATATTAGCAGCCGTGTGCCTGAAACATAAACGTGGAATAGGAGGTGGGTACCCTGAAAAGTCAAAATTAGTCCAATCTTCTTTGAAAAATATTCAAACGACAAAGGTTTCAATAACGTTACTAAGTAGAAGTTGGTACACAGGAAGAAAAAGGTGTAGAAATGAGTATAACGACGCCTTAGCAAAAATTAAATGGTTAGAATGTGTGCCACTGAAAAATAATACTCCTTATGATTTTGGCCTTAATTTACTGTCAAGTAATAGCAAATTTAATTTTAAAAATATATCAAATACTAAGCCACAGTTAGCTGATTTATAAATCATTGCGTTATTTTGGCATTAGAATTTATTAACTGTCTAATATCCAAATAATATGCATTATTTTATTTAATGCATTTGATGCATTCAGATATAAAATTAAACTTGTTTTAAAAATTATAGTCAAGACGGGTGAAATTATCATTCCCCGAAAATTCGATTCAGATATTACTACTTCATAAAATCAAATCCACCATTTAAATACATGTCATCAATTGAAATAATTTAGTATGATAGGGAATTGAAACCAATACTTGTTAATGGGAAACAAATTGGTGGCTGAAAAAAGATGTTGAAGGAAATTAGTGTCAGAAGAATGTTAGTAAGAATGTTGATTTCACGTTGTCAAAGGTAGCCTAAGTATATAATATGTAAAGCTGATACTACTCTACATGTTTATCTTGCGCTCGTCTGCTCAGAGACAGAAATGAGAAGAGAAAATTGGTAGAGAGGAGGAGGAGTTGAACTGTATGCGGAGAGAACTATGGAAAAGTGAAGGAACGGAGAAGAAAAATCCTCTGGATTGGAAAGGGCTCTTGTTATTTGCCATTTAATTTTTTTCTTGTGAGGTAAGAGAAAAGAATTAGAATGGAAAAGATGATGAATAAAAAATAAGATCCGCGGTTCGGAAAATGTGGAAAAGATTGAGCCAATTGAATAGAGGCGTGGGGTGGGAAAAGAGAGATTTCCATGTAATATAAGAAACGTGAAAGGAGAATTGGAGGGGAATGAAAGCCTAGCAGTGAAATGGATTGAGCAAAGTAAGGAATATAAGAGGAAGCAGCCTGATTGAAAGTGGGTAGGGGATGTGGCAAATGAGTAAAAAATATAAAATTGGCGAAATAAGATGTTAGTCAATTGGGCGTTAGGGAAATAGAGAAATGCGAAATGTTGTGTCAATGGTGCAGGAAAGCTAGAAGTGCAAGAGTGGTGGCGTTTTTTTTCACGAAGCAGAACCAGGAACTTTTCCTCTTACAGTAATACCTCTGCGTATGAAATTTTAAGCTCCTCAAGGTTAAAATTTAAGTTGAAGTCAAAAATGTAGAATAACTTCGGGATGATATTTTGGTTGGAAAGGACCTAATTAACGAGAAATGCTATTGTCAGTATATTTGATTACGAAATTGCATATTTTATTAGAAGTATCTAATTACGCTATCATAAGACTAATATTTCCAGAAAGACTACGCATTTTGGGAACCCATAGAACAATGTCATGAACGCTAATTTACATGCATTGTATTCATTAGCCTAAATGAAAGTTATCCTGAATATCAGAAAAATATTTTACTTTTTATTTAAATATGCGTTATTTTACAAACTGATGAAAATATTAGTTTTCGCTAATTATATTCTAAATATCTTCTTTATATATGGAGGATTCAGTGTACCTTCATAACGGTTATTCTCTCATACATTTTCGCCATACATTTTTAAAAACACATTATTTGTGTTATCTTCGATAATTACATGAAGCCAAACTTCCTGACCCACAAACACACAGCGCCAAGTTTTCTACAAGTTGTATTCTGGTTTTATATGTCTCTGCCACGAAAGTCATAATCGCAAATGAGACATTTTGTAATACAGGTTTACAATATTTCCGATCTGCTTCACCATATTACTACCATGCTAATGCCTTTTGATGTGGAAAACAAGAATGAAAAATTATGTCCTTATATTTAACAAGTCTCAGTCCCTTAAGGAAAAATTATTTTTAGCACTCAAATTACATTCGGAATGCTCCCATGTAGTCCATGAAGCTGCTGAAGTAGCTTCATAGCAGTATCATAAGCCCTTTTGATGTGCTCCTTACAAAAAGAATTTTATGTCAGGATAAAATTATTAACACAAGGATATTTTATTGTTTGAGGAATCATTCAACTTTCGCAAATATATAGCTATCAATAATTTTGATTCAACTAAAACAATGGAATTTTAATAGATAAAATGATGACCGAACTCGAAACTATTTTTTTCTTAGATAGATTTCAGGAATACTCGTGTCACTAATATGCTGAAATGTGCAACGGGATATCATCCAATGCATATTTAAAGCAACGAAGGTATTATATAAACAAATAACCTAAAGAATTCCGAATATCCTGTGCTATAATTAACAAATTTCCAATATTGTTTTATTGCACAGTAAGAAAAAGAATTTGTGTGAGCGTTCAGATTAAGCATAGCTTCAGGGAGTCTCATATTTTTCCGTTTGTAAACAAATGCGTGATCATAAGATAAAACATATTTTGTTTAGTTTTAGGTTAAAAACTAACCAAAAATGTCTGTCACTATTTTGATAATCTTGAAAAGAAGGAGAAAACCCCAAAGTAGTACGTTTCTCCTTAAGTATCTTACATTTATGACCAATAAGTTGAAATCAAATGCTAAATAAAAAAATTAATCTCTTACGCAATTTAATCCAAGTCTAATGTGTATTTAATCGTATTTTGAAGGCATGAAATAAAATGCACTACTTTTTGTTCCCTTGTATTCCTTGCTTGCAATGATCTGGCCAAGAATTTATACTGGGCTCAAATTCGATTCTTTAAGGATTTTACGAATATCGGACTTAGCCCAATTAATTTTTCCTGCTCATAGCTCAGATGATGTTTCCTATCAGTAACACTTGACTCAATATCGAGATAAAGTACTAGTATTTTTGTTTAACGTGCTTCAACCGCTAAGGTTATTTCGCACTTACTATCTGCCACGTGCAGACAGGGGCAACTGCACACGGACGAATTGTTGAATCACCCCTCCAAACTCAAGCCGAGCCCAACGATGCTTAAATTCCAAAATAATGATTAAATTGAGATAAAATTGACGTAAATACATGCATAATTGCACTGCTCGTGTAAAGGCCGTTTTAATCGAGGCACTTCATTGCACAATCTGATGTACGTATTGATGCTCGTTGAAAATTGCGTCGTGTAAAGCGGTGAATTGCTAGAATGAATGCGAAAATGCATAATCGAGGGATTGGAAAATAGTCCCTGCTCTAATTCCGAGCCTGCATTCTTGCATTGCGAAAACAGGTGATACTACAAATTGTGTAATGAAGTTACTTGTGTAAAACGGCCTTACGTTAATGGAATTATACATATTACAAATTAGGCTGAGTCAGAAAATTGACGAATGATTTCAGGAATTGGTGGTTGGCCGTAGAAGTATTGCTTGCTGTAAAGGTTCGAATTACAGAATCTAAGCGGTGGAGTTTTGATTTCAAATATGGTATGTCCTCAGTATGCGTTTCTCCATTTTCATTAAAAAAAATTAATCTCTACTTTCTAAACTTCTCTCCTGTAACCGCTCTTTATTCACCGCATTGCCATTATTTGTCTCAATATCATTAGAAACAATGGGCTTCATAGGATTTTAATTTACTTGAGTTTTCTCGAACATTGATTTTCCAGTTGCTTTAGCCGACGATGTTACTCTGGATCAGTCAGGGATGTCAGAGGTAAGTGAGAAGAGAAGCGTTGGAACAATAATGGAGAAGCCCTAAATAGCAAGAAAGAGATGAGTGGCCGACAGCTTGATGTTTTTAAATGTATATTAACTATTCAATCCGTATCTTTTTTCAATCTTTGAGTTGAGTAGTGCTTTATTGTGTTATGAGTGTATGAGTATAAAGGAACGCGAAAAGGCCTGAATTAATTATTGACAAAGGAAAACATGCTGAGGAATCATATAGAGATTAATGCATGGGAGTATTATGAAAGTGTTAACGATATGGAAGCGAGTGATTAAGATTAGGAACAGATACTAACAAGTTGTTAAAAAGAGACGAAATATACAATTATGACGAAGTTCAATCAATTTTCTACGCAACTCTCCACTGACCAAGTTTCCTCTTGTTGGCAAAGAGGTCATTGGGGGTGGAGTTCTGCATTAATATAGGCGAGGAAAACGTTAGCCTAAGCCGTGGGCAATCCTATAAAAGAAAAGTGTATTCTGTACGTTCTATTAGAATTTGCATTCCATTTATTAATCACTGTTTTGATTTTATCCTCCATTCTAAAACGAGGAGCGCGAGGGAGGGGATGTGGATTGAGTGGAAGAGGATGATTTTTCCTCCTCCGATTCCCACCTTCGATCTCTGCGTGGGCGGAAGGAAGTGGGAGGGGCGAAGAGGGAGGGAAGGGGAGGGTAGGGCGTAGGTGGAGATGGGTGGGATGGAAGGGACACGAAAGGAGCAGATACCGGAGTTTCGGAGAGGAAATGGGAGTGAATGAAGTGAGATGAGTCGAAGTAGGTTTAAATATACTGAAGAGGGCACTAAGGGCGAGTAGGAAACATGGAGGATCAAATGTGGGTCCCCATTGTGGCACACAAATTCCACAATAAACATTGCTAATGTGGATAATACACGATTGGATATGCGTAATTTAGTCGAATAAATGCAAAACAAAACATGTACAACTAATTATTTCTAAATAAATTCACTTAGTAATGTTCCACAATAATGTTTATTATACCGATCTAGGTTTCGACTCAAGTTAAGTCATTTCCACCAAGTAAAGCCTGAGAGTGTGATATATGTACAACCTAAATATTAACCTATATATAAATATTTCAAATCTCAAATGACCTTTTTCTCCGTATCTTATATCCTAACCTGACGGGTATCGTACGTCGCCCACTGAATGCCACCCTGCGGACGAACATCTTCGACCGTTTTTGTATACTTTACAAAAGACCATTTAAAAATTTCTGACTCTGGCAAAATTTAAAAATATTGTCATCCCTTTGGAAGTGATATTTATAATCTCAAAGATTATTATTTCCTTCATCCCACATGGTTAGGTGGCACATAGTTTTATCGTTCATCCAGCCAATAGGGTCCCAAGCATGAAGCAGGAGCGTGGTATGAATAGGGGTGACTAAGAGAAGAAGATCGTTTCTTCTTCGGCCAAAACATTGACGTCACGATAGATTCAAAGGTGACTTCTCAATTCTGGGTAAATTTTTAGCCAGGATCTACTGACAACTTTGAACAGTGTGTAACAATAACTCCCTTACCAATTGGTTAGTAATGTAACTCCGCTAGATGAATCCGTTAGCTTCTCGTGGGCCTAATGTATAAAGAGCTTTGCTTTAGTAAATACTAAAAAAACTGTTTTAGTTTATCTCTGTACAGATTCATCGATTCCTTGAAAATGATCTTTTCCAAGGTGAGGAGTAGTTGAGGACATATATTTGTAGCGCAACCTCCTATGGATAGGCCAATGCAAGATTAAAGTCATCAAAAACACCCGCTCTCAGCCGTGCCTATCCCAAGCCAATCCAAAAATATTATGCATAGGTAGGTTTTAGATGAAGAGCGATAGGGAAAACTGATGTTGTCAAAAGTGTTTCAACAATGTTATCGTCGACACCAAGAGCCATTTATGTATGAAGGCATTTACTGTAGGAATTCTCGCAAAAATTAGCCAAAACTGTATATATAAGAAATTATATAGGTACTGTAAATTTTTTAAATATTAAAAATTAATAAAATATCATGAATAAATAATTAATTAAAATAAATAAATAAATAAAAATAAATAATATAATAAATAAATAATTAAAAATTCTATACTTACCTTCCAAGGATTGAAGCCCAATTCAATGCAATAGAATTTGAGAAACAACAATGGTGTCGTTCGCGCATTGTGGGTGAGTCGGTCTCTCACTGTGGCTATTTGTAAGACGGTCGTACATTATTTGCGTATTCAGACAGATTAAAGTGGAGATCCTGGACTCCAACGTCTGATGGAAACCCTAAATATCTACTGATTCCTACTGCGAACATCGTTGGCAAAATCATTATGTATAGAATGAAAAACTATTTTTTCAAATGTTCAATGATCCGCAGGCTATTTACTTGCAGACTCATGACGCGATTGCAGAAAATTCAATCATGTTGGGCATGAGGAAAATTTTCCCCTGGAAAACATAGAAAACATTGCATAATGTCAACTTATTAATATAAAACGGACTGGTTTTCCGGGATATTATGCAAATTTGGTCATTATAATGTCATTCAATTCTTTATCCTGGTAGTCGCGGCAGTACGTATAAATAAAAATGATTTACCTCTTGAAAATGACGAGTATTCGTTGGAACCGGTTGGGGAAAAATAAAAACGTGTGGAAAACTACAAAGTTAATTTCTTTTCAAAAAGCGGGAGTACGTGTTTCTTTCGCGAATATTCCTTCTCGCGACATTTAAAATTGCATTATGGTTGACGGCTTTCAAGCCTGGTTCTTCAATCTTCGCTTTATAGTGATTTAATGGGGCTAAAAGTAAAACAAAAAATAAATGGCGCGAAAAGAATACTTCAAAAAATTATTAACTTTTTCAAAGCATTGACTTTGACGGACCTTTCTAGGAATAGATAAAATATGTAAAACTCGTATTGAATGAAATTATTCACGTGGACTCGGATTCAATCCCTGGTTTTGTACCGGATGCGTTAACCAGTTAATCCGGCATTAAGAATCATAGCCCAGGAGGATGATTTTTTGCTCTCTGTATTTCACCCATTCCTCTACAGCAAGTTTTGCCTGCTAACAATAAATACTCAAAAGTCTTTTTAGGTTTGTGTTTTGAATGCGCTTAAACCTCAGGGACTGTGGCGTTATGCGCACAAATATAGGTACTTTCTCACATTTTATGCACAGTAACTCGTAAGAACACTCTGTTCCTATAGGTAAAGCTCCAACAGATTCACTGTGATAGAGTAAGCTGGATAGCCTATTTGGTGGATGTAACCGAGGCAAAATCGGGGATCTGAGTTCAAATCGCAGTGCATGTGAATGATTTTTCATTGTTTATTTCTTTCATTAATGTCTTCATTAATTAAATAGCTAAATATTATAAAGTAACATAACTGCTAGAATGCCTAATCTGATTCGAAAATTGAAACATATGAGATCACATTAGCTTTATTTTGCTAAATAACTCCTTCTCGGTTAAACTCAAATGAGTTTTTGATAACCATGTAGGCAGGTATATTGGCTTCCATAAACCGTTTCCATACCCATTGACAGCCGTTAGCAGTTTTTATTAACATCGAAAGCATGAATAAATAATGTGAATCATTGAATCGCTAAATTGTCTCAGTGTCTTTAGTTCCTGGATGAGAATTAATTTCAGTGGTACCTGAAGTATGTATAACATTTTTGTATGACAATTGTTTTGTACGATATGATATTACGATTAAATTTGCCGATTAAATGTAAATAGCATAATATCATGAATAAAGGCTGATATTGAGAATTAATTGCACTCCACGTAATGGACACTATGGTAATAGCAAATCCTAGCCATTATCAGTTTTTCACTCCAATTGCCTTACATTTTGATACTTTCCTGTGCTACCCGATCCTCTGTTCTCGCACTATTTTGTTGAATAAGGGATTTTATGTACCCAGCCGATTTTATTTATATCATATGAGGAACAATTTTATTCACTTATTGTATCGGACAGTAGTTTATGGACTATTTCATGTACCTGAATGATATCGATCTCTTTCAAAGGTCATTACATTATGCAAGTCGCATGACTCAGAGCTTTAAAATCTCATGGTACCTATCCACCTTCTTTAAATCACACCTAATACCTTCTCTAGCTCTGTCTAAGACATTTCATTGCCAACAAGGATTTTTTTGAAGGTAAATAAAGTGCTCTCTGTCTAATTTTCTTTTCCGGAGCAATAAATTACGGAAGGCTTCGCGATGCGATGAAATAAAACTTCACTCGAAGATTAAAATGGAATGGGATTAAAATGGACGGTTGGGTTTCGTGGAAAGCCAATTCCCGAAGCGCAGCGTTTTCATTCCGCTAGACGAATCCTCCTCTCCTTCGTCTCCCGTGCACCCCTGTGTCCCTGCCCCCTACGCCAAATACCCCTCCATGCTCCAAGAGCATCCCTCTCCGCACCCTGAAACCCTTTTTTCCCTATTCTCCCTTCAACGATCCTCCCCTTCGTCTCGCTCCACTTCACTTCTTTGACTCGGCCAATTATTATTTCTTCTCTCTCTTCACTCTCACCCACACCTCTCAGCCTCTCTCAATTCTCCCAACCCAAGATCATCCCGTGTGTACATTTCCTCTCTCTGAATTTTCCGCTCCTTCCTGATCTCACCTCGTAATCCAGCATTTCCTCTACTCCACTTTCGTTCTACCCCTTTCTTCCACCGGTCCCATCTGAAATTCTTTATCAACCCTTCCAACTTTTCATTTCAGCACCTTCCGCCCCATTTTCTTCCACAAGTTTCATCCAAATAGTTTTCTCCAGTCTGCTTTCGTTTGTTTATCGTAAATATATGTCGAAACAAAATGGAATGGTCGACTGCATGTTTTCTACGCTCCCCTGCTTCCAATTTGACCCTTTCCGTTTTTCTTGTTCTTTCACGCGTCCCGAACTTTTTCCTCGCGTTATATCATTCACGCTTCATTATTATTTATTTATATAACGATTTTCAAGAGAATGCTCATTTTTTCGTACTCTGACCCCAAATGCTGATATATTTTTAAATTTTGTGAAGATAAGAAGTGACCTTTTATGCAGATTTTGGTAATTTTAATATAGAAAGAACCTTATCTATTCGACAGTTCTTTTCATTAGTTTAAGAAAGGCTATTTTGACGCCGATACCCTATTTTGTTTTATTTTCAATTACCGAGGAAACGTTCGTGGAGATCATTACCTCGATATTGCCTAAAGTTAATGTTTTATGTCAGTAATGTTTCATACGGTAGGTATTAGATAAAACCTACTAATTGATTCAGCCAGTTGGCATTTTTGTATGTCTCTATGCATATGCTTCCAGCGAATATTATTTCCACCTCTAAATCACTTTCTTACTTTAACTCTGATTTACTAATATTAATCCACTGCAAGGCATTCACAAAACACTTAATTCGTTCAATTCGCTCTACATGCACCATCCTCTGCTATCAGTCGTTTCTCTCTTTCTCTCTCTCTCTTTCTCCCTTTTCCTATTTTTACACTCTTTATCCGTTTCTCTTCATTCTACCCTTCATCTCCGTACTTCATCCATTATTCAGACTTCAGCCCACTCCAGCACGCTCTGAGATTCCAGCTCCTTGGTCTTTCGCCGCCTACTACTCCTACTTCATCTCTTGTTTAGCCATTTCAGCGTATTAAGTTCACCTCCGTGGGTTAATCATACAGTCCAATGTTTTTGGAAAGTGCTAATGAATAACGGGAACCGTTCTGTTTTTCCTGCCGTTCCATAATGAATTTGGAAGTTTCGCACGCCGTATGCTTCAGTATGTATGTTTGGCTCAGTTGTCTCACGCGGTCTGTTTGTGAGTGTTCAGTTCGTTATAGCAGATATTACAGTAAGTACACCACCGGTAAGAAATTATTACTTCATACCCGTCAACTCTCTTAGCTTTCAGATACCTTTCTTCCACCAAGAGTTATCAATCATAATTTACAATGTACATAGTATTCACGGGTTTCTTGCCAAGTTTAATTAGTAGGAACCTGTGTTTCAAGCCATCGTCGTTAAGATTAATTTCAAAATAGTAATGTCTATTGATTCAGTCTCGTTTTTCCGTTATTGCCCGAAAATAAATTAAATTGACTTAAAATTATTCCCTGGCTGCATAGAAGGCATGATTAGGAGCCTGTCCAAGTGATCATTTAAACGATGTATTATTGGGGTTAAGTTTTCGCGTTTCACTTCGCGCACTGCTTGGAATGTAATACATCTTTTCAGCGAACGCGGTTATTTTATTCAAGAGGCCATATAATGACATATCAGTGATTTAATCAAACTCAATGTTAGGTTCTCATGCGTTTGAAATAGTTTTAAAAAATTCTAGACTCATGCTAATGATATTTCAGTCATTTTTGGGGAGATATTATTTGACATTTTGAATTTCCAACACCTCTATTTCATCAAAAAACTAACAGAGTGTAGTTTGTATGTTTTAGCATGTATTATCAATTACAAACCTCAGTGATTATCACTATTTCAACAAATAACGTATGTTTTGAAGAGGTTTTCACCTCAGCGTAAAAAATGAGTAGAGTTTAATTCAGAGTAGAGTTTATGTGGATATATTTATGTAATCACTGAAAATCTTTTGACTTACATTACTATATTCTTACGCCATTAGTATTACAATATTTACTTCATGCTTCTTACAGATACAGAAATTAAAAAAACATCAAATATAGTCTCCATCTTTAACCCGTAACAAACTGCACAAGGATTTGTCTGCGATTGATTACTTAATTTTTTCAAACATTCAAAAGCAATACTGATTTCAGTGTACACCTGATTTTCTTCATTATTTTTTCCTACTTTATTTTGAGGCTTATTACGGAAATAAAATATAAATAAATTTTGCCTTTTGGAAAGCATAGCTGGATTTGACGGGTTCAAATACTTGGAATGGAAGGATCTATTTTATTCCAGCCACCTTATTTTATTTCCTTGCGCTATCAAACCTAAATATCTTGATTTGCATTTATTGATATACAATAGTTACTAGGAAATTAAGCTTTCCATATATTTGTCCGTACATTAGGTTTCTGCATAGTTTAATATGCGAATAAAATATTAAATTCAAATTTATTTTCCACCAAATCGTTTCTTAGAGAACAATCTTTCCAAAAAATCTAACATAAAAATTAAATGATACTTTTATTAATAATTCTGTGCAACCCCTTTTAATTGTATTTTTCATTTTATTTAACTTTGTTGTGTATTTCATGATAAGTGTAAGAGGAAAATCATTAAAATTAACGAATCACTTGTTTTTCCCTCGTGTCTCTTAAACATTTTTCATCACCATCAAGAGTTCTTTTCAAAGGAGTATTTAAGAGAAATCTTACTTATTTAACTTAACGAGATGTTCTCATCAGCCGTGAATTTACTCACAAACTGTGCACGTTTCAAGGAGCTATCTACCACTACGACATTGTTCCGTGGCAGCTTTTTTATTCACCTTTAATCTTGCCCACTGTTTTTGAGTCTCAATTTCTGTCTTATGAAAACGTTTTTTTGGTCTCACCTTAAAAATTCTTATAAAACTTCCCGTCTACAATATTATAGATAAATAATGGTATATATCCACATTGGTACCAATTATAATAACAATAAATATTTTTAATGCATTTCCAGCATACCGGAATCCATGGGAAAAAGGTGATGTGCATTAGTCTACTACATTATATTTTGGTGTACATGTGAAATTGGAATTGCTGTCTAGTAGGGTGGATTTTAATGAAGATAAATTCATACATTTCATTGAAATTTGTGTATTTCACAGAGAAAAACGAAGTTTCCTGATCACACGCTACCCGTACCAATGCGTGGCGTTGGCTGCAGATATATCAAAGTTCAGATGTACATGATGCGTTGTCAAAAAGTCCTTCACAATTTGATTTCCCAGGTGGACGAAGAAAACAATTTTCAATAGGATAGGAATCCCTCCACTCGACGTCACACCAGAAACTCATTTCAACTCCGACCTCCGTAGAACATGGCCATCCTGAATTCGGCTCGTCTTCGATTGGACTTTTATGCACTGAATAATACATTCAATAATAAAAAAATGCTATACCATGTTCAAAAGCAAATTCTGTGATTGAATAGTACTTACCGTTAAGTCCACGTCTTGATTCGTTTAAGCATCTCACTGGAACAGATGAAGCCCTGAATGAAAGTTTCTCAGCGAGGAAATATGTTGATGCCGTACAAATTTATTTCACAACAAACTCATAAGCCAATATTATGTGCTCACATTAGGCCACCTCCAATTTAGTCGCAATAGCTCAAAAACCATAAGCCCCATTTTCAAAATCAGTCTGACAATGGTGTACCATTAAAAAAACTGCGTAGATAACTTTTTCAAGGGTACCCACTCCGACAATGTAAATATGTGACTAAAAAAGCGAAGGAAACAAATGTGGTATCTTTAAATTGGGTACACAAATACAATGTATGAAGGGCCTTGAGCTGGCTTCTCACATGCGCGAACCGCGGGGGTAGGACAGCGGTGACTGCGACCATTTGCGGCGTGGGCACCTCGTGACTCCCGCACCTGCAGTGCAAGCGAACTATATTAAGTGCCAAAGGAAATATCAAGTTTTTATATATCTATTTATGCCAAAAATCAACTTTTTGGTGATAAATTACAAAGTAGAGGATGTTAATGTAGAATTTCAGACGGCGACCTATATTCTGCGGAAAGCCTCTGGAAAATACAAATCAATGCATATTTTCATAAAGGGCGCCGAGTTTGAGAGAACTATTTGCCCTCTGTGGTAAATTAAAGGCTGGTTTACGATTAGCATCAACGTGAACTTTCACTTCAACTGCAAGTTCAATTAATTTCTGCTCACGGATGTGTTTAAGATCGCGTGAAAGCGTCAACAGAGAACGTAGACTGTCAACTTCAAAGTTCAACCGGCCCCACCTTTCACGTTAACAGTTTACGGTTGACGTCAACTCATACTCAGTACGTGGCTTGAAACTGTTTACTCATTTGTCTATATCCTCTTTTTTAATATCTCGCGTTTTGACGGCTATAACGCCATAAAATGGCGATTAATACTATCACTATGCTGCTTATCAAGTAAGCGTAATTGTCTCCGGTCACTTTGCGAAATGCACGTTAATAGTATTACACGAAATTGAGTGATTCGTCCATACGTTTGTATGGACGAATCACTCAATTTGTATGCACAGTGGAGTACATACGTGCGTGAGATTGGGTACCAGAAAAAAAAACGAAGATGAACGAATATGCAAGTCTAAGTTGACAGGCAATCGTAAATCAAAATCGTGAATATGACTCCAATTCACGGTTAACTTTTCAAGTTGACGCCAATCATAAACTTGGCTTCAAGGTAATACGGCTGCAGGAATGTCAGAAATTTGGCCCAGTTCGTATCACCATTGACGGGTTCTAAATAAGTATTACCTGCTGACGAGATTATGATCGACGTATCTTGATGTGGCGCTACAGGACGGTGGCGTTCCCAAAGCTTACCGATGTCAATGTTGATGAACTTATTACGATGTCCGAACGTCTACGGTGCCTTCAACGGGCGATAAGTGAACCTTATTAAAGTATACCAAATATTACGTCACGCTACCGCATCGACACCCCATCAGAGGGGAGCATTTGTTAAAAATTAACAAAATTCAATTACCAGATAATCCATCTTACTTTTCCATCTTTAAATGGAACATTATTAACATTCCTGAGGTCACTTTTGTCACTTGTTTAGCGGATTGTATATATCGATTATAAAACATATAATAAGCAGCTACTTTGCGACCGTTTAGAATTTTATTTACAAAAACTGTCAGCAGTTGGTGCACATGCTTCCTTCAATCATAATTCACTCCTCTTTAACGGAATGACTTCATAAAACTGAAACCCACTATCCGTTTCCGTCTAGAAAACATCTATCACAGTCACCGCCTGACGCAAAGGTGTCCTCGTAAAATCCCAACTCAGCCACCTCGCATTGCATTTTCTGACTCGATGCCATCAGCCCGAGGTGAACTATGCAAAAATCATTTCTCCATTTCCCCTGTGCCAAATATTCTATTAAAATTCTCTTCAATTCCCTCAGCTGTTTCCCCCGATACCTCCCGACCCATTTTTTCCTTCCAGTCCTGTGGCGCGAGAAGTAATACTCCAAGCTTTCCGCAATGCTTCCTTGCGCATTGTACCCTGCCTCCAAAATACATCGCTCGCTCTCCCCTAGAATAGAGACCAATCAATTTACCTCATTGATGAAAATGTAGTTTCCCACTCTAAGTGTGCCCCGAGGCATGTCGGAATTGTAAGGGTGAGCGGCTCCCGGGAGTGGGGTGTGAGGAAGCAGGAGGATGAGGAGTACGAGGAGCAGGGAATCCAACGGTCCCCGACGATCGCCCCACCTTCCTCATGTGGAGATTTCGTGATGAGGAGGAGGAATTGAGAAACTTTGCCGAGGGATACAATTGAAATTAAACGCCGTCAAAACGAGAGTGGGCTTCGGCAGTAATTTAGTTCCGCTCACTTCCCCAATGGCCGCGGAATGTAGGACAATATATGGAGGGGAGGAAGGAGTCCTTTTTTGATTCCTTTTTCGTCGTCTTGGAACTGTCTATCGGCGGTTCGGTATTCCTCTTGGGGGTTGACGAGTTTTGTAGGAATTTAATGGAGAAATACAACGCCAAGCCATCGTTAAAAAGAGATCTCTCACATTTTCGTAAATTACAGCGCGTTGCAAACGAGATTCTCGTTCTGAATATCCGCCGGTGATGCACTAAGTAAGATATGGTTCAGTTTTTGTGTTGCTGTTTTATTTCTGCCTATGACGGAAACTAGCATAAAGATCTGTTTTTATAATTATCTTTTTTCCCCTTCTTTAACAGTGAAGTATCCTAATGGATGCATATATCAATGGATGGAAACGGGATTTTCTAATAAGTCACACAGAGACAATAAATAAATACTGCCCAAGAACTCAATGTCAGTGGTCAACTTCTGATAAATAAATAAATTATCCAAAATTTAAAATCTCTTTTGTTGCGGTCATTTTATAAAAATTCAAATTTTTATGTACCTTTAAACTTTATTTTTAAAACTACCATTCATAGGTGAAGTTCGACTTTAAGGTAGCCCTATGTATAACCATATATTGCAGTGAATATATTTTGTGGATACCATTTTACAAATTCTATTAATTAATAAAGTTGCTCTCTTAACTCAATTCAGAGAATAATGGACGGATAAAAACTATTTCAGATACATATTTTCTCTTAGAACAATTTTAGTACTCCATTGAGTCCTACACTTTTGTATTAGGAACCTGAATGTTCTCGTTTTAATTAATGACATAAAATATGTTTGAACGTAGACTTAATATCCTCAATTACTCAAAACATATAAAACATTATTTTTGGACGCATATAAGGCACTGCATTTAATTATAGCTATAATTAATGCCATACCCTGAAGTATAATTTCTGTATTATCTACAACAATTTGTTTGCAACAACTTTTCTTAAAGAAATAGACTCTTTACACATATAAAAATACATATTTATTTACTAATGTCGCAAAAAAATTTCAATTTATCTTCTTTTAACTGACGGTTCTCCTTCAAATATGAGATTCAAGTTATGTAGATTTCTTTGAAGATATTTGCATGGAAAAATATCACCAGCATCACGAGAATGAAATATTGCTACATAATATTTATTCTTGCCATACTTATATTAGAATAATATTAAAGGCAAATATCACAGAAATCATATTCAAAAACCTATTTCCATAAGAGAGTCCAATAGAATCTCGACGAACTTTAAGCCTTTAAGGGCACTGGCAGGCGAAAATTATGGCACTTTTCAGCTTCTGCATTAACTGGTATTTTGCGCAATTATACGTATTTTTATTACACTTTTGAGCCTTAGGTACGCATATCTGGTGCGTTTCTTTTTTTTTAATATGAAAGATTCACTATTATATTTATCCTCCCTTTCTGCCGAAGACTTGAAGGCGCTGAAGTGGAAACGGGAATTTTAACCCATAGGCATGCGATAACGATAAAGCGAATATAGAGCTCGATGGTCGACGTTTCTCGTTCAATTCACCATCCTATCGTGGACCACATGAGTTCCTGCTTGGTTTCTTCATTCTCCCATCCTCACACTTACCGGAAACAGCTGGAGGAAAGGGCTCGGAAGATTTGAGAAATCAAATCAGTCGGAGCGCCGTGTCAGAGCGTGTTTGGAGTGCTCTATAAGTAATACCATTCCATCGAGAGGGCCACGGTGGCTCATGGAAGTAGTTTATGAATTGTAAATACCGAAAGGTGGGCCGATCGAATTTCACAAGAGCCGGTCGTTTGTTGGCGCAGATGTGGCACATACTAGCAGTAGGTGCACAAAGCTATTGGCCGTTTCAGCGTTTTTGTTTCTTACTCCTCTCTACATTCAACCCGTTCTGAATCTGAAAGGATAAGGTTCGGAGTGAGTGGCATGACAATGCAAGGAGAGTGCAAGTAAGGAATGCAAGTATGTACCATTTGGCCACATCGCCGTAGCCACGTCCCTGTTGAAATACCTTTTTTCCAGCTGTATTTCTATGGCCTCCTTAGTAAATCAGTCGCAGTACCTGTTGGCTCTGCCGATTAGTTAAGCTTCGTTACCCCTGAAGACGATTGCAGAGTTGGCCATCGAAACGTTGGTACCTAACCTCCTTACCCGAATGGTAACCCGTGAAGAATTTATTAATATTTCTTTGATGTTCCACGAATATCCGCTAAGTAGAACTACAGTAACTGTAAAGTATTACAATGACTCCAAATTTCCTTGATGTGAACTTTCCCTTGATATTATCATTAAAATAAACTTTTCCATATCCAATATTGGAAAAGTTATGTAGTTATCTATAGAGGCTTTCCAAATAAAATTTATAAATAGTGACTGTGATTATACGAGGTTTGATTTCTCATCGAAGCAAAGTTTGACTATTTCTGTTTTCTTGGAGAGGCTAATATAAGCTAGAAAGCGCTTAGTATTTCCTTCCAAAGAGCAAAAGTATATTAGTACAGTGTATATATATATATATATATAATATAGCCTCCTTTACCACGCTTCAATCTCTTTATCTCTTAAGGTTTGTTATTTAACTGTGTAGAGGTAAGTAAATATTGATTTGTTCGTAGATTCTTGATTAATTGTCGGGAAGATATTCCTGGGAGAATTTTGGCAACTTTGGAAGTAGAAATGAAACATACAATCTGGTGATATCCCGGCGTTTTAGGTGCAGAAGTTCCTCCCGAGCTTTCCATCGGTTTCGGCTCTTCGTACTGACCGACGTGACGTTTCAATGACCAACTCAAGCATGATCCTCTATTTCCCAACAGAATAATTTTTGTTAATGACAAAATTACATCCATAATGATTCCTTCCATGGTGGCAAAAAATCAGCTATTGACTGGGATAATATGACTTTCATAAGCTGTCATTCATTTCAGAGTCAAAATTCTCAAACTAATGACCATTTGACAAAAGGCAAGTGGAATTTTGTGAATTCATTGCATTCATAAATATATTATTATGTATGCACAAAAGCGAACCTTAAAATATGGTGAGGAATTCTTTGTTACATCGTGGTTACATTGAAGTTATTTTTTCCGTTAAAAATTCATCAAAGTACACTTAAGCCAAATATTTAATTGCCTGTAAAAATTTCCAAAAGTAAAATACTATAACTTAAGTTAAGTTATAAACTATGGCACCTATACAGTATGGCAGTTTTTATATTTTTTTGGACAAACGATATTTAGAATTCTCATTTTTAAATCACTCAATACGTTTCATGGATTAATATTTTGGGCACTGAAAATGGTCAATTTTAAGATTAATAAACCGTCACATAACTTGTTCTTTCTTTAGTTAAAATGAAACAAGTTCTTATAAAACATTGTGGCATTCCATCACAACATTTATTATCAGTTGTAAACTCTTACAAACCACATAATTTCAAACTAGTACACGACCTGGATTTCAATGCTTAAACATCATATTCAGCTGGCGGTGATCTGAAGATGATGCTTAAGTTTGTACACGTTTTCAGCTGATAATGACTTTTTTTGTTCAGTTAATTCATGATTTACCCCGATTTATACTATTAGCGGTTATTAAGTTCTGGCTGATAACTTGCCTGGGGTTTGTTTTCTTTCCCATGGTGCATCGATAAAAATTGTAAAGGGCTCAATCGCAGACATGAAAGCCATTAAATTCAATTTTTTTATCTGAAAGCCCGTTGTAGGAGTTTTTAGGTGAAAAAATGAGTAGAGGACTAATTAACATTAATGTTTCAAAACATAATCCGCTCCAATGTCCCGTTTTTATAACATAACAGCCAAGTGGAGAATTGAAAAATGCTACTTAGATGATGAAATAAACATGCGTTTTGAAAACAATAATGATACCGATTAAATACCAATCCATATCATCATGTAGGCTATTGTGGAATATTGAGTCTAATAACAAATGTATACTATTGTATAACTTGAATATTGAAGATTTGCTTTTTTCATGCTTTGGAAATTCTCTTCGCAGCTAAAATTCATAGCGATCGCTCATGGTGTGATTTACTTTCATCGATGCCGTAAATATTTTCCCCATTTTCCTTCCTTGCGTCTGCTTTTGTTTACATCGGCTTTATATTCCTTTAGTTTTAATAACCCTAGATCCTCAATTTCTCCTCGTGGCATACCGTCCTGTCATACATTTCTCTAAACCTTTTCTTTGGTGCCAAAATCCGCCGCATGGTGCCGTTGTGATCGATACAGCGTAACCAAAAGTGCTTTCTCCTCCCTCCGTGGGACTGATTGAGAGTGAGTGGGGGAGGATTGTGGGCGGGGAATGAGAGTTGGAGAACATGAGGAGACGGTTGCCTAATGCATATGCATGAGGCCAAGAGGTCGGACTCCAGATGATGAAGTAGCATTATACACAGGATGACATTCGGAAAGGCTAATTTGGTTTTAAAATCATTTCCTACGACGTAAAAAAAAACCGCAAATTTGAAGATGAACACGAACGTGTACTTTGGAGACTAAATTTATTTTCCGACGATGCTGATTTTGGTCCAAGTTCTTTTAAAACTGCTATAATACGAACCACTTCGTTAATACACAAATTAGATTTTTAGGATTGATTTTTCACACTAAATAGCTTTATTTCTACTATCATATTTTAAGAAATCATGTGGAAAAACGTGGGAAATTAAATGTTCTACAAGTTATTATTACCATTTCTCGAACAGCTATTTTTATTAGGAAAAATATTTTCCTCCTTATTATTAAATAATGGAGGATTCAGTGAAGTATAAGGGTATATAGTTATAGTTTCCGTGTTTACTAATAATGTTAAGGAATTCAAAGGACATGTTGATGAACTCTTTCAACATAATTAACTTTTAAGATGCGCATGAAGCATGATATCACATTATTGATAAAAAATCTGTATGTATATATGTTTAGTTGGTACAATACACTTGTTTTGATTTTTTGTGAAGCTTGACTTTTATGTCATAAAAGTTATCATTTCGTGAGTAAATTTGTGTTTCTCACTCGAATTCCTCTCAATTTTATGTCCAAAATTCCCTTACGTGTGCGAGTTAATTGGCATATAATTGCTAAAGGAATAGCCTTTGCTAAATTCTTTGCTAATTGCTAAAAATAGCCTTTGAGATTTACTTTAGCAAAATTTGGCCTTTCAAAGTTTTTCCATGCAAAATATCATTTGTATACGGTTTAAAAGTCTTAATTTAAGTATGTTATGATCACTTTAAACACTACTTCCTCTTCTTTAACAACAGCTGACGATATGTATGTGTATCATGTCAGCCAGAAGATCTCACTGTGAGATTAAATTGTTCCCTTGGTAGTGCTATATGGTTAACCATTCATTTATTTTCTTATTTCGAGTATTAACAATGTAAAATTGTTCGTAAAAATGGCGTTATAGAGCAGCGGATTATTATTCTCCCCATATAATAATAAACTTTAAGCAGAAATGGAAAACAAGCAATGACACTGAGTAGTAATATTTACCGTCAGTATAATACGTGCCTATATTTACGAAACTTTCTGAACGTTACACCGGCTGAAATATCTATGCTGATATTACAGCCATGTGATTCACGTTATAACGTTTAGTAGCACGATGAAATGTTATCATATTCAGCCAAAGAATCGAAGGCATAATCCCTTCTATTTATACTTGGAAGGGTGGTAAAACGTTAAGAAGGCAATCAATGTCTAAGTAATCCCTACAATGGCAGGGAGCGACACATTCACAGAGAGGCGCATATGTCCCTTAAGCCGGCATCAAGGAAAATAAAAGGAAACAAACTGCGTTACGCCACGTCAACCGCGCTTTCAGCGCACCAAGGGTCGGAGTAATATGAGAATAAGGGAATATGAAAACGTCAGAGGCAGGAGCGGATTTTAAAGGGAGCTGAGACTAAACGTGAGTAAAATGTCTCCCGCAACGTAGGTGGCAGGACAGGTAAGGGGACATGACAGCGGTTTTGTAACGACGCGACAAGACCGAGGGTTTAGAACGGAAATATTTTGAGAGTGCCATTGGGAGCGTATCTGGAGGGGGGTAATGAATCCGTACTGGGGAGAGGGTTAGCATCAAGGAGTTTAAGTAAACATCCTTTTGTCAACAGCACTCTCAAACTGAAGTCACATGAAATTAAGGCCGCCATGACATAAAAAGGCAAGAAGCAAATTCATACAGTTGAGTTCACCACGAGTTCGAGGTTAACGAAGAGAAAAAGGGTTATAATTAGTATTATTTCCAATATTTGAAGATTGTTTTATAATATAAACTTCTTGAAGGTGTATGGCTATATCTATTACTACAATAATGATCAGATATTTCATTTTTCAAGTAAATTTGTTGACAGCATTTTTAATGATTAGTAGGTAACTCAAAGATAACAACAGAATGTAGTACCTTCTTCCTAATACTGTACCATCCACAAAATGATGTTCGGAGAAATACGAATATGTTAACTGCTACTGATCAATGGCAAAGTTTTCAATTTGGTATAAATCCAGATGATATCGGATAAAACAAAGGTTTTCTGTTTCACTGATTGTTTTAGAGTATTTTAGTTTCATTTAGAGTAAGTAGACTTCGAGTTAATGATTATGTTCAGAATGGCAAATCGTTTGACACAAAATAAATAACTGTTGTGACTTCATTTTACATTCAACCACCATTATGAAACTGAAAATTTTAAAGTTAGCCATTATCAGTGTGTTAATGCTTTATTGCCCCAATAACAGAAAAATGCAGGCTTATTTAATGCGTCTGGATTGAAGCCGGCCTAGTTAACGTGTGATAAATTTCAAGTGCCGCGGCCTCTAGGTCGTTGGTTTACATTAAGAGACGTCCAATAGGGAGAGTACAGTAACGAAAGATGATGCAAAAGCAGAAAGAGAACAATGATAAGGAGTTAGCCCCACCCAAAGTGATTATAGTGCCGCTCGCTCTGCCCGCTCTTCGATATTTTTAGCTCAGAATCATAAGCATGAGTTAACTATACAAATATATTGCTGTAAAATGGTATGAATCATTAATATATAAAATATTGCAATGATCGGTAGGCATTATTTTAATTCTATCATAATGTCTTACTTGTGGCTCTTTTCTATTCTGACGTAAATATTTCTGAGTCTCATTGCTCATTTTGGTACACAATTTCCCAGTATTGCAAAAGGATCATAATTTCTATGGAAGTGATGATTTCTTTGTCCTTGAGAATTTGTTTCCAGTTTTCAAGAATAGGAATGAAGAGAAGGACTAGGTCCTTGAAGTGTGAAACAAAAGTACCTACTCACCTTTAATATTCAATTGGTTCATGAAATGTTTTCCACGTCCTTATTCCATTGAAATTCTCGAACATTTTTTTCCTTTTTTTATCTTTTGTAATTAAATTTCATATTTTTTATTAACTTCGAGTTCTTATAACGTGTTACTGACATTCATGTTACATGAGTTGCTAACTTTTTGTAAGAAAGGATTACTCAGGCTCATTCTTGAAAAGCTATTTCACATATGTGGACAAGAACTAATTTAGCCACCTAACAAAAATTTCCCGATTGTGATTTCTTAAAAGGCGCGTAAATATTTGGGATACTTTGGGGTACTAAAAAGATTATCAAAAGGATATTGATTTATTTCGCACCAAGTTGTCTCTAAGCTTCAAACTTTTCGAGGAAATGTTTTCATTCGGATTGTTTTCCTTAGACTTCTTGAGAGTGGAATGAATTTCAAGCGTAAATTATAGGTAAATTTGAACTTAAAGTTTTAAAAATGTCTTTGTGAAATGAATTATAATTAAATACGTTGGTATCCCGTATGTTTAATTGTACTTTTTGTTGAAGATAATTTAGATTGTCAGTCAACTTTACGATATAACTAATATAGAAGGTCACTTTGGATAGATATACATGTTCAAAATTAGTAAATTTTCCAATTTTCATACTTTCCGTCCCTTTTTCACGTTTATTACTAAATCGCAGACTGGCCATTCCTACGTCTGGCCGCATGAGTCTTGCGCCCCCATCACTCACACCTTGGGCCTGCACTGGTTGCTACAAAGCTTTGGATTAATGTGTTTGAATAAGGCAGAAAGACAATCACGCCGATAAGCTGCACTTAGTATGAGAAATCTTTTGAGTGTCCCAAAATTAAGTTTCAATTAAGTACAGCAGTGTAGTAAGTAAGTAATTAAATAATTTATTGATCGCTCTTGGTACAGGCTCTTTAGAGCACAAATACATACATTTACGTATATACATGTTCATGTGTGACACAATAAGAATAATCAAAGGGTATAGTGTGTGTATATAGATTAAAACAAAGTTGCTATTTACAATTTATTAAAAAAAATCATAAATTTTATGATTACATTTTTCAATTGATTTTGTGTTTTACACATTTACTGGCAATGAGTTTCATAATTTGGTTGATTTAACAACAAATGAATCATTGAATTTTAGTGGTGCAATGGACAGGAAAATAAAGCATTGAGGAATTGCTTCTAGTTATGGCCCTACGTGTATACGCTGTAAACCTGAACAAAGTGCAAATGTTAGAGAAAGTAGAAGAAAACATAACTGCTAGAAGTGTGATTACCAAGACGGGGTTGAAAATTATAGATGTTTCCGGTTAATCTCTATTTTCCTATTGCAGTGGGTTACCTATTTTCTCATCAGCTCTCTAGACAAGAAAGAACCATTGCGATAATTACACTTACTTGAAAAGCAGATGGGGCGATGTTTTTGCAAGACATTCCTTCCCTTAATGTAGCGACAGTGTAAAAACCGGCTTGGCTAAGTGTCTGCGAAGGATTTAGTGTGGAGGAATTAAATTTCCCCTCCGTTGTGAATGGCTTGAAATTCCTTGGCAGAGTAACGAATGGTCGCCATCCGTCGAAGGGCCGACAAATCTCCGGCCTCTTTTTTTAGAGATCCTTTCATTTTTGCACGAAATTAAAAGTTCTTCCCGTTACTTCAACGCGAATCACACGTCTTCAAAAACGAAATAGTATCTGTGCAACGATCTTCAGGCTTTACTTCTTTGTTTTTATGTAATTTCTTCTTAAGACGTCTTCAAAATATTTTAGTGCATCCAGTGTAAGCTCTTTCATTAAAATTCTAGGAATAGAACCGGAAGATAATACCTCATATCTTGGCAGCAACGTCTTTTACATTACTCCCAGAGATATAAAAGTAAAAATAGTCAGATTTCAAACGCTGGGACGATAAATAAAACTTTATAATTAAAATAAATGTAAATCTACATCTACACATCTACAAAATACCCTGCAGGCCAACTCAAGGGTGTGTTGCGGGTGTACGGCCAGAGACAGTTTTAAAATTACCAAATAAACCTCAATTCCAACTCTGTTATATGGCTCTGAAACATGAGCATTAGCATAAAACCAAATCTGAAGAATTAACACTAGAACAGCCGAGCTTATCTACCACCCTAGAACAGCCAACTTCCAGTGCATTTTGGCTCCGTCGCTAATATCATGCACTTGGGCGACTAAAATGAAGAAATAATTTTATAAATTTCATTTTTATTTGGTATACATAATAATGCACTCAAATATAAGCTACTTTACAATTCCAGACCAGCCACATTGTAAAAAGTTGAAACTTTTACAGGTTTGAAAATATTCATTTTTGTAAACATGAATTTTGGCTATATTTTTTTATCTGAGCTCGTCAATTTCTAATAGTTACAGTTTGTCATAGTGTAATGTTTAGTGCTATAAAATTTACAACCAACTCTGCATAAATATAAAAATGATTTTTAATTACATGAAACATTTATGGCATATGTATAGTGTTTCCTCTTTGCACTTGCCACAGACGTATTTTTCGCACACTTGACATTTCCCAATTCCGTGATTTTTTTGCAGTTCTTCTTGACTTGACAATATATTTGCTTGCCTTCTACCTTTTCTATAGCATTCTCGCCACATGGGAATGTCAAGTTAATACTATGAGAGTTGACATTTTCCGTTCCCAGTTTTTCTGCAAGTTGTTGCAGATATTTACGTCGAGTAGTCTTACTTCCTGTGACTGACTTAATAATTACCCGAGAATTTATTGCTGTCTAGTCAGTCAAGCAAATTGTAGAATGTGTGAATAGGCCATCGGCGTGTGCACGCTCGTACTGAGTATTTTCTGGCCATTTGCTCGACAATATCCACTCCGTACTTAGTTCTGTTGTAACATGTGACCCTTTCTGGGGTCCTTTTCTCATAGGTAGCAACATCTACGGATGAGTGCTGGGAACTCAAAAGAAGAACATTGTTTTTAGCTTTACCATGGTACACTGTAAGGGTAACATCGTCGTTTTTAAAAATTCTGGTTTTGTCCAGTGGTTCTTCCATGTTCTTTATAACTTTCGGAATTTCTCTACGATTTCTGTTTACGGTTCCAATGGGGTTGTATTTTTGCTAATCAGTTTCTATGCTAGATGGAGAGAGGTGAAAAAGTAATCAGCTGTGACGTTGCCCCCAATGTGGAAGTATGGTTCCATTAATCGCATTATAACAAAATCAGATACTCGCTCATTACCTGGCCAAAATTCATCGTTCCATCCCTCATATGGGTAACCGTTCAAAATATATTTGGACTCATCAGCCAACCAGAACTTTTGACCATATGTTTCTGGTTTAGAAGCCATGTATTGGGTAAATAGACACCTTCATGTACTGGGAAACAACTTTTCATCTATCGTAATATTAGCACCTGGCTTGTAGCAGGCACGGCAATTTGATATAAACTGATTCCACATGGTTGAAAATAGGGAAAATTTATCAGTCTTAAGTCTGAGTGAACGTCTTGTTTTTTCATCAAACCTGAGAATTTTTTTAATTTCACAAAATCTGTGACGGGGCATGGTTTTCCTGCAGAAAGGTAGTTCCCAACTATCTGACCGTAAATAGTCTGAAGGGTGACCTCTGGCTCCACGTACACCTCGAGCATACTTAATAGATATATAAGCTTCCAGTTCTGCTACTGTAACTGACCACTCAGGATTATCTAATTGCCTTCAAGCCTCTGCCTCAGTACGGTTATTAATATGCTGAAGTGTACGGGTATTGACGACAAGTCGCGAAGCAGTAGAAACTCGGTCTTCACATTTCTTTTTGTATGTGCAGTCGGTTCTGGTGACTCTCTGATAAGATTGTGCTGCGCACGCCTTCCGGCAGCCTGAATGCCAGTCGGCGATGATCGCCACTCCATACCATCTGGTGCCATTAGCGGGTCATTATTGCCATTGGGCGCCTCTTCCGAGCTGTATTCAATGGATCTAGTAGGGAGCCCACGGGTCACGCCTCGTCGACTCGTTGACTCCGATTTCTGGCACGGATGCGAGTAGAGCAGCAGACTTTTGGCACTTTAGGAGATTTTTTTCCTATAAAATTGTTTTATTTTGATAGATAAAAATCCAGGAAAAATTCAGAAGATTAATGAAGCGACTGTAGATATCAGTACTCACTCTTAGCGGGAGCAGTTCAGTTAGTAAGCTTCTTTTTTCAGGGGGTTCGTCTTACGAATACTCGGTATCAGTTGAAATGCCTTTCTCCTTGTAATAATCCTCATAGTCTGAATCGCCGTCTCTGTTAGGTGAATCATCTTCAACATCTGATTGATCTTCAGAAATTTTGCTTAGAATCTTAATAATTTCTTCAGATTGTTGTCGTTGCTTCAAAGATATTTCCGATGAAAGAAGCTCGTACCTCTTCCAAACCAATTTATATTTCACGGCGAAAGATATAAGACTGAGCAATGAAAATTCTGTTTGGACAATGTATTTGCGAGCGTGAAGCGATTTAAGTAAATACCCAGTTATTTGATCTACTGAGTTTTGAAACTCTGAATTAGATACCTAATAATCACAATCATAGCATACTTGGGGTAACGTGGATTCTTCAGCTTCTTGACGTCATTTCAAAGACATTGTGTGCCACATATGTGTTTTGATAGTGTTAATGAAAAAAGGAGTGGATTATCGATGCTAACTTAAATGTACCCTTGTTAAAATGTAAAGAAGCAAATAAGTACATAGTTATTTGGAGTTTATAGCAAACTCTACGCTAAAAAACTCAATGGCATTAACGGTACTCAATGGAGCCAAATTGGCTCCCGCGCCTATTCGAGGTAAATTATCATTTTTCTGACGAATTACTCGCAAAGAGCCACAGATATTTTTCCAGTAGCAATGTCATCAAAATGTATTAAAAGTCAGGAAAAATTTGATTATCAAGGCATAAATAACAAAAGTAAAGCTCTTGAAAATCTAAAAGAAGCCTAAATGGCTCCTTCGGCTGTTCTAGTGCTTAAGCAGCTGGCATGCATTTACTGAGACTCTTGGTTGGTTATACTCTCTATGACCATAAACGAAATAAAGGCATCCATTCAGAGCCAAACATCCTGGTCATCACCGAAACTATTGAATAATTCTGTAACAAATAGTATGATCATATTTTTAGGATGTCAAAAAATGGAATATCTCAGATACTCCTAAACCACTGAGCAACTGAAAAAATCGTTTGCGGGCGACCAATTAAGCAATAAATGGACCAGCTTCCGACCTGAAGCGGCACAGGTCAAATGGTCAAATCCTCGATAGTTATTCCCCAGCTCTCCAGCTCTGACCTCTAATGCTACTCTTATCCCTATTCAAATCCTCCAATTGTATATCACCCTCCCCCACCACTCTGTGTATTTGTGCATACATATACAGCTTGTTTTACCCTCTTACTTACTTTGACGCAAGTTTCCTTGAGGATGCCACAGCAGGTGATACCGGTTGTACTGTATTTTAATAAATTTTTAGCCAGACCTACAAAGTGTACTGCGTATTTGTTTTCAATTTACTACCAGTTTTAACTGTGTATCTTACAATTCGTTTCACATACGCACATTCCCTTAAAATAGTGGTTTCCAACCTATTACGACTTCTGAATCCTTCGTGGCCCATTCCCATTCATGGCGTACCCCTTGGTACGCAAAATCAGTTCGCCATCCTCTCCACACTTCCACCAATATTCAGCTTTTCTCGTGTTCCCCTTTAACCACCAAGCGCGTAGGTATTCCTTAGGGAAACGCGTACGTTACTGGCATAGATCTGCAAACGTGTACGTTACTGGCATAGTTGCTCTAGTAGATCATTATTTCTGCTTACAAATTATTTTTATTCTAGCCTTTGAATTTTGCATAAAGTTGGAGGACATTTATTACTGAGTCACTTCTTTCTTCTAAATGCTTTAGCGATGTGTTTGAAGGATGTCACGTATGCTTATTCACCCATTAGTCTCTTTCGTAACGTTACCTTCCCTTACATTTTAGCGATTAGGGGTGGTAACCTGTTCCTTTGGAACTCTACACTTACATCTCTGAGGTGAATAACCGGTGTGGTATTCAATAATGTCATAGTCCTTTTCTAAATGAAGCTTAAATTCAGTTATACATCAGCATTCTGAATCTCCCAGAAAATAGCATCGTTCCGTTAAACCCCATCTGTCACTTCTGTTTATTCCCAAACTTGTCACTCCTTCGGGGACCGAACAGTTGAAAACAATCGACTCTGTTTAGACTGGTATCTCAGCGCGTCTAGCGCTTCCTATCCTTTTGAAACCGCGTCCAACGGTGATACAGAGCCTCGAACGCCTATAAAGCCGGTATCACGCAGTACTTGATCCTGCCCAAGTTCTAGTATACTTCCAAGCATTATTACTTTCCAGTATCGTTTGCTACTGAATCAGGACTCAGGATAACATACATTATTACTGACATACACACTGAGCTACTTGATTTCATAGTTGATGCGGTACTATGGTGCTACTCACTCCCTGTAGGTTGTAGTAGCTATTGATCAATCACGTTAGCTTTTGCAGTCACCGTGCTATCTTTTTTTATATTATACCTTCATGCGGCTATTGATAATTTTCTGGCCGTGGAAACAATAGGTGAAAATATTCAAACAGCGGATTTGGTTATCTGCTGCCATAGATTGCTTAGTTTGAAATTGCAGAAGACTCGCATGACGAGATTACGAAATATTACGGTACGGAAAATACCGCTTCCTCGCAAAAGAAACGTTAATGATCATGTGAAACTTTATAGGACGGCTATAATCGTCCTCTTTTGCGTATTCATTTTCAAGTATCCTGTAGCACAGTAGGTCTTGTGCTGGATCAAGTGCCTTGTGATACGGGCTTATTAAACCTACCTCCTAAGGGTACCCGGCTTCCCTTTCTCCAATAACGGGACGATCCCACGTACCATCCCCTTTATTTATTTTATCCCCGCATGCAAGCATCTCCCGGACCTTCATCCATTTCCTTCCCATGCTCGGCCCATCTTTCCCTTCCCCGCGGTCCCATATCAATGCCCCACTCTATCCCGGCACCCTCACAAAAGACGATCCAATGCCCACGGCCCTTATACACCCTCTCTTCCCATATCATACACCGTACATTATTATGATTTACTTGCACCCCATCCAACCCAATCTCGCCCTTTATCTCCGTAGGCTTTTTTTCGTGGAATGGAAATAATATCAATATGAGTTTAAAATATATTGTAAATGAAACCTCAGCCAACCCATCCATCACGTGAACCCTCCTCCATCAACTAGCTACACCCTTGGGGGAAAATAATCCACGGATGCCCTATCTCTCTCCCATCCCACCCCCACACATCCCGTAACCCTGCGGAGAGGGAATTCATGTGTCACCATGTGGCCATCGCTTTTCTCATACCCCTAACGCCTCGTTCCTGATCACCATACTTTGCCACCTACCGGCCTGCTCGTTTTTTTGCTTCATTATTTTTAAAGTAAAAAAGAAATTCCTTTATAGCCAGGTCTTAAATTCACCTCTCATGGACAATGGGCACCGTACTTCGGATACCCTCCATTTTTTTCCTTTCCGTGGCTCCATTTATTGAGAGAAGAGAAGCGATAATCGCTTGCGATTGCTCGCAAGGTAGAACGTGTGGACGTGCGGTGGGGTGGCATAAGGGCACTACATGAGGGTCTGGGGGTCGCGTACTCCCTAACGGCAAAGAGGAAAGGACGATGTGAAGGGAGAGAAAGAAGGGTGGAGGAAAATCCTCTGGGTGTAGGGTTTGAAGGACCGGAATATGAGGTGAACTCTGGATTGGCCACATGATTTGGAGGGCTGGAACTCGAAAAGTGTCCTTTTAGCTACTCTCGCATCCGAAAGAAAAGTCGAGGGAGGAGTACGGATAGCCGCACTAGAGGAGAGGTATCATTAGGCAGAAAAGAATTTTTAACATTAGAAGTACCTGCAAGAAGGCACTAGAGCCCTGGTAAGAAGGCTGTAACAATTTGTGGAGACACTGACCGAATGGTTTTACGGAAAGAAAGCATAAAAAAACATGATGAGTTGGTTGGACGAACATGGATGAAATTAATTGTAGCACTTCCTAAACAATTAGTCCCTTGAGAGTAAGGATTTCAGAACTTCCGAAAAAGATGAGTAGCATAAAAACTAAATTTCAAACTTTCAGAGAATATGTACGCCATTAAAACTTTAGTGATTTGAATATTGCAAATCAGCTTGGTAATCCGAGTAAAAAATGAAATTTATGGAAACATTTTGGTAGTAAATTATGTAAACTTCGTCTAAATAAAATTGATTTTTAATTTTTATTTATTAAACGGTTACTTATTTATATTTTTAGATACCTAATGTTTGTGATAAAATCTGATTTGCACCGCTGATGATGTATTTGCAACTTGCGTTTCAAAATCAGTGATTGCATCTTTGCTGTTAGGTTTTACATTCTACTTCTAAACTGACAATCCCCATTGTAGACAACCAAACTTCTTTCCAAGTTCTCTTCCGGTAAAAATCGATAAAAAATTCATCGCTATCCTTATAAACTAAAATTTAATACCACTGTAGTTTTAGCCATACGGCCTGTAATATCATGCTCAAAAGAAAGCTTGTAGTTAATTCATAAAATTATTGATTTACAACCTTATCATGGTGATTCTTATTTTTGATTTTCATGAAAAGTAAGACCCATCATTTTTTCTTCTGTACTTACATTATTTCCATTCATTTGCATATAAATGGTATAGGTTCATTTATTCCATGCTTAATTATGTGCTTTTATCTCTATAGGAACACACCAACGATTAGCGTGCTCATTTTTCAGAGTAAAGGTTTGGCTCTACTTATGATGGTTCGTTTATCGTCACTGGTCGATGGAAACCCGTAACTGCGTTATGCTGAATTGTTCAGCAGAGCCACCTCTCGGCCGTTTAGCCACCAATGGTGAGGCAGAGACGACAAGGGAGCATGGGGGAAATTGGTGTGAAAACCTGCTCGGAAATATCCTCAACGTCAAAAGAAATACGTCCCTTTAATGCTGGAGTTCTTCATAAATGAATGTAACGATTCAATTTTGATTCCCTTGGGTGATTACGCGTGGGTACGCTTTCGGACCTTTTGGGTAAAAATGAATTCCCCCCTGGGATGAAAGAGCGGGGGGAGGGGGTGGGAGGAAAATACGCCGCCGAGGAATTTTGAGCCAGTGAAGTCCATGATGGGACAGAGTGAGCACTTTGCTTTGCCACCCATATTCCAAAGTCAATTGCACCGCGGAAGTCGAGATGCATTTTCTATCGCTCCTTGAAAGCCTCGCAGTCCCCGTCGTTTCATGTGTGATCCAGCGGCGATCACCGGCCTCCTTCGCTGAATCACTCAGCCAAACAGCACCCTCAGCCAACATTAAATGAAGTCATCACTTTCTACCATCCTAACCCGACCTTATTTTAAAACTTTTATGGATCAAAACTTTTGTTATCCATAAATGAGATTGTCTTCATTATCATTAAGTAGTTGTCCGTACTGTCTAAAATGATGGTATAATTTCCTGAGAAAATTCATGATGCTAACTAATAGTGTTAATGCACATATTTTATAATTGTGCCCTCAATTTGTCTCAAAAACAAAATACATTAGTAAAAATAAGAATCACTGTAAAATCTTCTTTCTTATTGTACCTCGCCCGATTTTGTACAACCATTATATGTCCATAATAGTTGAGTTTTAAGAAATACATTCCAAACAACGACTCATGGTGTTCTTCTTGCTTTCAGGTTAGTGCAGCCTATTTTCTGAACTGGATTAATGGTATGTACTGATAAATACATCAGTCAAGAACCTTTTCCTTACCAATTAGAGGAGCCAATTCAGCGATATCAAGATAATGGACTTCTAACAAAGTCTTGCATCATCTATAGTCAATGGTAAGCATTTCACATGAACCCTCATTTTCTATGATTAGGACATTTTAGGAATTTTTACCGTAATCTTAAGTGATTTTCGTCTGCTGATAGTTGTGTTACCTCCATAATGGACTTAATAACGATCAATATTACTTCCATCAAGATCGCCAATTTCCAATGTTATGTTTGCATCCTCTAATCAACATCGATAAAACTGAAATTCTGTTTGTTTGAAGATTTATGACTTCCAAACCCATTGAAAGATTCAACCATGGTAAACTTGTTTCTTAGGACCTATGAAAATTAATGCGCTATATTAGAAAGCCAGTATTTTAAATGTTGTCCTCGGATGTTCAATGGTAATAAATTATCAGAGCAGGTCAGGGGTTAAAAATCCAAAATGGTTATTCCTTGCCGACGTTTCGGGATTTAAAAACTTCCATTTTTCGGGCTATAATAACAATACGGAAGTTTATCAAACAAAAGCCCATCATTCATCTTGTATTAGACAGACCCAAAGGCCTCAGTGACTCCTATGCATGCCCTTTTTTAACTAATTTTTGTTTCCATAAGAAAACCATCAAAATTGGTGCAAAGGCTAATTTTTTTAGGTTTTTAGGTACTAATAATTTAGGCTTGAAAATGTTCTTCTTTGTTGGCAGGAAAAACACTGATTTTAATTCTTGCATTCGATTTTCTTTCGCACCTCGTTTATTTCCTAAAATTTCAGTTTTTGGTTCCGAAATTATCTATTCTGGGCTTTTTCAACTGCATAAATTTTCATTTATTTGGATACCGCGCCATAGGCTTAAAATGGGAACTTAATTAAGCCCAAGGCACTTACGCCTAGCGTTAAACAATCAATATTACAAAAATACATTGATATTTGACTATGTATGGATATTTTTCGCCCCAATCTCTCCATGTATGGTTAATGACACCTTACGGGGTACATGCATTTTGGTGGACATTTTTGGATGATTTCATTAATACTCCCAGCATCCAGTATTTTATCATCTTCCTGTTGAAATTCAATGGGCACTTTTGTTGGTAAAAACACATTTCCAGCCATTTCATATGATTTATTGTGAACTTCTGTAGTTCATAATTTAAGTAAAAGGAATTCAATTTTTAAATTACTTTTAAGCAATATAAAGCATTGCTTGAGATAGAATAAAATCTTAAGTAGTTAAATGCTTGTAACTTTCAACCCCATTTTGATTAATTAAATATTAAATGCAAATTTATTTTTCTTAAACCAATCGTATCCTGGCCATAATCCGCAGATTAGGTCGTTACAATATAATCAGTCACGTTTCCACCCCCACGTACGAGCACTTGAACTGAAAATTTGATATTTGTATCCCTTTTCTTAAATTCATGAATTATTAACAAATGGCTGGAAGTCAATACAGTCTTCTGAATACATCGATGAATTTGTTGCTTCTCTGAATCATAAATATAATAATCTTTCATTGCAAAAAGCTGTAAAATTAGATTTCCGTTCGCCGATATATACCTACTGATGAACGAAAATGTAAAACATTCACTCGCAAAGAATTCACTAATGGGTTCTTTGGCATTGATACATTGGTTGCGATCGTGAATTGTTATGCTATTTCGTTTTCAGTCACATGTCTGGTGATTGGAAAGACTAAAATTTCGATATTGATATGGAATCGTGCCAGGTATAGCCGAAAGTCTGTAAACGCTCTTCATTTGATAAGAAAAATGCCTTGAAATTGATTAAATATAAAAATCTTGAAAGGTGATCGGAATTTAAATTATCCTGATCCATAAAGCTGTTAAAAAATTGTAATCTTATTTTTCCGGTCCTAATATATTTTGACTGATGGCCTAACACGTCCTGCCGCAATCCCCTCCGACGGCTTGCATAGTAGCATGTAGTTGGTTTAGGATGGGATTTTACATTTCATGGTCTCGTTGACATACTTCTCGCATGAATGAGGAGATATTATGCGGAAATGATGTTCTGGTCATGTGCTCAGAATACAATGAAGTTGAACTTCTAAACAGCATTTGTTTCCGAGGTATATCCTTGCAAAAATGAACACTGTAGGTAAAATTGTGCATATTAGTGAGCACTTTATGATAAAGGGATATGTCGAGAAAGTATTGAGTAAATATTACTGTACATGTGGCTTATGCGTATGCTTGGCAACTACAATGCACGGAACACTGAAAGCGTTCGTATAAAGCGAAGTATTCTATGAATCGGGCGTATGGACTATTGAAAATTCAGACCACTAATTATCAGAACCTTTCAAAGCCAAGTGCTCGTAGTGGATGCTGGTCATCAAGTGGACGGATAACATAACAATTGAAGAGGTAAACAGGAGAATAAAATGGGAAGGTAACACACGGAACCCTCTCTGAGATGCAATGAGTTACTCAGGAATGTAATAGAAGGAAAATTAGAGGGCAAGGACCCAAGAGGATGGCCAAGGGGCAAATACAGAAACTAAATAAATAAGAAAGTGCATAAGGGAGTAAGAGAACTGGCATTAGATAGGATAGGGTGGGATAGGATAGGATTAGATAGATAGGATAGGATGGAGGGCTAAGGTCACCCAATCTTAGGACCGAGCGACCAAAGAATGGCTATTGTGTTGGCAGATTCACAATATCGACAATTACTACTTTCACAATGGAGAACATGCAGAATTTTAAAAACTATTTACATTTTAAATACTTATCCTTATACATTCAGGGCGATACTTTTATCAGGGCACAATGTTTTATAATTAAAATATTTACACTTAAAGATTATGCGCGCTCGACAGCGTATAAATAATACGTTATAGGTAACCCGGGGGATGACGTCACAGAACGGTATCGCTAGCAGAAATATGACGTATTTCCGTGTGAAATTCAGGTTTTTTCTTCATAATTTAACGAAATTATCGTTTTAATTTCCTTTGCGGAAGAATAATAGTGTTAATTGATCCTTCCTGATGATGTTATTGTAGGTTAGATAAGTGATAACGTGCGATGAGGTCAAGCAACAGAGATGTCGTTTTGGAACACGTGACTTTTTCAACTTTTTACTCACTTTTGCAAGGAAAAAAATAATGTCTGCGGTTTACGGATCCGCATACAGAAAATATATTTGACTTCTTGAGTGAGTTTGTTTGCATTGTATAAGACTTAAATGTGAAAACTAAATTGTATACATGTTCTTCATTGAACTTCGTGTCAAACTCACTCATTATTTCTTATTTTTATTTTGTATTTATTTTTATTCCAATTTTTCCTCGTCTTTTCCATCCCCCTCTTCCTTTTTTCTCGGACTTCGACGTCTTCGTCCCTGCCCTCCACATTTGCCTTCACCTCTGCGGGTGGCATAAGTCTGCTCGAGGAGCAGAAACCCCGCACCTCTTTACGACATCCTTCCTAAGCCCATTCGCCGCTCCCCTTACCCTCTTTTTCTCCACCCGCACCCCAAACCCGTGAACCCCCACCTGGCTCCTACACCCTCTGCCGCTCCACTGACGTGCAAACCAACGCATCCGCCGCCCCAACCCGTACGAGTCTTCCTTCCTACGGCAATCTCCCTAATATGCCCTTACAAGGAGAGGGGAGTGGGAGATACATAATGCTTCCATTTTCCTTTCCTTGCCCAGCTAAAAGTTCAGCCTTTTAAAGCTTCATTAGATCCATATTATCCTTGGATTAGCCACTTTTATTCCTCATTAGAAGAACGCTCACATTTTGCATCCTCTACCCATCCTTCCTCCTTTCTTTGCACTCCCGTAAGTAGCCCTCGGGATTCCATTCACAACTCTCCCTCCCTTTATTTTCGCAAAATTAAGCAGAGAGGAAGCAGGAATTTATTTCCATGAATTGTGTGTCCGCGATAATTCTTGCGCAATTAGAATGGCCAAGTTGAATAAAACCCAATGCAGGATGACGTTTTAAGAAAGGCTGGTGGAGAAAAAATGAAATAACGTAAAATGTGCAATAATGCACAACTATAACGCATAAAAGCATATTTGTTTCGAGTTTAAATCATGGGAAAGTTTAAAGTTGCATTTACAACCCCATTTAATTGTTTTAAAAACGTATCGCTTGAAACGGAATAAGCTGATCCAATGTTAACCAGAGATGAATTAAATAAGTTATCATCTTTCATTTATTCAAGAAAGCTAGTGATCTATTAGTCTAGTGGTCAGTTAAGTATGAAAAAATGTTTCGCTTAGTATTTTAAAGCAGCTTCTTTCGAGTAGTCTCTTCTTCTGTATTAGCAAAAGTAAAAGTGAAGGTATGTTCTCAGCTTCCTTAGCTATTTAGTTTGTGGTTGTGGAATTTTATTTCTAGGCCAGAGTAAGTAAATAGTACTAGATTTTGAAATGAAGTGGATATAAAAGAGAGCTAAAAATTTCAAAAGCTCTTGTGATGTTTGAACAATTTTGCGCGGGTGTGTTGTTCTACTACATATTTTTGTCACATATTTTTGTTGATTTTATTCGTAATACGGCCACAGGAGTTGCTACTGGTGGTAGAAGAAATGTTCTCAGTGTGTGAGAGCAAGGACGGGCAGTGGGAGTTCGATGTAATAGACCACTCTTCAGCCGAATTCATTCTTCATTCTTGTAAGTCGTTATCTTGTAGCCAGAGTAAGATCCTGGCTCAGGTTTTGTTGACCTTAGGCTATCCTTCATTTTCTTTGTTTTCCTTTGGTTTTTCCCTCGCATTCTTATCCTTTGTTCCTCTTTCTCAACCGTTCAGTTCTCGATAGTCAACGGTGCGTGAATCAATAACTGAATGATCGGTCAAACGTACTGAGAGAACTAATGACTTATAAAGAGTTGCTCCTCACCTTTCTTCTCCCTTCCAAGTTCTAGAATAATATCTGCCTTTTTACCCGTTCTGGCACTCAGCGATTTTCTTTTCCTCTCGAATACACACGATCAATAGCAAACCCTGGGGGCAAATTGTCACACTACTTTAATATCTTAATACTTACAAGGTGGTATATTTTAGTCTATTTATTTCAGCCTCAAAAAGATATTTCATGGACAGCAGCTGTAAAACCTCTTGTTTCTGATTGGTAATATTATATTTACAATGTAGCAGCAGAAATTTTCTTATGACAACTCAAAGTGACAACCTAAAGAATTTGAGTACAAGACGTAGGTTATTAGGTGGGTGGCAAACTTTTTTGGTCAAAATTAAACTCAAAATGTTAACAAGTCATGAATACTAGACCTCCCTGGCTTACAATATGCTACATTTTTTAAATCTTGGAGTTATTTACGTCGGTATATTATAAAATGCTAGTAAGATCGGAGCACCATTCTATATCTAGGTCATGTGCCCCTAGGGTTGTTTTTGATTTTGGCTCTGGATGTCATGTACATTATTCTCTTTTCCGATATTCCGTGATCGCAGATGAGTATTTACGTTCACTCATCGTTAAAAATAATCGTTCGTCGTACGGGTGTTTTGAATTTCACCTAAACACCTTGTATATCAGGTCCTTATGTCTTCCGTCGCCGTTAAATTCACCCTTATTATTTTCTTCCCTAATAACGTAACCAAATATTTCCCTCTAGCTTTATTCAGCCATTAATATTCTCATGATGAATAAAACACTTTGTAATCATCCACTGACTTCTGTGGAAGATTTCAAATGTCAGGAAGAATAATACGCGTTTTAATTATCATGAATATCGATAACTTCCACCTGGTCCCTCCTGAAGCAGTTATTCTTAAGTATCCTTTTCCTATACATATCCATCCCACTTATATATTCCATGTAATATATTTTTCTGCCTCTTAAATGCTTTTCATATGAATCAGCTTGCCCCCCCCCCTTCCTCCTTCATATGAAACACGCAATCATAATTCCTGAGGAAAGTGCAATATTTTTTTCGTAACCTGACAATGCCTGTCTCAAGAGATTATAGAATAATTAAATGCATCAATCAATCACTTCGCTTTCCTTGTAAATGGGTATCCACCCGGAATTGTAGACCTCATTTGCTTGCTTGTCACGAACCGTGTGCAGAAAAATTTCAGTTTAGGGTCGTTTCCATGAAAAGGGTCTACGGGTTGTCCTGACTCCCTTGCACCACCCGTTGAGGAAGAGAATTTGGTGAAGTGAAAGCCCGAGTGTGCATGCGTCGCCGGAATCACTCTGCATAATGTGATCGGGTGTGGTAAGCGACTCCGTCAGCCAAACTCGCATCTTTATCCGCTGGGGCACCTCATCCCAGGGTATGCGGCGACGTTCGTAATACTAGTGGAAGCATCGCGCAGAATTGCTATACGTGGCAAGAATACAACTGCAACCACTGCAATAACCAACACTGGCATAAAATGACGTTTCTCATTCATGAAACCGGCATGCTAATCACATTTCCAACATACTGCTTTCGCTCTAGCCTTTCCCGCACAATACTCTCGAGAATGTTCCTGGCCGTGCGCAGAAAACGATTTTGGTCTATGGGCTAAGGAACTTTCAGAATCTAGTGAAAAAGGGGAGGAATGTTGTACAGTGGGGAAGACACGTCAGAAATCCTTTCTAGTTGTTGCCAACACAAGCACTTCGAGAAGTGGAATGAATTGATACTAACTTCCATCCCGTTTCATCACAATGAGACCTCAAGGTAGGGTTCATGGTAAAGCCATAGCAATGGATTATGAGCTCGTTAGCCTGGCATATGTGTGCATTGAGCATTTTCGCCAAGTATTTTGGTTCCCCTGCCTCACGCTCTCTCGTTGCCTTCCTCTCTTTTCCTCCGTCCTTTCACTTAACGCCCTCCACTTTTACCTCCTCCCCTTGCCTTGCAGTGGTGCGCCATGAACTTTTGTGAGAGACAAACTCTTCCTCTCTCCTGTCCTGAAACTTCCCCTTATCTGCATCTCTACGAATCAACACTCGCTAGTCAAAAAAAGTCTAGCCCGAACGACTTTCACATCTCCCCTTTTAGCCGCTTGCCAAGACCACGCTCTCCTCCGGACAGTCAGCCCCCTTTATTCCCCCCACTCCTCTTATTTGCACCCTTACTCTGTCATTCACCGTTACCCCTGTCCCCCTCACGTTCTCTCTTTATTTCCGCATCCCTTTTATCCCTTAAACCCTACTCCCTTCACTTATGCTCGATTTCCTGATAGAGTCGCCCTATCCCCTTAACTCACAGAATTATTCCGGGTGGAAAAAATAAAAATCCTCGCAATCTCCCTCTTCATCAGTTTAACTCCTCTCGACTTATTTTTTCCCTCGTTTCCTCGCCGTCTTTTTCACCATTTTTGCTTATCATTAACCATTTGTTTTTCCTAACTGGCGCTTGCTGTCTCAATTTGGTCACAATGTTTTTGTCGAATGCCCGAATGTCTGTCCTAAAGTGATTAATTTCTCTCTTGGCTTCCCTTATTTCCTCCGTCTCTTATGGTTATATTCTCAAGGCCCTCATTCTCCTTCTGGTTTTGAAGTGCAAATCAGCGCTTTTTTTCCAGCTGAAAAATACCCTTGGTTATTTTCCTCCCGTGCAATGGCCAACAACACCCGTTTGTGCTTTTAGTGCCCTTCCATAACTTCTTGTAATGTCCGCTAACTGCAAAAACTGTTGTATGAAATATTAAAAATTTAGAAATAACACCACTAACTTAAATTTAGTAGAGCATCACGATTTTTACAATACTACCAAAGGATGCCAATAAACCGCTGTATGAAAGTTTGCTTGAATAAGGAGTCTTTAACAGTGGTAAATCAGTCAATGAAATGAGAACGATAAATTGCTTTGGGCTTATAGCTATTTTTCGCTGTTTCTTAAATTTTTATCTGCAGATTTGTGAGATAAAATGACCTAAGCATCTGGAGCATCTAATTCCTAAAAGAACACTAGTACAATATGTTTTAGCTGATTTAAAAGTTTAATTTTGCTTTTAACTCAGGGCTCATGGAAGTAGAGTATTCCCAGTTTACTATTCTTGTAATTTAATTTAAAACATCAAATGAGAGAGTTAAGGCCACTGTGGCATTATTGCTCCCCTTACACTTCATAGGCTGGACGCGAGAAATGTTTTTTAGGGACTTGCCTACTCCTCCTTTTGTCGATTGTCACTGAATTCGCTTTTGTCGTGGGGACAATTGGGAGTGCTCCGAGCGTCTCAATTTCATCACTTCCCTCTGCCGTTTGCGTCAGTGCCTGGACTGGGGCACTTAAGCGAATGCGATAAACACACATTCCCAAGGGGTCACTTTTGACTGGAGGGAGAGAGAGGGCTCTCTCACTTGTTTGCGTGAGACACGACGCCTGCTTCCTCCTCTCTCCGTATTGTCGAACACACTGAGGAGGGGAGGAGGCCTATTCATTCCTCCTATATTTTCCCCGTTGTTTTATCTGTTTCCTTCCTCCCAACTTCAACTTCCTCTTCCGCACGGCCAGCTGCCGTACCTCTCCCCCTGACCTCGCTCCTCCTTCGCCCTCTTTGACTCGCAACCTCTTAAAATTCAATCCTCCTCCTACCCTCTCCACAATCCCCCTCCTCCAGGTCATTCCCCTTCATCTGATTTGCAGATCGGTGGGAAACAACGTGCGTACAGCGGATTTCGATTCTCTTCCCTCCCGTGTGTGTCGGGGCGGCGGCACTGTAGGAAGAACAGTGCCCAAAGGAGAGGCGGAAGGTTAGAAATGGAGAGAAAGTGAGAGTGGGGTCGGATGCAGAGAACTTGACCCACGCAAATGCGTCATCAGAGTCCCTTACAGTTCGATAAAGGGCCGGGATTGCGTGCCGAGGACCTCCTTTTCCACCTGCGTCCACCGCTCCCTCTCTCTCTATCTTTCTTGGTCATTCTCACCCTCACATCACCTCTCTCCCCCTTCGATCTTCCCAAAAACCCGCCACATTTTCTTTGCCTTGTCTTAATCCAATGCCCCACGGTTAAAATTTTTGACAAAAAAACGTGGTCTGCGTCGGACCAGACGGTGGAAGTTATACTTATTTGGCCGGTCGCACACACCCGCTCACACACACAGGCAGACAGGATATATAAATGAAATAAAAGACATTTTTTCTCTATTATTCAATATATTTCTCTTCGATATATTGTTATTTTAAACAAAACTTCTTTTCAAAGTTCGAACGTACAAAACGAGTAAATGGGTGCTTGCAGTTTGCAAGCAAAAGGGGAAAAGTGTATGATAGTACATTGTAAATCATTAAAAACGAATGCAATAAGGTCTTACTTCTTTTGGAAATTATTTTAGCTGGGTCAATTTAGACCTAAGAGTATAATAATGAGATAATAGCATAAAACGAATGGTCCCATGACATATGTACTTTGTTCTTCTTAGTAATTGCTATATTTTTCCTTTTATTTTCATGCCATTGAGCAATTTTGAAGTAAATATTTGTAATTAAACATGATTACAGTTATTTGGCAGTATGAAATTCAATCAATATGAGCTAAGTAAATGCTATGGATTTTCACATTTCATTTTATTTTTGCTGATCTCAATTATTATAATTTACATATTAAACACATGGCGTAGTACTTGAATTCATAATTTCAAAATCCAAGAGATAATGCATCATAGAACATTATCATTTTACATGGTTTTGACTTGTAGAATGGAGTTTCGAGGTACATTTCAGAAAGTAGGTGCAAGGATTAATGTTTCCTGGAAAAACAGAGAGAGGGAAACCCGGAATAAGGTGTAAAGATTGTTTCAGAAGCAAAATGGAGGAATCTGGAGCGATCCCAAAGGATTTCGTAGGCATGAGCAAATGGAGGAGTGTCAAAGCTACGAAACAGTTTACGTATATAATTATAAAACATTGTAAAAAGTATATTTCAAAGGCATAATATCGTTAAAAGCGATTGAAATACGCACGGAGAATGTGTTGTTCCTTTAAGTTTAATCTTTATAGCACGCGTATAAGGTACTGGAAGTCTCGGGAACAATGAAAAAATTGCTTAGCAACGAAAATGAAAAAAGATCGAAATTTGCATTAATTTTGCGTTTAAACTTCAAATATTTCAATTTATCGATCGGTAGAGAAACATCGGTTGCAAGAAGTAAATGCATTGATATTTTGGCCTCATTTCAGTCAAAGAATGAAACTTGTTTCTAAATTATTTCATATTTTAATGAATGAATGAAAATTACTCTACACGTAAATTATTCGTTTTTACCATTTAAACCCATTAAAAAACAAAATCCTATCTGGACTCGAAACCAATGAAAAATATTGGTATTTTCGATTGTTTCCTGACTCGACACCAAATTTGAACCCTTCCCTGAAAATTTCATCCTTTTAGCTCGATTAGAAATACCCAGGAATTCGTATCAATGAGTACAATCGTGGATTTTTCTCACCCAAAAAAGAGCGTGACGCGGAAAAGAGCGTGACGCGGTTTCTCGACCAACATCCCATCCCAAAAGTCTCCAACGGGCGCAAAGAAGTATAACTTCAAAAAGAACTACACTGGTTTGAAAATCGTACGACGAGGGGTATTAAAAAGATATTAAATTTGATCAAATTCCTTCTCAAATTTAAACAAACTTAATTTAGTGTAACTGGATTGAATTATTAGTACGCATTATTAATGATAACAATTTATAATTTTCTACAAAAATGTTTATTGTTCGAAGCGTTTTACCGATTTACGGCACCGTCAGTTTCAGAAAGTTTGTTATAACAACTAACTTTCATTATAACAAACTTTCTGTATTTAACGATGCCATAAATCGGTGAAACGTGTCATACAATAAGTATAATAAACATTGTTGTAGAAAAGTACTAAGTATTATCATTAATGATGAGTACTAATATAACAAACTCCTACGGAGTGAGGCCTGTCACTGTAAAGTTTATGAATAAAAGTACTTCTTATTTTATGACCAAAGATATAATCATAGAGAAGAATATGTTCAAAGTGGAGTAGAAGTAGTATTTTGCTTTAATGTACCTCAACGGCTAAGGCTATTTCGTACATACAATCTTCTCACTTGCAGACAGAGGCAAATGCACCCGAACTAATAGGATGGTCATCAAAACAAATTCGAGCCGAGTCCAAATATGCTTAACATCAGTGACTAAACGGGAACCTGTATTTCCGTAGTGGCCGTTGCTTCAAAATTGAATTCTGCTCTCTCAATGTAAACATGACAGCCCTGAATTGTTTAGAATGTACGCATTTTATGTCAGTTTTGGCTATTTACATTAAGAGTTAAACGATTATCATAGACCATATTTTAACGACCATTGGATCGAACGAAGACGAGATGAATCAATTAATTGAATCTGTATGCCGTCATAAGTATCTGAATGATGTCAAGTCTCTGAAATATTATAGCAAGTACCCCAAACAGGAAACTTTAAATGAGCCAGAGAAGGAAGTGTAAACCCTACTTTGGCTTCTTCCACGATCCACTATATCTGCTGGGAGTTTGCATCCTTTCGCAGAAACAACTAAAGGGTCATTATAGCGAAACTTGGAAACAAAGTCAACTGCTGCGTATAATTTTCTCTAATATTTCACGAATGTGTTTCTGGTTCCTGGTGTGAATGATTCTAGGACAGGTGCTAGGTAAAGAGGTTTATCAAAACTCGTTCTAAAATACTTGTAGCATGTGCGTTGATTTCAAAACTTTCAATAAAATCCTGCTTTGCAATTCTGCAAAAAAATGTCAACTACAACTTTAATATCGGAGAAATGATCGATACATGGTTAGTAAAAACAGATTTTTTGTTAACACTAATTAATAAAAGATTTAAAATATTCTATAGTCCATGCAGCAAAGCTTCTTCCCGTTATTCCCACAAAAAGAAACCGATGTTTAATCCTTTAAACTCCTTATTAGCCGTTCTAACCGCAAATTCCTACAACTCCCCCCTCTTTACCGAAACATGATATATATTTACGAACTCACCACAGGAAAGAATTGTACCGCACTCTTGATTATGTCATGAAAGTGTTGAAACCATTCGGGTTTTGCTTTAAAGAAACCATAGTGGATGTTTAAAAGTACACTCACTATCACAATGAACTCTAAAATCCACGAAGTTAACTCTTGAACCAATGACGACAGAAGCACACTATTTTTATTTATGTATATTATTAAAACATCAAGATGACTTAACACTAGAACAGCCGAGCTTCACTACCACCCTGCAACATCATATTATCATACACTTGTGTGACTGAAATGAAGAAATAACTTTAGAAAGATGATTTTTATTTGGTATACATAATTATTCACTCAAGTATTAGCTACTTTACAATTCCAGACCAGCTATATTTTAAAAAGTAGGGACTTTTACAGATTTGAAAATATTTATTTTTGTAAACATGAATTTTGGCTATATTTTTTTGTCTGAGCTCGTCAAATTTTAAGAATTACAGTTTGTCATAGTGTAATTTTTTGTGTTTTAAACTTTACAACCAGCTCTGCATAAATATAAAAATGATTTTTTATTACATGATACATTTATGTACTGAGTGTTTTCTCTTTGCACTTGCCACAGACATATTTTTCGCACACTTGACATTTCCCTATTCCGTGATTTTTTTTCAGTTCTTCTTGACCTGACAAAACATTCGCTTGCCTTCTATCTTTTCTATAGCATTCTAGTTGCATGGGAATGTCAAGTTAATACTACGAGAGTTGACATTCTCCGTTCCAGTTCTTCTGCAAGTTGTTGCAGATATTTACGTCGAGTAATCTTACTTTCTGTGACTGACTTAATAATTACCCAAGAATTTATTGCTGTTAATTCAAGCAAATTGTAGAATGAGTGAATAGACCATCGGCGTTTGCATGCTCGTACGGAATAATTTCTGGCCATTAGATCGACATTGTCCACCTCATACTTCGTGCTGTTGTCATATGTGATCGTTTCTGTGGTCCTTTTCTCATTGGTAGCTCTCACTGTAGATATCTGCACTCACTCTTAGCGGCAGCAGGTAGTAAGCTTCGTTTTGCAGGCAGTTCGTCACACAAAGATTCGGTGTCAGTTGAAATTCCTTTCTCCTTGTAATGATTCTCATAGTCTGAATCGCCGTCTCTGTTAGGTGAATCATATTCAACATCTGCTTAATCTTCAGACATTTTGCTTAGAATCTTAATAATGCCTTCAGGTTGTAGGCGGTGCTTCAAAATCATTGGCGAAAAAATAAGGTCGTACCTCTTCCGAACCGATCTAGATTTCATGGCGAAAGATCGTACGACGAGGTACGAGGGTACGACGACTGAGTGATGAAAATCCTGTTTGAACAATGTATTTGCAAGCGTGAATCATTTTTAGCAATTACCCAATTATTTGAGCTATTGAGTTCTGAAACTCTGAATGGATACAAAATAAACACAATCATAACATGCTTGGGGTTACCCGGATTCTTCAGCTTCTTGACGTCATTTCAAAAATCTCGTGTTATCCGTGCCATTTATGTGTTTTGACAGTATAAATGAAAAAAAGAGTAGAGTATCGAAGTTAATTTAAATATACGCTTGATACAATGTAAAGAAGCAAATAAGTACATAGTTATTTGAAGTTTATAGCAAACTCTACGCTTTAAAAACTCAATGGCATTCAATAGAGCCAATGGGGATCATGCATGGAATGTGTTTCTCCCGTTACTGTAGCCCACTATATAGAGAATTTTCTCACGAATCCGAATATGTAAGCCAAAGCTGTCTCCGTCAATTACAAATGCTGTAAAATGCTAATTAATTGTTAGCAAAAATCGACGAAAGTCACGTGACTCGAAACGCTTTCTCATTGGCTTGACGTCACCGAACGGTACTGAAGTCCTCGCAGCTGCAGAGATAGGCGCCTCGTTGAAGTTATCGTAGCAAATTCGCTATTAAAATTATTCAGGTTTAGGATTCAGGATTTATATACCTTTCCCGGTTTTTTTCTCGTTTAGATACATTCTGCTCAAATGAAATGATCAAGTAAGATTAGTGAATATAAGTAAATATGAAATAAAAGCAATCATTTACGCCAAATGCTCGTTCCATCAATAACATCCACCTACTTTCTCGTCAGAAGGTAAACAACAATCTCTAGCGATACCGTTCCGTGACGTCACGTGTCCATTCCCCGATGACGTAGTGTTTTCAAGCTGGCGAGAAAGAATTATTTTTAAAGACTGATATCTAAGTAAAAAACCGCTCGCCATCTGTGAAATTTTCGCTACATCCATTTTAGATAGTGTCCTTCTGATATGTGGTTATAAAAAATAGTGCATGTTCCCCATTTGGCTCCTGTAGCTGTTTGAGGTAAATTTCCTTTTTTTCTGACGAAGTACTCGCAATGAGCCACAGATATGTTTCCAGTGGCATTGTCATCAAAATTAATTAAAAGCCAGAAAAAATGCCTATAAGGACCCAAAATGGCTCCTTCGGCTTTTCTAGTGTTAACTGTAAAGGAAGAAGGGTAGTATCTTTGTCAATCATCACTAGATTATCTCTATCGAACGCTAGATCGTTTTGCAGCGGAACTACGTCTAATGAAATCGTTTACGCTTGGAAATATATATTCAAGAATGTAGCCTATACAGTGTATTCTCCCGTTCTATTGAGAGTGTCACGCATGGCATGCGGCGCGCGCTCGATAATCTTGACAAATTAACGGAGACCGTGACCAGGAGTGTATATTTTAAAACCCATACAAATGTAAATACATCCCGTTTTAAATAAATAACAGCATTTTTATCTCACCAGGTTACATTAATCTCTTGGGACTGTAGAAATATCTCAGATTAACTGGGAATGGATTACTTGATTGCTGATAATTCTTTCCTTCAATGGAATGGATAAGACTGCCCAGGTCAAAATATATGCGGTATCAATTAGCGCCGGAAATCTGCTTTCGTGGTAATATTCTCAGCGCTTAAAACAGATAAAGCGTTTTTCTGCAGTAAACAAAATCATTTTCTAATTTGGGCACTTTTGGATAGAAACGTAGTTATTTGAATGGCATTTTTTCCTCTAAATTTTATATTTGAGAGATATATTTATTTGAAGCCTTACCAATTTAACAAATGTATTTAGGAAAACAGTTTTATTTAGGAATTATGCCAATCATATGTCCAATCGCATCATGGCATTTTCAGCTTTTGTCGAAATATAAAAAATTTCATGATTTAATATAAACGATCTTTGACTGACAGTAGAATGGCATATTTTCTTAAAGATGAGATGTCTCAAAAACTCTTTGTTCCTCCATAACATCTGCAAGTTCTAAACTTGAGCTTTGTCCACAGAGCTCTGTGAGCTGATGACTAGAAATCACAATTTCTGGCAAAGCCGTAAAATAGTTTTGCTTGGCGCTACAATTTCGAGAAAAAACGTTGACCACCCGTCTTGAGCGGAAGTGAATTTTTGGTGCACCTTGGCTACGGGGACACTGCAGCAGACATTTCAACCAAGGCACCAAGGTTAAATAAGAACGTGCTTCAAGGCGTTTAATGTAAAGCAAACACCTTCTCAGACCGCGAAGTTAAGGTGAAATATGCCCGGGAAACGTCGCTTAATCTGCAGTGGTATGGCATCACTGCTGGGTTCCCGGCTCTTGTGGCTTCGTCGTTCTACCCAAGGAGGTTAAAATGAAATGGAGGAGGCATGACCGTGAACGCTCACGGGCGAAAGTGAAGCAAGAATAGGGGTGCTTGGGAAGGATTTTGTGCCGAGTAGGTGTGACCAAACCAGTCCCAAAACATCGCCTTGCCTGTGGTTTTTTACTTAGATTTGACGAAAATCGAACGCGACCGCCGGACACGTCATCCAGAGGAAGACCTAAACTGTGCCGACTGCAATGGTGGAGTTGGCTTCAGGAATCGAGTGGTATGTCGCCTCCATTTCTTTTCTAACCTCCTTGATTCTACCTACTGGTAATCCTGGCGTCCGCCACCGAAGGAAATTTTCCGACCCTCTTTTCATGCGGGTTAACTGAAGCAACACTTCGCCTGCATACCCTCTGCCTCTTTTCCTCCCCCATCACCTCTTCCCTTCTGATCATCCAAATTTCTCGACTTATTTACTCTTCCTGCTGATCCCCGTTTTCGGTTGAACACCTTATTCCTTTTGTACACAGTTTTCGTCGCATTATTTACATTCGCCATCAGGCAAAGAACAGATTTCTTGAAGGAACTAGCCATTGGACAGTGTTCAAAATAGATAGTTCAGCTTTTAACGTTATCGGCCATCAGCATGAAACAGAACGTTGCATGGTTGAACGGTGCATGTAAGGTACCCCTTATGATTACACTTTTTGAATGCATATTTGCTATACCAAGTACCGGTATGTGACAACTATAAAATGTTACCGCTTTATTAGCACATTTATATGAAAATATCAACAATTATGGAATCATAACATTTAGGGTCAACAAATGTTACCACTTTCAATTAAATAGCCCGTACTTATGCAAAAGTCAAGGAAAGAAGAGGCTACGGCATAATTTGACCTGGATGTTTAGCATATTCCCTGACATGAAGAATGTTAAAAACAGCATGCCAATTTCTTGCAGTAGCATGTCTTTTCATGAATAGCGAAATGCAAATTCTAATTCCTTTTTATATGCTATACCTTGAAAAGCTCAAAATTTGATAATCATATCCTTTTCGTGCATGCAGATAGAGCCGAGAATAATTTTTAACTCCCTTGAGTTGTTTGTTGAAATTTAATTTTGTTGTTTTCCCCAAAAAATCTGACTTAGTTATCGCGGATGGATTCTATTCCCGTCAGACCATGATTTTCAATCCTACTCCACCAAATGACCTTAGATCTATTATCTTCAAGACGCCATAATAATCGTGGTTATAGGTGAGCGAATAGCTGAAGACACTACTTTCTTGGCAATCATTGACATTTTCTAATGTTTTCATTTCCCCAAAAACATTTTTTAACGCAACTATTCCCCTGTTTTATTTTTTGGTAACATCTATCTCAGGCATATAATAGGGACTGTAGTTTTAGCTTTTGATGTCGCCAATATTTTATTTAAATTTATTTATGCACGTATTAATATGTTAGCCAGATATGTACACGCTATCCAGGTAAAATGAGAGATGAAGCAGAACTGTCCCTGTCTAAAGGAATAGCAGGGGTGAGAAAAGAATGAAGGGTTTAGTCAACCGATCTTAGAATTGAATTGCTAACGGTGATATATGTAAGAAGATAGGTATACATTTTAGTAGCAAACAGCTGCTCTTTTAGCATACACAATATGTCGAGGAAGAAGTAATTGATATATTATTGAAAAAAATCTGCTGATTGAATTAAATTACGTTTCTTCACTTTCTCAGTACTATCTCGTAATTCTCTTCGGAAAGTATATAAAAATCGCAAGTCATAGGCAGAGTACCCACGAATTATAAAAGAATCATGGAATCAGAATCTGTCCTTCATGCTCATACTAATGAGCGACGAAGGGCCTTTTTCGTTTAGTGATTACGACCGAGACGTTCAGGTACTTAAGCGGCCCTTTCGAACGGCTGGAAAATTCAGAGTAATGACCGGCCGTTAAAAAAGCATTAACAGTAATTTGAGGGAAATAATTGTTCCGTGCGTACTCTGCGTCAGCACGACATGCTTTCATGCGGGGCATGTGTTATGCAAATGTGTGACATTTTCCTCCTTACTTACCTTTTGTAATCCGTGGCAGTTTCGTGTACCTACTAGTCCCAAAGCATTATCTCATATACAGCGTCAGCATACCCTTCTAACTACACTTTAGAACAACTTCCCACACAATGTTATAGCAAAATTCCTTGGGGTTGCGCAAAAGAATATTTTAGGACATGGCCTACGGAGCTTCCAAAATCCTGCGAAGTGGGGGACGAAGATTGCTTAGTGTGGAAGGTCAGTCAGAAATCCTTTCTAATTGCCACCAACACCAGCATTTCGAAAAGTGAAATGACTCGCCACAATCTGGCGTCCCATTTCGACTCGTCTCACAATGAGACCTTAAGATAGAATCCCTTGTAAATACATGGCGATGGGTGATTTTAACCACTTGCGCTTTTTAGCCTTGCGTGAATGTGATTCGTGCCCCTTTCGCGAAGTAGTTTCATTCCCCCATCTCACTCTCCGTCGTCACCTACCTTTCATCCTCTCCATCATTTTCCTTCACCAACTTCACTTATAACTCCCTTACTATCCGTGCAGGTCGGAGCCAGAAACTTTTGCGAGAGCTTTTCCTACTTTTTTGTTTCATGCCGGAATTTTGATGGAGTAAGGAAAGCGAATGAGTGATAAAGAAAGAGAATCATCGAGGCGAAAAAGGCTTGAAGTAATGCTAATTGCTTGAAACCGCTCTAAAACAGAGCAATTTCAACCACTTTAATACTCTTCGAATCGCAGAGGAGCGCTTGGAATAACCTAGTAGTGTAGCAGTTGTTGGACTTAGAGGGGCCTTGAAGAGTCAAGTAAAATGAAGATAGAGTTCAGCCATTTCGGGAAAATTATATATGTAACAGATATTGGAAAAATCGCCTCATCAAATGTTACCCGTGTCAATTCAGAACATTTACTTCCAAAGTAATGGTAATATTAATAATTAGTTTATTGTTTTGTGGCAAGCTACCTAAGATGAAGTATAGAGTATACAGTTGTCACATCACAGTCGAAAAGTATGACAGAAACAATTTATGCAACTATGTTTCCCTGCCTCTCTCTCTCCATCTTTCTCTCGTTACCCCCTTCTCTTCCCGTCATTATTTTCTCTTCACCCCATACCCTTCAACCTTCCCTCCTATCCGCGCAGGTGTGCACCAGTAACTGTTGCGAGAGATACACTGCCACGCATGGTCCCTCCTTATCAAACAGTCCATCCCCCTTTCTCAGCGTTTCCTCCCTCTTCCTTTCCTCTTATCCCCTCACCGCTCCTCGGCTTTGTATCCGGAGTCTCCGTGCTAGCGTGCCCTCCCACCAGAGCCCTCTAACCCACTATCCACCCACCACCCTCTCGTTGGGCCAGGCCACGGTCCTTCCTCCCACTTCACACCCACCCGCTCTCCCGCAACTGGCCCTTAATAACCCGGACCCCTTTCACTCGCGTTTCGGCCGACTCGCCGTACACCACCATCTACATATCCGAAGGCAATAAACCTAATACGTGGCTATTAAACCTCGTTGCTGCTCTCATCAACTCTCCATTCACGGGCGATTATTTTTACAAAAATGAACACGCAGCGAGCGTAACAAAAGAACATTGTTCTCCTTTTTTTATTTCGTCTCGTGGCTAAAGAGTGATTCCTCAATGCCCGGTCAGCCTTCCTCAGTGTTCTAAAATTATTCTCGACCCAAATTTTCCTGCCACTCCATTTGTAACTAGGTATGGGCTACGTTTTGGGACTGTGATTCTTCTAAAATTTATTTCAATACGGTACGGTTTGATACGATTTTCGGGAGTAGATGAAAGAAGTTAAAAAAATAATCTGCGGCTATCAAGTCCATCCCTCGTCTGCTTTATCCTCGTCTGATTTTATTGTGTCCATCTGGGATGGGATTTTTATTTTAATGAGACGGAAATTTGAATATGTATGGGATTTTCCGTGCCACTACAAAGAAAAAAACTTTGTTCACACCATCAAACTTGGCCCAAAAAAATACCGAAATTTCGGTTGTATTTTTTTCTCAGCATTAGGAAATTGTGACCTTTGCAGCGTTAGTTGACGCATATGGACCGCTTGGACGTAATAAATTATTTTTAATATGTCATTAAGATATCACTCCATTCATTAGGACCCAATTCCATTTAAAATTTCACTTCATTAAATTACGTTTTTGTGGATGACCAGAAGAGTTTCAGGTAATATACATAAAAGTTGACGGAAGAGTTTTAATTTCATGACTAACTTGCTTATTTTGACCAAGGCATGTATGTACTTAATATAATCTCAATGAAAGATATGAAATCCACAGATTTCAATTTTTATTAGAGCTGTATAATCCCGTACTCACTGATAATAGCCAACTCTCTTCTGTACATATCCTTCGTGCTAAGAAAAGGTCATTTACAAAATGATTTATTTTTCGTATCGCTTCTGAATGAAAAATACTTAGTGTACAACGGATCTGACGACGCTCGTAGCATTTTGAAAAATAATAATGAAGTTTTCAATAGATTTTATGCAACGAGAATCTTCCCTAATGCTATATACTTAGATTGAGGTAATTGAACCTCAGTTTCCTCGTATGTCACTGATACTTTGTTTTGACCATTTTGATTTTTTGGCATTTATAAAATCTCCTGCAACCTGTTTGCAGTAGATATTACAAAGTTTTACGATAGAATCAACGGGATAAGGAATTTCTAGGCTTTATTTTATAGTAGAGTAGTTTTAAATTGACCTATAACACTTTCAACGGTCTAAATATGCACCAAGAACTTGAAATATGTGACTTATGTTAGTTTAGGTAACCATTTAGTTAATAAAAAGTCTAGTAACATTTTTGTTTTTGCGAAATATATTTCCAGTTCGCGTCTGGTTGGAAAAGCTATAAGTATAAGATGATATACCTAATTCTAAAAAAGTTGACGCGACGTGCGTTTCCTTAAAAATGTCTTGCAGGTGTAAAATTATTTAATAACTATGACAAATACCACTGAATTATTTCTATTTCTAGGCACTTATCTTTAGATAATTAATATTACGCAATGCTTCCAAAGTGTAATTTGAAAATCAGTAAATTTATCTCTATCTAATAAAATATACGGTTTGTAAGTAGTCAGACTTTACTTCCTTATTACAGAGGTGACATAATTCACATCTCAATTAGGGCTGAGTGTAAGGTTTGCCCGCCTTTAGCTGTCGCAAAGCTTTTCTTATATACCCCGTGGGCAGATAGCGGGACTGGTGGTGGAATTAGCGCAACATACGCTCCCCACCGCACGGATTCCGGGTTGTACGTGATGGAACTCAAAGGCCTTTTTGGTTTTCGCCTCTCGTACAATTCTTCACGGCCGCGTGCCGTTGGCAGAGGGGTAGAGGTGGGATAAGTTAGGAATGAGAGATAGGAATGAGAGAGAGAGGTGGCGGAGGTGGAGAGTGGGAGGGGAGAGAGAGTGGGGAGGGGGAATTGGGAGCAGGGATAGAATCGGGTAGTGGGAGGGGCAGTGAATGTGTTTCTAAACGGCGCACGCGATAGAGCACGGAGCGGTGCGAGACAGATTCATGGCACTCGCACAGAGATGGATATGGGAGGAGGACAAGTGGGAGGTTTTAAAGGGAAGGATGTGGAGAACCACACGTAGGTAGTAGGCGAATGAAAATAGATTCGTAATGGAAGCCCGAAAAGTTGAATACACACTGTGAGTGCAATTCACGTTAAAGAATGATCTGAACTTTGTTTGAAGCACTAGGTGACTCTTCTTTCTAATTTTAGTTTGATCATGCCTGTTTAACGTTAACCATCAAATGACGCAGCCTATACATTTATGTGACGCTAACTATGAAACCTAGTTTCGCATAATACATACCACTGTCATTTTATTGACGCGAATATTGTCGAAGGGTGAGCATAGCAACATCGACTATAATTCCAAGAAAATGTCATAGCAGATATTATAAAATCGGGCCTAAATTTCTTCACAGCTAAAAGACTATAAATTTGGGTGGCACATGTATTTCAAAATGAGACAAATAATGGATAACATTCGTGAAATGTTGTACATGAGGATTTTATAAACGATCGTGATTAAATCCGGTTACTGTACTTCATCAATAACATTTAATTCATTTGGACTAAGTCTTCTGACATTGTATATGCAAATTTCCGGCTTGTGAGTACTCTATTCATTTGCGAAATGCAGCAGTAGAATTCTTTTGGTCCAAATTTTGACTTGGGTTCCACATCTTTGTCTCTCACATGTGGCACCAATTCCACGCTTCGATTATAAATCCCACACCCACGATTCCCACCCACGGCCCGCACATAAGTCTCGCGCTCCCATCCTACCTCCACATCCATCACCCACAACCTGCATACGCGTCGAGCACATAAGGACCATGACCGCGTCTCGCTCCCACTTCAGGCACCCGCAATCCGCGTCTCGCTTACCGCAACCACACCACGAATCCAAACCCCGAACCCGCACCTCGTGCCAGCGTCCAACTTCTAAAAGAGTTTCCATTCATATCCTGCATCTTACAAAATAAAAGCAAAATATGCGATTCCCTTTCCTCAGGAAGAATTCAAACCTAAAATTATAATCCTAAATTACAAAGGTTTCCTGACTGACCCTCCACACTAAACAACCTCATTTCTCTTTCCGAATGATTTTAAAACTTCCAGAGCACGTCCCAAAATCGTCAACCGCGCAGCGCCAGGGACTTTAATCTAAATACCCATTCCTCCCTCTTTGCTACCAAATACTTGTAAAAGCCTAAGGTTCAATGTTGCCCTCCCTACATCATCATCCTCCCTATTCCGCATGTCTTAAAACCCACCTTTCCCCTTTCCTCTTTCACTCTCCCACATTGCCTCTCCCGACATTTTTCACTAAGTATAATTTTTTATATCTTATTTGTCTGTTTCACTTTTGTGACCCACGTAACTCGCGAGAACCCCGTACGAGGGAACTCAATAGGAGTTCATCGTCGCGATTGAATTGACAGAGGTAGGAGACGGAGTCGAGACAAAGTGAAATAACAACAGCCTTTAACTGGGTTTGACTTCAACAAGAACAATTATATTTCAAAGAATATCACTAATCAAGTAAGTCCGTAGACTAGATACCGTGAATTCTGGGTAGAAGATAGCACGTCTTCAGCAGGATCTCCGCGATGTGGTCTTCTCGGAGGTGCGAAGGAAGGAGAGCCCGTATATAAGTGCAGTGCTCTCAGGAAGCGCGATGACCTGAGCGGTCGCGGTGACCAGAGCCAGGCCACGGCACTTGTATCTTCCACTCTTTGGCACTTCGAGGATTTCTAGTCTCGAGGTTTTGAGTATGCTAAAAATTGGCACACCCGTTTAGTTCGCACATTGATTAGAGAGGCAATTAACGGGGTAACCATGGAAGTGATTATGGTACTTGCTAACCGCGTCAATAAACATATCCGTTCTCGCTTCTTCTGCTACACTATGCATAAAACATAATGAGTGAAACCTAGAATTACTTTATTTCTTAGCAATCGTTCAATTCATTAACGCGAGGAACACCGAGCACCGTCAGTTGACGCTTTAAGATTTTAGGAGGGGTCAAACTCTATTGATATGAATGGCTGAATTCTGAAATTTTCTGGCTTTTGATATTTTATTCTTCTTCTTCCTTCTGAAGCATTAGGCACTAAACCAGTTACGTCCTGATTCAGAGTATTTTCATATCTTGCGTGGACGGCCCAGAGATCTTCTGCCTCTCACTTTATATTTCCATGATTATTTGGTTATTCTTCTTTCATCCTTTTTCATTCGCTCTTTTATTAGTGCTCACTCCATATATTCCTGTATTCTAACATCGTTTTGTTTATATCTTGTAAGCCAAGGTCTTACTTTAAATCCCCATTTCTTTGTCAGCACATCTGTGTATAGCCAGAAACTCTCCTTCAAAATCTCATATTATTATCTAATTATCTTTGTCTCGACTATCCCGCGATAGTTTTTGATTTTGTAGCTATAAATTTTGTATTCCTTCGTTCAAGAGGAACGTAATATTTTTAGACAACCAAAAGCTGCCAAGTAGGTGCTTGCAGTACGCCTTCTCTTAATTCTTTCATGCGCAGCACCGGAGTATTTGACGAGCGTGCCTATCGAGTTAAAAAAAAAAACATTCGACTCATTGAAGGATAACATTCTTTGTATTTCAATCAAACACCGCAATTGCACCAAAACTGTTAAATGGTCTAAAGCTGTCCCATTTCCGCAGACTCAATCCTATTCAAGTTAGTAATATGACGTTTACGACGTTTTAACCATACGTCAGTGGATGAATACTTACAGAGTAGATTCGTATGTTCAGCATGCGAAGGTGTGCAAAAAACACAAAGGAAACACATTCATTTTTAATTAATTTACTTTCAAACTGTATTTTTAAGTTAAATTCTCGGGTAATTTTAAAATTTATATTCAGAGACAGTATACAAATGTAATCCAACTAAAACTCAAAGGACTAATAAAATAAAATTGATATAGTACATGAGCTAAAGCTTTTTCTATGAATATAATACGACTGTATAAACCAAAACAAACTGTACCCTGATAAAAAACTATTCTTAATTTTCACCATACGTGAAAACTACTCAAGAGGTTGGGGGGTAGACGTGGAAATATACCATACCGCACGTTGACTAGAATATCTTAGGTTAGAATTGAAAATATTCATCTCTGTGGTGGTAGAAGGTAAAGCAGAAGATAGCCCAATCATGTTGCGAATTTTTGCTGATTAGTTTTTTCTATTTTAATGAATAATCTCATTGCCAAAACCCTTTGCCTAGATATGAAATTGTTTAATCTTGAAATCAACAGTGTCAGGCGAGATGTGGTTGAACTTCATATCAACGAAGAAAGTAATAGATATAGTACGTCCACTTTTATTTAAAATTCACAACGCATGTTTCGGCTCTTGTCACTAAGCCATCCTCAGGTACAACCTGATTGACAGATCGTACCTGAGGATAGCTTTGTGAAAAGAGCCGAAACACGTGTTGTGAATTTTAAATAAAAGTGGACGTACTATATCGATTACTTTCTTTATTGTTTAATCTTGATATTTAACAAGCTCACCAGTTTGTAGTTGGAACAAAACATATTGATGAATACTGGAAACCCCATAGCAGCCGCAGTTTGAAAGGTATTATTCTAGTACCAACAGTTGGAACATTTTTGTTTCCTACTTCCTACTATGGACTACTTACCGTTATTCTATCTAATAGTTCTAAACCTGGTGATAAATTTCAGTTTCTCACAGCCGTAACTACAAACCCGCGGGATTTTTTTCCCTCACCTCCACGCAAAAAAAACGTTGCGTTCGGGAGATGGACTCCGGTCCTAAATACCAAGGCACCATTAATACCAGCGTTAATTCCGTCGAGACGCCCTCGCATTCCCGCGTTCGACGGAAACGAACGGTGCGATATTGCAGCCTGAGCCGTAATCGACCATTGGATTTCGATATACGACAAATGCTTCGTGGGAAACAACGGACGGGCATGCTGGGCTCACCTTCACTGTAATGGGCATCGAATTGCCCTTCCCTTTAAAGTGTCGTCGTCCGGAGAGCAGGGAAAATATTTACCCGTTACACGCAGGCGTGGCGCTCGTTACACTTCGCCGTTGAGCACAATTTGTGTGCCTCTCCCGGAGCGGCTTCAAAGCGCCACACCTTCCTCACCCGTAAAACTGTTTTCACCGGCGACGCAATATTTCCTGCATCGCCCTCTATACGGCCGATCGAAGAAACAAACGGCGTGCAATACGACCGTCGAATGCCGCTCCAAAACAACATCAAGAGCCCTTACACTCTGGAACTCACACATGTGGACGTACTACTCCCTCGCAATAGAACCATCTCTCCTCCATTTCCCCTAAAGTTTTATTTTTCTCCACCAATCCCTTTTCCTCCTTTATTCGCTACCCCTTCGACGCCTCCCTCCTCCGTCCCCGTTCCACCCCCTAAAACATCCACCGCCTCTCCACGACCCCGCCCACTCGCTTGCTTTCGCCTTGGAGACGTCGCTAGCCATGTCCCCACTTCCTGCAGTGAGTGTGCGATGCATGCATGTGGAGGGCCGTAAAAGGTATTTGCCCGAATGCAAGCATCGCAGCTGCCTACATCGCATACGTGCCCTTAAGGGGTGAGTGAGGGGGAGTGTAGGGCAGGGGGGGGAGGGGCATGGTGCACATCGAGCATCAAAGCGAAGAAGGGTTGGGGGGTTGGAAATACAAACAGAACAGCAGAGAGATGAAATCGGCCTCTGGAGATTATTCCATTATGGTTCGAAAAGAGAAATGAATGACCGAGGAGAAATAAAATTAGGGGCATGTAAGAAAATACATGACCTGAAATCGGATTACAATCATAAAAACTTGAATTAGCAAGGATAATAGCGGAAACATACAGGCTAAGGTCTCCACAGTTTGCGATATTTTTGGAAGATTTTGTTGTTTTCTATTGAGAAAAAAGTGTTCGCTTGTTTGTACTTTTCGGGGAAAAAAATGTACATGCACTAGCACAGATGCCTTTGGCAACACAGTGTTTTTATTTGTACTTTTCGGGGAAACAAATGTACATGTACTGGCACAGATGGTATTGGCAACATAGTGTTTTTAATTGTAATTACATAGAGTAGGTATATAATTTAAAACATTAATACCAATTATGATGTCTTGTTAATTTAATTGATAAACCAAATTAAGCTGTAGTATATGACAAACCATTCTTGGTATGGTGATGCCATAATGTTTTAAAATTACATATATGCTCCGAAGACAACAAACGCTTAGGAAAAGTTATTATCACAATAGAGTTTGGGAGGAAAGATATGCTAGCATTTAAAACATGCATGCAGTTGATATAACCATGAGATGGAGGTTGGGAATATGATTATAAGCCAGAGGAAAGAAGAGAAGCGGAATAATATAGAAATGAAAGCAAAATACGAGCCACAATATTGAAATCCTGCAGTTTGAACCTGCAATGTTAGCAGCTACAGTTCCTCGGTTTAGATTATAATTTTACTTCATGTTATAAAGAAGGGTTTCCAATGCTCTAATTCCAGTAATTCCGCCGCGAGAAAAATGTTGCCCTAGGAGGACCACCCCTTCCGCCCTAGCTACGTCACTGTTCCCCAACCTCAAAATTTCTCGTGGAGTCGAGGTCCTCGCTTCTCCGAGGACTTAGAGGAGGAGGAGCGAAGAACTACAGCATTGCTATCGCAAAAGTTCTCAGCGCAGACCTAAGCGGAAAGGAGGGGAGGTAAAATTGGAGGGGGTGAAGTGAAAGGACGGAGGGAAATAGACGGATAACGAGAGAGAGTGTGGCAGGGGACCCTAACTGCTTCGCAAGAAAAGCATAAGGAGCACACACGCAAGGAAGTAAGCTGATTCTATCTTGAGGTTTCATTGTAATATATTTCGGAACGTGACGAATGGTAGTGGTGAGTCATCTCATTTCTTGAAGCGCTTATGCTGGCAGCAATAAGAAAAGTTTTTTGACCCTCCACTATAAACAATCTTCCTTCTCCATTACGCAGAATACAGAAAGTTCCGTAGCCCATGTCTCCAAGTCGTCGACTACACAGTGCTATGAACTTTTGCAAGAGCTATGCCCATGAAGGATGAGTATGGGGTGAAAGAAGGGGAAATTGACAGAAATACGGCGCTGGACCGGCAGGGAAGGACATGACATATACACCAAAGACGGTGAAATGCGCCATGAAAAAATAATTTGTTTTGACAGGATTCAAACCCGGATCTGCCAATTGCCGGTCAGGTGTGTTAGCCAGTTACACACAGTGGCGAATTTCCCCGTCTTCGGTGTATATATTCGCACCCGTGCGCGTCACTGCGTACCATAGCATTTGTGCAATACCAATGATTGGTGAAGGACAGGAGTGTACGGCGAATGTTGGAGATTGTTGGCGGTTCGTACTGGTTTATTGAAAAATGTGTGGTTAGAGGTTGCTGGATGAGAACTCCAAGAGAATGAACGGTGAGGAATGAAAAGAGGATGGCCATGCGAGGGATGAGGAATTGAACCGAAGAAAATGAGAGTGAAAACATTGTAAGTCGTGGTGGTGCATTTTCGGAAAAGGATGCCAGTTGGAGCTCATTTGAAGACCATCGACCGAGAGTTCTCCCAGGCGTGTTTCAGTGAAAAATACATCTTTGAGGTGCATTCACGTTAAAGAGGACATCTACGTGAATTAGTATTTTTCTCTAGGTCATAATTTTGAGCATAAGGACTGCAAAATGTTTCATTTTCATGTCATGGAGGTCAATTCTTTTGTATAATAAAACTTTTTAATTCCAGAGAAAAATCCTTACAATATAAAATTTTGATTCCATGAATCATGGAAGACACTTGAAATTACATATATGTATGAATCTTAATGCATACGTTGTAAATTTATACCTTGCATCCTGAATCAAGGATACTGTGTGGCCCTTAACGTTAGATAAACTAATGAATTAACAAATTTGTTGTGTAATATATTACCTTGCTTTCGAAACTTAGAAACTGCATCTATAACGTATTCTTTTCTCACAAAACCGTTGATTTAATATCTTAGCTACAGAATGAGCACTTTTAGATTAAACTACTCATTATCCACGAAAGACTGATTTTATGGATATTTTAATAGCGGTTATTTTGTCAATGCAAAATCAGGGAAGACAGGAATTTTGATTACCTAAGTTTTAAATACTGAGTTATTTTTTAATAGTATAATTTTTTATTAGCAATTCACGAAAGTTTGTTGAGGAAAGTGTCCTATGCTACTTATTGTCAAATTCTTATCAAGTTCAATTACATTATATATTCATTTATACAATATTTATACTGAATAAATAAAAGTAACAAGTCATGTTATTTAAATAGTTAGCCCTATCAGAAACCCATTTGAACGGAAATTGAAAGTACTTTCTTACTTTTACATTTGTTATCCTTATTACTTATCGCTACCTGGCTCGGGAAAAAAATATTGAAATCCACGCAAGAAAACGATCCCACGAGGCTAATTTTGGAGCACATTACGTGATAAGGATCCCACGAGCGGTTGTCGTGAACGTTTAGGTTTTGACCCTCTACTTAACATTTCACTTAAGCCGAGGTCAAAACAAAAAAAAATTACTGGCAAACCACTTGACCCAAGCCTTCGAATATTTTTGGCACTAGTTGCTGCTGAATGAGCCCTCTTCATTAAAATATGCCACCAATGGATCGCAATTGCCAAAATAATTAAATTAGTTAATCGCCAAATTAAAATAATTTGTTTCATAGGCGATTTACCTATGACTTAAATCCATCTCTGAAAGCTATAAACAATGAGGCACAATTAATTTTATAAATTCCATGCCGTGAAATTTAATGAAGGAGCCAACAAAAGGATCAGGAAGGTTAATTTTATTTAAAGAACTTCTAAAATGATAGGATACATCGAAAATATAACAGTTATCTGTTGGATAACCTTTGCCGGATTTTTTCTTGGTTAAATGGTAAGGAAAGTATTAGGTTTTTCTTTAATGTGGGTAGTTTTCACTGAAGCCATTTCCTTTGTTGTACAACGATGTCTAATCATGGGCTTACTGCATAAACCAGTCAAGTACACTTAGTCATTTTTTAATTATGTACATAGTTATAATCAGAAAATGAAGCTCTATCGTCTGCGAGAATCCTTTTAGTGCTATTCCCATTGCATTTGCTATTAATCACAGCATTTTAACCTTTTAATTTCAGTACTTCGATTTTTCAGTTGAAGAAAAACCTTAAAATGCATTTTTCTCTAAACTTGTTACACTGCACCAAACGGTTTTTTAAGTAAGCCCACGTTTGTTTTTTTTTAAGTAAGCCCACATCACGATTTGTTCTCTTAATTATTCTATCGCCTATGCAAGACGGTTAATGAAAATTTGTCATGTATTTCTTACCCTTTTTCTATGTCATTTCAAGTGCCACGAGAGATATCCGTTTATGCGTTAGAACATCTTTTTGCTGCCTACCTGTCTCCTAAACTTTTCCATATTTGAACACGTGCTCCTGCACACCCATAAAGGCTCATGTGGTTCTATCCTCGGCGACGGCCGATTATCTTCCTGTCACGGACGTTTACTCCAAAGATCTACTTTTTCAGTACCCACTCCTTGAGCTCTAGTATCCTCAAACTGTGGCAGTAATATTTCTCAACCGTAATTGGCAGCCATGGAATAGTTAACGTTTTCAAGAGCTCAGTGTGAAGCACCAGACGGAACTTCTAAATGCTCTCTATTCCCTTGTCGCCATTTCAGGGGAGATCGTGGGATACTTACAAGGTTCCCACGGAGCTTTACAGAATCTTATCCGCATCTCCGTCGCTAAACAGGTCAAGCACATCACTGCTCGCCCTTCGGTTCTCGTTCTTGAGGGAGAATTTACGACGTGTGACCATTTCCCCTGCAGTTGTAGGAGTGGACTAAGTGCCCACTCTCCATGCCTCTCCGTTCGTCTTTCTCTTACGATAACTTCACCTTCCACCAAAACTCAAAGGAACTCATTATTTCCTCAAGCCCGGGAAATTTCCCACAGAGTATCGAAGAACGAAGAAATGCGTTCGAAAGATAAGAGTCTTGAGTCCACCATCAAATATGACCTAAAGCCTTCACGTGATGGAAATTCTATTATTTTTATTCGGATCGACAACTTTGTAGCCATTGGTACAGCTAAAAATTTAAAAATTGTGCAAGAGTGTATAATCGTTCTTATAGTGTTTTACCATTCCTACGTAAACAGAATATTTCATACGAGTTTCATTTTGTTTGGCCATCGGCCAAATTTACATTTTAATCATCACCATACTTGTCTATAAAAACCTCTTTATAACAACCAGGCAAGTATTTTCTATTAAGTGGAGATTATTACTGTTTCTAAGATTTAAGATATTTTCTTCAGTTCATTTGTGGGCATGTTCCGAGATTAGCATTTTCTTTGAAGTTTCAGCAAGACTTTATATTAAGATGACTTCAAATACTTCATTTTCTCAAAACAATTCAAGTTTAAGAAAAAAAAATTATGATTGCCGCAATAAATGTATGGCCTAAGCCAATACTCATGAAAACAGCGCTCTAATAAAGGTCGAATTCCCAATTTCTTCGGAAGTACGATTTACAGCGAGGATTATATGATGCTGAAACAACCATTTCCAGGACTGCAAACGATTTAAAACAAAATTATCAATATTAGCTGATCCCGAGCAATATTTGCATGTATATTAATTAAATATTATTTAAAGTTTTCATCTAACCAAACCATCCTTTTCATAAAACCATCCTTGTGCCTTGTTAAAAGATTTACCTTTATGAAGTTGTATAATTCAATTTTAATTTAGGTACATGACTGCGATACAAATATACATTTTTAAAACGCACTACATATAGCAGTTTTAAAACGCACTACATATAACACAGTTATAATCTGTGATAATATATGTACATGCAGTTAGATGCATTGTAAAATTACAAAGGTCTATTGTAAAACCATTATGCACTTGCTTTTCACTGGGGAATTCGCTGAACGTGTGTAGTATAAGCGCGTATTATATTCCCAAAATAAAATTAATAAAATGCACGTGGAATCATTTTGTTTAGTTAGCATTGAATAGAGTTAAAAATAAGTGTTGACTTTAACACATTTTCAAATAAAGCTTATAGACTGCGTTTTTAGCATTTTTACACTTTTTAATACATATTTGATAGAATAATTAAAACAAAAATTTTAATAAACATTCTGGACTAATGACAAAACTACATAAATTAAAAATATTATTTAAGTGTTAACGACCAATTGCTACATTTACTTATTTTTATGTAACCCTATGAATACGGTTCATCTACTAATAGCTAGAAACGCAATCGTTCAGATTTAATTTTAATTTAGGCATTTTATGATTTCATTGCACAGAATGGTTAGCAGCGGGTTTTAGTCCCAGCATGTTTTAATTAAAAGAAAACGTAACATAACTATGCGCACAGGCGTTTTACAATTGGAAGTATTCCAAATGCAAATTTACAGTTGAAAATATAGAAGAATATCTTATTGTTGATGGAGTAGATTGATAAAACTTAGTCTATAAATGCCACTTTATAACGATTTTTTCTTGCTCCCTGAACTTTTTGCTGGCTTGACCAGTGACAAAAACTTTGTTAAAATTTTTGTATAATGCAAATTAATTTTCAGCCTACAGAATACGCATAAACTTGGTCATTGATGGATATTGAAGTTTGTTATTTGTCATAAAAATTCCAATATCCATGCCAAATGAGTGCATATTCTGTAAATGGAAATTATTTTTTCACCTCAAGTCCTGATAATGCGAATAATAATAATTTTGCGAAACATTGGAAAGAGGTTTTGTTTCATTGATGACCAACCATGCAAAACAACTTTTTTAATTTATTTTTTTCACTCGCGGTAATGCAATACATACTTAACCATGTATAAATACAGCGTGCTGCAGATGAAGTCCATCATATAAATTAATTTACTCTTGTTTCGTAATTTTGGCTCATAATAAGGTTCATACTTCCGTATTTACGTCAGTTAGACCACATAATTGACATGAAATAAATCAGAGGCAACTGTTTTATATGCATTAAATATCACTTCTACTTACACACCAATGTACTTGTGAAAGGAAATATTCCTGCATTGAATTAACCGTTTTAAATTATTTTCGGATGCATTTATCAGATAAAAAAAACTAATATGCCTAAGCATTTACGTTGCTTAAAACTTAATTCTAGTTGGTACATCTCAACTAATACAAAGCAGAAAAGAATAATATTTTTCATCTCTCCTATTTTAAATTACGATGAATAATTCATGATACATGATAACGGATGAAATAATGACGTTTGTCATGAAAAGCCATGGAAATCATACTGATGTATAAAAATGTAGGGGTGTCTGTCTGTCTGCATGTTCATTACGCATCTCCTCCAAAACTACGGAATCGATTGAGCTGAAATTTTGTAGGATTCTAGCGTATACACTAGAAGGTGCTATATACTATAAAAAAAAAACGGTACAGGGCCCCAGAGGTCCCAAAATGGGCCACTGTTATTTATTCCCTTAAGAAAAGCATTGGAAATAGTGCATATGTTTTTTTTTGCTTTTTTAAATTGCTTACAATCAATACATAGTGTAGAAAGTTTCACTATCGTATGGAAAAAAGAATTTAGTATTTAATTCTTGCAATGGATTTTGTAAAACGTTTTTCCTAAAAAATTACGTTTTCATTTCCAAAAGTATCAATTTTTCTCCGATTTCAACAATAGCATAATTCCTTGGAAACCTGAAAAATGGCTATGAACGGGAAATTTCTCCCGGGTTTTTATGGCTTGTATTACATTAAATGATCAATATTAACAAATTTTGGTGAGATTTAATTTGGGGTATTTTGTACCCCAAACTCTCCATGAGCGCTTTAACGGCTTTTTCGTAGTATTCGCATTTAGCACATCATATTGATTCTTATAATTAGGGCCAATCGGTATGCGTAGTATATCGAATACAAGGTTGAATTGTACACACTGCTAGAGACCTACGTATTACACCAATTTAACCTAAATACCGTCCTAGAGCTCATGTGGGATGGTTGGGGTTCCAATGGGCTCTAAATGCCCAAATCACTGCTTTCTATTTAGCCTCGGAACAAATGCAGTAATGAGCCGTTTTTCTTGAAATTTCGCGCGTGGGTACATGATACGTCTTTTAAATAACAATTCGCATATGGTCTTTGTGGAACTGGAAAAAATCTCGCTCTAGATCACTTAGGGGAAAATATGCTTGAAGCTTATGAAGATCTTCCCCACGCCCTTCATTGCGAAACTGGTATTCTTTTTCAGTTTTACTGTTTTAAGAGTAGAAAATTTCAGTAAACAAGCTTCATACTATGTGTCGTTAAGAGGAAAAACGAGCAATTTCCACTTCTTTAAAAAACTAAAATGATAAATGAAAAGTCAGTTTCAATTCTGTTTGAATATAACTACTATGTTATTTCTCACTTTTATCTCTGCAGTTGAGAATCAACGGGAACCATTTTTAGCTTATACGCTTTGAACAGCAAATAGAGAGGATGTTATTTTTATCACATACCTTATGATTAGTAATTCCCACCGTTGAATTTCAACGGGTGCCTTCTGATCGAACTAAGTAAAATCCGATGTTTTACGAACGTTTTCGCAAATTTTGTAATATATTCAACTATATAATGGAAAACCATATACTAAAAAAGGGACTTGGCTGTTTATTTAAGCAAAAAGGACAGAAATTGTTTCAAAATTATGTATTTTAATTAATGGAAGAAGAAAGCGCTACACTCCACAAAATGGGTCGTTCTGTGTAAACTTATTGAAAGCAATGCTGCCGGTGTTCTAACTCGAATTATTGTAAAAATTAAAAGTTTTCTCCGAAGTTTCAACGCTGTAGAACACCAACTCACTGCATGCACTCCTGTAGATCAAACCGTTCCTGAAATAAATTGGGGGACGGACGGACATTTCACAAATGATACTTAAATTATTTTAGCACAGTTTCAGGATAAGATCATGAAATGAACTTCCATTATTTGGGAGGTCAAAAAAATCACCGTTTTTATTCTTTATCGGCCAGATTCCAATTCATCTATAATTTGCAAACAAAATTACATAGCATTTTTGGGATGTTCATACTTAACTCGGGAACTTATTTCAAGCTGCTGATTGATTCCATGGAATGATTTTGTATAAGTTATCAATAAAATTAATTGGTTCCTCAATTCACCGGCGGAAATGATACTTGTAATATCTGCGAATTAGGATCTTCAAGCACACTCCAGTCATTTTCAAGGTTGATTTCTTGATGTGAAACCTCAGCTGTCTTATGACTCCAGGAGAAATATCTGGAAAATCCAAATGAAGGTGATATTCTTGACAAAATACACAAAATATGTGACAGCAATGCCTACATACTAATTATCAGTCAAATTAGGAATGAATCAAGATACAATGGTTTAATTTTATTTTATGCTTCGGTAAAGTTGCAAGATAAGCTGGAGTAAGTGCATACCTTGTAATTCAAAGTTTTTTTAACTCTCCTCCCACAAGCTTCCAAATATTTATGAAAATGAAAAATTTGTTAAATTTTCAAAAATATGCGCTATAATAAGTACTTACCTGCGAGTGGTATTTTTTCTACGTGAATGGATGGCAAACTTAAACGACGAAACCTTCACAAAATGGAATAAACGTTTTTTTATATAGTGTCAACAGTTTATTACTGCACTAAGGTTACCTACCGATTGATTATGGCTAGTGTTCTAGCGGTGAACATTTTCACCTTTTCATTTACTTAACATATCGCAAGGGCGCGCTCCAAGTCCACTTCCCTGCAACGTTCTACAAGCCGACGGATAAGTCACCCCGAGGCCACGGTTGCCCCAGGCCCCTTAATATTTATAGTTAAGACTATCGTGACGCAAGATTTATTTCAGGGACAGGCTATAACAGGAACGCTAAAACCTACCACCAGCCGGCAGTAAAACCCACGCTACCTGAAACGGAAAAGAGTCTGACGTTTTAGGCGAAAACATCAGCAATCTTGGTGGAGACACCGAGAGAGAATAAATCACGCATCGGAAAAATAAATCCGATCGCGGACTTCATTCGTCGCTTTTTCTCTCGAAAGAGGCGCTCTTCGTGCGTGGCGTAGACTCGCTCCATCGCGACGCCGAAGCGACGCCGTACCGGCTGTGCCATCCGGTGACAAGGGACGACGGCAGCGTAGGCGTCGCGACGCCTCACAAAGAGAGAACCGGCGGAAGTTAACCCGTCGCCTGTGGGTATTCCGTTTCAAACCGCGGACTTGGCTAATGTGATTGCGCGTGCCCCCGTGACCCCAAATGGGCTCAAGATCCAACCAGCTGGAGAAGAATGATTGGGTCGGCCTACCGTGGCTATCCTGCGCGTTTCACTCGCAACGGGTGGCAACAGCGAGGCGCCCATTCTCAATATTATTGAGCCCTGTCCTTCAGTAGGGTCTCAAGACTAACATTTTATTTGCAATAAAAATTTCTTCGTTCTTTAATTGGTCTTACTACTAGCATATTCGTAGGATTTTGATGATTATCTACGTAAAATGCCTTTGCCACGGTCAAATAGTAAATTTAGTGTACATTTTTTCGTGCTCACCTGCCCTTATCCTATCCATCACTGTCTTCAACATGTTATAGCCTCTTACTACGTCCTTTGTTGACACTGGCTGCCTTTTCCTTATCTCTACCTCCAATTTCTATTCCTCTCCCACCATATTTCAATCAAACTCGTCGAGCGACCTCGCTTACCAGCCTTCGCTAGGTGTGAATTATTCACCACCATTATAAATTCAAAGGCTATCAGTCAGTGTACATTCATTTTCCGTAAATACCGAGTCACCGATCTTTAAATCAAGCGCAATGATCCATTTCTTTTTTTTTACGTTCCTTTGTTATCCCCCTCCCTTCCAAAATGTTTTCACGGCTAATGTTATCACACATCTAATGTGCTCACTACTTAACCCTTTCTCATCCAACGCAGAAGGTACGCTAACTTGCTAACAATTTGCTTCACTTATCCCTCCCAATCTGGCCTTCAACTCTGGAAGCATAATTCCAGAAAACCTCAATGTCATCGTCGTCCTCTGATTGACCGTCCTCCCCTATGTTTTGCACTGTGCTTCAGACACTTTTACTATTGATTTAAACCTCTTTTGCGGGCCACCCTACTAATGCTTGGTCTCTGAATTGGACTTTGACATCTCCTGTTCTTCGTGTATTCCCACATCTATCTCCCGAGATTCTCAAACTTAAAGCGTTTTCAAGAAATGGTGAAAGTGTCCACCCTTGAATCACCCACCGTCGTATCGTCACTCATTACGATTCTTCATTTTCCATCCCTACCAGGGGCGTATTATTCATATAAATAGTCCTAATGGGCCTTTTATTTCGACAATTTACTCTTAAGTCCTTCTACATCTTTCTGGATTGCTCAAATCATTGAATTCAATACCTTCTTAAATATAATTTTATGAAATTGTTTTTTTTTTATATTCTAAATTACTCTTTTAGAATCCAAATCACCTCTAAAGCCAAATACAAAAACTGCTAATTATTTTCTTGTTTTAGTATTAATAACTATGTATTTTTAGCTGTGGACATTAATAATGTATATAACGAGGATATTATCATTCCTATCTGGTCGAGACCAAATTTTGTGCACTCATCCGCCTCCTCCTCTGATATATTTTGGGGGTTAAATGATATTTTGTAGTCAGTTTGAATCATTTGTGTTGTCATTTTTTTCTAACTATCATAGGCTTGTCATAATTCTCTGAATTTAAAGTTGCTCACGAAGAAATCTTAATATACTCGCTCAAATACCTGAATATGAAGAACATAACTTATAAATAGTTATACGTGTGCATATCAATGAAAATGTTTGGTCGTAAAACATTGTTGTGAGTCTCATAATTCCAAGTAAACCCCAGGGTGAGATTCACTCAGTGTGCCGAAGTTTTACTATAAAATTTATTTTACTTTATTTCTGCCTCCATGCTTATCCTAATCTCATTTTTGATCACCTTGCCATTCCATGGCAATTTTTAACCTTTGTTATGCTTAATTTATTTTTCCGTTTTTATAACTATAGCAGGTAAATTAAGAGACAAAATACTTAATAATAAATTAATTTCACGTAACGTAGTAACCATTCTGACCAGCTAAAGAAAGTATTTTAAACGTCGCTAATGAAAGGCAAATTATCAAAAACATCATGCAAGTGAGTGTAATATCATTCCTTAAAATGTTAAAAGAATAGATCATTATTTGTCTATCAAAGAAAAAGAAAACATTATAGATTGTTGAAATTCTTTTTTAACTGCCTATTTGTAAGCAATGTCTTGAATTACCATTTTTTTAAGCCGTTGGGAAACGCAATTGGCAATCCAAACGTGAATATTACCAAAGTATCATAACATCGTACGCTTACTACAAATATACAGGTTTTATTATTGCGATCTTTAATTCAGAGAAAAAATACTGAATATTTCCAATTGTACCATAGACCCTTTTATCTGAAATTTAAATTCTAAAAATGTATAGAAGTCAAACAGAGAGTATTAATGTCGATCACAAATGACACACTTGTGTCTAATTTTCTGTCCTCAATAACTAGCCATCAGAGATGCTAGTTTCCTCTCTAAATCGACGCAGGAATGGATAAATTGTTCAAACAATTTAAATGGTGATAAAAAGAGTTGACGCGAGCCTGGTATTTGAAATAAATTTTTACGATCCATCCTTTGAGCTTTCTTCTTCGAGGTGATCGCTTTTCCTCCACGTGGTAATTGTTTTACGGCTGCAATCAACACCGAATATGAGTTCACACCAGGTATGCCTGCCAGATGGTCTGAGCAATCCGCTTCTGTCAGATAGTCTTCGGCTTTCCATTGCAGCCAGTCTGGCTCCAAAATATATGTTTTAATTTATTGACCAGAATCTCTCGTGCACACCTCCAAAATCAAGAATTAACAACAGGATTAATTAGTCGGTGGTGCTTTCTTATTCAAAGTGTAATCAATTTCTCTGTATACCAATCACGGGTCAATTTAATCTCGTCAGTCCTTTCAAATGGCGCTTCGTTCCTCTCACCGCTTCGCTGATTGGTCACTAAGAAAATCCAAACGTATGATCCGGCAGTGAGGTGGTAGATTTTGCTGCTAATTTCCAAAGATAACACAGAAAGATGTTGGAAGGTAGGTAGATCGATTAAAATTTCGGATGTGGCTGAAGGCTGTGCGTAACACGATAAAACAGTTGAGATACGGTTCTATCAAACGTTTGAATGAATGCCTTTAAACAAAACAGTAACTACTTTACAAGACAAATAAAGCTATTTCCCTTTTTAATCAGGATGAATTCCTTTTTTGCAAGGCATATTATCGTTATATAAGGTCGTTGAAAATAAGTATGAAGCTAGAGCAAAGAAACAAAAGCATTCAGTTAAGGGTTATCTAATATTATGTGAAAATCTTCATGCAGTGGGGTCATTTAGTAGAATTTAAAAATTTGTAGTGGGTCTATTTAAAACCGTTGGTATAATGTTGCTGCATCCTATACTAAATTAGTTGTTTTTTATTTTATTATCATATTAAAAAATTATAAACATTCAATTATAATTCCAGGGTTCGAAGAAATGGCCATTTAAAATAATAATGGTCATTTCTTGATTCTGCAAATATTGAATCAAGTGCTACAATAAAAGCGGAGTAAAGATGAAATACCTTAGCGTCAGCCACATTAACGCTATTATAAATGATAAGTGGTATGTACAGTAGGTACATAAGAAATTCGTTTAACTGTACTTTATCAGATAAAATTTCGTCTTATGAAATGAAATAAAGAGTTAAATAAAATGAAAAGGTTAAAATTTTGTTTATTTCTGCATTTGTTTGATCTTATCTTTTATGTGATGTGTACGCTTGCGGGAATGCAAAATAATTGTGAATTTATTGTAACACACAAAACATGACTAACAAAGCCTGTGAGACCTCACATATTCATCCACCCCCTCTATCTCAGCAAAATAATGATTTAACATCATCAAGATTTATTTGCCGAAAAAAAGGTGATTATCTTGTGGTTGCTGATTTAAATCAGCCAAAGACAACTGTTTTCATGTTCGTCAAAAACCTATCCCAGTAAATCTCGTGCTCATTTAATTAGAGGTAATGTGGGGGGTTATTCTGAATCTCCGAATGACCGCGAGCTAATTCGGAGAGCCGATGACTCTTAAACTGAACGGCACTTTGAGTCATTCACCGACGCAGAGGAACAATGATGACGTACGAACAGTTGAGTACGGATACCGTAACACCGCTGAAATTGAAATAGATCAGTCGATAGTCATTAGTTGTTTGCATCTAATTGATTCTTTCAGGAGTTTAATTTTTAAATCCCTTTGAAACAAAGATATATGAAACTTGATTGACTTTGAGCACCCAGGAGCTTCCAGTCAGGGTTTGTTACATTCGTTACATGTAAACGTTTTATAAATTGAAGTAATCAATCAATGGTAAGAAAGTACATGTGATCAATCAAGGGAACATTGCAAATATACTTTTTCATGAAATTATCAATTATAAAACAATAGCTGTGATATAAAATATAATACTTGTCTTTCATAAAATAAGAATAATTAAGTGGACAGACTTAAAATATTTATATTTATTCTTGTCATTGAATTCAATTTTATATAATCTTTCTCTGAGCATACATGTTAGTCATAGGCGTATCCAGGGGGTGTTTGGGGGTTGTAACCTCACCCCCCCCCCCATTTATAAAAAAAACGTAAAAATTATGTTTAACACATGCTAATAATAAACCTATATATCACCTTCCATAACATAATAGAACACCTTCAAAACGTCATTTTAAGATGTAGATTTTTCAAAAGTCCCGGACCCTCCGTTTTACATGGGGGTATTCCCTACCCCCCATAGTCCCCCACCCCTTCACACGCTTCTAGATACACCTATGATGTTAGTAGTGCTTCATTAAATCATATTTTAGTTTTGGAAGCCTAACTTCCGCCCAGGGGCCTCTGAGGCAAGGAGATGTGGGCTCAAATTCACGATAAAACACCATTTCATTTTTCAACTCGCAAAATACTTTCAATAGTCAAACTACATGAGATAAATGTAATTTACCTTTTTATTCGTGGTAGAAAAAGGGACTTTCTCCTATTTAATGTACAATTTTTGTTCCCATTAGTCATGGCAGGATTGGAAAAGCGATTTAAAACAAAAAGCAGCTGAAAAGAATAAATATGATGGAGGAACTGGGTGGAGGACCCCCGATTTCAAATCTCTCACGGGTGGAGGAAAGGATACTAGCCCTTTTGGGGGATAAAAATATAATCTCCTCTGGGAGAAAAGCGCAATTGGATGGCTTGGAGGTGTTTATTGTCATAGATTTTTGCTACATAACCTATTTATGAAGGTAATTATAGTTACAACCACAATGAACCTACCATGCCTTTTATATAATTGATTTATTTTGGCATAAGTTTTAGGGAGTCTAATTCAACTAACCCTCTGCCTCCCAATCAGGGACAACCACCATCCCACCCATCATCACCCCCACTGTCACTACACCATAAACCGCCACCCTTACTGCCACCAGCCCACCCACAATAAACCATACAGCAAATTCTAACATTGACACCCCTCCAGCCATTACCATTGATGGTGATAGGGTTACTCTTCCCCATCTCCCACCCAATCCTGCCCCCTTCTAGCCACTACTTCTAATTGGAAGAGAAGATTGGTGAGTGATGATGGGATGAATCCCTTTGATTTCACTCCTAGTTCTTTGTAGTAGATAAAAGCAAATTAAAGTAACAAATAAAAAAAAATAAACATTTACTGTTCATGTCACATTTATTTTACAATACACATTAGTTACATCAAATGAATTAACATTTGAAAGTAAAGCTTCTGTCAAGGTATACAGAATAGTCAACTATCAGATTACATCACTGGAATGTGTTACTTTTCTAACATGCAGATTCATATGAGGAGCAACTTGTGAAGCTTCACAAACAGGAGCTAGAGTGTGCGAAGCAGTCTGCAGAGTATGCCAGGCAAACTTCAGAGTATGCGAAGCAGACCGCTGCACACACTGAGCACCTTGTGCAATTGACTGCTCGAAGTACGCAGCCAATAATCAGTTGGCTGCCTTTCAAAAGGAAATATCTGATTTCATTAAAAGAATGTAACCATTAATTTTATTTGCATTGCAGAAGAGATACAATATCTCCTAGATGTGTAATGGCTAAAGAAAAATCAAATATATCTTAACCTACTCACATTTCTCCTATACAGATACACAGGGATATATGCAAGTCCCGATTTTTTGGCAAGCAACCTATTTCTTTATTTTTTAAATTTCGGTTTTTTTTGTTGTAAAGGCTGAAAGAATTAATTTTACTGAAAATAAATTTATTTTGTTGGTTTAGCATGAGCATCTTTCATTACGTTACTTTTTCTCAGGCCATCATACATGCATACATATGTATCACTTAAAATTCCCTTTCAGGATAGGAAAAATTAAAAGAACTAGAATACCTAGAAAGCTAAACTGGATTTCCTTTATTCCACCCCAACTTTACAACTTTCTTACATATGCCACATTCCTGCTTTGCTTCATGCATACACTTGGTTCCTATATATCCTAATAATCTCAAGTGCAAAAAGGGTAAACCATTGAGTAGGTAGTCATTGACCGCGGAAGTAACAACTCTATTTAGTAACACACCGTGTAGAACGCGACAAACCTGATTAAAGAAACATAAATGACAATTAATCACACCAAAGCTAGGTAACATATCGGCAGCCACTGCATTACTTTTGCTATACCCATCAACAGTTTTCCAACATATGCTAGCCAAATTTAAGTTGTTGCAACGTGTCAAGTAAAATAGAAGAGTGTTGACGTTTCTCGCAATTATCAACAAACACTATTCTCTCAGACGAATGATAATTGTTTCAACGCAAACCCAAGGTGCCATTGGAATGAAACATCGTCCATAGCTAATACTATATACACAGGAGTCCATAGTTTATTTAAGTCTAGCACATCAACTCCATAAGTATGAAATACAAACTTATCATAATGCTTCACCTCAGTTCATCGACAGTAGAAGGAAGGAACATGACATTAACTCGAAGTTCACGAATATCAGCACGTTACACATATCCGAAACAGAAATCTTTGCGGTATATTCAAATCAGAGCTCAAAAATTGCTTTATTTATCGCAATTCAAAACAGATATTTCACTACCTTGGTCAACCATCGTGTTAGCCAAAATAAACCCAAATACGTAAATAACATTTATCACATAAGCTTCAGTATTATGCTTAAGATCAAAATTAAACTATTTTAATTGGAAAGAAGGTTAATACTGAAATTAAAGTCTACAAAATTAGCTACGATAACAACCTTCAAAACCCACTTTTTCGTTCGCAGATAAGCCAAAACAGCGTCCTTCACTCGGTTATCATTTCGAACATAGACTTTAAATCTAAATTAACATACTTTTCAATGGGAAGAAGGTAATACCGATATTAAAATCTACAATATTAAATCTACCATTCAAATCCACAACACTCACGTTCGTTCGGATGAACAGCAGCGCCATTCCACCAGCCTCTTAGCAGGCGACGCGGAAACTCGTGAAATTCGGAGAAATGAGCCGTTCCCGCAGCCGTGAGCCGTTACACGCGCGCCATGAGCGGTCGCCTATAGAAATTTCCAAACAATGACGTTTCATACCATATAAGGTAAAAATCATGACGTAGTCCGAATGAGAGTCCGAAATTCGGAGATACAGAATAAGCCCCCTGAATCATCATTCCCCTCAGTTTCCAATATTCTCTTCTTAGTTGCCTATTTCCATGTGTTCGAAAAATTTCTCACGTGTTGTTTGCGATCAAGACTCGAAAGCATTATCCTATATACCGAGTTCTCTTCACAAAGTGAAATAAGTAGCTGCACACTGAGCCATGAACGAAGTAGACGAAGTGAAACTGGGAAGGTGATAATGGGTCCGCAACGGCAGGGAAGAATCAAAAAAGTAAAAAAAAGAAAGGACACTGCCGGTCCCGTGCATGGTACGGAACCGTGACAGGAAAAGGAGGACTTAGAATTGAGCATACCGTGCCTAAATTGACCATTATAATGCAACCGCAATGTGTTTCAAAAATTCTTCAAGTAGGTACTTGATTCCGGGAGAAATAATTTCCAGATTTTAGCATGCACCTCTGATATTAATGCGAACTTTATTTTTGCTTTCTCATGTATAAAAAGCCTCGTGTGTTTTTCATTGTAGACCACTAACTTCAACATGATCTTAAATTAGGTTTTGTAAGCTAACTTAATTATGAAGAGTATTTATTGTAAATATTTCGTTTAAAGCTCGTAGCACAGTAATTTATGCATCTTCTTTATACATAGAGAAGAATGTTTGTCTGTCTGTTTGGTTTTTATACAAATCTACAGTTTTTCTCAGATAATGCTGAAATTTTGCACGCTAATAGTTCAACACATGAGGACAATTTTAGGCTATTTTAAAAAGATCTCAGGGCTCCAAAAGGTGGGTGTTTTGCAGTGGTATAAATTTTTGCTTATTAAAATTACTTTCGCTCAAGATAGTAGGTTCAAATTTTTTTAATCGGATGGTTGAATAAATGAAGTTTCATATTCTTTCATTCGATTTCCTTTTTGTTCTGGGTTAATGGTTGAAAGTAGAGGCCCTGAAAGAGACTTGTGGGGAAAGACAAGTTCTCAGTGGTGTGTGTTTCCCTCGTTGTTTCCCTTTTGAGGGGAGATGTCGAGAGAGGCCGATGTAAAAGAGGCGGAGAGGAATTAAACGAAGCGAACGAATAGTTGAAGGGTGAGGGCGGGGAGGACATGATGGGGGGGACATGATGGGAGGTCGAATCGGGAAGGAGGTAGGGAAAGGGGAAGGGTAGGAGTGGACCTGCAGTGCCTCGTGCGGTCTTTCGCGCGAGGAAGAAGTGAATCTGGAGTTTGGCTGGAGTGTTGGAGGCTGATTCCCGAGCCAGCCGTGCGAAAGGACTGCTCTCTCAGAGTGGAGGAGGAGGGAAGAGTATTGCGGGCGTTGGGAGAGAAACGGCAAAGAGAGGGAGACAAAATGGGGAGTGTAGGAGGGGGGTTGAATTGGGTGGGTTAAGCACACGCGCGGGATGGCGGCGGTTAGATTGCTTTTCGTTTACTCGAAGGAAACGCTGGCCCTCAAGAGAGAGAGAGACGAGGGCGAATATATTAAAACACCCGCGGTAAAAAAATCGAGATATTAGGTCGCTGGTTAAAATGAAATTGATACCGGCTTTGGAAGAGACTGTGACTGTACACCTTAAGGGAAAGATATATAATAAAAATGCACGAAGTTGAACGTGCGACAGGGCGGAAGAGCTATATTGAAATGAATACTCCGATATTAGCTATGGGGAAAATGCTATGACATGCAGAAAACAGTCTCCCGCCATGGCCTTTTAATAAATGTATTGAACCCAGGAAAGGCTGTAATAAGTATGACACCTTGGTGTATTGGCATTGGCGGCCGTCACAGGATTTAAACGTGTTGAATTAATATTCGGTGGTGAGCGGGGAAATTTTCTGTTATCTTGCAGATATGAATTTGCCAGCTACTTCTCAGTCTATGCCCGAATATTTCCATGAACTTAACTTCTACTAATTTTTTCAATAGTTCGGATGGAAAATTCGAAGCAATAAATACGTGTGAGTGCTTTTCAAGGTATCTCATTATAGCGTGCTTTATGAAAATTATTTACAATATGTATTTGAAAACACGTCCATTTTCTTGGCTGCCGATGATAAGAGATCTACTAGTACAAATGACGCTAATTTTAAAACAAATACTATACAAGTGACGCTAATTTTATTACACATTCAAAATATGAATAAATCAAATATTTTCTTCGCATAGCTTTAAAATGTGACACATTTAAACGTTTATACGCTTTTTACTTCTGTTTGAGGCTTTCGCAGCGCTGTTGTGCTGGTGTCTCCATGTTTATCGGGCAAAGCTGCGTCGGTGTATCTTTACGATGATGTTTCGTAGCCAATGCAGGACACATCTTCAGATCAATTCCGAATACGCTTTGTTTATACGCTTTTATTTACATCATCCATCAGCATCCTTTCAAGAGAACTGATCATAAATACGCTTCATCTACTTCCGGGAATATTGAGTTTTTTTAGCGGATTCATTCTCTGTATTCATATGTTTTATTGATTAATATCATTGAAAAATCAAATAAAATACTCCTAAGTATGCTATTATATTTTAACTGAAGATAGACAAATACAAATAACTACACGCGCTATGTAGTTTATAGTGTGTGTTGAGCACTAGAAACGAGATAATTAGCTGTAATCTGGCCTAATTATATTCAGTTGATTCCAGTAGCAAGGGCCGGACTACTGATTGTAAGAGAAATATTATTCTAAGGTTCGGGAAACGATGAGAGCTTCTACAAATGACTCAGGGCGTTTGGATTTCAGGGCTAATTGCTGTAATAGGAATATTTATACACGGAATGCTGTCGAATGTAGATTGAATGCCAAAGTTTAACTTATTTTAAGGACCTGACTTAATTGCATTACAGGAAACGATGACCTAGTTAGAATAATCTTTCTGATTTTTGCATTGGTCTCATTAATATTTATTTCCATCTGATTTATGATTTTACCGACAAAAATAATAGCAATCAATGTATTAACCAAACTCAGAACCCAATATTATAAGTATCTTTTGTTGAAATAATGGTCTGAATTTGTTACAAACGTACAAGTAATTTATTGTGATTATCTGTCAGCCAGTAGACAACAAAACGGTATGTTCCACAGGAAGTCGGGTTGCATAAATTTTAAACAAACGCTGTAAGATTGGACGTGGAAGTATTTGGTTTTATAATGTTTTGTATTGAAAATGAATTCAGGCTGAAGCAATTTTGACTATCCCACACACAATTTGTAAATAATGACACCAGTTGTGTAGGGAATGCTACGATTCGCTGTCTACGATGAGGTAGCCCAGATGTCTCTGATCGCTTCGACATCCACCCGAGTTAACTCAATTTCACATTCTATACATAATTTTACCGGTCTATTCTGTGGTTAGCTCACAGCACTCACTTCCACCAAGCGTCTGCGCTGCCCTATGCTATTTCCGTGTTCTCCGTACAATGCTGCAGTCCCGACATCTGAACGTAAGTTCAGCCCTAGGCCCCACCACGCTCTCCAGCGCCGTTATCTCTTTTTCCCCTAACAACGCACCCCTAGCTTCTTCTACCGCTTATTCCTTATTATTCTGCCCCTGGCACTAGTAACTTTTCTCAGCCGTCGTCGACCCTCCGTATCAAATAAATCAGCTCTTAAATCACTACATTCCTTCTACGTTAGTTATCTGGGCCGTGTCAGTCCTTCAGTGCTCCATGTTTAAACTTGTCTCCTCATTTGTGTTTCGAATCTCTTCATCATGTTAAAAATGGTCCAGTATTATAACCTGTGACTTCACAGATAAAAGTAAGAATAGCTACAGAGGTTTCACGAGGTTGCAGCTAATTATTATTTGAAAATACTCTCAGATGTAATATTGTTCACTGGGCGAAAAATTATCGCAGAATGTCGTGGCGTTTTTTATTCAAGGCTTGCGAAAATAATTGTTTTTATTCCCCTTTGACTTATAGTTGAACTCATCATTTATGGATTTTTTAACCATGCTTATATGTGATAAAAAGCTTCTTTTTCGTATCAAAATGAAAGTAATACTTTCAAGGTGGATAATGATGTCAAAAAATGGAATAATTACACATAGATAATAATCATAATGTCATCATTATTGCAGAGCGCTAAAATCTCGGCCGCCAAGAAATGGCGTAACTGTCAAACGAAAGCCCAAGGTTTAACACTCTCATGATTGGTATTCCCTTGATACAACGTAATTGAATTGATATCTTATGGTTCCACCGTTATTCTACTTTGATCACCCAATGGCTGAAGACATTCCTAAAAAGTCGACTTTTAAGGTTTTTTCCAGTCAGATTTAAAATCTGGACCACTGTGCGGCGTCGCGATCTCGGCCGGTCGGTGGACGGTGGCGCGGCGGTAAGACAGCGGTCGTCATTCGTCTCCAGGAAGGAGGCTACGCAAAATTCTCTCGCTGCTCATTGCCTTTCCTCAAGCAATGTAAACATATCTTTTCGCCCCATAGTGAGCAAGGGAAACATGCCATGATGTACTCTCGATGGCTCTACGAAGGGGACCCAAGTGGACCAATGAAAGGAACGACCACTCCGCCCTCGGCCTCCCGCTGCCGGGATAACCACGGCGGTGTGAGTGAATAGGGAAATAATCCATTGTCCTTTGGTGGGAGGTCGGCAGAGCTCGTGCATTTCAAAAGAATGTACACAGACTGGCGCCTTCCGAAAAGTCCGCATCCTCAAGCAATTTGTAGGCACTGGCATAAAATCACCCAAGCCTCTTTCGTGAACGGTATCCTATTGAACGGAAGATACTAGAGCAGACAGAATAGCAAGGAAGAAAATGTGGAATTTGGTCATTTCTGCTTTGGCTTTCGGATTATTCGGACGCTTTTGCTTACCTCCTACACACCCGCTGCTTATGGCTTTTGGATTGTGCTACAACGCCGCATTTTCTGTAAATAATTAGTGTTTCGTAGCTTCAAACATTGGTTAGGCGACAGTTGTAACCGAGGTGAAAAATCCTCTGAACGTGTTGAAGCTGATGAAGAGCAAATTTACAGATACTCTTCTTCCTTTTTCCGAAACCACTGTGGAAGAAACCGAACTGGCGGAGAAGCTCGAATGCAAGTGCTTCGTGAGTTTTAAATTACAAGATTATTTTTATATCAGAATATTTTTCTCTTTGCATCATATCAAAGAATTATCATTAAAGTGTGTTTTAATGTACGTGTTGCAGCGATGCTGAAATCCTATGTGGAAGATGACGAATACCTCTGAGAGATCGAAGACGATCTTATCTTTATTTGCCTGTGAAAATGAGAGGAATGAGGAAACTGTTTAGGATATTGAAGAGAGCAGCGATGATTCCGAAAGGGATGAAGATGTTTCTCTTACTTCCCCTTCTTCGACATCGTACGACGTGTCACCGATTAAAAAAACCAAGACCAGAGCCATGCAATGACGAGCAATCGTTGATGATGATCATCATCAAACTCTTCTGTACACACATAATCTGAGGTTTCAGGCGTGATGGATTGGAAACGGAATATAACTGCAATTAATGAAAAAAGAGCAATTTCCACAAGTATGACATTTATTGCACGACCGGTTTCGCTTTTTGCAGCATCTTCAGGTACATATATCAAGTGTGCTCAAGCTTATATATGGAACTCAAGCGTGGGGTCCAGCGGGTTGCCGTTTCATCGATTTTTGTTTGCTAATATCTCGCCACGAGGACACGTAAAATTTTACAGAATTCATTTTTTCACTTAAATTTACGAACATGCCAAGTTTGAATTAAATCGGCGCGTTACACTTCGTAAGTGTTCCTAGTTAGGATTTAGTATGGTATTCCGATAGTTAACAATATAAAATTCCCACTTCTAAAAATCATGAATTGAATAAAATTCAGTGGTCATGAGTCTCAAATTCATAGCCATTCTAATCGCGAAATTGCATTTTTTTACTTGATACAAAAGGTCTGCTTTAAACTTTTATAGTGAGCATAATGGTTTTTCATACATTGAATTGATAAATACAAAAATATTACTTTGTATTACATTTCAGATACATGGTTGTTTTTTTTGGCGCACTTTCCTAGAAATATTTTTTGCATTGAAAACATGCATTGGATGATTTATTTTGGCAATTTGGAGACATTTGGCACCTTTTCCTCTATTTTGCTGTTAGGGATATGGATGTGGTACTTGATGAACTTTTGTTAGTTTGATTTGAGCATGAAGTTAAGGGTTCCGTCGGAAATGCGATTCCCAACAGTTCTTCGACAAATCATTATATAAATTTCTTGCGACTCAATTTACAATTTGTAGTTTCCGTGTAGTGCACTCAGCAATTTATCGAGGCCAGATCTAGTATATTGAAAAATACATGATCAGGCCACCTCTTTCACTGATTGGGTGGAATATTTCCGGTACATGCTGTCCATAACATCTACCCCACTTTGTTTTGGTTGTAAAAAAGGATGGTTTCTGGCTTTCTTTTATAAGTGTGGAAAATTGTGATATCTGAGTGCATGGTAATAAAACATTCTTCTTCTTTTTTGCTGGAACATTTGTGAGAGTACGGCCTTGGGTATTTTTCTATACTCTAGTTGAATGAATTTCATTATTCATGCGGACAAGAGGAGGTAAGTCTCGCCTGTTCTTCTTGTAGTTTCGGCAAGAGAATGTTTTTTTCATGTTTTCAGCCAGGTGAATCGATGAAAAATAATTGATGCAGGTAACGTTTATGCCTTAACTCTTATACGGTTCAGTCAATCTCATTACAACATATTCACCCATTGCTTGATTTGATGGCTTCTCTTCATCTTTCCCACAATACGGAAATGCATTTTTTCAGTATTTAGTTTCACATCGGCCAAAATCCAGTACTTGATTCCGAAACTTGTCCGGTTTATTGGGCGTATACTGTATGAAAGGACAACTGCATTTCAATGGATAGAGCTGTTCATCGGCCGTTACGCTTTTACTTAGATTTTTGCAGGCTCGGGAATTAGTGACAAAACTGTTCCAAGGTTCAGAAGCCAGACTAAATGTATCTGTCCTTAGTGCTTGACCACGAGTCAACCTTTAATTGATGTGTATATGTTTTATTATATTCAAGAATCGATCCAAAGGCATTGCGCTAGAGAATATGTTTGAGCCCCAGTTTTTGTCTCAGCAGCTTTATAGACATATTCCGCTATCCCAAGATGCCTCATACATATATCAATGCGATAAATAAAAGACGTTCTTCTCTCAGGATTTAGAAGATAGAGAAACAGAGAGCATCCTGAATACATACAAAAGGGTTTTGACGAATATTTACGAAGTGCCAATTGCCGTACGAGAGGCGGTCGCCCGTCCGCCCCCCGGGTGCTGATTTTCCTCTTCCACGAGCTTGCCCTAATGTTTCTTCCCCGTTCAAGGAGGGAATTCCCAGGATAGGAAATACAATAGAATATTACAGCCCTCTCTCTCCTTAAAAGGGACAAGGGTTTGTCCAAGGCACATGGCGGGGGGCCGGACACCCGGCAAAAGAGCAAGGTCGGGTGACAATGTAATCCGGGCAAAGGTGAAAACAGTTATTCGAATAAAAGGATGTGCGGTCGATGGACAATAGTATTTCGCGCCGGTTCTCTAAGGCCTCTAGACCATGGCTGTATGATGCATGGCTGGATAAAGATACACATATCAATGGGAGTAAATGTCATTTTCGATCAGGTGAGGAAAAAAAAACAATATTTGCAAAATAAGAAAAATACCAATAAAAAATACCATTAGCGTGTGAAATTCACGTCGCGTAATAAGGGGTGCCCCTTACTTTCCCTTTGCCGCTTGTGTGCTGTCCCGAAAGATCGGGTACAAAAATGATCACTCAGCTTACGTTTTGATATGGGTGTCCAAAGGCATCCCCCGGCATTGAACCGGGAACCCTCTGGTTCACAACCAAGCCCTACACCCACTGGACTACCATGCCGCCAAATACAAGGACCTTCATGAAAAATTAAGAGCCTAAGAGTAAGAGGAATATAAAGATACAGCGAGAAAGCAAGTTGCGAGTCGCAGCGACCCGCAGCCGTCCTTTAAGGTATAACCTCTTTTAAAAATTAACAAGAACATTAGAGTTATATTAATGCCAATTTATCAAATTTTAGGTAGAAATGAAGAAAGTAAAAAGTTTCAAAATATTTAAAAATAATTTACATAGACAAAAATAAATTTGAATTCTGAAAATGGGTCAAATGACCGTCCCTCTAGTGTGAAATGTTTGATCTTAGACATTGAATATGATATAATTAATATGTCGTATTCTACCAGTTCTTTGCTTTTATTATGCAAAAAGAATTCAATGAATTTAATGGAGAGCTAGTATCTCACATGTTACTTCATTATTTACAGAAACCAGCCTCTAAAATTTTCACTACTCCTCTACGGACTTACTTTCAAAGATGGGGGTCTGCCATCGCTTGTTTTTCAAACATACTGGACATGTATTCAGCGATGTGCTCCCAGACAATAGATTAATCATAGATTTCCCTGCAAAACGTTTCGTAATGCGCTCATTTACTGATCCAATGGCTATTCCGCCAATTCGAAAAGAGTCACAAATTATAACGGGGAAATGTTTGTGCTGTTTATGAAGACTATTAGATAGAAGCCTACAGTAGAATATTCATGAACCATTGGCATCCTTATTTCTGATTCTACGAGAATTTCGTACTAGATTATGAAGTATCCGCTGCATTGCATTTCTGTTGACTCTACTCCTAGTTTGTCATTTTTTGCGTGGATCAGCAAACAGAGTTAAAAAAAAGCTTTTGCTACTAAGGTGTATCACGTGAGCTGAAAATGTTTGAGTTAGCACATGACATCAAAACAATACCCCTTTGCTTGCCCCAACCAAATATGCAATGCTTCAGAATTTCATAATGGATTGTCCTTATAACAACAGTTTTGTCGCTGAGATACCAAATTTTTACATTTGGCAATGCAGGGATAACCGGCTCTACCTATCTGTATGGCAATACCTTACACATTACGTGCCCTGCCTCAAATCAGCGCCGAGAAACAATTTTTTTCCTGCCTGAAATCCAAAGCACACCTACTTCATTATTTCCGTTGAATGGCTTCTCAGTGCCGGCAGCGTCTTTTTCTTGCTAATGAAACCTTTTTGGCGGTTATCAGAGCAGGGAGCCTCGGGCTAGCGTCATTTTCATTCAAACCGAGAGATCCCAGAGAGCCAATTTTTCCGGCGTTTTTTAATTAGAACGTTTTTCGAGGAAGGGAGCGACGCACTTGGCTCGATTAAACGTTTGCTCTTCTTTCCATTCCGCTCTCTTCCATTCTGTCTCCCTTCCAGCCCGACTCGGAACAGACGCTGAAGTCAAACACAAATTGGAGAGCTCTCCAATCCTTGAGCTGGGGAAAAATGATATCGTCGGGAGAACTCCCAGAATTCCATGCACTTTTTTCTCTTCTCCTATAAAAATAAATGAAATAATAATCCAGGGAGTGATTATATTTCAGTTCCGCACGGGTATTTTCATATTATCGCGGACACGTGAGGCTACCTATCGGGGTTTGAGGCGGCAGGAAGTGAAGTGCGTATTATAAGTTCAGCCCATTCATTATGATTTACATACACGTGTGATTAATTACGGCATCATGCCTCGAAGAGCTGCGGTCCATCCTGTGACAGTGCGATGGGTTAGTTATTGCCTGGAAAAACATCAGAGTGCTACCCTCCCAAGTTCCTCCGTTCTAAAACAAGTGCGAATTGATGCATAATTGGGTATCTACTGCGTAACTGGGGTTAATTAGCTCAACGAATCTCCTTTGCGAATAGGGAGAAGCAACATATTAAAAAAATAAATTTGAAGGCAACTTGGCACTCTAAAGTGGTCTGTTTCTTTTCACAAGAAATGATTCATATGACATGGTTATCGCATGGCATCGTGAAAAATTTTATTCCTAATTCATTGCTATTATGGAAATCATTCCGATTTTGCAATTTTCTAGATGAATCAGTACAGTACTGCAACAACTCTACTAGTGGTACTTATCCCTTAGCTTATAAAGTTCACAACTGATCCATTCAATATGGCGAATTGCGCCTTTTAATGGCTTTAATATTCGCCAGTTCTGCTGTACCATAATGTTCCATCAGTTCTCTTATGTAACTAATGGATAAAGCGATATGCACTGGCTCTTTCCACATAGGATGCGTCGAATATTGCCACTGCGTCACAGAGTAGGTGTTTCAAGCACTGCGCATTTCTAGTTGATTTCTTTTTGACACAATGCATCTTGAACTCTTTACCGTTGAGGCCTTCCCTCGAAGAATAGAGAACAGGAGGTCGAAAGTAGTACTAAGGTTTTCAGCCTGCCCACTCAGCTGCGAATAAGTTACAAGAAAAATCCGCTGAGCAGTGCCACCGTTGATCGGTGCCTCTTGTTCACGGTTAACCTTATAACCCATATGGTAATTGCGCGACGGAATTCAGCACCAGACTCACGGACACCACGCAAAAAGAAAATTTCTTATTCGCGACTTTACGTTTTCCATTCTTGTAGGGCATACCATTGGCTACCAACGGTGCAGCAATATTTTATGTAAAAACGATGGTTTCTGGCGTAAATTTATGGAACTGATTGAAATCACACCACGTAAATCACATCACGTAAAATTGCGTCCTTCGTAAAATGCACACTTTTTATAATATCAATCACGGAATTGAAAATCGATGTCATTTTCACTATCATAGCTAGCGTTCTCAGTTCTTATATACAACAACTGGTAGAGGGGTAGGTTTTCCATTAATGTTAATGGGGGGTGATAGAAGAACTAGGGATTGGTACGTTATGACATGAATGAAGAGAAGTGGGTGGGGCAGGAAAACTTGTTTTCCAATGTGAACGGGAGGGGGGGATCAAGGAAAAGATAAACAAGCGAGGATAATGACGTAGCAATATTCATTGGTATCATTATTGATGTCATTGAAGAATGGTTATCAAAGGTCTGGTAGTTCACCAGGTTTACACATCCTTAATTAACAATTTTTAATTGTTCTAAGAAATCAAGTTATATTTGTGCACTGCATAAGTAATTTCTCTGCATTAAAACCACTGCTATAAGCACTCTCTGACAAATATTGGGCAAAAATGTGATGCTGAATCACAATTTGTAAAACACCTCTTATATTTTTTAACTCTAATTGAAAACTTTCCGCATTTTTCTTCTGGTGTGTACAAACATTATTTTGTATCCAATAAAACTTTACCAACGGTCAGTGGATTATAAATTGAGACATTAAAATCATTCTTAGGCATGGATTTTATGATCCTACGAGAGGGCTTGTTATTGTACGTGATGGTTTCAAAAATAAACATTGTTAAATTCCACACAAATTTATTAAACACTATTATTGCTTATTTTCCTCCCAGTTTAAAGTGTGTTTTTATAACCCCATGACTCTGGATAAATTGTTGTTTAACTCTAAAGACAGATATTCTAATAGTGATAAAAGTGGAGTGTATATGTTAAATTGTGATACCCCTGGATGTAATTGTTTTTATGTTGGACAAACTGGTAGGAAAATAAGCATACGTAAATCTGAACATTTCATATCTTTTTTAAATTGTAATAACAAATCCATGTTTGCTACACATATAATTGAAAATGACCACAACTCTGATTTTATCCCTAAAATTTTACATGTTTGTGACAAAGGGAAGAAACTTGATTTTATAGAGAATTATGAATTTTTAGCGTATTTTAATGTATATAAGAATGATGTATTAAATGAACTAGTCCCTTCCAACCCCTCCCCCTTCTACTCATTACCCGTCCCCCCACCACCACCCCCATAGTCAGATAAGCTGTCATTGTACCCTTGCCATCAGCTGTTTGCCTTCTCACCTTCCTTTCTTGACCTTCCCTTCCCCTCTCCCAGTTTTTCATAGCCTTCCAATCACCACTGTCCTTGAAGTTCCTCCCCCCCAGTTCAACCGTTGTGAGACCCAACACACACACACACACACACACACACACATATATATATATATATATATATATATATATATATATATATATATATATATATATATATATATATATATATATATATATATACGAGTTCGTGGAAAATCACACACGCGATAATTTAAATAAAAATAAACTTTACGGTTGAACTGGGGGGGAGGAACTTCAAGGATATATATATATATATATACCGCCCTGTCTGTTAACTAATGTTGTAACTCTTGAGAATGCTTTGAAAAGTCGAAACTGGTCGAGTGTTTAAGTAATTTGTGTGGAATATAACAAAGTTTATTTTTGAAACCATCATGTCTTCATTCCACCAAATGAACTCGCGGACTATTGATTTGTTATTGTACCTTGATAATGGCAATGATTGTTGACACCTTGGTTGGAAATAAAAAAGTGTGGAATATTTAAAATTAAAGATTCAAAAAGTGAAGATTTCTTGTACTAAACATTTCTTTGTAACTCTGAAAGTATTATATATTATCCATACAGATCACTATCCCTTAAGCCTTTTTTACACGATCTAATTTTGCGTCAAATTCCGTTCAAGAATCATTGATCACGGTTTCTCGAATGTAAATGTCGTCATTGAAACGTCATGACAGCGGACATGTTGTCTTGAAAGCTCATGAAATGCTTCGTCGCCATCAAATTCCTCTCGTCTTGAACGGTTCTAATTTTTCTTAAATCTTGTATGGTCTTGAAGCGTATCGACCAATGGGGTTGGATTTCAGACCACCGGGCGTGAGATGGCCGACATGGAGGAAGTTCCATACAGAAACACCTCGTATACTAATGAAGAAGACCAGAAGATGAAGCTGGTAAAATAAAAATAAAAAGGAAAAGAGAAGCCAGTGTACTAAATCCAAAGCTATTGTGTAGCAATTACGTAGAAATAAAGGTAGGGAGTCCTGGTGCGATGACTCACTGTTCCCAAACCGGCTCGCCGGTGCGGATCGGTGGGTTCGCGCTTGTGCTTATTATTATCTCGCAGGGCAAAGAAATAGACACAGGGCAGAAGTTAATGTAAGTTAATATACCCTGAAATAGATGTACTCCGCAGCAAAAAGACACATGCCTGTACACTAATGCTATTACGTTATAATAAAATAATTTTTTAATGTAACATATACGCTTTTTAACATGAAAGTGCTATTGTCCTTCAAATTATGAAAGATGAATGTAAGCTATACGAGTCTGGTATGATGAGCTATATGATGGTCTAAATTGACGATAAATATTTATTATGACGGAAGGAAAACAAGGACATACTCTCACCTCGTGTTTTGAAAGAACTTTCGTTTTAATATTTAGGCGTACAATAATAAACTGTATTTTTATTAATCATTGCTATCCCTCTTAATATTTATGAAACGTCAACTGTTGGCACGATAAAAACTTAATGGACAAATTTTGCTCACAGAATTTCCAGGCATGAAGGGGACACCGTCGAAGAATTTATGATAATTTACGATTTCTGTACTAGTTTTATCTCAACATATGACGCTTGACTGGATATCTTTAAATAATAATATTTTTTGTGTACAAATAAGATACTCAGAAGGAATGTAGATCATATTTTTTACCAAAATATAATTGTAGCCGACGACAAGCACGAAAGCCTGCTAGTGGCCATGTACGGAATAGATCCTATTTGTTCTCCGATTCACCAGTAGTCGATCGTAGCCTGGTGGTGTAGGTCTTCACCTGGCAACGTGGAGTACTCCATTTCAAATATCTGAGACGGACATTTTTATTAGCAATTTTTTTAAAGTTCTTAATTACTTTTTTAACTCGGGATGTATGATATTTTCATAAGTAGTGAGGTAGTAGTTCATATTTCGCCGGTGTGTCGAAACACTAAATTATTTCGATCACTAGTTTAGGATATTCTTTTGTCGGTAAACCATGTCTCGGCGACTATAGGCGTATGATTCCAGATCCTTTGTCTTCCGTTTTATGCATCAATGCAACATACATGCGTTGTATATTTAATAGAAATTATTCTGAGAATCGACCAAAACCTTAAAAAATTATTCTATGAGCATTCTTGTAATTAGAATACGTTGATCCGTCAGTTCTTGCAGCTCAAAAATTAAAGTTAACATACCAAGGTGGATAGGAGGGTGTCCCTGAGGGTGGTTGCGGGAAAGACAGAAGCGATTTGCGTTGATAAATGAGAGAAAACAATTGAAAGGAACTGCGGGAGTGGGGCGGAACGCCGTCTACATTGCCTCCTTGGCATTACTCACCCTTGTTCTACCGAGCTCCCTTTCCGTGTCGAGTTCCCTTCTTTTCAAAGTCCAGCACCCCTCCTTACCACATCCGTCGAGTGGTAAACCATCACCCACTCTACACATCCATTCATATCATTTTTATCTCAGGTTTCATTTGGCATATACGAGCTTTTGTTTCCTCCTAAAGAGACATGAGAGCCTTGAATGCTTGCCTGCCCTTGAAAGGCCCACGGAAGCTGCTCACGGGAATTGATATTTTTTTCAAGTTTCATTTACTTTTGATATTAATTGTACAAAAGACTAACGTTGTGAATTAAAACCATGATTGAGAATGAATATGTCGAGATAGCTCAAGAGTTGAGTGAAAAGAGCCTGATAAAGAGTGTACTTGCATTTTTAAAATGAATAAAAACCTCTCTCTCGCATTATAATAAGATTTTTCAATTTAAGTGTAGTTACCAGAGTATTTTTTATGTTACCAAAGTAGTAATCAAATGTTTTCTCTATCTAAAATAGAATCTATTTGCAATTTATAATAATAACTCTGAGTCTGTAAGATATAAAATCTTTCATTTACAGCAGCTGAGTTCAATTATACGGCTTATCCACACCATTTCACTCAACTTTATTCATTGGCAAAAATGTAAAGAAATTATTTTTGTGTCAATTCGATTACATATATTGTAGGTTCCTCCACATTAACAGATGTTCTAAATTAAATGTAGTCCTACTTGAAAAAGTATTACAATATGCACTGCGCTCCCGCCACCTTAGAATATTAAGTTACGGTATTTAATCACTTAGATATTACGAAGCAAGGACAAGAATTATAATCACGTTGTATGCCTTAGATGACGTGCTATAAGAGCATTGCTAAAAAAAACTGTTGGTCACTTACACGTCTAATTCAACGCAGTAAGCATGATACATCCCATAAGGGTCCTCATTAATTATTTTGGTATGAAATTTAGGATTTAAATCAGTGAGTATCAGTAATCTCCCGTGTCTATTTCATGCGTCACAAGAACGTGATATACAGTAGGCTAGTCGGGTCCACTACACAACCGCGTGCGCAAGATAATCCGTTGTTTTCGTGTACGGGCATCATCAACGAAAAATTTGATGCAACAAAATCCATAATTCATGCCTTTTTAATGGAGAGGGAGTGAAAGTGGGAAGAAATATGGGGCCGAGAGCTGTTGGTTGCGGCGATAGGGTGCGTGCGGTGCGCCCGCCTGGACCCAACGACGGCAGAGACGTATGGGGTCCATGGGGCGGGGGTTGGGATGGAGATTGGGAGGCTGCGAAGTGATTGGGTCCATTAAATTTCAGGGACGCTCTGGTTATAACTATGGCGGGTCTGGCGGGAGCGGATGGGAGGGATTTTCTATGCGGGGTAGGTGCGTAGAACACGGAGGTGGTAGAGATAACTTATTAAACTGGAGAATCAAAGGTAAAAGAAAGGTTTGGCAAGCTCAACCAATAGATAATAAGGATTTTTGAAATAAATTGTACCGTAATGAGCCCAGGTAACACAGAAAGACCTGGTTGGAATATAAATTCTCCCCTTTTTTTATTATTTTGTAAATATTACACTTATTGACGGCTCTGTTGAAAAAATACCGAAGTACGCTTTGAAACGTAGAAATATGCTTTGCTATGGGTATATGTGTACGAGGAAATATTTAGCCGAAAACAAACTTTAAGCCAGCCACATTTTTGATATTTTTGAAAGTAATGGACTTTAACTGTATTGCATTTATCGCGTCACTATTATTGTTATCGTAAAATATGAGAGCATATTATTATTTAAAATATTCATCTAAAAGATGTATCCATTCTTGCAGTGGATGACAAAAGAGTCAAACATCTTATGCAGAAATAATACCTCTCTGCCTAAATAGGCAAACATAAACGCTGGAAATATCGCCATTGATAATCATGCTAATGAAGTCATGTTTATACGGGAGATATTTTTAGGCTCCAATCAATGCTCAAAACTGCAGTATGCAATGAAACGGTGGATTAAATTTACTGCAATTTTGAACCAAATTTTCTCTACCTCATTTCTACAGCATTGTTATTTTAATGTAACAAATAAAAGGCAGCAAGATACACAACATTTATTTTAATGTTAATTTCGGCAGAGATAACCCAAGGAAAGCATTTTCCACGTAAAGTACGGTCACACCAATCTGTTTGCCCCACGATCGTGTAATTCTAAGCAAATAGCTAGTTTCTGGCTAATCTTCTCCACGTGATAATTAATTTCGGTGGGCCGTTACAGGGCACGGGATAGGGCGTGGATTAATGAAAAGCCGTTTACGATCCCTGCATTTCCGGCCCCGGGCCACTTAGCTGGGTTTCCCGGGAAGTGTATTCCCCCCCCTCTCTCTAGCCCTTGCCTCATCTCATACAAGATTCAAACGCGAGCACAGAGCTCTTGGAAAGACCTTACATGATGAGGAAGGAAGGAGTCAGATGAAGCCAGTACCATGCTCAGAGTGATGACCCAATGTTTCTCTCTCTGTCTTTTTTCCCTCAAACCCTATCCATCCCTATCACTCCTTTTCCACTTTCTCTTGCCCTGCTCCAGCCTACCGTCCACCTCTAATTTCACTCTCCTCCTCCCTACTTCTCTTTCCAATGCCTAGATTCAGGGTTCCCCCACGGACAAGGTTGCTCGCGACAAATTTTAACTAACTACAGCGTTTTCAGTCGGGTATGCAAGAAGTTTCTCACCGGTGTGGTCAGATTGAGTTTATATGTGAAAGAGAAACGCGTTTTTTTACGTATCGTAGAATACTGAGTGCAACGCGTTTTTCGTGGACCGAACCAATGCCAGCTGATTTTGACTGATTTTGTTTTGGAAACCATCACATCATCAGCAGTCATCAATCAAAAGATTGGTGTACGGCAGCTCTTCACTTCACTCTCCTGTCGGCCAACCACTTTTTTCCAACATAATTTTTCTCTTTGACATCCTTCATAATTTTACTGAAGTATTCCATTTTTTTTTCTACCTCTGTAAATCTTCCCCTTTTATTTCTCCTTCCAATGTTGTTCTCAAAAGGCTATTGTGTTCAATGAATTTCAGTCTCCCTCTTTGCTGAGTTTTTCATTATACTTCTCTTCTGCCAAACTCTTTGTAGTGCTTCTCCGTTTATGATTCTCCCCGTACATTTGATAATCATCATTCTTCGATATTGCCACATATTCACTGCAGGAAACAGATTACTGGAAATCCAGGATTAATAAAAAAAATACCTCTGATAAGTGTTACTCCTTGAATTACAATATGAAACTTAACCCCGCAAGTTATCGACATCGAATAACGAAATAAACTTAACACACAATTGAAGTATCACCATGCAACCTACAGATATTGGTATTAGCACGGTGCAGAATGTTTCATCATGTTTTCACGCAGTTTTCAGAAGTTTGGCGAAACTGTTAAGCCCATTTTCAGCTTTATTAGCCGTTCACAATGCCGACCTTCGTTAATCGTGAAATAAAGTGAGTAGATTTAATTTTAACCTCATCTCTGCATAGCGCCTAGGCGCCTAATTTTGAGGTAACCCTGATTGTATTGCCATGATTTTTTTCTCCCCAAAAACTATTCTTTGTCCCTGCTGACGATCGATACCTGCCCTAAAACAACTAGTCCTTCGTTTATATTGCGAAATATTTGCTAGTGAATATTATTATTGCGAAATATTTGCTAGTGAATATTAAGATTATTTACAATTGGTAAATGTACATTTAGTATCAATAACTTTGACTAAGTGTATTGCACTTTCACGAACGTTTTCTCATTTGTTGCTGAAATGTGCCAATAAATTTTGGTCGTTTGTCTTTTGGTCAAATCAATTATATAAAGGTCTACTACCTAATTGTAGATGTAGAAAGTAGATGTCCATTGTCTTTTCTCGATTGTCATAATATGAAATGCTGTGAATCGAAGACAACTTATTATTTATCACTGAAAATTGATGTTTCACCCAAGTGCCTTAGATGATATATCGATTATAGCTGTTACACAGGCCATATTATTCAGGAAAAATTGGATGCCTCACCCAAACTTTTATTCAGAGTTACATTTCTGGTTGATGTGAATATAAACGGAAAATGAGTGTGGTAAGTGATCGCGACCCTGCTATCTATATAGGACTATAAGTTAGGGTCCATAAAAAGTTGCTAATGAGCGGAAATTGGTGGATTTGTATGGGTATTTGGCTTATCAATCTTTTTCATACATTTAGACCATTTATGTATACCAAATTTACGCGTCTTAGTAGCGAGGTTTACCCGCCATTCTCTATATTATACTATAATTTTGCATATGACATCACTCTGACCCGATGCCACGGTAGGTTCAAGACATGCCCAATCGAAAGTCAACAATTCTTTCGTAAAACTAATTTGTTCACTGAAATATTTTTTTAAAATCCATGCCTGTGTTTGAGATCCGTCCACGAAGGTGAATTAAACAGAAAGTGGAATACTATAGCAAAAGCCGTTCGTTCAAACTTGAATTTGCCACAAACATCTGATACCGATTTCGTTGTTTTTTTCCTATTTCATTATATTAGTGTTCCTATCATGCTCAATTAAGGGTTTAGTTTGATTATATTTGACTCAGCTGTATACATTTACAGAAAACTTTTTTGAAATTGAATTTCAGTTCAGGGTCAGCAAATATTTCAGGAGGAATTGCTTGGAAATTATTTTACAGATTTGCAAATTATGTTCCAAGTCTTGCCTCCCTACCAGCCTAAATATTTTATTTTGTACATGAAAGGCACGTGTCTGGAGCCAACTTCAAGCTGAGAATTTCCTGCTCAATTTGCGGAGGACAAATACGCTTCGTTGTAACTTTGTGGCATTTTCCCCCCTGTTTTTTTGGGCAATTCTCCTCTTTGGACAGTTTCTCCTCTGCGGACTGTTTATCCTCCGGACTTAGCCGAAGGACTTAGCGCGCATGTCGTTCGGGCAAGTCCTTCGGCTAAGTCCGGAGGATAAACAGTCCGCAGAGGAGAAACTGCCCAAAGAGGAGAATTTCCCAAAAAAGGGGGGGGGGGGAAATGCCACATCCACTGGGGGAAATCAGCACAGAATTGACTCCCGGATGCGCCATGTGCGCCAACGATGGCCAAAATGCCTACGACTACAAAATGCAGCGACTACTGCCAGCGACTTCTGCCACGACGTTCAGCCGCGCCGTTCAGCCGCGCCGTTCAGCCGCGCCGTTCAGCCGCGCCGTTCAGCCGCGCCGTTCAGCCGCGCCGTTCAGCCGCGCCGTTCAGCCGCGCCGTTCCCTCGCCAGGTCCTGCACCGTTTTTATAGCCAGTAAAGTGAGGAAGGATACCAAAAATGCGGTCATCCTGACCAAGGCACAAAGGCTGTGATCCTGTATTCTGCGGCCGACGCCAGAAAACAGTTCCTGGCGCTCCAATTAAAAACTGCCACCCTATCTATCACCCATCCCATTATTTCCTCCCCTCCAAGGCTACCAATCGCCAACCTCCTGACCTTACCCATTCCACCTTCGTCCTTGTCGACAGACCCCCTCCTCAGCTGACTCATGTCTAAGCTCGCCCTCTATTGCTTCCGAGACGCCGACCGGGTAACACCGTTGTGTGAGCCTGCTGACTAAGTCACTTTTGTACTTAAGAGAGAAGCTCAACCTCTCGTACTTGTTAAACTTAAATTATTTTTCCGGCTGGAAACTTTCATTACGGTCGCATGGCACTCGACCTATGGGTAAATTATTGTAATTGGTTTGGTTCTATTTTGTGATTTGTAAAATATATTGATAAGTTAAGTTTATGATTGATAATACTTGTGTTTCGTTCGTTTTCCTCATTTTTCTCACCCGAGCTTGGAAAGAGTTTGTGTTTTCAAGAGTGTTATCGGCGAGAAAATCTGCTCCTTCTCCCGATAGCGCTACAACTTCTTGCGAGACTTTCTGCTAAATCCTCCTTGGGGCCTATCGCTACTCCTAAGCAAAGATCAAACTCAACATTTTTAGCAGAATTATAAAGAATTTTCTCCCTTTATGTGTGCTTACTCGTGGTTCCCTAATTACTCAGTTAAAAGTGCTTCTTTCATTCAGCAGTGGTTAATTCATAAACCCCCTGAATATTTATAATTTCCCTTGTGAAATAAAAGAAATATTAATGTGATTGACAGATAATTAAGCCATGACATACGGAAATGTATTTGCCTATAAAGTTATTATGCTTTCAGCATAATGTAAAAATGAGAAATGTGCCGTATAATCTGATTAATTGTTTGTCGTTTCCGGTGAATTATCTAGAAAATGCCACACTAATGGTCTGCTTGTATGTATTATCACCCCTGAGCTTAACTTCGATTCACCCTATCCCTTACCGGAATAATATTTCTGGGTAGACGTGCAGCATTTGGTGGCGTTTGTGAGAATATAAAATGTCCCCGGCATAAAAAAGCCGTTTCCATGTATTTATCTGACGTGGAGGACCACCACTCACCCGTCCCCGCTATATCTCGCCCTTCGCTCCATTCCAACCCCTTCCCTTCGCCCTAAAGAGGACCCTCCCCTCCCTTACCATCCCTTATCTCTCTCTCCCTCTTTCCCCAGGCAACTCCCCCTTCCCTTTCTCCTCGACTCTCACCCCCCTTTACTCCAATAGACCCTCTTCCCATGCCTCCACACACCTCTCCAAAAGTGAAACTTTTTGGCTCCATCGCCCGTCCCATGACTCACTCCATCGATTTTATTCTTCTGAATGGCATTCCGAAGCATCGAAGGGGGTTGGAATGGGTGAAAGAGTAGGAGGAGGACGGGTCTGAAGGCGGTTTTCTACTTTCTTTTCCATGCGGGTGCCTGGGAACAGGGATGAGAAGTTGGATCCGCAACCCTTCTCGGCCGGGAGTCGCTGCCGTGGAGGGTAGCAGATGATGGTCCACCGGGATAGGTCTGTTGGGTGGAGAGGGGTGGTTAAATATTTTTTCTTTCGGGACCAAAAAAAAAATCTCCCCCCTGGGGGAGAAAGGGTTCGTGGGTAGATGTGGAGACGAAGGGGCGGGCGGATTTGGGACAGGGGCGCGAAGGGTTGAAGGACGGAGAGAGAGGTGTGCGGAGAAGAACGGTAGACTGACCTTAATCTTCCAGGGCGTATCGTACCTTTCCGCCACATCCACCAACAATTTACGGCAAAAAGCTTTGGAAATCCCTGCTCTCGCCCTCGCCCCGTTCTTGATCTCCAGGCGATGGACTCGCGCCTAAGCATGCCGGGCTGATTTATTTTGCCACTACCCGTTCTCGTTTCCCGATAGATCCGAAATTTTTAGCATTTAATCAATTCAGCTCGGGTCCGCTGATAGAAACTGCGCGACTGGCCGGGACTTCATTTCCATGGAAGGGAAAGGATAATGTAAAATTGTTGCCATTGATACGGCTCCGGCTTTGTGCGTGTCTTATGGTTTACTGTGGTCTTTTGTTATTTACCTAAAGAGAACTGATATAATAAAACGTATTCAGAGGTACCTGATGTAGTTCATCATCAAATTAAATTTGCAAATCCTTTGCGTATACGTTGATGCTAACGTAAACGTGATTTACAAACACGAAGAGTTATATTCTACCCGACGGAGAAAAATTTATTTCGAAATTTTATGGCTATTACTATTTTTTTTAATAACTTCATTTTATTTTCACTATTATATTAAGCAAATCATAAATGGTTGTTTTTTTAGTAGGTACATAGAGACTTAGAAAGCGAAGTTGAGCTTTAACTGAATAATTGTGGAAATATTTATATGAACTACAGCAGGACAATAATTTTATCCAACTTTTGCTCCGGACGCGGCGAAACGGCTATGCCCATAAAATATTTAAAACATGTGTATAATTAGAAACAATGACCTCACAGCATCGATAAATTTGGTCTTCGATAAGCTTAAGTTTTTCTTATTTTGGGTATGCTATTTAATGTCTATGGCCATCACTCAAATTTTACTGAATTCAATATGGGTTACGTATTTAATATTATCAGTCGATTCCCTAATTGTAATAGACAATACATCAACTGGCAACTTAGCCCAAAAACCGGAAGAACTCCAAAAGCATTATTCTTTCAAGTAGTTATTAATTCATTTCCCTTTTTCATTTAGTTTTGAATATATGCATTTTTGCACTTTCATAAAAATTCATATTTTATTATACCTTATTTGCATATTAATAATTTTTAAAAAAATTCCATGGTTCATTCCATTTCATTAAGCATTAAGGCAGGATATCTCTTCAGAAAAATGAACGCCAGGCGTAATTTTATGACAACCGTGAAGTAAAGGCTTATGCTTCCCAGTCATACAGTTGCAAATGAAACATAAATACGAGATATGCTGAGGAGCTATTCCATTTGGCATGTAAGCAGATTGAATATGGTTTTCTAGGAATGGTGCAAGAGAGAACAGCATCATAAGGCATAACTCCTCCACTATTACATCTACGTCAATTTCCTATTTATAGCCTTGCAGTCAAACCGACGGGCAAATCGAACTGATCTCATCAAAGATAGAGAGCTATGTTCCTTATACTGCAGTGTGCGGCTCTTAGATCAGATTGAATAGAGGAATGGCCAACTGAATTTGCACTAACTAAGAGACTGGTTCATGTGAAATGCCTGCTTTATTGCTAGCATTCTGTAACTACCTCGCTTTATGTTTACTAAGATATTATATTCGACCCTTGAATTAATGATTCCACAGTCGAGTAAGTAATAAAAGCCTTTCAAGATACAAGCGAGAGATTTTGCATTAATAAGAGAGTGCCCCGGTGACAAACTAATTTTATGCTTTATCTTGGTACTACATATTATTGTCAAATATGTTGGTAGGTCAACTCTAACTGAAATAATCCCTGCATAATTTTTAACCCTAAGGAATATTTGATGGGAACTTAATGAAGTTCATGAAGTTAAAGAAATCTAAAAGGTGCTGCAAAACAATTCCAGAAAATAGGTTTTTTAGTTTCCTGCCAAAATGTTCACAACTCCCATGTAAAATTTGAGGGCCAATACAGGCAATGAAGTTACTTTGAACTCTTTTTAGTTCTTTTTTCACGACATGGAGTAATAAAGTTCCTCAACCAGATTTCGCTCATCATAGGAACAAATCTCCATCGTCTTGTCCCATCATGAGGGTCTAAAGTCTTTCTCAGTGCTTTCTCGGGTCGTCAAACGCTTCCCTTTCATCTGCCCCATGATGGACTGATGGAACTAAATTTCCTATTTCCGATCACGCAGTTGCATATTATATTCTCCCTTTTCCTGCCCTTTGGCGCCTTTCTTACGATCCATGAAACGAGCATCGCCAGCTCATGCTCCTGGCAGGTTCTTGGGGACATCCCCCATTATTTTATTAAGCCCTCCCTGCCCATTTTTGAGTACGCTGTCACAGTTGGCAGCTGGCTCCCAAGGCCCTGCCGAAGCCAGAGATGGCGTTGAAGAATGGACCCCATTCCTTAAAATTTGCATTTTCATCGTTTTTAGATTTACTTGGTAATATTTTTTGGGCTCAACGAAGCTATTATTTAAACAGAACTCTGATCTCGTTTCTTATATTTTCCCCTTCAGTTATCATTTTTGTTTAAATATACTAGGTAGAAGAAGTAAAGCGAATTTCTCTAACTCCGTCTGTGTTATTTAAATTTTTCAAGCAGTCAATATGCAATCATAAAATTATTTTATCCTCCCATGAAAATCTCTGATAACATTATAGAAATGGGATCTGAATGAAAAAAATAGTATATATTTACATTTGGAAAGGATACAGGATATTTGAAAACCTTCACATTACTACTGAAGGCCAGGTAGAACAATATTCAGTGGATCGGGCAGCCCAGGCTGGGCTTCGAAGTGTATGTCTACAGTTTAAAAGAGAAAGAAGCCTCAAAAATGGGTAGAATGCCTTTCCGAAAAACTCAAGGTGGCACTGGGAAAAGAAATAGGTACACCCCGCCAACCTCTATATGTAAATTTCAAGAGTACTTACCTCCTTTGGCTACGCCGACCATCGCGTTTTATACCGTTACCTTAATTGTCCTGTGTATTCTCAGGTTTCCCAAATGAACGATGAAATAACTCACCCCTACCGACAATTTATACATCCACTATTTCATCATGCTTTAAAGTAAACTCATCATACTACTACATAGAAGGACAGCCTTTCGCTTATCGTTTGAAACCCCTAACCGCAAAAACTACCGAGCCAATGAAGGATTTCAGGCTTTCCCGGCGAAGATTTATATCAGGGATCTTTCGGGGTTTGCACCGGGAAGTTAGGTCCATGGCGGCCAACGTTTCCATGCTCCACTCGAGCATCGAAACGTTGGCCGCCATGGACCTAACTACCCGGTGCAAACCCCGAAAGATCCCAGATATACAGAACCAATCTACACGAAATTTGTAGTACTTCATCTTCATGGTCCCCGAAAGGTTTAGCAATAATGAAAACTACCGATTTGTCATTAAAATGTTATTATGATATGATAAATGATACGTGAATCCCCGTAAACGATATGGGAACCCCCGTCGCAGTGTAGCATGAGAATCACCCACTAGATGGCGAACGCCATTCCACAAGAGAGTTGGCGAGTTCAGGCTTTATATAGAACTGAAGATTTAGCAATAATTAGATGTACCGATTTTCCTTTAAAATGTTATTAAAAAGTGAAAAATAATACGTGAATCCCCGTAGACGATATGGGAATCCCCGTCGCAGTGTAGTATGAGAACCACCCTCTAGATGGCGAGCGGCATTCCACGCGAGAGTTGGCAAGTTCACGCTTTACTTAGAGCTCATTTACCTAATATACCAAATATAGGCAAAATATATCTTTTAGAGCACGCCCAGTATAATGCTCAGCTATTAATAGAGTCACTTAAGAATTCTTAATCCAATTAGGGATGAGGGAGAGTTGCAGAAGAGCCAGAAGCCATTTGACATACGGCACTAGATGCCGAATGTGTAGCAACAGTCTTCCTTCTATTCTGGCTGCCTGCCAAAGCTCCTATGTCACATCATACACATTCGTGAAATGATAACATTGAAGCCGCTTGGCCTTAAACAAAATTAGGAAACCAATCCCGTAATTTTCACCTGCAAAGTTCGTCGATTAGGTGCGTTGGCTTAGTGAAGAGAACGACGCGACGTATGTGTCGGGTATCGGAATGAATGAATATCTACGTTTCGCATCACTAATCAATGATGCACCACTCCAAATGACGTTTCCGCACTTAAATATCGTATGCGTCCTAATTTGTTCATGCAAGCATTGGAGCAAAGCCGTGGAATTGTGCGAACCGTGCCAACATCCACGTGGATAAAGCCAAACTTATAATATTAAGTTGTTCACTTATGGCGTATTTTGAGGGTACCGCTAAATAGCGGCGGTATTACCTATACGGCATCAGCTTCAAGTGCACAGAAGAGCGAAAATTCCTCAGAGGAAAAGTCAGATGATTTTTTACAATGGAATTCAAGTTCTTTTTTAAAACTTAAATATTTATTTCCACATCAATTACGACTCCTACCGGTGTCAAGTAGTTTAAAGACATGGTAAATTTATAGCCAAGTTTGCAAGTGGCGCGGACTGGCTCCTCTCACAGTTTTTCCATCTAAATCGATTTTATCCCTTTTTAAGATAATTAAACTCTCCGTGGGGGCCAAAATATGCAACGCAATGAATGATTTTAATACAATATCGGATGACTAGTTTCTGGTATCAATTCCACCCACCAATCGTGAATGGCAGTTATTGTTCACTCTCGTCTAACCTTAAAATTTCAAACCGCGGGCGTAACAGTTATCCATCGTTATTGCCTGCTGATTCAATTTTACAAGGGTGATAGTGGGTTATTTATCTAGTCTTTGAAATAATCCCACAATGGACGAACTTTTCTTCATAAGGCCTATTAAGAGCTCTATATCCACGGACTACATTTATCTGTCGACCGTAATTTAAGCTCGTTTTTTTCCCGCGACAGGTGCGGTTTTATCCTTCTCTGTTCTTCAAAGGGAGTATTCCACTACTACAATGGACAATGGAATTATTTCCTTTACTCCCGCATCCTCTTCCCCATTCTCTCCATCACATGCGTCATGCACTGCACCTACTTCCCTCTCGCATCGAAAACCATTACTCGCTGCCCCTTCCACTACGCCCACGATCTGCCGAAACAAAAGCGAAGCGATCGGCGACTCTCCCGCGCGCTGCCTCTGCACCCAGCTATAATACACACAAGCCCTCGCCCGCCTGCGTGCGTTATCTGTCCTCTCGGCATTTCTCGCCACGTTCCACTTCACGCCCACCTCCCCTTCCCAGCCCCCTACGCGTCACTTCTCTTCTCTCCCCTCCCCCATCTCACCCGCCCAGCTCCATCCCACAGCTAAAGCGACCCCCAGAGATCAGTTACCCTCGCCTGCTCGCGTTGTAACAATGGGGACGTTGAGGATGGGATGATCCTGAAAAACCTCCCGCAAAACCGCATTTCTCCCCTCCTCCATGTAAGCAGAACGGCATGGACTAGTGAAGGGGTGTGCCTACTCCTCCAAAAAAAAACACCACGTTTTATCGTTTTTCGTTCATTTTTTATCTCCATTCACCTTAGAGCGTCCTCTCCACGCATGGACCGACCCCTCTTAAACTCCCGTCACTGCACGGTCACATGCCCTATCAATGCCTCTTCCTCTCTCATCTGGGACCCTCTCTCCCTCCACAAACCCTGTCTCCTAAACACTCTTCCTTTCCACCACTCTCAGGATCCTCTTTTCAGCTAAGCTTCTGTATGCTTAGGAAGACCTAGTGAATTTTGCAATGTTCCTGTTCCCCTTCGCAAACCTCGGAATCCGTATTAAACGCCACCATTTTGCTGTAATACTGCGTAAAAGTATCTAACTCGTAAGAAGCCCAAGCTGTTCTTTTATCACATCAAATATTTCATTTGGCAAAACTTATGGTCATTATCAGTCAGCTGCCAAACTTCTACCCCCTTCCCTGATGTTTATAGACATGAAATCAGATAAATTTTACACGAAACATTAAAAAAATGATACGAATGATATTTAAAAATACTTTGAGAATATTGAAAGTAAAACTTAAGCTTACACTATTGAATAAATCTTGACCATAACCCATCTTTTATGGAAAGATGAGCTACGGTGTACTGATTTAATAAATGCCGATATCGTTATATTTATCTGTAAACTTGAAATACGAAGAAACTAAATTGCCGACTGAAACTTTTCACTCACCGTAAGTCCTCAAATACCTCCACGTGTTTTCCTTTCCTTGAATTCCAGCTCATCTTTCTGGGTGTGTTTGTAAACTAAAACACTGTGAATAATAAGTGTGACCATCGATATCCAATGCGTATTTCTAAATTAGAAACATTTAATATCCATGGTTTCATCAATGTTTTAACGCCTTGGTGTCTCGCGTAACTCCCATTCTTTCCCTGCAGCCTCTCAGTCATATCTCCCTCTTTGTAAGCGTTGTTACAAACTTCACAACTCCACGGTGCTCGTCTCCCACTGTACTCAAAACACGTAACCTCCCTATTCGAGGCCAGATACCCCTCCACGAGCCCAATTCCCATTCCACTCCTATCCCACCCCTTCATCCCTCTCTCCTCCTCATCCTACCCCGCCCACCCTCCTCTAGAAGTCCCCAAACTCCACCCTTCCTTTGCCCTTTCATTATCCGGGCATGGTGGCCGCATCGCCCTGTGCACCTATCCATGATAAGGCATTTTGAAATACATAGGTATGCATGTTCTCGTGCACGATCATCGTCGTCTTTTAGGGCCGGCCGTGAAAACGGAAAGAGGGATGTGAGAGTCATCTTTTTACCACCTCTCTTGTCCACCAAATGATCGTGATTATTCGTTCTGTAGCTCAATATACTCCTATTTTGTTCCATTGCATCAGATGCCTATTTGTTAGGTTCTTGTGGTGCTAGTGCTTACGTGCGTCTATGTCTTTTCTCGGCTTATCTTCCGCCTTTCTTGACTTCTGCGAACAATTGCTTTTATAAAACTCTTACGTGCGAATTTAGGTCAAATATGACCACCAATGAGGTAAACTTTAACCAAAAGACACTAGTAGGAGAACTTGTGACACTATTTTAGCCAAATCCAACAAACGTAAAAGGCAATCCGTATGAATGCAGAAGCATGCATCACTTTCTTTGTCCTTTCATTCTTTATTCGTCCTCATCTTACTTTACTACATTATTGGTATCCTCCTCTACCTTTTCCTTTCCCATGGAGCTCTTAGGCAGTAGTAAATAGTGTAAAACCATATTCCCGGCTTAACTGGACGGGGTTCATTAGGATACATGCATATTTCTAACACATTTAATGAGCCAATCTGACGACTCTTTACATGCTTATCAATTAGAACATATTAGTAAATGATGCGTTTAATGTATGTACAAAAACTTCATAGCAAAAGAAGAAACCCATTGGCTTCATATGACTCCTAGCACATCGTGACGTATAGTAATTGAAATCATTTTCTGGGATGTTAGCTGTGAGGAGAAGGCATAACAATTACAAATTCCTTTTAACATAACCTCACAACAACGAAAAGAAGTTGAAAACATTTCGGAGAGCGCAAAGAAAGAGGCACACGAGAGATTGATTGCAACCAGATCTGGAGAAGAACCGAAGTAGGTATGAGATGATTACAGATTGAAAAAAAAATAAATGCAAAATCGTGAAACAGATATAGGAAAGAACGCCTGTGCATGATGAGGTGAAAGCAGTGTCATGGACTGTTGGAGGGAGTATTTTGAAGAATAATAAAATAAAGATGCAGGCGTGATGACGAGCCTTGCGAATTAGTTTTTAAAAATGATAACATGGAATAGAATATATATGAAAATAAGTTCGTAACGGCTTTGAGAATAATGAAAAATTGGAAAGCTACAGGAGTTGATGAGATATCCAGAGAAATGTTTAAGTGCAGGTGTACGCTATTAGCAGTTGTAGTGAATTGTATTTTGTTCATAAAAGAATCTGATGCTCTATCAGCATTAAATATGAGATAATACTTCCATTGTTTGCACAAAGGGAAGGGTGGGAAGACCAAATGTAAAAATTAATTAAACAGAGCAATTAGCTTAATCAGCATCTATTCTTGAAAAAGTGCTGAATGTTAATAGTGAGGGCCAGATGAATTACTCTTGGCAGAATATGGGGTGGGTAATATGTGTTTATGACTGGGAGGGGATGTACTGTTCAGCAGCATGCACTTTTGCGATTGTTAAAACATTTATGGCTTTACCAATGAAAGTATATTCTGCATATGTGAATTTAGAGAAGGCATATGATAGGAGAAATAGAAATAGGCTGTGGAAGGGTTTTAGTACCAATTGGGCGAATGAACAGTTAATGAATGTTGTTAAGGCAATGCTTGGTAATAGAAATGTAAGTGTGAGATTAAACGGGCTCTTGAATGGCTCGTTTGAAATAAAATAGGATATAAAGCAAGAATCCGTAATGCCACCATGGCTGCTCAGTAGTTTTTATGGATAATTATGCGAGGGATGCATGTATTGATAAAGTTGGTACAATGTTTAGTGGAGAACAGCAGTGAACTAGTGTTTGTTTAGGGTGACTGTATCACATGGCAGTAAAACCTCGGTATGCCCGGATTAGCTTGCATGAAAGCTAAAGGCTGTGGGAGTTGGTTATGTAAGAGGTTTCTGCAGTAAAAATGGCGGGTTGGAGTTAGGAATGTGTGAGCCATGAAATAAATTGGATTGGATACTCCAGTGAGGAACTAATCATTCATATATGTAACCAATATTGAACATGTATAAGGTAAAGCGTGTTTTGCTGGTTTAGCCGTGTACATTTGATGAAAAACGACTTAAGATAGAGGAGTGAATGGTGTTAGAGGAAGAGATAGACTTAAAATGCCATGGGTGAGTTTGGCGGATGAGACTCTTAAGAGGAGGAAGATTAGAAGTCTTAAGATCAGTAAAGTGTTTATGAAAAAATGCATATATATAAAGAAGCAACATAGAAATGCAGGGATAATCAATATGGAGAAAATTATTTAAAGAAGTGTCATTTTTCTAGGCTTATAAGAAACTACTTTTTAAATAAACTCTTTTAATGAGCCCACCCCGGAAGGAAATAGCGTGATGTTTATGTAAGATTGTGTATACATTTGTTAATTTTAAGAATTGCTATGTCATTTTGTAAAGTAAATTTTACTTAAGTATTATTACACATTAGCTGTATGAAATGTTTCCTTTTAATTTTTCCCTCATATTTCTGAGTTGTTCTTAATGGAAAAGAATTAAGGTAATTTTTACGAACATATGACACCTCGTCACCACTTCAAAGCTTTAATCAGTGATAGCTATCGTGGTCATCATTTCTAAAATGAATATTATTTACACCGATAGGAAACCAATTGGTATTTTTTTAAAACGGCCATGTGGAAGTGTAGCTCTCCATTCGTCACTTCATGACCCTTTGGCAGGAGTCCGCCTCACGTGAGATGTGGGGCACATGTGTCAGAGAAATGCCTCCGCTGACCCAGAACGTTCGTATTTTAATCGAATTTGCATTGAGTTGAATAAATAAATAAGTGACCTCTTTTTCCTGGTTCTGAACTTAACCTCCCGTAATGTTTGGTCAGATGGAATTTCAGTGGTGAAATTCAATACAATATTAAATCAATCGTGAGGTTGGTGTGGTGGTGCAGGCATGCCGCTTGCGTGATTGATGCATTGTCAGTTTTGCGGCAGGTGAAAGGGAATAAGCGGTCACGAGGAGAAGTGCCGGAGTGAGCCGAAGGACTTAGTAAAATGTTTCCCGTAAACAGATAAGCTCGCACTCATTTGTTCATGCTCCAAAAGGAAATTATTCACTAGGCAATTCAAGAATGCTATCATTCCTGCTAGTGAATATTTCTATATAATTTTGGTGAGGACCCACATTTTTTGTCACAATGCTCCGAATTTATAAAGCTGCAAAATAACCCAGTTCAGGAATCATCAATTTTTGGTTTTCCCTAAGTAATGGAATTTAATACAAAACACTCATAATGATAAAAAGTAATCTCCAATGGTACTGTGTGGCAACTATATGTAACATGCATTATTTTACTTTCTTCAATTCATATGTCATGGTACAATATTCTGCAAATTATTTAGTAAGGCTAGTGCTGTGAGGTTACCTCGTCATGGGGAAAAAATAATTTGGCGGAAGTTAAACCTTGCTCAGTCTTGCCCAATAGTGGGTTATTCATACGAAATAGGTCTGATGGTACCAAATAGGTATAATAATTGTATACACAGCAACTGTGCCCCACTGAGGTGGCTTGAAGACTGCGTCAGACCCCAGAGGGGCGCATTCTTATTTGATAGTGTCATATAATTAACTCTTTTGAGGAAGGCAACAGAAGACTAAATAACTATGGACAGTCATTAAATATGAATGAATTATGGCAACCACGGGTCTGACGAACAGGTTGATCGCAGGCCCCGTGGGTGGTGGTGCGAGGAAGATTCCCGTGGTCGTAATCATTTATCATAAACAATATTGATTGGGATAGAAATTTAGCGTGAATAAGTTTTTTAACCTTCCGGCAGGCGCGCATTTTTTAGTACCACGAGCGGGCGCGTTGTGTACGCAGTACACGAAGACGCTAATAAAGAATGAATTAGGTGTTTTGTTATATAATGGTTTATTTGTCATTGGTAAGCTATATTATTTATTTATTTACATAACTGTTCACATTTCACGTGCGTATTTTTTATTATTACATATTTTAATAGCTGTCTAGCTTTCCGAAGAAACTTGTTCCTCGGCGTCTTGTAGGCTCAAAAGGCAAGTGGCATAGACTCGATGTTTTTTGCTAACGTGTTTACCACATGCAATATCACCGTGGAAGTGTTATTTACGGATAGTTTACATCTCCCTCTTTTCACCCAGGCCCGCAAAATCAACATAAATTCTCTCCCAAGGATAAGTAGAGGGAACAGAAGACATATTACCCTGAGGGAGAGGGTTTAATGGCTTTGACACTTGGCACAAATGACACCGTTTAACCATATCAGAGACTTCTCTCCTCCAAATCTCCCACCAGAATTGACGCCCAATTTTTTCACAGGTTTTGGCGACACCCATTTGACCAGCAGAAGGGAGAGTATGGATATATTTAAATATCATAGGCCTCACTGCAGGAGGGACAACAATTTTTGGCTTAGTAGCCCTACCAATGACATGTCATAGAAGGTGATCTCTCAGAATCCAGTCTGGATGTGATAAAGGTTCTCTTCGCAAATCCTCGATAGTAGATTTAAGTTTAGGATCTGAGCATTGATGCTCACGAATGTTTACAAAAGAAAGTGGGACTAAATTGAGAAACAGTTAGCACTGTTGTGAGGGCTAATTGCCTCAGAATCATTCGGGCGAGATAAACAATCAGCAACACAATAAGAATCATGATTTTCGACGGCATCATATTCCTTTTCCTCTTCTTCGGAGTCCAACAAAAACATCGAGTTGATAGTTCCTCGGCTTTAATTTGGAACACTAATCATTTCAAAATTAGTTTCACTAATTTAAATTGTTTTGATGCATAATTACATCATTTTTATGAATAAAATGTGACTCATTGTCTGATATAAATGTAAGTCATGAGGTAAATATACTTACGAATATATTGTTTTCATGATTATAGCAGGTCTCCACAACACACGCAATATTTTGCTTCAGGCGAAAATTACTGCCATATAAAAATATGAATAGATAATCATTATCTTGCAATAATTATCGCTCACTTTTGTTAACAATAGAAAGGTCAATATCTTATAGAGTAACAAAAAATATACGAACATATGTCGATTGTTCATTGATTCAACGGGCCTCGCAGCGCACAACGTACGGATTTTACGACACGTTTCGCTTTCCTTTTACCAAAATACTGCCTCTAATAAAATAATTTCTGCACACTACGAAGGTTATTTGTACAAATGAGTAATCACAAAGGATCCCAAGTTGGTACCATAACCGTAAAATGGATTAAAACGCTGAAAACCGACCGCTGTGTACTCAGTACACGTACGCACCCGCCGCGCCGGAAAGTTAAAATCAGATTTCGAATTAATTCCACTATAATATTTCTTATATAGTCATAAGTCTTAGTTAAAAACTAAATTCTTCATAGTTCTACTTAGTTCCATCATTTCCAATTAGTATTTACATACATTTAGAAAAAATAATAACCTCTGCTATTACCTTGGCACAGGTTATTCCCTACAATTTACAAATATGAATAGTGTTGATTAATAAAAAAAGAAAATTTATTTTAATTCCACCAATTTATTTTCTGTTAAAACTATTTTCAACGCATCCGAATCATATTCAGGCACCTGATGCCTAAAGATACCTGAACCGATACCTTAGATGACGCCGATGCGTCGAAACTAGTAGTACCAGAAAATAAATTTGCGGAATTAAACTAAGTTTTCTATTTTCATTTATCATAACAAACTTCCATAAATAAAGGCTGAGCCTTAAACCATTGAGAGCATGAACAGTTTTGATATAGTGCTAACCTTTGAACTGAATAACGGCTTTAACTCTATGTATTCATTGATAATGCTTGTACGTGCTGATACTGTATTCCCCTTGAAGTTTTCTGAACACTTGGTTCATACCGAAAACTAAAACCCAAGTGGAGAGTGGAGTGAATGAGAAAAAAATTTCTTTTCCGTGAAAATGCGAAATCGGTAACGGATGGGGTATGAGACGACAGTGAGAGGTGGGAATTTGGACACACGACTGATATCTGCTTGGAATTCCAGCCGCGGCAAATTGACAGGCGGCCGCACCGTGTGGATGACGCGTGTCGCTCAGAACGTGCCACACGCCTGAAGGGAAGACTAAGGCTATGGACTGCGAATATATTCGAATTGAGAAACGCCTGATCGATAACTGATAGAGGTCAGCCGTCCGAGGGAGGCGGTTTCCGCCTCGCCTACTCTTCACTCCTCCAATGTCAAAGCTTTCTCCGGCGCATTTGACGATTCGGGCAGTTTTAAATCATTGTTCGCACGACGACGGATATAAGCGGGGAGTGTCGGCGGATCCACCATTTGGACACGTCACGTGTACTTTTTATTCGAATTTGGTCATCAGCTGTTGGATGGAAAATCGTTTTTATAGGTAGGATTACGAAAAAATACGCTAGGAATTAGAATGAGATTTATCTACTCGAAAACGGGGCAACGCATTCAGTTTTTGCGCCCTGCGGGTTCTACTATCTGGCTAAAAAAATTAACAATCTTAAAAAAATTACCTGGTTCTTTTAAACGACAGCATTTAATCTACTACCCAAATTTTTATCCAGTGAAACTAACCAGAGGTAAAATGTTATAACACATTATCCATACATTTTTCTTCTACTTATAATATATCTATACGTAATCCTTTTTTTTGTGTAGAATTGTATTGGCGATAGGATAGGTAGATTAAGTCGTTGTTAGTAAATTAACACTAATAGTCTCTAGCATAAAATTAAAAAAGAGCATTACATGGCTGTTTGTAAAATTATTTTAAGCATTTTCCAAGTTCATTTTGAACTATTGTGAAAATATTATACTAGAAAGGTGAAAGGCTTTCTATCATTAGTTCAATATCTTTAATTATGTTTGGTCTCATAGTTTTCATTAATTTCTTTCATTTATATCCTTCAAGGGAATAAATTTTGTTCGAGGACAGGAGACAATCAAGTAATTCTCGTCTAAATTTCCATTTAATGGAAGAATATCTTTAGAAATTATAATTTTATAATTTTTTTTCTCCTTGCGATGATTTTGCTACTGTTTCAGGAATAGTGAACTCATTTTCACTGTTGACTAAGTGAAATTCTATTTCATTTAGTACACGTAAATATGTAAATGCTTTATAATGGAGGCTGAAATTCTCCATTGCATTACACTCACAGGTGATTTATTTGAAACACTATGTAAAGATTACTAAGCAGCATAGAAATGCATAGAAATCCTTTTGTCGAAAATGTGCATGGAATTAGCAGGAGATGTCACTCATGCGATTTTCCTGAGGTATTGCGTTACATTTTTTCTCCACAAGGAGAACTGAACTGAATTCAATTCATTCCTATCCCTCCGTAAATATTGGTTTCATTGATTCAGGAACTCAGATCGGTAGACGTGTGAGAGAAATGGAAAGGAGAGGTCAGGCAGATGGACCCAAAATAAAGTTGGATTGAGAGTGACGTTTCAGCCGGACGAAATCCGCATGCAGGAATTATAACTGGAATGGTCAACGCCAGGGATAAAAATTTTACCGCGGACCGTTTTCACGCAAAGGGATGCGAGCTTCAAGTCAACTCTCACCCTGCCCTTTGATCTTGGTCTTGACAATAATTATCATTGACATTTGTCTTATCTTTTCAGCAGCGCGTGTTCCCAATTTTTTTTTTCGTGGTACGTGTACATATTGCTATGTGACTTTCTTTTCGTGATCCAGTTAAAAATACCTTTTTCGGATTGAGTTCCATTTTTTCACGAGCTGGCTATGACTTGGGGCTGTCTATTCATAATTTAATTTTAATTTTTCTGTGCTGTTTGAGCGTAATTCAGTTCCCTGCAACTAATAAATGTTTCCATTTATGAAATCGACCCAGTTGACAGTTATATGTTATATATCATCGTGCAAAAAGCAGGAAATTTATTATATATGTGATGAGACTTGACAGCAAAAATCAAATGAGAGCATTCTTTAAAATATATCAATTAATTAATGGTTTATTCAAGGGATCCAAATGAAATTTTGTGAAATATTTCGCCTATAATTATAAGCCCAGCGTTATTCTGTAAACATGAGCGTCCTGGAGTATTCAACATTGAAACGATTTAGCAGCCCCACACTTGTTGATTAAAATGCCACTTCAATTTAATTTCCAGTTAATAATTACAATGAGACCCTATAAGTTAAAATACTATGGCTAGTAAAAAATTATTAATAAAAAATTGACTTTAATGTTTTGAAGCCACTATACATATTTTGGAAATTCTGTTTCTCGTTATTCACACAAATTTTAGTTTTTATCACTAAATAATCTTTCGCCGTTAGGGTAGCACCGGGAACATTTCCCTTCAATTTAAATTTTCCTTAAGATTTCCCTTACGCTTTTTCATTACGCCTTGTTAGAAAGGGAATCTTAGGCTTCTTCATTCAGTTCACTTTCTCAAATCGTTGGAATTCCTTCGTAACTCCTTAGGCAAGAAATGCATTCCTCCCCTGGCTGGTCATCAATTTATTGCCTCAAGAACTGACACCGTGCGATTCTCATTGCTAGTTATAGGCGTCCTCTTAGTCCCCGAACGAGATTTTCGAGCCCGGGAATGTGGAGCAGGGGGGCATCGTCGAGGAGTTATATGAAGGGGTGGCGTTGAGGGGGCCATGGGAAGGAGAGGGGAAAGTTGTTGGTCGGCTAACCCTTTTGGCCTCCGGGCTTTTAAAGAATGAGAATGGAGAAACAGTCCGAAGGAGGGGAAAATTCTGGATAGACACGGTGGGATGAGTGGGAGAGTGGGGAACGAATTTACATTAATCTCGGTATGTTACGTGACGTCCACTCTTACTTCAGTCATTCTAATTCCCTTCTATCCCTCTCCGCCTTTCGTCCAGTAGTCTGGCCTTTTCTTGATCTCCTCTTCCACACCATGCGTTCTTCTTCATCCTTCATTTCCTGCCCCCTACTCTTCGAGATCCTCTTGCTTCTGAAACTATAGTATGCGATTATAACCTCTCAGCACACCACGTTATCTTATCCTCCCCAATTGTTTCGAATCCAATTACCCGTACCATCCTCATTACGTTTCAATCTGTGAAATCACCCTTTCTACTTAGATCGCAAGATTTTGATCGTAATCCGGGGATAGAAATGGCAACTTATTTACGTATTGCGCACTAGCTGTAGTGTGACAGGTACAGCTCGCTCGAAAAGCTCCTGGCACTGCGCAGTGCATGATTTTTGTATATGGGCAACGGAAATTTCAGAAGCCTGCGAATCATGGGAGGGAGTTGTTTAAGGTGAAGGGTCAGAAAACCTTTCAAATTTGTTGCCACCACAAGCGCTTCAAGAAGTGGGTTGACTACCTGCCGTCCCATTTCGAATCGTCTCACAATGAGACCTCATGATAGTGCCCTGTGAAAGTTATAGTGATGGATGATTTTTACATCTGGCCTTATGTGTGTGTGTGCATCGTGTTTTATTTAGAAGTGTTATTGATCCCCTCCCTGTCTCTCTGTCGTTGCCTCCATCTCTTCCTCCTCCCCACCTTTTCCCTTCACCCCTTGCACCTCTGCCTTCCCTCCTTGCCGCGATGCTCTGCCCCACGAAATTTACCAGGAGCTATGTATCACCCCCCTTCTCTTGGACTACAACCTTGTCGTGGTTGAAGGGCTTGCGTGCTCCGATGACCCCTAGAGCTGCACTGGCGGGAGCATTGCTCCTGGTAGGGTCACCCATGCCAGATTGGTCGAAGGTTAGGAGACAGACGAATGGTAGTCCGCGCAGCGTCTGTACCTCAGTGAGGCGGCTGCAAAAGGCGTCTAACCCCAGTGGGGCGGCCTCTGAAGTGATGGTGTCACGTAGAAAACACTATTGAGTAAGGCCACGGAATACCATCTCAATTAAAACAAAAACCTTGAAATTATGGACAGTTCTCAATTGATAATGAATCCTGGCAACTACGGGACTCGGCCAAGAGGGCCGGGTGTCGTGCCCGGCAGCGGTGGGAGCAAGGCCCCTGCGGTCGTCATCACACGAAATCCTTGCTCAGATGTAGCAGCAGCAGAGGAAAAGAAGATAAAGAAGAGGAACGAAACTATCAGAATAGGCACGTGGAATGTTAGGACTATGCTGAGGGCTGGGAAGCTAGAGAATATAAAGCAAGAAATGGAGAGGGTGGGTGTTGACATCATGGGTTTGGGTGAAGTAAGATGGAAGGATGACGGGGATTACTGGAGCGGCGACTATAGAGTAATTTATAGTGGAGGGAATGAAAGTCAGCGCGGGGTTGCATTCATAATGAATAGGAAACTCGGTAGAAAAGTAGTGTATGCAGAACAGGTGAGTGATAGGATTATAGTCGTGGAACTAAAAGCAGAACCAACGAATTTAGTTATAATCCAGGTTTATATGCCTACCTCTAATCATAAAGAGGAGGAGGTAGATGGGGTGTACGATCAGCTAGAGGAAATAATTGGTAGGATACGAGGAAGTAAGCACCTGGTAGTAATGGGGGGTTGGAACGCGGTGGTGGGTGAAGGAAGAGATGGGCGGGAGTTGGGCGATTACGGGCTAGGAAGGAGAAACGACCGGGGCGAGAAAGCTGTGGAGTTTTGCCGCAGAAATAACCTAGTAATTACAAATACATGGTTCAGACATCATCCTCGACGTAGGTACACTTGGAAGAAGCCGGGAGACACAGATAGGTTCCAGATAGATTATATAATGGTACGTCACAGATACAGGAATAGTGTTAAAAACTCGCATACTTATCCAGGAGCTGATGCAGACACAGACCACAACTTATTAGTCATGAAACGTCGGGTAAAACTGAAAAAGATAAGAATGGGAAGGAGGGTACGAAAGTGGAATACGGAGGCATTAACTGGGGCAATGAAGAAGAAGTATCGGGAGAAGGTGGATGAGATAATGGGTGAGGACCATGGAGTTAGATCAGTGGAAGATGAATGGGGAAGTTTGAAAAATGGAATTATAGAAGCGGCGAAAGCAACGGTAGGCGTAGTGAGTGCAACTAAAAATAGAAAACCGTGGATCACGAAGGAGATGATCAGGGAGATGGAGGAGAGAAGGAAAGGGAAGAGCGTAAACTCAGAGCTAGGTAAGAGAAAATACCGAGAATTTAATAACAGGCTTAGAAGAGAAACAAAGAAAGCAAGAGAGGCGTGGTGGAGAGAACAGATCGACGCGTTAGAGAAATACCAAAAAGAGGGAAGAGCAGATGCATTATATAGGAAAGTAAAGGAACTGACGGGTGGTAATAAGGGAAGGGGAATTACAACGATAACAGACAAGACGGGAAAGGTGATCGTAGAACCGAGAGAGATCCAGGAGAGGTGGAAGGAGTATGTTGAAGAGCTGTATGGTAAAGAAATAAGGCCCAATAGGTTAGATATAGAAAGGGAAGACGATATAGACAGAGATGGCATCGGACCAAGTATCCTAGATAGCAAAATCGAAAGAGCTCTACGAGACATGAAAAGGAATAAGGCGGTGGGAATAGATGACATACCTGCAGAGTTTTTAAAGAGCATGGGGAAGAACGGAAGAGGAAAACGTTTTGCGATTATTAGTAGGATTTATGAGGATGGAGTGTGGCCGGAAGACTTCGCGAAGGCTGTACTAATTCCTATACCGAAGAAGAGTAAGGCAAAAACTTGCGATGACTATAGGACAATAAGCTTAATATCCCACGCGGCCAAAGTAGTTCTGAGGATTCTAAACAGAAGGCTAGAGAAGAAGGCAAATGAATACCTGGGTGACGACCAGTTCGGGTTTAGGAGAGGGACGGGAACGCGAGACGCTATAGCGGTGATGAGGACGCTAGTAGAAAGAAACCTAGAGTATGGGCAGGATGTTTTTGCATGCTTCGTAGATTTCGAGAAGGCGTTTGATCGGGTGGAATGGACGAAATTAATGGGAGTGTTGAAGAAATTAGGGGTCGATTGGAGGGAAAGGCGTCTGATTCGGAATTTGTATATGAACCAGGCGGCGCAGGTTAGGGTAGCCGATGGAGAATCGGGATTGGCCACATTAGGACGGGGAATGCGGCAAGGGTGCCCACTGTCATCGTTCCTTTTTAACGTGTATTCAGAAGAAATGGTAAGGAAGGCATGGAAGGAGGAGGAGGTAGGAATAAAGGTAGGAGGGGAGCTGATAAAATCAGTGAGATTAGCAGATGATCAAGCATTAGTTAGTCAGTCGGCCAAGGGGTTACAGTCAATGGTGAATGCATTAGAGGTGCAGTGCGAAAAGTATGGGATGAAGATCAATCACAAGAAAACGAAAGTAATGAGATTTTCTAGAAGTAAGAAGGCGGGGCTGAATATAAGGGTGGGAGGGCAGAAGATAGAGCAGGTCGAGCAGTTTACGTATCTGGGTAGTATTTTGGAGGAGAATGGGTTTAGTGGTAAGGACATCAGATGCAGAATTGCGCTCGCTAAAGAAGCATTTTCGAAGAGAAGGGAATTTGATGAGGGGGGGTCTGAGAAGAGACGTAAAGAAGAGGCTGGTGAAAACTTTAATATGAAGCGTGGCGCTATATGGGTCGGAAACTTGGTCATTGCGAAGGGAGGATGTGCGTAGACTTGAGGCGTTTGAGATGTGGGTTTGGAGAAGGATGGAGAAGGTTAGCTGGATGGCGAGAAAGACGAACGAGGAGGTATTGGATATGGTCGGAGAGGAGAGGAAGCTTGTGGAAGAGGTTCGGAGTAGGCAGAAGAGATGGATGGAGGAGGTTTTGAGAGGAGAGGGCATGTTGAAAAGAGTGATAGAGGGGAGAACACTGGGGAAGCGTGGAAGAGGAAGGAGGAGGATAGGAATTCTGGACGAAATAAGAGGAGGTAGAAGATATGAAGAATTGAAGAGGGATCTAACAACGGGCCATCCTTAGGAGGGAAAGGGAGACAATTTCTATTAGATTGGGATACAGAATGGGGACTGTCCAAGAACCTACCAATCAGCTGGTAGAATACAAGAATGAAATGAATGTATCACCCAAATATTGTCACGATGAATATTGTTACTTGGGCTTCTCCTGTAAGTCAAAATGTCCTTTCCACCAGTTTATCAGCATATCAAATATCATACTGTCTGGAAAATGTTATATACAAATTCACTTGTATTCTGGAACACGAACAATGCTAACGAGGCTACTGCATTACATATTTGGATTGAGAAATATGCACGAGGTGGTTTTTTATGAATTCAAAGGGAGTAACACACAAATAAACATAAAACATAAAAGTATTAGAGGCCTAAAAAACTGTTTTTTAAAATGCTGCTTGCTTAAAGGATGTAAATACGTCATTTAAATGCACCAAAAAATGATTTTAAAGTGTTACTTCTCCTCAAAACGGAAATATAGGACTTAGCATGGGTAAATACAGCATTGTTGCTGCCAATAATACACCATTCTGTCTCGTTCTAAGTATTTTATGGGTATCGTTTTTATAAACATCGTTCCACCGGACTTTTGGACATGAGCCTTCCGATTGCTTTCTTTTTATCCCCGTCACTCCATCGCACTTTCATCTGCTCGCCCACTCCTCTACGAACTCTTCTGTTTTTCCAACTCCTCTCGAATTTCGGACAACATATCCCCATCCAAGGCCCTGGCCTTCCAACGAAAATATTCGTCGGTGTTCGTTGAAGCGGGTTATTACTATACAGTCCCGGAGGAGTAAAATATATATACCTGGCTCTTAGTTGTCTCAAGGGGTGGCGGACACAAAATTGCGCACCGTTGGTTTATACAAAAATGTGCTTTGACGGCTTACATTCTCCTGTACTCTACGTTGTACTCAGAGAAGCCATCCACGAAGGAGTCTTTGGCAAGAAGGGAGAACTTATTTTGAAGCAAAGCTTACCTTGATTATGAACGGCAATTTTACTAGGAGGGAATTCGTATCGTACTTTCGATTTTGACAGATTTTTCATTTAAGTACTTAATAGTGGGATTATATTTAATATGATCGTAAACTTTCACAAAAACTTCTATGATGAGATGAACCTCACGGCATGCATATTCTCGAAGTATTTTGATCATTATAGCGAATGCAGATACATAAAGGTTGCTGCTTTATTATTAATTAAGGCGAAATAAGACAGTAGAAAACGTGGGAATAAAAAAATGGAAGGGTGTGAGAAACTAACAGTGTACCTATTTAAGAAATGGTTCTAAAAAACAGTGTTACAGACTTTGCATTAAATGAAATAAAAAAAGAAGAAAAGTTTTAAGTGACAAATCCATGTGATACCCATAGGCAGAAGACATTAAGCCAAACTGTGTGTTCAACAGTATGCATAAACTTCTTCTTCTTCTTCTTCGAATAACCCATTTGAGGGTGCGATAAATCACTTCTGGATATGCCTTTTTTGATTTAATTTTCTTTCTGTCCATATTTCCTTCATCCTTTGAGAGTGCCTTTCCTTTTGTTCTTGCGTCCATTTTCTTCCATCCCTCGATTTTTTTCTTTCTGGAAATTTTGCTGAGTGAATTACTTCTCTAAAAAGAGTTCGGTCATCTATTGTGTCAATCTTTATTCCCAAGTTTTCCATATCTTTTTGAGTTTCAATGAACCAAGTAGGTTTGGATTTGTAGCTGTTTAGTAGGTTGAAGATCTTCTTGGTTAGTCTGGAGTTACTCATTCGAAATATGTGACCATAAAACTGAATTCGTTTTTTTCTCATTACATCGACTAATTTTTCAACTTTTAGATATAGCTCTCTGTTTGGTCTTAGTTTGTATTCTGCATTGCTGTTACTTTTAGGTCCCAATATTTTCCTCAAAATTCTTCTTTCAACCTTTTCTAATTTTTCGAGATCCCCCATTCTTGTCAGTTTAAGTGTTTCTGCTGCATAAAGCGTTTCAGGTCTAACCACTGTTTGGTAGTGTCTTAGTTTAGTGTTCCAAGATAAGGTTTTTTTTATTGTATATGTTTTTTGTCATACAAAATGCCCTTTCCATTTTGTGTATTCGAGTTTCTATTGCTATATTTTCTTTTGTGTTGTTTGTTATCAATTCCCCTAGGTATTTAAAACAGTTTGATTTGGATATTGTGTTTGTATGGATTTTAAGGTTTTGAGGGGCATCACTAATGTTTGTCATGAACTGCGTTTTTTCAAAAGATATTTGTAGACCTACTTTGGCTGCTTGTACCTGTAGTTCTTTGATTTGTTGTTGGGCATTTTCCAGCGAGTCAGTTACCAATGCCATGTCGTCTGCAAAAGCCAGACAATCTATAGTAATTTTATTTGGGTTCCTTCCTAAAGATATTCCTTTAGTGTCAATGGCATTCCTCCATTCCCTGACTACCTTTTCTAACGCACAGTTGAAAAGTAGAGGTGATAAACCATCTCCTTGTCTTACTCCAGACTTGATTTCAAAAGAGGCTGAAAGTTCCCCCATAAATTTTATTTTGGATGTTGTGTTTGTTAAGGTTGCTTCAATTATTTTTGTAGTTTAGTTTGTAGTTTGTAGCATAAACTTTTATTTAATAAATTTTCACTCATTAGAGCTCATCAATGACAATTATTCGAAGGAATGATCATTGAAAAATTTTGATTGCATATTGAAGGTATTTAAAAAAAATTCTAATCTCAAACACCGCTGAATATCTTAGTTTGTTCAGATGTGACCTCTTGGGAAGCCTATCGTACATTAAAACCGAGATAATTTTTTCTTGAATTTGTTGTGCGCAAATTAGATAGTGCAAATTTTAACCTTAAACTTCTCATTGAGTGTACCTAGTGGATTATTTGATAGAATAAACTAAATGGAGCCCTTCATCCGGTGTTGATATATTATTTAACTTGGTTATAAAGTGGATTGATAATGATAATGACTTAATTACGGGAATCGCTCTGCTGCAATTGCAAAATAATGTTAACAGTAATGACATCAAGAATCAGTAATTGCAGATTATACAATACATTACAGGCAAATTTTGGAACTAAATACATGCACAGGATTTAGAATTCGAAAAAAAGAAAAATAATAATTAACAAATAATATAACATATATAACAAGCCATCGAATACAATACATTGTACATTTCGACTAGAAACTAGATTTTGAGCAGATTCATGGATGAAATAAAACAAAGACTTGTTTAGTTGCACAGGGTGACCTAACTATCTTATTCAAATATTTTATGAAACTCAATTTTTGAGCAACTGAAGAAATCTAAAGAAGGATATTAGTTTGCAGCTCTCATGGCTCGATCCATGGTGATGTTTTTCCTATAATTCGTGTTGTTATGTGAAAGAGAGAAGATTCGTGAAGTTCGTGTGTATATGACTGCGGTATACAGGTTTATTTTCTCAAGTAAGAGTGGGAAATATATGTGTTTTATTCTGAAGATTGTGAAGAAAGACAAAATCAGCATGAACGCTGCATTTATTTAGGGAAATAAAATTTATGGATGTTTCAAGTTAAGAGTATTTTATCATAGGTAGATTCATTCCTAATTTGAATTCAATTAACCTTATAAATCTTCGTTGGATCATTTCTATGAGTACTATTAAAATGTTTACAAAGGGGTTTCAGACTACAAAGCTATATTCTAAAACATCTAACTAATAAACAATACAATAGTCTCATATAGTTAATGGTTGCCATTTTCAAATGCTAAGAGATAAAATATAATGATGTTTTTGTTCCCAATTTATATTATTTTCTGTATGGAAGGGAAAAGTTTACTGAGGAAATAGATCCAAAGTCTTCGATGGAGTTAGCACGCTCTGGGGAACAGCCTGCCAAAGTGCAATCACATAGAATTGAAGAATTTAACATTTGAATATCATTAAAAAGCACTTTATGGGATTGAAATATACATTATTAGTTAGTATCTTCTTGGAACTCCTAGAAGTCCCATGAAATTAAAAACATGAAATTCATTCGGTTCCGTTTCGATTCAAACTGTATTTCCGACTGCCTTACACGCATTCTTACATCTCGCATCACATAAGTACTAATGATAGTTTAAATTAGCATAAAGAAAAATATTTCTCTTTTTTTCTCGGGTCACCTCGAGTTTTTGGAAAACGTGAATTTCACAATGAAAAAATCGTTTGCCTTGATTAGGAGTTAGGGGTTTAGAGGTGCAATTCATTTAACATAGGTGTCTGACGAAGTCCAAATCTGACCTCCGAAAAATTCTTTTACTTAGTTTTATTTTTATCTTAATTATTTTCATAAAGAAAAAATAAGAACACCAACACTGCGAATGTCTTTAGAAAATGTATTAACTGCTCAGGTGATGATAGGATAATACCGAAGTGACGATAGAAGACAAAGCGGCTTGACTTGCTGAAGTGCCTATTTCTCTCCTCTTCAGGTCACCCCTCTCTCTTTGATTTCACTATTCAATTTTCAAAGATCATCACTCACGGCGCTGACACAGAGGATGTTCGACCTCTGGAGATTAGATATGTTTCATTAAACTCCAAATATCTCCCCACTCACTACTCCGGTTTACAACTTTGCTGGAAAGGGAAACTCTGGCTGTGGTGGATGGGGGAAGAATGACCGACAGACGAGAATAAATACGAAAGGTGCTCGTGAGTGTTAAGTTTTCGATTTGCAAGAGAAACTGTGAGAAGGGAAGGTTTGTGAGTAGAAATGGGAGTGAAAGAGTGGCTCATGGGAAGGGGGTTAGTGAGAGGGGGAACGGTATATTAGTAGGCTTACCATAGTACGCTGGACCAGACCCGCTTTGAAGGATCGGTCCCGATTCCGGGAGGGGAATTTCTCCAGGCTGACACTAAAATGTCCTGGAATGTATCCGTTTAGATCCGCTATCTTCTACACGGAGAAATGGGCAGCAATAAATACAAAGCGAGAAATGTGTAAGACGGGAACATTGCGTCAAATTGTATCTCGCATACTCGAAAGCCTTCCTTCAAGGTCCCAGAGGAATTACTTGGTGGGGGCCGAGAGGGGTTCACCCAGCCCACTATTAATGGGATTCGAACACGGTACTCGAGGCTTTGGTGCCAGAAAAAGTTACCGCAGCTAGTAGTAAATGTTTTATTTTGTAATTGCAATAAAAAATAAAATAATTCTATACCATTGACTTAGTTTTCATAGGTATATTCCCGACTTTTTCCCAGTTTCAATCTCTTCTTTACTAGCTTTGTCCCAATTTTGGGACATCACAATATGGTTATCCTATTTAGAGAGGATTTGGGGAGGAAGAATGCTCAGAAAGAGGTTGCGGGTTGAAAGCGAAGGGAGGATATATACATGACCGTGGAAAGGGATTGCGAGAGGGCCTTCTTACTCTCATTTCATAGCCTGAACTATTCTCCAAGGAGACTAGGGAGTCGGTCAGACGAAGGAGAGAGCAGGAAAGAGACAAGGAAGTATTCCAACCCTTATTAAGTGCGCACCGTGGCGAGAAAGAGGGAATGAGAAGAAAGGGGTTGAGAGGGATGAAGAGGAAGGAAAAGGAGAACCGCCAAGGAGAGTGATTAAGAGGAGAGGAAGACACTTTGTGTATGACGTGTCCCTTGCCCATACATAGGCTGGAAAGGAGGTTTTTAGGCCTAGCTATAAGAAATCCTGTGCCACATTCCTCATCATCTCGCTTCGTGCCTTGGTCAGAGAGAAGTAAAAACTATCCGCATTTACCGCACACTTTATTAGATGACTGAAGATATAAACAATTGCGTAGGCATGGAAGGATGGGTGTAAGATTATTACGTAATTTGAAGGCATAATTTTATATATTTATGGATGGACGAAATATATTTGCTCTTTTCACAAAAATATGCAACTTAAATAATAAAATAGACTTCATGATATTTACGTCATCTTCAGGAAGGGTAGCTACTGTCCTTTCTACTTGAGGATGATGTTATACACTGAAATCTAGGTTGCAGTTAAATTTTCAAATTACCTGTGAAAAATTGGACACACTTTATTCATCAATTGTATTCATTTTCCTCGCATTATCGTCTGAATCTTCTTAATTTATTTTGAAGAGTTTATATTTATTTTATAAAAGTATTTTATGGTTTAGAATTTTTCGTGACTGGCAGCAATGTATTTATAAGCACTACCTCTTCAATCCATGCCATTCATTATTCCATTCAGCTACTTAGTGCGTCTTTCATTCGACGCCGAAAGTACATATATTATTTCCCTTCCACATCTCAATTTACTCAACTTCATCCATTTATCTCCGTCCCAGAGGAGATATGTCATGAGAAATGAGAACTTAGAGAAACTGAGTGAAGGAATGTGGACATGGCTATGCAGATGAAAGTAAGGAGGGACACCGCCAGACGCAGAAGTGAGAAGATAAGAAGTGAGAGGTGTAGTGAGTTTTAAGGGGGCGCATACGGGGCCTTCTCGGTGCCTTCCTTCTCCGTCCAAGTCTAATTAAAGACTTCTCAGTCCCTTTCACCTTTCTCTTTCCCTTTCGCTTTCCCTTTAAAAAGTTTATATTAAAATTTCACATAACCCCGTTCACTTTTAAAGATACACTCCAAAGTTAATTCCCTTAAAGCTTCTGTGTTTTGTCCTATCGTGAGAGCGAAATCCAACTCGACCGTTATTACGGGTCGATGTCGGGCCCCCGTGTTCCATACACGCAGCTCGAGAAAGTATAATTCCCGCGTGAAGGAAAATGCGGAAAGTAGCACATCTAGTCAGTACGCAACAGTTAAACATTAGTGGTAAGTTTAGAAAAAAATATTAGAAATAAATTATTCAGAGACGGAAATAAGTGGTCTGAGAAAAGCAATTTTCTTCATAGATGGATGGCTTGAAGCAGGACTAGAAATGAGTAGCTGTTGAAGAAATGTGAACTGGATGCTCTGATAACAGATTTCTATGAAAATATCGTGCTTTGGCAATGTTGAGAGAATGGATGAGAGTCGATTTACTAAACAGATATATGGCAGAGAAGTGAAAGGAAGCAATAGACCGAGAAAGTAATGGGTGAATGTCGTGGAGATTAACGTAAGGAGGAGGAGTCTTAGGAGTCTTAAGAAAAAGACAGCGTCTATGAAGCATTGTATGGAGCAGAATCTGGTGGAAGCAAAGGATATTTGTAAGAAAAAAGCAGTATGTAGTTAACTTTTAAGATCGAATCCTGTTTTCTAGGTCTAACGCCGATAATTACGATGTGTTAACAATATCTGGCAGTAAACGGAAGTGCGATGGTATGTACATGTATGTAATGGCTGAAAACATTAGGAGTAAGCTCTTTTGAGTTATTTAATTCTCATTTTACGATCATTTATGAAATAAATACCTCTTTATTTTGTGATATTAAAGTTGGAGCATGTTGCCATAGTAGAATACGAACTTCCAAGTAGAAGAGCTTTTGATGTGGGTGCTACTTATTTTTGTTTGCACACCGCCCTCACCTGTATGACGTTTCCATTTAGATGGACTTTGAATTGAACCACCTGTCCTAACCTAAATCTATAGATTGTTTACACCGGTGCTGAGTCTTCCCACGACCTCATTCGTCCCTCACATCACATTCTCAGCTTCCTTAGTTTGTATGAAAAGGGCTCTACAGGATGAAGAGCCATCGTCACTTGAATTTCTTGGAAATATGGTCAACGAATCAAATGATATTTAAAAATTAGTACAGAGCAGCGATGATATTCACTACAATCGTGTCATAAATTAGGATAATATAGTGCAAAAGAATACGCTAAAAGTTACGTATACGTTTAGTAAATTGAAATTGTTAACTCTATGTTGAAACGTTAACTCTATGCGCCATTCTCATAAGGGGTCCCGAAAGCTACTTCTACTTCTACTAAAGGGGTCTCGAAAGCGAGACCCCTTATGAGAATGGCGCATATACATAATTTGAACAGAAGGTGAAAGAAAGAGATAGGAAACATAATTAAAATTGGACGAAGACACTGGTGCTGTGGAAGATAGTAAATCCGAGAAATCAAAGGGTAAAAATGTGCCGTGGCCGGGACTTGAACCCGGAACCTCCCGATTTCGCGCCGGGTGCTCTACCAGTTGAGCTACCAGGACACTAAGATTTACCATGATTTCGGCTGGGGCTTATAGCAAAGAATACCCCTTCACGCTTGAGCCCGTAGCCGTGGCCTCTGGATGGCACACAAGGGCAGCTATTCCATCACCAAGAGAGGAGAATTAGACATGGACACAAGAAGAAAGCAAAGATGAGTTCATTCACACATATATATATATATGTATATATGTATATATGTATATATATATATATATATATATATATATATATATATATATATATATATATATATTTATAAATCCTATTAAATTGAATTTGAGCACTCTGTTGATTGCATATAAAAGAAAATGAAGCATTTTTTTATATTTTTTATATAAATGGAAAGTGAATGGCGACAATTCTCAGTCCTCTTTCTCCACCAAAAAAATCCATCGCTGTCAAATAATTTGACGGCATAATAATTTGACGTATGTGTGCTTGAATCGGAGAAATGTGTCGTTTTCCTCAGATAGTTGGCTTTAAGGTGCATATTATGACAAAAAACTGAATTTTTAACCCTCACCAACTATGCCAAAAAATTATATTTCCTCCCCGTAGTTTTACTGGTTTTACCTTCACCAAATATGCCAAAAAATCGTGTTTCCTCTCCGTAGTTTTACTGGTTGTACAGTAGGTAGTAGCTACATAAGAGTCAGATTTTGCATTTTTTCCGTATTTGCGCTGAAAACATCTTCCCTTTAACTAGTAAACTTGGAAATCCCACAATTTCATGAAATATACGTTGCGTTAATTCATTAAGGAAAATTTTCAAGATTTTTGGCATGATTTATATTGTTCAGAAGTTAATTATAAGTATATAATTATATTGTTTATATTATATACTTTAATATATATATTATATTAATTATATTATAATTAATATATATATATATATTAATTATAATATTATAAGTATAAGTATATATATAAAGTCATTTATTTACATTTCGTTGGTGAATTCCCTGAAACTAAACAGCTACGCGTAAATTTACTGTTGGGAGGAGACATAGAGAAGAAAATATTTCAAATCACCTCAATAGACGTAACTGTTACAGCTGAGTTCATTAAACAGTGAATAGCAGCACATCTTAAATTTCAAAAATAAGATTGAGAATGGGGATATTCCAAAAAACGATAGAATTTTATTTTTCAGAACAATTTCCTTTTAATTCATTGCGTGAATTTTATAAATAGAAGTTTCGCACTCTGAGAATGTTTAGATAGTTAAATTGATAAAAATAGTTTAATACATAATTATTTGTTGTTTTTAAATCCTCACGATGTAGTTGAATTTAGTAGGGCATAGTTTTTAATACATGTTATTAAGAAATATGTATAAGATAAATCACAGGAGAAAGGGGCATCACCAACAGTAATGGTTAAATTTAATGTTTATGATAACATTTAATTGCAGTTGTATTCAGCCTTTGCATACACTAAGTCAATAATGAAGCTCGCGTAAGCCCGGTCCCAAATATATTTTTTCGGCGCTGATTTAATCAACTTTAAATCAAATCATAAATTTTCCCACAAACACATTCACCAATGCATAATTAATTGCGATTCTCCCTTGAGCATTTGATCACATAATGCGAGAAAAACTATGTACACTGGCGTGATTTATGCAGGTTAATATTGTATTATTAAAACATGGTTCGAAATATTACTCCCGCCGAAACACGGATATTTTTATGAATTCACACAATCAATAAACGTTTTAAACAAATCAATTGGAAAATTCTAAATATGAAGCTAATAAGTTAATCGTGGTTGCATAATCTCATACCGTCGCATCAGAAGATACCTAAAATTATAAGGGTGCAATGATTACATTTCCACCCTGTTCATCATAGACTCAAGATCCTTACGTAGTTTCGACAGTAATAACAAAGATTTCAGGTACAGTTATATTGACTAAAGTTATTAAAAAAATAATAAATTCGTAACTGGAAGTATCACTCAAATATTGAGACGATTAGGAGTGCGCATATACTACAACCAACCTCTTGCACTCGTACAAACCACCACTGGAAATAAAGAGGTTTAGTTCTTAAACAGGCATTATTCAACCAACATTAGTTGGTGGATTTTAGAAATTATACTAGAAACCAGATGATAGTTCAACGAAAACTATTAATGGTCAATTACTCATTCCAATTCAGGCAAGAGGAGCTAATATAGAGCAACTTACTGGAAAATTTGGTGAAATAAGTTATATGCTATATACCTCAGAAATCATGATTTTCGGTTTCCATACTTAACGCACTAGCCGACCCCAGTGGCTGCTGGGTCAGGTCCTCGCCTGCTAATCCGAGGGTCACGGGTTCATGTCCTACCTGGGTCGGTTTTTTTCATGTCCAGAGCATGGGTGTAGGTTGACCTTGATGAAAGGTTCCAAGGCAACCACGGTTTAACGTCCCATCCGACGGACTGAGTGTTATACAAGCTTCGGTTTTATAATCTCTGGTTGAATATTTCTTCTAATATTGCTAATACGTTCTCCCATCGAAAGCGGTCACGTCAAATAACCCACAATGTAATGCTACTTGGAAAACCCAAACGTTCACTCAACATCAAATTCTTGTTAAGGTTACGTCATCCTACAGTTAAAGTTAACCGAGTATTACAAAATTGCACCTTTGCGTATGTGTCCTTCACTGACAACCCAAGTAGTGATCCGAAACATCTCCACCACTCAATTCATATTCGAAACCGGCTCCTCGGGAAAATAAGCTAGTACTCCAGCCTCCACACCAATTCCATTCATATTACATACGCTCCGGCGTGCATCTCACGAAGAAGCTCTCCTCTTATTCCACACAATCCCTCTCTCCGGTGAAAAACACCTCGACTGTTAAGTCTCCTCTGGCAATCCTTTTTCTTGTGGAACGGAGGAAGCCAACAGCGAGGGCGGCTGCGAGAGCTGGAGGTGTTTGAGGCATGGAGAGAGGGAGTGTGTGAGAAAGATGCTGCAGGGGAAGAAGATGGGGAGAAGTGAGTGGAGAATGGGAGGAGAGGGGATGGTGGTCGCCTATACTCGAGAGAGAAATTCCTCCTCAAGAGATGAATCTCCCTTGAACGCCAGCTCCGCCTAACGGTGCTTGCACTGAATTCCACTCTTGCCGCTCTTCGTGCCAATAATGGAGCCCTGAGCCAAATAACAAGTGAGTAGGTACTCTAGGGGGAGAAGCGGATGGGTAGATTAGGGGTCGCTATAGTGTGTCACTCTTCCGATGCCGAAGAGTGGACTTGTAGGGGAAGGTGCTCTGTTTTGAACGAGGTTTTGGAAGGAATGTTGGATCGTCCACGAGCGTGGTAGATGCATGATGTATGATCCGAACGGAAGGTAATGTCTCTGTCATCCGCTTTGCATTTTAAATGCCTTTGATTGAATCGATAGGAGGCCCACTCACATTGCTAACGAATACATACTTCTAATGCATATTCATGACCAACTGAACCTTCTCTTTTGCCCTGTCCGTGTTTTGGGCCAAAGCTTCAAAACAGAAGCGTGATATCTTGAAGTAGTTAGACAAAGATGGGTAGTTTTTGGGAGTCTATTGAAAGAGTGCAGAAAATGAGATGACGGCAAGGCCATTTCAAGAACTGCCACACCGCGAGATAATGATTCAAAACCCCCTTACGGATATACAATATGGACCAAAGGGTGTTGGGAGTTACCTCGTCTCTGAGGAAATTGATATTCACGGCAATATTTCAAAATAGTCAAATTTAATTCAGTGAGTGAAATAAACTGGATCAGCAGGTGTAAAATCTTGTGTATGAAAACACGTTAATGGCCAAAAACATATTCATATTTTATGAAAACCTGAAACAAAGTGTGATGATGTGCATAATATCCTAGAAAATTGAATCGGAACGGAAATTATATAACATACTAAATAAACAAATTAAACATGTATGAACAACAATTTTACATGGCCTTTTTTATGAAATATTCAATTGTGCGTTCGCCAAAATAGGAAAACCTCACCTGTTCCCTTCATTACCTTTTCAATGTCCTTCCCTCTGACCCCGGTACTAGCCTCATCCTGGACAGAAACTCAGACTCATAGAATTCCATGAACGTTATCCGGGTTGGTTCGGACAGTATAGGGACGATAACGTGTTTAAAGTACGACACAAGTGCGGTCGAAGGAACGGACGACCGTCGAGGAGCCGATGGCGCTATCACCCTCCCCCCAAATACAGAATTCACTTCGTGCCCATGTGTATAACACGTAGCCTGGTGGAGCGTAAGGAACATCCATTAAACATTGAATTATTGCGGGGCAAGTTCAAGCTAATATGAACGAGCTCAGGTGTAAAATGAGCACAAAACTGGCGAGCATACCCTCCAGCAACCCGTTCGTGCGTGCTTAAGAGTTAAGAAGCTAATTTGTCAACAGGAGAGGCAGAACGCGTTTCCTGAGCGAACAATAGCGCATCGCTGGCTATAACGGGAAAGAGAACGTTCAATTTCTCATAGTTTAGTCAGTAAAATACTGCCCAGCATATTCTGAGATTCATTATATTAATCTAAATTAACCAACCACATACCAATTTTGGGTATTTTATTACCTCAAGAGGTAAGAGGTGCGCTTTCAGGGTCCATTCAAGAGCTTTCTCATCTCAAATGCTAACAAATACATACCAAATTCAAATTAATTTTATTGCTACTATGCCATCACGATAGCTATACGAAGTACCCTGTACCTAAGAGGTGACTTTATGCAATTAATCTAAAATGTTACAACAAGAAACACGATAGCATGACGTTCGTGGTAGACAGGGCGGTAAGGAGACCAGCGTTCACGAGTTAAAAGTCTGCATCACGGTATGTTCATCAAAGAATGGAGGATGAAGATCTTGCTGGGTATTAAAACCCAATCTATATTTGTAACTAAAACTCTAATCTAGAGCACTACATTACTCTTGAGTGACGTTACATCCTTAATCTCTGATGTTGGTGGGGACTATTTGATTTATTTTAATTCATGAAAAATATTATTATCCAGCAATATCTTTCCTTGCTTCAAAACTGCGGAAAAGGAGATAATGATTGAGACTGAAGACTTCGAACTCATGTCCATACAATTATAACTTCAAGAAAAAAAGTTACTAAAAAGCTAATTAATACTATCGATTCTAAAACTAACTAATACTATCGATTCTAAAAGGTTAATCGTTAGTTGCTGAAACTCCATATTCATGTGTATTGAACGATATGTCGAAAGCATATATACCTTTTATCATAATGATCTATGTTTGTGGTTTTGTTTAAAAAATTAAGGAAACCTATGATCTATGATATGATATGATTTGTTATTGATGAAAGCATTAATTACTCGAGCCTGTTGATGACACGCGCGATTCAAGGAGTGAAAAGCATTTGTTTGTACGGTAATATCAAAATAAATGACGTGCCTTCAGACTCTACATTCAGTCTCATACGGAGGGCATTTGATATGTTTTAATTCAATTACGAATCCTTCACCGCTTTCTCTTGCGTGTCTCGGCTATGCCGCGCTAATTTGAGCGAACCGGAGAATGAAATTGCTCAGAGTGGGACAAGCCGAGGCTGACTGGGGACGTCCTCGATGAGACTATACCAACCACTGCATGAATCACTGCCTGATTAAAAATGAGTAATAAGGGAAACCTTTTTCTCAATGTGCCTGTACGTGAGAACGATGCTCCGGGATGGCCTTTGGGGAACTCTGGATCCAAGTTTCGCAATACATATTCATTTGCTAATCCACTCGGCGCCAACACAGGAGCACGCATATTTCTTAATCCATTTCCCTGCCTCGCCTTTTCTCCTTTGTCGGATTCACCCGGATCTCCACAGGGGGGGCCCTTCGCACCACCCATTTCTCATTCCCCCTTTAACCGCTTCTTCCTTCGCTTCTGTCACCGACGTTCCGGCTCCTTGGTCGTGTCCTCTCCGGAGAAATTGTCGGCGTCTTACCTTGCCACCTACTCTTTCTTCTTCTTCTTCATGCCTTTTCAGTTCACTGCCTTGATATCTCTACTTATCGCGATCTTTGGAATCATCTCTGAGAATCTTACACCTACTCCAGTAGTGACTTTAATAAATTTCAGCTTCCACTGCGATTCAAGCATTTACTTAAAACTCTATGCAGAATCTTCATTCTTTCGTCTACCTAATGTCAAATATTTGGGCCCATTAGCTATTAAATCTATTGGGCCCAAATATTTGCAGTTAACCTTTATAATAGGAACTATTCGTTTAAAAATTACAAAAATTTTTAAATGAATTTTATCACCCTGGAAACTTATTAATGGGTAATGAAATGGTTGATTGGACCGATAATATTATTGTTTTGATGCCTAGTCTGTCGGGAATTAATCGGAGAAATATTTTTTTATGTGTTTAATCATTAATCCCTTTTACAATTTTGGTAATTAAGTTCAGGGAATGTAATAAATGAGCATTCTGTATCTTGATATCAGTTCACCTTTTTTATTTTGTCACTGTTATCTGACCTCGGATGTAGCGGTAAATAGTTATCCCCATCTCACCCTGAATCACGTATGACTTGAACTTACTAAGTTACCGTTGAATCACCGACGGTTCTGAATCTAGTCCTTTCAATATTTTTGTTATACACTCGGTTCACGTGTCAGTTTCACAAAAATACCTGCGGCTTTTTCTTTTTGTTTATTTGAGTTGATGAATAAAATCTTTCTCTGATGGGTCCAAATGTTTGCAGCGTACTGAAGATGAGGATTTACTAGGGCAGAGTAGCAGTTCTTTTTGACGTTTTCCTTCGAGAGTCCTCCGACTATCCGCTTCATGAATTCCAGCCTCTTCACTCTAGAGTCGAAAAGGTTTCGAATGTGTCCTTTCCTCGATAACGTGAAGTAATGGTAATGTGCAGTTGTTTCACATAATACAGTAAATTTGAATATACTTGCCCTGCACAAGAGATGCAGTATTTGATATTTGTGGATTGATCACGGTATTTGTAGAGATCATGTATACATGCATGTAGAGACCACTGTATAGAGAACATGAATGAGTTCACAAAAATACCTGATTTATTTTATACCATTCATTACCCCCACCGTTTCTGGAATAATTCCATTGATTGTTCCTTTTTACTTTCGATCAGTCATGAAATGTCATGAAAACATTCTTTTTGAGTGCTGGTATGCGTAAAAGATTGTATTTATTGTTTTTTATTACCTTCTTTTGATAACCATGCGTAAAATAACAGGATTATATTGTTTATAAGATGACTGAACGTTTAGAGAGAAGTTACGGATGTAACTGATTTTAATGATGCTCTCACTTGCTGATTATAAGAAAGTTACTCAAATTGCAAATTCCAGACTTTTCAAAGCGTGCCATTTCTTTCAAAGTGCTTCTTATTACGTCTATGTGGTTATGATTTATCATAAAACCCCGGCACGTAACAGAATTAGGTATTGGTGTGAACAATACCGCAGAGCAAATCAGTTACGAAGTCTTTATTCACAAGTCTTCCAGTCACTAGTACCCTGATAATCCCTGCAAATTGCTTCAATCACAACTTCAGTATCAATGTTTAGTTTATATAGATCAAAATCAAGGTATTTCTAATTTAACCAGGCCAAGAAAATCCCGCATAGTGTAATTATGAACCCACTAAAACAATATAAATGGATACCTGGCAAAACACTGGGCTTTATTTGAATTGGGGTTTATTAGTTATTTTTTGGTTTGGTTAGATTTCAATGCATTCTTTGCCTAATAGACTATTGGTGCTCAAATTTACGGTACTTTTTAGTTTGAGTTTCCTTTAATCTTATTTTTTTTTACATGTGCTCATGAATATTATTTATGAGATTCAATATAGTTTTAGTTGGGCTTTAAATGACTGATTTTGATAACTATACTTCTTTGATGGAATTGAAATTTTTATGTTGGTAATCATTATTCGCGAGAAAAATTATGCATGCTGCTAAATATATGTTTTTAATCGATATTAAACTTTATTGATATAAATACTTAAAACTGCGCCTTTTTCGGTTCGTAAAACTCAGATTTTCTTCTCTGGTGAATAATCACTTGCAATTCACTACATTATTAAATAATCATTGCATCCGTGTGGAATTAAAAAATACAAATCATTATATACCTCTGCCAATATAATTGTATTGGTGAAGACTAAAAAACCATGACGGAGAGTAGAAGATGATAGCTATTTGAGCGTTTAATATAAATGCAACGGTTAAGTTTCTCCCTCTTATTAATATTTCCTAATTTGGAAAAATTCTTTTCAATTATAAAAAGTTTCTGAGCAATAATTCTCTTTGCGATCACTCTGTCTTTTTTTCAGTCGGTAAAGGAGTATAGAGAACGTGGTTCTGGCATAAGGTTCTCTTTCCATCGAGCGCATTATTCCTAGAGGTAGATAACAACTACTAGGTAAACGGCAGTCTTTGAATAGCAATAGACTTGCCTCAAAGGAATACGAGCAGCCCGGAAAATAAATTAATTTAAAAATCATACGCCGCACACTATTGCCTTCTTCTTCATCTGAAAAAAATTCCAGTCCTTCTCAGCTCCTTCCAAAATGTAAAATTTCCCTTTCTTTACCACACTTACAAAACATTCTCTGTTCACAAACATCCCTCCTCATCCGCCTTCCACTAATACTCGATATCGAAATCTGCTTTGACTGAGTCTTTGGAATTCTCGGAAAAACGGGATTTCAATTTAAAGGTTCGTCTCCCCTCTCTCCTGCCCTCTTTCCTTTCAGCTCCCCCCTCCACCCATCCCTTTTCCATTCCTGTCTTCAACACACTTCCACCTCACTCCTCCCTTCCGTCCCCAACGGTCCTCCAGCTTTTTTCTCTTCCGGGCGGCTCCCTCCTCTATATTCTCCGGGGGAGCACCTCGCTACCTTCGCTCTCTACCGTTCCCTCCTCCCATACACCCCCTGCCACTTCTCTTTCCAGAGCTTTTCCTGGGTGCCACCTTGTCTCTCATCCGCCCGGCGATGCCACCCACCCCTGGACCTCCTCCCACCCTCCGCCGCCCGCCCAACTTTGTCTCCTTCCCACTCTTCCTTCCCTTTACGCATTTTATTATTTCTCCTCTCCTACCCTAACTCCTGTCTCCCTCTCTCAAGGCACTAACTTCCTCATAAACCATTCTCCCCCCCCGCTTCAGAGAGAGTCTTGGCCTTCACTCGCGACACTCACCCATTAAGAGCATTATTTCATAATTGCAAAATGGGTAAGCTTTCCTGGGGCCTGAAGAAGGCGAGACGGGGGGGATGAAGCAACCTGAAGTGACCTGGCACCCTCCCGTCCTCCCCTCTCTTACTTCTTCCCCACTCCCCATCTACTCTTACGGCTCCCCTCTTCCCTCACAAGGGCACTCTCACTTTATGAATTAAGACAATAATTTGAGTCCCTGCGAATCACTACGAATTCTGGGAAAGGAGGAAGTATTTTAGTTTACATGCGGTTATGGCCCGTATTTCAATTTTTTCTTCTTTCTTCCGAATTAATACGCTTGGCTTTCCCGGGGGATCAGTTTGTGGTAGTGGTTAAAGTACTGGCTTCCCACCCTGAGGGTTTGGGTTTGATTTCCGTCGGTGGTGGCAATTTTAAGTGGATTCCGATCCCTGCTCAAGTGCATATTTTGTGAGTATTTCAAGACAAATACTCCGTCCGTCGGATGGAACGTTGAACTGTGGTCCCCTTGGCGTAACTTTCGTTAAGGAAAGATTAATGCCGACAGCGACGCCAGGTTTCTCTCTACTCTTTCGCCATTCACAAATTGTCCTTCCATTATCTACCTAGCCAAATGTCATCAATTGCGCAAATGGCATCAGTCGTCTATTACCTTCTCAAATAACCAAACCAAATTGTCTCTCCTGGTCGAGAATATCTCACTCGCGCTTTCCTTAAAAGATCGATGGATGTTGCGTATGCGAAATTCTGTCAGTGAAGGAACCTAAAAAATACTAAAAGTGGAGCGGAAAGATTTCAAAACACCCCCTAAATTGACTGAAGAAATCCACTGTCAACGAGCTGCAAACGAAATTGGAATGAGAAAGTGATTTGGTCAAGATTCAAGGACCTTAGCCTTAATTCAGTAAGAGACAGGTCGGCTCAAAGCATGTCATAACATCTTCTAGAAATTTGCCGTCTCTGAAAATTGAGCGGAAAATTTTTCTTGTAACGTGACGAATTTTCCTTGCATCAACATTCTTTTAAGTCCGTCCAGAACAGTGTATTTCTTTGATTCCATTACGTATTTTGTATTCGGATGTTTATGTCACCATCTTCTTCTTTCTCTTTAGCTTTTACCTGTGTTCAGTTGTCACTGTTCCTCATTTTTTATTTCCACTCCTTTCTGTCCCTCGTGTCCTCCGCACCCAGTCTTTTCTCCCTCACGTCTTCAGCTGTTCAATCCTCACACCTTCTTCTTGGTCTTCCTCTGGGTCTCCTACCCCTAGTTAGACAATCCTTTTGGCACTCTGGCTCTCATTTCTTCTTATCAGATGCCCAAACCAATGTAACCGACTTCCCTGTACTTTCTTTGATACCTCCACCATTCAAAGCATCTACCGGATTATGTCATTTCCAATCCTGCCCTTTCTTGTAATTCCCATAGCCCTTCTTAGTATCCTCATTTCTGCCACATCTAGTGTCTTTTCTAACACTTTCTTCAGCGGCCAGATCTCACAACCCTATACCATGACTGGTCTCACCACTATCTTAAAAAGTTTTCCCTTTAACCTTTTCCTAATTCTTCTGTCATACACCATACCTAACACTCTTTTTCAGCTCATCCATCCTGCTAAAATGATGTAGTTTATCTCTATTTCCAAACCTACAATTGCGGTGGCATAGGAGCCAAGATATTTGCACTCCCTCATCCTCCTCAGCCCTCCACCCAATAACTCTATCCACCCTTCACGGCCGTCTTCACCCAACCACATATATTCCGTCTTCATGTCTACCAATCTTGCGGCTTCTATTCTCCACCGCCTCTCTCCACTTTTCCAATATCTCTTCCACCTTATCTGTTCTTTCCTCCCCTATCACAACATCATCTGCATAAATACCGGACCACAAAGCCAAATTCTGAACCTTTTAGGTCAGTACGTCCATCACAAATTTGAACAGGTAGGGACTTAAGGTCCCCTGGTGTAACCCGACTGTCATTGGGAAACATTCTGCCACACCACTGACGCAGGTTCTTACTTTAGAGCACGATCTTAGAATTCAGGTCTTCACACGTTGTAACTTTACCAAAGGAAGCGTACGTCCGCTTACTGTTAGTGAGGCCGTAGTTCTTCGGTTGCCCGCGTGGCGCTAGCAGTCCTTTAGGCTGAAAATCTCAGGAGTACACATGTACTGGGATCGCTTGAGTAATGTATACTCGTGTCATACGAGATATTTCTTCCATTAGGTATCTACTAACACAGAGAAATACACTGAAATAAGAATTCAGAGGCTATTAAAACTGAAAAATTGTCGTATTGACTACTTTTTATCACGCTAAGACCCCCGATTGCTTGCAGACACAATGTTTTTAACTTGAATTGGGATGATGTTTTTCGCTTTGAGACCATACAGTTTAATGACTTTCCATTGAGTTTGAGGAAGATTTTATCAGTTTCAATGTGTCATAGAAATTTATTTACTCTTTCCAGTATAATTTCACACTCAATGCATATAAATTTTGGCACATCGATCATTACGTATTTCGTTGCAAAAGAGGATATTCAACCCTTTGTAAAACTTTAAAATTTGCGTAGGAAAGATTTTACGGCGAACCATTGGCACTCTCTTATTTGTCAATCGGCTAAGAGGAATTTAAAAATTTTCTCTGGAACGGCATTCAAGCTTCATAATTATAAAAAAGGTATGATTTAAAACAATAAACTAGTGAGCACTTTTGCTCTTTTAATGTAAACGTAATTTTAAAAAATGTATCATATATAATTGCGCAGAGAAATTCCATAGGCCAGAGGGTACAAGGTTTTAACCCAGGAGGCACTGAGCACGATTTACGAATGATTTTTTAACAAAAAAATGTCTAAGAATATGACATTAGTAGCACTTTCTATTTAAGCGGTGAATTGAATTATATTATTCAAATAGAAAAATATCTAAACACCAAGAATCGTATGCATTTATTTAAAATTAGCTCCCATCTAATGGAGTATTAGCAATGCCTGCCCTGTGAAATAGTGACATTAATCACTCGCCGGATTTCAAAGATCGATCCCACGTCCAGTGCCGTTCACAATTCCATGTTCATCATTTCTTCTCAAACTGCCACACAATCATTGAAATTTTTCTGCGCTATCTAGGTTCAAGAAGAAAATAGGAGAGGAAATGAGAGGGGGCAAGCAGCTTAGCACTATTTTATAGTTTTCGAGCCGGCTTCATGTATGGTTTCTTCTCTTGAAGGATTCTCATGCGTCCTTGTAGAAAAAAATCCCTGATTTCATTGATCATTAGATATATATTTAAGCATACATGTTTACGTATGTGGTTGTCATGTGTAAGCAAAATTATAGACATGTAGCCAGCAAAATTACTTCCAAATTTTTTGGTAGCCCATTTCAATCGAATGTTCAGAATATCATGTTGTTTATCGACTTTTGATCGAGAAATTATGAAGATGTTAGTGGGGATAAGTGACCCAAAGCTGGATTTGGTGGCGGATGTTCTCATTTGATTGTTTTCTTGCGGGCGCTTTCCCTTCACACCATCTAGCTCCTACTTGCCTAGGAGCTAGATGGTGTGGATGCATTTTAGACTTATTTTTTCTTTATTTTAGACTTATTTAGACTACTAGCATAGGGACCACTTGCATTTTAGACTTATTTTTTCTTCTTTTGATCGATATAAATTGGACCATGCATGAGAAACATCCTAGTGTATTGATAACGGTATTCAGGTAAAGGTGTAGCATCAATACTAACGGAGGAATTATAGCTCTATGGACTATATCAATGGCTTTCTTCCAAAGATTTGGCAATGAACAGAGAGGAATTCTCCGTAAATTTCAGAGATGATTGCCGAGGCACTTTGCCTCTTCCGCAAACAGATGTTTGTTTTAAACTTGTGTTAGATTTGGCCTTTGTCGTGACCAAGCAAGGTGTTAAGAATATTAAATCCTGCGGAAAAGAAGTAAAATTTTGCCGACGATGTTACAAAAGTAAGATTCTAATGTATCATGTTTAATTAATAATAAAGTTAATCTTTGACCTACTTGATTATTATCACAAACAGGCTGGTTTTTGCACAAATTTGTGGAAGATACATTCAGTATTTTGTTACGGCTGCAGAAGTACCTAAAATTTTAACTTTGGAAAAATGGAACTTCCCAAATTTCAGGCGACAGATTAGCGTTAACCATCGCTACGATCATTAAAGACCACACACGAGCTTAGGTACTAAATTGCTTCGGTTATTGCAGTCCCGATTTCAACAGCCGAATCTATAGCTGTTCTCTGTTAATCGATGCTGAATATCGCTCAAAGGCGCAGATGTCGGACACTCATCAATCGGAAACAACTCGATAATACCGATTTCTGAGGCCGACCCATTAATTATAAAGCACCCTCTTCTTTCCATTTTAATCCAATCCGGGCCTTCTCTCTGCATCGTCGTATCATTCCAGTCTCTTATCTAGCCGAACAGAAGAATTCCGAGACCCCAATTCCTGCTTCATTGAGTCCATTTTTCATTCCCAGCCAAAAATTGGCCTGCGTCATTGTGATATTCCCTCCGCATTCTTCGCGAATTGAAGCCATCAAAGGGGAACTTGATTATTCATTAAAAGCCGTTTATGCAATAGAAATATTTATTTTTTTACCAGATTGCTTTTCCGGATCCAGAAATAAATATTGAGCCGAAATCTCTAATAATTCCAATGATCGATTATTAAAAGCAAGACGCAAGGGTATTATTCGAGGCATCTTGGAATCAGTTATTTAATCACTGAATTTGCTTTTGGTGTCTATTTTAACTTCTACTATGCTTTTGAATTCATTCAAATAAGCAACTTTAAATTTTGGTATCCTATTGAAGTGAGACTGCATTTTAATACGAGATGCCTCTCTCTATTTTGGAAACATCTGATTTTATAGAATGTGTCATTCCAGGAAATGATGTTACATTTTTCTTATTTCTGAACTACATATTTTCATTCTTCTTAAAACTAGTTTGTTCCTGTCATACTCATAAAAAAGACGATCACTAACAGAAAAGTTCTTGAATCTCCACGGTATCAGGAGAACCTGTTCAGATCTTACGAAAGTGCTTGGATTTGTTCTAAATGTTAATGCTTCAACCTTTTGTTTATAAATACACGTTCTTTCAACTTCTCCGGGAAGCTTTATAGCAATTATATGTTCTTAAAATTATTCTGATGAGAAGGGATGCTTACCATTGATAAGTCAAAAATATGATTTGGTTGTGCCCCTCGCATTTGTTATCTCTTTGAGTAAACTGGTTTACCGTATTGCAACAAATTTGTTGGGAACGTAATTTTTAAGACTATCTACATATGAGATGTCGAAAAAATGGCAAGGCTGCTAAAAAAATTGGAGAAAATGGAAATCCCTAATTTTTTCACCGAAGTCCTCATACGGAAATCTATCAAACAAATGCCATTCTCATTAATAGAAGCTATATGGGATTGAGATGTATTTTATCAACCAAATGATTGCTCAAATGAAGTGTTCTTATTGTACATTTTGAATTTTGCTGTAAAATTAAATTTCCCGAAAGCTAGAGTAGTGCTTCTACATTATCATCATTGCCGATTCTTTGACATCAGCCTCTCTTTGTCTCCATTTCCCCGCAGTGAGCACGGTGAGCGTTGAAGCGGTGGTGGGCCGGAGCGTGGCTCTTCCCTGTGACATCGAACCAGCAACATCTGCCGACCGCGTCTACATGGTGCTGTGGTTTCGTGAGTCCGCAGGGAAGCCCATGTACAGGTCAGTACACTCTGCGGTGTCTCACTCTTTGGAGAGGAGATTAAAAAAAAAAATCCTACTGCAGTGAATGTCCTCGGACCTGGAGGATATTTTGGGTCAAAACGTATCTTTGGGCATTTCGTCAGATACAGAATAGCGATCAATTATTTTCCCGTTAAAACATGAAACATAGTTTTTATATATAATACTTTTCTTTATAAAATACTATGGATTACTTTTTTATCCATTACTAGAAGTGCAAAGATAACGTAGATTAGGCAAATTTTCAGAACTTTTGCCTGAATGTTTTAAATATTGATAACAAATCAATATTGATTTTTATTTTAAGGTAATAAATGAAATAATAGCCTGTTATATAAATTAGAAAATGGTGACGCATTTGCTATTTTATAAACACTCATTATGGCATAAAAAAGTATCAACACCATTTTTTCCTGAAATTTTCAGTATTTCCATTTGATTCATATCCTTTTAATAAAATGCATAGCAGCTCTCAGTCTACGGAAAGAGGGCCTTAGAGTTGAAATGAAACTATTTCGTACATAATAAAGGTAGTGACTCCTATATAGCCGTAAGCATTATACACGTTTAACGTTTACGGGCATGGGAGTCATTATCTTTGTTATGTATATTTAGCCGTAAAAGCTGACTTTTTATTATTAACTCTCTTGATTATTTTTCTCACCTCTCATTGTCAAAGAAACGTTACAATGACATGAAATATTAGAAGAACTCTACCTGCATATATTTTTCTTTCCATTTACCTTTAAAAGAGGGTGGTCAGGCCATACAGATAACTGCCTTCAATGTCGAGCAGTCAAGAGCTACTATCTGTTGTTCTAAAACTTTAGTCAAAGAGCCGGGCAGCTCGGGAAAGGGCTCTCGGCAGTTCCCCGGCATAATGCCGCTCGTAGTATGGCACCAAATCGCCGCCGCTCCCTTGGATGCGGCAAGTGAGTGGTGCAGACAATAAGCATGTCGCAGGTATTGGTAGAACGGAGCACTCTCTTGCTTACAAAACTCCTCGGAGCGATCCCTCTTCCCGGCTAGGCCACTCGTCGTCCTCGTCCATACTTTCCACCTCGCGAGACACATATATCTGTTAGCAACAGAGCTCAAACCCAGCATTAGGGAGTGGTGTTGGGCACAATGCTACACGTGACTAGCTATTCACAATCCCCGCATCGCTTTCACAAAATCGCCTCTCTCCAGTGGTCAAGCTCTTCTCTGTCCGGATGGTGGCGATCGAAAAGACCCGCTGTTAGCTATTGCTTGGGCCAGAACCCGGCGCGGGTAATCGTTTCGGTTTCCGATGCTTCTGTCACCTCTCCCACCTTCTCACTCCAAACTCTTCAGCATTCTAGCTCTACCCTGCTTCTTCATATCTTCAAATTACATGACTTTCTTTTTCTAATCCAACTCCCGTTTAAACGTTGCTCAAAAATTAAGAATGCACCCCAGATGTCGCCCAAGAGCAGCCTAATCCCTGGGCGGGATATCTCCGGAGAACGACTATTTAGGTATCAGTGTGTCTCTGCGGAGAAAGTATCGCGAACGTTCAAGTAAAGTAGTATCGAGAAATGGTATCTCACGTGAGAAGGGTCTGTTATTTTACGGTTTTTTTTAATTTCCCCAGCGGCAAAACCCTCTGCGGAAAGGTTTTAAAACTGCTATAAAAGTCTCCCTTTCCTTTTGGAATGGAAGTGAAACAAACAGTAACCAAGATTCAATGTATAAAATGAGAATTTTATGATAATGAAACAACAGCTTTATAAAAATTTTATATCACAGGGTCAAACATTTTCAAGCGGGATATTGATCAAGATGGACATTATAAACAAACCTTGTTATTGTTAGCAAGTTGTTATAAACAGGGAAGTATGAACGTTCAGTTGTTTGATAAAAATGAAATTATCTTCAAATTAATCTTTGCATCCCCTAGGCTTGCCTGAATATAAGCACTGTAATGGCATGTTATATATTCAGGTAACTGTATTTCTACGAAGAAACTCCTCTTCAATGATCTTCGTTGAACTACGCTCCACACCTAAATTTAAGTACTCTTGTAACTTATAGATGGTATATTCCCTAAAGAAGAACTTTCATATATTGCCCCCCTATTAAGTTCCACAAGGGATTTTTAAACGTAATATTGGAAAATAATAAAATCTCCGATTTCGGCTAGTATCTTTTCATGAAGATCTTGAATTAAATTGCCTTTATAATTACACAGGACACTGCAGTGTTTTTAGTGCTTTGTGGATTTACGCATCTATGGTAATGCACTTAATGGCGTAGTAGGGAAACGTCTTTACTATGCCAGTATTTTTCCATCCTACATGAAATCTTCAGCATTCAACACCTGAGCTAATATGGTTAAATTACCTTTCTGCAGATTGAGGGAAAATGGATGTAAACAGTACCAATACCGTATTTTATTGTTAAATTGTCAGGATATTTATTGATTTTCCAATTACCTACTATCCTATTACCTTTTTTCGTGTCACACAACTTCCTCTTATGATCTCTCAATTCCGTTAAGCTTTGGCTTTCTTACCTCACAAATTCCAGTCTTTTTTTCCCTTCTCATTTTCCGATCATTTTATCTCCTAAAACGGTCTTCAGCATCCGTCCTTGTATTATTTGCTCTGGATTTACACCACCTACTAATGGTTTTCTCAAATTTATTTCCTACCAAACTATGCCCAAATTCTGCAGGAAATTTTTCACCAGGGTAAAAATCTAATTTGCAGAAAATATATTTTAATATAAACCAATTTTTTTTTATTTTGCCTGAGACACGCTTTAACCTAACTATAATTATTATGTTATGAAAGATGAATATTGCTTTGAAACATAATAATTTCTTCTGTATTCATTCTGAATTAAATCTTAGATAAATTTTTAAAAATATGAAATAAGTCAATCATTATAAAATGGCAATATCATATCGGGACTTCTTTCTTAATGAAATATACTTATTTTTTCCTCCCTCACTGGGATTCGAATTACCTTCTGCAGACCTTGTAGCAATAAACTGCCTCAATGTTCATGTTTAAGTCTTGCTTCTTATTTTGATGTATTTGGCTTGCAATGCAAACATAATTTAATTATTTGTAAACGCATTTGGAAAATTTCCTTATCTACGTTTACCAACTCATCGACACGTTTTAATTAATTGTGAAGTAATCTCAGAATCCGTTTTAAATCATTCCTATTGTGCAACCTAAGGATTGCTACCGCCCTAGAAGTATCATGTGTAAACCCTCATTTTTCATATATAGCCTCCATATAACAAGAATGCATTGTGTTGTTCGACTGATGAATTCTTTTATGAAACCAGGAAATGTTGCACGCTAAATGATATCATTTAGATACAAAAAAGGCCATTTTATAACAAATAAGCCTTATAATCAGTAAAAGGTTACGAATTATGCCAAATGAAGCAGGAAAAACCAGGCCAACAACAAGTTAACGTAGTGCGATTGCCCTACATGAATTCTAATCCCGCAGTGCGGCCATGCCATGAGGAAATGAAGTCCGAGTGTGCGTATGTGAACAGTTTCAACCGTCCCATATTTAACCCCCATCAAAAAGCTCGTATTCCGGGTGTGTTGACATTTGTGTAAACACCGGCTCATGAACTGGGCGCACGAATGGCCTATCTGGGCTAATGTATCCTTCCGCTTCATATCACCTGTATTTATGCAATTTTTTACAACTGACGTTTCATCAATGTTACTTCAGTTGATCAGTGCAGGTAAGAATATTAATGTGACCTTATCGAAAATCACGTTTTGAACGTCCTCACTAGCCGAACGTGAATAGGATATGAGAAGTACTAACGACATATTAACTCGAGCAAGTGATGCGATAACTAGTATACATATGTCAGCTGGTTTGGTACTCAGATTAAGAAATATTGGGTGGGCCTCAATGACCTCAACACTCTTTGATCTTGAACGAAGGACCCATGATCTTTGAGCTCAAGGGGAAGAAAATGCAGTATCTCGGTTGCGAGAGTCAAAATAATTTCCACTTACTTACTCATGCCATGCCGTATTAAAAAATATACCGCAATTTACTACTAGAATTAAAAGGTAAATGTTGAAGACAAATTTTAAAAGTAGGGTATACTTTCCAGTCATTTATTTTCTCTAATTACGTCTTACCATTAGCCTACTTCTACATCTTCAAGCTATTTCTCCGAAATAATGATTAAATTAGCTCAGAAATTTAAATTAAATTCTTTGAATGATTAAAGGCTAAGGCCCGAGTATTCGTACTTTTGAAATAATCAATAAAAATTTCGCATTTCAAATTTTTCATATTAAATTTTACTTTTGATTTGTTTATTTTTCTTATCATATCCGTTTTGCTGAGTTGCATGAAACCAGCTGCTTAGAAAGCGAAAAATTCTTTTAGAACAAATGGTAAACTTATCTACAGTTAATGCAATTACGAATTTCATGTCGTGAACGTGGTCTCGTTTTGTAGCGGAGAAGTTTTGCCCGCATTGAGGAATCTTGAGAGCGAGAATGCCGAGGGAAAAAATACTGCGATAAATGGCCGTGCCTTGAATGCTAATTGCGCCCACTCAACAATATCTCCTCTTTCACCGACCTCCTCCTGCGCTCTTTCTCTCTCCTTGATGGGATGAGGGTCGATGCGAGGGGTGGGTCTGTAGCGGAAGAGTTATCAAGCAGTGGGTACGCCTGAGAGTGAGGAATGAGGTGTAATAGATGGCCATGGGGGTAAAGAGAGGTAGACGGATGGTTGATAGACACATAGAGAGGTGTTTAGTTGTGGGGCAAATTTGACACTTGAAAATCTCTTCTTTTACCCAACGCTTTGCCACAAATATAAACCTTTATAGCAATAAAATCTAAGCAATGGAATTTGCGATATTATTTCCTTTTTTTAGTCATTGCCAAATAAAAAAGATTACAGTATATCATGAAAAATGGGTACGTGGGTACACTCAGGCTTCTGCGAACACTACAAAGATATAACATTTGGGTGGAAGTAGTGTAGGAAAATTATTTTACATGGACCCATCCGACTTTTATTCGAATCTCATTTTTAGTATTTGGATGCATAAAAAATAAAACAATGTGCAGATGATAAAGCGGAGTTTATCCAGCATTGCATATTAGAAAAAAGATTTAAAACAATTATTACACATTAAATTAAAACCTTCAATTGAAAACAACTATCTAAGGGACAATAAAAAGAGAGTATTACGACAAAAAATTGTAAAGAAAGCAGTATTAAAGATTTTTAGCAATAACTTCTGTAACAATGGGATAAATCTAGCAAAACACAGTTAAAAATAAAGAAAATAGATGTCACTAGTATTATCAATCAGAAAAAATGCTAAGAAAGTCCAAGTTTGAAAGATAATGGAAAAATATAACGCGGCGCCGCTGCGGCGCCGTAAATCCAACGACGTAAAAAATTCGTAAATCCATATGAGGGTAAAAAAATACTAAATTATATTCTTATAAAACGCTACTATGTACATGAAATAAGGTCCCCTTCCACATTCATTGGTCAGTATCATAATGACATTAGAATACACAGTTCAATGTGCTTAAAAAATGAAATATGCGGTCGTGGGAAAAAATCAGGATTACCTGATATGTAAACCTGTGAAAAACTCCACAGCAAGGAAACGCACACGGAAGAGGAGGGACGTGAACAATCTGCAAAAACTACTGATGGAAAAAGTAAATATTTCTCCTAGAGTATTATAAATGTAGGGAAAGTTAAGTTATAAAATATTTTAAATGAAATAAAGCAATACTATATAAATATTTAACTAACAAGTCAAACATAATGCGGTTTTTCCTGTGTATAAAAATTGAAAGACGATAACTACTCCTGGAATAGATGTTTTTGCTTGAGAGTGTTTCTGTATTGGATAGAGAGATGGAGTGAGAGATGGTGGATGGCGGGCAAGGGAAGGATTATGGGGTGAAGTAGGGGTTGAAGCGAGAAATAGAGAAGTAAGGAGAATGGATAAGGGGCGTGAGAGTGAGTAGAGAGCGTTTGTATGTTTCAAAACACTTAATATGCAGGAATGCTGACTTTGCGACGCCACTCCGACCGATCAATCTCTCCCTCCATATCCATCCTTTGAGGCCGCATGCTCTTTTCCGCCTGTCCACCCACCCAAGGATACACATCTCGAGGTTAATTCCGCATAGCAACTCTGATGAAACGCAACTCAAAACAATAGCTTATATTTCGCGCTAATTTTCTTTAATTGCGGCCTTATTAATAACAATATTCGACTGTGGTTTTGTGTATATGTCCCACCCACCCCCCTCCCCCCACCCACCTCAAAACATTTCCTAAAATATGCTTGGTTCCTATGAAATTTGGCTTTTCACCAAAATAATAGCTTTTTTTTCGCTTAATAACAATGCCTGCGATAAATAATTAACAGCGATGGATAGAGGAGTAGATTTACGTAAAACGATGCCTATAACATTATTTCCATCCCGATAGAAACGCTTAGTTTTTCGTTTCTTTTTCGTTGTCCCATACGAATTCTTCAGCTTATTCTCGCGAGAGAGGTATTCATAGAGTCATGCGAGCGACCTTCAAGTACTTGCTCTCACTTCCTGGTTTCAACCCCCCTCTCTCTCTCTCCGCTTCTCTCTATCAGCTTCTCTCTCCCACGCGTACGAAGGAAGGTGGGGAGGGAGTAGGAGGGAGTATTTCCTCGCTCTTTGACTTCGAAGTAGACCTCTGGTTATTGCTAAATATCTTAATTGAACGGTTGGTTGGAGATTTGATTACTTTTATGTGTAGAGAATTAAATTGTCCACAAGATACAAACTTTATTAGGGGGTGGTCCGTAAACAATACCAAGAATGTCAATTTTATGTTTAATGTCAATCCCGCAACGTTGATGCAGAGAGATGTTTAATTAAGAGTATGTGGCTCGCATGGTTTAAGCACTCTTCAGAGAGAGAGACGAAACTAGTTTTTTATTATATTCACGATGAAACAAATGAAGATCGAACGGTGTGGACATCATAAAATGCTTCAAAATAAGGTTGTATCCTAAAAAATAGTCGCGAACTTCTCTTTGTTTATTAACGATAATATTCGACTTGTTTTTGGCAAACCTAACCCTCTCAACCCCACCAACCACCTTAATAAAAGTTGTAAATTACACGCGAGTTTCATTATTTTCTACTTTATTTAAGGCATTATGGATTATACCTCGCTTTATAATAATCAAATAATTAGTATCAATGTAAAGGACAGTTATGTATGCCATGATTTGTTAGCAGCCCTAATCAATCTTGTCTCACATAACTGTCTTCCCCAGCTCGATAGAAAGGCTTTGTTTGTCAAACATAATGTCATATAATGTTAACATTATTTTAGACGAAGCGACTAAAGAGGATAGGGGGTTTCATTAAAAATAAAAACACAGAGGATGAGTTTTACAAATTAATTAAAATTTCTTTATTTACAATTGCAAAATTAACATAAGTTCCAAACTCCCACGCAAATATCCTGACAAGTATTTTCAGTTTTTTTTTTCATATAGAATTTCTACAATTTACTCTTAACTATATATCTCGCGACTGGACTTGGTTATTTATGAATGCCATATGTCACAGCATTTGTTTGCTGCTGACATTGCTTCACTCCACATCAATTGTAGTGAATCGTCATCAGAATCCACAGAAGTACCCGTCCCGATAATCTACCAACAGAAATTTAAGTAAGTATTCTCAATTCTTTATTCTCAATTAGTAACTCGACTATTACGATTTTTTAAACTATTAAATATAATTTTAACTAACCTTTTTCATTCTTACAGCTTATTGCAGATCTTATTCGCACACACATGTAAGGAGTACATATAGCAGATCCGCATGTAAGTAATAATTTAATTATCACACCGCAATATTGTTTACTAACACACGAAAACATTTCGTGGATTCAGATAGTTCCATTTTCGCGGCGCCACCAACTGGATTCATTTTCTTTACTCGCTACGGCAAGCTTGGGAACGGCTCTTGGGACGGTGGCAGGGGGGAGGGGAAGCGAAAGGTGGCGGAAGAATTACCGCTTGGTGTGAGGGGAGTGGGTTAGAAGGAAGAGCTTGTCAGCGTTGAGAATGGAATGTCGTTATGGGGTGGTATCCACCTACCCGTTAGGGGGGGATCGTTTCATTGCTTCGAACACGCCCACCTCTCTCGAGGCGATCGTTCTGGCGTCCGACCGACCCATGCTCGATCAGTGGTGTCTCCTTACGTCTAAAAATTGAACGTCTTAGATCACCGGCCGGTGTATATAGTTTTAAATATATATTCTATCTCACCAGTAAGTCATTTTAATTTATATTATACTCAGTATATTAGGCAGACAATTTTTTTTAGGAAGAAGGCATTAGGCAGAAGCTTTTTTATTTCATTCGGAAATAATAATTCGAATTAACTAATGACGGAAATTGTTTAAAAAATTTCACTCTCCAAGCTCACTAATGAAAACCAAATTACAATGCCAGTACTATTATGGATGATACAAAGTAGGAAAAAATGCATCTAGAGAAATATCCCTCTCAATATTTTTTCATTCTTTCATACCATTGCATCTCATATTAGCTACGCCCATAAAACAATGGTCAAAACTCTAATGGTCCAATGAGAGGGGGGCAGAGTCGATTCGGGAGCTTCTTCCCGCCCCTTCAATGGCGACGGTCTTTTTACAAAATGGCGACCAAATTAAATTAGGAATATTATATATTTTGTCTAATTAAAGCAAATAAATATTAAACTTTTTTGCAATTTATATTATACTTTCGTTCAATGCATAGGATGGGGGGTTTTATTTCAAATAAAAAAACACAAGAAAATATATATTTCATTCAATTTTTAATAGATTTTTTTTCCTGTAGAGGAAAACCTTTTCTTCTCCGCCTGAATTATAATTTGAAATATCCTCCCCCGATAGCCTAAACATTCGAGGGAGGAATATTTTCCTCTTTTCTTCGTTTTTTTCTATTGTTGCCACCAGCGAAACCCCAAATTTAGTCATTATGATCTCCAAACGCTCTATCCGGTATCGGATCTCCTCTTCCAAATCCTCCTTCTTCAAAAACTCCGCCTCCTCTTGAAGTTTAAGGAGACGGCTCCTCACGGTACCCTTTAAAGAGAATAAATGAAAATTATTGAAAAAGGCTTTAACAAAGTAAGATAGAGGGAGTAGAAAGACCCAAAAAAAACTCACAGATGGCGATCGGGATCTATCCCGTCGTCCTCCATGGCTGGTTGTGGCATCGGCGGCGGTAGGATTCATCCTATCACGTAAAAAAAACATGTTAATTTATATTCCTCACAGAAATAAATGTCGCTAACTAGAACTTAACTCACTTCAGGGATTGTCCGAACTCCCAAAACCACTCTCTCCTCTGCTGGATTCCGATATAGGATCATCGGAAACGACAAATTTTACATCAGTAGCGATCTTTTCGAGGATGATTTGGCAAATTTTATCACCTCTAGAGATCCTAAAATCGTTTTCTCCATGATTATAGAGGAGTACCTTTATTTCTCCCCGATAATCCGGGTCAATTACCCCGGCCCCAACTTCAACCCCGTACCGAACCGATAATCCGGAGCGAGAAGCAAGTCTCCCGTAAAACCCTTTTGGAATTTCTAGAGATAATCCCGTTCTTATTAATTGCCGTCCTCGCTTCGGAATTATGTCTGACTGGATAGCGCTGATGTCGTATCCAGCTGGACATTCGTAGCTTGCTTTAGGAACTACAGCGAGAGGGTCTAATTTCTTCATTGGTACAAGCATGTTTTACTAAATAAAAAAAAAAAATCTCTTAGGGAGAGTTCCAACTCGTAATAGAATGCAATTGAGTAATATATAATGCATACTTACTCGATATAATAGGTTGTAGGCTGCGAATGATGGTAGTAGGTCGTCCGTACAAGGGTTTATATACTGATAAATTTGGAAAAAAAAAAACTTGAATGCATTCTCAGCTCGCACGATCTAGTTTTCTGAAGTGGATGGGGGACTCAACTATTCAATGCTAGCCACTCCTCACCGCAATTGAATTATGTACAGATATATCCCCTTCACTTCTCCCTCGGCTAAAAAATCCCTCACAACGAACCTTGCTCTCGCAGAGGGAAATTCTCAATCCACTCTAGTATAAATACACTCTTGATCCCCATGTATTTTCACACACACACAAACCAAGACTGCTTTGATCGCAACATATCCACAGACGAGCGTAGCAGAAATTTTACAAGAAACACTCGAAGTATTTTTCACTTAATATCACGAGGCGGCTATTTGCACACCTGTAAGGAGTCCATATAGCAGATCCGCATGTAAGTAATAAATTTAAAAAACCAACACGCCATATGAATAGAATGGTTAGATAGGAATAGAAAAAATATGGAAAAAAGCTAGTTCACACAATGATTTGAATATCAACAGTATTAAATATTTTGATATCGTAATTTTTTGAAATAAATAACTATTTCAGACTATAGATATTTCTTATTTTTAATTGGGCAGCGATGAGGATTTAGGTAGGATCACTGCTGCATATTCAAGGTGTGGCCGAACATGTGCGAAATAGCACCTCTCTTTTTTTTTCATCCTAAAAAATCTTCCCACAATGCGCTTGACGAATCCGAGCTTCTTCAGAGCTCTACCGCGTGGGGATAGTTGCATGACCTCCACGAAAAAAAAATTTATCCTCGTGCATTTGCTCTTCCCATCTTGGCTCCACACATGAACGTAGTGTGGAGCCATGAGTCAGAGTGATCACTATTTTCCTGTCTGTTAGGTATTTAGGACCGGCTCTAGTACCTATTTTCGGTAATATTGTTCTCTTGAGATAAAAGTCAATTATGTGGGTCATCGTGTTTGAGTAGGGAATACAGGTTAATTTCAATTTACTTCTTGTTTGCTTGTTAAAATATGAGGTTATGTGCGTAAGTTAAGTGGGTAAGGTGGAATCAATTTTTTTTAATTCAATATTTTTTTAAGATTTTTTTTTCTTCTCCACATCTTTTTTCCCTCCCGTACCACTCTTAAATTTAGCCTATACCTCCCTCAATCCACCCTCTCTCACACTTTTCTACCCGCCCCCCACCTCTCAGCACCAGCGGAAATATGTTTTCCAGCACCTGGATCCGTATTGACGGCTTGATGCCTAAGATGGGGATTGACCAGTGGCTAGAAGATCTGGAAGTGTCCGGTCCGATTCTTGAAGTCCACCTTCACCAATTGCCGGAGACGGGAGAAGTTTGGGGGTACGTGAAGTTTCGGGATGGGGAGTCGGCAAATACTGCACTCGGTTTCGGCTCAATCTACGAACCCGAGGCGCCGAACCTTAGATTACAGCCCTGGCCAGCGGATCAAGTGCAAAGAGAGCAGTATGGAATAAACTATGGGGTAATAGACTGAGGGGAGAAAAGTGCTCTCGGGGGGTTTGCCAAAGTAACGATATTTTTTTCAATTGTAATTTATCTCTCCTTCATAATACATGAGGGTGTTTAAGAAAAGACTGGATTTTTTTTTTTAAAGAGACTAATCAGTTTGAGTTGAAACATCTCGACTATTTGATGTCACATTATAAAAAAATTCTCTAGGAAAGACCGGATCAGGTTGGAGGGGTATCCGAGAAAAAAACGGATAATTATCAAAGCCGGTTTGGGTGTAATTATTCATAGAAAAGGTAAAAATGTTTAGGAATTTCCATTGTTTAACCAATTCTTCGTACGATTGAGTTTGATTGCAATATATGACCGTAGTTTGTGGATACATTTTGCGACATTTAAACGAATCGGATAAAGCACAAAAATCGTTTATATTCTCGTCTGCAAATCGAGATGGTATGGGGAGCGAACGGAATTGAGCCATTCTCACAGACTCAAGCATACCAATCGGATTCACTTTGTCCACTCGAGTTATTATTGCATGAGCAGCGAGACGTTGTAGACTTAGAGGGTGGTATCTCGTTTTGCTAACATCTTTTAGCATTAAAAACCACCCTTCAATCACTCGAACAATTCCATCCACCAATCCATCCATCGCTATGTATGTGTGCCAAGTCCAAGTGAAAGGGAAATATTGACATTTATATTCTCCTCGCGTACTTGACCAATCAACCTCCTTCCTTCCCCTCCATATCCAGCCTTTGAGGTCACATGCTTTTTTCCCCACTCCTAGACCACCTTGAAACACTCAACAGGTGCGGCTCAAACCGTTTATTGCTAGTGTAACCAGGCCATATGTTTGCATCATCAACTCAAAGTAAAATCACACAACAGACTTTATAAATTTTCATTTCTCTTTCGATCTTTGAGATATTAACGTCGAGTGGTTGAAAATGCGCATCTCATCGCTTTTAATTGTGATTATTTCGATTTGCGGAAGTTGTCGGGCCGCAGACGATGAAAAGACCATTTTAGTCGACTATTTAAAAAAGTTTGGTTTTTTAAAAGTCTCTGATAACGAAATCACATCAGTCAATAACACTGACGTTGACAGTGCATTGAAACTTTTGGAAGAGTTTTACAATTTTAGTAGCAGAGAAGATGTCGTGAGTTTTACTAAGCTCCCCAGATGTGGTGTACATGATATTGGGAAATATTCGGTTTCCACAGAATCATGGGATAAACGAATCATCAAATGGAATTACGCGCTGAGCGATAATGAGCACCATAAAGTTGCAGAGAAGGCGTTTGAGTTATGGGGTCGGGAGACTAACCTTACGTTTCAACATGATCGGAATAATCCCGATATTATTATCGCCCATAGGAATGGCATTCACAGAAATATAAAACCGTCCGAACCGTGCAGACATCAATTTTTTGGACCCGGACGCATACTTGGCCACGCGGAGTTCCCAAATAGAGGCAAGGACCACATAGAAATTCACATCGATGACGCAGAATCGTGGTATTTAGGTTTAGATAGGAATGTAACTTGGGGACAATATAGTTTATTCCACGTTTTATTGCATGAGATAGGCCATGCTCTAGGCCTTTCCCACTCTAGCGATTCAAATGCTATCATGTTTTCTACATACACGCATGATCACAAAATTTCTCTTCATCACGATGACATATCGGGAATTCGTAGTTTATATGGTGACCCACCAAAGTGGAAGGATGACGATAGTGAAGATAGAGGAAAAAATGATGATGAGGTGACAAGAGATAATGAACGCGTTTCGGGCGATAAACCAAATTTTTGCGATTTGAAATATGGGATCAACTTTTTAATAATAAATCAAATAATGTATGTATTAAATGAAAAGTGGGTGTGGTTAGTTGACATTACAGCTGATATGAAAGTATTTGATACATTGCTAATAACTGACTGGCTGTCATTTTTACCAAAGGATTTTAAAAAAGTGACAGCTATTTATCAGAGACCGTCTGGGGAAGTCGTTCTATTTATCGAAAATGAAATTTATATGCTGGATTATCCATCGTTAAGACCAACATATGGCTATCCCAAAAGTCTTTCCTCTATCGGTCTCCCCAATGAGGCAAGGGTCCAAGCAGCCGTAAATTCGCATACGGGACACACGCTAATATTTTACAACGATCATTATGTAATGCAATTGGACGAATGTACGAATCATGCATCCCGATACGCTCAACTTATCAAAGAATTCCCAGGGTTACCCCCGGGTGTGAATTCCGCTTTCAGACATTTAAACGGAATGTTATACTTTCTAAAGGACGATAATTTTTACGAATATAATGAGTTTAGAAGCCAATTGGTTAGAGCTGGAGTCTACACTCCATCTTTATTCGGACTACGATGCTCTTCCCCCATTTCAGACCTCGTTCGTGAACTTAAAAAGCTCACAGCGAATTTTGATAAAGTTCTCGCTTAGAACTATGAAACGCTCTCCCAATGGGCAATCGACTCAAGGTCAAAGTTACCCCCTTTCTCTTTTCCCCCACTCCTCCAGCATCAAACAGTTTAAAAGGGACACGATCGGGTGCCAGTGGTCATGGTGTTTCCGCCGGAGGAGGAAGAGTTGTTACAGCCCGCAAATACATCTCGGGCTGTCGGCACAATATCCGACGACGACGATATTCTCGTTTTAGAAAGCGAATATTTTCTAAATACGAGAGGAACAAAGAGTGTTCGTGTCGGCTGTGATTTTTTCAACTACTTTGAACCAGTGGTGAAATTTTCCCATCTAAATAAGAAAAGCCTTGTTATTAGTAGCAGTGAATGGGCTAATGTTGTAAATCTCCAGCAACTAGTGAGTGATTATTTTGTCACCGGTGTGAAACATCCACTTTCCGCTAGTTTTCTTTCCTTTGCAAATTTCTTTGGGAAGAGATACTTGTCGATTAAGCGAGGCAATACTTCGTTTCATTTAAATTTTGACGAGTGGAATCAAGTGGTGAGAAACTTTCAATTGGTTAATAAACTTTTGGACTACCTTTTTGGTGTGGTTGGTGAAAACGAAAAGTGTGAAATCTACTGCAACCAAGTGAGTGAAGAAGAAAGATGAGTGGTATCATAGAATTCCAAGGGTTCACTGCGAGTGACGGTAGCTACATTGTGAAAGAATTAGCTATAATTAATGTTGATAGTAGGTGTTGTAATACGTGGCTTTTTAAATCACCAACGAAACACCTTTACGCCAGAGATACGTCATGGTTAAGAAACAATTATCACGGCTTAAACGAGTTCTCTGGAGATGTGGAATATTCTGAATTGGAGTCTATTATTTGTAAATATACAAGGTCTTACAAGTTTTTATTCACAAAAGGAGCTGAAAAGGCTTCTTTCCTTAATCGTCTGATTCCCAAGGGTATTTACGTTTTAGACTTGTCAATTTTTGGTTGCCCATCTCTAAAAACACTTGTAACTAGTGAGAGCTGCTTAATTGAAGCACATTTTAACGGCAACTTTCAATGTGCAAGAAAGAATTGCTACAAACTTGCCAATTGGTGTACTGAAAACAAAAATTTGTTGATAATAAATTTTGTAAAACCCTATCCTCTTTTTTTATTTTTAAAAGAAACCTTTACCCATAAATGAGTGATGCAGAGGGAAATAATGAGGTTTATTAAATAAGAACATTATTATTTTGTTTCAATTTTTTTTATTTAACAAATATTATCAAAATATTGTCATTTCATCTTCGATAGCTAACACAAATTTAATTACTCGCAAGCGAGTGCCTTTGAGAGCATTTATGCTACTGTATTTCACATTAGATTCTTTGTGGTCGGTAAAACAAACCGGTTTAATAGACAGAGGACCACACTTGGATACAAAACCTCCCAGACACTTGGACGTGTCTTTGACGTTGCACATTACACCGTCAAACTCTGTTCTTCTTCTTGGAATAGAGCCTCCTCTTGGATCGGGGATGGTCTTAAAATGTTCGTGGACATCGAGCCATATGACTGGAAGTTGTTCTTCCGCTCGCCGTAGTTTCTCTGGATCAGTAATGTCCTCGGCTAGCATGATGTTAAATCTCTCCACCGTTCCGTTTGCATCCTCGAAGCCGGAAAATGTCACATTATGTCCGACAACCTCAAACTCTTTTTTCTGATGTCTGAATATACAATAGTAGGAGGTACAAAAGTTTACTTCCAATACGAAATCGGTGCCGGCTTTTTGCAGGCAGACTTTGGGTACGTAAATTTGATATTCGTCACCGATTTCCTGTCTTTCCACACGTAAGTAAGTGTCTCCCAGCCGTGCTGTGGGTAGCTTCAGTAAACTGGCGATTTTAGATGTCATATTTATGACCCGCCGATTGGAGAAGTGCGTTGCTAAAGTGCGGTGGTCTTTTTATATATAGCTTCTGGTAGAGCTCTTTTTTTGTCAGGATGTGAATGGTGATGGGTGTGTGACTACCTTGCCAGGAAAATGAAATCATCTCCCACAAGGTCTGTCAGATCGCAACAAATGATAATATCACGAAAGAATACGATCCACGTCATACACTCTCACCTTCACGTCGTGAATAGCACCAGCATGCCCGAAATTATAATTAAAACGAAACACTCGTCTATCTTTAAAAGAGTTGTTTTTAAACAGAGGTGTAAATAAACATTTAAAACACCAACAATTAGAATTTTGAATATATTCCCTAATTACAAAATCGGTGAATAAAATTTGATGTTTCGCTTCAACCTTGTAGACTTTGAGATCACCACCACACTTTTCGTAAAAGTCCTCTTTATCGACAAACTCTTGACGCCAATAATCGAAGCACTCTGGACACAACTTAATAAAACTATTATTTTTTTCTAGGCAAAAATATTTGACTAACAAATCATACGGAGCTATTAGATGGCTATAATTATCTAGATCAAAATCATTTCCTCCGTAAGTGTAAACAAAATCACATAATTCTAAATACATTAAATTGGAATATGTATCGCAATTCATTCTGTCAAAGTCATTAAAAAGCATGAAATCGACATAAGTTGAAACAGCTTTTTTTTCTTCTAGAGGACAACTCGGTGACATCAAACAAGTAAAAAACTCTTCCTTAGAAATTATCCACTTGACACGATAGAATAGTTCCAGTAGTGGAATGGACTTAAAGTCTTTTTCTCTCTTACGAATGTTTTCCCTCTTTAGAATTGCGCAGGATAACGATTTCAAACTGGCAACTCTCCTACGAATAGGAAGAATAGGTAGATACTCCACCATAACTGCACAACTTTATCGAGCTCCACGGAAGGCAAGTTACAACTCGGTTCGCTAAAAGTAGCGGAGACTATTTATTGAGTTTTTTATTATTATTATTAGGAAACTCCCTGAGAAGAGTGGGTTAACCTTGTGTATAGGCGTGGTGCGTGAGGATACATGTTTCCTTGCCAGCGCAGTGAATGGTGATGCATAAAGGAGGGGGATGATTAAGGACAGAGTTGAGGTTAATTGCGCATGAGGGGATAGAGTCTGAGAGAGCATTCAGTCATCTAGTTTTTTCCCCTTCACTTTTTAAACTAGGTGGAATGAAGTGAAAGGCGGAATTGGCCTTGCTTATGCTTGCTTAAGGTCATTAAAGCGATAGGATCTGAAATCAATAAACACGTGGAAAGGTCATCTAGTTTTGTTTTCTTCACTTATGAAACTAGGCGGTGAAAATCAGAGCATGTGGTGGGATGGTTACAGGGTGAGAGATGTATATAAACGCGGGTATGAATATTGGAATAGCGAGTCAGTCTCAGCCGAGTCCTTCTGCCCTCCTTTACGACGAGATGGGGTCGAGTACCGAATGCGGAGTGGTGATGAAGCAGGAGAAGAATGAAAAGCCGAATCATTCTTTCATCAACAGACTCCGAGGTGGATTGAGAGATGGCAGTCTGATATATTCGGGTTCTGGGATCATGATACTTCTTCACATGGCTGCCAAGGGGGCGAAAGGAGAGACGCTGGATGAAATTATTGAAGTCACCAATATGAACGATCAAATACATATCTACGATAATTTGTTGAGGGAGGCTAAATCACCAAAGGAGGGGGCCATCGCAACGTCTGTCCACTTGAGGGAGGGGTATAACTTTACCGAATACTACGAGAACCTGATAAATAGCTGGAGCGAAGATGTAGTTTACAGAAGTGATGAGCTCGATGTTAACAAAATGAATGCGTGGGTTTGTGAGAAGACTAATGGAATTATAAAAGAGTTAGTGAAGGAAGAGGATGTGCAAGAATCCAAATTGATACTATTGAGTGCAGTGTACTTTGAAAACGAATGGTTGATACCATTTTACGAGCTTAATACCCGTCCGACTATTTTCTACACTCCTGGAAATGAGATAAATATACCTACCATGTGCGCTGTTAACAAATGTGGTTTTTATGAGGATACTGAATTGGACTCTCGTGTGTTGGAAATGCAATTCGAAGACCGAAGTGCTTGCATGCTGTTTGTATTACCCAATGCTCGCGATGGTATAGTAGAGTTGGAAAAAAAATTATCCGTCCAAGATTTTAATGTATTCAAACTTTTAGACAAGTGTGAGTTGATGTGGACTCGAATTCGTCTCCCAAAATTTACGGTTCGGACTGAGATAGATATCTCGAGTACACTTCAAGATATGGGTATGAAAACTATGTTCAGTGATTTTGCTGATTTCACTCCGATGATTGACAATGATACTAAAATATCTAAAGTGCTCCAAAAGACATTCATAGAGTTAACTGAGGTGGGCGCTACAGCAGCGGCTGCAACCAAGATGACGTTCATTCCAAAAGGAGTAGGCCCGACCGCAGAAGCTGAGTTCATCGCAAATCATCCCTTTGCATTTTTCATAATATGCAAACGAACCGGTCTGGTGATTTTTAGTGGACGATTTACTGGTGAAATGTAATAAAAAATATGAAAAAAAATAAATTTGTTAAAAAAAAATCAATAGACTTTTTTGTTTTCCTATTCCTCAAAAAAAAATTGGGGGGTTGAATAGTTTAGGGGGATATATAAAAAAATTTTGGAATAGTCTTAAGAAAAGGATCATTTTTTTTTGGATATTCTTATTTAGTCCTTAAAAGGACCGTTTTTTGTAGACTAGTGACTAATAATAGTCACGCCAGCCGTAAACTTCTAAGTAGTAACCCCATTTCTCTTTATTTAAATATCGCAATCTTTCAATAATTAGCGATTTCAACAAATCGTCAGTCAATTTGGGAAAAACTACTACCTCATAATACCCTTCATATTGATCGCATACATTATGCATTGCGATGGGATCCGGGTCGGAATTAGACGTCTGCAATTGCTTTTCAAAATTTTCATCAGCATGGGACTTAATTCTAAGAATATATTCTTCAATCTCTTTCCAGAGAGGTATCCCTCCGACTTGGTGTACAGGAAGTGAGTCCATGGTAGCGAATGAACGTTGCTGAGTTGACTTTTCCTTTATATACACATTAAGTTAAGAAAAAACTAGGAAGCGAAAAATAGGAATAGTAATAAGTAAAGTAAAGTAAAAAAAGTTGAAAAACTAGGAAAAGTCCTGCATTCGAACGAGCGTGTCATATTCTCCCTCTCCGAGATCTCCCCCTCTTTTTCCGCGATAGTCCCCTCCCCCTCACGTACGCTAAGAGGTTGCAGAGAGAGATAAAACGTCGACGGCAGATTGAGGCTATGAATGGGTGGGGTCTTACACTTCTAGAAAAACTAGATCGTGTTAGCATTGATAAATTCAATCGGCATGGGGAGTTGCAGTGGGGCAAAATTGCAAAAACATCCTGGTCGAGGGAGTGGAAATATTACCAATATATCGGTTGCCGGGCAAAAGAACGACTAAGATATACGTGGTATTATTATAAATCTAAACTTCAAATACACAGTTATGGTTCAGTGGTTGGTGGGGTTGAGAGGGTTAGGTTTGCCAAAAACAAGTCGAATATTATCGTTAATAAACAAAGAGAAGTTCGCGACTATTTTTTAGGATACAACCTTATTTTGAAGCATTTTATGATGTCCACACCGTTCGATCTTCATTTGTTTCATCGTGAATATAATAAAAAACTAGTTTCGTCTCTCTCTCTGAAGAGTGCTTAAACCATGCGAGCCACATACTCTTAATTAAACATCTCTCTGCATCAACGTTGCGGGATTGACATTAAACATAAAATTGACATTCTTGGTATTGTTTACGGACCACCCCCTAATAAAGTTTGTATCTTGTGGACAATTTAATTCTCTACACATAAAAGTAATCAAATCTCCAACCAACCGTTCAATTAAGATATTTAGCAATAACCAGAGGTCTACTTCGAAGTCAAAGAGCGAGGAAATACTCCCTCCTACTCCCTCCCCACCTTCCTTCGTACGCGTGGGAGAGAGAAGCTGATAGAGAGAAGCGGAGAGAGAGAGAGGGGGGTTGAAACCAGGAAGTGAGAGCAAGTACTTGAAGGTCGCTCGCATGACTCTATGAATACCTCTCTCGCGAGAATAAGCTGAAGAATTCGTATGGGACAACGAAAAAGAAACGAAAAACTAAGCGTTTCTATCGGGATGGAAATAATGTTATAGGCATCGTTTTACGTAAATCTACTCCTCTATCCATCGCTGTTAATTATTTATCGCAGGCATTGTTATTAAGCGAAAAAAAAGCTATTATTTTGGTGAAAAGCCAAATTTCATAGGAACCAAGCATATTTTAGGAAATGTTTTGAGGTGGGTGGGGGGAGGGGGGTGGGTGGGACATATACACAAAACCACAGTCGAATATTGTTATTAATAAGGCCGCAATTAAAGAAAATTAGCGCGAAATATAAGCTATTGTTTTGAGTTGCGTTTCATCAGAGTTGCTATGCGGAATTAACCTCGAGATGTGTATCCTTGGGTGGGTGGACAGGCGGAAAAGAGCATGCGGCCTCAAAGGATGGATATGGAGGGAGAGATTGATCGGCCGGAGTGGCGTCGCAAAGTCTGCGTTCCTGCATATTAAGTGTTTTGAAACATACAAACGCTCTCTACTAGAGTGAGGACGTGATTGTCTCCATCCCCGAGGGAGGGAGCTCTCCTCTCGAACGAGACAAAGGAAAGTGTCGCCATCCCGCGAGGAAGAGAGACAACAGTCCTATTTGGAGAGAGAGCCTTAATACTCACGAGCTGGTGTCCGAAGGCGAGGCACACACGTCCGGACGCCGAAAATCTCGGGTGTCGCATGAGAATGTAACACAATGGAACGGGTCACACGAGTGAGCCTCCTCCTACGTGTGAGAACCATGTGTTGTGCTGAGACGGGTACGTGCGTTTATGCGTTGCGAAATCGTGCGACTGCTCGGTTCATTGTGTGAGAGACTGTATGAAACCATTCAAGTATTACGTAAGACGATATCTGATGCTTCTTGAGCACTCCCCTCTCCCCCCCCTCCCCGCTCCAAACTTTAGAAGATAACGTAATATTTCATAAACTCCCCCCTCCGCTCTCAACCGTTCGTTAGTTAGCACATATTTTCGGAAGGATACACATAGAATAGCTTTTCCATGAACGATATTTCGGGCAATTTATTGAAGCAATGAAAAACCAGGAGATACTGAGAATGCAGCAGGCAATGGGATATTGCCAGCCCGACTACATACATTATAAGATTGAATTTTTTGGCCTTTTCGAGGAGGGGTTTAAACACTCAAATTCCTCGCCGACACGCCAATTATATATATATATATATATATTCTATAGCTGAACCTTGACTCTGTAATACCGAATGTTTTCTTTTATTTTTGGTACTAAACTGGATATAATCTACTTACAATTAAATAACATTTCCTTAAGGGATGCTACGCAAGTTTTGCAGCATAACAAACACTTTTTTCGTCCGACGTATATAAAATACTGATACAAATATGATCTCACGAGTAAATAAATCTTGTGAAAGATCACCTCAGACATCCACATCCCCCTGAGTAAGACAATGTAAGAGCCTTACCCCCTACCCCCTTAAAATGTCTTCCGTAAGACATACTTGAATGACCCCTATCCGTCGTCACTTCCAACTCACGTAGAACGATGCGGAGTGTAATGCGGAAAAGGCAGAAGTTCCCTCACACAACTCTCTTCTTTTCTCCCACTCGGTGACCTTCTATCTCTCTATTAATTTTTATCTGCATCCATCTCTCCAAGATAGAGTGAAGTGCGGGATAAACTTGGCTTTTTCTTGGGTTTAAAAAACATATATTACTACTACTAGCACCTTACCCCGCTTGAAATGTCCTGTATAATTTTATTTTCCTCATTAATAAATACCTAGTGGTATCCATGAATTAATAAAATTTAAATACAAATAAGTAGTAGTATTTTTGCCCGTATACTGCCTTTTTGTCAACGTAGTATTCCGTTGGTCACTTTTGAATTGTTATCCTGACTGCTTTTGGTCATTGCCTCGGAGCTGGGGGGGGCGCGCGGCCTTTTTCGTAAGGTGTTGAACTGGGACGAGTGTTCCACACGTTCCACGCACCCTGTAGGTGGCTAGCACTGTATTTCACAAGTGTAGTTTTTAAGGGTGTAATAGGCGAATAGAATGGTTTGGAGGGTTTTCTGCGGAGAGTGGGTGTGCACGGCGGGACATACGAGTGCGAAGGTTGGGTGAAGAAAAGGATGGATTTGGTGGTTGAGTGAGGGGCCTTAATCTCGTCGGTCCTGGCTCAAGAGATCTCTTTATCCATTCTCTTAATCCTCGAGCTGAATTAGACCCTCGACCCAATTCCTCCCGCCCCCTTTTTCTTTCCCACTTCCTCCCAGATCTATTCCTTTAACGTCCACATCTACGTTTCACTTCCCCACTTTCCAAGTTAGTCTTTTCTTTCGTATCTTCATATCTACGCCGTCACATTTTCGTCGCTCATTTATCCCATTTCTCCTTGAGACTGACGGTGTGAATATATTATGTCTTTCTCCTACTGACCGTAAACTTGCCTTCCTTGCTGATCTGCAAAGCATTTACTCGTGTTACTATTCCTTCATAAGGCCGAATAAAATCATCATTCACTTTGATTTTATCGAACTATGCTCTTTAGAATTTCTTTCTTTAGATGCACCACGAGTTTAGTTTTCTATTGAGTGTCAAAATATGGAGCTACGATATTTATTTTGAAGAAAATTATGGGCCATGGTAAAAAAATAAATTTTACCAATGATTAATAATAATATGCATGATTTATAAAAATATATAATATATTCTTGTTTTGTTGTTATTAACTCGGCTAGTTTACTGCTATTTAAGAGAAATTAAATGTTTTACGATTTCATATAAATCTTTTGCTTTTATTCTTGTACGCTTTTTTCTTTTCAATTAAGGAAGTAAGGGTTCAATATCATGAATTTTTAAATCCATAACATACGTAGTCACTATATCGACACCTGGTACCTACAGAACTTGGTTCACGGAAGTAGGTTTATGAACTACATTAAAAAATGTTATTGTAATGATTGCTGCCCATTATAAATGTTTTTCGTGGAGAGATAGTGTACGTAAATACCGTCACAGCATATTGCAAATACCCGTTGAAGTCAAAAACTAAAGTAAAAATCACCTAATTTTAAATTGTCAAACAAATATTACCTATTAAATGTTTGATTTGCCTACCACTCAATTATTTCCCTCGTTAACATGAATAAGGAAACAGATAGATTATTGCTTAGATGCCCTTTTATAACCATTGTAGTTTCCAAGCAATTAAGATAAGAGAGCTTGATATAAATATATTTTGGAGCAGAAACATTGACTTCGGAATATGGGATGCGGAGGGAATTAAAAAATGTGGTATTATTACGTCATTTGCTTCCAGTTTAAGGGTCATATTATAACATGTGTAGTAAAATATATTATAATTTCAAATACTTAAGAGCTAGCAAACGTTCTGCTTCTAATTTCTTACACTTTGAGACTTCCAGTGAAAGGTCAACTTAAGCTTTAAACTGTCACCCAATATTTTGCTAGAGAAGCCAATGGAAATTTGAGAAAGAAAATTTAAATATATTCAGCAAAATAAATGCAAAAGGAGGTTGCAATAATGAAATATTCGAACTAGCATCACTATGAAGAATGGACTGTTTAAGTTTCTACCAGGTTTCAAAGATTATTATTTCATTAAATCGCATAATTTCTTGAGAAATTATTTAACAAGAATGATTAATTATACTTTGCTTTTCCTTTCCCTTTTCAATTTTGAATATTCTTTGTTTTTTGCTATCAAGATTCGCAGATGTCATTGAAATCAAGTTATTGAGTATTCCAGGATACATTTTGAGGATAAAACATTTATCACGCGTAAAACTATTATAGAAACTATATTATCCACACGTACGTGATCGAAATGTTTACTTAAATGTGTGTCCATAACAATATTAACTTTTTGTTTAAATCTTTTAATCCTGGAACGCCTCAGGAATGCCTATTTTTGTGTGAGGAAGGCATTGACCCCATAACCTGAATGTAAAGATTCGACCAAAGTAACATTTGTGTTCATTTCTTTCCGCCGGTTTCTTTTCGAAATTGAATGGAGCTCTGACTGAAAGGTCTTGTTAGAGTCGGTATCTAATCAATATTGCCACCCAGTTTTTCCTATGTTGGTGGAGATACCTGATAAATACATACACTCTTCCATTTTATTTAAGCCCTTCTTTCTCCGAAAGGAAAATTTAGCCCAGGAGAAGATTGGCTTTCCTGTGCCCCGAAAAAGTACTTTAAGGTTGTCCAACTGAGACCTTCCATTTTAGACCTAAACTTCGGATTCTGAAAAGAGGTAATTTTCTCGAGTTTAAGTTTCTCTATGACCGAAACTTTTAAGTGCAAAAGGATAAGTTGGTAGGCAAACAGTCCAATCAGAACTTTGCAAATCCAAGTTTCTGTGTTGCGCGTTTCAAACTTGTTTCTTTGGTTTAGAGCAGCATTAAATGCATTGCGTGTTCAGTAAATATATTTAATATATCGAAGCTGCATTTAGGTCAACCATCATATTTTGATCAGCTTAATAAATAATGTTCCAAAATTGGTAATAGCATAATCCAGAAATTACTTTCGCACAATGGTAAACACTTCATAGTTGATTTTGGAATTTTTGTCCCACTAAAACGCAGCCCTTTTCCTTAGCATCCTTTACCTACGAATTGCTCTGTACGGCTTTAAATACCATGCAGAGTTGTAGATACTGAAGACCTTTTTTTAAATTGTTTAAACAATCATGTCACTGTCTCCACAAATATCAGCATTCATCATTCATAGGATTGCATCTATATACTCCTTTTTCAATTAGGTAAACCTAATATTTCCATCCTCGTATTTTATGCGAAGAATTCCATCCTTAGTCTTTCTCGACTATTCGTACCACTCACTTCTATTTCCATAATTGGCATTGAAAGAAAATTGTTTATTTTTCTTAATAGAGCTTTCATGAAATATCTTTTCTCCTCCACTCACCATAAGGCTAGTGATGCAATATTCTCATTTGATCTTCTTCATTCTCCGAAAGAACCATATTCCTACAGTTTACATTATTTTATTCTCGGTACCACTATCGTCCAAGTTTTTCTGATGCATAGAAGCATTCTCAATGTATATATGTTAATACAACAACTTTCTTGCTTATTTTTGCCTATTAGTTTTTTTGCCAAGGCGTTTGATATGACGCCTTGTTTTCCATGGCTTTTATGCTTTCCGTAAATTTCTTGCTTCTCCCGTCGTTGATGTGCTTACTTCCCAGATAGCTCCAGGTTTTACTGTATCCTATTATTCTTGATAACTCACACATACCCTCGTTTGGGTTGATTCCGTTAATTTTCAAGTTGCTCTTATCCATGTACTTTACCATTCGTGTCAGCTTCTATCTTCTATTCCAGAATAGCAATGTCGACACCAGAGCTTAACATTCTGGTTGCCTCTCCATGTACAAATATTTCTGTGCAAAAAGTTAGTTAATTTCATTGACTGCTTCTTAAATGGATGGATTAAAAATTAGAGATTGAAAAGAAAATTATTTTCGCTCTAATTTCCTTATTTTTGATTCCCCTGCATTGCAGTTGCAAACATTTACTGTAAACTGGTATTCATACAATCTGCATGCTGATTTTCTGTCACAAAATGACACTCCTCACCTCTTTATTATAGCACTGCACTCCAGTCCACATTTTCAGATGTATTCCTCAAATCCATGAATCACTGCATGGGCTGTTCTTTCTCCATATTCTTCTCTGCTAGATGTCTTGGTGCTAAAATTCTTACATTTGCCCTGAAATTAAAGGGTTCTTCATCCAGCAATTTCTCTTTCTTTCGTAGCATCGTTCTTTGCATGATTCCCCACAGTATTTTTATCTAATGTGTAGTAGGGCAATCTTAGCATCTTTCCTCTTTTTTCAGAGTTGTTACTGATTTCGATATTTCCTACTCCATTGGTATCTGGCAAGTAAAATGATTTTACAGTTTAATTAAGATATTTTGATAGCTTCACTCGTTTGCAGTAGTCACCTCTGCTCTCTAAGGGAGTTCCATTATTTTCTGTCGTGTTTCTAAATCTCAATTCCCTAACTGCAGCATCAAAGTCTGATTTTTAATGAGATATATCTTCTTTTCCTATTGATCCACTATGTCTTCCTCCACCAATATCCTGTCATTCAGTGATTTTCTACCGCAAAGATCCACCTGTTTGTTACTTTTCCTCAATTTTTCTTATCCCATAATATTTTGTGAAAATTTTATCATTTCCTCCAATTTATTTCTTTGGGAAACTTGCTTGCGTTGTAAGTTCTTTGAAGTAATGTGTGCAATCCTTCTGGATGATACAGTTTTTTCTTGCAATATATTATCTTTAAACTCTTTATTGGGTATTCAACGATTCCTAATTTATATTTATTTACCATGGATCATGTGTCTTATCTCTTTGTACAGATGCTTTCCTTTTTCCTGGTATTAGAAACCCTCGTATCTTCTTCTTCTTCTGCCAGATCCAGAGAATGTTTTGTTTTCCTTGAGTTCCTTGTTTTTTTTATTATTCTTACCCTCTAACTGTGAATAATGAATTCTATTTCATGCCATGACATATTTATTCTGTTGGTCCTGTATCATTTTTATGAACTTCAGGACTGTTCAGAATACAATGATAAGCCAATCAGAGCTAATTTTTTTGTCATTATTTGAACCGGTACTTCACTTTTAAGTTTCTTAAGTTGAATTTTTTTATTTTATTAAAGATAAATTGTGATCACTGTCGATATAAAATTTGGGTAGGGTCTAATTTAAACGATTCAAACACAAAATAAGGCTGAATTGGGTTAATTTAATGCTGAAATCATTAAATAAATAACAATTTCTCTCATCTGAGCAATACCAACATTTTTAATTTTTCGTTTTAGTGTTTAAATATAATTCCACTTCTATATAGTTTGCCCGCTGAACTATTAGCTGAAGTTGTGAGGTGGCGGTGAAGTTTAACTGTTTCGGCCCCTTGTGGTCTCATCTTTCACGTGTATGAATGATAGATAGATGGATAAACGTCTTTATTTGGGCGAGATTGAGACTTTAAAAGTCCCTTCTTCCTTCTAACCCTTCGTCAGCAAATGAATGCAGTCAATATGACAAAAACTGCAACATAAAAATCAGAGAATTAATACTAAAAACAATAGAGATAGAATATTAACTCGACATAATCAAATAAGAAATAATTGTAAAAAGATATGTACAATTGTGGGAAAAACGTGAGGATTTTGCCTGGCATCCGTCACGGAAAAACCCCACTGCAAGAAAACACCCACAAATGAAAGGGGGGGTGAAAAACCTGCGAATGAGACCCTATCCTCGTTCCTCCGGGTGCTGACCACCAATTATTTGGGGAATACTAGTCCCCAAGTCATCTTCACGGGTTTTTATACCCGGAGCTATTGTAACGAAGGTTGGCACCTTAAACTCTCTGGATACCGACGTTTAATTTAAGGAATGCTTATTTGTCGGTAAACGCACTTATTTCTCACCTATCCTCTAGAGGTCAACCCATCATCCGCAACCTAGTTGCCAAATTGTGTTGCCGTGAGTAAAGCCGTGTGTTTCCACGCAGAATTCAAAATCATTAAAACATATATTTCATTACATTTAGCGAATTAATTGGATTTTTTAATCTGCGAGCTAAAACCAATATTTAATATATACACTTATCCAACAAGTTTGATGCAGTGGCAATGCCGATTAACTTTGCAAGCGGTTGTAATTACTTAGGTGATGAACTAGGTCATGGGCTATAAATATGTTGTATCTGCACCGTTGATTAGAGTTGGCCGCACTCATAACTAAATAATATCACGTAATTAAATTCATAGTTTAAAATGAATTGCAATGCATTCACGATGAAACTACGGAATCTCGGTTTTACTGTATCCAAATATAGCATGACTGTTGATTGTCGATATTGGGCTCTACTCTTATTTAAAACATTTGTAGAATAGAGCGGGGGCATTTCAACGGAAAATGACTGATTTCCGTCTATATCACCGTTTATTTTTTCCTAGACTTTATTAAGCTCCAAATCTCCATAATAAACAACACCCTAAATTTATTTTGACAGTATAAAGATCCAAAATTTTAGTTACAGAGTATTTTAGAGAGTATTAGAGTATTTTTGCAATTTTAAAAGCTCAATTGCTATAAAATTTGCGAAATTAGTACCTCATAACCAGTTGAGAAAAACAGCACTCATGTGTGCGTAGCAATTCGATTTTTATTTTTAAGAGCATGTAAATGAAATCTGAAATACCTGAATCCATTACTGCAAAAATAGAGAAGCCAGTATTGATCAAGAAATGAAAACTTAAGGCAGAAGAGTCTCAAACGGGCAGCAATTTACATAAAGAATTTTCTTTATAATTTTCTGCGATTAAGAATCTGAATTTTTTCGTGTAAAATATATGTTTGGCATTGAAAAGTTAAGATGCCAAAAGATAAATTGTAGTAAGTACGTTAATATTTTGTTTTATCTTCTCCATACAAACTTATAGGGGTAGAAAAACTTGGTTGCACTCTCCTGTGATGTGTATGATGTCATTGAGGGTAAAATGTATACGAGATGTGGAGCAAAGGAGCTGATGGCCCAACAAGAGATCCTTGCGGGAGTTTTTCGGTACTTATGCCCACTCATCAACGGTTTATTACCCCTCAATGGCATCAAAATGTCCGATGGCGATTGCCACTAAGTCCCATTATACCCGTACATCCCCATACGCATTTCCCTTTCGGGGAAGGCAAATTCACAGAATTTATTTGTCTCTGATAGTCCTGGATAACGTTTTTTTTTAATTCCTCCCCCATTTTCTATTCTTGCATGCCTCAATTGCTCCTCATACACTAGTGCATTGCTTAATAGACGTTTTCATATTCTTAAAGAGTCCTAATATTCCTCCTCTAGAGAGTAGGTATCATCTACCACATACACCCATGACTTTCGTGGCCTACCTCTTGCCCTCACACCATTCACTCCACCGATATATATCTAATTCATTATTAGACTTTCATCTATTCCCTCAATATGGCCATGCCAACGTAGCATACTCCTTTCGTGTATGTATCCTTCCATCATACTTCACCCAGACCCATGATGTCTATACCCACCCTCTCCATTTCTTGCTTTATATTCTCTAGCCTCCCCGCCTTCAGCATAGTCCTAACATTCCACGTGCCTATTCTGATACCTTCGTTCCTCTTTTTTATCTTCTTTTCCTCTGCTGCTGCTACGTCTGAGCAAGGATTTCATGTGATGACAACCGCAGGAGCCTTGCTCCCACTGCTGTCGGGCACGACACCCGGCCCACTGGGCCGAGTTACGAAGTTGCCAGGATTCATTATCATTTGAGAACTGCCCATAATTTCAAGGTTTTTTTTTAATTGAGATATTATTCCGTGGCCTTATTCAATAGTGTTTTTTACGTGACACCCTCACTTCAGAGACCACCCCACTCGGGTCAGACGCCTTTTGCAGCTGCATCACTGAGGTACAGACGCTGCGCGGACGCATTCGTCTGTCTCCTAAACTTCGATCAATCTGGCATGAGTGACCCTACCAGGAGCATTGCTCCTGCCAGTGCAGCTCTTGGGGTCATCGGAGCACGCAAACCCTTCCCCCACGACAAGGTAGTAGGACTCTGATAGAGGCCCTGTATTAGGATACGCCATTACGCCACGCTCGCGGCGGTGGCAGGGGAATTTACTATCGCCAAAAAATTCACATGATCAGATCGTGATATTGGACAAACTGTGACTTATGCCGATTGTTGAACTTTGGTCGTAATTTATGAGCTCAAGTCGCCCAATATGCGTTAAATCACTCAATCTGGCAGGAATGTGCCAAAATCTTTTATTAATTTGAAATTAAATAAATTCATGAACATTTCCCCGTTCCTATAATAATGAGCAGGAATATAGGCCTATGATTTTAGTAGCCACTTCAAATAATATTAACTTCAGATTTCAGTACTGTGCATTTCCATAAATTAGGATTTCTCTGACTTGGGCACTCTTGCTCGCTCTATTTTTCATTGACTTCTTTTGTCGTTATTGCCTGTTTGCATTTAATTTTCGATCGACGCTCATTGATTGAGTGGGAAGTGTTTCTGAAGCTTCGTATGGAATTTTAGCTGAATACTTAACGACCGTAATCATATTCATTTTATCTTTTCGTTGTAATTGTCAAATGAAATCTACTTGGAAGTTTTGTTCTTTTGATTGTCATGTGCGCGTATCGGTTTAGCGGTAGGTACCTGGTAAGTTTCAATACGGGCAGAGTTAGGCTTAATTAATACTGGGAAAATGACCTCTTTCGTCGGCGATTTAACCGGTTCGCTAATTATATGGAGGCAAGCTATTTTATAATCCCTCCCTTTGATCTACATGACAGCAATCAATCTTGCAATTGTGAAACTCGTTCATTTATGTAGTGCATTAGAAACACAACCTATGGCGTGATATGCCCTAATCAGCGTTTTTATTTAATTTCGAATACACAAACTATGCCTTTAACTCCCTTTTTTTCATAAATTTCACAATGGCGCAAAGTGAAATCGCAGACGAAATCTTGAGTTGATAAATCTCAAATAAACATATATTGTGCTTTTTATCCAAGGGATGATTGATCATTTAAATCCCTTAGGGATTCAATTTTATGGTTTTAGTTGATGGAAACTATTGCCACACGGATGTTTTTGTACAGTTACCTAAAATCCGAGACGGGTTAAACTTGTAAAATGAATATGCTGAAATATTAATATAATCCTAAATTATCACCACCACAGGCTTATAAACTAATAATATGATTATCAAACAACTAGACGTTCATGTATGTGTCCTCCTGGAATAAGTATTGGATTTATGTATCCCTCACGTCATATTCTCTTGCTTTAGATGTAATAAAATATAATTGCTGTTTTACTTTCTAGTTAGTTTGTTAGTCATAATTTCTGATTTGCAAGTTTTCAATTAATTTACCCCACCCTACCCTTTCCTACTTCTATTGAAACTCATTAAACTAGACATAGTAAGGCAGATAGTAAGTGAGTTATGTATTATGAATTACACAAATATTGTGAATGCAGATTATAAAAACTAATTATGTACACAAAAATTACAAGAATGAGAAAAAATTCTGGGTATTCATTAAATTAATATTACCGAAAAGAAGATTTTCAAAATTAGTGCGGGAACCTAAGCTGCATTCAAAACCTGCACATGGGCCTGTTGATCCTATGGTGATTTCAACGTTAAAGAAAAATCAGGGTTAATCCAAAGTAATTTGTGATAATCATTTGCCATTGGTTCGTTCACACGATGCTTCCTCCCTGATAAGCAGAATTGTGTGCTTGGCTGTTTATATCACCATTGCCTTGTTCAAGGTACAGATTTATTTAACGGCACATTTATATCAAATGAACATTTAAGTAAGTATGGCTACACATCTGTACTTTTAACTGGAAGCAGCGCCACCTAATCAGAATTATAGTCGCCAGGCAAGAGTCCATCTGAATTTTTTAAATAAGTATAAAATACCTTTGGAATGATAAAAACATCGTTTTGGCATGAATGGGTTTGATTTAGTAACAATAATATCACATTTCATGCAACAAGTGAAGTACTACCATCATTTTCACGTTTTTATATGCGTTTAATATTCTTTCTTATACTCATTTTATTCCCCCGCCAACTATTTAGACGACTGCATCCAAAAAAAGAAATACACCGAACGAGATCGTCGCTAGCGTAAAGCAAATAAACTCAGATGTATTCATGACAGACTAAGATTCAGGCGACATATGGCCAGAAAAATCCTTTCGTGGTTGTTGGATACAGGAGTGAGATATCGATTGTGGATTCAGCTCATAGTTTTGGTTCATTCCGTTAAAAATCTCATCTCTATGTATTACACTACCATCAACACTCGGTAACTTTCCAATCATTGCTATTGCACTTTTTTCATGGTGAATTTAACCCTCTTAGGTGTACATCCAAAATTCATGTTCAAGTGATATTAACAGAAAGGGCTCATAACGGCTACCTACATTGAGGAGAAAAATAACTGCTCTAATTTAACTCGGACAGCGTCCTTAATACACACTCCGGGAGTGGCGCGCGGTCTCGGAGACCGCGCATTTGTTTCACTCTCTATAACTCTGCTCTTAAGTTAGTAATGCGGAAATCCGTCCGTTAATGTGTGTATCTCAGTAACGTCTGTCCTTATTTGGTATACTAAGAATTAAAGACTAACGTAGACTTAGTGCATGAGAGTGAATTGCGGTTTCTGAGACCCGCGCCACTACGCTGAGACTGCACGCCACGGGGCGAGTATGACATCGTGCAAGTTCTGCATTTTATTACTTTGTATCCATTTGATTGACGGAGACATTCGTTCGTCTTTTTGGCTCGCTGAAGCTTAGTAGTCATTCCACTATGTATGAGATTTCTGCAAATGCGCATGCTATGTGCAAGAGTAACTGCCGTCTCAGATACCCGCACAGCTGTTTCTATGGACGTGGTTCATCATTGTGCAGGTTTTTTGAATTGTTTATCAATCACATTTTTGTAATATTCCTGTGTCCTACTACAGGGTTCCATTATTAGAAAACTCATATTTAGAACGTTGATTGGTATCATATAGTGATGAGTTACGAGGAAATGGAGAGGATGTTAACGCAATACTTGTAGGAAGTTGAGGGTGAAGGTGATGATTCGGAAGAAGAAAATAAGGAAGACTACGTTGATACCTAAGATGATGTCACAGAAACACAGCAGGAATTTAGCGATTCTGATCTGGATGGCTACGAAGCATCAAATAACGACGCTGCACAAGGCCGGAATTAAACGAGAGAGGATGGTACACCATAGGAAGTCAGCCTTCCACCCCTTACTCAAGCAAGAAAGTAACATAATGAGAACTTTTATGACATCTGTCACACCTGAAACTCGAAACCAGGAAACCATTGAAGAATGCAGGAGGTATTTTGTTAGTAAAGAAATTATTGAAGTAAATGTTAGGTATACCAATCAACGCAGTAGGCCAATCAAAAGAAATTACAAAAGAGAGAGATATGTCTATGAATCAAATAGCTGTGAAATTGAAGGATTGATTGGTATGCTGCTTCTATGAGGAATTTGAAAATGTAGTCGGATGAATTCCAAAGGTTTGTTCAAAACCAATTGAAATTTGTTGACTCCTCACCAGTGAATTTAGATTAAGGGTTTTTGCTTAGGTGCCTTCCATTTGATGATAAGGAAATGAGAGTAGATAGACTCAAATCTACTAAGCTCTATCCTGTTAGACAAGTTTTTTATAAATTAGTTTTCCGATGCCGAAAAGGGTTTTCTGTTTCACTAACAGTCACGGTAGATGAGATGCTCCCTACATTTAGGGGAAAATGCCGTTTTAGGCAGTTTATCCCAAATAAACCGAATAAATACGGTATAAAATAGAAGCAGCTGCATGTGCTGAAACATTTTATGTGCTAAACATGGAGGTGTAAGTCGGAATACAACCTGAATGTCCATACAGATGCAGCAACAAACCCTTTGATTTTGTTCCTCGTTTTTGTCAGTCTATTTTAGGTTTTGCAAGAATTGTGGTCACAGATAATTGGTTTACAAGTTATGAATTGATGACTACCATGCTTCATGATCACAACATAACAATGATTGGAACATAGCGGAATAATAAACTACAGGTTCCTACAGAGTTTCTCAATTCTCGCGATCGTCAAGTAAATTCTTCATTGTTTGGTTTTGGTTTCTCGTTTCTTATGTTCCCAAACGGAAAGAGATTGTTATTTATGTCGAATTTTCAACGTGATAAAAGCATTGATTCTAAAACAAATAAAACTGCGATTATCATTGATTACAGCAAATGAAAAATAGGAGTTGACATTGTAGATAAAATGTGCAGTTTGTATAATTGTCAAAGAATTACAAATCGTTGGCCAGACGTAATTTTTTACACACTTCTAAATATCACTACCATAAATTCACAGATTATTTTTGAGACTAAGGATAAAGAAAATATTTTGAGAAGGGCATATATTAAAGACTTGGCCTACAAACGTATGGACAACCAACTTCGTTATCGCCAAGCATGCCAAAATATTCCGCAAGTTATCCCACTTCGAATACAAGACACGTTGAAAATTTCTCCTGTGCAGGATCCGGGGTCAGCTCCCAAAGAGTTTTCATTTCTGGACGCTGTATTTTTTGTAATCTAACAAAAAACAGGAAAACACGATGCACATGCCATTTGTGTGGTACATTTATGTGTCTCGAATACATTTGTGCGCTTATTTGTACCAATACCTATGGTACAAATAAGCGCACCACTCACGGAGTTACACCCTCATTTTAACTGCCTTAACATATTCTACATCAGTATTTTCACTGGAGGAGTCATTAAAAACTCCATTTGACGCGCTATGAGATTTTCTCTCACGCCAAATTTAAACTTGTGCTCACTTTGTAATCATGTGTTAGAATAAGTTTTCTTTCCTTCTAGCTGACTTATTATCCCTTCCTATTGACCGACCGTCTCAAAAAGTATAAATGAAGCGTCCGCTGCTGTGTAATGATATATCTGATACCGTCGGCTACAAGGTGTGAGACTTTTTCTCATTGCGCTGACGTTAGTGTTTTTGTATCATTTAGTTGCGTTACGCTTTCGGAACATGCGGGAAAAGTTCATTCATTTCGTGGAGAACAGATATGTCAATGCAAATTTATGAGTCATGAGAATGTATGTCCTCATAAATAAATATTTCTTCTTGAGAATGGTAATTTTCTTCATTTATACCCAGTGGTATCATCACTAGTAAAATTAGCAATGATTAAGTATTTGTGTATATGTGGAAGTCATTGTTTCAAATGAACATTAAGAGAAATAAATTAAATATATAGATGGTGTAATAAATTGCCAATAAACGCTATATGATAGATAATCAATGATACATCTGAGTGTGAGAAAAAGTCTCACAAACGACCGGTCGCGTGATAGGTAGCTTAGCGAACACTCCCGGGTTAAAAACTCCATTGAAGTGGCTATTGAGGACAAGGTGTATCTGAATGGTTTCTATTGCTGTTATTTTGAAATTTTGATTTTAATGCCAGTGGAATTAATGAATGGGCTATTTTGTAATTCCTCCTCCTTCCTGTTCCCCGCAGTTTCGACGTTCGCGGCCGGGCATTCGCCAAGGCCAAACTCTGGTCCGACGAGAACACCTTCGGCCCGCGTGCCTACTTCGTCACGGTGTCACGACCAGCTCAGTTGACCCTCGACGCGGTCATCGAGAGGGACGAGGGAGCCTACAGGTGCCGCGTGGACTTCAAGAATTCACCCACCCGCAACTCCATCGTCAATCTCACCGTCATCGGTAAGTAATGATAGGTGATAATTTTACCCAAGGATACGAGAATTTAAGGATAGCTGACTCCCAACTTCGGAATGATATATTTTTTTGAAGCTGCCAACTGTGTCGCCACTATGCGTCAGTGATGAATTCCGAGGATCCCAATGTAAACCAACGTAGTTTCGCTTTTTTCCATTTCGAACTGAGGGAAATTATGGCTAGTTAGGAAGCAACTAATGATTTTATCCGTCAGATATATCCAAGTTAACTAAATCTCATATCAATATAATCACTGAAAACCCCTTCAATAGCCTATCAATATATTAATAGCCTATCAGTCTAAAAGTAAAAAATGTCTAATAAATAATCTATAAACAACGAATTGTTAGAACAATGAATACAACTAAACAAAATAATTAACGTCGATATGGGTAATGAGCGTAACTCACGAGTACTTGAATTCGGTAATACATACTTTAAATGATCACATCAAAGATATTTACATCACATGCACAGGGAAGCGAAACATGAGAAGAAAAACACAATTCTGTCAAAATAATAAAAGGAGGAGCAATGGATACATAGGGTATCATAAGCATCGACCATGCTTTGCTATATGGCAACGTAAAGAATAAAACAGAGTACCTACATACATTAGGCTTAAACAAGCTATCTGTTCCTCACACCCTAATTTTTTTTCTTTCTCAAAGTTACGGAATATCCTTTGGAGCATCCAGGAACAAAGTCAAACTTCTTACCCATATTTAGTAGAGTAATAAATCTTTTTCTATACCAAAAGTTAAAATTCCTCACAAGCCGCCGTTCCGCCATGCGCAAAGAATGTGACGATAGTGACAAAACGTAAACAAACTCCATCAGAAACCGCAATATTGCCACCTAATGAACGGCTTCAAAAAATGTAACCAAAAAACAAATAAAGCGCAATAAACTTGGCAGGGTTGATTTAACATGGGCTTCCTCAACAATCGTAGAGTTATCCGGTAGCAGTGAGCATTACTAACTACGACCCATGTTATTGTTATTATATACATATCAACTTGGTTGGCTTAGGTGAGTTTTTGAGCCACTATCTTCAGTTAGTCCTTCTTTAAATATCCTCTCAAACGGGCTTGTTGGAGCTGGCCTTTATATCTGCTGATGAAATGTAGGAATGGATGTTAATTATCTATTCAATATCAGATCACAGTCGTTAGTCCGTTATGAATGAAGATTTAAAGGGCTCGGTTAACATTCGCTTCGTAAGTTCGATTAGGTTAGTCAACAATGATGTTGAATAGTGATGCATAGGAATTCAAATTGGTGACATCTTTTAATTTCGGTCAGTGTAGTTGAAATATTAACGTTTATTAAATTTATCGAAATTTGTCTTTCTGATCTTGGCTATTGAATCAGTTTGTTTAAGTTTGGTTATTTTAGGAAATACAAACGTAATCCAGTAATACACTCCGAAATTAGCCTGTTTTATCCAATACTTTTAAAAGTATAAGTCAAGGGCATTGTGAACCGCATAATAACCAAGTTTTATTAGTTTTGGAGCCGTTAATAGAATAGTCCATTTTGTTAGTTATATAAACTTTTTCCTTTTTATTTCTGATGCAATTTTAAGAGCGTAGAATGTCAGTTGTTGTTGTGTAACTTATTTTCAAGACTTGCACAATAATAGCCTTATTTTTTCCAAGAAATAAGTTGCGTTTCAAAACCATATTCATCGTGCAGCTTTAACATATTAGTAAATCCTGAAAATTCCTCACCATTTATGTTATATCATACAGTAATCTATTTTTTAAAGTAATTCGGAATGATTTTGCTCACAGAAAATAATCCATATCTTTTTATACAAAAGGTAAAGAAACACTTAATAATTTGCTAAAGATTAAGGTCGAGAACTAAAATTAAGTGTTTAAATTCAACAGACTTACATTATAATGTGTTTAATTACCTTGTAAAATTGTAACACAAATCCATAACACATTTTGTGTGCCAGAACAAAATTAGAACTTTCAAAAATTCCTGTTCTGGAAAATATTTTATCGCTTCCTTTTGGTTATGCACATAAAAAAATTCTTTTGGAAAATGGATCACATTTACATGAGGATCACATTTACAAATTTCCCAATACTTTACACATTGTCTCCGAGGAAAGATAACTGGTTATTGAATAAAAAGTGAATTGTGGTAGTATAAATAGTACTTCATGTGTTCTGAATCATTCCTCACGCTTGAAAAAAAAAATAAAAAATACTGTATTTTTCTTGAAATGCCTTATAAAATTGCCCCTGAATGTTCAAATGTACTAAAATACGACCTGCATTAAAGGAATCTTAGGCCTTCCACAATTATGCTGCTTTGTCTTCAGAACTTCCGTTCCACCTTAATTTCTCCCGGTGATGAAGAAATAATTCGACCTTGGAGATTGTAATGAGGGGCTTTAGTGAGAATGGGACAGAGAAAAAAAGTGTTGGGAATGAGAGAAAGAGAGAGGGAGCGATTGTAATTGTTGAGTGGTTTCGTTTGCGACGTTATAAATGTTCGCAAGGTCAAAAACGCAGGCCGTTCTTCGTATAAAAATGATAACGTTGCACCCGGGTTTCAAGAGTTTACGAAGATTTAGTTCCCGGTTGTATCTAACACGCTCCGGTGTTGCCTCGATGACATATATGGACCCCCCACTTACGTGTAGCATGCGTACATATTCACATGAATTCATAGTGTATTACTGCTTGTGCGCTTTATTAGCATATTGACCGATCGGTGGGCTCTGCAGTACCTCTTGTCGTAGAACATACATTGGGCGGTTTTTATCCGTCAATTATACCCGCGGATGATCGACAGCTTTATAGTTGAACTCTCCTTAATTATTCATGGCATTGGCACGAACATAAATTTAATTTATTTTCCCATCAAGGGAAGCTACTGCAATTTATTGATTTTGGTTCGTATTTCCTGCTGAAAGGAATCATCTTTGCGTTAGTCATAAATTTCTTTAATTTTAGATAAAGGTAGGGACTAGGGAGGGAGCGTGGTGGCCTAGTGGGTAGAGCACTTGGCTACTGATCGTAGGGTCCCGGATTCAAATCCGGGTGAAGCCTTTGAACACCCACGAACAAAAATCCTTGGAGTGTGAGGTGGCCCAGGGAAAGGAACTGACCCACCCTGAATGTGTGAAATTCACACGCCTGTGGCTTAGTCCGGGTTTAGCTCTACCATCAAATATCCAAACCAACCTTTCGGGTTGAATCACTGAGTGAGAAAAAGGTAACTAAGATTTGGAATGACTTGGAGGAATTCTATTAGTAATCTGAAAAAAGCAGTATAGGAAGAGACCATCTTACAGAGGTTAACCCTTAGCTGTGATCACGTTCAAACTGCAACATGTAAAGTGTTGTCTTTTACGATTTCTATTTTGGAGTCTGATGATAATAATCTTTGCAGAACTTGGCGAGAGTCGGAAAACATCTACTAGGAACTTGATCTTCTTTTTTTTCGCTTAGGAAAATTCTCGATTTATTCCATAGAACTACTGAATGGTATTAATATTATCGTAACATGATTTTGTAGAAGTTTCAACATGTTATTCAATTAACTTTTCAACTGACCAAAGAATATACACAAATATGCTTCCAATTAACACGGTCAAATTGTTGAGAGAGTATAACTTCAATTCAAACATTCCCTGTGATAATGTTTTGCAACGAGAACCGACCACTGTTCTTTTCCTGATTCCGTCCTAGCCAAGGGATGCATCACCGAGGCAAGGTTCTTTGGATTTCGGATGGAGGTCAGTTTGCGCAAGAGAGGCGGGCACTCACGCCGGGCGTAACCAAATCCACACACAAAGGCACGCACCAAGTACATATACATACGCACTCACGCACACGAGCTCAAACATGTACACGGACGCACCCACAGTTGTGAGAGTCTGTTCTGGGTCTCCCTCTCATTACTTAAGGGGACCTTTACATTGGTCTGTGTCTCTCCGTCTCTTTCTTTCTATCTCCCTTGCTTTCCCTCTCCACATCCCCTGCCACACACCTTTACCCTTTAAACATACCCCTTTCTCTCTCTCTCTCTGACGCACCCACTCCTACCGACCGTCTCTCCTTGTGTCTCCTGACCCTCCACGCCCTTTGCCTCTCTCTCTCTCTCGGCCGGCGGGTCTGAAATTTGTGGATATTACGACAGTGTCAACACGAGCGCAGAGGAGAAGGAAGGTGGTCTCTGTGGGCGCCGGCGCCTCCCACATCATGCACGTCGCTGGGGCCCGGGAGTTGTTGGCCGGGTCCCCGCAGCGGTGCGGGAGAGGAGGTCCTTGGGGAGGGAGTAGGACCAGGGCTCTCCCCTCTCCGCCCTTAACCGTTCTTCTCCCGTGTGGGTTTACTCTCCTGGCGTTGGGTTAGGGAGGGAAGGGTTAAAGGACTGAAGGGAAGATGTGTCTTCCTCTTCTCTTCTTCATTTGCGTCCAACCCTTTCCAATCCCAAAAACCCCTTGGCGCCATACCCTGGCTAATTTGAGTGTCGTTATAGAGAAGTTCCCTGCTACTCGCCACCTGCTTTTAAGAATAAACCCTTCTGCAAAGGGCATATTTGGTCTTCAAAGAGCCGATGGATGTTACCCTAAAAGTTTTAAAAAGGCGATACCTCTGGGTGTGTCGTTGCAGACAGTTCAGGATGATTTACTTGTAAAGACGTAAATGAAACAAAAATGTAAGTAAAAAATTGACTCATCTCCAAGACCTGAGAACATTCTCTTCGCCTATTAGTTTGCCTATTAGTTTGCTTATTAGCATAACTATTTAGTTTTAATGTAACATCACTGGCATGCAAATTTTCATGAGGTGTAAAAATGCATTCACACTAGATTTGTCATTATAAAAAGTTGGGGATGGTGGGAATTTTTCTTAGGATAACGTGAGGATAGTGGGGATAGCCACTTCGTCGGCTGAAGATGATTTTACGGTTTCTCATGAGATATCTTGAAACATTTTTCTCGTGTTGAAGCGAAGAAAACAGGTTCACAAGCGTCCACACTGTATAGGCACGCGACGCCTTTCAAGTAGTCTCGTCATTCTCCAGCAAATTTAAATTTACTTGTGAAGATGAAAACCAACGAAACGCGTCATGCATTGTCTTAAACTTTTAGATAGTACTTAAACTGTTTTCTTCATTTCAACTCGGAGGAGATTTCTCAACTTCCACCTCTAAAACCCAGGGAAGGTGTAGAAGTAGAAGAGAAAATTTCGAAAAATTTTATTTACTGATTTCGTATGAAACCCATTGAGCAAACTTCAATACTACACAAAATATCTTACATTTCAGCAAAATAAAATAGCTGAACTATTACTTGAACAAACATATAGATTTCAAATGTCCACAAACGACGATTATAAGAAACGTTGTTAGCAAGATATCATATTAATGGTGCTTTAGAGTTGACCTTGCTTAGGGGTATCCTGTGTAAAAATCATTGTTTTGCTCTAAGTTTCCAGAAACCCCTCAAAAACATGTTGAATTCCTTTTTTTAATAATAAAAAGCACTTCGTTATTATTCCAATCAATTTCTTAAAGAACACGACCCGGGTTTCGGCATCTCATGCCTTCAATTTATAAAAAAATTGAAGGAGTTCCACCGAGTTAGGCCGGAGAGTGTCTTATATGTTGAATTCCCTTAAAATTAAAAACGGCTGTACTGGTGTTTTCATATGTATCCCATAAGCATAAAATTAATCGTCGACGGGCTCGCTTTGTGGAATTTTTCCATGGTTTGGACAGAAAGAACTAAGTAATTTTCCACACGGTTTATTATCCTCAACCGGTTTCAACGCAATAGCGTCATTTTCAAGAGGTTACTAAACGACGAGGCCATCAGTCTCACACATTTATACCCTGAGACAGAGGAGGGGGAATTAGGAAAGAGGTTGGGGAGGGAGGTAAGGTGAATATGAGCCAGTTTACTGGGAGGAAGCAAGGTCAGTATTTTGAAAACGACATTTTGGGGACAAAAGGGCCAAATTAAATTTTTCGGAAAACTTTGAAATAAGGGAATATCACAGGTTGTACAAGGAGAAGATGGTAAACGAAGTTAATCCTACGAACTCAACTCTTTTATTTGTAAGAGTTCCCCTCCTCCTTCTACCGAGTTGTGTTTTCAAAATACTGACCTCGCTTCCTCCCAGTTATTTATCATTATAAGTTTGTTAAACATTAATGCAGCAAGTGTCTTTTTATAAGAACGTTATTTAATCTGTAAATATGATTTTTGTTGATTCAATATCGCCGACTGAGCCGTAATCAAATGCGTCGTCGTACTTCATCAATTTTTACCTAAAAATGTAGCATTCGTAATCAGATGAAATGGAAGTTATTGTGTTTACTATTTCATTCTTCAAATAAAAAACGCTATATTTGCATTACTCTGCTGCTTGTATGCATCATTAATATGTTGCGGAAAAGAGCAACACTGATAACTCTTTGGAACGGATATCGGAGACAACATGCGCATCCGTTTGAAATTATAAATCGATGGACACATTCAAGGTCGTTGAAAAAACAGTACCGTGGAACAAGAAGAGAGCCGTCAGTGAGATATAATTTGGAAATATTGACACAAACGTCCGTAAATCATTTAGAATATTGCGTTTTATTCTGGGAATAATTCACTGCGTCAAACAAATGCTAAATTTTGGCCTCAATTTTCATATTGTGCATTAAATTAAACATTCTTTACATTGACTCGTCAATCCGCATATTAACTACAATTTTAATAAATATCCCAAAAGCATAATGTGGTCCTCATTATTCTCGAAACGTACGTAGAAGAAATAATGTACTCTAAAATTGGCCGTTGAATGATCAACAGCACTCGTTGCTGGAATTTCATCTCAGTGATGTCTTCCATTGATGTCCCTCTCATTGATGTCTTGAAGCGATAATTAAATTAAATATAAGTTCTCTGGCATTCAGTCGGAATAGATGCGTAGGATCGTATTTGAAGGATACATTTTTGAGGATGAGGAGAAATCGTTCGCTGGAATTTGATTTTTCTTAACGAATATTACCAAGGGATCTTCAATTTAAAATCACATCCAATGGACTGAGTGAAAATTGTTGAAATGGTTTCAATTAAGCATAGTAGAATGGCTTTGAATTCCAATACAAACTTCCGCCCCTGTGGGTCTTTGAACTGAAGCCCTTGATGCTACAAATTCTGTTCTAAAGCTATCACGCCAAGGTCCCTGCATCGATCCTAGCACTCCCTTGACTTTACAATGTCTAGCTAACATATTATAGTTAGATAGGTATTTCATAATCAACTTCTGGTGTAAAACGTTCTGTTGGTCTAGAATACTCAGTCATGCAACCTTAAACGACGCCTATTTAAATTAATGAATTCGTATAAAAGTCGTCTCAAGTGATATGTATTTTACGTTTAGTCGAAGACGTTGAGACTAGCTAGCGCCAGGTGGCAGTAGTTTAATTTGTATTTATCGAGTAGTTAAGCTTGGTATTATTTTAATTTTCGGGCACTATAACCTAGTAATTTTTAGGCCACAACGAATTCTCAACTTGGTTAAGAATTACATGAAGTTGAACAATTCTATGGAAGTTAATAAATTTCATAATCTTATAGATGACTGAAATACTAAAGTTCTTGTTGAAGAGTTGTTTGAATTATTAGTGGCCAAACGCTTAAAGCCTTAAAACTTTTTTTTACCAAGTTTAACAAATAGAACACCAACAAGTATAAGTAAAAATGAGATTCACCTCCTAGTCGTGAGAAAATTCTCTTAAGCACTCTGTTCGAATGTAGCAACCAGGGGATGCAAATTTTCTTGCCCCGAAGAGTATTATGGGGCAATAAAGGTATTTGCAACGGTTTCTCAAGACTGTCTCATTTCTTGAAGCGTTGCTAAGTCTCCTTCCTTGAGTCCATAAGTAGATTACGTACACACTTCCGGAACAAAGCAGGCTCCTTCTCCTTAAGGTGCCGTTCTTCCACGCACACTTTTTGCACACATAAATGCATGATGGGGAATTTTCTCTCTGAAGCTCAGCCCCCAAGCCATTTTATCGTAATCGATGGAAATAAACCTCCCAACCCTTAACTGCTCCACATAATTGTACGTGGAGTGTGATACGCAATGGGAGACATGAATAACTATCTAAAAATATATTTGTATACAATGATCATATTCCAAAATACTTAATCTTCCTTGGGTACTGCAACGCTTCATTTGTTTTGGTATTTACAACAGTCAACGCACATTTAATTTTCTTACTTTCATCCACTGCGCCCATAAAGTCCAATTAATCTTTTACTAGCTCCATCCAGTTGAAAACATTCATTATTTGTAGATGCTGCACGAAATTGTCATATTTCTTAAGTCTCCCTCTGGACCTATTTCTAACTGGTGTCTATTCATAAATTTTCTTTGCCGATCTTGTCATTGTCATGCGTGTTATCTGACCTAACCATCGGATTCTTTGTGATTTTATGAAGCGGACTATGGTATCTATTTTTGTCAGCTAATATAAGTCTTTTGCTTGTTCTCCATTCACTCTCTTCCTCCTGATATGGTCTAAAAACAATTTTCTAAGAAAAAGTATTTTTCTCCCAAAAATGTCGTATTTCGTGGTTTTTATGTATTAACCTCCATGTCCTACAACCGTATGCCACGGTATGGTTTGATGTTAAATGCAGAAATGTTTTGTGTTATTCCACCTGAATTGCGTTATTTGTGTTTAAAGTTGACCTTAGATATGTTAAGGCTTCCTCATATTCCCTTATTATAGAGCTTCAATATATATTTATTAGGTATGCCTAATTTTCTAAGGTTGGTCATGCCTTTGCAAAATCCAGAAACAAACAGTATAAAATAATATTATGCTGATAACTTTTCTCAAAGAGCGGTCATCATAAAAATATGATTATTGTTGATGTCACTTCTGAAATGGCACTGATAGTCATCAATATCATTTCAGCTTATTCTAAACTATAGAGTACAAAAATGTTGTCAAAAAACAACGTCCTTTTTCAAAGATGGCTCATTCTAAAAATTTCGCGTGTTTTGTTGCTTCAAAAATTACGTCTTCGGAAACCCGGCGGATGACGTCATGATATGGCATCGCTTCCGTTAATGTGACTAATGTCTACGTAAAGTTCAGCCAATTGACAAAATAGCCGGAAACGATTGTTTCTGTTTCCTCAATGAAAGACGGTTAAAAAGTAATATTGGATCCTTCTTGCTGATATACACGTGGAGGAAAGAGGAGATACCGTGTGGTGACGTCAGACGATTGAGATGCCGTTTCGAACACCGTTCACGTGACTTCAAAAATATCATGCTCATTACATAATTAATTTGTATTAATGCCTGTGGCTTACGCATGAATATGTGGGATAAATATTTGGGTTTGCAGAGAAATCTGCTATCGTGTGCAACATTTCAATATGAGAAATATGTATTTGAAGTATGTTCCCCAGTGGTCAAATCGAGATATACAAATCGATTCTCGCGTAGTAATAATAGGCCCCATACTTAATGCACAGTGAAGGGTACTTATTTTTTTCTTGAAAGCTCAAGGTGCGTGCTCGAGACTTAGTTGCTCTGAGGAGCTCTTTCTCTCGTTTTTAAGGATCTCCTGGGCTGCACTCGTTACAGCGTATACGTGCCCACGATTACCATTAACTTCGGGGTACTTCGTGGACCTCGCTCATTACACACCTTTCTCCAACCCTATCGCCGCTCTTCACTCTTCCTCCCGCCGGAGGAGAGGCAGGCGAAGAGAAGGAAGCGAAGTGGAAAGGATTCTCGTGAGCTTGCATGGAAATGAATAATTTGGACACTAATGCCGGAAAGCCATTTGATGCGAAACTGTTGGAGAGAACCGCTGTGGGAGGAGAAAAAAGTACACGATGCCCTTTAACGTTTTTCTTCGCGAATAACTTTTGCATCGCCCTGGAGCTTATCTACGATAAAATTGTGGTGCATCTATTTTTCAGGTGTGAAATGTCTATGAATAAGTTATGCTCTCCGTCGCGTTTTTTTCTCGTATCACATTCCACAATTCAACGTTGGAGAGAGTTTTTCTACCTGCGCGGAAGAAAGGATTGCGATTCATGGATATAAATGGGGAAATGTTTTTAAATTACAATTCAGTAATGTTCTAAACATAATTCCTAAAAATTCATCTTAAAGGTGTGCTCTCCTTGTAAACGATGATTTTAATTATAGTGAAACTTCATGTATTTTGGTCATATTCTTTAATAATTCATTACCAACGTTTCGCCAAATGTTTTGGCATCATTAGGGCTTTTTTTACATTGGAATAAATTTAATAATCATAACAGGTCTTTTACTTAGTTTTTAAGACCTTTTAAATATTCATAACAAATTTGCATATCTTTGAATTTAAAACATTTTCAACCGTAACTCAAAAACACACGTCCACTCTATATCAGTAGAGTATGTATTTACAATGTATTCCTATGTAAAAAAATCCCTGATGAAGCCAAAAAATTTGATGAAACGTTGGTAATGAATTATTAAAGAATATGAGCGAAACTCATAAAGTTTCACAAATAATTAATTTAATTGGTCATGAAAAGTCTGAATTGACAACTAGAAAAGTCTGAGTATATAACAGGTAATTTTATGGTTGTTCCAAATGTTTAAATGTGCATTTTATTATATCTTTTATTTTAAAATAAAACCGTACGTTATTTCAGCTGAAGGTGAAAGAAAATATAGCAGGAATCTTTAGCGCAAGGTTACCAAGGAATTACAATTGTAATTTTCAGCTTTAAAAAATAAGTTTATGGAGAATTCATACTCCGGAACATATTGGGGTTTGCTCTTAACCGGATAATGATTTCGTCTTAGTGGTCTTTTGAAATACCTAGATGTGTGCTTTTACTAAGGAATGGTAGAATTGTCTAATACTAGGGTATACCTACTGTATAAATGAATTTTCTTAAAATCCTATTTGTTATAACTCATGATAGTCATATTTACGTTATTTGCTTAATTTAGAAAGAGAGCAACTAGAACAAAGTACTAATGCACCTGTAAAATTTCCATTAGAAATAAAATTTACTGCATACATTAACTCCAGCAGTTAGAACATTAATTTCAATAATTGTGCTTAAAACGTTTTAAAGCATGTTTGCATTATTATGAAAGGCATAATACGTTCTCAATAGAAAGCACATAAAGGCGTTAATGTAATTGACGATGGTAGAGAGAAAAAAAGGCGAGGAAGAAATGCTCTCTTTTGAATCCCTTTGGAGCAAAACATACGATAAAATCTGGAAGGCCTGGATAGCATTACATTTTAATGTCTACTTTCAGGAAGAATCCCTGAATGAAATGGACGTCAGAGTTCTGATCTTACTTTACTGTATCATGCCTTTTAAATTTTCTTTAACCCTTAGAAACTTATTTTTATTTTTAACCAAGTACTTAAATTTTCACGGGCAAAAAATCATTTATGTACGTACGCCTCTTAGAGTGTCAATAATCTTAACCACCATCGAAAAAATACTATTGAATTATGTTTTGACGCTTGACACGGGACGATTTTTTGTGTCTCTGCGGGCTATTTTTTGGGGACCGTATGGCTCTGAAAACCTGAAACTTGCTTATGCGGGAAGAAATGTAGCTCGTTTTAAGTATTTACTTGGGTTTATCAAGCAATGGCAACTTGCGAGAAAAATTACGAGAATAGCAGTTTGTATAAAAGCATAATCCTCGTACCTCATGCAAACTTTATTAGGGTAATCAATGCAGGTCAATTCAGCATGTCTCGGTTTTCTAGAACGGTTTTCGGTTATATTTAGAGAGATAAAGTGGGAAATCATGGGGTCTTACATAATTTTGTATGGGGGTTTTTCGGTAAGATACTGGTTTGATAGAAGTATGCTTATCTTTTTTTGAAAGATTGAACGTTGAAAAGCGATTCATATAATCATAATAGTGCCAAAATGCATAAAATATTCAGGAAGTCCATGCAGTGTTTAATACACACAAGATTAAGTGTTCCGCCAGTTTACATTTTCTTACTCAGTACCTACTCATTCTATATTACTACCCTTGGAGTAGATTTAATTTTGATCAAAATGAAATTATGCGCTGCTTTTTTTGTATACTTTTAATCTCCATTCCGCACATAAGATATTACCTCTAATGTCAGCCATTATTACATATTGATCTCTTTTTTGTTCCCGCGTCATTGGTAATATGTGTGCTATATCAATCATATATGGAAAACGTAATGCACACTCAATTTGCTGAATTTAGAAAAATGTCTCTGACAATGAAAAGGGCGCCAGTTGGGCAAGGTGGCCTTTGAGTTGGCAGCGTTCCACCGTCTGAATGGATGGGGAATGATTTAAGGGCCACGTGAGCCGGAAAAGGCGACGGAATGGGTTTTATTTGACTTCGAAGCCCAGCCACGATAGCCAGCTTCACACACAATCTCACCCAAATGAAAACCATATTCTGCGGTGGCTGCCACCGTGGTGGGAATTCAGTTGGTCATTTTCTGAGGACCTGTAAGTAATGCCCATTTTACTGATGCTTTAAAAGCTGTATCCTCCATTTTTCTTCCATCCTATTACTTCAACCCTCACCTTGAATGATGTTTGATATTATTGGGGAAGTCTACTTAGTCCCAGAATCATAATATTTTTGGATAGAAACATTAATTTTATGTCATGTTCCCCACTTAAGCATTGTAAAAGTAATTGTGGAATTAATTTCAAAATAAAATCCGGATCAAAGAAAGGAATTCTTTATAAACGAAAGCTTTCGCCCCAAATTGGGCCATCCTGGGATGTGTCATCACCTGCCGTATCTGGTCTAAAGCTGAAGCGATGCTTTTTCACTTTTCTGCGTTTCTCTGTAACACTCAAGTGAAAATAAAATCTGAAGAAGGGTCTTACTAATTGTTTTTATCTTATTTACTTAAAGCTGATAACAGAGTCAATAAAATTCTTCAGTGCCTACGACCAATATAGTTGTTTCCGCGTAGAATAGATGAGTAAAATGATGAAAACTATGGGAAATGTTATGTAAGGTGCTGGAATCCATGCAATCATATCAATTTATTGCTATTATTACTATTGTTATCCAAACGAGAGCTGCGACAAATTTAGGTATGGTAAGAGCAACTAAGGATAGCAACGACGTAGCATATTATCAAGTAGGACGGAGTGAACAGAATAACATATTCGTTGTTAGTGACAGAGTGACTCCTAAGAACATAGATAGGTAACAGGGGTAATAGGTAACGTCTTGTAACAGCCACAGTTCAAATGTAGTTCATATATATGATTTTAAAAAGTTCATTCTGATATCTCGTCGGTTGATCGGTATTCCTTATCAATAGCTGCGTAGACTCAGGAGAAAATATTCTTTTATTGACGTTGATAATCTCGTCCACAAATATGGTCTATAGAATTAAATTTTTCGCTAAAAAAGGCCGACTGTGGTAAAAGGTAACTAAAACGTATTACGTAATTGTGAATTAATGCGTTTAAATATTCAAGTAGATATTATGTACTGCAATTAAGTCAGCTGAAAGTATTCATTCGGAATGAAAAATTTAAGAGGACGTCACACTTACGAAATCATGAGAGAATATTAAAATTGATTAGCCTTACATTAGGAAACTAGGCTAACTAACGACTAACTTCAGTCAAATGCGCGAAAATACTAATTCACACCGTTCATTAAAAAAAGGTAAATACTTGGAATGGATGGCAAACCTCTTTGCCTGGTGAATCGAAGAACATTTCCATATTTTAACGAATAATTATTTAAAAAATGTTGCAACTGACTTTTGCATATTCTATTCACAAGACATTAAATTAGTAACAATGCAAATGGTCAAGTCACTTATAGGAAATATTAATGATTTGTTGCTTGAAAACAATAATTACGTCTACCATTATCGGGTGAGATGGGAAATCTTGGGGCTGAGTGTTGTCGAATCTTTATTCATGGAAACATAGCTACGGATTGTTATAGCCTTGGCATACATTATGATTTACTAATACTGTACGGCCAAGGAGAACATATTCTCCAAATTCATGTCTCTTTTTCATTTCCAACTGTACGTAAACCTACGCTCTCCCGGAATAGAGATCAGCATGATGCGGCAGCTGACGTCACGAGGCTAATTCACTCACTTGACGTCCCGGGGTAATGTCGTAACTGTACATTTCGGCACAATTTTAAACCCTCATCTTTTGTCACAAATAGTAATGAAACCAATATCCGTAAATATGTGGGACCAACTGGCTTTTATTTTAGTTTTCGGGCTAATTAGGATAAACTTTTCTTTTAAACTGTTGACCTCCCCATTATCATGATTGGATTCACAATGCCTGTAGCTGAAATTGTTTCACAAAATTAAACGTTTTATTTTTAAATGATTCATTTTTATGCCATTTCTCGCATTAAATATGGAATATATGAACGCATTATGAGCGCGCTAAAATTGTATAATACTTCGGTGACTACGGGAGAAATGCTCGGGCAAAAAATGGATAGAGGAAAGATAAAAGGGAGAGAGAATTCACCAAAAAACACAAAGGGGAGACGTAGCTCTTGAAGTGCATTTGAACGTAACTTTAATCAGTAAATCGCAGTTAAAAATAAAATTGTATTCGTTAAAAGAAAACTTGTACCTTTCTCCTATATTTGTAATTAAAATGAATTAATAAATAATCAAGGGAGGTGAATAAAGCCCTTTTGTTGCACAAATTATTCATGATTTTTTTCTCATCCATCGTATATCAAGATGAAATTGTGTGATTTTCCTCATATATGTACCTTCCAGATCTCCCGCCCCCTTTAGTCCAACTGCTCCTATGCTGTTTCTCGGACGTACTCGCTGAACACTTTCCTCTTAGAGAAAGTAAGTGCATTGCCAGGTACTACAGAGAGAATTTAGAACATGATGCAATCGCATATAAGGTCGGCAAGTGCCCAACGATCTCCCTTGCCCGAACGCAGCGAGGAAGCAGAGCGGTGGAGAAAGGAATGGGGTTAGCAGGGGAAGCGGCCTGTCCCGAGGATTAAAGGAGATTCAGCGGCAGTTAAAACCGGATTTGGGGAATGAATTAGGAACGCGTACACGCTAGCCAAAGGGATTAAAAGATAAAAGGGGAATGCAATGAAGGTTTTCCTTTTACATTCTCTTAAAAAGCTCCCATCTCTACCCCTCCCTCGAAACCTCACCCTTCTTCGGAGTAAAATCACATTCCGCGAAGTATGCATATATGCCAGCATGATCAAAAACGCGTGTCCACCTGCGAGAGGCGTAAAAAACATGCTCTCTTCCGAAAAACAAAGAAAAAAATATAGCGAGCCGGTTTATTGGCTGCTTTCTTTCGAGTGGAAAAGGTAGAGATGTTTTCATTCGCATGGGATGAACGAACCTTGGGCTCTCACATAAAAGAAGCTGTTTGTTTCATGGAAAAGACGCGGCTGAATCCCAAGATTGAATTTACTTTCATTCAAGGATATTGCTAGCTTGTAATTCCCTTTCTCGTAATAAAGATGATGAAATTATTCATGCGACTGTAGAGCGCTGTTCCCTTAACACTTTCACCTCGGGTTCATCCTACGTTTTCCAAATCAGTGCTCTCGGAATTTATTTTCTCTTTTTTTTAAGCAATGTTATTGAATAATACATACATTTACTAAATGAGTGGTCTAGATAGTACTTGTATCTGTAAAAGAGCTTTAGACACCTCTACAATGAAATGAGTGCCAAGTGACACTTTGTATGCGAGCTGCTGGTTTTTATAACAGTGTCGAGCCTCAGTCTATATCCTAGTGAAAAAGGTTAAAATTACCAGAAAAGCAAATTTTAATATTGTATTACGCTACAAAGAGTTACATATAAAAATTGCAAAACAAAAAATAGATTGGCCCAGAGCCTTAAACAATTTTTATAGCAAGTAAGATGAGATGTGCATTACAAATGCTTCTAGAGAAATATTTCATCTTTGAGATTTACCAGCAGCTGTTCAAATGAATAATTTTGCATCATGTATTTGTACCGAAATATCAAGTTTGAACCAAACTATAAATTGCACCTCTGCCCATTTTTTTTTCGTTTCTCTGATGTGTGGCTGATTTCTATAACTCATTCATTATGACATATTTTCGTGTCAATAACCTGTACTATTTCCATTGATTTAAAAGATAAAAGTTCTCAGAAGTGAAGCATTCCCTTTCCGTGCCTTAATATAGTATCTTTTATCCATAAAATATCAATGGTATTATCTTGGGCATAAAACAATTTGTATATTTTCCCAAGGTTTCTTTTTTTTATCTTTAAATACCTGATACACTCCCTTGGAAATTTTTAACCCTTTCAGGAGTAAGTTTTTTAAATTACCGATAAAAACTGCAATGACTATATCAGAGAATTTGAGATTAAAAATCAAATAACAATGGGAAGATAAAAGTATATTCCAGATATTAGAAAAAAAAACTTTACTAATGCTTTTCTTGTTCAGATGTTAAATTACGTCATACCTTCAGTCCAGCATACGGTAATTAATTGCCTCATTTAGAGACATATATTCTTTGAGTAGACTTTTGGCATTTGAAAACGAAAATATTTTCACTGAAGATATTGCCGTGAAATGGGAAAGCCATAGCTGGCACTGATGCGCTAAGCTTGAAATAGTTGTTTACGTGAGCAACTGTCGTTTGTGGCGAGATTTTAATACCTTTAGCGGGAGTGAGACATAAAGTTTCATCCGCGTCCGCTAAGCGTTGATGAGACAAACCTCGCTGTACACATCTCCCAAACGATAGTATCACCAACAGTCACGTCCCACAAAACTGTGAATTCGCGCCCATAAAGAGAATTGCCTCCGTGCTTCCATTAAATAGGCTCATGGCGTCGCCGTGCTCCACATCCGAGCGGCTAAAGGCGTGTTTTGCACAGGATTACGGGGTAATCCGTTTGATTTCATATTACACAGTGGTCATTAGGGAATTTGAAAATTTTAAAAAGTCCCTCAGACTCATATTATTTCTTGCCTGATGTATGTCATTCTTTTTTCAGGTAACTTTTTGACCCACCCTAATTGATCACGACAGCAGTGTGAGTTTAACGTAAGCTCTGTTTGCAATGCAGGATAAAATCCAGCTGCTGCGCGGTTTAACTGCATTTGATTTTGAATTACATACCCACACTTCTGCAGCTGAACGAACGTGTTGAACCTAAAGAAAGCATTAAACCCTAAGCACCCCAAAGCTCCACCATACACGATCCTGCGGTATGTCACTGATGTCACCCACATAGCTACAGATAAAGTACTTTATTTGCCAAAGAATCTTAGCATCTGTTTTGATAGCAATAACGTATGAAGTCCCTCCATCATTTTCCAAGGGTCATTCATTTAGATGAAGCCGTATATTACGAGCTTAATTTTTTTATTGTGTATATCTGAATTATTTATCGTTTATATAGCAATAACTAATTGAAGGGATTATAATTGAAAACTGAGTCAGTAAATTTTCATCGGCTCATCGATTAAACAATAAATATCACTTCTCTCCCATCTGCAAAGTTTTAAAATTTAAAAATTTACCTTGGGTAACGAATTTCTTGTCTGAGGTTTAAAAAAATCCTTGAACTAATTTCTTCAGTGCGCAATCGATTGATCTGTTCTGTAATTCCGTTTTAATTTTTTTCGTGTGTAAATTTATAGCAACTATCTTGCAAGCCATGTTTCTGTGGTGCATAAAGATTCACATGAAGAAAGAATGGATCAATTAATTTCTCAAACGATGTCCCAGTCCAAGCTTTTTATTCGGGTCAATATTGTGTGTGAATACGCTATTGTCGCAAGAAGTTACCGATTCATTGCATTTTAAATTTTAAATTTGCGATTTTTGGCTTTTCTTCAATGTCATAGCATTTGGTTGATATAATTGAATTCGACGCCTAACCCTTTATCGCGCAAAAGACTTCGTGATTTGTAAATGACAGCGAAATTTTGCAGGAACCGATATGCCTTATATCAATGAATGTGAATTTTTCGCACATTTTATGCGTGTTGTTTTACAGTAAACTTTTAGGAAATGCAAGTTTTTGTCAATAAATGTTGTCTGTATACACGTGTATGTAAAGAGCTATTAATTTTTACAGGATGAAGAGTTACCATTTTATAAATGAAAATCGTTTCATATGATTCTTATTTCTTTCGTAATTTATTTTTAGCTACAATTTGGAATACTGCGATTGAACGTGATGCGGGTTGTATAACTAACTAGGAGAGATCGTTTCTTCACTTTTTATGCAATTTGTTTTCCCTCACCGCTATAATCTTCATGATACTCAGGGACAAAGTCTTAGTCACCAGAATATGGCTTACCTTCACCAACTACGTTCAATTTAGTGGCTGTACTCTTTCTTTTAACGTTGAATTGCGTTTCGACGTTCAAGGGATCGGGGAATCTCGTGGGGTTTAAACTGGGGTGCTCCTCTTTCTTTGAGGTGCTCAGCAGTGTATTTTGGGAGAAATCTGATAACTGTTATCGGCATCTGAATTACCACCAAAATTTGAATCGCCTGTCTCGTCATTTGTAATACAGTAATGCAAGCTCTATTTCACTCGAAGATAGGTTATTCTTAGCTGAATTATGAAAAACAATGTATGCATGAAAGAAATCCAATTTCTTTAACTGGAAGTAACGCCTGCAACATTACTCAATGCATTCATTTCTTGGGCATTCAGCACGAAAAACTTGTTTGAATAAAAACACTCACAGGAACATTGTCCTTCTGACTGAGACTATTATCCACCCAAGATCACAAAGGTAAGGACTATCATGCTTATATTTTCTTAACTTGAATATTAATTTGGAATCAGATTTTACTAGCCAGTAAATATCTTATAACTCTAACTACTTGTTTTGTTTATTTATTCATCAGGCAACCCTATGGTTAGCCCAAATACTGGCCAATGTTTCGGATTTTAGATCTCATACCTCCAAAAGAGCTGGAATTTCGAGCAATCACCCTCAGCGTTCCAATTTAGGCGCTCGTGCATCGGCTCTCTTGCCTTCAAGACTTGGATCTGGTCAATACATGAATGTGGCCCCATACATACCACTTTAGATTGGCGTCCTATCTTTCCGCCCACGGACCGTAAAACGAGACGGACTTAATAGCCGGGCAAGCGCTTGACCACCCGTCGCTTTCAGCCCTTAAACAATGACGGTGACGGACAGGTATCAAATTGGATCGACGCAACTGAAAACAGAGAGTGGGAGACGAGGTGTGTGCGAGAGGTTTGGATGGAGACTGAAGGCTTTGCTAACAGTGGGAAGGGGAAGGATGGTGAGAGCATGGCGTGTTGGGGATGAGGATTCGTTTGCCTGTTGACCGGTGTGTCAGTGTCAACGCGCACATATTGGCCCGCGCGCGCGCTCTTCAACCCATCCCGATCCTCCAGTCCACTGACTCTTCCCCCAATGCGACGCCCTCCCTTTAAACACCCCACTCCTACTTCCCCTCCCACCCCCTTGATCCGACGGCAACGCTATGGCCTCCACTCAATGACGTCAAACATTTACCGAGCGCATCGCGCGGAGGAAATTGTTTGTGCCTAATCCAAACATCTACATTATCCCACCTGCCGACCGATAACCTCAGACGGGTGTAAAACTCCTGAGCCCCTGCGGAAATGTACGACGCTGCCGCCTCCCCGTGGTGACTCTAATAATCTAGAGGGGATTGAGGCAGGGATATCGAATGAAAAAATCCAAATATTGGTCTACGAGATTCTTTATGAAAAATATTAGGATGTAATAAATCGACCTGAATGGATCCTAGAGTGTTTATCTACCAAAGTTCCTAAATATTTAAGACGTGGAATAAAAATTGTAGATGTGGAAACGCATACCGAGGAGCCTCCTGTGTAGGTAGAGTACGTTTTTGAGCATTGTTAGCATATTCCCACTTTTTATTTCCCATTTCCATTTTGTTTTAAAAGTATGTAGAACCCTATAAAATGAGTTCCCATGATTTTTATTGCAGGATATAGCGTTATGAAAATGCCTGTTTTGCCTGAAAATGTATGTTTTTATCCTTTTACTTAGTTTTAAGGAAGTATCGTTATTTTGCTTCTCTAAGGTCTCAACCAATATTCATATTGTATAGTGTAGTTATCTTCCTCTCTTTACAATAGTTACATGCATAAAATTTCGTACAAATATGCCGTACTTGTTGAGAAAAAAAAATTATTCTCTTATCCTTCAAAAAATTATACTCTTGGTCGTTTACCTTGATGAAAATTCCAGGTGTAGGATTTAAAAAAGAATATTAATTTGATGATAATGCACAAAAAGTATAATTTTCTTAGTGTTTTATTTGATATTTCCGAATACAACGCATCTTGTAGTTTGTCCCCTATTAAAGCCCAGTTAACTTTCACCACTTGCGCCGTATAACCCTATCACTCCCCAAACCATAATCTCTTTAACCATAATCTTCTCCTCAACCTCTCGAATCATTCCACTAAACCTTCCACTCCCCCACCCTACTCTGAAGTATATATTTCGATGGACGTGTGCGAAATTATTTGGACCTCAATATAACGCTTATGCGTTTAAACCGGAAGTGCTGGAAAAAAATATTTGTAAAAGTTATATCAATGATTGGAAATTTATCGTTCAAGATAAATTTTCAGACATAAAATACAAAGTTGAAGCAGATACCTTTTGTTGAAATATGTTTATTTGATAAAGAAATATTACATTTTTTTAAAATGAGCATACATTTACAAAAAAATTTAATAGCTATGAATTTATTAATGAGATATATATCTGGATGTTTCCTTATGAAACCTATTTCTCGACTATTTACCTCTATTATTTTAATTTGCAGCGAAATTATTATACTTTAGCAAAAGAAATAGGGTAAGCGCTACAACAGAGGTAGTTCCCGCGAGCTTGTTTATTGCCCTGAAGCAGCCCATAATGTCTTGTGCCTTGGGTGTTGTAACACACAATGATGTTTACTCGCCAATGCGCATGCCATTGGCAATGAGAAGCCCACACAAGGGGTACACAAAACCCGTAACGACCCCATGGCTATACTCCGCCACCTTTGAGGTAAAATTAGCATTATGAATAAATTTCCAAAGACAAGATCATGCACCTAGCATTTGCATAAAGTCTGATCTACTACGGTTGGGCTCAAAAACTCTTCTCCTCCTCTGCATTCACTCTGCTCTTCTCATTGAACGCATGCAATCTGAGATAAATGCGAACCATAATTGATTATCTTGGCTCTAAAGATCCAGTGTGACAGCGTATCTAAAGATGATGGATATACTATACAGGGTGTTATAAAAACAGGAAACTGATGGTTTAAACACTTATATCAGATAATATGTCAAAGAAATTAAATAGATCACACCATAAGAAGTATATCGACAGCCGAAAGATGAAAATAAAGGGTATAAATAGGAAATTATTTACGAAAAATACATAACTCGGAAAGCCCATCAATGATTGTGAGATTGCTCTATCGGTAATTTGAAGAGGGGCTGGCATGATAGGCATACGCTCACTAATTAAATAATACAAACATGTAATAGAAGGAAAACGAAAATATATAAGTGAATGCCATAGAGAAGAATGAGTGTATAGAAGATTATAAGCAATTATTTTATATTTAAAACACAGTTAACACACGATAGTGACCAAAAAGGTTAAGATGTTATTGCATAATCAGTTAATTTATGTGTAATTATGGAAATACGGAGGCCCGTCGTCAAACCTGATATTTTTACACGTATTCAATGAATTCTGAAGGAAATAAAGATACCAAAAGATTGGAACTATCCCTCTTTCTCATTTCAATACTCTTTTGTTTAATGGAGATAGGAGTAGTTGCAAGAACTATAAAGCTAAAATATCATGATGAGTTTTAGTACTGGACGATATACTATTGATGGATTTTAATACTACATCAAACCATTCAAAAACATCAGTAATTCAACAAAAAATCATCTCGCATTCATTGAAATAAAAAAACAGGCCGATATATTTCACAAAGAAAAACTAGAAAATCATGTTTTAGAAATTATCGCCTACCATTTTCATTATAGCTATTAAAATTTCTATGTGAATACGGAAATTAATAGAGATATCGGTAATGATACGAAAAAACCAGTAAAAAATACTAATATATGATAATTTAGTGGTGTCTGTTTGTTTGTGAGTTTATTCGTTACTCTTCTCCTCGAAAACTGCTGCACCGATTGACATGTTATTTTGCATGATATTAGTGCATTTACTAAGAAGTGCATTAAGGTAATATAAAAAGGCCTCAAGGTTAAACGGGCTCAGGGACCACAAAACGGGCCCCTATATTTTACTTCCATAAAAAAATTATTGGAATCAGTGCAGAGGTTTCATATTTTTCTCAGTTAACTAACTTGTAATCAACATATGTGGTTAAAAATTTCACCGTCAAATGGCTGAGAGAATTAAGTGCCTATTTCATTTGTAATATGCGTCATTTTTGGTGAAATATTACGTTTTCAATCCCAAAATTAATACTTTCTTTCCGATTTTAAAAATAGCATATTTCTGTGGCAGCCCAAGCACTGTATATGAACGGAAATTTTATCCCGGACCTTTTATTTTTTCAACTTATAAGATTTTATTATTATGACTTACGTCCTTGACATTCAGAATAGCACATGTTTTACAGGGTAGAACATCGTTAAATTCAGAAAATAATAATAGTACGAATACAGAATCAATATTACAAATACAGAAAAAAAACAATTGTGTAAAAAAAAGCAAAAAAATAAAAAATGATCCAAGAAAAGTAGAAAAGAATAAACATTAACACATTTGAAGTCCTTCTGAGAACAATGCTCGTCAGAAGGTGCTTACTTCAGCATACTGTTATAGATCTGATGCACATAGTGAAATTTACAAAGGTGGATTAAATGTAAGTTACAATATAATTATGCTCAAATACAATTTAGAAACATTTTTTTACATCAAGTTTTAAGTTCTGACATGCTTTGAAATCCTTGGAAATTTCTATTTAATTGATTTAATAATTTTGGTATTATATTACAGAGTCTCCTCTCACCATATGTATTGCATACTTTAGGACATTGGTAGGGATCCACATTCCTCAAGGTCATAGAATGCTGTATTATTCTTAGTACTTCATATTTATCACTGTAATAATTTTCAATTATCAATATTATCAAACAATTTAACAATTGGTAATAGATTTAGATGTTTATAAGCAACCTTAACATTTGTAATTCTTTCATCATCACCTAAATTTTTGTCATTCCTATATATAATTTTTACAATCCTATTTTGAGTATTTTCTATGAATATTTTGTGTATATTTGCTGTACAGTACCATGTAGTCAAGCCATATCTCACCAATGATTCTACAAAAGCAGAGTAAACCCTCAACAAAACATATGTTGTTACATGATATTTTAAGTGATACATCAAATATGTAACTTTCCTAAGTTTTCTATTCAATTTATAGGTATGCTCATCAAATTTAAAATTACAGTCAATTATAATACCTAAATACTTATATTCATAAGTTTGAGGTAACTGATCACATTTACATCTGAGCATTTGATGCTTATTATGCATGCACATATGGTCATGTAAAACCATTCTTAAACACCTGTGTCGATCCATTCAGCTTACAACATGCATAACTTATGGCTTACATTAAATTAAATGATCAATGCTAGAAAATTTCAGTGAGTTTTAAGTGGGGGAACTTTGTACCCCAACGTCTCCATGTGCGCTTAACGGTTTTACATAGTAATTGCGTAAAGGTTGTCACAATGATATTTTATTATTATGTCCCATCGTTATACCTAGTATATCGATTAGTACGTAGAATTGTACACACTGATAGAGACCTACGTATTATATCTATTAAATTTTAATTAGGCTTATTTCAAGAGGAATGGTTGGGGCTTCAGTGGGATCTAACTCCTTACATCACTGCTTTCTAATTAGCTTGTTCTTAGCTTATTATGGACTATATTAATAAATGCTTTCAATTAGATCATTTATGCTCAGAGTTTGATTTAAAACTATTTGTGTGCAAAATACAGCTACTACTTTATCAGAAAGGCAACTGATGTACCTATTAGACGACGAATTTTAGTAGTAAATGATAAAAAATGTGAATCAAAGAAAGCATTTCAAGTATCTAGAGTTTAAACATACGCATGACTACATTTAAGATAGAGAGCAAATTTTACACAATTGAACTGTAATAAATGATTCGATCACAGCAGCATTAAAATTAAATCAAGAAAGGAAACTAAATTGAAATTTTCCAACATATTATCTGCACCCAACATAGCATGTAGGAGCAAATCACAGATTAGGATAGCAGAATACAAGATCAAGCAATGGAGCGTATGTGAAAAGTGAAAGGAGACTCAAAAGGGAATCACATAAGAAATAAAGTGGTTAGAGCCAGCGTAGAAACATATACTTGGAACGAATGGATGAATAAATACTGATCTAGGAGACCAGTTGACGGAATGAATGGAGATATTTCAATTCCTATCTTTAAATTGAATGTACATGAAGATAAAGCAAAGGAGGAGCCCGATAATTATATCAGAACCGTCTGAAAGCTAATACGTTACGGGGAGTAGAATTATAAAACTGCTTGGTCAGTTATGATGTCTAGTGATTTTCATGTATAAGTTATATTCTTCCACATGGTGGAAGTGTATCATTAATTTTTTTTAAAGTGGTTTCAAGATTCTTTCTGGTTTTAGTCTATGTTATAATTAGTAACATTGGTATGAATTGTATTCATTAGGATACCTCGGTGAATATACATTTTCCTAATACAAACAGTAAGTTTGCAAATGCGAAATTGTACCTTGTTTTCACTGTAATATCTGAATACATTTCACATCACCGTTTTTAAGATTTTGGCAACTTATTAGTGAAATTATGTTCACCTCATTCTTCAAATCAATGAATACAAATTCAAACCAAAGGTTACTGCAAACTTAAGAGTTGCATTAAATTTCTGTAACATTTGTTTTGTTCTTACATTTGCGTTGATACATTTTCTTATTTAAATTAATGCATTTACCGAGGTAACCTTAAATGTAAAATGATTAATTTGAATATCTTTTTCGAAATATTAAATAATTACAATGAAAAGAATATTTTCCCTATTTTAAATGGGAATGAGTTGTCAACTCAACGCATACTGGACGATTTTCCAACATTTAATTATATTTTCCGAAAAAACCAACTCTTGAAAGTCTTGAAACTCTTCAGATTAAGGAATGTTGCTGTTTATTGTAGGTTAATGGCCAGAAAACAAAAGAAACGACCTAATCTGTGTAGCAATATTTAGAGACAATGTTAGATAAAGTTGTATTTGTTTGAATTTTCTTGTAAGTTATTTATTGAGCAAGATTTTGTTTTTCACATTTGAAAAAATATAAGGTATTAAATAAAGTGTTTTCAGTTGCATCAAATATGAAGCAACTGTATTTACATTAAGTAAGTATATGTTGCAGCAAATAAAATAAATTTATCGAACGTGTGCATCATCCTGAATTCCAAAGCCTGATGTTACACTTATTGTATTAATCTCCGCGTAACGTAATATTAAAACTCCTAATGGAGGGTCAACTAACTTGTAGCATTAATATAGTCAGTGATGAAGATATTAATTGGATTATTGAATGAGGATAACTATCATGGGAAATTGAGGGATATTAAACTGCATTAAGTATTCAGGTGTTGTGTGAATGATAAGAGCACACCTTAGTCGTAACAAGATCGATAGTTCCAATCGAGAGGAAGAAAACTAATTCAAGCAAACTGAATTCTCGTCCAACTGATTGAGCTATTTCCTCTCTAGGTTTCGGAAAAACCTGCCGCTGACGCAATCGAGACGTACTTTAAATGAATATTTAAAAGTCTCTTCATTCGTCAGATTGATCGAGCCTCTCCTCTTTGAGTCACTGCCGCAATGCCACTCCGTCTCAAGTCTCCCACTTGTTCCACTCCGTTCTCAACTTCTGCAGCAGCGCCAAGTTAAAGCCTCTCTCTTCTCCTCTCAACTCCCGGGCCCTCCAACCGCTCCGCTCCCTCGGGTGTCGTAAAACCCTTCACCGCCTCCTTGAAGACTCCTCCTCCCGCGTCACCTCCGAACTCCGTCGCCCAAAATTTTCCACATCCACGTCGTTTGCTTTCCTATATCCTTCCTTCAACAGCACATCCATCGGTCGTGCGTGAATCAGTTCGCGTATAATTCACGTGGAAGCTTATGAAATAAACCTTTCACATTCATGAATTTCATTTACATTTCCCAGGATGAGGAAGTAAGTTTATTAGGGAAATTGAAATGAGAGCAAGGATATTATCGAGTCAATGTCAGACTAGATGTATTAATAAGTAGGCTTCATAAATGGATTTCTTTTAGACATAAAGTTATTATTGATGAGTTAACATTTGACTCATTTGTAACATTTAAAAAAATCTATGACGGTAAAAGCCAGCTGTAGTTACATTTTAAACACAAAAATTTCATAATACCATAGATTAGTGGATGGTGGTCTCTCATCAATCTAGCCCCTACAGGAAGTAAGAATTTTTCGGAGAACAATGGCAATTACTCTGAACATTTATTGGCCTAATTCTATTTACTCGTGGTTCTATTCCCGTAGAAGGTCTGTAAAGGTTTACTGTAAAAGTTTCACTTCTTTCCCCTATATATCTTGTATTATTACTTTATCTTCCGACCTTTGCTGCGTTTTTAGGAGAGCCTTAATTTAAGATAATAAACCATTGAGCATGTACGGTATTAAAAAGTCATTCACTAAAGCGACAACTTACTTTAATATGTAGCTTCCCATCTAATATTGAGTATTACAATTAACTTTTCAATGAATAAAACTTTAATTATAATACTGAATTATTATTATTATGAAAAGTGGAAAGAACGGCATACATATGAATATGCCCCAGAGAGAATACCGAAGGTGGCAATGGAATATAAGTCCCTGGGCAGAGGAAGTGTTGGAAGACCAAGGTTACGTTGGGGAGACCGGAACAGGTAGTAGCCCCTAATCCCGGAAAGATAGAAGAAGAGGATAATTTACTTTGCAATCAATTAAATCATTGTTTTATTCATGTTCCGTGGATTTATGAAATGACAGCTCATAGAAATTTATTTTAAAAGGTGGTAGGAATTTGCGAAGATTTATAGCTACACATTGCTGTTACCTTTTTATTGTTTTACAATTTACCCTTAGCAAAGCACATGTGACTTCCGTTAGGTCTGTCATTTCACCTCTTCAGTACAGTCGCTCCGTCTCCAGAAATGTTTGTATGACTGAGGAAAAGGAACATTTTTAAAATAAATTAAATATTTATTATACAAACAAACATATTTAAACAAAAACACAAATGCAATAAAATCAGCAATTGTACTGATTACAATGCAACCACACGCATTATAATCCAATGGGTAAGAGACACCCAATAAAATAATAACATGATGCTGCGAGGGCTGAAGAGGTTAAGTATTACACCATCATCTGCAGTCATCAATCCGAACATTGGTTTGCTGAAACTCTCCTTTAAGCTAGTGGTTTTATTGTATCAAATGTCATCCTTTTAACCAGTCTCAGTTTTCTATGTGTATTGCATTTTTGAAAATTCTCGGTAGTTTTAACAATTTATTGCTGTTGTTATCTTCAAGATCTTATTCCATTGAATTGTTACCGATAAGTAAGTCTTTTCTAATTATCCCAATTTTCATGAAACGCCTTTGCACCCTTACTCCTCCAAGGACTATTTAAGAAAATATTTAATCCTGTTGGTATTTAAATCATTTTGTGAACTTCCTAGATATTCCATATTTTCTATTGTGTTTTGTTTCTGAGATTCATTCTATTCATATGGCATGTTGGTTTTCTGTTGTTCAATTCATGGTAATACTTTTTTCTTAAATTCGTGCTTTGCGAACCAAATTTATATGTATTTTGAGCTCAAATGTGATTAATGCAAATTGTTCAGATTGGATGTAAATATGTGAACAATAAAACTATATTATTATTATTATTATTATAAATTAACTATATTATTATTATTATTAAGGACTTCTATATCGCTGACGATCTCGATTATTCAAACGACAAGATTCTTCGATAACATCACGTTTCTATGGCTTTTGATTTATTTCGGCGTCATATATCGTGCAGGATTTAATGAATCTCAAAGCGGATGCTCCATAGTCATGTTTTAATAAAACGCTTCCCTACTTCCAAGTTTATGTTTATAGCTTTAAGTGTACTGATAGACTGCCATGTTTTATGGCCCAGATACATGTAATGTATTCTTATTTCTTCCTTGACGACTGGCTGAATTCAGTTATGCATTCTCATCTGATCTTCGCCGTCTATACTGGAATCACAATTTCATCTTAAAAGCATCGCATACCTACTATGCCCATTGCCGTGTTTTTCTGTTTAAATTCTACCCAATTTGTTGGATGTCAGCAGATTTTTTCTCATTCCTAGATAGGTTTTTAAGGAATATTGAATTTATTACAAGTATTCCATGGTTTTATATTAGGACTTTATTGATTTGCTTTACTTTTTATATAAATATCCCTTCAGCCACTAATTAAACTGAATTTAATTCAATTCTTTAAAACTTTCCAGACGATTGGTAAACGCATATAAGAAATTTACTAGTGGCATCAATTGACGAGTACTTGGTAAATAAATCAAAATTTTGACACACAATGATTCACATACTTTTCAGAATTCCGTAAGGAGGAACTGCGCCCTGCGGATACACATAACTTTATACATTGACTCCAAACAGAAATACATTCTCCTTATTATTTTATTTATATTCTATCATTCAATTTGAGTTTTTGCTTCATATGTTTTAACATCTTATGTTTTTTTACTGATGACAGGGAAAAAAGATGGATAAATAAGACTTTACTGTGACTAATGGGTAACGAAATATGACTTTCGCCATGAAAACATTTATCTGCGTTATTAACTATACTGTGATCATCAAGTTAAGACTAGTAACAAAGAGGTAAATCGTATTCATTTCAGGTATACATAAAGCTATACGCACCATCTCATTGTATCAAGTATCCTTCGGGTCACCTCTGCTAAAACTACATTCACCCTCAGCTGGATATTCAGCCCGAGGGATACTATTTAGTTTAATGCCATTGCCTGTTTACTTTGCGAGGGAGTGCAAGGTCCTCCTAGAAGGAAAAAAATCGCGATCTCCCGTTTAAGGAAACTCCGATCTCAAGTGGTCGCACGGGCATTTGGGAAAAAGCCCTCATATCACGACCACATAGTTCCCAGGACTCGTTGTGAACGCGTGGTTTGATGACACAAAAGTAGGGAAGCAACAAGAGACCCCTCCTCACAGCAAACTGGGTCGTGCGCATGAGCTCTGTTAAACAGCATCCCAAGCCCCTTTAGTCTGCGCAAACAACTTTTAAAATCCCCATCTCCCCCTTCTCCCCCCCCCATTACCAACGTTTACATTGCCCTGTTTTTCTCTTCCCCCTCTCTCACATTCCCCACCTTCCCCCTGTATGTCGGGCTGCAGGCACCCTACGTGACCCGAGCGACAGTTAACCACCCCCTTCCCGTTCGAGCTGACCATAATAGAGAAGGATTTAAGCGCGAGCGTTGAAGTCTCCCGGTATCCTCTCCCCCCCCAACGATACGGTGTCTCTTTCTGCTTTGTCCACAATTAAATACGTCCCGTGGCGAATGGGATTACTTTAGCGGCGCGGAAATGGTTCGGTCGCCGTCCGGTGGAAGGGAATGACTGCCGAGGATAGAGTGGGGGTCGATGAGGAAGTACGAAACGAAACGTTGGCACAGATGGGATTGGGGCAGGTTAACAGCGCCGAAGGCTTTTAAACAGGGTTTTCGGGATAATCACGGCGTGGCAAAGCGTTTGTGCACAGCGTGAGAGCCGGATTTGTCTCCGAGGACATACCCCAATCTACGGGATTCGCGTTTTAGGATGCGCCATATTGTGCTGTAAATAATAATTTAGCGCTCAGTTGTCGGTAGGCATATGATGTTACACCTGTTGCGATGAATATTTATTAACAGGAATGGACATCAATCTAACTAAAATGAATAGTTAATTAAGAAAAATAAGGAGTGTTGAAACCATATTAGCTTAAAATGGCACCCTATTCTATTCTACTGATATATAATTTTGTGAATGCTACTTAATTTGCTTGTTATAACTTCGTGGATAAACTATCAAGAAAATTTGTAATGTAGTGGTTGATATCTCAAGCAGAGAATTAGCTTACATATGAGAATCCCCCAGGCTTAATTATTTTCAGCATATATGGCTAAAACCAGCCATTGTATAAGTATCGTCGTCTTTAGATACATGATTTAAAGTCGGTGATTATCCCTATAGTGTAGGGACTCAATAGTCTGTCAAATATATTTATTAAATTTTGTTGCCCAGTTCAGTTTTCTGTATTTCATGTTGGGCAAAAGATATGTTAACTATCAGCCAAACAAATTTTTAGAGATTATCCACATGTTTATCTTTATTTATTTCATCCTAATTTTACCGGAGAATATTTATCAGTGATTTTCTTCATGGATTCTGGCTCTTCTCTGTGCCTGTTGCTGAGTCAATCATGTGTTCTCATGTACCTGCATTGGTACTCCTGTCTTTAGGTAGTGTGTGCTTGTTACACCCATTCGTGATCTCCGTGGCGCTGTAACGTCTATTTTATGTGTCAATGTATTATTTTGTTCAAATATATCTGATGAAATGGCGTTCTTTATATTTAGTAATAATTTGATAGCACCTGAGCAGCTCCTCTTCGGAGCAAGTTGCTGTAATTGTTGCTGATGTTTTATCAGGTTCAATTGGAATATGGCCTGATTTGAGAATAAACGACTGATTTATTAATTTTGCGATTCTTCATGTTGTATGAAAAAGTTATTTGGAAGCTATTTTATGAATTTTTCAGCATTAAATAGCGTGTTCTTATTCTTTTCCATTGCTGGCATTTTGAAATTGGGATAGGATTTAGGGATCTAAGGCTGATGAAAGTTCAAGTGCGTGATGAGTACACCTATATACATGTGTTTATTCACATTAATTAGGTCTTGAATCTGCTTAGAATGATTTTCTCTCAGCCGTAATGAATAACTTAGTCGACGTGTTCACAATTGCTGTTTGCTGTTCCCAATCTAAAACTCAAACTGGTAAGTTAAGTTTTCGATAAATAAAATAGAATTTAAAATTTGTTGATCAGCTATGTATTTCACATGAACAATACTCTGATGTTTTATATAACTAAAACATATTTCATCTAGACGAAATATTTGCTTTGCTTAGGTACTCAAGGTCACTTATTTTCTTTGGCATATACTATTACCCGATATCCGTTTACTCGGGGCATAGTGGATAGGGAAACACTTTTCAATGAATTCTCACACCCTAAGAAATATTCGCATCGTTCCAAATAGTCAATACGCATAATAAACAAAAATACACATTACAGCATACCTTGAACATCAAATGAATAAACAAAATTATAGTGTGACCGCCAAAAGGCATGTTTACAGAAACAGAATTTACCAGTATTTTTGTTAGACATATTAAACCTTTGCAGGAGTTTTTCTAGCCGTATTGTTATCGCTCATAGTATTTGTGAGTTATTTAGTTTATTTTTGTAAAGTGTAAGTGCTGTAATGTTCTAATATTAATAACAGGGATGGGAAAATTTAATACAATCGTGTGGTTTTCTAAATAATTTATCTATTCTCAAAAAGAATATTAAGACATATTAACTTGTTTCACGCAGTACAAAGGCATGTGTTCAAGATGTTTCACGACTGAAAAATTGCTTACGCGTTTATGCCACTATTTTTCCATGTAAGTTTTAATCATCTTTTTAGACACCAGTTGCAGTGTCTGCTCCAATACGCTTTTAATCGAATACTTGAGGGAGGGGTGTCTAATAAAAGAAGTAATAAATTAGATAAATTGACTTTTATATGTTTATAGTTAAAATATTCAATCCTTCCTCACCGCCTTAAATTACGCGCTGAGAGTTGATTGACCAGGTGGAGCATGTAGAGCGTTCTGAAGACACGAAGTAAATATTAATCATATATGCTAATCCGATTAAAATTTACGACTCAAATTCCCGATTTAAATTTGAATACACCTCCTTTGCTTTCTTATCCGATAATCTTCTCGATTTAATACTCGCCTTTCCGTTCATCATTTTGGGATATTGATTTTGTAAGCATTCTGTCCATATCAAAGATAGCATGGAGCCAAGATAATGAAAAAACGACGTAAGGAAAATTCATCTCTGCGATAAGCAGATTATAAATATTAAATTTTCATGAAAAGAATGACATTAAGATGATATCGCACAAGTATCGTGTTTATTATTCAACAAATATGTATTTAATGTATAGTATTAGTATTTGAACTGACATTATTTAAAAAGCAGTTTTGTCTCCACCGTTTGCATACGTATCATTCAAAATTAATATGAATTATTTCAATTTAAAAATATTTCAAGTAATAGTATTCATTATGAAAAAACTACACAACATATTTCTATGGTTAAACTGGAGAAAAGTACTAAGTATTTTATTCAATTATGAATACTAACGTTCAGACCTTCTACGACGTGAAGTCAGTAGCAGTGAAGAATATATCATACTATTGAGTATGAGTTGGTTGCAAGACAAGTTTCCTTCTGAAATATCTGAAGGACACGAATTCCAATCCCAGGGATATTTCAATAGAATCGCAATATCTAGTTAGGTAGTGTGTGGAGAGTACATCGAGTACTCTATCCGTTGGATTGGACGTAAAATTGTGGCCCCCTCAGTGCCCTTCGTAGAGAACAGTACAATGCCGACGCCGTTTCTTTTCATCCTCCATTCCCCATAAAATCCTTTGCCTAACAAACTACTCTCATGCCCGTCATGGCGCTAATGACTTAGTCTGTCGTTTGTCTCCCCTTACAACCATCAATTCATCAATCCGGCAGCTGCAGATTATTTTAGTTCTATGCTGATCTCTGCTTGGGCGCTGCGTGAGGAGCTCTTCATGCGTAGCTACGTGAAGAGCTCTAAGCTTTGACCGCCTCTTGGTATCTTTCTCTAAGATTATGTTTTAACTGATGCCCGTTATTTTCTCCACCCTTACGTAATTTAAATCTCCTTAAGTCCTATTTAGACTAAATATTTACTCAAACCATTTCCGGAAACATGTTTTTAATGGCATTATTGCAAAAAAGAATAATTTTTATTGCATTTTAGAAGACATTTAAGGTTGGAATGAAAATAAGGTTTTTAGGACTATGCTTTTGTTTATTTAACATTTCAATAATTAATTATTATTTAAGAATGATAATTCCTGGCTAGAGATATTCAGTTTCATCTCACCAAGAGCAAGTATCTACGTAAGAGAAATTATTTGAAACTATATGCACAATTATAAAACCTTTTTCTGTATCCAAATCTACCAATAAAAAAGTTAAATATTCACAGATTTATTCTGGTGCAGCATTTCGGAAAACAAAGTGAAAACAACAGCGTTACATGAATACCCTGACATCTGATTTGACGGCAAATATGAACCTAGTTGCTGTCATTCGCCTCCTCAAATAACAAACTTACCGACCCACTCTTATTTAAATTTCATTCTAATGCCTGATGGTATTTAAAAGTATGAATGAAATCAAATAGTGTTTTATTAACAAATTTCAAATAAACAATTCATAAAAATTACTGGAAATGAGTTCTTCGCGTTGTCATTACTTACATAAAGACACTGGCAGGAAACGGCATTAACTCAGTAAATGGTACATTGACTAAGTTATGAGGATACATAAAATTCTTAAAAAATTAAATTTGAGAAATAAATCCTTTGCAAATATATATTTTCATTTTCCCACAGTGCCACCAACTGACGTCCGAGTGTCTAAGCCATCTGGAGATGAGATACAAGGTTCGGTTCTTGGGCCTTTCTTCGAAGGGGAAGACGTCATCCTCGACTGTTTCGCCGTGGGTGGTAAGTAAGATTTGTTTTCCAGCGTGTGTGTAAATAAGTTTAAATAGTTAAATACTTTGCATGATAATGAATTGGATTATTCCCGTCCTAGTTATAGATTAAATACTTTCCTTGAAAATTGTAATTTGCGAATGTATTGTTTATTCATTGGACTAATTCATATTGTTTTAATCAAATATGTATTTGAGATGAACATCGTTCAAACAAATATTGGTACGAAGGCTTCCGCGGTGAATTGCTGAATTGTTTTTTTTCGGGTTTCTCCCACGTTGATTCATTTTATGGACAACCGTTTCACTTGCATCCCAGCTAGCGTCGTCAGTTCCTGAATCGAATCAACGCGGGAGATACCCGAATAAAAGCAATTCATCGTTCAAACAGTTTAGTAAAGGCTTTACCGTATATTCAGAGCAAAATTAGCCATTAGTTTTGTTCGTTCACCTGGAATATAAGAATTTCATCTATATTAAAGTTATATCAATATATTTTTCAGCAATGCTTGAAGCAGTCATAAATACCTAATTGATTAATATTTAACTAATGTTTATAGAGTCATCGCACTTCTTATTTGTAATTAAGTCATAATCATACTAACATTTAAAAAATTCCCTTCCGGCATTCGCCTACAGGCGCAGGTAGATTTCGAAGTTCATATTTTTAGTAAATACTAGCGAACAACACAAATAGCTGAATTGGTCTCTGGTGAAGTATGCGCGCAAGTTTCAGTGCAATCAAATGTATATTAGCCGAGTTGTAGCCAGATGTTTATATTACGGGTATGGCAAAGACAAAGGCGTGCATCAGGCATATAAATTTCAGTTATTTCTCGAACTCCAGACGAGTGATCCCGTATCATTCACCCATTATCGCAAAGACAAGTTTCAACTTAAAACTGTTCGAAACTAGATATATAAATAAAGTTTTGTTCAGACCCTCCGAAAGTGTTTTTGAAAATGTTTCAAATTCCAAGCGTCAAAAAATAGCTTTGACTAAAAAGCATTATACCACCCGATGGAGACCCGAACTGATACACCAATCATTCAGTGCTGAGAACGCTACCATCTAGCCTACTAGCATCTCAGGTCATGGAGTGGAAATATGGCATTATATTACCTAATTCTGGAGTGGCCACGGCCTGGCATGGCATTACATTCTTGCCTCCGATATGAGTTATTTTTGGCGCATGTGAATTGTTATTATGTTCCCGAGGGTCTTATTTATACGCGAAAACTATCATTGTTTATACATGGGCAAGGGCTCAGCTACATTAACAACTCGATTCCCGTAAGATCGCCGAAGTTAAACAATGTTGGGTCCGGTTGGAGGGTGACCATACATACCTTCACCGTGGCGCTCTTGTCCCCTGTCTGCATGTGGTAGACAGGCATGGGGTTGGCACATAGGCCAAAAAGGTTTAAGTGCCTGGGCTCCTGTCAAAAAGCCCTCCCGACGGACAACCTATCCATCTATCATAGTTAATATATATATATCAAATCAGGCTTCATAATTTGGGAGTAAACTGGCACAGAAATTGTAAGTTATGATACATACTTGGAACATGTTTCAGTGTCCTTTTCGCTTGGGAAGTTTATGAGGGAAGTTTGTACATTAAGTTCTTCATATGCGAAACATTGACGTTAGATAAATATCAAGCACGGTATCAATGATTCACAGGAATGCTTAAATCACCAATGCACGCCAAAATACCCGATTGCAAGTCATTTGGAAAATACGAAGCGAGGGATTTCCCTTCCATCACGAGAAATTTCTTTCACTTTTATCACATCGGCGGTGCCATATTATTTTACCAATAAATAAAGTAATAATAAAAGAGATTTTAAAGTGGATCCGAAGGACTATTCTAATTTAATTTTAATTTGTAATATTTACATAATTACTGGCAGTGTCAGCATAATATAAATTCATTTATACCTGAAGCATAATCACTATTTGAACTCCATTTCCAGGCTGAGAAAAGTATTTTTGTAAACTCTTTTCCATGATTACTGTGGATCTTTAGTGCATTACAATTTCTTTTCGAAAACTTATACATTTGTGAGAGAGGCAGGAGTATTTTGTTTAATTGCGTACAAGCGTGTCAAATTTAGTAAAGTTACTCTTCGGTTTTGACTTAATGACTCTTTTTTATTATTTTTTAAAATATTTTATTAATTTAACCTCCCTAATGACTCAAAAGAAAGCTCAAGAGAACCGGAGGGACGAGGTGACCATCTATCAAATGGGTGCTATTTAAGTAGTAATGAGTCCGCGTGGCCCATTTTTGAGTTTCCCGTGCATGAAACAGTGCAACAGTCACTCATCTCTCCGTCCACCTGGAAAATGGTCAGTGTGTCTACTACAACGAATATATCATACGAGATAGAGAACTAACTCCTCAAATGACTACACTGCCTGTTTTTCTTCAGGCTCTGTGGTTATCTTAAAAATACGTTCAATTTTTTTCACACCCGTTGAATTTCAACGGGTACCTTCGGCTAGTTTAACTATACAAATGTCCCTTCCGTTTGTTAACATTTATATGCATACTTGCGGAAGATACCCGTTGAAATTCAAAGGGTGTAAAAAACATTACACTTAATTTATAAGAAAACCACAAAGCCAGAAGTAAAACCGTCAGCGTGGTCATTTGAGGAGTTCGTAAACTATCTTGTATGTTGTGTTCATTGTTGTAGACACGATGACCGTTTTCCAGGTGCACGGAGAGATGAGTGACTGTTGGTCCTCTTTCATGCACGGGAAACCCAAAAATGGGCCACTTAGACTCATTACTACTTAAATAGCACCCATTTGATAGATGGTCACCTCGTCCATCCGGCTCTCTTGAGCCGTCTTCTGAGTGATTAACAGCTTGATCACCTCCCTTGTGTACATACATATATTTGCATTCAATGACTTAATTGAGCTGCACAATTCAACGTTGATATGTGCGTTGAGTGTCTCAATCAGGATTGGAGAGTAGGGTACAATTCAGCGGTTTACAACGTCAAAAGGAACATTTGCAGCAGCAGCCATGTTTATTTGACCTATGAATCCTCCGTCACCCGGACTGCACCTTCAGCATCAAGATTAAATCATTGTTTTCGGTGCTAAATAAAAACTCTTTGGTGATTCTTACTGCACTTGGCGATTTTCATGCACGGATGTCGTTCATTGCGCAGAAATTCCGTTCTTCTTTCGGGTAAGAAGCATGTAGTGACGTCATTATAATTTCCGGCATCTTAAGACAGTTTGATGTTTAGAAACAGAATGGTCTATATATGAACCAGATTTATAGCTAGCTACCCATCCGTTGGTTGGGATAGGATGCAATTTGTGCGGTTCTTAGCGTTAGCTGAGAAACACCACGGTCTCATGAGATCGCTGGTGGGCATGTTGATGAGCATCCAAGTCTAACCTTCGCCGTTTTTCATGCAAGGGCTCATTTTCTCGACATTCCTCTTGCTATAGAAGATTGATTCGAAAGATTTCTCTTTTATTTATTAGGCATGTTGATGGATATATTTTTTAGTCCAAGGAGGGGAAACACATTTGCGAGTGAAATTCTTGAATAGGCAACTCGATGATTGAGTGAATGTAAGTTTACTGCACTTCATCATTTTTAAACATATCTAAATAACTCTTATCGTTTATGATTTGGAAATTGGTCTAGAAAACAGTTCGAAATCGTAATGAGAGTTAGACGGTTCCCCTACGTGTAAAACATCTGAGTATTAAACGATAATAGACAACGCCGTGTATGTTGTAGCAACAGAGGCATTATTACTATTACTATTCGCTGCACGTAAATATTCTTGCACATTTAGTTCTTTTATGTGTATCGTTTACTATGTAAGTGCCCTCTAATACATACTATATACAGGGTGTTTCAGGAGGAAAGGGCAATACTTCTGGAGGAGGTTGGGGACGTGATTTTAAGCATTTTTTGTCCCATAAACATGGGGTCGCAACTCCTTAGTTACCGAGCTATGGCAACGCAAACATTTTGTCACTAGCATTCTGCAGTTACCATGAAAACCCCCAAAAGCAGTGGAATCCAGCTATACTTACAAAGAAAAACTGGTTTAAATTGTATTTAAAGTTTGTACCTTTCTTTTTCTGCCAAAATTTGCGCATATAGCTTACATTTTATAAAATGGTAACTGAAATTGTCAACTTTTTTCTTCTTCAAAAAATTATTTTTTAGAATAACTTTTTTATTTTGAGATATACGAAAATGTTAATAGAGTCATCAAAATTAGAAAATTTAATACCATCTCCATTATTGGTAAAATTATTTTCATATCTTAATTTTTAGCGAAGATATGGCATCTTAAACGGTACCGTTACATGAGCACATTTTTTGACGGCTCTCTCCCATGCATGGAACTGATATTAATTTTCCGATAAAGACAATTATCTTCACCAATCTAAGCTTGAGTACTTATTTTTAAACGTTTTAAAAAGAATAACCAACCAATGAAACCGAAATTTAGGTGTTTTTGTGTACCAAATGAAGAAAAAAATCAAGCGGCAACAAACATCTCAAGTGGAGATTATCTCCATGGATTAATTGTCGATAACTGGCGCTGAGATTCATTGTTTAAGAAGCTATTTTAACTAATAAGTTCTTCTAAGGATATTTAATTAATTGCATGTCTTATTCATTGGTAAAGTATCGATGTGATATGAGATTAAGACAATAGGCATCACATCAGAATCAATTAGAATATTTTAATAATAAATAAATGTAACCAAAAAGTAGTATTATATGCCTTACATTTGGTTGGGAAATAAGGGTTTTGAAAAAAAGCTAAAATGTTATAGAGTCACCTATTGTACATTTGCAATAAAGTTACAAACACTCCTCAAATAACATCGATGTCATTTTTTATTTGATAGTCTGCCCCTTCCGTTGCTCATCTAGGTTCATTGCGTTTTTCTTTAATGGGATTAGTGCGTTCAGTATGCAAAGTAGATATGCATACCATATTTAAATTTTACTGTTGTACCCAAGGCATTTAATTCAACCGTAGGAATAAAACTCTTAAAATTTTTATGTCGGCATAACTCGTAGACTACTTATAAAAAGAACTAAGACCAATCCAACGCCCAGGTAACCCTTCATTTTGTCAGTGGACTACGACGAGGGAACGACGACTTTCACTTTGTCAGCAAGTATATCTGCTGTCTCGTACCTAACGACACATTCCCTTTCAGTATAGTCAAACTGTTTTAAAAAATGGAAGGTACAACTCTTTTGTTAGACATCATCATAAAATAATGGTACAGAGTACCTGCTACCTGAGTATTCCAAATAAAACGTTTATTTAGAACCACTGTTAAAAACTGCTTTCGATAGTGCCACGGGGTTTTTTTTATTAACCAAAATAAGAATACAATCTGTATTCCCACCGTCTCTTTGGAACCGAGCTCTGTCGGTAAAGGAGATGTATCTGCAAAAATGGCGTTTCCATACGACCATTACCATACCGACCATACGTCGATGCGATTCAGCTGTCTGGCAAGATGTCTCCATGGAGTATGTTGTAATCGCCGCATATGAAATGGATTTAAGACTTCATTAAGCAATATTCTTTATACTTTTATCGGTGAATCCTTAGAAACATGCTAATTCTTCTTGAACTTGCTGTAGGACTGCACTATGACTACGGCGATTTCCCATTTCTCACCCTGCTCTAGCGGACCAAATGCTCGTGCGACATGCGAGCGCAGGGAAATGAGCCTGTATCACTATGGTGTTGAAAACCCAAAAAACACTTGTCTACTCCGAATTTTTCGCATCTAAAACGATAGTAGGTACTTGGCGACAGCGTTTCAAACGCAAAGAAGGGAAGGGTTTCTTCATATTCAGTACTAGTAAAATCATGAGTCATTCTGAAGGTCTCGCCGATACGTACCGAAATCCCATGAACCTGTTCAAATTTGCCCCCATTTCGTATATGAGAGCTACTTTGAGAATAGGCATCGAAAAGTATACTTGTTTTAAATATGCATTTAATTTATCGATTACCCCCCGAAGCAATCTATCATAGGGCCCTTGGGACTCTGGGCTCTTCTTATACATATTTTTTTTCTACGTACTATCATGGGCCTGCAGGAAAACTTAAATTCCAGAGGCCTGAATATCCTTTGAAATTAAAATCTCTGGTTATCAAGGAAATATGCTATTGTTGATTTCAAAGAAAAATGTGAGATTTTTCAGCAAAAAACATAATTTTCATACAATTTTGATGTAAAGAAGAAAATTAATTGAAAGAATTTGAAACTTTATTTATTCAGCCATCCGATGAAAAAAAATCCCAGCCCTTTATCTAGAGTAAAAGTATTTTTAAATAGCAAAACATCAAACCACTGCACCGAACTCAATGCTTAGCATGGACTCCCAGGACCAACAGCGGTGGCCTTCGGTTTTTAATTCAGCTTTTTAATTTAATAAGGGCTTTTTAATTTAATGTTCAACCCATATAAATTTTATCTCTACATGCCAAATTTCGGCTCAATCGATTCACTAGTTTTTGCGTGATTGAGCAACAGACAGACAGACACCATTAAATTTTTATATATTAGTACCTATGATAAAGAAGAATTTTTGTCTGTTTGGTTTTTTAGCAAATCTACAGCTCTACTCTGAGTATGCTGAACTTTTGCAGACTAATAATCATTGGCTATTTTAAAAGGATCTCAGGGCCACAAAAGTTCCAAAAAATGGGCCGCTATTTTGGTACGCTACGTATTGGGTTTTGTGCAGTGATTTAGTTTTTTGCTTTTTAAAATGTTTTTCACTCAAGATTGAGGATTAAGATTTTTTTCTATCGGATGCCTGAAGAATGAAGTTTTTAATTCTTTCATTAGATTTTCTTTTACGCTTCGTATTTGTCTGAAAAATCATGTTTATTGCTGAAAAATCTCACATTTTTCTCTGAAATCAACAATGGCATATTTCCTTGACAACCAGAGATTTGATTATCAAAGGATATTCATGCCTCTATCATTTAAATATAACGTATTCCTACAGAACCATGATAGAACGTAGAAATATAATCCGAATAAGAAGGGCTCAGAGTCTCAAAAGGCCCATGATAGATTGCTTCGGAGGGTAATCGATAAATTCAATGCATATTTACAACAAGTATATTCTTCAATGTCTATTCTCAAAGTAGCTGTAATAGGGTAAATGAATGCATATGAGAGAACACTTAAGTAGTAAGCGATACATATTAAGGAATTAAATAGACTACACACTTAATTATGTGCAAGAATGCTTAGGTGCAGTGAATAGTAATTGTAATGATGCTAATGCTGCTACAACAAACACAGCGTTGTTTATTATCATTTAATACTCAGACGTATTGCACGTAGTGGAACCGTCTGCCTCTCATTACGATTGCAAATTGTTTTTAGACCAATACGCACACCATAAACGTTACGAGTTATTTATATATGTTTAATGGTGTGAAAGTGCTTTTAACTTGCATTAACTCATTTTTGGGTATCCCGTACATGAAAGAAGACCGTCTCTCCGTGCACCTGGAAAACGGTCAGCATGTCTACTACAACGAACACAACGTACAAGATAGGTTACGAACTCCTCAAATAACCTTGCTGGCAGTTATCTTCAGGCTTTGTGATTTTCTTATAAACTAAGTTCAATGTTTTTCAAACCCGTTGAATTTCAACGGGCATGCACCTTCCGCTAGTATTTCCTAAACATTAGAAGGACATTTTTTATTAAGATCATCAATTAGTACAAATTGCGTTATTCGCTCTCTAAATTAAGGGAAGCTACGGAATATCGTCTCACTTTGCAAAGTAGCGTAGAGTTTCAAGGGCTGTAAACTATTTCGTTTGCCTCGACCAAGTCTGCTTATATTTAGGGAGCAAGAACTCCTCTCCCCACTCTTATAATATATATTTGCATCAGAAACTTGGAATTTCTCCTCTTACATAAAATCAAAAACATTTTAAAATATTTGAACAAATAGTTTAGGATGCATATCAAGGTAAACAATATATGCCAGGTTCATGTGGATATCCGGAGATCAAAAGTTGGCTAGGAATAATTAATACTTGCGTGATTTAACAATACTTATTTCTTATCACTTTAGTATCTTTCTGCTAGATATATCTTGATCTAAATATTGTCATTCATGCCATTTTTTCGGCCCATGCGTCTTTCACCTTTCCAAATCTATGACAGTATTCATACATTTGTATTGTCCCCAATAACATGAATCATCATTATTTTCCTGGTATTTAACACTTAGAAGATACAAGTGTAGAAGCAGTCCGTCTATTACATATACCTTTGTTAGGAGACTATTGTAATATATTAATCATACGAACCTGCGAAGATGAAGTATCAATGCATCGTGAGAATTTCGGGTTATCGAAAAGATGAAATCAAAGATGAGACCTCACACGCGCAATCAGCATAAGCGTTCAGTTGTTTTTTTATATTTACTGCTGGGAACATGATCGGTATAACCATCGCCCTAATTACTCTTCCCTTTCTAAGAGTTACAGAGATCAAAATCTAGAATTTTTAAGAAAGCAATTTCCACACCAGCCGTTTGGTCAAAGTAGTGACTGACTCATTCAAGATTATTTAACAAAAGGATTTTGCTAACTTATTTTCCAAAATAGTTATTTAGATCAACTACTATTGAAATTAAATAAGTATATTTTACAGGTTTTCAATGGCAATTACGTAACATAAAATGTTTGATATGTCATTCGTTAAAATGATTTTAAATAGGTATAGCAGATCGCATAATGAAGACTTATGAAAAACATGTTGAAAGATTTTCATGTAAAAATGAAAAACTTTCAACTTTCAAAAAATTTCAGTTGAAATGAAAAACTTTCAATTCTGTGGTTCCGCAACAAAGTTGAAAGTTTTTCATTTTCATAATGAATAAGGTCCACCAAGTAACGCCTGAAAATACGAGTTATCCAAGTGATATATTATGATACGATCCCAAGGATGTTTAATGTCGGTTATAGAGCCTTTGAAACTATTACTGTTTGTGATGACATAGCAACACTATATAGTACTCGCCAAAAGGATGGATCTTAGTATATCTTCAACAAAACGTCAATATGGTAACATAAATGTTAATGTTCACAAAATATTCATTTTTTTCGTTACATCGCAAATGATAGTCGTCTCCAATACATACTTAATATGCACATCTTACGAAAATCCATTTTGCTTATTCGTTTGCATAAGTTCAGAGATAACCGCCTTGTATTTTTTTAAAGGGAGTTTCGTCATGAAATATTGAATAGACCGATCATACCTCCTTGAGATACCTTGCATCTGTCCTTCACCTTTTGTTAAAGTGTCAAGAAAAAACCTCCAATAAATCACGGCAGTCGCTACGCCCAGGCGCGCTCTCAAATACCGATGAGTATTTCCTGAAATCTTCTCTCAGACGATGTTCTAAAGCACGTTGCAGATTCAGATAACATGTGGTTTCGGCGATGCCTACTGCCGGGAGGGAACGTATCACTTCTACCGCAATGGATTCCACGCTTTCAAATCCCGACCGACAACCGATGGAGGTAGAGGAGGGAAGCGACGGCGTTGCTAGGAGGAGATCGCTGTCAAGCGATCTCCTCCTAGCAACGTCGAAGCACAAGCAAGGGAACAATTTTAAGTCCTTCGTTTTACTTCCTCGAAGCCGACGAACGTAATCTCTTCCCTTTCGTCGCGAATATGAATTTAGTATCGTTTTTCTGGAAAGTTTACCTGTGTTTCGATTTCATAGGTGCACAACTCATGTTGATGGTCTACATTTCAAAGCGTGAAACACACTCAGAAATTAAAATTAATTTTAATTTTAATAATTTAAATTTTAAATAAAACCATTTTTAATTTTAATTGAAAAGGGACCATTATAAATGTTCGTAGTTATTTGCATGTCTTTGTATTTTGTTTATTGAACTCAGACGTTTTTTAGGCTATTTTATTATCTTGTTCCACAAACAGAGTCAAGGGGTTCCAATAAGGTTCTATCACTGAGGATGTGAAGAATTTTCCTTGATAATTCAGAAGGTGAAATTTCTTTTTTCCAAGGGTTGAAAAATTTTAGTTTCGATAGAAAACGGACAAATAAAACGCTATCGTGTTTTAATAATTCTAAAGAAATTGAAAACTGTGTGTAATTATGATCAACTATTATAACATCGTTATTAACTATTATATGATCATAATTTCAATCATAGCGGTGCTGTCTGAATATAATTTTTCGTTCAAACGTAAGTGTATCTTCGCTCCGGACAGAGATGCATGTTGGAGATAAATCTCGAATACAGTACTTAAAATGATATTTTATCATAATTAATATACATATATTGTCGATTCTTTATGACATTCTTCTGCGCTGGTTCCGTGGGAGACGGCATCTCCTGGAATTTTTCATTTGAAGGTAAAACTGATTTTCTTATTTACTAAAGCACGATGAGCAGCGCTAATGAAATATCTACGTCGTAATTTGCACCCATTCAAGTCATTCGAGAACCACCATAATAATAAACTACGCGAGCGTATACGTTGATATTTAGAGAATAAAATACTCTGGAGTTCTAAAAGCTTTATCTTTTTACTGAGCGTTGAAGATGAATTCTGACTATTATGTCATCCATGTTATTACCACTGACTTATTTTTTTTATCTTTTTCTTCAAGTTTCGTGTTCCTTGTTTTGGTCTCTGTACTGCTATTTATGGAAGTATTCTCTTGTTTCAATTTTTCAATCCACTAGGTTGAGAATTTGCTGTTTCGTTTTTACCTAAATGTTTTCTCAGAAACCTTCAAAGCATAAAGTCTAAATTTAACAAATGTACATTTTTAAGCATTATTTGTCTTATTCATGAGGGAAATAATATCTCCAAGCTCACTTGATGACTTTTTTAGAATTTTTCTGATAATACATCATTCCTTCTTATCGTTCGTATTTGCCAAAATTCCTTTGCATTTCTTAAGTAGGTTTTAGTAGTTCTGTGATTTTTAGTACCTACTCAATCCATCATCAGATTATGTGTAAACAGAAAAGTTAGGCGACACTTAGGTTTTGTGCATGGTGTAATTTATGTATTTTGGGTTACGTTACAGTGTGTCTATATGCATACTACTTATATGAACGCTAATAAAAGTGGGACTTTCCTTGGCAGTGGTGTATTTTAAAATAATTTGCATCATCTTATCAGAATTAAAATTGAGAAATTTTATGATTACTTATGGTATTTTGGAATGCATATCTTCACACCACATCGAATAAGAGAATGCTTGCTGTCTTATGTGAACATTTTATACGAAAATATTGACAATACTTGTAGCTCCATATGAGCTGTTAGGGGGAATAAGCTTTCTCGCTATGTAGGAATGAAAGATGAATTTATAACACTGCAATTTCCACAAGGTATTTTAATGTTCACGACCATGATTTCGTTCAAAAGCAACATTACTTTAAAATGTCATATAATGACGTCGCTTACGACGCAAATCTGGCGCATTCCTGCAGTGAGAGTTTCCCAAAACTTATCATAAATCTTAAATAACTCCCTTCGTTCCATCATCAAAATAAGTATTAAAATTAAATAACAATTAAAGTTACTTCAACATTTACATTAGGATTTCAATTAGGGTACCTAAATCAGGTCTTTCAGGTAAACAATTATGTATAAGTCAAGCTTTTATTTGAACACTTCTTTAGGACTACGTTCCAAAAATTCCTTTTAAGTCACAGGTCACTTTTTTTTGCTAAAAATACATGAATGGTTGGATATAAAATGTTTAACTGCAAGTTTATTCTTTAGAATTTAGATTATTTCAAAGGTTTAGTAGAAATATTTCTTGAAAATCATCATGAATATATAAATGAAGTTCATGCTGATTTTCCTAATGCTCATACTTCTCATTTTATAATTTTCTTACTCTGGTGCATGCACACTCATCGGCTTCGTATGCTGTCGTCTTATCTTTCCGTATGAACCCCAGTTTTCTTACCCCATTTAGTTCCCCATTTCATGGCTAAGTGAACCAAGAATTTTGATTAACCCGAAATATCCTATGAAGCCTGATGAATTTTGATAGAAACAAATAATTTTTCGCCAAGGAGACGTCGAAGGAATGCAACGAAGTTTCATTCTTCTTGATTGTGCAAAAGCTATCGGTGTTTTCTCTTTTCCGAGGAAACGAGCCGATATCCTCGTTTGACGGCTGCAATATCCGATGATTCGCGCTAAAATAAATATGCTTTATTTTGCCCGTCCTCGTTCCTGTGCGCCGACTCGCGGCCATTCTACCTTTCCCGCTATCGTCGCTCCGCGCTCGCTGCACCCGGCCCAACTCCACCGTCGCTGTCACATTTCCAGGAGCCCTTGCAATCGCAAAACCACCGAATCTACATTTATTTGCGAAAATAAAACGTATTAGCGTGCGACAGGGTCCTTGTCGCTGCCAGCATTTTTTTCACATAAATCTGTTTCCACGTATGAATAACCGCCAACGCTGCTGTCCACTCCCTCCTACGCTACCCTTCATCCCTCATGCCTCCGTCTTACCCCCCCCCCCTGCCCTTCCTCTTTTCCACTTCTCCTGTATCGCACCTAACCCAGCTTACTTCCTGCCTGACTATTTTTCACAGATTTTCTAGATTTTTTTTAGATTTTAACCTAGTCCCCTTTACTAACAAAGTCCTACTTTAATTGGCAGAATAATTTCAATTAATTGCTTGGAAATGCTTTGCGTTAAAAATTAGTTCTGCGTCGATTCCTGCGACTGTTAATGATTTATTTTTACTAGAACCTGCTTATCCAATGTCTAATAGCTCTTATGAATCATCTCTGCCCATTGAAATGAGAAGTTTAAATACTTTTTAAATTAATTGGTCGAATATATGGTCGTGAGAAAATTTCTTAGTGACTAAATGGAAATATTTTTGTGTATACGGTCGTGAATTATTAGTGATCAAGATGGTTTGCTTCTTTTTGTTTGTTGGAAGCCTTTTTAAAGTCAAATCTCTCTTTAATTTGAATTCTCTCTTGCATATCTCGTTAGAAATGGCACAACAAAATGGTCAATTGCTGTAAATGATACGTCAGCAAATAGCGTTATTTTTTTAATGTCTTTCGCTGGGTCACTAATTGCGTCTCATCAAAATACCGACTGTATTATAAGTTTATGGCTATGGTTTATGGCCTATCCGTAGCACAAACTCTCAAAACTCCATCAATTAGCAAATCACAAATAGCTCGAAATGTTTCTTTCACCCATTTGGCCAGTCCTATGACACCTTTAACTGAAAGAAGGAAATAAAAGCCCTTGCAGCTTCATGTAAGACTCCCTCAATAAATTAATTGACCTAAATATGGAGTACGGCTTTGAATTACATTTTCCAAATCTTAAACTGCATTACAATGGCGACTTATTAGTGGCGGGGAATTAGTGGAGCTTTAGTCCTTTTATGTCTCCATATTCAACACTCGTTCTTTAGACTGGTTTATTTCAGCTCTAAAGTATGTTTCCAGCAACTCCAGCCGCGGTGCGTATCTACATGGCGTAAATTATAAAGCTATTTGTCTCCTGTCAAGTTGAATAGCATCGCAAAACGTTCATTTCTGCGTTTAAATTTAGTTTATCCAAGTTGTAATTTGATTCAGCAGCGTCATTTCGGCATTTAACGAATTTCGGAAGGGAGAAACCATGAAAAACGTCAACAATTTTTTAAATTAAAAATTCCCTTTTTTCTGGCTCGGCCGTTTTATTCCAAGCCCTAACAAATATCTGTTATATTTCAACAAATGAAGGTTTTTTCTCATGCATATTTTCTCGTGGAATTTGAATAATTAAAGCATTTTTTGGTCATCTCCGCGCCGAATGCCTCATTTGTAACAAGTTTTAATTTATTTAGGGAGCTGGGCCGCATTAAAAAAAAATTCCCAGCGGTTGGTGTTGACAAGAGGTTGAGGCCTCATTGTTAATTCATCCCCGAAACCGAGCAATCACATCCAATTTTCCTTTATTCTTCCGTCTTCTCGTAACTCTATCCTTCTCTCTCTACCTCTGCTCTCTTTGCTTTCCATTTCCCCTACCATCTGAGCCAGGATCTCTCACTCACAACTTTTGGAAACCCCCTACATTCCAAACCCTTTCCTAAATACGCCTCGCTTTCCCCTCAACTTCCCCACCTCCCCACTCCCTCCGACCGCATACGGCGGGAACGATACCCGAGGGCACATTTCCGTCCCCACCACCACCTCCTCCTCTCCCCCTCTCTCAAACCCACTCCCCCACCCCCGAGCCAACTTTTGCGGGTCCCCGCAAGCGGAAATGATTTATCTCCCCCGAACCCAGCGGCTGTTCTAGCGCCCGCGACTACCACTGCGAAGACGCACGCCAGCCAATCGGATGTCGCCGAATAATCGGGTTTTCGCCGCGTTGACATCGTTAGCCGCGGTGGAAGCATTCATTTTCCCCTGGATATTCCCTTCCCTCTCCCCCTCCCTGTTTCCCTTTCCACACACCCTCATCTAGTGATGGAAAGGGGGAAATACGATTTATTTTATTTTCGTACGTTTTTTGAATAGTCGCCTTGATTTATTGAAAAAATGTTTCTCCGCTTGTTTTTTTTGAATCTATTTTTGCACATAAATGCAAATATTTCCAGACTTTAGCGCTACATTTCATTAAAAACATCTATTAGAAGTAATCCGTTATTTTTTCGTTATTTTCTCGAAACTACGTGGTTTTCTTCCATGGCAACTCTTTTGAGTCTGAGACACCTTATTGCGGTAAATTAATCTGGCACCACTCTTTACATTTGCCTGACATCAGCATTATACTTATGAAAACCTTTCTTTATTATTATTTATATTTACAATTTACAGAAACTTTTCTTAATGATTCTCAAACAGAGATACAGCATAAATACAATATAAGTCCTCCTGAGCCCCTGGCTCGTCAGTAGGTGCTTGTGAATACAAAAAATATTACAGAGCATTGGTGGAGATATAATAAATTGTACACTTTACACTTTTACATGTATTATGAAGAATGATAATCAATTTCTTCATTGGTTTTCGAACAATAAATTCTTTCAGTCTCTTTTCAGTTGTGAGATAGTACTTATATTTGGTATTTTAATATTTACATAATTAAGAAGTTTAGGTATAATTACACTTAACATTCTATCACCATAGTTTGTGTATGATTTTGGAATATCATATATAATTCCTTGTATTTTAATTGCATTGTATCTTTTAGGTCTTTTTTTATCCCATATTTATTACTGTAATAATTTTCAGTAATGAGTACATATTCAAATAGCTTATCTACGGGCAGTACACATATGTCTTTATAGACCTTATTAACATCAGATAATCCCACATCACTTCCTAAATTATATTTACATCTAAAAATTGTTTTTATCATTCGATTTTGGATATAATTCGACTTAGTAGATGTCCTCGTAAAACTATAATAAAAGGTAAATAGGTCATGTCAAAACTGTCTTTTGGGGGTAAGTTCAGGCGCATGATTTTATATAAAAATGTTTCGGAATATCGGTATGTCATTTTTTCATTTAATTAGCAGAAGGATTATTGAGCTAAGTGTACTTTTGTAATCACTATAAATTTGATTTTACACATGGTTAAATAAGTTGAATGTGAAAATGAAATTTCGCCAGGATGCTTCGGAAATGAAATAATCTAAATTATGAAGGTCTTTCCTCATTTTAAATAAAAGACGCTGTATTTGAGTCAAATGAACAAACGATCTTTCTTTTATATTTATCTTGTCATCAGATGATAGAAATTGTTTTTTTAATAATTTTAATTTAATAATTAAAATTATTTACTTACTTTGCGTGGAGTGTACGCTACAAGTATGTTGTGTAGATGCATCATCTTATATTTGGTATATGGATAGTTTGGTAATTATTTCGTTTCTATTTGTTTTTTAAATTTATCAGTTGTAACTTTTTCCGCAGTTTCGAAAAATTTAAATTTCATTTCATTTGATTCTATGACCATAAAAAGTTATATTAAATTTTATAGAGCCAAGAATAAGCGAAATTAATTTGCAAAACTTAAACTATTTGAGTAAATTACATCAATTATTTAAAAAAACATGACCAAGATCTTCCGACCTGATAAACATTATTAAAACATGAGGTCGATAAAATCTTAACGGCAGAACCTTTTTCTATGTTTCGGTTTTTAAAAATGCCTACATTCTGGCGTCTCTACCGTCAATTCTACCCCTACCCATCGTGATAATTGCCTTTTCCTCCCGCTATTCCACTGTCATTGTGGCGAAAGGACTGGTTTGAACGTCAAAACGGCAGAGAGCGACGATTTTGCGCGCCAGAATCCGCCTCAAACCGAATTAATGCCTCTTTTCCACGAGGTGTGGATGCGGCAGGCGACGACATCTCCCCCACCCAAGAAGGTATTTCCCATGGAGGGATCAGCAGTGCCATCTAATTCCGAATTCAAGCGCTCCTCGTCTGACGGTAGTCGCGGAATGAGGTGCTGAAGTCATAATCAACGGAATAAAGAGAAACCGATGCATTAAAATTCTGTAAGGAGGCATATACATCGAAGCATGGGGGAATTTTGATCGAGTACAGGGACGAAATTTAATGGAGAATCTGAGGAATAACAGACCAGAGTTAGCTTTTATTCTCGCGTTGTTATCATTCCATTACTGGCCGAGTCTCCTCTTCTGGTGTGTGCAGTAAAGGCATCCCTAATCTTTGTTGGTGTAAATCCCGAGCCGAAAATATTGCTTCGGGAATTTATGGATGGAGCCCCTCTTTTTCTTCATCGCTAACCTACACATTTTTTCCTATTTCACTTCCTCCGAGGTTGTTTTTAGAAATATTGCTTTTGGGATTAATAATTTTCCCACAACTCCCTATTTCTGCATTTTTTCCATGAATTGCCTGAATTTTATAAAAATGGTTTACAATTTATTGGATGAATATTTTATTTTCTCTACTAATAATAGTACCTTTGACTGAATGTTTTAGCTGGGGCACTGAGCGATGGATAATAATAGCTGGTAAAATGTAACCAACCAATATGTTGTATATTCCTACTGGCACCGGTTTAGCATCATATTAAATGCAGATATGATAATTATAAGTTCACTACTGGAATAAACATTTGGTAGAAACCTGAAGTGATTAAGAAATAATGATATTTTATATTCCTATCTGAAAAACCCAATTCTGATGAATCTTATCGAGTTTTTCAGTAGCTCTTTGAAGTTTTCATTATCACTCAATCAAAATTTGATCAACGAAAACCAAACAGTGCTAAAGAATAATTGATTTCACAACAATTTTGAAAGAAAGTTAAAGAAAATATCCCTTGTGATAAATACTTTTCTGAGGATATCTTGCAGTAATGACTTGCAAATTCCAGTGATATGATTTTTCTACGTATACCGCCACAAAAATTCTGTTTTTTATTACTCAACAGTAAGCCACTTAAGATAGATTTGATAAACACAGCAACGATGCCTGGGGAAATTACGTTTGCTAAATTTTCGAAACCTAGCCTAGAGTTACATTTTTTAATATGGCCATATTTACTCCGCTTGGCAATCCTTCGCGACGTAAAACTTCAATCGGTAGCATTTACCTCAGGAATAATAGTGGCAGAAATATCTGGGTCAATTTTAATTGCCCCATGCAATGCAATCGGGATAGGACCCTTTCGAAAGGTTTGCACTTCATCATCTGTTGAATCGTTTCATCTATCACCTTCGTGCAATCATCGCCGAATCGTAAGCACCAAGGAAAACTCGATTCGGTGAATAGTAAAAAAAAAATATCGCTCAAAATTTTTAACGAGACTGAATCGGTGATGAATCCTTGCACATCATTTTTCATTGGGGTGAAAAAATAAGGAAATGGCCGATGCACCCGTACTGCTTCCGCGGGCGGGCAGCAGCTTCCCAAATGAATAATAAATTTCCCCGCGCGAAACAGTTCCGGAGCTAATTTTTGAGTCTTCCGAGCGCCGGGTAGTGGTTGGCAGGTGCGGCATCGGATATGTCCCCCGGAGGAGGGATTCCAACCTGGTTCCCGTACGTGGGAATCCGTCAGACTCCTTCCCACCTCAGAAATTCCACGCGATAGCTAGCCCGCCGATCCGAACCGCGGGAAATGACGTGTTACGGGCGCAGCTGAACCCCGGGTGCAGCGGCTGCGGGAAAGAAGGGGCTAGGAGGAGGAGACGCTGGTGTGGGGGCGGACTAAAGAGCCGCCGCTCCAGCGGTGCGGCACCGCTCCCTCCTCCCCGCTCGCACGCCCAGAACGGCCCGCTCCTCTAGCCCGGCCCTCCGCTTCTACACTCCCGGATCGTCCCAGATATCGCACGTTCCACGTCTACGCCGGGGCAACGGGAGTGCGGGGCCGTAGACGGTGGTCCCACTTGACAAATCGCGCACGCATAAGCCGGGGCAAGATTAATGGTGCTCGGTGCAACGGAGGCGAACGAGAGTAACGGCATGCGGGTCCGAATTGGAAATTTGAAGAGAGATAATGGCAAGGGGGACACGACCCCTTCCGGCCGTCCAGCCGGCTTTGGCCGGTCACGCTTGGCGTACTCCCGAGTACTGTTTGCGGACGTTCCCGTACAGCTATTCCGCTGTAAGGTTGGGTGCGGGGGAAGCAGTAACAGCATTTGACGTGCGTCTGGATTACGTTGAGCATTAGGGGATAAAAGTTATTGGAAATACTGTCCCGAGTATGTGAACCGAAGATATCATTTCTGGGAGGGCGTCCGCACACAACTCCGCTAGTCATAATTCATTAAAAAATACCAGATCTTCAATATGGATAGTAAAAAATTGAACACAACTAAAATACATGCGTGTGAATTTTGAAATGTATGACAATCTTATTATTTCAAAGCATATTATATCCCTTTAAATAAGCGTAGTAGTAAGATATTTTTGACTCGTGAAAAAATTCAATGAAAGTTTCTAGATAGTTCACGGAAAAAAGTGTGGAATTACTTTGAAGTTATTTCTTTTTTATTTTTACTCCATTTAAATGTTGTTGTAACTGCATTAAGTGTTAATCGTCGGATTTCTCTCTATCCACAGTGGTTTTAAGTGGATGAGGAAACCCAACTATCTAGATATTGGCATATCTAATATAGTCATTAATTTATTTCTCAGATTCCAACTACTACTTCTCGTGGGGCAGTAATTAAGATGCTAAAGAGATTAGTGGCTCAACTTTCATCTTCCTTGAAAGGGTTATGCCCTAATTCATATTTTATTGCCTTTTAGTTGCATATTTCTTTACTTAATTTTATATTTACCTTTTCGTTTAAATATTTTTGCCTGAAAAAAGAGATTCGGAGCTGTGCCGTTCATTTTATGATAGCTATATTTTTTTCTTTGACCACCCAAAATTATTTTTTTAAATTACGTTCTGGATCTAATTTTTTAATCAGTTTTCGAAGTCCATAAATTCCACTCAGCATTGATTGCATCGTTTAAAAATTCCCCGAACATGGAAAGATTCATCTTTCCCAGAGACAAAATCCGTGGCAGTGAATATCTCTCCGCATAACTTTATCGTGGAACGTTTTCCGTGATTCAAACATTGTTTTTAAGCTCATCGTTATATATTATATCTTTATTCAATGTTATTCCTTGTGATGTACGACCGAAATGCACGATTTTTTCCTATCAATTTCTCTTTCACTAGCGTTTGTATCCATATTTTATGTCATTCGGATGGGTGCGTGAGATGTAAAAACAATTCGTGGTCACTGACCTTTTCCACTCGAATGCAAACACGCCAGCCGTGCCAATACACTTTTCCCAACCACCTTGTGATACGATTGATTATTTGACGATTTTCAATTTTTGAACCCGTTTTTCACCATCCTTGGAGCCGTGTGGAACCCAAATGGTTAATACCAAGCAGTGGTCAGTATATTAAATAATTGGTTCCTAATAGTATTCACGTACTTCATTGGACAACCTATAATATCTTTCAGTTTCTTAAAGCGCAATCTAAATATTTCGTTTGAGAGTATGGTTTTTTCCTTATTTTGTAACTGCAACGTCATTTTGAACTTGGTGATATATCATTACGTAGACAAACAAGGGTGTTTAATTGTAACATGCTAAAATTAGTGGGGTGGAATTCTTGTTTCGCTCTTATTCCTTCAAATTCCTCCTATATTCCTTCAAATAAACTACGAACGATTCGAGTAATTCTTGCTGATGTGTAAGTAACACCGGGGTTGGCCGCTGTGTGACTTAGGTAATGGAAAATCCATTATGTAAAAAATATATAATTTATGACAAGAATACTGTAGCCTTAAACATTTGAAGTCATGATCAGTCAATAAGATTTATTGGGAGCTTATAATTTCAGCACACACAGCTGTCAATGATCTAATTACACCCATCAAGAAACGTTTTGGTAACTTAATGATGGTTAAACTGGTTAAAAGAAATACATTCTGCACTTAGCTATCGATTAGCTTTACTTTGTACTACCTATTTAAGTCATTGGCTAGGTGGTCAAGAATGCTAACCATTTTAAAGTGCTTAACTTGGCACGCTAATGTTTTAAAGATAAGTAGCATTATATCAGTCGTGTATCTTTCCCAAAGTTTTTCCAAGCCCAGAAGAAGGTTTTACTACGAAGAAGAGTTCTACTTTTGGAATATTTTAAACGTATTTACTTTTTCCTATTATTGCTTTATTTTACCACGAAAGTTCCGAACTTGGGAATGCATAATTTACTATCGAAATTAGTAGTTCCTGTTCAATATAAACTCGAGGAGAAAATCAGAGAAGGATGAATAAAACGTTATCGGAAGTGAAGGAGGTTGGGCCTATCGATTACAAGAGCGAACCAAGTTTGCTGAAGAAATTTCTTGGCCTAGGGACTTATGGAGCCACTTCAATAACTCACTGAGAACAAATGGAATAAATTCAGTGGTATTAAATAATATTCAACAATTACGGCCTTCAGTTGGATGATAGTGATAATTAATTTTAATAATCAGTATAGTAAACGAAAAATGGCCGTTATTTCTCGCATGAAAAGAAACTGTGGTTAACAGGAGTGAGGTACCTATTGATCGGCAGGAATCGGCAGGAATTTAGTATAGGAGCTAAGAAAAGAATAGTGAAAAGTTTGAACGGGGGGGGGGCGGTAGAATTCCTCTGACACCAGGGCATTGAGGAAATAGTAAAAGTAAAATGGAATGCATAAAACGTATAAAGGGCTTATTTTATAAATTTGAGAAGAAAAAGTTTTATGGCTGGACAAAGACTCGCCAGATATGGTAGAGGACGACTGGAGGTCAGTTAATGATGTGAAAAGAAAGAAAATACGTAGATAGTACGAAGTAGGATAGAAGGCAAACTGCATGCTGAAGGTAGTGTTGAAGACGAGATTTCCAAACAAAGTGGAATGGAGGGCGGAGAAGGATAAGTGTTTTTGATGGTATTGAGAAAAGCAATTAGTAACTGGTAGATTTACCAAAGTCCACCTTGTGTACGGGTTCTGACCATACATGTTCTGCGACGGCGGAGAGTTGAAATTGCTTCTTCTCTGTCGCTCTTGCTCATGTTCTCTTATCCTGCATTTGATGGCTCTTTTGGTCTGCCCAGTGTAGGACTTTCCGCAGGAGCACTTCAGTTGTTACACACCTTCAGAGAGCACGTGCGGGAGTTTTTCCTTAGGTTTAGGCAGTTGGTCTCCTGTCTTTCTGCAGCATTTGAATCCCGTGCGGATGTTGGCCTTCGAGAGAATCCTCGCTATTTTCTCCGTTGTTTCCGCTACGTAAGGTAGAGCTGCGTAAGTGGTTGGCATTTCTTTCGGAGATTCTTCTCTGGTTTATCCTCCATCATTTCTCCAAAAGGCCCTTGTGAGGACCATCTCCTTTCGGTAACCGTTTATTCGTAATGCTGTCACCAGGTGTTTCTTTTCTCTCTTGAGGGAGTCTTCATCCGAGATGTTGATCGCCCTATGGATGAGGGTCGTCAGTGCTCCGGCCTTTTGCATTGGATGGTGGCGGGAGGAGGCGTTCAGATATCGGTCCATATGGGTCTTTTTCCTGTACACTGAGTGTCCCAAGCTACCTTATTACCTCTTCATGACTAAGACATCTAGGAACCGTAGCCGGCCGTCTTCTTCTATCTCCATAGTGGCTATCTCCGCGTGATGGGACAGTTGCAAAGGCAACTTTGATTTCTGACCTCTTTGGAAAAAAACGTAAAATAATCTTTGCCCTGGATCTATTTTTCTCTGTTCTTAACCAAAGCAAATACTTTGCCAATTCGTACTGCTAGCTCTAGACTTTTTTACTAAATGTGCAGCGCGTTTCGGCCAACGTCAGATGCAGACCTGTAATCCGATGACGGTTGATTAGGAAAAAAAAGTGTTATAATTTTACTAAATAAACACTATGAGACACATTGAATATGCCTTACTTTCACTAAATTTCGTTCCGGTTATCATACTTTTAATGGAGGCATTATTAGAACGGCTTATAATGCTGGAACTCTTTTTGTCAGTTTTCATATGCGTTAGTTATCTTCATTCACCATGTACGCTAGTGTGATAATAATTTATTATCTCATTGAAAAATGCTTTTTAAACATGAATATTTATAGAATGAAGAAAGAATTTTCATTTTAACAATGGGTTTCATTTACAAATATGCATGTTTAGAAATAAAGTTCAGTTATCCAACTTAACACTCACGTTCGTTGAAGTATGAAATTTAAATCCTTTAAGTATCTTCCAAAAATATATAATATATATAACCACCGTTTATATTCGGCTCTCAGAATCTGTGTACATCTTTGACTCACCTTTATATTGTTTTTTTTTTAAATAACGATCAAAATTTAGACTAAAAAATCACTGTCCTACTTCATCGTTATTTCTCTGAGAACACGTTTTTCTACGATAATGCAGAATGAGGTATCCAAGGCGCAGTGCAAAATTGATATCCAGAATGTTCTCTATTGATATCCATCTCTTCCTTTTTCCGGAGTAATTCCAGGGTGGTTCCCCGGGAAGGAGCGGAAGCTCCGAAGGAATACATTCAGCATCTTGCGCGACGTCCTATTTCACCCGCCCTTTTACGGAAAAATTTGCGTCGCTGCGGAGGCGTCGTAAAACTAACGAAAACATCAAGGGACGGACTAAGGCAAGGGGAGACGCTCCGTTTTCCGTGCCGGTGGATCTAGCAGAATCCACATAAACTTCCTCGGGGCCGAGGTAACATAAGCGGCGAAGCCATTTCTTAGGGCAGTCCAACAGACGGAAGATATTGCGGCATAGGAAAAGAAGAAGAAAAACACGTTAGGAACTTGAGAAAGGAAAAATTATTCCAGAACTTCTCTCGGGAAAATGAATTTTGAGAGAAATATTTGCCGGAATAAGCATTTCTCCGAGGGAGAAAGCGTTGCATAAAGATACGCCGTTGCGATCTCAAAATATCCCCCACCTCGATCGCTGAGTTATCGTGATGTTTTTAAATTAATCAAAGGAAACACTGGGTTGCCTCCGGTGAAATGGTACGTTTTTCCTCGGACCCCCTGGAAGGAGGTCTTTTGAGAAATTTATTTTCTTAGATAAATTGATTCGAGTCTTGAATCTGCAACTCGTTATTTCTGAGTGTAGATTTCTCAGAAGTGGAACTCATTTTATTGTATAAAATATATATTTCCTTCTGGTTATCACATTGCCCATACCTTACGACGATTATCAATTGTAAAAAAGCGCATGAAGGCATTGCACATCACAATTTTACATATTACACTTTATAAATAGAAACCTTTCAGGTATTTTTAATTGTATAATTCAACCTTAGCCAAAGAGCATGTTGGCCGCTTCATGCCAGTCAAACGTGATGTTACGGAAAAAATTTTATCTTAGGATAACGTGCATAGCATGAAAGTTGGCAGTTGGGTTGTAAAAATCTTTATATTCATATTTAAATATAATTTATCATTTTCGAATATTCCGTCCGTCCCACACATTATTTCAGAAACGTTTAATCCAGAGGTGTGCAGAGTACTGTGTTGTTTATTACAGTGTAGAAAGTCTCAGAAAAAAGTTTTCACGATCGAAACTATTTAAGGAGTGGGCCCAAGAAGCTGCAATATTTTACCATGAGTCCATTTTGCAGAGTGAAATTCTTAATTCATTCATTCATTAAAATAAATAATTTTGAACCCATTTCTTCCGTTCTTGTTTAATATAGTTCACTATGCTGCGGTGTTAGTGTACATATATACGGAGTTTTTTTGCTCTCGGAGGATTCTGGTGGTCCGTATGCACCTGCGATTCCGATAAGCCCTTGGCTTGTTATCAGGATTCTCAGAGGCTGAAACACCAGAATTTGACAATAACACCCAGGTCTTGGGGATGAGAAAAACCGTCCCACGCGGAACTCCAACCTGCGACCCTCAATTTAGCAGGCGAGGACTTTACCACGCCGGCACCGGTGCCGACTAACATTTAAAAATACTCACTCGCTCACTCAGTGATTCAACCCAGCGGTTGGTTTGGATAGTTGAGGGTAGAGGTCACCCGGGACTAAGTCACAGGCGTGTGAATTTCACACATTCAGGGTAGGGGAGCCAGTCCTGGGCCACTTCGCGGATTCTTTTGTTTTGCTCGGTGGCGTCCAACGGCTTCACCCGGATTTGAACCCGGGACCCTTCGATCAGTAGCCAAGCGCTCTACCCACTAGGCTACCATGCTCCCTTTAAAAATACAAATGTCCGCATTTTCATGGTCTTAACGTAAATGTGTTAATTATTTCTCAATGCGGTTGTCATGAGATGCAGCCAGGCTGATTCACAAAGTAGTATTTTTTGCCGTTTACAGTAGAAACGCCCTTAGATAATACTATTTGAAATAGCTACGTATACGGAAAGCGGAGCTGTAAAAGGCATCCCTATCAAAAGGTAAGATTCATGGAGAGATAAAATTTCTGGGCGAACAGAAGTTTTCAAAGTTAATTTCGTGCGATCGATTAACTTTTGCTTTGTTGCGGGCCATTTCCACTCGACCAGGCTTTCCGACATTGAATTAAACCTTTGCTTGTTTGCTCACTCAGATGTATTTTCCGAATGGTCAGCAGTTTTGCTTCACAATGGGATGCCTGTCATAACAATGCCCCACCCCCTTCTCTTCAAACTTTCGATTGTTATCCATCACCATCTGTCCACGTCAGCTCTCTATTTTGATAAAAATAATTATACATGAAAGATATGATCCGAAATAAGTTTAATCTCTTCATTTCCGTGAAAATTTATAGCGTTCTCGATTCCTTTGATAAATTGGAGCTGTCAAAAACTCATGATCTACTGTAATAATATTTCATAAATATTTCATTCAACTTTCTCTGTAACGTATATTTAACATCGCTTATACTACGTTAGTAAGTTTTACAGCTTATTTTTAGTTTTATTATATTATTTTTTCTTTATTTTGAGGTACGTTTTATTCATGTATGCATGCTCCTGATAATCATATAAAGATATTAGCAATGCTCATATTTTTCTCCCATATGCTCTAGTTTATATCTAACTTAATTTTATTCTGTTGTATTAGTAAGTTCATTTACTGAAACGGATTAACATTTTAAGAATATCTTCTGCGATTTTTCATATATTTTTGCTGTATTTTACGGCTTGAGTTTTCATACGTTTCATTTGTAAATATATCTGACCAACCAAAGCAGAGATAACTTGCACTAAAATATAATTAAATAATTTACCATCTAAACATATTTTCACAAAAGCGATAAAAAATTTCAAAAGAAACTGACATCTTCCTTTAATGATCTTTTTTACACCATTCGTCCACCACACCATCCGAAGATTGGCTACCATCAGCTTTCAACTCGCTCTCCTTTCAGCCAACCGTCTCCAGCCTTGTCGATCAAATGTCGTCTGTAACTTTGTCACAAATTAGGAACATTTAACGAAACCGATCAAAGAAAATACTGTTATTCTGTCATACGCTTGATTAGTGCACCAAAATTACTACTCACATTATTTCATATAAACGGTATCTTCTTGAATGTTAATTCTGGAAATTTGTGTCTAATGCCCATTTATATTTAAGATTTTTTTTCATCTATTTATCTAATTGCGTGAAATTCACAGTGAATAAATCATTCGCCTGGACTGGGATTCGGACTCAGACCCCCCGATTTCTCAGTCCAGGCGAATGATTTTTTCACAGTGAATTTCACTCAATCATGTGACCATCAGCGAGTGGCTCCGTTAAAGTTACTGCGTGGCCAGTTCCGCAGTTCTTTGAATTTGTCAATGTAAACACCTTTGTGTTTTTAAGTTTGGCTATACCTCGTGGACAGTAGCGCTTAGCGTTCGCACGCGGGTACTTTGGTATCGTATGCACGGTACCTGTGAAGACATCTCGCTCCTTAAAGCCTCCATAAAATTCACAGAGAGAGATGACGCCTGGGTAGCTTAACTGGTAGAGCACTCGGCGCGAAATCGGTGGGTCTGGGTTCGAATCTCAGTCTAGGCGAATGATTTTTTCACTGTGAATTTCACACAATTGTGTGACCTTCAGCGGGTGACTCCGTTGAAGTTACTGCGCGGCCAGTTCCGCAGTTCTTTGTATTTATCTAATACCTCCAACTTTGAACTGTCATCATCTTGATCATTAATCCAGAAGCAAATTTATCCAAATATCCACAGCATATTATACGAGGGTTATGTATCGTAACTTATACTGAGATGCCCAAAGTCTCTTTCAATTGTCAATGTAATTTACCACGTTAATTCGTTTTTTTTCATGTATTTAATCTTCAATTTATTTTTACTGTGGTAATCTACCGATCTAATAGGTTTACTTGAAAATGAGTAAACATCCTCTATATTTTTACCTGTGCAGGCACTATCAAACTATAATATTTCTTTCTCCATCACAGCTTACGTCATACCCTTCTTCATCCCGTCCATATAACCTATTCTCTCACTCACCCAGCATCCTCTCCTCTATCACAGTCTTAAGCTACCATTCACACCTCATTACCGCTTCCAACCATCTACTTTGCCTCCTCCTAATCTAATCCAGATGTTTTCTTTCCTCATCGACCATACCAAGCACGTCCTCATTTGTCAAATTCATTTATTCTCCTTCGCTTTTATTTGCAATGGGCATATCGATTCGTTTAGATGTAAAATTTGTTGTTTCGATTGAAGTTTAAAAGTGCATCGTTTTAGTATAACTATTTTTGGCATTATGCATTTTGGTGGTCACATCTTGGTAGTGAATACGATTTCAGCGGTTTTTTTCATTCCCTGATGCAGGTAAACCTCCTCCGACCGTGTCCTGGTTTGTGCGGGACAAGCTGGTCGACGGTTTTCCGGAGGAGAGGCGCCCAGGTGGGGTGGCTGTCAATCGACTGGAGATTCGGAGCATTCGTCGGAGTCATCTCAACGCCACTCTCAAGTGCCAGGCGTCAAATACCAAGCTGGCCATCCCTGCGGAGAAGTCGGTCAGGCTTGATATGTTGTGTAAGTTACCAAGTTTCGAGCACCGCATCAAACTTAACGAGTAAATGCTTGCAAAGTGGCTACACTTCCAATAGTTTTAAGTGGCTGGGGTGGTAATCGTAAGTGTTTGACAGTTGATTTTTATAATTTTACTGGTAAAAGGAAAAAAATACTAGGATCGTATATCCTTTAAGCGCAATTATAAATGCTTAGGAACTCAACATCGTGTCATCGAGTAATGGAATCGAAGCAATCGAAGTATCTTACATTTTTGCTTTTTTACATGTGATGACTTTGACAGATATTGATAGTGTTTGGCACGGTATTCTAAATATAGGTGAAATTATACTTTAATGTTTTTTTCTACTCGTTGACTCGGCGTAGCACTTTGATATTTGTTATCAATTATTATAATTGAAATAAGTATATAATTTTGCATTGAGTGTAAAACCTATGCGTATGTTATCTAATTGTTACTAAATATACATCGTGTCATTAGATGACGTGTTGAAAAGCATTGAATTCCCAAAAAAAACGAAATCAACAAATACAATTTTTTTCACTTTTATCAATAGGTACGTATCACAAACCAGAAGAACACGTATGGAAATTTTAACGAAACGCTGTACATAGAAAAAAATAGCCCCATCAACCTTAACTCGTAGTATTGAATGTCCTAACAGTTACATACTCAGGTTTTCAAGTTTCCTGCCAGCGGTAAGCTATTACCTAACTCGCGATAACTTTATAGCATGCTCTTAAAATGTGCAACTTTAATAATAGGAATGTGTTTCTGCACCAGTTTTTTTATAGGAAGTTTTCTACTAAGTATTTCAACCATTTTAATTAATGGCACTTTACGTCGTCAGCGCCTGGACTTAATCTGTTCCTTCTCTCTAATGCTTACTGTTTGTGCACGCCAAGTAGATCTAAATTCCTATCCCTTTAGGGCCACTTAAATGACTCTGGAATAATTGGAGCAATAACCCTTTAATTTAGTCTTGAAGGCATGTCATTAAGACATTTTATTGGTGTCTTATATAGTTAACATCCTAAATATTTATAGATACTGCACAGCGCAATCGTCATTTTTCTTGATATCCGCGAAGATTGCATCTTTGTGCTGAGTTGTAATATCTCTAGCAATTAAACCAGCATTTATAAAATGGGTCTTTAGTGTTAAATATTGAGTGTTACGGCAAGTAAAGTTACCTCGTTTAAGATTTTGAAGTACCTACAAGTAATAGTGTGCTAGTTGTTTGAAAAAGGCAGTTGCTAAAATAATCTTATATCGTCGATTATTTAAATAGCCTCGTCGCTTCAGCGTCTCTTCGTTGATTTTCGGAGTCTTTATAAAACCACCACCAATACCGGGGTCTGGTGTATAATCTAATTTTGGTTAAATACAATGTCATTCATTCTGCTTAACCATCTAGGCTTACCTTATCTTGTGTGCCACTATGATTATTTTAATATTTCAAATCATTGATAATACATTTTCTGGCCCAATTAGTATGAATGACCAAATCATGATGCCAGAATGTTATTGCTTGACACACATCTAGGATTATAGGACGAATCCGCGTAATAAAGTCATAAGACGCCACAAAATTGTGAGTTTACGGTGAAAACAAACACAGACTCACTTAATTTTTCCAATGGTTGAGCTTAAGTAAAAGGCAAGGAGAGGTAGAAAATGTTGAATAATTCAGTGTTGCGAAAAAAAAAATAACTGAACCTATGCTAGCATAAACAAAACAAATTAATGTTTTTTTTGTTATCACACCAAGGTAGTTAATGGTGGTACAATAGTCAAATTAAAAGTGAATTTTCCTCGTGCATCTCTGCATTAGGCAGCCGTTGATAGTAAGAGCTTCTGTTAACGGAAACTATGCTGCATAGACTGTGAGTAGAATGGTGAAACTATAACGAAAAAATTGGGACGATGAAAAGGATTTCTACAATGATTACTAGGAAAAAAAGAAAACGCCTCAACAATTTTTCATAGCATTAAAAGCGATGCCAGATCCAAAATGGGGAATCAATATTTAGAAAACACCAATTATTGAAGAAGTTTTCAGTATGATTACTACTAAGTTATGACGTTGATGGGAGGATCAATATATTTTGCAATAAACTTAAATATATATTAATTCGTGCAGCTAAGTTGAGTATGGAATTATTTTCCCTTGACTGCAATTATGACTTACATTTTAACGGGACTCCTTTCAAAGAAATTAAATTTTTGAAAGTTTAAGTACCTATATCCTCGGTGAAATATGATACCCAGAAAAATAGTCTTACTTACGTTGCCCTGAAAACAGTTTCAAGGCGGAGAATGAACGAAAAAATATCGGCATTTGTATCACGATCATTAAATTTTGAGCTGCAAGAATGGATTTAAGGGTTTATTTCTTGCCGCGAAACGCTATCTGCAGTCCTCAAGATATTTAGAGCAGTTACTTCAAGATAAATAGCGCGAAGATCTGCGAAGAGCCATTTCTGAAAAAAAAGAGGAAACGTTTTCTCTTGAAAAAATAGCCATAAACCATACGCAGGGCTGTTGGTTGCAATCCTCCCAGCGCACATTCCGTTTTTCTTTCTTGAGAATCCCACCCTTTACCCCCCACCTCCCAAGTTCAAAGCGGCGCAGCTTATTATTAGGTATAAAAAAATCACGAAGCGCACAGTAAATTATCTCCGAAATTTCATTTCCACGCATCTCCTTAAGTCTATTTCAATTAACGAACTTTTCTCACGAAGTGGCCCCATTACACGTAAATTAAGCCTCCAGGCGGGGGGGGAGGTGAAACGCCTTTGATTTTTTTCCATCCTCTTCCTCCTCCTCCACATCATGACCGGCGATGTAAAAAAGTGACATTTTTAAGGAGCCGAGGGCATTCTGGAGAGGCAAGGGTAAAAACACTCGGAAGGCCTTCGCGTGGCTAAGTGAGCGAGAAAATTTTTGCCCGAACTTATTACGAATTCTGAACATTGGAATAAGCAGAGAGGGAAGAAAAGGGTTCGGGGGAGGAGGAAGTCGGCGGGAAGAGGAGGTAAGGGTATACTTTTATCGGCAATAACCAGGGGTGCGGACGGTTCTCAAGGGGAGACCAAGGGATACACTTTTCGGACAGTTTTACCGCTTGTTTTATGCCTCAAAAAGGTCGTTTCCGCGAAACAAGTCGGGCACCAGAGGATTGGAGTGCTGACAGAGTGTGTGTGTGCTTGGAAGGATGTGAGCAGGGGATTGTGGGAAGGATTTGAGGAAGTGGGAGAGAGAGAGAGAGAGGCGGAGAAAGGGAGGAATAGGAGGAGGAGATACAAAGTAAAGGATAGGGGTAAAGATAGAGGGGAGAGAGAGGTGGAGAGAGAGATTTGGAGAAAGGCAGTAACGGGAGTGGCGGGAGAGGCGAGTAAATCAAGTCGTTGATGGCTTAAGAGTGAATGCAGCTGTTGCTGAGGCAGTTGGAACTGGTGGGTCGGAGAGGTTGTGTGTAAGAGGCGTAAAGGGGAAGGTTTTGAGGGTGGAGAGGGGGGATGGGTCTTCAGAGAAGAGGAATTTTGGTGAAGGGTTTGTGCGTTTGGGACGTAGTAGATTCAGAGAGAGAGGGAGGGAGTATGGGAGAAAGGAGGAAGAGGAAATGGGTGTGGCTCTTGAGAACTGGGTGCGGAGGGTGGGAAATGATTGCTGGGGAAAATGGAGTGGGTGGAGTTTGGAAGGAAATTGAAGGAATCGGTACATAACAAGGGAGGAAGAGGAGGAGGAGAGACTTTGGATTTGAAGGACTAGGAAGGGTGGTTGAAAGGGAAGTGGTGGACGTATGGAGAGGGCTTAGAGGTTAAAGTGCATCCATCGCGTTTGAGAGATTGTCACGGGGAAGTGGGGAATCGGTTGAGAGAGACAGAGAGAATGAGCGGAAGACAAAGGATTGGAGGCGTTGGGAGGACGGGAGTGCGTGTAAATGACGCTCCGGAATCATAAAAGGTAGCTGAAGTGAGAGATAACCGTCTTTCTCCCGCCTTTGAACCTGACAGCCATTCTTGACGACTCCCTCACAGATCGCATGTGCCCAGTTTTTTGACGGGTGGAAATAATAAATTATTCCCTCGGAATGGTTTTAACATCTGTTCCTGGGATATTAAAAAAATGTATAACGAGAGTTACGATGGGAATTTGGAAGCAGTGGTAGGTACACTTATGTGAAGCGGAGAGAACTTCTTTTTTGCCATACCTTTGGATCTGGTCGACACTTTAGCGGTGAGTTTTTATGTTTTATTTTTATGATGGAACCACGGGAAATAAACCAGGGTATGATTTTGTTAAAAACGCAGGAATTTTAGCATTTATTTTATTCTCTTAAACGCTGCTAAAAATTTTAATTTACAATGCGTAGCACAAAAACTTTAAAATTTTTGTTGTTTGAGAAAACTTTCTGCTATTTAATCCTAATAATGGCTTTCATTTCCGGAGAACTTGTGATGACGTTGGGTATTTTGAATAATTTCATTTGCACAAAATGTGTAAACAGACATAGCCGCCCAAATTTATGGATTGACTTCGACAAATTTTTATGCCATTGACAAATATCAGACCGTGGACAAGCGGCCTCTGTAGGCTTTAGCAAGAGCTGCAAAGAAAAATTATTTTAATGCGGCTTACGTGAGAACTTTTCATTGAATTGAGTAACAAGCAGAAAACAACTCTGAAATGCACTTTGTCCTTTGAAAATACACTGCAAAAATTATTATCAAATGTGTCAATTACATTGCCAGAACGGAAAATTTTGCAATATTTTTCTACAAGAATTATAATAATATTCCCAAGATGGGAAAAATATCGGATACCTCAGAACAAAAATGGCAACTTTGAAAATTATTTTTGTTATGCTGTAGGTATATTTTTATGTCATACTAATCGCTAAATCTGTAGGTACGTGTAGAAAAACCTTGAAGAAGAATAGGCGTATATAAAAACCTTATCATCTCTGATAGCTGATTCTTATTCACTGTATGTGACTCAATTAGCATCCTTTGACGCCTTCTCGTAGGGAAATAGTAGGAGATTTAGAATAAAATTGATTATTACGTCATTATTGTTTGGGCAGCCGATGATGGCTTGATACATGAAAACTGTTTTCATGAGCCATTCAAAGACGGACATTAATGCTCACTCAGGCTTTGTTGCCCCAACATCCCTGAAAATAGAGTAATGAAGTTAATATTTATTTAACAAGCCAAATTTACCTAATGAATCATTTTCCTCCTTGTGAGTGTATCCCTGTAAGAGATTTAGTAGTTATCTAGGCTCATTTCCATGTTATTCCTTCAAAACATGTTTTCTTACTGAAGTTATTGGAAGCAGAATTAATACCAATAATCGGAAATATATCCCTCTCTGTTCTCTCATAGAAATACTCAGCTTCAAAGTAATTAGTGTTTTAATCAATTCACGCGTCAAATTAAACTTTGAAATTGACTCAAGCTTATGAATTACCATTTAATATCACTCATGAATCCCCCTAGGCTGCTCCTTGCTCTGGCTGAGCCCACTCAGTTGAAGCTTTTAATATCTGATAAATTTCGGCGCTAGTAAAGTGCGCTCGAAATTGGTACGTAAGCAAGCAGCCACTAAGGTTGTGTGAGCCCATGCTAATTTCCTCTCTGCAAAAGGTACTCATCCCTCAGATTAAGCACAACTTGATGAACCTACCCATCACTTGCCGAGCGCAACTCAATGCCTGCGGAGAAGATTAGCATTTCGCAATGTTTTGAAGCAAAGCAATGCAAAGACTGGAGAGCGTTGATGAAGGCATTCGAGTATTACTTGGGGTATTGTGATAACGGCGTGACCTATTTCGCCCCACGATCTCGCGTGAGTTATTGCGAACGCAAATTCAGCTCAGAAAGGAAACGCAGAGGGAAAAATGCGTTTCACGGGTAATCGTTTCGGAACAGCCTCGCAGCTGACGATGAACGATATGAAGCTCTTTTTAGAAAAAAAACTAATAAATTCGACTTCTTGAGAGTAAATCCACTCAATGAAACCAGAACCTCAATAGAATCATGCCTCTTGTTCCGCCTACATAAAAACAGACGGCACACTAAAAACGTATGCAACTAATCTTGATAAGGAGACCCTTGTTTTCCTCTCACAATAAAGCAGAATGCAACAGCACTTGGAACAGTTCCAGGAGTCCTGTCGAGGCTGCCTGGGATATGTATTTACACCCCTCACATTCTTTGCACCTTATGCTCAAAATCACATTGCCTGTTCTCCATCGCAAAAGTGCTTGCGAAAATTTGGAGTGTGCCCAACAAATAACAGGGTGTAAAATTTATAAAAAGAGGAAGAAATGTTGAGTCGGTAAACTATGAAAGATCTCTGTTGAGAGCGCGAATACATAAGCTGCACTATCGCACAATTACGGTACCACCATTTGTAATAAGATATTTTTCTCTTGAAGGCGACTGTTTTATACATCTACCTGTTTCAGCGTACATTATTATTTCGTAGGCTGTGATATTTTCTTCTCATATTCCTTGATGGTATTGATATATGGATATTGTCTCATTCCATTTTACATGATTTTCCCTTCCTCAATGTTACTCTTCTTGTCTTAATCAAAGTTAGCAAACTTTTTTAATGCAAAACGTTGTTACTTACAAGCTTCTATTGGTGGAAATATCGCTAATTAATTTTCAATAATCTCAAATTTATATTTTTTCGAGTAGCACTACGGTTCACAGTCCTGATAAAAATCGCATTTCAACTGTTTGCCCCCGAAAAGGATCTTTATTTCATCGTTAAAATGTATATACTTATTCTAAAATCTAAAAATATTATAGTGAAAGTAAAAACTCTGCATTTTTTATCTTTTTTCCTTTCACGATGAATAAGTTCCATCGCATCTGCCTTGAGACAATATCAATTATCTGAATATTATTTTCATCGCTATCAGTCATTTATCAGGACATTTTTTGCTCTTGCTGTCCTATCATCTAACCGCTTTCTTCCTCAACAATTCTTTCCTGATAAATTTATATTCAATATTTAACAAGCACTCTACTATCCAGCGTTTATAGATAACCGCAGAGAAATTACCGTGCAATAAATATGTATGCGATATCAAGTTACAGGATGTCCTTTTCCCGTTTTCCGGTGTTTTTTTCAACTTCCGATGTCATCTTGTTGTTCCTATGACATAAATCAGAATAGTTGATCAAGTTGTATCGTGTGAGTATGCTATTGAACGCAATCAGTAAAAAATTAATTGAAGTTATAGTTTGCCTTTCATTAAAATTACCGCAGTCTTCGTATTGGAGGACTTTCTAATTTTTGGTTATGAGGTAGTCCTTATAGTAACGTGTATTGTCTCAATGAGCTAATATTAAGTCATGTTCTACGTGAGAATATTTGTTATCGTACCGTCGCTGCCTGATCACTCCTCACCCCGAGCTCCGGATAATCGTCCGGCATTCCATTCACAAAACAATAAAATTCCCAAACTGATTTATTATTTGTACACTTCATTACTTACACCTCGCCTCGTGCCGTCCAAATTTCCGACGTTTTTCTTCCTATCTCCCATTCGGACCCGAAATTTTGCTCTCTTCACAGTATTAAAGAGCTCCTCACCATACAAAACGTCCTCTATTCACTTTTCTGTCTCTAAATTTCCTCTACCTGCTTCCCTCCTCTTCCCTATCCTGCTTTTTCCTCCCTCACCTCATTTCACTTCTCTTTCTTTGTTCCTCTATCAACTCAACTGTCTATTTTTCTCCGAATTCATCTCTGAAGTACTCGATCTATGATTTTTATTGATATTTATATATTTATTTTCAAAACCATACAAATCCCTCGTATCCTCTAAAGAGTAAAATGTTAGTTGCGTAAATATATTTAATCCAACTTCTTCTTTAACCACTGATCAGCCTAAGGATCATTCACCGGAAGGAGTAAATAACTGTAACGTCAGCCTTTAGAGACATCATCATTCTAATTATTATTGTCATTATCGCTTATAGAAATACGAGGCCATGAAAAATTTGAAATGCCATGCTTCATAAATTAAAAATTTTCAGAAATAAATTTGGCAATTAACAACTATTGTGACCTTTTTTCGCTGCAAGAAATATGATGGTAAGTATTTGTTTTCATTCAAAACAATTTTAACTTTTTCTTTATTATACGCAACCAGCTTTCAAAGAAATATAACCAAATTAATGATTTAACTCTTTCTATGCTAGCAGACCTATTTTTCCAGAAAATAAAAAAAATCAGTCTTGAAAGGGTTAAATGAAAAATGTAGACTCACGGAGTATTTTCTAAGGGTGTACAAAACTTATAATGTATTTTGCATAATCTTCACGAAAAGTGAAGGTAAAGGGTGAGCGTAATCATCCAGAGGAAGCAACTTTCACAAAATCTGGCATCTACAGGCATAATTTCGTTAGACTTAATGTTATATGCAGAATCCAGGGTGTAAATTATTTAGTGTCAACATACAAACACATTCAGAGTCAATTTCAGTGAGTGATGGCATCATTAAACTCTTCTTACAAACCATGAAATATATCTACTTTTTTACATTGCGTTGCGTGGGTTACAGGTTTTACGTTGCATTTTTCCACTTTAACGAGAAGTATTCTATTCTAATCGAATAATAAGAAATTTCGAGTAATTCCCCTACAAACACAAAAAAGTGTTCAAAGTTATGTTCCAACTAAGTCCTAGCTCACAAAGATTTCCTTAGGAAGTCTAGCACCGAGTTTACTCTTTTTGGTTATGAGACATATTCATGAGAAAAAGAGTCAATATTATAATTACCCTGGGTCATAAATATTTCAATAAGTAAAAATGAACAAAGAGGTAGTATAAAAAAAACGCAGGTTTGCAAGGAAATCTGTCAAGAGGTCATGAGAGAGGACGATTTTGCGATTAGAACAAGATTTGTTGTGTGGCGCTCGAAGTTCACGCATTACAAGAAAGAATCATAACACCAAAAAATATTTCAAATACCTTTGTGTATTACATCGTACTAGCGTGTTAGTCGAATTAACTTTTCATCGCATTGCATTTCAGAGTTCTTGCCAACATTTTTTTTTCACCGCGGTGCATTTTTTCTAGTTTTACTCACCAAAACTATATTGAAACGGAGCTTTGAAGACTTATTTAATATAAACACTGCATTTACCGCATGAAAGCCACCATATTTTTGATGTTTCTAACGAATTAAAGTACCAGGTAAAATACAGATTAAGAAGTATTGTTGTGAAATTGTTCCATAATGAAAGAAATAAGACACTTGCAATTCTCTAATAATAAAAGATTTAATACCGAGCAGTTTCGTTGTCACCAATTAAAGATGATATGGTGACATCGAAACAACTCGGTATTTAACCTTTTATTAGTAGATAAATGCAATTTTTTCGTCTATCTCACCAATATAACTCTATGGTATGATGACTTCATATTCTTCGTAATGTGGTTTCAAAGTAGTGAAGACTCGTTCATAAATTTCTTCAGCGCGTGGCATTGAACTTTCTTACCGATTGTATACTTTTCTTATGATGAATTCTTATTCTAATTTGCAGTACGACCTCTATCTGCACGTTTGCTCAGCAAGCCTACCCACTTACGAGCTGATCAAGAATACCAAATAACGTGCGAAGCTGTGGGGTCAAGACCTCGACCTGTTTTTGCTTGGTATAAGGATGGCAGGAAGGTCAAAAAATCCAAGGTGACTGTTCTTATAATGCCTTTATCTTAAAAACCTATTATGTTAAATTACAGTAAAAACTGGATAGATAAAGCATTTTAACGGGATTGTCAATAAAATATAGTTCTAATTTTGGAATTCGTGTAGCTAACATGTCCGTTGTATTTTTATGCAGTTCAGTTGGAAAAGCATTGCAACCCAATTTTTGTAAACTATTAATTGATCTGTTTGGCGAAGCTATTCGTGGAAGAACTGTAATGTACTTCTCTTTCAGCAAACGTCAAGTTATGGAAGTTAAATGCAGTATTGTTGTGCCTTCCAAATATTAACCAAAAAAACTATTTATTAGAGAAAAGGTTTATTCATTAAAATGTTAAGAATTAATTCATTCAAATGTTGAGGTTGGAAAAGATATAATTCTTGAAAGCATACGGACATTCATCAGCTCCGCGAATAATAATATGGAGCACAATTCTTATTTTCCCTCAAAAGTATAATTAGACATCTTATTCACGCTGGCATGTGCTGCAAAGCTGGTAAACCTGCCAGTTTGACATCGTTCATTTATTTCTGAGTCTAGTTTATGTTGCGTGTTTTCTCAAAATGCTTTTCAGATTTCAAAATAAATGAAAGTGATATTTTTAATTTAATTTAATAATAAATATCATGTGCATCAATGCAATCTGGCTATTCGATTCCAATAGTTTAATTCATGTTTAATTAAATTCTGTTTTAGTGGCACGAGTTCGGGAACGAGACAGTATATGTGAGTGTTCTGACGATAAAGCCGGGACCAGATGATGACCGTCACCAGGTGAAATGTCACGCCCACAACCCTTATATTTCGTCATCTGGCATCGAAGATATCCTCAACTTGAACGTCCTCTGTAAGTTTCATTGCATACTTGACAATGTTTGCTATATGAATTATTGAAATGTGTTCATTTTAACCCATACATTTGTTTCAATACTACATACATGCATTAAAGAATTATTAGGAATTATATTGAATAGTATTAAATTATCCTGAATGTTTTGTGTTTAACGTTTTTCAAAAGTGTATACGGTCAATTGCTAGTTACTCTGGTATTTTGATTATTTATCCATCTTACTGCAGAGTTATACAATTTTCTACCAGCACGTGGTGGCCTTGGGAGGTATTGTGACTTGTGGAAATATAACATATTTTCCCCCTTTCAAAAGTGCATGCATAAAATTTTTATAAAAGCATTTTCGGATTGATATTTTTATTATCACGTTTTCAATTAGGCTTCTAATCAAGGCATGTTAGTCAATTTGGCATGAAAATTAGCTCTGATAGAAATAAAGGTTCAGCATAATTTTAGAGGTTTACGATAATTATTAAATTCCATTAAATGTCTGTTAAGACTGATTCAAAGATAGCTGGCGCAACATAACTGCAGTTTTCAGTTAAGCTTTTGGGCATGCAAATCCGAAAACTCAATTCCAGCGCCTCAGAACTTTCATTTATTTATTAATTTATATCCTATTGACTTACATATTGAGGGAAGAAAACCTATAGAGCTTCCTAGTAATTTATTGAGGATTAAATTAACGATGAATGTGCAATAAATTATTGTAGTAGAAAACTTCATTTTAATATCACGTATGTGCCTCAAGAAATTCAATCTCCTTGGAGTCACCAAATTGAGGACGAGATTTGTAGCGGAAAAATCAGTTTCCAATAACTGCATATAGCGAACAGATTATAGAGAAAGGGAAGGATGCAAAAATCAAGGAAAGGAGCTGGAAATTTCAAATATGATGTTCATTTAATCCGATTCATGCAATGAGATATAAGGATAAAATGATTAAATTGAGACATGCAAGACTAGATCCTATAAAATAAGGAATGGATTTATGGCTTATGTAGTCCGAAAATGTCTTGCATTTTTTGTGTGCAAGTGGTAGATATTTCAAAATTCGGTATTTTGCGCTACTTCTCCTCACCCTTGCAGGGTTTTTGCGATAGTTTTACTTATTGTATAACTCTTTTCATTGCTAGCATTTTAAAAAGTTACTTTTCAAGAAATTAAAAATTATGAAAAACAGAATGAGCAAATTAATCTCGCATGAATATGCAAAGGAGATGCACTTTAAAGGAGGGATAATGCTATTAAATCCTAATATTTCATGAGTAAAACACTGAAAAAGTCGCAAGTGCCCTTTTAGTACTAAAATTTCGTTTTTGGGATTCTTTGGCTATATGTACCCATCACGCGGATACCCAAGTGATTTGAAAATTTAGTTCAATCCGTGTGATGGATTAATGGTAAGTGGTTAAGAGAGTAACTTTTTTGGATCCAATAGAGTTGCATAAAACTAAAGACGTTTTATGCACAGTTTTCGTCTTGTTTAGTGGCCAATGGTTAAGTTATCAAAAAATGGTTCAGAATTTCAGTAGTAAAAAAGATACCTGTCAAGTCAAAGGATTTTTCCAATTATTTGTTACGGCTAGTTTCCACACATCGGTGTCATATTTTGCACCCGGGACATGACTGCTCACAGTGTTCAGCTGTATCACTTTCACAGTGTAAAATTGTTTCAATTTAATTTTGTCACCAACTGCGTGAAAATGCGCGTGTAGGCTATTGAATATTTCGGTTAAACATTTATTTTTGACTCAATTTAGTGATAGATTTATTTCCGCGACCAATTTTTCAATATTTTGACAAAGTATTCTACACTGAGGAAAATACTTGGGTGTATTTGTTTGCTAAAAAAATTAATTATTAAACAAACAGTAAATTTTAAAATGTGATATACTGATAGACATTAGCTAAATATTATCTGCACTATTGAGGGAGTTCTCGATTCAATCAGTAACATTGCGCTGTTACTTAATATTCTCTTAATCTGATACCCATCTCTCGAGGAATTTGAGGCTTTTGTAAAAAGAATCCCATTCTTCCAAGAAAACTACATTATCAGTGACGTAGCCAGGAGAGAAAGAGTCTATTGGGTCCTCCAAAGAAATTTTGAATTTATTAGGTGCATAAGAAGTGGCACTAAAGAAGATAGTTTTCAATATATATACTTAGTTTGAAATAAGAACTTTGAAGCCAACTTTTCTTAAGTTTGATGCTTAAATCTTTAAAGATCAGCTGCTACACCTCAGTTGCAATTAATTGCGCTCTTGATTATGGCTTAAACACACAAATTTGCTCCTAATTTTAAGAAACCTGGTTCCCGCCTGGTTATACTCAAAATATCCCCCCCTGTCACTGTACGCGATCATTAGGTTGGGATAAGAGTGTTCCGTACGCATGTATCTCTAGAGTTGTAAGTCCATTGAAGCGTCAGGAGGATTATTTCCCATATTGATTGGTCTCGTTTCTTTTTTGACTCAGATCCACCGCAGGTGAACCTCAAGTTGGGTAGTTCACTCAATCCTAACGAGATCAAGGAAGGAGACGACGTCTACTTCGAGTGCCAAGTGAGGGCCAATCCGCGGGAGCAGAAGATATTGTGGAAGCACGAGGCAAGTACACGCGTATCCCTCCAATCCCCCAATTGACCTCGCAACTCACTGTGTTAATCTCTGTGTGTGCACTCTCAACGACCACTCGCGGCCATGATTCCATGCAACTGTCCACTGGAGCGTCCGCGAAATTCCAGCGGAGAATGTCGGCCTGATGAGGAGGATCCCGTCCCCGTGCACTCGTAACTTGAAGTGGCAATGATGAGTTTGGTAACAGCGATACATGGTGACAGCTAAGCAGCACGCCCTTTTCATTGGAAGACTCCATTCCCTACACACTGGCTCTGCATGAGGGAGTAAGGTAGTAATCACCGGGGTTCTCCCGGTCAAAAACCTTCAACAATAACTTTATTATGCTCATTTTATTAGTTTCATCAACTTTTTAGCTCTCTGTGGCTCTTAAATCATCCGTTTACATTTTCCGATTGGATTTGAACAATAACTGCGTAACATTCTTGCGAAGTTTTCTCGGCGATGTATTTAGTGTTCCGCATTTCCGGGTTCTCCGTCCTCGTTCGTTGACTGTGGCCAACAACGGTTTCCATAGCCATCCTGCTATCGTCTTCAGGTCGAAATTGAACGAAGCTTGATTGAACCGATGTCGGCCAAAGTCAACCTAACGTGGATGGAGAATCCGGAAATGTGGAGCACTAATAACTGCGTATTTTGTACCAAATATATTCGTATCTTAAATATTGTCGTGAAACCGGCTGATGACACTTTTCCGACCTCTCAAGTTAAGTTCAGTTATGTTGGCAGGGTATCCTACCTAATTATATCCTCTCCCCTCCTTCTCTTAGCCGATCCCTTCCAAACGAGCTCTAACCTCTTCAACGTCACGATTCGCGCATGTGACGTCCACCATGTTCCACTACCACTATAACTAATTTCATGCGTTTCTCTGCTTAATCGTGCCCATTGGAAACAACGGTTTCTCTATCCATCTTACTGGCGTCTTCAGGTCAAGAGTGGCAACGCATGCTCTTTTCAAGTACAGTTTGGTAATTTCGTGCAGCAAAGTAAGTACAGGTTCAAATAACATGTACTTACTTTGCTGATGAGTGTTCTTAATCTCCAAAACTGAAAAATCTTCATCAATTCTTCACTTTTACTAGTTAAATTTTAAAACTCCGAAATTCCGGTATGTAAACACACGTTGAGTAACAACAATAAACAACCGGCTTCCGTCGTCTCCCGCAGCCTTCATTGATGACGGATGAGCCAAACCTGTCTCTCTCAATAATGTAAAAATTATTCAAGAGCTATAAATATATAATATTGAAAGTAATTTCAAAAATGCAACTTCAATTTATAGTACAGTACGCAGAGTCATATTTTCACCAAAATCCGGAAAAAATTCCTAACTCTGCAAATTGGCATGTAAGTAGTTTAGGGCGTATAGAATTGGGAAAAAAATTGTTTCGCGGAATTCGGTTATCAGAGCTAAAAACATTTAGCATTTTAACCCAAAAAATCAGTTTTTTTCAATTTTTTCGAAAAGTATGGGCGCTATTCACAAACGGGTTCTAACAGGGTGAAAAGCACGCAATTCCGCATAAAGAAGCTTATTTGGAGTTTTTTCCAAGATTTGCCCGATAAAAATCGAGAAAATTTGTCTCATGTAAAAAATACGGAAGGAGACCAAGAAATTGGCATTTAATAATTATAAATTATGCAAAAAATTTAATGAGAACATTGTTTAATGAAATTCATCCATGAATATTCAGTGAACTCTTGTTTCTTAAATAATATTATTGAGAACACAGTTCCCCAGGCTGAATGATTATAACTACAGGATCGATGGTAGGGGTTAGAACTTTTGAGAATAAATAAACGGTTGAATATATAAACATATTTATTACTTTTCTATACTACAAAAACTCATCGTCTTCCTCAAGTTCATTTTGGGTTACTGGAGCATCGGTTTCATCATCGGACTCATCACTCTCACTGGCTATTTATTTATTGTAATTGGTGCACGAATTTTTTAAGCATGAGGCACACAATGATGTGCAGAATAATCCATTCTTCTTAATTTGTAAGGCAGTACAATCATGGCTCACGTTCATTGTACAGGTTCAACATGTGCTTACTTTGCTGATGAATGTTCTCAATCTCCAAAACTGAAAAATCTTCACCAATGCTTCACTTTTACTTGTTAAATTTGAAAACTCCTAAATGCCTGTATGTAAACACACGTCGAGTAACAACAATAAACACCCGGCTTCCGTCGTCTCCCGCACCGCCGCGCTCACGCAGCACGGTGCCTGAAGAAATTCTCGTCTCATGCAGTCGAGAAGGGGACTTTAGATGGGATGAGTTATTTTGCCCCGATAATCCAAGCATATGCTCACTATATGGAACGTATTGGGGAACTCGACCTCTTGCGTTTCCAAGCATAACATATTATGTATCCCGAGTCCTGTAGTTCAGTAATATTCTAATTTTATCTCAAAAAAATGAAGAACTCGTGTCTTTGCGCATTTTTGAAATCTCAACTAATTTGTCGATCCCTTGCGAAATTTGAGAAACAGAATCGTCAACACGAGGTCTCGAGGATCAATTTCCTCATCCTTATTTTTCGATAACTTTCTTATTGACCGTTTATTCCCTCATGTTTGAGAAACATGGCGCGTACCCATGACCTCATAAAATACCAAGAAAGTAAAAGAAACTCCATTTTTGTCCAGTTGAACTGACAAAAATTTTAATCATCGAAATCCAAAAAGTATGGTACCTGGAAGCTATATGCACAATGATTCATGATATAATCCGGGAATTTGGAAAATATACTATATTTTAGTAGCTCAACTAAAGTTTCCAGTAAAACAACCCTGAAAAAAGTGAAACACACACTCAATGTTACCAAATTAGGAACTTTTTCAGGAATATGAAAGCCCAGGACTTCATGAACATCACGCAATTTGGTTTTTGAAAATCCAATGATTTATTGCCGAGTTATGACGGATTCCGTGGGCCGGCACGATGGGAATTCATGTATTTTTCAATGGCGCGAAGCCTAGGAGCCCCGCGCGTCTTGAATATACTCAATTCCATTTCCTGAAGAAATAACGTACTTAGGTGAAAAATGCATTCGTGCCTTTTTTGTCGAGAATTTTACGCTTTTTGAAGTTATACTTCTTTGCGCCCGTTGGAGACTTTTGGGATGGGATGTTGGTCGAGAAACAGCGTCACGCTCTTTTGGGTGAGAAAAATCCACAATTGTACTCATTGATACGAATTCCTGGGTATTTCTAATCGAGCTAAAAGGATGAAATTTTCAGGGAAGGGTTCAAATTTGGTGTCGAGTCAGGAAAAAATCTAAAATCTCAATATTTTTCATTGGTTTCGAGTCCAGATAGGATTTTGTTTGTTAATGGGTTTAAATGGGAAAAACGAATAATTTACGTGTAGAGTAATTTTCATTCATTCATTAAAATATGAAATAATTTAGATACAAGTTTCATTCTTTGACTGAAATGAGGCCAAAAGATTAATGCATTTACTTCTTGCAACCGATGTTTCTCTATCGATCGATAAATTGAAATATTTGAAGTTTAAACGCAAAATTAATGCAAATTTCGATCTTTTTTCATTTGCTAAGCAATGTTTTCATTGTTCCCGAGACTTCCAGTACCTTATACGCGTGCTATAAAGATTAAACTTAAAGGAATATAACATTCTCCGTGCGTATTTCAATCGCTTTTAACGATATTATGCCTTAGAAATATACTTTTTACAATGTTTTATAATTATATACATAAACTGTTTCGTAGCTTTGACACTCCTCCATTTGCTCATGCCTACGAAATCCGTTGGGATCGCTCCAGATTCCTCCATTTTGCTTCTGAAACACTCTTTACACCTTATTCCGGGTTTCCCTCTCTCTGTTTTTCCAGGAAACATTAATCCTTGCACCTACTTTCTGAAATGTACCTCGAAACTCCATTCTACAAGTCAAAACCATGTAAAATGATAATGTTCTATGATGCATTATCTCTTGGATTTTGAAATTATGAATTCAAGTACTACGCCATGTGTTTAATATGTAAATTATAATAATTGAGATCAGCAAAAATAAAATGAAATGTGAAAATCCATAGCATTTACTTAGCTCATATTGATTGACGTTCATACAGCCAAATAACTGTAATCATGTTTAATTACAAATATTTACTTCAAAATTGCTCAATGGCATGAAAATAAAAGGAAAAATAAAGCAATTACTAAGAAGAACAAAGTACATATGACATGGGACCATTCGTTTTATGCTATTATCTCATTATTATATTCTTAGGTCAAAAATTAACCCAGCTAAAATAATTTCCAAAAGAAGTAAGACCTTATTGCATTCGTTTTTAATGATTTACAATGTACTATCATACACTTTTCCCCTTTTGCTTGCAAACTGCAAGCACCCATTTACTCGTTTTGTACGTTCGAACTTTGAAAAGAAGTTTTGTTTAAAATAACAATATATCGAAGAGAATATTGAATAATAGAGAAAAAATGTCTTTTTATTCATTTATATATCCTGTCTGCCTGTGTGTGTGAGCGGGTGTGTGCGACCGGCCAAAGAAGTATAACTTCCACCGTCTGGTCCGACGCAGACCACGTTTTTTCCCCTTGTCGAATCCAATTTTGAAAATTTCATACTCTTCGAGAAAAATAGGTAAAACTACATTTTTTTTGTTTAAATTCAAATATTTTTTTGTTTTTGATACCCGAATTCCGCGAAACAATTTTTTTCAAAATTGTATACGCCCTAAACTATATACCTGTTAATTTTCAGCAAGTTATGTATTTTGTCCGGGTTAAAATCTCCATTGCCTGGACTATTAGCATGTTAAATCAGCACGTTTAGAGATTCTTTTTTAATTTTAATCAGAGACGCCCGTTCGCAACCAAAGAGCCACAGTTTGCCAATCCGTGGTCTATTAGAATCAACTAGAAGGGATTTATCGCGAGCTGAATAATGCACAGGGAAAAATCAGTACTTTTGTAGAGGCTTTAATCTCTTCCAAGGGCATGAACGTCATGCTTATGGGTAGTTTCCGCTTTTTCCTGTGCTATATTTTTCCCATGTGATGCTCGAGACTGCTTTACTCTAGGTTCTAACGTTTCATTTTTCAGTATTAATGAAATCTTGAGTGAATAATATGGTTACGCATGAGAAAAAGGATAATGTATCGCCGGAATTAATCTGGATGGCTTACGCTTGATAGGGGAAGTGGGTTTCGTGACGCATGATTAATGAATATCTTCTTAACATTTATCAATCAATGAAATAATCTTTCCATCTATTTTTTATATTTATTAACGTTATTTTGAATGGTGAAATTATATTTAAAATTGTCAAAAATGTTACATGTATGCCAATATTTACCAAGGATAAGGCTACTTAAATACATACGAACATTTTGCTGTTATATTATATATAGGTACCTACTAAGGAAAAAGTTTTCAATTAAAATGAACTTCTCGATACCTTCAATTACATTGTATCCAAGCAACATCATATCAATGAGAATATTGGTTTTGGTAAGTATTTTCACCCAAACAAAATCTTTTCGGGACGTTTTAGCCATGGAGAGTGTAATTTAATTTCCTCTTGTGTAATTACAGTTTCATCTAATCTACCGAATAATTTGTCTGCCACTTTCCTCAATTTTCAGTTGTACCGGGCTTTTGTGAGTGATAATGAGAAAGGATAGTATTAGTAATTCGCGAAAATACTAGCAACCACAATAATGACATTTGTATTTTTAGTCACAACTTAAATGGTGGTTCTGAATTGCTAAATTGATTCCGTTATGGAAGATGGTGAAGCACTAACAGGAGACGATAATATCCTGAGCTCTCTGCTCTTATGTAAATTTTATTCATTAAAACTTTATTTCTTGGACGTTATAACGAATTAATGTGAAACTCAATCTCTCTCACGTGCAACTTTAGGTGAGTAAGTTAGATTGGAAACGGAAAAGGCACTGCTGCACCTCTTTCTCAGTCGGCGGTAAGAGTTCAGGTAAGACTTCTGGTGATTGCCTAGGTGTGACGCCAAGTTTTAGAACCAATTAGTTTAGCGGAGTAGCCCAAGATCATTGGCCTCAAAAACTCATTTCTTGGTATCGTATTTTTAGCCATCCACTTTTTTCACGACACATGTAGGTCGTCTCTGGTGTGGGCCCTGTCTCTTTATAGTCGTAGACTGAGTTTTGTTGCTCTGGTTGGAATAATGCTACTCCTTGCCAGTAGAAGTTCTGAGAAAAGATAGATTAGTACTTGATCTTTGTCCTTCCACCCACGTTGAAAGTTCCATTAAACATTAATTTGATCTTTCTGTAACTAAAACTAAAATTCCTTATCATGATCGCAATACTAATTAATTAAGAAAAAAAGTGACACGCAGCATTGATTCATAAAATTAGTGTTGAAACTTTTTCCAATGCAAGTTTAAGTATTTAAACTAGATGATATTAGTTTGATACTTTTTCAAATTTCCAATGTTGCTAAATCATAACCTTCATCAATTAAATCATCCTTTCATTCGCCTCGCAAACAACCTTGAACTTTCTACCCAGTACCGCCCCATGTATTTTTCAAGTGTGGATAAAATATTATTTGGACGCCCCTAGTAGGAATGCATATTCCGATTGCGAATTCTTAGTACGCGTGTTGATTTGAGGAATACCCTGGGGTTTCAGAGCGATCCTCTACAAAATATTCGTTTTCTTTCCCACCAGGAATTCAATTTTAGGTTCTAACATACACACACATACATTCTCTAACATAACATGCATAACAAGGAAAAGTGTTTAAAGGGATTACTTATATTATGCCTACGTCTTGAGGGTGGGAGTAATTTCAACCATACATTTTGGTGCAATTTCATCCGCAATTCCTTTCAATGGTTTGTTGACAGGAATGGTAATTGAAAAAATTGTTAATCCGTAGTTTTTATCGTGCCGTTCGTTGAAGTTAGTTATGACTGTCAGTCATGTAAACGATATACTATAGAAGGCCATATTGGAAAATAAAGGCAGGAAGTTGTAATTATTTTATGATTTTCATACTCTATGTCCAATTTTCATATACTTAAGTAAGTCGCCCACTGGCCGACCCTAAGCCTGTCGCAGACAGAAGACTGTAGCTTTTGCTCCTGTTACCTAAGTCTGGGGCCGTCATTGTCTTCTCCTGCATTCATATGTCTCTTCAGCTCTTTCAATACGTCAAAGATTTTAAAAGCTGCTTGAACGCTTCCTCTTAAGCCTTACGTCATCAGTTGAAACACGCAAGGTAATCGTATTGTGGCATTCAATGAGTACTATTATATCTACCTGGGTAGTGATAGAATCATGACGTTGTAAATCCTAGTTTCATAGTCTTTGTAGGTAGTTTTTATTTATTTATTTATTTATTTTCAAGAACCACCGAAAACAGCTCTTATTGGCCTTTACAACGGGGTATTAACAATTAACAATGGACGAGCACAAACAACCATGCCCTGGGAAGTGAAAAATCCTCCCCAGGCGGGATTCGAACCCGCGACCTTTGGGTTAGCAGGCGAGGACGCTACCCCGCCGCCACCGATTTCATACATTAAAACATTCCATACTCCTCAAACAAGTCATGTAGAAATTTGTAAGAAAATCATAAATAGACATATAGCAATTAATAAGTTATCATACATAATAGTCAGTTCAAATGATGATTTTAAAATACGGATGGCTAATGAAAAGAGCAAATTAATCCGACGGAGGAAGTGAGAAACTTCCCGATATTTCGTATCTGTTTGCTTCAAGTTGTGAAAATCTGTCAGCGAAGTAACTCAGTTTGTGATACATGTTACTTTATTTTGAAGCAGCAAGAAGACCCGTTAATTACGGTACGTGATCCAGTGGTTCGCAAGTAGATGGCATCTTGGACACGCACAGCAAAAGGAGCGTTCCTTGCTTCAAGAAAGAACGAACTTCAAGAAGCGATTAGGAAGCCCTCCTCCCCTAACGACCTAAACGTATTTTCTGGTAATAACTCTTTGAGTACTAGTGTTGGATTTTGATCGGGTTCAGCAAATGAGAAAATTACGTGAGCTTTTAAAGCATCATGCGTTTCACCATAGTTACACGATCCTCAGATCTTCGAGACATTCCCTCAACTCAAGACTCGAGACTTATTTCGAGTAACAAATTAAGCCCCGGAAATGATCGTTCACCATTTACCCATTCGTCCCCGAGAAGGTGGTTGCTTTAAAATTTAGTCTGTAGCAATAAATCAAGCTTGTTTATTGCGAAATATCATGCCGCTTTATCATGGAGCACTCAAAATAGACCACTGTTTGATAAGGGTATATTTCTGTGGATATTTTTATAAAACTGTTTCTCCATCGGAACGAGTGAATTGCATCCGAATTGATTTTGCCTTGTATTTTCCACGTTAAAGGTCAATTCAGTTCATATAAATATTTCCCTCCCGAAAATAATTAACTGAAATTCTCTCATACCAGTATAAATTGGAGACAAAGCAAAACAAATACTCCACTATGACCACATGATATTCATTTAACACGAGACTAGACATGCTCAGAGTCATGTTTTTAATTCTTAGAGTTTGAATGTGCATTTGTTCGATTTGTTTGAACACATTGTGCCTGATCCTGGTAAAAATACGTATGGGGTTCTAACTATGCTAACATGTTAAAATTCACAGAAAAACACTAATTTAGCATATTTTGAAAAAGAGTGTAACTTTGTTGCATGATTGTTAAAAACTAGAAACGAGTTCACTAGAATTCATGCGGGTGATTGAAGATGAGCATTCAATTTATTTCCATTTGCGAATTTTTTCTTGTACTTTAATTTAAATTTCATTAGTTTTTTTTGTTTTCAACGAGTAACTTTCGGGATGTTTCACGTATCGTACATTACGTTAATTAATTCATATGGAAATCTTTTTTTTTAGGATAACATGATACGTACGCACGGCATTACATTTTACGGGGTCACCCGAAAGTGCATATAAGTGCGAAATTTCACAGAGTAAATATAATTTGCGTTGGCGGGGACTCGAACCCGGATACCAACGATTTTGCTCCGAGTTATTTAGCCAGTTAAGGTACCGGGGCTTCCTCTTATGTGGACTTTTTTGGGTCTTTATAGTAACAAGGTTTTCTGGTCTGCCGGACATATGATGTCACGAAGCAGTCCAAAGCGTGCGCTTATCGCCACAGTTCGCGAGTATAAAGCTGACCATGGAACACAGGTGTTCGCTTTTTTAATTTCTGCTTGAGGCTTTCGCAGCGCTGTTGTACTGGTATTTTCATATCTTTAGCGTACAGCTGCGTCTGTGTGTCTTGATGATGACGTTTCGTAGCCAATGCAGGCCACATCTTTAGATCAGGTCCGAAAGCCAAACGGTGGAAGCTGGCCTGTATTTATACCGTCCTCAAGGTGGCCTTACGTTAGCGCAGCCAATCAGTGTTGAGCACCCTGCTTTTGGCGCGTTTCTTCTCAGGAGTCACCACAGGTGTTCGCTCTTTTGACTATTTTTTTCTGACAAAATTCTTCAAAATAGCGAACATCTCATTGTGTTCTGTATTTGACTTCATCCCCACGGACTGAGGTGCTAAGCACACGCTTTGAACCGCTTCGTGATATCATATGTCCCGCAGTTCTGAACACCTTGTTCCTATAAATTAATTTAATAGGAAAGCAATTGGCAAGTAAATTGCATTAAAGATTAATCCAAATTGTCAATAGAAGCAAATGAAATATACTCCTGTGCATACGCCTCGGTCACCCAGATCGCTCAAGACTAAAAATCCAAGTATTATGCATGCATTTCGGTCATCCAGGTGACCACCAATACGGATAACTTTTGAATCTCGTAAACACAGCCCTTCGTTCTTTTTTGAGGGCTTTGTTCCTATAAAGGCCTCAAACATCCACAGGGGAAAAGGTGTCGTTCTCTTGGTAGCTTAATTAGCTAAAGCACTCGGTGCGAAATCGAGGGATCCGGGTTCGAGTACCGCTCAACGCGAATTATTTTTCCTCTGAGGAGTTTCGTATGTGACAGGATTAATAATTCTATTAATGAAAAATAAATCATTGCACAAGATTTATATAAATCTCAGGAAGATAATGCAATTCACAACAAATTATAGCGCATAAGAAATTAGCAGATAGAAGCAGGTGAGTTGAAGGCAACTATGTATTTCATTAGCCAAAATCTTGCACCAATTGACTCAAATTTTAGGTCTCTCTCTCAATCATTCAGCTCCATCAAGAATTTCACTGCCAAACTCATTACACATGATCAATTCGTCCATCAGGTCAGACCATCATGTTTAGAGTAGCATACTTTCTAATTCGTCGAAATTGAATTCGACTATAGTTTAGAAAATACAATCATTAACTCTTTACCTCAAGTTATAACCACTAGAGATGTTTTTCTATTATTTGCTTATTTTCTTATTCCTGCTTATTATCAGTGAGCTTAAACAATAAATGTGACACCTGATCTTAAGAAATATGTCTTAGAACCTACCTGATTTTATTAAGGGATAAATATATTGCGTCAGAAGCCATCGCGTCGCGATGAGCATCACCTGGTGAAAGAGTTTTTCATCCAAATATATTGCTTGGCATTGATTCATTATCAATACTACTGATTATTTTACGTATATATGAACTATGTAGAAGTCACTTTCAGTAAAGTTACTGAATGATCGTGCGTAATCCTACAATCGCATACTTCAGGACGAAAATGTTCAGCAATAATCTACACATGAAGTATAATGACCTCAGAAAGAGTAAGTACTTCATAGAAATATCGGTGGAAATATTCTAAATTGATTTTTGTACAAGAACTGCTTATTAAATAGTTTCAGCCATTATGTAACCAGAAGTTATATTATTGATCTTGGCTCAAGTGAAAATGAGTATTTAAAGCGTGAAGTGCAGTATAAATAATTGAACATGTATTTATTTAATTTTATGCATTTAGTTAAGAGATATTCCTAGCATATTATATTAATTAAATTCATTTGTGCCAATGAATTCATCTGTAAAAGGATTTTTATACCAATGTATACCATTCATCAAAAGTAGACTTTTACTCAATATTTAATTTAAAATCACTTTTTACATCCATGATAGACATCATTTATGTTTTGCCATTTAAACAACTTCTATATCTGTCATTTTCCTTAAACTATTGGAAAAATTGGTGCTTTTAATCACGCTTTGGACTTTTTTACTCCGTTCTAACTCGTTGAATCGACCTCAAACTCAGGACAGTTGTTTTTGCCATCATAACTTGGACTCAGAGAAAGCTTTTATATCTCTACATTATCGGAATATCTTGGAAAGGTTTACAGCATGCGCAGCCATTTCTCCCTTTTTGTTCTACCGATTTCCTAATATTTCATTTCCCCTTCCGAAAATTTTATTTTTTATGTTCCAGGTCGTTCAGTGTAGAATTTATAATTTCACGCGCATATATGCTGTCGCCCTCCTTTCTCAGTGACAAATTCTTTATGGAAAAATTTGGTATTATTGTCAATTTCCACCATATTTGCAAAATAATATTTTCCAGTTGGAAACAACTTTTTTGTTTTTTTTTACAGCTTCAGAGGCGTTTTAATACATATTTTTTCAATACGGCTGGGATTTTATCTTGAGTGTACTATTATATCAAATAATAGATTGAATTCGTTGTGATATTCTTGTACTCACCTCGTGGGAAGGAGAAAACAAGAAAAATATCTGTATCCTTAAAATGGCCTGATAACTATAATTTCGAGCTATAACACATTGTGTAGCGACATAGTAGCTCATTGCGCAGAGTTCCCCTAACTAGATGTCCGGCGTTCCGCTTACGTAAGGGTCTCCGAAGAAAAATCGATCCATGTCAATTTTCTGGGTATCACATCTTTCTACGAAACCAAAAATGGCTTAGAGTAACGAAATACTTCATCCCATCATTTTTCGCCAAAAACACAAGCCATTGGGATTGATATTTTGTAAGATTCATCATTGAGTAAATTTTTACATGTATTCTTAAATCTATGGCTTTATCCTCACCGTCTATAAGATTAGTTCACTCAGGTTTGTGGTTTCAGTAATTTTAAAGTACAGGGCTCTTTCATGTTTGTGCAGGAAACTCTTTGTATAAATCTATGTAATAATTTTATAAAACTTTTTTATCATTCTTAAACAGGATATTGTGAAATTATCTTATAAAAATATACTATGCCTTCATTGGTTTTAGAAAACAAACCTTTGACTAGCTCCACTTGGATCTCATAGGGCCGTTACCTGAGTAACTGGTCGATATTCTTTGTGAATACCGTGCAGACCAATAAAGCTGATTCAAGATCCAAGAGGTGGTAATTCTTTCACGTGAAAAGTTGAGGGAAGAAAATATCACAGTGACTTTACGTGCATTACTTATTCAAATGAGTTCCGTTTCTTTACTGACAGATTAGGACATTTCTGACTCTTGGCATACGAGACTTTCTTCAGGAATCATAATTTATATGAATGTATCTGTATGGAATCACCATGTGTTGGTCTAAATCTCTTATTATTTTTAGCCTAAGAACTCTATCGACCATACGTTCCTCGTTAGAAAATTTTATATTGATTACTATCGAATAAATTACAGTGCAGGTTGGCACAGGAAAGATAGCCACCAAACAGGGAACTGAAGTGCTGAGAACTTTAAGTTTTTTTTTAATTATACTCAGACATATACGTCAAAAATGCATTATTTGAGTTGCCCGGTCACCCATTTCATTGGGCCGGATTCCTCATATCATGTATCGGTATCTAACTAAAGTTTTAACCACCGCCTGGTTTTCTTAATTAAGGAATGGGAGTGTTAAAGAACGTGCAAGCTTACTCTTACTGAGGAGCGTTTTACGTGGCAGTATTACCCCCAACTACCAGCAAGGATTGGAAAACTTGGATGCACTTAAGCCTAAATAATATGTATGCCTTGGTATGAAGTCTAAACCATGCAGAACCTTAAAAAAAAGCAATGATAGATGACAACTCATTCGTCCATTTGTTATCAACCGAAAGGTTTAGCTCAAAAATTCATTTCTCTTGCGATGATAATATCTGTCCTTGAAAGAAGTTTTAGTTTTTAATTATATCCTTACTTCAAATATATTCCAAAGAATTCACATAAATTGTTTTTACTTTTCCATTGTTAGGTATTTTCAAGTTCTCTGCTCATGTTTAACTATGTCTAATTGAGAAATACGCACAAAGCATGGTCATATTCTTAAGAGATCGTTTTTACTTAAAATTTTGATGTTAATTCTTGATTTTGCTAGGTATTTGATCATATGTCATTGGTAATGTACTACTGTTAACCGTGCTGTCGTTTTAAATTACTTTCATTATGATGAAATTCATATTGTAACTATATTTTTAAAGTAACGCGCGTGGTAATTACGCGATGCTGTGAGAGAGCACACCAGCATAAACGGATAAACGGACATTTCTGAGCATGGGCGATTTTAAACCCTTTGCAGTATAATATCATCATATGAAATTTTAGAAAATTCATGAGCAATACGACTTACGATACGAAGCATAAGACAAAACTTACCTACTACTTATACGTTTCTAGTGCCTAAAGGTCATGCCCTACAAAAATGGACACAAAAGGCAGATGAGTAATTTTTTTCGGAACTAAAGAATTACGTTCAAGCTCTAATGATTCCATTTTTTTCTTTTTTCTCCTCCAATTTAAAAGAGTTGAATGAAATTCGTTCGAGTTGGGTACCACCTGATTCAAAAATGTCGCAGTATGAAGTCCTGAATATTTTGTTGGTTCCTTTTGCTCTCGCTCTGATTCTGAAAATGTGCTCGTGGGAAAGGCGGGGGTGGGGGGGGGGTGACAAAAGGTGTGCTCAGTGCGAATGGAAAGATGTGGAGGGCGCCAAGAAAAGAAAAATAAAAAAGAGCAACGCGGCTATTCCCACTGTGCCACTCTCTATATACCCGTCCTCACTCCGTCGCTCACAATCGGGACGTTGCAACCCAAAATGCTCCCGATTTCACTTCATCATCGACTCATAGAGGCCGCAAAACGTCGCTCCCTCTCCCCTCCCACCTTCCTACCTCCCTCCTCCTTCCTGCCCCTTTCCAACCTCCTCCCCCTCTACCCCCAGCTTCCCCTCTTCCCTCTCCCTCCCCCTTCTCCACTCCTCCCCGCAACAATGCGCTCTCCGCTCCCACGTTCCAAATCCCTTGGCGTTGCTGGGCTCCGTTTCGATTCCAGATAATATTTCTTTTTATTCCATATCCTAACTCCCTCCACTCGGCATTTTTTTGTCCTCCTCCTGCTCTCCGCCTGAGCAATTAATGGACGGGATTTGCTCTTGCTCTAGTGCCTTGAAATGCACGGAAGGTGACTTGAGTTTCCTATCAGTTTCTTTATATACTCGAAAATGTAGGTGTGTATGGGTGTACCTGTACCTACTCGGAAAAGCCCGACTGTATTTTATATTCCGTCTATATATGTACGACCATCCCTTGGTAATATGCGCTTTTTTATGCCCGAATATATATTTACACATATCTGCAGTCATTCAAACGCTCATGTGTATTCAAGGTAAGCATAATTTTGCTCAAAAATAGCATAAGGTGACAGGTGGCATAAAATGACTAAATCTTAAATCTTGTGAATAAAGAACATTTGATTTTTGTATTTTTAATTTTAATATTTCGAGGTAATATTTGAGAAGGGCATCATATGGGGCGTGACTTGGTGTAAGCTAAAATGTAGATGTCTATGAGAGGAGTAGAAAAGAGGGGAAGAGGTCGTTTGATTTGAAAGATAGAATGATAAATATACGATGGCCAGTGGGGGATGAAACTATGATACTGAAACACATCCTTACGGTTGAGAATAGGTTGATGGAGGAGTCATTGAGAGGCTATAGAGTATTATTGACAGGAGTGATTTTCACCTTATATGGAGAGGTAAGAGCATAAGAATTGGGCATGGATGTCTTAAGAAATGTGGATGTTCGTATATTTTCGAGGCTTTTATAATGATAATAAATAGATTGATTGATGGGTTTTAATTGAATTTATACATCAGTTTTATTTTAGTTTATAAGTAATTTTATGCAACGTTAATTTTAATTCATAGTTATGTGCATGCTATTTATGCATTATTAGTTATGTTTTCATTTTCAACCAGCTGCAGTACTTCATAGGTCAAATTGATTTTTAAGGGTAGAACTCATTAAATATTTGGTGCCCCGTTGAGTACTTGGTGAATCGTATGCGGGAATGTACCTATGCGTCAACGCTTGCATGACGACTAGAGAATTGGAAATTCCCTTTCGTTTTCCATCTGCATTCCTTGAAAAGTCACACAAATAGGGTTTCAGTTTCAAGTATTTTTGGTTAGCCTATCTAGCTATTGTATGATCAATAATGGAGTACAATTATAGCCCTATAGTATTTACTTTGTCACTAAAAGGTGACATTTTATTATGAATGTCTTCATATGGCGCAGCTAAGTGGCGTTTAAGATATTACACAATCATAATTGAAGCGTCTTGAATAAGCGTAAATAAATAACAGTGGACAGGAAAGAAGGCAAGGGGAGGCTGGGCATGGTTCGTAAGGAACGCAAGCAGATGGGTGAATCAGGAGACAATGTAAGCGGTTGAAGGCCGTGATTGAAAGAGGACGCAGGTGAAATATCGAAAAAAAAAGGAGAATGTGATTTTTGGAAGAGAGTCGGGAAATATTTCAAGAAGGAAATCGTGTACATAACAAGGTGCCTGTGATTTTAAATGTTTGAGCAGAAGCAAATGAATTACCTGTCAAAATCGTTAAATTGCCACTCCACTATTTTTTGTTGGCTTGGGTACCACATTGGTACCAGTGTACTGAAAACCGGTGAAAGATATGGTGTATTGTATGCAACGTTTATCGGAGGAATGAAGCCAAACAGTTAAAGTTTCTTACTGATTGTTATGCAATAGTTATTAGTGGTACTCATTGGTGGACTATCACGTTTTAAGCCTTATCCTTTAAAACTAGAAATAATGACGCCCGTAGTTACACGCTTGAGGTCTTTCCCGACGGGGCACGCTTTGGAAATACCGTGCACGACTCGCGTGGATATGTCGGGCTGCTTTGACGGATGATATCCACACATGTAGTACGTGCGAATCGGCTTCGTCCTCACTTCCTCGGGGACTAATCACATTCGCTTCCCGGACGCCCGGGGTGACGCCTGTAAAAGAAGAGCAGAGCATCGATTTTTTTCTCCTTTCCTCGCAGCAGCAGCGCGCGAATGCGGAGTTCGGAGTGCGCGGGAGTTTCACGAGGCGCAAACAAGTGAATGAAGTAGATGATGGCCGGTTCGCCCGGGTGCGCTTAATATTCCCAAAGCAATCGTTTATGACGAATGCACAAGAGTGAGAGGGAAGCGCTCGGTCGTGATTTCGTTCGGGCGTAAGGACCTCCCACGCTTCTTTATTTTCGGCCATTAATTCCTACCGAGCCATAAAAACGGTCCCGCTTCCGATTTATTTTTCCCCTTGCCTTTGACTTCATGCTGGAGTGGACTCGGGGATGGTTTGATAATGATTTCGTCCAGCGAGAGTCCGCTGTGAAAGCAAACATTCATCAGGCAGATTTCTTTTTTTTTTTTCAGAGAATACCCTTCTAGAAACGATAAAAGGTGTAGGACCGTAGGGAATGCACCCAATATCTGATTCTGATGTCCCACGCAACGTGGCTTTGTTCTTGAAAAATCATCAAAAATGGTTATTTTTTTTTAATTTTACCGTGAGTAAATAAGTAATCTGCTACGCCTTTTAAGCATATACTTTAAAGAAAATGTTGCTGGAATATTCGACGGTGTTTTGTTTATTATCACGTTTTTATTAGTTCGGTTTCCGTCATGTCTGTCTGTCCGGGTGGAATATTACAACCGAGTTTAAACCAACTTCCCGATCAGCTAGAGACGTGAAATACATATATATATATATATATATATATATCTTCCTATACCTTTCGCTGAAGAAGGTGGCGGCGATCCACCGAAAAATTTACAACCCGTGTGAGTGTCTTTTTATGTGTTTAACATATTTCCTAAGGTGCTAGTAGAGGCTTCTAATTTTAACCATAGCTTAGAAGTAGATGGCAATGCAATGTTAGCTACATGTTATAACAATTAATTAATTAACTATTAAATTATTAACAATATCATCACTTTTTATTAGTTCGGTTTCTATCATGTCTGTCTGTCCGGGTGGAACATTGCAACCGAGTTTAAACTAAATTCCCGATCAGCTAGAGACGAAATTTTAACCATAGGTCAGAAGTGGATGACAATGCAATATTAGCTATCTATTATAACAATTAATTGATAAATTAAATGTTAATAAATTTACAATTAATTGATTAATATATTTATTGATGTGCTAGTGGAGGCTTGTGATTTTAACCATAGCTCAGAAGTGGATGACAATGCAATATTAGCTATCCATGATAACAATTAATTGATTAATTAATTAACAATTAATTAATTAACAATATCATCACGTTCTTAATAGTTTGGTTTCGTCATATCTGTCTCACCGGATGGAATATTGCAACCGAGTCTAAACTTTCATCCCGATCAGCTTGAGACTTGAAAATTTAACCATAGCTCAGAAGTGGATGACAATGCAATATTAGCTATCTATTATAACAATTAATTGATAAATAAATTAACAATTAGTTAATTAACATATCTTTTGATGTGTTCGTAGAGGCATGTAATAATAACCATATCTCAAAAGTGGATGACATTGCAATGCTAGCTACATGTTATATCAATTAATTAATTAATTAACAAATTTCCTGTTTTGCTTCGAGAGGCTTTAAACTTTAAATGTCGCTCGGAACATGATGCCATTGTATCATTTGCATTATGATACAATAATGAATTGATTAATTAATTAACGATCAATTAATTATCAAATTTCCTGATTTTCTAGAAGAGCCCTGAAACTTTAACCATAGCTCCGCGGTCTCGGACGATCCTTGCTGAATGTATTCGTCTCGAACGAAATCATGTGTCATAACGGCCAAGGTGGATGAATAACTATTTCACCACAGTCACACGCATTCGGGGTATAACTGACCCAGTTCTCAGTATGGTATAGGGTCTGAATATGTGCTAGTCTCTCGATCGACAGATTATCATACTCAGCCGATAAAGATGTACCTACTTCTGGACATAATAAGGACGGCGTATAGAGCTGTATACGCCACGCTTTTACTAGATTGTATAGAGATCTAACAGTTGATAGTTCCTCATGCGCATGACTCATGGTAAAATATTCTATATGCAACTTGGTCGTATATGTCACATGGTTAACTAATAAATACCTATACCTAGTGTCTCACCGGCTCCTTTGGTTTAATTTACAGGGTAATAAGAGTTACAGAATTTGAAATGTTATAGGTAGGGAGAGGTAATATTTTTCAATCCACACACTGTCAGCAGAACAGAATCTGAAATACATCGGGAATTTCCTATGTGTTCCTGTCAGAGTCTCATCAAGATGTATAATAAGGTTTGAAAATTTTCACCCGGGCATAAGACACAAAAGCAGAAAATAATTAATTAAAGAAAAACAATTTTTTAATATACCACGTATTGAAAACGGACTAAAAAGTATAAAATAATTTTCCCTGGGCCCTTCTAAATTTTTGAGGGTGAATTTTTAGTGGCTATGGAGATATATGTAAGACTTGATGAGAAAAACGTGGGGCGCAGGCAGCCCATGATAATTAAGGAGGAGTAAAGGGATCAGGTGTCGTTGAGCAAACTCCCACAATTAATACCATTTGAAATGCACTGAAATTGGTTGTGAATTCATCCGGATTATCTACTTCTATTATCTACTGCCTGCGCCCTATGTTTTTCTCTTCAAGTCTTAAAAAATATCTCCATAGCCACTAAACATTCACCCTCAAAAATTTAGAAAGGCCCAGGGAAAATTATTTTATACTTTTTAGTCCGTTTTAAAAACGTGGTATAAATAAAAAACATTTTATTTAATTAATTATTTTTTTATTTAACCAGTTTCATTACAATTGGAATGTTCGTGGTGGTAATGGTCCATGTTTCACTCACAATGCTCAATTCATACACTATAATCAGTATTTTTCACATAAGATTTTTATTGGTTAGCTTAATCTTTGTGAGGCAAAATCTTGAACTCCTTATAACATTTTGGTAAAGGATTTAAGACTTCTACACAGTAACTTGCTTATGAGTTGTGAAAGGTTAGCAATTGCGCGGTGTAAGCAAAACATTTTAAAGCACTCTTTTGACTTTTCATGCACTCCTCCAGGGTAAAATCCCGACACAACACAAGTTTTAGGTTCCCGTTAATCATCCAATAAAGGTTAAAGTGAAATTTACATGTTCGATAAGTTTTTGATACACATTTCCAAAGAATAACAATGAGAATGCAATATAATTGGCTCAATGTTCGTTAGGATAATCTTTTTTCCATAAATATTTCCTAAAAAATTGATGTTCTTCATTTTACTCCCCGAATGAATTCCATAGAGTATTAAAAAGATTCAACAGAAACAGTCTGTCTAATGAAGATAAAATTAGCTTTGACACAATGTACTAGTAAATGAAGCAATCAAACAATAATTTAAATCTTTAACTTACTAGTGACAAAAGCTATGCAAATTATTTTAAATATGCTGGTGGTAAGAGATTATGATAATAAAATAGTAGGAAAAAGTCTTAGCTGAATTATAAAGATAATTAGCACTCAATTTCAAAAGCGTTTCCTTTATTTCTTTGTTCTTTACTTGAATGAGATATCCTTCTACTACTTGTCCTCATATCTAATTAGGTGGAGTTTTTGTCAGTCTTTTTTTAAGACTGTTGCCCTCAAATGCATTACCACTCTCTGATTTAACGACTTTTGGTGTAAGAGGAAGGTAATTATCAAAACATAAATCTAGAGAGCAATAGTTCATCAAAAAATCTCTCATTGCTTTGAACGCGATTGAAAGAATACTAAAAATAATATTTCATCCTCACAGGATCTGTCGGAGCACCATTTAGCCATTCACATAATCGTACGAAAAACCGGGACATCAAAAGAAACCCTTTTCCGCGAAAAGCGAGAGAGAAAGATTTTTTTAAAAATTAATCTTAAGTTCCCCTTTCAAGCGATATGGTAGCCTTTTGGAATAAGGGCCGTGAGAAGCAGGCAAAGACGTCACAAAGGAGCTAGAGTCAACTAGCGGTACATAAATTAAATATTAACCGCCTCCTGAGCGCGTGGAAAAAATGAAAAAAAAAGTAGCGGATCAGTCATACGACCGTTATTTCAACGGTGATGGGTTCGGAAAAAGGGAGATAAAGAGAATTTCGATTAACCGCACAGAAAACTTGTTGTAGTACGGTTCAGGAGAGGGTGAGAGAGAGAGGAGGAAGCTCCATGGCACCAGCAATGGGAATGATGGGATATTTTGTCCCTTAAACGCCGCGAAGCCTACAAAATGTTCCCGGCCCACTTGTCTCCGGCGCCATCTCACCCATGCACGAACGTATGTGCGTCTCTTCAGTGATTCTCTAGTGCTCTCTTCCCTTTTCCCACCCGTCAATTTTTTACAAGTTTTATTATTTTTTTTCAAACCCTCTCTTTCACGCATAAAGAGCCTCCCTCACTCATGGTAATCACGAGAGGACCATTCTCATTTCGTCGAAAAATTAACACCCGTGTTCTGTTCTTTCTTTCTCTCTCTCTCTCGTCATTTCCTCGTACACTGCTCCTCTCCCTCTCCGTTCTCCAGGAACACACAGCATCCTCGACACCTCTTTCCCTTTTAAGTCATCTCTTTCATTTCAATATCCGGGCCGGTCTCGTTTTTTTTGTCCTCTCTTTTTCCATTCTTCCTCCCGCTTGAAGCATCCGTTCACTGGCTTCGTTCTATAGTATCCCCTTCACATTTTTTCCATTCTCATTTTTATGATTTCAACGCCTCCAGTGTGCCATGATCTCTCTTTTTTTTACATTTTGCTCCATCACGGTGGAGTGAAAGCACATTCAACCCATCTTTTGACAGTAAATGTGACCGACAGTCTGCAACGTGAAGTGCCAGAGAGGAAAATAAAGTGCACACTGTGCTACCACAACCCGTTTTGTCTAGATATTTCCGAGAGGCATTCTCAAGAGTCAATGCTCAATTTCTAGGATCTCTTCTCTTTTGTCATAAGAATTTTGGGTCATTATTTAAGGTAGTGCATCAAGCTTGGTAACGCTTTTCTAGCATATTGGCGCACTAAATCATAACGCTTAATTGCTTATATGATGGGTATTGAGTGGTTTTAACTGCATGTCAATAGTCGATGATTCGGTCTCCATATTTAAATCGTTCCTTTTATTTTAAGATAATTAATTTAGCTTCGTAAAGTTTGTTTACTTGACGCGTGGCAGAAACCTTCTTGTATTAATGGTTCTTCATCGGTTTCTGGGCAATGGTCTTGATTAAGTTTACCTATAGCGAGTTATTTTTGAAGCACTCAAGGGATATTGTTGGATATATTTTTGTCACTTAAATAATATGTGAATGCTGGTGTATGAAGTCCTACTCTTTGAGTTATTTTGTTGTTTCATTTGATTTTCACTCGTGTTTCAAACATTTCCCTTATTGCTAGTGGAGCTAAAATAAATCTAGAACATTACCTTATGGAGGAGCGAAATCTTTTCTGGATCGATTCCTCGTGGGATTTATTTTGCCTGTGCTCAACACAACATTCTCCAGTTCATGGAGACCTATTAACTTGACCCTGCAAGCCCCCACGGCGGCATACTGCAGTGGATTTAAGGAGAAACATCCATTAAAGGAAAATTTGGGAACCGCCCAAATTGAGTGGTAATTGTAATTTTCTGAAAACTGAGTATAATTAGCAGTTTCGTCAAATTGATTGATAAGTAGCGTGTTCTCAGCTATATGGCTCGTTTCTCAGCTCATTTTCAAATAATAAAAAGTCAATATTTTATGCTCACGATATAAATCTGCCAAGACGCTGAGTGAACAGAATTGCAGTAAAATAGTACAATATTTACAAATAGCGATAGATCTGAAGGGTAGATTGAAATGCAGTGAAAAATTTAAACAATGCTAGGGAGATCGAGAATTGATGAAAAACTACTGGTTGGAGAGGAAATATCTCAGGTGAATGACATCGTTAGAACCTTCAAGATGTAAGCATTTGCGCGCAGTCTCCGAACTTGTGATATAGCTGGAAACAGTATATATAAGAATGCAATGTAGGCAAAAAATAAGCATTGATTAGGAATTAAAAATAAATACTGCTTCTCCGTTCATTGTTTTTCATTTTTCTTTGTCTTAAACCACTCCGAAATAGAAAAAAAGACCAGAAATATTTCCCCGGCATGAAAGATATCTCTGGATGGCTACCTGATGCTCTCATTTTCAACACAAAATATAGACGAAAAAATCTTTCTCTTATAAATTGGCCTGATTTTTTTTATTTTACATAACATTCCACAAGTCTATTATGTGCTTTACATATATTTCAGTGTACTGGGAGTACTCAAAATGTCTAGAATCAAGGTCAATACTTATCCATTTTTCGATATGAAACCTAATTTCATAAAATATTTTGAAAATATTTTTAAAATATTTCAAGGTAGGTAAGCGTTTCTTAGTTTCTGTTGAATGACATTCATGAGAGGCGTTCCTATTGAGTGTCTCGTTGGAGTTAAAAATGCGTTTGCGATATATTATACTTAATAAAACCCGATAGGCTTTTTCTGATGACTTCATAAGAGAAAGCCACCGCTAGCCGATCATTTTTGTGAAAGAATACAAAATCAAAGTTATTGATTCCATTTAATACAACGAATATAATAAATGTAATCAAATAAACTGCTACCTTTTAGTATCATAAGAAGACAAGATAATTGGCATATTTTCTACTGTTTTCGTTTCTTTAAACGTTTATGAACAAATTATTTACTTGAAAAAAGGTATCCTTTTTTACCGATTTTTAAATCACTATGTAGTTATTGATTCACATTAAAATTATTTGGTTGAATTATTTTATGTATACTTTATTTGACGATGTTTTAATGCAAATTGCATTACTAAATACTTTTACGTAAATATTTACCCTCTGTTACCGTTTTCTCCAATTTTTCATCATTTCCCAAAAAAACCATACGATGATATATTTTTTTGAATAAGCAGTATTTGATACCATCTGCTGGCATAAATAATATTGAAGCGGTCTTAGAGCCAGATGACAAATATAAAAGAACCCTTTCGCATATTTTCCTTAGTCACTACTCCCTACTTCTGTCCCCGTTCATGCATTCCACTAGCTGTTCTGAAAGCAGTGTTGGACGCGATCGTGACTTTGGTGTTCGACTCGCATCATGGCCTGCAACGCTGTTAAACAAGAGAGCGCAGTCATCATCATCGTCATCAATCGATCAATGGCGGAAATAATGGAGCAGCGATGTTACTGCACCCGAACCGCTCTTGAAACAATGAAAATGCACTCCCTTGCATTTTTTCCGCAGAGTTAAAAGTGATGCCAAGGATGGCAGAAAATAACATGGAAAAGGGGACCAGGATTTGTTTTATGCTTCATAAAAGTACTACCGCACGTCAAAATACATTAAGGACCTCACTCACCACGAAAAATAATTTTTTCCACGCGAAATGAGTAAATTAATGGCTAGAATGTTTTACTTTAGCGTTGAAATCCCAAGCGCATGTCTTGAGCAAGTCACTGTCGAGGTTTCTCTTACACGCTAAGTGCGTTATCGTAATCTGGCATCATAAATCTCCTACTCACCAGCGTTGGAATACCAAGTGCAAAGAAATGCTGACATGAATGAACAATTAATGAGAATATAAAATTTTATGCATAAAATGTTTGCGTTTTAGCTCATGCAGTGTGAAAACGTAAGAAAGTAGGAATGCGATAGCTACTCTAATTATGCATTTAATGACGACAATAACCCACGAGAAGAAGTGTCAATATTTTACCCTTCCAATTCACTGTGAGAAAACCACTGAAAGGCGCGTATGACCCTCCATTTTCAGAATCCATTGCCTCACAAAGGTGCTCTTAACGTCGCACTGCCTTTCACTGCTTCCGTTCGATATTTGTACGCTACCGTTTTGCATACAAACTGAAGTGACTCTGCAATTTTACTCGTGAAAACTTTTTTGCTGTAATATTTTAGCAGCAAGCATCTAAACGTCGTATAGATGAGTGGAGGTGTATTAGAATATATCGGCAGTTTTCTGTTTCAATATCATAATAATATTCACCTCCATCGAATAGAAATAAGCATAGCTTTCATGGAGCCTTTTTATTGCTATAATATGTCAAATAATTGGTTTATAATGCAAGACCCTTAATGCCCCGACAGTTTCCCATATCTTTATTCTATGCGGAGGGTAAATATATTCCAGAGTTGAATTTTATGAAACAGATACAATGATATGTGCCTAGCTTGTTATATGAGAGACACTAAGAAGTAATGCAGCCACAAAAATAGGCTACTGGTGAGCTTTATTAGTTACATTATATTGTTGTAAGTGCAAAATAAATATTGGTTCTCGCCAATACCCTTCCCCCATCATATATTATAAAATGTCAGTCTTTGAAACTATATGTCATTTCTGAGTCCTTATACCTGCTAGGGCTGTAGTTAGGAGATATGACTTTTATTTTCGTTCATATTTGTAAACCTTGTCCTCCCTATGTCATCCTAATCAGTTTTTTTGCGAATATTCATGGCAAAATTTAATATGTCGCTTAAACCAAAAGTTTTTGGCGATTGCACATATTAATGCAATGCAAGTTTTACTTATCTCGGGTAAACTTAGTTCCAAGTTAAATATGGGCTCTTCAAAGCCTAATTACCCTCTGCGCAGGCGATGAAGGAATATCTCACAGAGAATTTATCTCAATAAATACAATCATAGAGTTGATTAAAAGTGTGTAGGTATTTCATGCACAGAAACCAGTATATTAGCTATATTTAGGTGTTATGTCAAGTAAATATAAAATAATGCCTAATGTTTAATTCCTTTCTTATAATATTTAGTATGACAAGTTGGAAACCTTTCCGCTAGAAAGACTCCGCCATCAATCTAAAACATTCACTCTCCTTAAACAATCCACATTCGAGTTCGTTGGTTTCAAATGTCATGAACCGAATTGGTGAATGAGAGAAAGGAGTAGCAAAGAACGTGATTGATTGAACTTTTTCATTGAAGAAATTGTTATTTTCCAAAGAATACGTTCTTTTATATTTTTCTCTTCCATCGTATCCTTCGTAAGTTTCGCTAAGTTTGACCCCGATTGTCAAAGACAGAAGGATCTTGAGACCCTGCCTGATGTCCTGAGTTCAAATTTTGCTTCATGATGAGGATAAATGGTGGATGGAGTCCCCATTGCCTACTTCCAATCTGTCACAAGCATAGGATAATTCGTCATTTCTTCTCTCTACAGCAGTACTTCCAAATTTGGAATTTCACTTGATTTATATTATGGGCCACTCTACTGTGGGATTTTTTTCCAGTGAAATATTGTTATTACTGATGGAATTAGGTTTTTATAAGGGTAAAGTCTGTTATGTTGTTGCTTAGTTGTAGAACTCTTTCCTAACTCTCTTAGTAATATGAAATTTCTAGCTGTTAACTCCCTTAGTTATCCTTTGCCTCTTTGCCCTCCCTTAGCCTCTTATAGCATAAGTTCCTCAGAACTTCGTATTTGCAATATTTAAAGGTACCTGCGTCCACACTGTATTCTATACCTATGTACATACGCTCGTCGTTTTTTGGCCCTTCTCTTTGTTGCCGGCATGTTTCACTTTCGTCCATTGTTGCAGCTACTTTTATTTACGGTTAATTGTGACGTGTTTCTTTAGATGTTACATTTGAAAAGTTACGCTTGAGATACATGCAATAATCAAGGTGGTTGAATCGTAAAACTAAATTATTTTTCTTCACCCGTTTTAGTAAAGCATGTCTTTTATATATTTTATATAATTCAACAGAACTATAACTTCCCCTAGCTTGGTGAAACCATTATTTTCCAAGGGATAGTAAAGAATCCACTGGCACTCAATTTGTGTTTCCTGGCTACTCTATCCGTTTGTACAAATTCAAGTGGTAACACGTCCTAACCGCTGTACCATGTTTTCACAGCCGGTGACCGTTTCTCACTAATATTCTATGAGTAAAACTTTGAATAATAAAAAAGGTTTCAGGGCACTTTTTAGGTAATTTTTCCTCACGGTTGAGTGACTCATTTTAAATTATTTTGGTGTTGATTTCAACTTCATCATTAGCATAACATTAGTATATCCCCCAGTACAATTATCAAGACGAATTCTTCCAAAAAAGATGATGGATCCACATACAACTTAGCGAATATCAGTGCATTACTTAAATGGTAATCAAAACCAAAAACTCTTTGGAGACCAAAGAGATTCTTTTTGTTATATAAGCTACATACAAAAATCTGTTTAACGCAAATGTTATGTGAGAACCGAGTCTACGAAGTTACGGCTAGATAACGAGAATTCAAATTGGAAAAAACAGAGTTTTCCGAAGAATATTCTCTCGCCAAAACTTTTCATTACATATATTCAAATCAGGATTTTTTCATTTCCTGGAATGAAATTTTGTCCTCATGCTCCTGAATTATGCAAATTCCCGACCCCGACCCGAAATTTACGCCCCCATTTTTTCAATTAATGTGATGTAAGTCTCCAGCGATGAGAAAATTATTTCAGTGCATGTTGATCGAAGTTTTCCATAGTTAAATTGCATTAATTTGTTCTTCATGTCTAATTTTTTCATAAGTATGAAATTTGTACACTGATTCATACAAGTTAATCAAAATTTAGATAGTGGGGTTTTTTGTCAACTGCTCTATTATTATCCAGAAACCAAAAGGCAAGGAACCCCTCTTACCGAGAACCCAAAACATGACTCCAATCCTCCCCCCCTCCAAACCAACCCACACCCACCCTACTCTTCTCCTTCACCTTCATGACGAATGGCACTGGGAGGACCTCACCATCGTGCTATTATGTTAACCCACATACCTCCATTCCCCCCCCCCTTCCTGTATTCCTCCTCAATTCCGGTAAATCTTAACCCCTAAACCTCCCCTCTTCCCCTCCTTCCTCTCCCCCTGCCTTCCTCCCCCCCCCTTCTGTTGGATTTCATGTGTATTTATACTAACCACAAAATTGGAATGTTATTGTACCTGAGGATGGCTTAGTGAAAAGAGCCGAAACACTTGTGAATTTTAAATAAAAGTGGACGTACTATATCGATTACTTTCTTTATCTTTAATGAGCTGGAAGGACTGAGAAACTAGGTCGAATAGAGAAGTAATTAAGGGTTAAATAGGTAGAGAATACTGTAGGCAAAAACTAAGATAGAAATAATATACATAGAGGTAAATATAAAATAGTGTAGAAAATAGATACAACTGAATAGAGAGATAGAATTTCAATCCAATCGGGTAGGTGAAAGGCTGAAAGTAAAATAATTCATTGCCCTCGAGGTGCACATAAGCCCATAGCGTTGTGCCTGCCCCAAGACATCTATATTATCCTGCTTGTGGCAACATTTTTGATGCTCAATATTTTGACAAGTTCCATGGTGTAGTAGCTCATGAATTCATGAAACGTAGAAACACTAAATGAAAGTCAGTTTTCATAAGTAACCGATAAATGAAGTTCTCTCGGAGTTTTCCGCGGCGATAAGATGAATATTCCATTCTTCTTCCGGGTATCTGCCGCGTTGTTGTTTTTCTGACAACGTTTCTACTCCCGTCCTGGAGGCGTCTTCAGGTCGAAGAGTATCTCGAAGGGCTAAGATGTTCTTCGACCTGAAGAAGCCTCCAGGACGGGAGGAGAAACGTTGTTAGTAAAACAACGACGCGGCAGATACCCGGAAGAAGAATGGAATATTCAACCGATAAATGATATAAGGGATCCATGGAATGTAATGATTGGCTGAGGAGTGCATAAGAGACAAGGAGTGGTACAAATCGATTCACAATTGAGGGCTTCTGTCAATGAATGACCAGGGAAAATCTACACCAAACGCCATGCTAATGTAGATGATGGAAAACGGCTAAGAGGTACGACCATCATTCATGGAGTAATTCTCGGAGTTTCTAGGACGAAAACGGACCGTAATCACTCTCCATGTTTGACCCCCTTCCCCCTTGCGTTCTAACTCCGCGTGGAATATAATCTAAAAATAAAAAAAATACATCAGCTCGGGTCACTTGCATGCAGCGCGCCTCTTTATATGTTAAGCCTTGAATTCAACGTAATCCGTGCGTTATATTCTTAAAAGGAGCCTCTCTTGACTAGCAGCGCATTAACTGTACACGCTGAAGCTAACTTTTACGGGCCAAGTTAAAGGGCCTCTGCTCTGAATGCAGAGCCGGAAGCGCCATTGCAGTGGGAGTGAATAAAAAGAGGGCGGGCAACTGCTCATCGTCCTTTTCAGAGTCACCGCCAGAGGCGCTCTCGTTCCTCCGATTCGCGTTTCTTTTCAGCGAGATTCTGAGGCGTGAGAGAGAGAGGGCGCAAGAGAGACAGTAGAAGAGAGAAATAAATACGAATGGGAAGAAAAGAGTGGTTCATTCGGCACTGTATGAGGTTAGCGTGACGCATTCACCTTAGGTATTTTCCAGGGGTTGGTGCTGGAACGGAACACCTCCTGCCATTCGACTGCGCGGAAAATGAACTATGATGACGATGGGTAGCGAGGAATATACCCTGCGAGGTTCTATCATACGGTGTTCCAATTTCGAATGGTGGAATATTGGGTCGAATGGGAAAAGGAAGTGGAGCCAAATTGGAATGCTTAAGGTCGAGTGAAAGGTTGAAGTGTACCTCTGCGTGCGTCATTGAATGTCAAATTGAGCGAATGGATAGCAGTCTATGAAAAGAAAATTATCCGATCCTATTACTTTGGAAATGCCCATTTCAAGTAATGTATTATTATCATATGATATAACGATACTTACATATGTACGGAGACTTCCGCGGTGTTTTGATGAATTTCTTCTATTCGAGTTTTTTCCGCGTTTATTTATTTTTATGGATAACAGTTTCGCATGTGTTACAGATAGCGTCATCTGGTCTTTCTTCTTCAGGACCTGACGTTGCTGGCTGTAACGCAAGTGAAACTGTCGTCCATAATAATGAATCAACGTGGGAAAACCCCGAAAAAAATCAATTCGATTTTTACATTTCTTATTTCTTTCTCATTCCATGGCTGTATAAATGCGCAAATCTATATTTTTTCATGCAATGAGCCAAAAAGCTGAAGGTAACGATGATAGTTCGGAGGAAAAATGATAATTTTGAGTGAATATAATGTCATAGATTTCTATAAACATTTTATTCTATCCCCAGTTTGCATTAAAGCTACGCGGAACTATTTTAATTTCCTAAACGGATTCAAAATGTAATACTTCAATATTTGTTTTTTATTACAAAAAAGTATTACGCTTATTTATTCCACTGACGAAACATTCCGTCGGCTTATAGGCGCTTTAATACTGAGCCACTCACAAATATTGGACGTTTATTCTCCTCGGCGTTGAGTTGATCAATGTTTGGTGATGACGCATTGAAGCTGGACGAAAACAGCAGACAAGACCCCTTCCGAACAAGATGTTTAGATAGGAAAAAGAATACTGAGGAAAACAAAATTGGATACAACATTTATCTTTGATAGAAATGTTTTAATTACGACTTTAATGGCAATCACTTTACTTGAGACTTAGTAAACACAAAAACTGCATAGCCTGAGAAGGATCCCGCTTGAATACTTCCTGAAATTCTCCAATTACCTTCTTGTTTTGCATTAAGCCTATTGTCACAAAGTTCAGAGTGTAGTTGCGTATAATATATCCATGAATAAAAATTTTTGTCATCTTAATATATACTTGGTATTCTAGTTGTTTACGACTTAATTAAATTTTACCTACACTTTTAAAATAACTCTTATCTCTTTCATCCAGATTCATTCATGTTTTCATTCACTTCAGGTATTTTCCCGTGTCACTCCATGTCAAATTCTGTTTTCCCTGGCTTAAAACAAACGAATTACTGGAAATACATGAAGTAGGTTTGGGGTAGAGGTAATTTAGCCGTAATAGGTTATCAGCCCTCATACTTTTATTTAGTAGGTATTCCAACTATCTTTTTCGGCCGGTATCGTCAGTCTTTCATATATATATATATATATATATCCTTTTCCTGATGCCTCCCATCTCTGCATATTTTATTAGCAGTTATTATTTTTAGTCGTACTCCCGTTTTGACTCTTAGTCTTTTCTCTTCCTCAATATTCAGAGAATAACTTCACTCCACCTGGATCGTCTTCATATATTTGTCTGCTTGAACATTACCATTGTTTCTAATAAACTTTCCTCAATTGCTACTATCGTCTACGTTTCATGGGAGTATAAAGGTGAAATTCAGGAATAAATTTGATTACGTACTGATGAAGCAACATGACTTTAAGTTGTTCCTTATTTTGTTATCTCTCATTAGATTATAATTTTGTTTCCATTCTAAATGAAATATAAACACACTCGTTTCGTAAACAGTGTATCTTTCTTTATCTTTTCTGCGGTTTGGCTTGCGTGAGTTTTGATAAGAAGGCGAGGGTATAGCGGTCCTCATATCGCTCCCGGACCAAAATTCTTACAACGAAAAACTCGTTGTGTTTTGTTACTTTACGTTTTTTCCTCTGTTTTATTTTATTTTGCGACCTATTTCGTCTGTCAATGCTAATTCTTTACTTTGGGGCTGTGACCCCTGGCTGCCTATGGCAACCAAACCCCCTAACTGCTCACCCCTCACCCACTCCGACACCACCCATACTATGAAAAATAAAAAAGAATACTTTTATGTCACTAACCAGAAATTTTTTAAAGAACTTCTTTCCAAACAAAATTTTCCATTATATTATTGAATTAAAGTTAGGGCCGGCGGTGGTGTAGTGGTTAGCGTGCTCGACTCACAATCCGAAGGTCAAAGGTTCAAATCCTGGTGCCTTCCATATCTTTTTATTCCAATCAGTAATCAACATTATTACATTGGCCCGTACAGCTGTCACGATTTAAACGGTAAATTTCACGATTAAATCAAGGTCTATTGATTTATTTGCCTACCAACATTGTTGAAGATCATTCCTTGATTTTAAAGACGGTGATAGAAAACTCTAAGATTATCGATCATTGTTGTCAAATTAGTAGAAATGGTAACCCACCAGCAGAAGTATTGCCAGGTTCATATTTAACTCTTGAAAGATGACAACTGCACCGGCAATATCACCGGTCATTGTTTTCACAGCAATTGCGTTAAAAAATTATGTGATAAAAAGGATATTTTGAAGTATAATTTATTTTTGTAAAAGAAAAATTATGCGAGTGGTGGCATTAATTATTTATCGATTTTTTGAGGACATTTTATCTCATACTCATTTCAACAATGGCACTGGTTACTAAGGGCATGCTTGTCAAAAATCACCCTATTTTTTATTTATAAAATACTGTGATGCTCTCGCAAATTCGAACATGAAATTGACAAAATGAAAAGTTTCTTTAATTTTCTTTCTTTTTCAACTTCTAAGAATTTCAACCAATCATTATTCCTAATTGAATTTTGCTAAAAAAAAACACAGCCGGCCAGCGATAAAAATTAAATTCATATGCATTTTTTATGAAAGTTGATGTAAATGATCTGGGGTCAATCAATGGACTTGAGGTGTAGAAAACGTAACCTATTGAAGTTATATCATTATAATTACCTGTGAAGTGGTAACATTTAAAAGTGGTCAAATTTTGAAAGTTGTCATATTTTGACAAAGCGAAGTGCAAAGTGCTGCATGAAAACACATTTTTGGTTTAATATTTCTATGGCATTTAGGATTTAATTAAACCTAAATTCATGTATGAAAACACATTCATCATATTTTTTCCAGAACTAATGCTTATTTTTATTTAACTTTTCTTCCCACCGTGGCTCTGTAGTCGATGATCGAGGATGAGCGAAGCTTCGAAGCTATTGAAATGTTACTGAAGAGAAGATTCGTTGAATAATTTTATTTTAAATAAGAAATGGCAAAAATACATCCAGGAAAATAACTTTTACTAGGTAATAAGCGTGTATTTGAAGAGGTAATGGAATTTTGTGGATGGTAATAACGTTGGTATAACAGCTTCTAAAACGAAAGAAAAATAGCATGTCACGAATAAAGGTATCACATATGAAGTGCGGTTGAAAGTCTAATGTGGTAAAAGGGAATTATTTATAAGGAAACCGTACTATAGAAGACTCATAAATGAATAACGTTGTATTTATCCAAAAATCTTCTTAGGTAGTCAAATATACGTAATTTATGATATTATACATCTCCCTGCCAGAGATATGGGGCCATTATAATATGGAATTAGAGAGTATAGGTCACATTTTGACCTACCTACATGTAAATTGACGTTAGATTTTATGAATCTTCTCTCTCTCTCTTCCCAATCTGAGGGCCAAATATTTAATAGTAATGAAATTATAATTATTTCATCGAGAATTTCCCTGTTACATAGAACCATTATCTCGATGTGCTAACGTCTATATGAATATATATCTACAATTTTCAGCAATAGGAGTATTGAATACACGATATTCAAGGCATCTGTTTGAGCTGCTCAGTGATGGAATCAATGCTTGTCGCCTGCTTGCGTGAAAACTTTCGGTAGCTAGGAGTACTCAGGTCAGCTTATGCTACTGGGGGTTGAAGAATTAGGTCTTCGGTATGGTTTTTACATTGATACAGAAATATAGTTTTTTGGTACATAAATTATGAAAAATCATGAAATACTAAGAATAGACCAGTTAAATTATTAACTACTGATTGTGCTCACGATACAAAATATAATAATAGATTTTTCGAAATTTTGCAGGATGGATTAAAAAACAAAATATCCAGTCAAAACACCAGCACTAAAGCCAAGCTGAACCCTGGCTCATTTTTTTTTTGCTTTCCAGTACTTAAACTAAAAATATAATTACGCTTTCATTAAAATTTCCTCAAGGGAAAGTACGTGCCTCTTACAGAACTGTAAAAGAAGATTTTTCACCTTACAATAGTAAATAGTCATTCAAATAAGATCTCGCGAGAAAGTAGTAATAAAAGTAATTTAATATAAGATGTAAATTAATATATGTCAAAAATTATGCAAGATGATTTTGGACCCCAACAAGATTCATTGGGCTCATGTTTACATGAGGCCATGTAAAAATGAACCCAAGCCCTCTCCTCCAACAAAACTTCTGCCTAATTCTTGAATGGTCCCCAAGTGTCCGTATGAGAGAGAGAGAAAGATGTCCACAATTAAAGAAATAATCAGTTAACGGTAAAAATCCAATTCCTAGAATGACGTCCTCGAAAAATGGCACTTGGACAAAACCGCATTGATGAGCGGAGAACAGTAAATAATCGCTTAGACTACAGGTGATAACTTAAAAGGAAGTCCAGTGGTGATCTTGCCCAAGGAGTAGGGAGGCGGTTGGTTTCTTGTGAAGGTGGTCCAAACAAACGATCCTGAAGCTCAGTGGAAACTATTGGTTCTCGATGAATCTATAGAAGACTCCAAGCTACATGTTACCTTAACCAGAAAGGGGCGTTGTTTGAGATGGTGATTTCGCGTACGAGATAATTTAACCTGACTCAAAACCGTTCCTTGAAATATGACGCCGCCCGTGAATTAATGCAACAGTTGCCTATCTGATGAATATCCCTCCGCCTGATGTCACCCGTGGAATTCGTGATTGTTCCTTAGAATTCTACTTGGCTTTCGCATACCCGGTTTAGTGCAGAGGGCAAAACAATCGCCATCTCAAATTGTCCTTATGTCATAGGGCTCTATATTCCTAATAAGTTCTCTTGGAGTGGGTTTCTGATGTATGGATCATATTTTTCCTTCTTATACATCATGATCTCCTATTTTTCTCTAGATCTAAACATGGGAATTTCCGGTTAATTTTAATGGAGAAAATTCACGAACGCAAAAATGTTGGTTTTGGCCTTGGTTGTGTATAGTCTTGCTTTTTTTTGGTTTGGCTGGTCTCGAGTTCGGGGAATAATTATGAGATCTAGATAATGAAGCTCAGGTAAACCAACTGTCCCCAGATGGCCAGTCCAACTGAATACTCCATGTCTAATATGCAATTTAGAACCAAAGTTCAACACATAAAATTTGTATTTGTTTTAGTTTATGAAATAGGCTTCAACATATTGTTAGCTTGCTACCCTTTAAAATCGTGTTTAGATATAATGAATGAATGGTTCATATTTATTCCCTCTGTCCTCAGTTTTTGCTTTCCACAAGTGTTTTTAGATCTTTTTATTACACTGCTCAGTTCTACTCTGGGCATGACGATTATGGCTAGACGAGGGGAAGGCAAGCATAATTGACTCGTTACATTCGTCACACAAGTTCCCTTTCCGAGCAGCCGCGAAATGCCTCCTCCGCCAAATTTCACAGTTGGCTTGGATGCGGATTGTTCGCTGCAGAAATATAAAAACGGGGACTGGGAGGGAGGAGGGGTTCTCATTTTCGGCCGAATGTCGGCGGTTATTTTTATCATCGCCTTTCTTTTTTTCCACCGTTGCGTTCACTCCGCGTTTTCCAGCATCCCTCTGTATACCGTGTCGCCTCCATAAATACTACTCCCTCTCTCTTTCTCTCTATTCACTCTTCCATATCTCTTCGTCTCTCTCCTCTACCGGTTGGGGGCAGTAAACTCAGACCCAACCGTGCGCGCGCCCTCCATCTTATTCGAAAGCGGGGCTTTTTCACGGGACCAACAATCCCGTCTCTCCGTTCGTTATTTAGGTCCTTTCATTCTCTCTCTCACTCTCTCTCCCTCTCTCGCACGCGCTCACTGCCGTTCTTTTGTCCAACAGCGCTCATGCCGCCGCCGATTCAACGGGAGCGTTTTCCCACTTCTCCCACGCAGTCAACCCCTATTCACCCTCTCTCCGAAAAAAAGGGTAGGATATAAATATTTGGTGCTAAATTTTCCACCTTTTAGCGTAGGCGGAGCAGGACGCCACGCCGTACCCTAATTGATCAAATCGTGACCCGATATCAATTAATGTGTACATATTTTTTTCTTTTTTAAACCTTAACCACACCCGGTCCACATCACTCACACCGCCATAAGTACGTCCTCCAAGTGTATGCCTATAGCTCTTACAAAATTCCGCACATTTCGCAGGGAACGATGATTGAACGTGTGCTGCGGAACTTTGAAAATCCTGCAAAACGGAGGGGGAAGGCTGTTCAGTGTGGATATTCAGTCAGAAAAACCTTCCAAATTGCTGCCAATACTAGTGCTTTAAGTAGTGGGATGACTCAGCACTACCTGCCGTCCGGTTGAGACTCGTCTCACAATGAGACCTCAATATTTTTCTATGGTCCCTGGTTAGATCAGAGCGATGGTTGATTTAAACCACTTGCTTATTAGCCTTGCTTTAGTGTGTCTCGTGCTTTTATTCGTGAAGTAGTTAGTAGTGCTCCTCTTCCTCACTCTCTTCTCCACCGTAATTCCCTTCCCCCCTCTCTACTTCTACCTCCCCTCTATGCCGCGCAGGTCTGCGCCAGGAACTTTTGCGCGAGCTACACCCACCCTCTCGGACCGCGCAGCTCTCCGCACACTCCCATCCCTAGAGCACCCACGCACCCAAGCGCAAACGTCCTGTGACTCCTCCGTCTCATCATCTCGCCAACTTCACCCAAACCCCGGGGTCCTTCTCCTCCGAGTCTCATCCAAGCGCCTTTCGTCACACCATCTCATTAAATACCTCCGAGCTGCAAGACTCCTCCGACATAATTACACTCTTCTCCCACGTCCTCTCTCTCTCTCTCTCACTCAGTTTTCCCTTTTTTCTCTCTCATTAAAAGAAATCCCGCCATCCGACGGAATAAAACGTGGCGTAAAAACGCGTCCTTAAACCTCGTGGAGTCCCTTCAAACGTTGGCTCTCCAAGCACTCGCGGGGCGGGTTCCACTTTCCTTTCACCTTGCCCTCCCTTGGCCCTCCCCGCTTCGCCGTGAAAGCACTCCCGCCTCGAACTTTATGGCTTGGGGCTAATATAATGCATTCGACTCCCCTCAACCGAGTGGCCGCGCGGCTCTCAAAAAGAGTCTAATATTTTGAGCCGACCCCTTCGGGCGCTTTGCCGTCCACCTCCCCCGTCAATGCATCTCCACCTCTCCGAAAATCCCTCTTCGGTCCCCCCTCCGCTCTGCTCTCCCAAAAAAAAATATGTCCTCCATTCCTTTGGCTCGCGGTACACATTCAGGTTAAGTGATGTCCGAACGTTTAGTTTGTCCGCGCCTCTGGATGCTGAAGGACGCGGGGTGGGTACATGAAACCCCGGCCGGCCGCCTAATGTTGATTAGCGTGTGGTGCTTGCCACTCATGTCTCTTTCTCTCACTCCCCCCTATTCATCTCTATTCTCTCTCCCTTCCCCCCCGCTGTTTCTCGTTCGCAAAATTAGTGCAGCTCTCCGCGAAATCACTGCAAGACTCCCTACTACGTTACCTCGAATAAAATCAGCAATTGGTTCATTTTCACATTCCCGAGTTAGGCGAGGAATATCGATCGCGGGGTGTGCCTTTCCTTAGGTGAAATATTAAATAAAAGCGGAATCGGGCTGCATGGAAAATTTTAAATGTGACAGTAGTTAATTATGAAAGGTATGAAAGACGTCTTTCATTAATCGTCTTTCGTCAGCTTGCACTGGCTATAAAAATTGACGATTAAAAATTTTCTTTCCGGCTTGACGAGGATTTTTAACGACGACTCGTGAAATTCCTCCAGTTTTGAAATCATGAATCCGGGAATAGCATTCTACACACATTTATCGATTGGAGGAGATGAACAGATATATGGTACACGTACGTGAAATCAGGCGCTTGTTGACTATATATATTTTTAGCTCATAGGTTTATATTTCGTAACATTTCTTGATGCTCCACGTGTGCTAAGCTCCGATTTAGGTCATAAATGTGACATTTCCAGGCACCTGTGTCTCCATGCGTGGAAAATATTAGATCTTATAAATGCAAGTTATCAAATGTTGCCTTTCACGCCAGATTTTATAACGTTCTGACACGTGTAGAGCTCCTATTTATGAAGTTATTTGATTCAAACGCACTCATCTCTACTAAGAGGCTGTGAAGTTAGGGCTCTTCCAATGAAACTGTGGATCAGCCCATTTAAGTATTTTCAATGACCTTCTACCAAAAATATAATTATAATTGCAATGTGAGTGTACTTAAATGTATCATATATTTTGAGTAATTGGTTGATTTCCTAATACTTTTGCTTTAACCAAGATTGTATGCCAAATATGTGATGAAAATACTTGGGGATATTTAATATTAGCATGGGATGATATATTTATGCTTACGACATTAAGGAGTATGTATTTGAACACCAAAACTCATTAATTAAAAGTAAAATTGATCATAAACATTACACTAGAAACAAGTATTTGTATGATATACCCATGTACAGGTTGAAAGCTATAGAAAACTCCCCCTACTAGTATTGATCTATGAGTGTATGATGGGGAAAATAAAAGAGAAATTGTGTATTAACTAGGGACATTTCAACCAAAATTAAATCTATGCTTTATGAATATACTGTGGATGAAATTTTGTGTGAGAAATTGTGAAGTATACATTTGTGATACATGACGATTATATTTGTGAAAATTTTTATTTTTTGGACAAGACACCAACTTACTTAAAGCTGCAGCAATGAAATGTAAATGTTTTTGTGTCAATAAATTATTATTATTACTTACCATCAACTAAAAGTTAAATATCTTCAATACTAAAAATCGCAATAATTTTCTAAAGCATTCTACTTCCATGTTGGCAATAGAGTATAATGTCACGCATCACTTTTCCCACCATCCGTATGTCGGAGTTGCTGCTTCCCTTTTAGCGTTGGCTGATTGCGTGGAAATAATAATTATCTAAAGTGGCGTTGAAGCATCATTGAGATTAAAAAACGAAATGCACTTCAATTCATTGCAGATTTAAATTAGCAGCACATGATGTGAATAGGCATAGTATAGCTTTTACCGGTCTAATTATCTTCATCGTCAGCAGCAGCCAATAATCTGAAGATTATTTCTCTGCAATGAGTTGCATGCATACCATTTCTTTCACACATTTGAATAGCGGATAACACAAAACTTTTCCTCAAGAACTGAAATATATACGCCATACATGTATGCAAACTCTGCGGAAATTAATAAATGACTTTCAAAAGTCCATAAACATTTGAAAAGTCACGTGATCCAAGACGGTATATCGGTGGTTTGACGTCATCGCACGGTGTCGCCTCTCTAATATAGTATTTCAACGCGAAGGATCAAATCACACAAATGCGCTGCCTTCCGAAAAATAAATTAAAACGTTAATTTGTTAAAATTACGAAAAGGAACCCGAGATTCATAATGAAATACGTCGTTTCGCGGTTAGCGATACTGTACCTTGTCGTAATCCATTGGGTTCCCGACACGTAGTGGACGCCACGCCGCCAAGTACGCGTGATTTTAAAGAAGAAATATTTCAATAATGCAACATTTTATTCCGATAAAATTCATTTAATGGATATTTAAGAATATGTGATTCAAATACAATTAGTTAAAAAAAATAATACATCCCTCCATTGCTCACGTTATTCCCTTTTTTAATTGTTTAATTTCTTCGCAATTCCTTACTTTTATTGCCCTCGTAATATGTTTTATGCATTCCATCCTCTGCTTTTCGAGGTGATTCAACTCCTCTGTTCCTCTGTACTTTTTAGGGGAATTGTCTTGATCTCTGAAGCATTTCCTTCGCATATTTTGCTCATTCGGTAATCTTCCAATTTTACTTTATTTTGAACCGCATTGATACATAGAGCTTTATGATAATCTAGGTTATTGCCTTCAAAGCCACTGTAGGTCGTCTTGTTCCTATGTAAACGCGCATCACTCTGTTGACCGTCGTTCCACACCTGCTGTTATCAATTTCACCAGGGTTACGCTACCCTATACCGTTTCTTTCCAATATTATTTTTAGTCCGCTGTACCTCATAATGTTCCCAATGAGTTTCACTTTTTACTTCGCAGAGTTTTCAATCAATCATTCGTTCACTCCAATTTTTGGTTGGACGATTTCATTGGCGATTCTCTCCATCATTTTATCTTCGTCATCCTTCCACAACACCAAACTCTTATTGATTCCAATCTCCTCTGTTCTGACGTTGCTACCGTGCCATAATTTCTCTTGTTAATTCTTTTCGAACTGAGCGCACTTGAGTTAACTTGAGTTTTTTTTTCGTTTATTCTCAATTTTTTATATAAATTCCCTGGTCAATCTCCAGAACACACTTCGCCAAACTGGGGGATGTATCTCCCAATCGAAACCAGCTTTCATGTCCCCCACCCCATCCCCCTATACCCCGCTCCTCCTTTGGCCTAGGGCTAAGTACCCATGGTATTAGCCCGCCCACCTTACATAAGATTGTGCCTCTGTGCGATGGAACGCGTCGTGCCGGTTAAATAAATTCGTTGATGAATAATATTTCATCCATCATGAATACCAACAACTTTCACCAGGTCCAGCCTGAGGCAGTAATAGAATAGAATGGTCATCATTAGACTATTGGCGCAGGCAGTGGGTAACGTGGGCAAGCCCAAGGCATGGGAAACGTAAGCAGAGGCAACAGGCTGCCGATCGTAGGGGCGACCAGACTGCGACTTATTAATGAATGTGAAAAGGATAAAGTATGAATATTGGATAATTATATTAACTTCCAGCATGTATTCATATTCAAAATGACCTTTTTCAGTGTAACTTAAGAGTAACTGACACTCAAATTAAACTTCACTGAAGAGTACAATATTCCTACGGGCTAACAATGTCCTATTAGCATCATTGTTGATGTACGGATGAAGTTGCACCTACCCTCAAAGCTTACGTACAATGTAAAAAATCCCTGCAAGCACTTTTTCTCGTAAAACTCGAAACCTCCGTCACCACACCCACGTCACAGAAAAACCACAGAGGTTTTTCTGGGAATGTCGATCCCTTTTTAGGGTGATATGAGAAGAGCTCTTCCATTTCAGTACTCTGTCAATTGGATGTGATGTTTAACTATGTTCCTCCGGTGCTTTTTGTTAATTAATAGGTTGATGCCAACGCCGGGTTTTTCTTCCCCCATGATTTATCTCTCCAATTTAATACGTCATCCTACCCACCTTTATGATGGATTTCCATAATTCCGATACACTTGCGATGATGAAATGCGTGAAAATTGCCACAAACAATAATAAGCCTGAGGCAGGAATATAATAAATTTAGAGTTATAAAGGGATTCAAGGTAATTTTGGAGTATTTGAGGGAACTAGTTACTATGAATGGAATCCTATAAAATTTCTATGAGAATAATACATCCTGGGTAGCGTGGTCGTCTGTGCATTTGTCCGTTTATCAAAGGTCCGTAGTTTGATTTCCAGTCCAAGCCGAGTTTTTCTAGTGGCAATGAAAGACAAAGTATTTGTACTGTCCACCATTTATTTGAAATATATAAAGACAGGAACTACGTGTTTCATTAATTAACGTCACTTTAAGTGTTGCACGTCTTAACATTTCAAATAAACGGTGGACAGTATAAAAATTTCTTTCACTTAAACGATGTTGAAACTGTTTCACGAAATCTTGCCGAAAACCATTTATCACAGACGCAAATGCCATTTGCCTCCCTATGTAGCCTACCATTCTAACAATCAACGACGTTAAATTTTTCCCTAGTAACAAAAGGATTTGGATTGACGGAGTGAATCTTTTGTTTGTAGTTAATCGAATGGGCGCTTTTTAAAATATCCTGTAACTGTTAAAGTCATTTGACGTAAATATGATGTATAAAATCCATGAGTGAACTGTTTTTACATTATTCCATTTCTTCGTCTCGTACGAATTTAATATGCTGGCCGTTCGCCTGCCAGTCCTGAGATTTCCGAAAAGGAATGATGGTGATGAAAGAGGTGGTTAGACACCGTTAAGCGGTATCCTTTCTCACGTCCTCCCTTCCCTCTAGTTTACCCTAGCGTTGCATTAGCGCCTCCCACATACTACCCGTTTCCGGCCGCCTCTTGCTCTCCTGCCTGCCCATGTAAGGCAAAGTAGACTTAACACCCTTAACTATGACGACTTGTGCAGCCAATGGGCAGGGGGTACGTGGTCATGAGGGTACGAGGTGTGGGGGAGATGAGACGCGCACTCTTGGCAGTTGGCGTTATGATGTACTGGGAGTAAGTTCAATAAACGTGTTGTCAACCAGGACTACGGAGTTTTCCTTCACGTTCCCTTCCATCAACCGGGGAACCAACAGCCCTATGCCGTAGATATTACAGTGAGAATAATTGTTCAAGCAACGCATTATTGAATTTAAAGTCGCCTTATTTGACCACTGACTTCCGGTTAAATTCGTACAAAAATTTAAACTAAAGTGTGCACTCCGACATTACATTTGAATATTCGATATTACACCTCTTCGTGGTTTTTAGCATCGTTCAGTTTTTTTCCATAGCTTGCCAGATGTCTTAGCATACAAAGCGGCAAGTTACAGAGGTTATCCATTGTAATAAACTGATTTATTCCATACCACGCATTATGAATGTCTGTGACCAGTTTCACTTTGATCATTCATCTTTTGGCCTCAATGGCCAGGTCACTTTATCAAGGTGTAAGCGGTCACAGATATTAATTGTGGAAATGAAAAATGTTGTGTTATTATAATGAACAGCAGACACATCCAAGAGATCATGTCTGAAATCATCAAATTTATTATAGGGGTTCCTTAATATTGGTTCCTTAATAAACTCTCCCCAGGCTTCCCACCACCTGATGTTCTTAACGTCAGCCAACTTTTCTAAAACAGGGTTTCTTTTCGTGACGAAAAGAAAGTATCTCTTCTATGCGTTGGGAGGTATAGAAAACATCAACCGGTGAGAAGCCCAAGAATATTTTACACCCATAAGTCGCCGGGAAGGAATTAAATATTCAGTTGATATTTATTCTTACGTATTCTACCTCAAATATTTCTTTAAATATAATTAGAATTTCACAAATATATGTTGCAAAGAAACCACATGAAAAAGTACATGAGTTACAAATGTGATTATATTTTTTTTAGTTTCATTAGCCAATCTTTAACGTTTCATGAAGGTATTGAAAAGTATCGGAATTTTTTTATTCGTAATTCTCTCTCTCTCTGCGGTGAGTGCAAATGTTTGCATTGAAAAACGCTGAAATTTCAATAGACCTCATTATTGGCTTTATAATTACTTTCTGCGATGTGATATGATGAAAAATTGGCGCATACAAGCTGTGGTCGCAATTTACCAAGAATGCATGTGATTGACATAAAGGTCGAAGAATGAACGATAATGCCCAACAAAAAAACTTATACATCACAATTTCATTTAAACGAGTGCCAGAGACTCACGTGTGTCTGATTGCTGTAAATAATTTGTCATTTAATAAGATCAGTCAATTGCATATTCTTCCGAAACTCCATTTTTAATGGACGCTATAGCTATATTTGTGAGCTCATAATCTTTATAGAAAAGGCGATGGTTTGAAAACTTCTGCCACAATCAAAGGGAAACGCCAGAAAAAATACTTCACTTCGCATCGTTAATAGGAAATGTAATCAATACTATTTTGTGACGCTATCAATCTAACTTAATGAAAACTAATTAACCCTGGGGTTTTGTGTGAGAAATTCACACACTTCAACTCTATGATAACAGTATTAAATTGTTCGTTCAAAAATATACACTTCCTGCTGCAGGTAAATTCTAAAACTATCCATCCGTTCCATTTGAATATCAATAAAAAAAATGGCCTTTTTCCTCCAAATACGTTCAAATCCAATTTTGTGATGGTTCTCTGCAACAGTCCTTCAAAAATTTAACCATTTTATCTTTAATATGTTTATTTAACGTAGGTTATATTTAGTAGGAACTCTACACGATTAATTTAATTTAAATATTATTTGTAGTAATTCTGGAGTCATATTTGGGTCTCTTTTATCGTCTAAATTCCCGTGATTTTATTTCGCCTATAGTGGGAAATATATCTTCATTCATTTCCAGGTAGCAAAGTAGTATTTTTGCATCTCAAGACAACGTTCCCACATCCTAATAAAACGCCAAACTGCGAATGCTCTTTCTCAAATTCCACCACTCGACTGAAATATTAAGCAATTTATCAAAATCAGTGCCCGTACGGCATGGAAATCGACGACAGGTAGAGAAGCGTACAAATTAGGTGCCTCCGAATGAAAATCATTCCTTTCGCAATACAAAATCTCGTTTACATCCGCTGGCATCACATATATCTCACAGAACTATACTCGCGGGATGCATAACCTTGGGAGTTCTGCAAAGCCTCTTCGTCCCACCTCATACCTCACAACCGTATTAAGATGCTCCCGATTAGGCGTATTAATCTAGCACGGGCTATATATCTTTCGAAGAGGCAAAGTTGGACATCTTCCCTACCACTGGCTGGATTTTCTCGAAACTACAACCGAAATGGTAATTAGCAGGAGGAGAGCAGTGCATTAGAATGTGACATCGATAAATCAATTTACTTGCGTCGAAGTACTAAACCAAGGCCGTCTTGATGGGGTACAGACCCAAGGGTATTATCTGTTTGAATGCGCGAGTAAACATGCTTAAAGTAATCTCCAAGATACTTTTTCAACTGAGCGTAGAAACTTCGGAAGGTCATAGATGTTTCAAAAAGCTTAGACGATACTTAATTAGTCACCGTATTAGCACATCTCAGTTCAACGAAGAGAGTCTAGGAAAGCACTTCATGAAGCTAAAACAGAGCGTTAATTTAATGTGATATATGCATACCTATATACATGCATGATTTAAAAGAATAACTAGAGAAAATAACAGTTGATGCATAAAAAAGTTTAGAAGACTTTCTTTTCAATTTCTTATACTGATAACAGAAGACCACAGTAAAAGCAAAAATAACTATAAATAAACATGAAACTCTAAGAGAGCTTTACGCATCCAGTGAAATAATAGTGCCTATTTGTATTATTTGTATGCATTGGCAACTTGATATATTATATTGCAATTCAATTATATGTTATTCCTCAACGTTAATGTAAGTAAACAGCACTCTTTAGAATATTAAAATAACTCTGGATTGAATCCTCGGAAATGGGTTTTCTTGAAGCCGGCGAGAATAGGTATCCCGTCTAACGAGAAATGATGTACTTGAAAGAACTTTGGTAAACATTCTGGTATGTCGTATTAAAGGAGCAAAGTTGCCAAGAGAGGACGAAAAGTCATGGCCATTTAAAATTTAAAGAACACAATTCACTTTTCATCCATTTACTATTTGTAGGAAACAGCTTCTAATAATCTCTCTATTAGACTAGCAAGTGCTAAAACATTTTTATTTCTAAGATAATTCTCACAATGAGAAATGCTTAAAATTTCCAATTGGAGAATGTTTTTTTGAAAATCAGTATGTAGCCATGTAGCACATGGTTGCAGCCATTTCTCATTGGATAATATCTTTCCGTAAGGTAAAGCTGTAAAATGGAATTCTACTACTCGCTCGCTACTTTAAATAAAAAAATAAATATCGCTCCATCATTTGTCATATTTACCTCGGCAATCAGACATCAACTAGAAATCGCGTTTTCATTAAAAAAAACATATACTCGTATCGTTACCGCATCAAGTGTGTACTGAGAGCTAAATACATTGATATAAGCTGTAACTGATATACGTTACACATGCTCGAGAGTTTTGGGGGTAAGATGGTAAAATAACCATTACGAAGAGTTTTCTATCAACAACAAATTTAAAAAATGGTGAATTTTGTTAATTTCGAAATAATCCCTACATTAATACTATTAGATTGGTAAGAGTTATCTGGCCTCCTTGATCGAACACTCCTGAAATAATATCAGGAGTAGAATCAATTACAATGAATAATTTGGATGTCAAAGTCATCTGGAAGCCTTTCTCATAAAACCTCGTTAATTTTCTCTTGTCCAACAATCACATTAATAATAAATCTATAGCTAAGCGTTAAAAAAACTGACGTATATATCTGCAATCGTAACCGCAACCGTTGATTTGAAAGTTAATGGATTTCACAGTTGTTAATTTTATCTGGAACTAGCACAATCTTCCTTTGAAGATTTGAGATACCCTCCTTTATATTGAATTTAGATGACATGTATGCCTACTGTATGGCTACTTTATCTTCTATCCAAGATTTCATTATGTCATTTTTATTTCAAATCCTTTTCCGATAAGAATTTTTTTAGTAAATATACGTAACGAGTAATTAAATCTTTATCTAATGTTGCCACTCCTTACGACCAACACTATCAAGCGTATGTGTGAGCATCATATCTTTATTAGTCTTCAAAGGAATCCTTCTGGCATAAAGCATTCCAAAAACTGCTATTTATATTTTAAATCACGCTTTTCCTAACACATTCTATAAACGTTTTTTCAATTCCTGAAGTTTTTGGTTCCACAGCAAGGATTTTCTGATGATGTTTTCAATAAATTCATAATTGAAACTCTGGTCTCCTTATATTTAACATTGTATCCAAATATTCTATGCTTTAGCCAGGCGGGCCTTCATTACTTCTCATAGTAATACGTAACAATTAGAGGAGCTGGAAGCATATATGTAATACCTTTGAGGGAACAAAGCTTACAGGACACATTATCATCAGCATTGGATTAGAAAACTTGCAGTTATGATGGCCATGTATTTTTATTACAACGCTTGGTAGGGCCTGAACTGGATCTTCGATGAATTTCATTTCTTTGTCTTGAAATAACGGGTATTAAGTCAGAGGTCAGAGTTAAATATTTTTCATAATGCAAATTACGCACAAGTACATTATAAATTTATTAAAAGCGGGACCCGGCCTCACACGAGAAGTTGTGAATTAATTGCACCGATAATGCTAAACCGAGAAAGAACCAGACTAATTTTGAGAATTTTACATTTTCTTGGGTAAAAAAAATGTATTCATGACATGAAATTTGAGGTTTAATTTAGAGAATATTTTAAATCGCATCTTTATAGATATTTTAGAAGAAGAGAAAAACATATGGCACAAAAACCACATATTTGGTAATATTACTACCCAATCTTGGTCCAGAAATAGTGCTAAATAATATTCATAAGGGTATGATGATCATGCCCGTTGAATTTCAGTGGGAGATGCCATTTACCTTTATCAATAAGAATCAATGCATTACGCGTGCTATATTCACTATTCAGGTACTATATATCAGTCACTAACCGCATGTTGGGAATTCGGAGTGAATTCTCATTTAAATTCGCTTATGTGAATTGAAAATCTTATAAATAATGTACAAAGTATGCATGCTCGAGTAAAACTCAAAAACAAAATGTAGTAGAATTTCAAACTTTCAGGGCTGTAAAATGTCTTCTATGCACAGATAACTTACTACTTTTCATGTAAGTATAATACCTGGTAATGTGATTACATACTGCGGCCATAAATAATGCGGCCATAAATATGAGGGTGCCCGTTAAAATTCAGTGCGACAGAGAAAAAATGAAAGCCGTTGTATGTGAGTATAATGTGACGTGCTTATTTCTGATACTACGTAAAAGCCATGAAACGAAAATAGTGAGGTTGGGGTAGACACTATCAGCTAAGTCACTGAACCTGGCCTATAAATGCTTCAAGCATGAATGGCCATTCATGAAATCGCTATTAATTGGATATTCACGCCTGGTTGCCAAGGAAATTTCTATTGTTGAAAAGGAAGAAAAATTGATGAATTTAGAGCAAAAAACGCAATAATGAGACAAAAGCGAAGCGTATAAGAAAATCGAATGAAAGTAGTAAATACTGCATTATTTTATTCGTTCAATGATATAAATTTCCATCCAATATCTTGAAGGCAAGTAATTTAAAAAAGGCAAGGAAAGAAACACCTGCACCGAATTCAATGCTTTTCCTATGGGAGCAACGTGTTCACATTAATGGTGTAAAAACAACCCCAAGAATTGTTTATTGAAAAAATCTTTTCTTAGTGTGCCTATACTCCAGGGCACGGATATATCCTCAAAATTTCACGTTTTTTTCACCGGTAGTTTGGGCTGTGTGTTGATGAGTGAGTGAGTGAGTGAGTCAGTTCAGGAAATTCTGTTTTATATATAAAGATTGAAGCAGAAATAAAATTCACACAAAGCTGGTGCGAAATTATTTGTGCATTAGCATAAATTACCCTGAAAAGTATTAATTTAAATAACCAGCGTCAAGAGGTATGTAAATGATTAGTACTAATGTCCGTCCGTAATTTGTCGCAATGTTATTCAAAGCTTATGAAAAATATGGAAAATCGAGATCCTGCTTTAAGTAAGGGAAAATATTAGTGACCCAAGAGCTCAGTGAATAGTGAATGAATTTAGCATCTGAAATAAATAAGACAATTTGTTGCACGTTCCACGTGATTACAAGTGGTCCTTACTTTCTGTTAGCACGTAAGCAAGGAAAGCGGGCTTCACTGAAATTGAAAATTATTGCTGAACTTTGTACTTTTTTTCAAATTAACTCCTATTTTTTCCACTATTCTCTTCTTCCGCTCTGAATCCCTCATGCAGCTCTTAATTCCCTAAAAACGTTTTTTCTTCCATTTGGCTCACCTAAATTCCAGTTAATTTTCTTTTATCCTTACCTTCAACATTTTAGTGTGCTTTAATATATCAGTTATTCCCATTCGTCTATTCTGCTGGCTAAGAATTTCCATTGCCGAATATCTCTCTCCCTCTATGATGCCTAACGTGTTTATGCACATTTATTTTTATTTTCTTTGTATTTTTTACTTTTCGAATCTTTTCTATACTATTATGTGAAAATTTATAAATCAATTATCATATTAAACATTCATGTCCTCGGTTTAGAAATTTAGCCCTCAGCTCCACAACATGGTCTGCGTTAAAATTTTCTTAGAATATTGTCCCAGTTTTACTTTCAAATGTATCTTTACTGCAATTTTCCTCCTTATATTCTTGGTACTTCCCATTTTTTGATAGTGATGCCCAAATCAGTAAACTGATCCTTATGATGCATCATTCTCAAAACATGAAGTATAATGCCTCGTCATATTTTTTTCATTAGTGCGTACTTTTAGCGGCAACATATTTGTTCCAATTCATTCTATGTTACGAGCATTAAGTTCACAAGTTAATAATAGATAAGTACATAGGTAATTAACAGTATCATTTTCAATATTTAGTCAACAAATAATTCTCAATTACTTGTTAAATATCTTTTGGCTTTGAGAATTGTTTGCTTCTCTGATCCATGTTCTCAAACGTTGTTCTGTCACTTATCCTACCTGTTTCAAGTAATATTTACTAAATTGTGCCACCAAAAAGTATACCACTCCTTGGGCAAGTTCAACTGGAATGCTAAAGTAGCTACGCTATATGATTGACATGGTTGAACAAAAATCCGATGGTCGAAGAAGTCGCCAATAAATTTCATAGGTTGAAAATCATTTATCATCGATATAAGCCTACCACATGCTAGTTGGTATTGCCGTGTGGTGGAGAAAAGTTACCCACTGTTGCGTATGTTTTCTATGCATGAAGAACCTAATAACCATTTATCTCTCCTTCCACCCCCACCAATTTTGTTCTCCTTCATGATTCAGTATGAAGTTATCTGAAATTGGGAAAACCTATGAAAAGTGAGTGCCGTCTGCATATACATTGGAAATTAAATGACAATTCTTCTTTGTTTTTGACCACTTCATCTTAGAAGGCATTTCAACTGATGGATTTTAAATGGAATCTGAAATAAGTCTGATATGCAACCAATGGATTTGAAATAATTGAAATCATGAGGAAGCTTTAATTTTCCCATGGAAAAGGCAGTGATGTCTACAGCAGTGGTCGCAGAAAATATATCCAAGAGCATTCCATTTATTGTTTCTAAAATCAAAACTTTGTGCTTAGTGGAACAAGTATTGAATAATTTTTCCTGATCCTAGAACGCTGTTCATATTGAAGAAGACAAATGGAAGAAGACAAATGTTCAAGATGGACTAGGAACCAGTCAAAGATGGCTTTTACCAGACCGGTCTTCCGGGTTCACTTCCGTGTGGGCTCATCATTGTAGACGACATGTTTCGAAAACGTTCCAGTTAGTTTCTTCAGGTCAAAAGACTTTGGACTTCGAAGTCTATGCTTCTTTAGATTACTTAATTGCATTGGAGTTATGTTTATTTCTTTGATTTTATAGGAATTGCTCACCATGAATTTCTCCCAAAGGTCATATATTTTCATCGTTTAAAACGTTTGAACGTCATGAGAGAATAGCTAGGCTGCCTCAAACGCTTATTAAGAGCATGGAAGCCAATTATATTCAAACCGTCGAGGGTCTTTGTGAGAAGTTTTGATTCCTCAGTCTAATTGGATATTCCTCGACTTGGATTCCTTTAGTTTGGGTCCCCATCTGCATGCGACAATTTTTTTGGCTTAAGACTTTTGGTAAGATTGATCTCTCTTTGCATATTGGTTTTAAACAACCCTAGTCATTATCTCCAAGAAAAAAAGTGAATCACTTTTGGAAAAAGCCGTACATAACGTATGTTAAATCATTATAAAATTACCTGAGTATTTAAATTGTCTTAAGATTGTCTGTGACAACTTTAGGAGTCATAAGCCATGATAGAAAAATTTAAATGCATGATTCAGAGTCGTTGAAAAAGCAATGTGTTTTTATTTGGCCAAAGATAACTATTTAAAACAGTGGGCTAAAGAGAAGAGTGAGGGTATCGAAGCCTGGGTTTATTTTTTCTCTATTATTTACATATTTTCTTCATAACACCTCATTTGTAAGGATTCATCAAGGCTGCTTTTTTCATGCCTTATCGCTTCAGTCGATCAACTTTAGTCAAAAAGAGAATTATCACGCGTGAAAAGGTGAAATTTTAACATAATTGAGACAGAAATTTAAATTTTCCACTGGTAAAAAGTGGACCGTTGCATGTGTCTTCATTATGGCGTAAGTTAATCTGATCAGTATTCGTCCGTTTAAGACGAGAGCTGAGGATGCTAAGAAATTATCAATCCGGTCGATTGCTGCATGAAATTTCAGGAGAGCTATGGTGATGGTATGATCCTTTTTCCTTTCAGTCGCAAATGTTCGGTGCGATTGTCTGAATTCCAGATATTTCCAGGCATTTTGCTTGTGTATAGAATGATTGCCTGTTAATCAGCTTTCAGTGTGATTTTCAGTTAGCCATCGTTTACGTAAGAACACCACAACGAGATCCGCCTGTTGGAATTTGAGGTTCCGGGTGAAAATATTATGTGGGATCCCAGGAAATAAAAAAATTGTGACGAATTTTAGATCTTTTCAAAGAAATGGAATGTTTACTGAAACAAAAAAGGAATTTGGAGGTCGACATTTTTTGCTCAAAAAGTTCATTTCATACTCAAGAGTGAGTATAATGTGTTGAGGGCTGACTAGCGCTAAGTCCTGAGGGTCGATTCTCGAAACTCTGTGATAATTATCGCACGCAACAATGGCGAACTGCCGTTATGGTTTTGTATAAGTTTTGCATGCCATACTATCACTCTGTACTTTACAAACAAATAACTATCGCCTTCGAACAATATGTGGCGATTTGAGTATCCTTAATCGGTCGTAATAAAATTAGCATTTTCGCTTGCGATTATTATCGCGACTTTCTGAGAGTATACCCCTTGGGCATACGCCTAATTTTCCGGCAAAAGAGGCGCCACTGACCATAAGGTTAGCGCTGCTGCGTTATTCCTGAAACTAGACACAATTTTAAGCTTCCTTTTGTAAATTAAGTTATTCCTTTATTAAAAGAGGCAACTTTATTTCCTATCCTCATGATCCTGGCAGAGAACAGCTGTGAAGTTGTAGCTAAACCTATTTTCATCCCAGTGGGCCATTCACTCATTGCCAGTTCTGAGTGGTCTGAATCCCAAGGGCCTGTATTCATCTATTAATTCTCATCTTTCATCCATCAGTAGCCGTTCCCGTCTCATCATGTGTGGGTCAAGGTATTAGCCATGCTTCTTCATATTTTTCAGTCACTCCATATTTTCTCTGATGTCTCTCTTTTTTATGTCTGTTAACACTTCATCTATCCACCGTTTACGTGGTCTTCCCCTAGGTCTCTTCCCATTTTCTATCTCCTCTTCCAAAATTCAGAAAATTCTACTGGTTTTCCTTCTTTTTTAATGTCCCAGCCATCTAAATCAATTACCTTCAACGTTTTTCCTTAAGCTACTAAATCCAATTTTATATCTAATATCTGCATTTCTTACTCAGTCCATTGTGCTTTTGGCCACTATAATTCTCAAGAACTCCATTTCCCCTACTTGCAGTATTCTGCATTCCCACTCATTCATCACGCATGTTTCTAAGGCATACGTGACTGGTAAACAATAAATGCCATTCATCATCATATTCACCTTTCTTGGCACTGACATGTCCTCTTCCTTTCTTTCTTCTTTCATCGTCATCTACATAAAGAGTTCAAGCCGTTACCACAAGGGGAAATGCTGGAATGCACATGCGATCAGGTAGAGAAACAGGCAGGGTACGGTTTTACGGCATACCAATGATAAATATGTGTTGCGAGTCATTTTTCTCGCCCGCTTGAGGCCTGAGCGGTGAGAAGTTTTTGATGGTATTAAGCCTCCTCCACCCATCCGGGGATTCCTATAGTGTCTCTTCCCTCGGAAACCCCGCAGAAGCGCCTCCCCAGCTCTCCACCATCACCATCAACGGTCGACCTCCCTCGCACCGAGGCTAATGCATCAAGGGACGCGATGGTGGCTCCGTCTTAAACCAATGCATTATGAAAGAGCCGTAAACCCATCGGATTATGCACAGCCGCTTTGTTTTGATTCCAAGCCGGGGGCCGGGGATTGCAGTTCCAAAGTGGGGAGGCGGAACAGGAAAGGTTAGGTGAGGGGCTTTTTTTTAAAGCGTTGTGGGAGATTAGTGGCGCCTGGAGGTAGAGGAGAGAAGTCGGGAGTGAGAGAGAAGAACGCCTGGCGGTTGCGACGTGTGGGAGGGAGAAACTTGCAAAAACATAGTGTGACGTCACTTTCTGCCTGAATTGCTCACCTGGCCTTTAATTTTTTTGTGGTGGAAGCGTAGAAAAAGTTGAATTCACTTGTAGTGTGACGGTTAAATTAATATCAAGACATCCCTATGCAATAACAAACAAGAAAGCCCGACCGGTTTTATAACGTCTGGTTAACTTTAGTCGGTAGATGATGTAGTCTAAAGGTGGTTGGATAGATATTTGTTTATGTACTGATTTGCGTAAAACTTCGCGTACGTGTTTTCATTAGTGATATCTACAGATAAAAGTAAAAAAACAATGCATCATACCGAGTTGGTTTTTGGAAATTCAATACTATTTTAACACGAAGCCTTGAGGCGTATGACACGTAGGTATTTTTTTAAATCTCGTACAGATTTTCTTCCAAATGCAAAATAATAGTTTTCTTATAATTATAATAGTCACTAACAAATATCAAAGTGTCACGTCGATTCCAATATTCGGAAGCAATATATTAAAATATAATTTCGTATACCCTGCCGAAAACTCTAGTCATTACATGATTTAATTCAGGAAAAAAATAAAATATAATTTTTGTTTAATTTCCATTACTGCCTGTACGGTGAGTTCCACCACATAAACATATGCACTTAAGTGAAATGTGGTGCCATAATTTTTTTATTTACTTTCTTTTAAAAAATATTAAAATGTGCACTCTATGGCCCACGATCACCACTCCAGCGCACCTTAAATTTAAAGTGACTTTAACTGACAGTTCAGGCTCGGAGAGGTCCATCAATATATCAATTAGTAGACATAAGCTCCAATGAAGTAAGAGCGTATGTATATCATATACAGTAACAATTCAGGGCTAAAGGGGTGGACCATGATGAATGTAAAAACATATTTGCAGTTTTCTACAAGAAATGAATTTATTGCACGACTTAGAGTTTCGACGTGACACACCATTGACAAGATGACATAGTATGTCGAAACTAGTCTTGGAATGAACTTGTTTCTTCTGGAGAACTGCAGCATCTCTTTCTACCTTTAATACGTGTATCTGTTATCATACCGAGGAAATATTAAATACCTTTAATAGTTTAACCTATCCGTTCTCCCGTGCAATTTGTTTACCTTGATCTAGTTTCTCTATCTTCCTAAGAGGTAGACATTCTTACAGTGCAAATCCTTGGTCATGGTAAATAAATTTCATTCATAAACAATAAATCACTGTTTTTATTACTTAATGAAGCCGTTACACGGAATTACGCATGATAAAACAATTCTCAAATTTGTGGAAGGCTAACAGACTTCTCAACAAGGGATCATTTGTCAAAAATATCTAAAAAAAACTTCTAAATGATTTTGCAGCTTGGTTTTAAACGTCTGCATTGTTTTTGCTCTTTTTTTCCATCAGTGAGCCTAGAAGGAACTTATCACTTCTCTATTTCTATGGGTACAGGTGACAAGGAGCCACTCACAAGCCATCGCACATCAACTCAGCCCAGCCATGCAAAAATGCTGTCGCCGAATCAAAATACCTTAGATATTCTCCATTGAAATTCTATGCTGTAAACTTATACTCGCATCCTGGAGTTGATTTTCACTCAGATGGAAAACGGAATTCAAAACATGAGATTACAGCGTGACATTGCTCATGGGCGTGGAAGACCCATTTGAGTGGAACTGTTTATTTAGCTGAAAAACATACAAAGCAGGAAGGAAAGAAAATACACACGAGTGCTAGTCGGAGTAGTTTTGGTCCCACGCAACTTTATGAAGCTCCATTTGAATATTTTCCCTAGTTTTCTTTTGCTGAGGCATTGAATTCTATTCTTTTTTTAACAAATGGACGTGTCTCTATAAATAATCTCTAAAGAAGTTGTGTTTGGAGATTTACGCCTAGTCTTGTTGAAATAAGGCCTACTATTTTTTTACCAAAGGCGATGCCTTCAAATGGTTCTAGTGGCCGAGAGAAATGTGTGCTTCATAACATTCATAAGTGAGACAGTGTAGATGTACACTTGCCACACTTGCTGCAGCAAGGTTCCCCTGACTGCCTTCTTCATGCTCACATTTCCTTCCCCGAAGTCTCGTTCGATGGGAGGAAATTCCGCAGCCAATATTTTAATTCACATACGAGTAGAGATAATTAATGTAGCAGTAAACAACGTTTCTACTGCTAGTAAATTTTTCATTTATTATCCTTGGGCTCACTAGCAACCACTTGATAAGAATTAACAGGGAGTCTACGGAACCTTCGGCAACAGTATGCCCACAAATATCTTACAAATTCTCAAGAAAGATCAGACCTTTCACAGCAATTATTGACAATATCTTCGTGTAGTCTTTCCATTATCATCGTGATTGTAAGCGGTAAAATAAATTAATTTGGCTGATGAGCTAAATGCAGATAAATTAGTAAAGTCAATATACCCTAGTAGATGCAAAATACAGCTGAGCTCATTTGGTACATAAAGGATAGGGGTAGGTACAATAAATCGAATTGGAGATGGCTGGAAGGAAACCCTGCATCGGTATCAGCTAACTCCTGGTAACAGACGAGCAGGATACTTATCTTTAGGACGGAGTATCATTTGAGAGCACTCGCAATAAGCCACGTTCTGTAATGGCACTCAAATTAGCTGCAGCTGAAACGTCTGCGATGAATAAAGTGGGTGCAATATTCTTTAAATTAATGTATACAGAACGGCCAAATAAAAATATTTCAGAAAGTTAATATTCTTCATTTCAGTTCCCCCCCCCCCCGAAGAATTAGTTAAAATTATTATGTTTCGTCCATTATAATAGCGCAGTTGGCAGAAATGAAGCCTACCAGAAAACACATTCTATACCAGCTGGGGAAGCGGATGCCGTGACCGAATATTCCTAGATGGTTGCCTACGTTACACCATATGTTGTAGACAACATCTCTTACTTTTCATTTTTCATTGCAAAAGCAGTAGATTTTATCACATTATGGTTTTTTAAATGCTTTTTAAGTGTTGCTCAAAGTAACTAACAATTTTTTCCGTCATGATAACGCTGCCTTAACATATTGATGTTCCACACATTACATTTGTAACGGCTGCTGACGATCCATGATTGCGTCACGACTACTTCATTTCTCCCTGTGCCTTACTGGCCGTTGGCTTAAATCCCCAATCGTAATGGACAAAGTATAGTGTCATCAGAAAGATAGTATTATAATATCTAATGATGATGCTAATGTTGGTAATCTTATAAAGGGGATTCCAGGACAATTATTTGGTAACACCACGGGAATCTGAAACTTCTCCTTAATTATTTATTTTGCCCTGCATTAACTGCAGTGTCTTCCTTTGCTCAAATTTCTTATCATATCACCCATTGCGCCGGATCTCTTCCTTCCGTCTCACAGCGTAACTTTTTCGTTCTTTCAGGGAAACCTGTTGGTACAGAATACGAGTGCTGGTGTCATAATGAGTGGGACGAGCCTCGTGCTGCAGCGGGTAAGGCGACGAAATGCCGGGGACTACCGCTGCGCCGCTGCCAACTCAGAGGGCGACTCCACGAGTGACCCAGTCCGTCTCAGAGTACAGTGTGAGTGATTAAAAAAACTTGTAAGAAAGCTGTGTATTTTATTTCATTGTGTAGCGCGAAGAATGAGTGACACCATATAGTCTCATAGTTAGTTCCTTGTCGGTATAATTAACAGAAGGTGACTAAAGGTGCTAAGTTCAAAAGTTATATCAGACATTGTTGTGGTTTCAGATTGCATTTCTGACAAGGGATCAATACTGAGGCCTATTAGATTACTTGAAGATAAACCCAAGCCTAGTAACTCCTAAGTACGAGATTCAATTAAGAATCAGATATAATAGGTACTCCTCATGATACAACTTGAAGAGGTTTCGACTTACCTTTGATGGTTATTTATGCAGAGATTTCTATCTCTCGTTTTCTCTTATATCACTTGTCTATTTATAGCATTGTATCAAAGATTTAGGGTCGAATTTTTAACTATTTTCATTAAATCAGCTACTGATTTAAATTAAAGTCTCAAATGTCATAAACAAAGCCAATTTGCTATCAAGGTTGGCATCAAATACGTCTAGTTGGTGCTACAGTATCTGAAAGCTTAGCTATTGAGAATTCTTGGAAAACCTTGAAGACTGCGTGGTGTTATTTTGTTATGAAGTGTTTCGACGAATATTCTTTCCTTTTATATTAACAATAATTCTCGACTTGATAGATGGGTAGTTTACAGTTTCAATTGCCACGTAAAGCCCTTGTCCCACGGTAAATGCTTTCGTAAATTTATTCACGAAATCCATATTACAAATTCCATGAATGTGCATGCCTCGATTTCTCACCAGCAGTAAAATTCATGAATTTGGTCCTGACTGGCTGACAGTCTGAATGAGAATTTTCTGTTGTAAATAATCTATAGTGCGTAATCTGTACGAAAAAACAAAGAGCGAAGAGTTTTCCACAGAGTTATAATATACAAAGTATAGTAATAAGGAGGGAATAATTAAACCCTGAATTATCAACTGAATGAATTTCATGAACAAGCATACTGGCTCACGATAATGCACATATAAAAAGCCAACGTAGCAGTTCTATATTAGAAATGTGTGATTAATTGTTCAAATTACAACAGGTGATTTAACTACAGATGTTTTCATGAACTAATTCTGTTTTTCCTATGCAATTAAATGATACCAACAATTCGCTCAAATACACGATGTGTATAGTGATATTTTGGGGCTATTCAAGTATTACATAAGGAGATATTAACCACTTTTTAACCCCCCCCCCATGTACGGAGGCGTAAGATTTCACGATCCCTCCCCTCCTAATCTTACGTAAGCTTTCAAAAATTAAGGAAACCATGGACATAGACAGTAAACTATGGGGGATTCTATGCCAAAATGCGCAAAAACTGACCTCATCACGGATATCGATAACGGTGTTTGATATTTCGCTATTCGCTGTACACAAAACTTGCAAAACATGTTATCTTTGAAAATGCGACACCCCCAAACTAATGAACGCAACGGTTTGATTGTACGTTTTTCTAGTGTTTAGCGTACTATTAGGGGTACCTACTGCTGATCCTAAAAAATAGAGATTTTTCCTACGAAAATAATTTTAAAAAGTGATAAAAATACGAATTCAGAAGTGATTTATATTTTACTAAGAATATTTCAGACCCCCTCACTCCTCTACGTAAGACAACGTAAGATAAGCCCAACCCCCCACCCTCCCCAAAACGTCTTACGTAATACGTGAATGGCCCCTAAACTCTTTACTTTATTTCCAATGGTTGTGAAGATTGCGTACTTCAATGACGTTTTCTTCTCAATCAGTCTTAAGTAGTCTCTGGCAAGGGTAAGGTCGAAGTGCATACGCGCAGAAAAACCAACCATTGGTCGTGTTTTGTCAAGAATTTACAGATATACCTAATTTATAGAAATTGGAAAAATATTTTTACGCGTATGCGCAGTCCGATTCTGAGAGTTTTAATGAATTAATTACGAAATAATCTACAAAAAAATATGCCACGGAGCACCAGCTTAAGGCAGAAAAATAAGATGAAAGAAGAGGCTTACGATAAGCATATGTCTTCCTCATAGCCAAATTTATTTCTTAATACACCGCTTCACGTGTTGCCATTTCGAGTTTCTTTCATCGAATGGAATTTTGATCACCTCTGTATTAGCCTCACGCGTATATTTAATATTCACCAATGATGATCGAGCATTTCTATCCCCAGATAAGACGTGGTGATGACTCAGAAGCCATATCGCTCGATGACATAGAATCAAAAACCTTCACTAATTTTTTGATAAAGAATCTTCCACACTTTTTCTCGGATGTAATTACCAACTATTTTGATTCCATTCCGTAATAACTTCATCATTAACGTTAAGTTTTATCTTAAAAAAGCACGCTGACAAAATCATCTCTGACTCTACTTTAATAATACAGTCACATCCATTAATGCCATAGTGACTGGCTTAGTTTTCAGTTAAGCGAATGGGAAAACTCCAGAAGAAAAAATAGACTGAGCTTTCTTGCTCGCGTTTGTTATGCCGAAGGGTGAAAAACGTAAACCCTGATTCAGTTCTATTTAATAAAATAGCAGTTAACATTCGATGGCGTAGCCCATGAATGAGTCCCCATTTAAGTTAAAATTGAATTCTTCTCCACGAGCCGTAGAGCTCTTCCCTCATCACTTCATTTTTTTCTTACTGGGAATCAATTTGGGTCAGGATGCATGAATTTCAGTTATTGAATTTTTTTATATTTCACGATTTTTAGGTAAAACTGTAGCGAATAGCTGCATGCATTAGACCCCTGCTCGTAACCCGGTTGAAAGAGCCATTACGGTGACTTCATTTAATGCCACACAGCTAAACTTGGGAGCGCCAGCGTGATAAAATTTTCTCATCCTCTTCTTGAATCCATTACATGAGATATTCCGTGGTCTTAAACGGGATTTTAAGTTCTAAAAATGTTAAACTGGTTGATATTACCATTTCAAAAGCAATAAAATGCGGCCGACAGCATTTTTTGGGCTCGAAAAATTGTCTAAAAGGTAGAGGTTCTCTCTCCAGTCCGTTACTGCGCGGAGAGTACGTCTCTGCTATAAAATACCTGAACTCTTATTCCATTCAGCAGTAAAAACGGCAGAATGAGATGGAAGGAGCGAAGCTTAAGCTGGCGAGCTCCTCTTATTATTAGATCAACTTACTCGTCCAAAGAACTATTTTCCCTGCACTCCTGCAATCAAGAATAGTTCTTAAAGTAGAGCTTTTGTTTATTGCCGTCTTCATTATCTCCGCTCAAGACAATTCAGTGAATTCTATCTTAGCCCATCTTACATCATTTCCCTGCATTACGATTCGCTGAACACTTCATGCTTCTCCTCACAAAACGTGCCCGTGGTGCAAGTAGGAATATTGGGGTGGCTCAGGCCTAGCTTTAGACGGCATTGTCTACACGGGGAACATTTTCTAAGTTAGAGCCTTCACATGAAACAGCGTCGTTGTCAATTGAGTACCGTTGAAGGGAATTCGGTGAATCTGCTAGAAATATTCTGTTTCTCGCGAAGGAACGTCGCTTAATTTTAATCTATTTTCTAATTACTTTTCTATTCTGATTCTTAGAGAACAAAGATAGGCGTGCGCACATTTTTTTATACATCTGTCACAGTTATTTATGAATCTAACAATATTTTGATTTTAACTGTGGAGGGCTATTGATGACTCGATTTATCTCTTTCACTGAATAATTGATACATCTCTCAATCTCATGATGAGTACATCTAAGTCATGAAAGCATTTATTCTACAATCAACGCACGATCAATATTATCACAGATGAATCATTGCTCAATTACATCATTCTGCGGCAAACTCACGGTTTATAAATTCATTATCTATGAATTTTAAATCTGCTGGAAAATAGTTATATACCTTTAGGGGATAAGAGACATCTTTCTGAAATTAATAAGCTTTGAATAGATATAGCTGCTTATTCCCGGATAGGAAACGTAAGATGATTTTACTTCAAGATCTCATCAATATCTTGCCTTAAGCGTTTGCAAAACCCACGCAATGAACTAAACATATGATTGGCCAAAGGTTTTACTATCACGCAAGAATATTTTCAATCCTAATATTAAATAATGGAGGTCACAGAAGTTTCATTCAAACTGCTTGAAGTATTTAACATTTCTTATAATTTTTAATGTACCGAAATCGGCACATTTCGCACTGGTAAATAAGCTGAGATATCTCCAAAGGTATGTGCTAAATTCGGAACCCCTGATTCATTTTTAAGATTTAATCAAATATGGCAGCCCTCTCTCACATTTAATTGCCGTACTATTCGTATTACTCACTAGTTTTGAAATTCTAAGCTCATAATTTCAATTTTCTGCTGAGCAGTAATACCTTACAGAAATTCCGTATGCTGATACGAATCGTTTATTTTAGGACCCTAAGCGGAGTACCTAGTGATAAAAACTTTATCAAAACCTATTACGCTAGGAAGATAGGCTCTAACACTGTAACACGAAAGGCACTCAACAAGCTCAGGCTCATTATTTTAACTGGTTTTTCTAAATATCCTTACATGTGGCGCTCTCGTGGCTTATACGGAGAAATCTACTCTAAATTAGTGTCACAATCAGCTTAATAAACTCGAGATATCAAAAGATAAAAGAACATTAATACCCTGACCTCTGGTTAAACTTTTTATTTGCATTACACAATGTTCTTTATAAAGAGGAAATTATACGTCCCGATGTAAATGATGAATAGCAATGCTGATTTCCTTCAAAAATCGTTATTTATTTACCATGGGATCCTGAATAAGCCATTTACTCAGGTCAGTTGAGTGACAGAGAAAATACCCTGAAAAAATACAAGTATTCTTGGTGCATTTCAAGTGATCTTCTTGCCTTAACACTAGAGTGCCCGGACTTTTCACCAACTTAGAATGCTCAAGGTAGTCTTTTTGACTACCTACCTTCATGTTTTGTGACTATTTTTGGCATTTTTACGCAATGCATTTGTTTCAAATTACCTGTATGCCTTTATATAGTATTCCACGATGAAAATCAATATTTTACAGGACAGGTATATTCAATATTCATTGTTTATGTGGAGTCTAATCAAGATGCTGCAAGCATTTTTCTTTTTTTCTTGTTTTATTTTGATGGAAAAAAGAATTTTACTATCTTAATGGTTACAAAATGTGTATATTACATTTATTAGGTACCCGTTGGAGGGATGTATTTTTATGTAATAATAATTGTCAAAAAAACATTTAAATGTTTGAAAAGTAACATAGTTTATGAAAAATAAAATATTTAAAAAATTAACCAACATTAAATTTTACATTTCTTACATGCGCGGGAATTCATATAATGAATGAGCAGTAAATAAGCCGGAAAGTGCTTTCTGCACGAATTTTAAATACCGATACTCCTATTTCTTTTGCATTCTCCCTTAATTTGGCCAAATTTATTTTGCTCAATCATTTTTATTTGTTGGTCGTCACATTACCATCACGGGTGAAACCTCTAGACATCATATATGGTCCTACAAGCTCTTCTGTTAACTTCTGAATGAATTCCCTTCGTGATATTTTATGACAGGTTACATCTTTGTGTACAAACCATGGGTTCTAAGTGTAGTGTATTATGAAAAGAGCGCACAGGCCATCTCCTAGTGGCTCTCCGGACAGTGTATTTTTTTGCCATCTGATCCACAGCATCTACTCCATACTTTGACTCATTGTAACTCTGGACTGTTTCCACTATTTTCTTCGGGTTATTAGCGACATCCACATCTGAGTGAAAAGTGCTTAGGATAAGCACTTTATTCTTTAATTTACCCTGATATACGATGAGGGTAATGTTATTTTCATAATTTTTTAATACTTTTGTGGAATACAAGTTTTCTTTCATGTTCTTTATCTCTTTTGGAACCTCCTTCCTCATTTTATTTACAGTTCCTAACATGGTAGTACCAGCATTTTTCAGATGTTTTGTTAGCGTTACAGACGTAAAGACAATGTCCGTGGTAACGTTTCGATTCTTTCTCAGATATGGATGCATTAGTCTCTTCACGATATTATCGGTTAGACGACTGCCCTCAGAATGAGTAGAATCTTTGCCTGTGTAAGGAAAACCATTCACCAGGTACTTGCTTTCTTTGTTCACAGCCAGCCAGAGTTTTTGCCCAAATATATCTGGTTTGTTGCCATGAATTATTTAAATAGGCACCTAGCTCTGTTTGGAAAAAGCTGTCAATTGGACGTAATGAAATCCCCTGGCCTGTAGCATGCAATAAAGTTGTCAATAAATCTATTCCACTCGGCTAAAAAGAGGGCAAACCTTTCAGGCTGCAAACAGACAAACAGAGTGGGTTTCTCATTAAGCTGCAAGATTTCACAGAATCTCTTTCTAGACATTGCTTTCTTACAGAAAGGCACTCCCCAGTTTCATTCCACAAACTGTGCACAGACCTGTCATTTGTTCCTAACACCCTTCTTGCGTACAAAAGAGCAATGAACGTCCCCAGCTCTTCCATAGTTATCCCAAATGAATCGATTTCATTCTGCCTATGAGCCTCGGTAATCATGCACTTACTTTTGTGCTGTAGTGTGTAGTTTTCTCTGAACAATCGCGAAGAATTCATAGGACTACCAGTAAAAACACTTATTTCGGCATGTCCTTTGGCCCCTGGGACTTCTCTAAGTAAGTTTAGTTCTGCACACCTGCCACGAGCATGCTGCTCAGGAATGATTTGCATTGCCGTCCCATCAAATCCTACGAACTGCAGCGGGGCGTCGTCCAGCGTTGCAACTCCACGACCTCACTCAGGTGCAGTTACCGGCGCTTGGGAAGAAGCTGCAATTGAACCACCTCCAATACGGGAACCCCGTCTAGGGGTTCCGCCACTTCCCTTCCCCCTAGTACCACGTCCTCGGATCTCAGGCATTGCGATATGAAATGCGCAATGCGTATTAGATAAATGTGGAGCTCCAATAAAACGTAATTAAAGAATTTTACTTACTGAGAGTATAACATTCCTCTTCACTCCCGTCGCTCTCGGATGAACTCGCCCCTCCGCTGCGAATCACATCGGGTGCTAAATCATCGCCTGATTAATCTACACTATTTTCATATTCAGTCTGGTCTTGTCTGTGCAATATTGAGATAATATCTCCAGGTGTAAGATCCTTCCTTAGTGCCATAATTACGAAAGCGATCTATACTTCTACTAAGTATGTGATATATTCCGAGAACGTACAGCAAGCGTGGCCAACAGCCTTTCACGTGATGTGGAACTGCGTCTCGCGACAGAATCCTCCAGACAACATCAACGTACTCGCTCAATTTTTCCCTAACAGCATCTCGGCATAGACCGAAGTGCTAACTTTTTCATTTATGACCAGTAAAATCAAATCAATGTCGCCAGCAAATCACCACGCAAAAAGTTGCTGACTCATAGTCGATGAGGGACAGGGATATAGGACTAAGGGGCAGGGAATAAGGGACTAAAGTATCAGACAATAAGATGGAGGGGGAAAGGTTTGAGGAGGTGGGTGAGGGGATAGAAATGTTCTTATGCATATTAGAGTGTTTTTGTAATGCGTTCTTTGGACTATCTAAATGTAACTACAATTGACAAACTACAGCTTGAGTGAAATGTTATAAAATACTTGATATTTAATAAAAAGGCCTACTTTAGCTGCATTGTTTTACTGAACAGTTGGAATCTAAGCCATATATATGCAAGTAGAACAATAATGACTGAAAACATTAAAAATATATTCAAAATTCAAAGAAGGGGACGATAATAAACCTTAAAGACAAATGTAGTCAAAATGACTACCTTGGGCATTTAAGGTAAATTTTAAAAAATTGTGTAAAAAATAAAAGTTATGTAAACCTCGACCACATTTTCTTTAAGTAATTAGAAAATGATTAAATGTCACGAAAGTATATTTTCATCGAGCAAATATAGTACACGTGAGAGAAAAAACAAAATCAAAAGTAGTCAAATAGACTACCTCGGGCAATCTAGTGTCCCAAGAACCATTTTATTCGTTGAGTGACTCCACTCTCCCGATCCTACGTTCGCGAGAACGAGTTGCCTTTGTTATTTGTTGGATAACCTCGAGTGGTTTGGTTTCTGGGAGATTTAGAGGTTATTTTTTCACTTAACAAAATTCCTGAGACCAGTAACACACTATTGATCGTGCAAGCGAAGCTCCTGTCCCTGGTCCCACGTCTCAAAGGAGGCCGTGCTTTAATAAGTTACGTGATGCATATTAATGATAGCTTCACAGCTCGGTGATGTGTTGACGTGTAAGAAATCTGATAAGGAAAAGCGGAAAAAGATGGCTATCATCGTCAGAATAACATAGGCAAACCAATCCTTCAGCAGTTAATCTAAATACCCAAGCCAAACACAGAACTCTCTTTCAGTGGTCTATGTATATCATGCTTCCAATGAAGTCTTCTCGGGGTTTCCGCCGGGTCCGGAATTCACATGCCGAGGTTTCAATGGTTGACAGTGCCGTCGTCCTCAGGGCGTTGATGCCGGGCCATCGATTGTAGCCGACTTCTATACCCTCCGATTTGGGTCATATCACTTCTACTTGGCTGTATCCCGTGCTCTATCTTTCCTCTCGTCATTTTATTTCATTAAGCACAGACTTCTAAGAAATATTGGTCCTGAACTTCACGTATTGGTTGAAATTTCTTTTTTCAACCCGGATTTCTATGGATTCCAATGCCGATTACCCAGCGTCAACGTCTTGAGTTCTACGGTGTGGTCAGTCATTGTAAAGTCGACAACTGAATTCCACTGACGCAAAAGTATAACAGGAATGAGCGCTGCCTGTTAGAGAGAAACGCGTTACCACCATGCTTTTGGACATGTAATATGTAAAACGTACTCCATAAATTTAGTTAAATTTAATTTATTACCTTCGTATACAATATATTTTTAAGCCTTCCACATCAGTAGATGAAAGTGCATCTAACGTGAATCACTCAATAGCTCCTACCAACGCATAGCCTGAGCGACTATGCGTCCAACAATGCGGCATCACTGGCTCAACTTTTCAGCTCTCTGTGGTTTGGTATAGCTCAATCCAATTATATATGTTCAGTGAACACCAAACTTCAATGTGGTAAGCTCTGCCGCTCTACGATTTGAACGAAACTCATTATTAAAAAGGACTGAAAATACTGTCTCATAGTCGTTTGATGAATAAATGGAAGCTGCCTCTGAAACAAGCTAACTGCGGTCGTTATAGAAAACGTCTTTCTTATCAAACCACTTTGGTTCCAGTAGCAGTGAGGCAGATCTTCTCATATTTACTTATGCTGCTGAATGTGCACCGATAAATAATTTAAATAAATGTCCTCTTTATTACTGAGCAAATATTGAACTCGGGACTTCTTTCTTACCATGGACGACTGGACTTAGCTCCGCCCACAAACGTCACAAGGAAAGGTCACGTAATCATTGTGATGGTTTTATGGGAAATAGGCGACCGGATCCCATGGTACCCTGGGGGATAACTTATAAAAGCCGCAGTTTTTGCTGGATAGATATTGGTAATTAATTTCAATGGTGCAGTATTGTGTGGTGCCAGAGTGTAAGAGCAGTACTTTTTCTCCAAATTTATCTTTTCATTCGTTTCCTAAAGATAATAGTTTAGTAAAACCTTGGGAGACAATGATGCGGAATGTAAAAGGAGTCAACAAGAAAATATCCTGGCACATGAGGCGTAAAGCCGTACGAAGCGTTTTAAGATGCAGGACTTACGATATGACGATTTGGATCAATGGCGATTAAATCTGGACGTAGCTTTGTATATAAGATCTTCTCGGGTTTTCCACCGGGTTAGGCTTTCTATACCTACTGGCCGGTATTTCGATGCCCGACTCGTGCACCATCCTCAGGGCTGTTGAGTCCGGCATAGAAACGTTGGCCAGTGCGGAGATCCTAAACTGGTGGAGAATCCGGGAAGAATTCCTGCATCAAATACACCCGGGAAAGCACGAGATTTTATATCAGACGTAGTAGCTACTTTGATTTATGAACTTACTTCAACTCATTTACATTTACTAACACCCATGTCCTCGAAGTTGAAACATACACCCTGGTGGGACTCTAACCGGCGATTGCTATTAGCAGGCGAGGAGTCTACCCACGACCCCTAGATACATCTATGTAGGGGGTATCTAGTTTGTATCTAGGGGGTCATGTGGTATGTATCATGTATCTAGGGGGTCGTAATCTACCCCGCAGCCGCCAGGGCGGCGAATAGTATGTCCCTGACGCCGAAGTAAACTGTTTTGACTTCGCTCGAATCACTCGCCGGGAAATCAAAGATATTTATGTACCTTTTTCCATTTTGGTATTTGCATATAACATTTAAAAAATTTTGAGTGGGATTTTTCGCTGGTCACGAAGACGACATTCACATTTAATTTTTAAACTTAGGTAACTGTAAGAAGCATAATGTAAATATTGAAACATCAATAACGCAAAAACTTTGTTTAAATTGCCTAAATTCTCTGTAATTTACTAAATATACATGTAGTATTTGGTATTAACATTACTCAGTGAAAGAAAGAATTATTTGCAGTTTTTAATTTTTTTTAAGAGGGAAACTACAAATAACTCTTTTTTTCACGATGAATAAATTCCACCACGTCTGCCCTGAGACAACATCATTGACATGACTCTCATTTTATTCACGCCGCTCGCTGAAAATGCCTACGTAGCCGAATATTATTTTTTCGATTCAGTAAAATTTACTGTAGTGAGTTCACTACTCACCACAGTAAATTTTACTGAATCGAAAAAATAATATTCGGCTGCGTAGGCATTTTCAGCGAGCGGCGTGAATAAAATGAGAGTCATGTCAATGATGTTGTCTCAGGGACTTATTTTGGAAAATAGTTAAGAAAGCGTACAAATTAAAACACTGATGACAACAATGTGTTATAATTCCTTATTTTTTTTAAATAAAGAGCCTCTGTAGTGCACACCCGTTCCACTTCCCATGGAAAATCGCTAGTACGTTTTGGCAAATATCTTGATTAGCATATGCATCATAGACGGTGAAATTCGCCATGAAAACATCATTTGACTTGACCGGGATTCGAACCCGGATCTCCCAATTTTGTTTTGTTTTTGAAACTTTTAATTCCAAGTGGCTGATATTTTCCTATCTTTGGAAAGATGAGACATTTTTCTTTACAGTGAGTCAAAATTCATCGAATTTATATGAAGTGTTGTCTTACTCAAGTCTTAAACTACCTCAAGCACACTTTTTTCCTTTTCACCATATTTGCACGTCGCCAAAAAGTCGTCTCGTTCTTGCTTCCCCACGGAGACTTGATGATTTGAGTGACACACCGTCTCTCTTCCCGCAGTCGCTCCCGTGTGTGCCACTGGAGGACCTTCGGGTGGCTTCGGCGCGTGGGGAGCCGGCGTCGACCCGGGTGTCGTGGTGGTGGGGGCGTCGCTGGAGGAGCGGCTGAGCGTGCGGTGCGAGGTGTCGGCCGACCCGCCGGACGTGGCATTCGCGTGGCAGTTCAGCAACTCGGGCGAGGGCTTCGAGGTGCCCTCTGGGAGGCACGCCTCTTCCAACGGCACCGTCTCCGTCCTCGCCTACACGCCCAGGACGGACCACGACTACGGCACGCTCTCCTGCCTCGGCGCCAACTCCATCGGCAGGCAGGCCGCACCGTGCCTCTTCCAAGTGGTCCCCGCAGGTAATTATCCCGGCAGAGGAGAAGTTTGAGGTATTTGAGGCCCATCCTGAGGTTTTCAAGGGTAATTAAATCAGAAAGGACCATGCAATCATCGACTTCTCCTTCGCAGTACCTTCAAATTAGTTCCCCTCTAGTTTTCTTTGCTGTCGCTTCGCCCCTTCTGCGTTCATTAACACGCTCTCGGATTCTATACTTTCTAATAGGCTTAGGTAGGCCCTACATTATTACAAGTTTCCCTAAATGACAAACGAGGGGGTGCGTTGTAATGACACTAGTCTCCGCTACAAAAATCAAGTCCCGCAAGTTTAGGAGTGTGTTCTTCAATTACAGTTACCCGATTTGGACTAAATATAAATTCAGATACAATTCTCATTTCTGTGTTCATTGGTGTAAATAGAATGCTTTTCAACTTTTCTGTGATTCGGCTATATTTATATTAAAAATATATGTTTACCCGCACGTGAAATCTGAGGCCTCTAATTAAAGTTATTCCCGTTCTCTTACTTCCCAGAGTAGTAACTCGCGATTTGAAAAACGTTCTCCAAGAATGGTTTGAGCAATTTTAAAGAAACAAATGAAGTTACATGTCGATGTTTACACTTAATGATGTAAAATCCGTTTAACTCCACTAATTTTGAAACTATTAACGAGATTTAAATTTGTTAGATACCGTTATGAACACAATGTAGCAAGAAATGAGGATATGCAAAGAAAGATTAGTAGCAGATGTCGTAAGGCGAGGAAAAGTTTTGTTCACGTATTAATGTACACAGAAATGACGATATTAATCGGGTGCTTCTTAATTTCAAAAACTCATTTTACCCCACTTGACAAAAGGGCCTTCAAAACGGGATTCGACCTTTTCAATGGAGTATCCAAGTACTTTAGTACGTACGCCTTTCCCAACGTACGCCGTTCTTTATTGCAAGGGGTAAGTGAAATGATGGGCAGTATTTCTAACTATCCTCTTATGTCTCAAAATCTCAAAATTCCCTCTCAACAGTCCTTCGGCCCGTAGCTAGTCACCGCCGCGGCCGGAGTCATCTGGCGACTGATGTATTTACCATTTGCCTTGTGGACTTAGTCGGTTTTCTCCTGCACTGGTGGCAAGTTTCTTTCCTTGCCTGGCGCTAAGTTCCCGGCGCCCCTGGCGTTAGTGATGGCCGGAGTCATCTAGCGGCAGTTTTCAGTACCAACTCGTTGGCACCGTCGCGTCGCTTTTCTCCCAGCCTGGCGCCAATATTCTTACCTTGCTTGGCGCCAAGGTCTGTAAAGGTCGTGCCAAGGTCCTTCTACCTAGGAGTATAGCGACCTTGGGTGGCACTACTTAATTTCGAAGTCATCTTTCGACAGTTTTCAGCACAATTTACTCTACGGCATTGCCATTGGTCGAATATCGGCCTACAAAATAAAAGTACCGAAAAAATTGGCGATGAAAATAAGAAAAAAGTTTTGTCAGCACTTTAGATCGGAATGGAAGGTATTACAATAGTAGAAGAGAGGAGAGTAGGTACCCCTCGGAATATAAAAGGGGTATCATTTCATGCTTAAAAGAAAAAAATGGCTATTGTATCGATTTGGGATGTTAAATTTCCAGAATACAATAAATTTTGTTTTGAAAAATAATTAAAATTATGAAGTGAATGAAAAAAGTTTTTCTGGGTTCTTGTGTGTTTCCTTGGAAAATTACTTGCACGCTTAGTAAAAAAAACTCCTCGTGTTTCTACGTAAAATAAGCATTCCCTTGATTTAGAATTATCAGATATTTCCCCATAACTCAGAAGAACAATATACATTAGGCATGACAGACGACATTGCTGCCTAAAATGTATTCAATATAATTTTATTGCACCAACTTAACAATTTGAAAAGACGTTTCAAATTGAAGCAATGAAAATAAAAGAAAACCTTATGGAACAGTTACAACCAGAGATAATAAACTTATCTCCAGTTTAATCAGATAATATTTAGAGCACCAAGACGTCCCACAATATTATATAATTGTCGATTGGTTGGATTTGCGTATTAGCTAGAGCACATGCTTCCCACAAGAAGAGCCAATGTTTGAATTCCTATGATAGCAAATATTTCTCTACGATAATCCTACTCCTGTTTGGTGTTATTAGAAGAGCGCTTCCAATATTCTATTCATGGGATAGGGTAATTAACTTCGGTTCCCAGGCTGTATTATCTAAGAAGCCAAAAAAATGCCTGTAGTAGGCTCTTTTTCTCTCTTCTTCTCCTGTAATACCTTCCCTTCAGATCTAAAGTGCTGACAAGACTTTTGTTTTAATGTTTAAACAAGGACCAGTATATGCCTGCAAGCTGTGACCTTAGCTTGAGAAGTGATCATCAAATCGGCTTTTAAAATATTGCATCTATTTCACTATGCTGTGTGTAAAAGTATGGAGGTAATCTGTTTTTCGGCTAATACTTGCATGAAAATATTGTCGGCAATGTCATGGTTTAATGGATGTTGACAGTAGAAGTTATTGTCTCTGTTTTTTACTTTCTCCACTCTTCCTTCGTCTTTCGTTTTGGGAAGGTCGCCCGTCTCCTCTGAGCAACTGCACGGTGAGCAACCGGAGCGCGGACTGGGCCGAGGTTGAGTGCGCGCCCGGCTTCGATGGTGGCCTCCCGCAGGCTTTTCTCCTCGAGGCTTACGACGTGCGCACCTCGCGCCTCCGCCTCAATGCCACACGACACGATGCGCCACTCTTCCGTCTCACGGACCTCACCCCTGGCTCATCCCTGCGCCTCGTGCTCTACGCTGCCAACGCCAAAGGACGCTCCGAGGTCACTGTGCTCGAGGACGTGTCCCTCTGGGATGCAGAGGAACGAACTGGTAACTACCTCGCTGAAAATTAATGAATGAAGCCTCAAGGCTGGTATATTGGATTTTTCCACGGTGACAAAAAAATAAATGGTAGTTTTCCTCTAAGATAAGATTTGTGGCACCACTCATTTTGATGCTATACATAATGTTCAAGCAGAGGCGTATGCAGGATTGACTTTTGGGGGGGAGGGTTTGACTTCTGGGGGGGTTTTGACTTCTGCGGGGGGGGGGGGGGTTGTTCATTAATATATATGTGCATCATCATAAAATGATAGTTAGATTATTATTCAATAAAACAATAATTAAATTAGGTTTTTTCTCTTTTCGTTAAGACAATTCAACTATATTTTTCAGCCCAATAAGCAAAATTCTAAACGCTAGTTCAGGTAAAAGAGAGAAAACGAATTCAGGTAAGCATGTTTTGGGGGGGGGTTATACCCTTAAACCCCCCCCCCCCCCACCCGGACGACACTGTGTACAAGTAGTGAAGACGTAGTATCAGCCCAGTAAAATACATTCATGTGCTAGGAGAGGGAATGTTAAAAAAAAAGATACAACAGAGTTTTCGATAGAAGAAAGCCTTTAAAATTGAACTATTTCAACCGCCAGCATCATCATAAATGCATGACATTTTGACTTTGGCTTTATCCATTTTCACCCTTTCTCCTTTTTAATGCTAATTTCGTCCATATAGATTTGTGATGGTAATTTGAACGAAATATCACGACTGCAGCGTGATGATACTAATTGAAAAATAATTCATTTTTACAAACGGTGCCATGCTTAGGGAATTTATGATTAATGAATTGAGGATGTTTATATAACATATGCACGTAAATAATGGTATGTAGTATTTTTCAGAATACTTAATATTTTACTCAAAATATTTTATCATGAGGAATGACAAGTTAGCTATTTTTTTCATTTTGTATTAGAATATGCAAATTATGAATATCTAAAAATGTACATATTTATGATATTCCTATGAAACTATGATGTATTGATGTCCTGAAATTTCACCTCACTCTTATGGTAAGCCTAGCTTGGACTGTTAGATCCCATGTTCCGGAAGAGCTGTGTGTGCCAATAACAACAGTTTCTCCTCCTTTATTGGAAGCATCTTCAGGTTGAATTGGACCTGACCTTTGACTGAAGTTCAGCTTACAGTTGCCTTCTCTATTGGAGGAGAAACTGGTGTTGTTGACACTCCCAGCTATACCGGTAGATGGGATCTAATACATCAAGCTACAGTGGAAGTCTTCCATCTTCCTAGCTATGAACCTTCATTATTACTCCACTACTTCTTTCCAGAATTGATTGATTGAGGGATTGAATTATCATAGAAGTAATCTGCACATGTCAGCCACTAATTTGCATACTTAAGGGATATGAAATCAGCCTTTTAAAACAGCTCTACTGCAATTATTTCAAAAGTTTCTCTGAGGAAATACACCAAATCCAATATTCTGATACAGTATTTTGTAATTTTTATCGCTTGTTATTTTTTAATAGAACCTATCTAGATGAGAATGTATGTCATTTCAAGAGTATCCCAAGCCTCCAACAATGGTATGGTTTTGTGTTCCTTCCACCACCTGGTTGCTCCAAAAAACTCCACTCCATCTTTTTATGATGCATGATTCCTTGTTTTCTTGATGGCTAGGTTCTTTCTGATCCTTTTTAATGTGCATATCCATTGGTCCTTTATTCCTCATCAACCCATCCCCAGAAATTGAGAAACTGTGACCTGAGTATTTCAAGAGTAAAGAAGACTGTCGGAAGATATTTCATGTTGTGGCTTCATTTATTTTGGCTCTGGAAGTTAACTCGTGGACCTATTTATACCTATTTTTTGTTTTTGTTGGGAAAAAGGTAGCATTTTTGAGGTGAAGATGACACTTCATTTATGCATTGGTATAAGTATTATAAAAATATTCTAGTGCCAGAAAACATGGAAACTAACCTTTTTAAAGAAATAACATGTTCTCATTGTGCACTGAGAGTAAAATGATAAATAAATGTGAGCAAAAATGCTAAAATGGATTACTATTTGTCTCTGTGAATTTTTTAATAGTTAGCCCCTATGAGTTAAAAATGTGGCTATAACCTAATTAACTGTGGTGCATATCGAAAGGGTCTAAGTGCTTCAATGCACTGTCTGTATGGTACTTTAAGCCATAAGAAATACAGAGTGCCATACTAGGTTACCCTAGTAACTGGCTGAAGAGCACAGTACAACAGATCAGGGTTGGGATCATGGTTCCTTCTTACTAGTTATTTTCACCGTTACCCAAAGCACAGACCAGTCTAGAAGGGCTTTGCTCGCAAGTATTGTCATAAGAATGCACTCCATCAATTAACATAAGTGATTGAAGCACCTGACAAAACTTAAAGAATGACTATTTCATTTCTCATGAAGCCGATTGAAGAATAATGATTCCACAAATTCACACATTATAGAGAACTATGAACCCTGGATTCATATCCTGGGGCAGACAGATGATTTTTTTCAATGAAACTCATGCACTAATATGTATCATGATCTTATTCTGATTTTCTTTACAGAATCAGTGAGTGCAGCTGGTTCTGGGACAATGGGTGCCCTTCCTCTACTTGCACTCCTTCTTGGTGTCCTCCTTGCCTTATCCTCCATGACATTGGTGGCTGCCATGGCTGCTCGCCGCCGTCGAAATAATGATCAACCAAGTTTACCCAGTGGTGAAGCCGCAGTCCCAACTATGCTCTACCCCAAGGCTCCACCTCCACAGCCAATGTCCTTGCAACAGCAACATCACCATCAGGAGCAGCAGCAGCAACATCAGCAAGAGCAGCCCATTGTGGAAACGAGCAGAGGTCGGCTGATGGTGTCATACACTCTGAAGGCTGATAACTGCAGAGCTGAGTGGTCAGGAGGTCAGGTGACACAGGGGCATAGTGAAACACCAACACCTGACATATTAGTGGATAAGCACCATGGTGAATATGAAATTTGTACTAATTAATTATGGAGGTTGATGGAGGAGATCATGGTCTTGAAAAGTTAACCATTGCTTGTAATGTGAATCAAAATAATTTAAGCCAATGGCAAAATTGATAGGTCTGTTGCAGAACAAGGGGACTGTGACACCAAAAAATCAGCAGCTTAAGCAGAAATGATTTGATGAATTGTGGTGTAATCTATCAGAAACTGTGTAATGTACACATGAGATCAGGACCGTAGGCTGTCTACCATAATATGTACCAGGGCTGACACAAGAAATCTAATTAGTTATATTCCTTCCCTCATTCGGTGGCTATCTGATGTGTCTATCAGCAATGCCAAATAAGATAGAGTCCTAGCAGGTGCACAGCTGACAAATTGAAGTGGTAGCCACAGGTGTAGGTGAAGTAGGGAAAGCATGAGAATGGTGAATCGATGGGGTGTCCTGGTGCCAGACATGAACCATTTACTGAAGATTGCATGTCAGAATACATATTTGCAGGTAAAAGTTATAGCACTGAACCAACATGGATGTACATAAGAAATACGACTATTGGCGTAAGGGTTCTCAGTAGGCCATTACCTACAAAACTGTTTACCTGAATTATCCTATTGGGGTTGGGAGGTAAAAGTAATGGGATAAAAAGGTCACTTGACGAGGTCACAGTGTTCTGCACCCTGCAAAGAATTACGGTGATAGGACACGGTTTAAAAAACCAGATTTAATCACTCAAGGAATGGTGTAACAAGCACAATTATTTCGAGTGTCTTTATTGACCCCTTGAGCTGGAACATCAGCGTGCTTAAGCAAATAACTCAGATCCTACAAGGGAGATATGAAGACTGTTTCCTCTGTAATTTATTTCAACATATCTACATATGTTAGTCCACCTTTTTATATTTCTAAAACTAACTTTATTGATAAAACAGTCATACACTGTTGCATTTTCAATTTATCAAATTTCTATAAACGAAAACTTAATAGTAGGGTTTTAGAATTGTTCTTTCCCATTTGGATTACACAGTGCAGTGAGAATCCCCACAGCTGTAAATGTACACATTTTAGAAATAATTGTATTGTTTATCCTTCAATTGCACTCCATATGAACCCCATTTTTTATGATTTTGTGGCATATGCATTTTACTTGGCTTCTCCCACAAAAAGGATTTGGCTTTTCATCATCACACTCTTCAGGACGCACAGAAAAATGCTAATGTGAACCATTAATGATACATTCAAATATTTATTCAGTAGTTCACTGCTCTGAGGTCTCTCTTATGGTTTGAGCAAGTATGGGTAATGATTTCATGAAAACAAAGACACTGTTCAATCTCTAAAATTTTGCTCTCAATGATTTAGTGAGAAGTATAGGTGTCCAGTGTAACCTGAAGAATAGCTGATTATTTTCCAATGTAGTTGCACATAAAAACTGAAAAGAGCAGAATCAGCCCAGGCAAGGCCTTCATTTCAATGCAGTAGACATCAAAGTACTCATGCTATTACCTTTCACATAAATGGCTTCTCACACTCATTTTTGGAGGTTTAAATGTCACCAAGTTTTAGATAACCTTTTTAGTCGAAAATCAAATTTAAAATCACAAGATACATACTATCTTATTATGTCCGCCAGAGTCTCATTCCAGGAATTCACTAAGTAATATTTCTTTTCCTCTATTGGCGGCATTTTATTCCAAGCCATTATTCCATCCAAGTATTTGTCCCTCATACTGTCCCTAAAATGTGTATGCTCCACCACTGCACTGCTTGTAATTCCATTTTTCTTGAAATATTGGTCGAACAATTATTACAATAACTGCTTCCATCAGAGCTGTTTATTTCATTTTCAGGATAAAATTCATAACTGCTCTGCAAGGCATTTTCCTATTTATTCCACAATGAATGCAAATTAATATATTTAACCTGATTGAGTATCAAACCCAAATGTTCTGATTGCCAGCAGAAATTGTTAAAAAGTTTCACAAACAGATTCCCACACAAGATTTTTTGGTGATTTAAAAAAGTTACATAACCATATTATAGTGTCTCGCCAACTGAGAATCCAAGAAAAAATAAAATAATAAAGTTTTCATTCCACTGAGTATTGCCATAATTTTGGGGGATTTTCATTTCAAAAACTTTGAAGGGCATTTAAGTACACAAGGCTACATTTATTGGGAAAGGGGAAAAAATGATGACTCACAGGGAATATAGGTCTAGTAGACCAAAGTCATGGTTTGAGAGTTTGTAAAAAGTATGCCATATTTACAGGTGTGGGAGTAACTGAAATGAGCTTTCCAATGAGGCACTGCAGTGGATTGCAGGTAGACCATGGGATTCCAATGTCTATAGCAGCTCCTTCGAATCATATGGATCATCCAAGTGGAGTCTACTCAGCCTTATGCATAGAAGACTATACAGCAGGAGAAAATCTAATGGTGAGAAAAAGTTTTGGCAAAGAGCATGCTTGAGTCCTTATATATGTGGATATTAGGGGTGATTGTAAAAAACTATTTTTCAGATTTCAGTTAGCTTGGGGTCAGATAAGTGGTATTTATGGCTTGAAGTCATGCCAGAAGTGTTTTGGAATTCTTTTCAACTGCACTGCGGTATTGCTTCATAGTTAAATTTTCACAATTTTCGGAGCCCTTTCTTGTTTCCTCAACATTGCATGGTGCTCTGTCATTTTAGGTCATATTTCCTCTGAAGTTAACCTTTGAAATAGTAGGTAGGATGTCATAGCACTGCATCATGTCCAAAGTAGGATTTGAGATTAGATTATTTTGCATACTCTTATCTTACTGGAATTACTGGAATATTGTTTCTTCTTATTATGTATAATGTTTGTCTTCTTATTATGTATAATGTTTCTTCTTATTATGTATATTAATTTTCCTTGCAGGCTGCTTCAGAAATCGCACCGGATAGGACCACTAATATGCTCTTCAGAACGAAAGGAAGGGAAGAAAATAGTTCTTATGTCTCCTATGAGTTAAACGGTAAATTCATTAAGGAGCAACTTTTATCAAATGATGTGCCTGAAAGTTGTGTATGACCACCGAGGAAAGGTATTTATAGCAGAATGAATATGCTATGAAGCAAAATACTGAATGAGACTTGGTGATGAGTGAGTTGGTGTGAAAAATTTGGTGATGTGCTTTGAAGACTCTCTACGGTTAAGACAATGAAGTTTTAAAGAAATTTCTGTGTAGGTTGTGGCATTAAGAGGCAAACCTATTGTTAATGCTCATCATAAATTAAGTACTAAAACAAAAGAGTTCTCAAGAATAAATCAGCATGACTACTAAATGTTTGTGACAGCCTATTTGCTGTTTCTTGATTCAAAAACATGAACATAAATAGTTAAGGGCTCAATGCTTCCCACGTGTTACTTCCGAAAACTCCATTCTTTTAGAAGAAATTGTACTGAATATTTTTAAAGATTTTCAAATGTATCGAGAGGTAAAAATGAAGTAAAACTCTGTCAGATTTGTTAATTACTGTATAATCTTTGTGATTTCATTTTTCAAACCATCTAAATACCAGCAACTATATTGATAACAAAGGATTTCAGAGTTTAGTTATCATGCTAGAAATAATTAAGGTTTGCGTACTAAAGTGGGCTAAGCTAAGCCCAGGGCGGGCTCCAGACCAGAGGTTCAGGGGGGGGGGGGGGGGGGGTACAATCAGCAACTCTACGCAATTGTTTTCTTTAATTATGAAATAGTGTTATGTTGCTTTACTGCAACTCTTGTAATGAAAAAGATACTCTTATTTAGTATAAGCCTAACATTGTACTTTTGAACCAACCAGCACAGAAAAAAATAATTTAGGCTTTTAGTTTTAGGTCTAGTTTTAGCCTATAAAAAATATGCCGAGTTTGGGGGTGAGGGTGTTGGGGGGTAATTGCCCCTACTGCCTCCCCCTTGGGACTGCCAATTGCTAAGTCTGTAAGCAAAATATTTCCTGCTTGAACTGTGAAGTGATGTCACGACTGATGTATGGTTTAGCCATGGGTTTACTGAAAACTACTCAAACAGTGCAAAGTTAATAATATGCACTAGGGTGTCCCAAAAAAATCGAAGTCGTTTTTTTTGAACGCATACCCTCTTAATTTATTTATACGATGTCAAAACAATTGAAAATAAAATTTTATAAACGTAGGACCTCGGAAACCCGTGCCGACTTGTATTGAAACATATCAGTACTTGCTCAGGCGTCACTGAAAACCTGCCATTTGTTAACCCTCCTGCCACTGATGCAGCAGTTTAACCTGAATATATATTTTTTTAAGTTATGGGAAACATATATATGATGTTTGAACATGGTCTGGTGACTGGTATGATGGCTGGTTTTTTTTATAACCAAGAAATTATGCCGCGCGGAGTGCGGCGGCTCGCCCACCGAAGGGTCCCACTGCAAGGAACGCACCAAAACCCGACTCCTCAAGTTTTGGGCGTTCAGCCCAAACGGATCTGACAATGAGATTGTAAGAACACAATAACTGCTACAATGTTAAAACCACCTTTGTTATTTCCACAAAACTTTATTCCGAGTGGAGTATATCCATAATTTCCACGAGGTTGGGCTTGATATCATTAGTTATATCAAATATAAGGTTCAAAACTGCCCTCTAATAGACAAGTTCTGGCAGTTTTATTTTATAATATCCGTGAAGTTAATTTAACTGTCAATGAAAGTCCAAATCTCACTATTCGCTAATTTATTATCTTATGGGAAAAGGCGCGTGTACCTACCTAATCCTTCCCTAATTGTGTGAATAATCTAGTGAACCAATATCAATTTTGGAGGGAGTTACAAAAAAATGTACAAAAAACCCAAAACGAATTTAAGCAGCGCCTGCAAGAGTTTGACAACAACTTAGATCATTTGTTTGGCATTGAGCACGCAGTTACGCTTCAATTATTGAAAATAAATGAAGACAGAATCTTCTTACAGCGACAGAGAGAGCCAGGTCGGCCTGGTCACGTAGCTGGAGTGGACAAAAAACTTAAGTAACTTACTGATAAGGAGGAAAGGGCGCGCCTCAGAACTATTGAAGAAGAAATGCGACGTGCTACATATTTTTCCATGCCAACTCCTTCGACGTCATCTTATGAACCGTTACAAAACGACTGATCTTCTGATTATAATGAAAATGACATGCATTTATTAAAGATATTCCAACTCTGATCGAGAACATACAGCCCGGAACCAGTAAAACAACTTTGCGGAAAAATTTCATTACTCCAAAATGAGAAGCAGCGCTAGATAGGTGTCAGTTAAGTTTGAAAGATTCAGTGTTTATTCTTGAAGCTACCATTGAGGCACTTGGATATAATACTGATGATTTTCCTATAAGTAAGTCATCGATTCAAAAGATTCGTACGGAAAAATGGAAAGAGCGAGTGGAAGCCATAAAAGCTAATTTTAAAAACGAGGTACTAAATGTTGTGACTGTTCACTGGGATGGCAAACTGTTACCTGCTTTTGATTCTCGAAAATCAAAAGAAGAACGTCTTCCAATAGTTATTTCATATGCAAGTAAAGAACAACTTATTGCTCTGGAGAGGTTGGAAAGCTCTTCAGGAAGCGGACAGGCGCAGGCTGTTTGGAACGCGACTGTAGACTGGAATCTCGAAGATAAAGCGCAAATTCTTTGTTGTGAAACTAAGGCTTCAAATACAGGTCATATCAATGGTGCCAGTGTGCTTCTTGAACAAAAACTTAATGGAGATATACTTATTTTTGCTTTCCGCCATCACGTGTATGAATTGGTGTTCAAAAGCGTGTTCGAAGTAAAACTTAGTCAAGTGAGAGCAAATCCTGACATTCCACTCTTCAACAAGTTCCGAGATAACTGGAATGTTGTCGATTCAGATAAAGTACAGTGCTATACAGAAAAGCTCACATTGCACCTGACAGTTTCCGAAATTAAAAATCTCCTTCAGTTGTACCGAACTGAACTGACCAAAGAAATACTCAGAAATGACTATCAAGATTTGATAGAATTTTCTGTAATATTTTTAGGCGGAGATACACAGGGAAAATTTATAACTCGACCTCCATGTGCCATCCAACAAGCTCGATGGATGGCGAGAGCAATTTATTTCCTAAAAATATCATTACTTAGTGATCAATTCAAAATTACGATCATGGATAAGGCAGCGCTTTTAGACGTTTGCCTGTTCATCATGACAGCCTACGTCAAGCCATGACTCCAATGTATTTTGGCAGTAAAGCACCTTGCCAAGATTTGTGCTTTTTGAAGTCGATGACGGTTTACGAAAAAATTGATTAAAGCAGCTTTACAGAAGATAAGCCATCATTTATGGTATTTGACTGATGAAGTTTCTGTCTTATCACTGTTTGACGATGATTTGGATCAAGAAACTAAAGTAAAAACGGTTGAAAATTTCACCAAAAAGAATTTATCAACTCCTGGCAAACGTTACATCTCATCGAAGGAAGAACTTTGCGGTCCATTGTATGGTAAGTTAAATTAGTAAATATAGAAGTTGTTTCTTTAGCTTTCTGTTTAGATCACAATTTCGTCAACTGACTTTCTCTAGTTTTATTTCAGAGAAAAATATCTACGAATTCATTTCAGTCAGAAGTAAGTCATTGTACGATCGTCTTAAAATTGATGACAGTTTTCTCCACGAATGTCCTACCATGTGGTCAAATAATACTTCGTTTCAAGAAGCCAGAAAGAAGTTTTTAACGCTGAGGGCAGTGAACGATACAGCTCAAAGAGCGGTCAAGTTGATGCCAGATTTTCACGGTTTAATCACGGTTGAGGAGGAACAAAAGCAATTTTTCCTACGTTGCATACAAGAACACCGGAAGATTTATCCTGACTGCAATAAGCAAACTATGAAAGAAAAATTTAAAGAATAATGTTTTTACATGTTAAACAGTAAATAAACACGATTTGGGCATATTGGTGTTTTATTTACTAAATAAACATTAAGTTCTAGAATCCTTCCATACTAAGCCAGGAAAATTTTTTATTTCTCATGTTTGAGATCTAGTCGGCACGTGTTATCATAATTCAATCGCAATAATATTTATTATGTGAGTTATTAAGGTCAAACAGAAAAAAAGTAGAGGGTATGCGTATTTGATTTCGCGAAAAAAAAATTTTCCCTTATGTCTTGGGACACCCTAATATGCACATTATATCCTAGTAAATACCATTCATCTTTCACTCACATTCATTCACTCTACTGCATCATTATTACATATATGTCCATAAAATGAGCATAAATGAAGAAAGAGAATGTAATTTCTCTCCGAATTTTATATGAATAAGCACATATTATTCCCATTTTTGATACAGAATCAGAGGAATGGATTTTCATAAAATGTACATAATAGGTGCAGTTATGTTTTACACATTTTTTCCTTATTTTTCTGTGTGGGAGGGAGTGGGATTAAGTTGTAGTCTGAATACATACCACGGAAAGCTCAATTACATCATATATCCATGCTAATATTATTCTCAACCCATATGAATAACCACCACCAGCAGAAAACTACTATGATTTGAAGTACATATGCTAAGGTGGTATAGTATTAGAAACACTTTTTTCACATTTTAGGAAATTTTCCAGTAATTAGGTACATAAACAGGATGTTACAAAAAGAAGATAAGCGTATGTTTCTCCTTGCATATGTTTCTTCCTCATCACTGATTTTCATTGCAGCTCTTTCCAAGATAAGAACATGTGATACTGAGCATATTTCGACATATAGCCTATCCTGGTTTATTGCCGTTATTTCTCTCATTCTCACTCCATATGCTTTCAGGGACTTGTGACTTCGGTATGGGTGTAAAGAGTTTTACTTAGTGTTTTAAAAGAGTATTACTTTACTAGCATATCAAAAATCAAGAAAAATATTGATTTAGAAGTGGTTGATAAGATCCGATTTCTTATTCTAAATTTTTGGTAAATTATCTCAGTGAGAGATACCTACATCAGCAAAAGAAGTTTCTTCAGTGAGTATCGAGGCCATGGAGCTGTCCATAAATGACGTCCAAATGATTTGGGGGGGGGTCACCATGTGTGACAGGGGAGATGGGGGGCTATGCTTCATGTGACATCCACACTTCCATTGTATATTGTCTTATTTTTATGCAGTCACTTTCAGAAAAATATTGATTTTCTGGAAAATACTTGGGGGGGGGGGGGGATAGAAGTTTTTTTATATTTTTGTGACATCATTAAAAGGGGTGGGGACACTATTTGTGACTATGTTTCCTGTCACAGTTATAACTGTGACAAGAGGGGGGAGGGGGGTCTAGTTTGGTCCGAAATTGTGTGACATCATTTATCTATAGTCCCCATGCAGTGATTCAGACAATTAGCATAGTTCTTCTTAATTCTCTTTCCTCTCACTCAAAAACCTAAAATTTTATTCCTCTGATACCTCTGCCTCCATTTTGAAGACTTCCTTTTGTCTAATCGAAGTGAGCATTTTCAAACATATATTTTCTGTCCACCATCCCGAGGACCTACGGGTTTGAATCCTGGCAGTGGTGGAATTTTATGGGAATTCTGAAACCTACTTGAGTGTAATGTGGGGAGCATTTCAACGTCCAGTTCTACTATGTCTACTGCCAGATGATGTAGCTTTGTTGCTAGCTTGATGTTAACTGAGAGTTGGGGCTTTTGAATAAAATACCACATGTTGCTGTTTGGTTGACGAGAGGGTTATGGTTTGAAGAATGTATTTTCTTCTGTTTTCAAACCGAGAAAATATTTAACTAGAGATTACAACCCCGAGCCCAAGTAAAGTACTCAGTCCGTCGGATGTTCCACTAAACTGTGGACTCATTGGCACCTTTTGTTGAAAGCAGACTAATGCTATGCCGGGTTTCTTTCCACCCTTTCTCCTTTCCCTTACCATCCTACTCACTTGCCCTAAATCGTGTAGATTATCTCAACTGCCGGTTGCCTCTCCAAATAACAAATCAACCAACAAATGTTCTTTATGCCCAACTTCGCATCTGGATAATTATTTGACTTGCCCAAGCACTTTTATAAGTCATAACTTGGTTCTCTGTTGTTAAACTTGATTCCATTTCGAATTGTTCATGTATTTTGTACCCTTTCACAACGGGGAAATCATCATTGAGTCCTCCATCATGCGTGCTACAAAAACTTATAGATAGCTACAAATACATGGAAAGCATAGATAAATGAACGATCTACGGCCCTTGAAAGTTGAAAGAAGATAAATTCCCCAAGGCCGTACTCTTTATTGAGCGAGAAAAAAGGGGAGGGCTCCCAAACCTGAGTATGTGCATGATTGTGACCTGCGCTGGAGGAACACTTGTCCCCCTGACAAGCCTGCTAGGGTGAGTAGGTCACTGGCGCCAGTGAGGACTTCGCGGGCCTGAGTGTGCGCGTGATTGGGACCCACGCGGAAGGTTGCCCCCCCCTTGACGTGTCTGCTGGGTGAGTGAGCAAGTACGTTTGTGTGTGTTCTTGTGTTTTAAGTTTACATAAAGTGTTTACCCCGTTGACGTCCATACTCACCTTCCAACACCCTATCCATCCTTTCCCCACCCTCTCCCCCCTTTTTCTCGCCCAATAAAGAGTGCGGCCTTGGGGAATTTATGCTCTTTCAACTTGGAAAGCAAATTTTTCCTTAAGGAAGGAAAACTCTAAATCTTGCGAAACTGGGATCTGTTGTTGGGGTTGACGGGCGAGACCAAAAACGGAAAGCAATTTCGGTATTGGGTTGAGTCATACTGCGATATGCAAACTACATCTTTGACAATTTTTATAATACCTACAATTCAAGCAGCGTCTCACCACGAGGACATTTCTTGCAAAGAGGAGGACTGTTGACATTCGCTGAAATATGAGGTTCGGTTAAATGGGACATTTTGAAGTGAGGCGTGGACCATTCAAATCAAGTCTTAAGCATGAAAATCCACTGTCTGTGTCTTCGAGCAGCTGATAACCTGTCAGTCATGAATTTTGCGATGCGAGTGCTAGGTGGAAAGCCCTCTTTGAATTCATAGAGCTCCTCTGCGTTAGCGTGGAAGAGGCAGACCTCAGCTGTTCCTTAGCTCAGCTCTCTCGAAAAAGTGCGTCGTATAGCTTACTCTCGTCAGGAAGAGGACGAAGTGTCGTCGGTGATCGCAAGAATAGTGTATTAAATGTTACTTGGTGATTGAGAGATACATCGTTGTTAAGGGTTTTCAGTGCTGTGAAATTACAAAATAATTAAGGATTATTTGAAGCATAATCCACGAAAGTAGTTTCCATGTTCTATCTTCTTAAAATATAGTTCTTTCGTTCGGTGAATAGGCGGAATGCGATATAAAATACATTTTAAATTGATACCTGTGGGTAGTGCCAGTGCATTAGTGAAAGCAGCAGGCATGTAGGAGCAATGCATCGGAATACCACCGGCCCCCTTCCCGAGGAGACTCCAGTTATTCATGGTAAGTAGGAAACTTACAGTTGGCAGCGTCGCCATAATACTCCAGTCAATTAGATTTCATCGAAACTTGGCATGTGGGTAATGCCCACGTTTGTGACCTCAATCGTTTGACTAACTTTCCAGTTAAATGTTTCTCCTGAGATATAGGGAAATATGCTCAGTATACGGAAATAAGTACTATGGGGGAAAAATGTTTCCCAACAAACGAAGCGTCGCCACTATCGCTCTCGGGAGAAATCACTTTCCTTTCTGATGGCATAGGTCTTATAGGTTAGGTCTCGGGGACGACGAGGGAAATTCAAACGCAGTAAGGAGCTGAACTGATCGTCCAAATAGCTGATGGATTCCCGGTCGCTCGCCTGCCACGAGCGTGTTCCGCGCTGGCCGTGGCGAGAACGGAGGCGCATTAAATAACCTTGCTTGCATTTTAAACGTTCCATTGAACTCTCTCCTACGCCTCAACCGAGACCAGGTAATGGTAAACAATTTTCCTTTAGCAAAACTACGTACGTAAGACAACAGGCAGCTTATCCCTAAAAGACTTATGGAAGTTGATCGGTAGGTTAGATAGGATGAGGATTTGAATGCATTTGCTTTTGGAGACACTTTATTTTCTCTGTGACGACTTCCACGGATATTTACAAAATTCCAATAAGTCCAGGAGAGAGGGCATAAATCAATGGGATAGTTTAGGTGGGCTCAATTGTCACTTAGGTATCGAGGGCAATTGATTTGAATAGAAACAGTATATTTATGGCTAAAACGCTACAGGAAGGGGGATGAGACGACGGTAACACGACAAAGAAGCGGAGACCAAGATTCACATCTCGAGATGATGATGGCAGCACACATTAGCACCCTAATGAAAATCCTATTTCAATTGGCGAGGTGGCTGTGAGAAAGAGGACATACGAAAACTAAAAAGAACCTGAATAGTGAGAAACCGTCTCATAAAGCTGGTATAAGAAATTGCAGTCCGAAAGCCAACAATAAACGAAACTAATTAAACGGCGAGAATAGATTTTGCTCATTCGTACCGGTATATGAACCAATTATATTGAAATATCGTAAATTTCATCGATGATTAAACATTAGATGTGTTGAGTATGGACGTTTTTAGCAATGAAAAACTCGCAATTATAGTTAAATATAACTTTAGCATATGATAGTACTCTTAAGAACATTTCCTTATTCAAAATATAATATTCCTCCTGTTTGTCAGGTATCAGTCAAAAACATAACAAGGAAACATAGATCTGGGCATATATGTCTGCGTTTTTGGGGAGCGATTTCTGCTGCTGGATCGGGACCTGTATTAGGAACACCACTTCGAATAACGTCCGAGGATTACGTCCGAATCCTTCGCATTTTCATCGCTCCCATGGATAAACGAAGTAATACGAAGAAAAATGTTGCATCTTTCTTACTTACTGTTTTTGTCCTTTTTACTTGAGTATTTACTAAATTATTATTTTACTTATTATAAACCATGTATTTGCACATTCACAGCTTATTTATTTGCGCAGCCATAGTAAATCAACCGCCATGCTTGAAAGATGCATTGAACATACGTTTGTATTCATGATTAAAAGAGAAAATACTTTTTCACGGTGGTGTTCTGTTACGTATCGTAGGTTAAAGTGAGAGACGTGGACACCGGGTGTATCCCAGGACCTTGCCAAATTGCGAGAGGAGGAGCGAAGCCCAGGAAAAAAGGGAGGGAAGGGAAAACATTCAGGGCGAGAACGAGTTCAATGATACATTTCAAATGCATACAAAGTCGTCTAATGTGCCTCCGTTTCGAGGCTAGCGTGAATAGCGCTCGGGTAATGCACGCGGCCAGTAATCCATCACTAGCTTCTACGATGAGTCCATCACCTTACTGTTTTCGAATTTCCTTCGTCGTTGCCTAGGAATAATATGCCATAATGCCGATTTTTCTCCATAGTGACAGTGGCGGCACTCCATTTGTTGGGAAACATTTTCCCCCATAGTATCTACATAAACCGCCTTACTCATACAGCACAGGGTCGAGTTAATTTGGTCGAATTTGTCGTGTTGAGGGTAAATGTTGTATATTTCCAGCATAAGTGTCGGACTCGAAGTTGCGGAAGCACCTTTTGTATATTATGCTGTTATTTAATAAACAATTAAGTAGTTGTTTTGTTATAAATACTCTTCTAGGCATTTTAGTGCTGTTGGCCTATAGTACTTAGGCTATATTTTGAGGCATAGTATTGTAGGCTACATTTTGAGGCATATTATGGTAGAAATTAGCTATACAATCTTTTTATCGACTAAAGGGAAACCCCTCACCTTGTATTTTCTAAATCACTTTCAAAAGGGTATTTTGGCACACATTGATTATTTATGCATTTAAGTAAATTATTGATATCGTGCTCGATATATATCAAGCGTCAATTAATCGCATAACTAGAACTAATGTCCAAATTTCCCTTACAATTTGCAAGTGAGGAGGACATCGACTAATTAAGATTTCTGTGCTTACTAGTTTTTTCCAAAAATATGAAGCCGGAATGGAAATATGAAAATAGTGATAGTTGTCGCGCGGTAATAAAACCCACAGAAATAATATTAAGAATAATGTGTGCCATCAATAACTAAAATCGGATGCAAATCTTTAGCAGGCCATGCCTTAGGTTGGTAATTAAAAGACATTTTGCGTGATTTTAAATTAAGCTTTGGTGGTCTAGTACGCAAAGCGCCGATTCGAGGCTACCGTGAAGCACTTTTTTGCTTTTTTTGTCTAAAAGTTTTTTATAACCTCGAGAGTTTGAAATATTTTCAAATGCATGTGCCCGTAGCATGCGGTAGACATTCTTATATTTGTGAAAAGTTTCTAAACTATATGGTTCCCATCAGTGATTGCTTGTCAATACACGTGTTTATAAGTGATATATCGGCCACTACACTAACTAAACGACACTTTTCTACCAGTTTGACCCGTGTACAATCATTTTTTGACGAGATTAATCACGTGTAATACGCGAAATTTACACCAAGTTCGCGCAGTATGTTCACTGTGGGCATTTATACAAGATCCAACAGGTTTTTTCTTGGTACAGAATTAGTAAAGGTAACAATGGTAGGCAATGGCTAGGGAGGTGTTCGTGTTACCTTCAGATTTGTTGAATTTCTTACGGTGTTTCTTCTTTTTTTTATTTCCACATCTCCGAAAACAGCACTAACGGCCTTTTACATCGTGTGTTAACATGTAACAATGGACGAATACAAACACCCATATCCTGAGTGTTGAAAAATCCACTCAGGCGGGACTCGAACCCGCGACCCTCAGTTTAGCAGGCGAGGACTTTACCCCGTCGCCACCGGCGCCGACATTGATATCTGTAACTGACTTTCTGACATCTGCAACAGCTTCCATATGTCCCGCAGTCATTCTGTTGAGACGGTCGATAACTTTCTTCATAAGAGTTCGCGAGGAAAAAATGGATATCGAGAAGTTTATTCCCGACGTTGTCGAGCTCGCGGCGCGTTTCTTGGATGGTGGCTCGCAGCAGTTGGGTGCTGGCACGATAAAGAGTCCTCGTTGTTCGGTCGGAACGGAGGTGATGATGAAAATTGAGAATATTTGTAGTGATTTCTTCATTCCGGCAGCTTAAAAAAAAAGGCTTGGTGGCAAAGACGTGAAGGCTTTTTGCCGCGTAGTTGGCCGAATCTCTTCGATCCGCGACGGTATTCCTCCACGTAGAGGCGTGGCATTTCTTCATTAAAGCTTTCGCAGCGGCTCTTACATGCGAAGCTTGCCAGCCTACCATGAAGGTGCTCTACTCACGATGTAATTATAGTGTTATAACCGTCAATTTAACGAATGAATCTTTCATTTCTGTTACACCAACAAGGAACGAGAAATCATAATATTCTGGTTCTAAATAAGGATATTACTCTTACTTTTCATGTAAGATGACATCCAATCTCATTTAGCAGCTATACAAGTGTCATAAAGTGTTAAGTCAATTAATTTCATTACCACCTATATCAGTTTTTCATCGCCTAGGTCATCGTTATAAAATAAAGTAGTGATTAGACTTGCTGGAGAGTTTAAGTGAAGGAGTGACTTAGGGCATGGAAAAGAGAGAGTTAAAAAGTATTTTTCACCATGCCATTAAAACATGCTTCAATTTGATCATTTTAGAGATCAGCATTTATGATCATTGTTTTTTTTTCATAAGTGAGCAAAATGTTATATGGATAAACCTGCAATTCGATATAATAACTTTCCAAATCTCTCTCTATAGATCTTCGAATATGATTAAATATTTTCATAAATATTCAAAATAATTACCCCTAATGTTCGATATTTTTCTTATTAATATATTTGTAAATGAGGTTGAATTCTAATGTAACATATTTTTGCCTCAGAAAAGCTTTTCGAAACAGGCTGTTCAAAGCCACTATCTACTTCTTCAATTGTTATCAACACATTGAATTGTTCAAAACAAAGACTCATACGCTGAATTTCAAAAATTCCACAACAGAGCAAATTTGATAGCAATATTCGTTATAGCCTACGAAATATATCCAAAAGAGACTTCCGCAGATTGGCTAATAAAATTATTATAATACGGGTGTATTCCGCGTGTTGATTCGGTTGGCCCGTCATTTCGTGACCCAATGCTGGGCACTTCTTAATGGGAGTGAGGGTTGCTGCCGTTGTTTTCTCTGTATATCTATCCCCACTATGTTGGTTCAAGTGGGAGAGTTGAAAGGGGGGAGGGAGTTAAGACAGGGGGAGGTAGAGCATTTTTTCGGATGACTGGGTTCCATGTGCAGCTGATTTTTAGGCCACTATCTCTGTTGAAATTATGTTTGTTATCCTTATCTCGATGGCCACACGGATGAGTCGGGGTATGAATCTTCCCACCTTCGCGATGACTTAGGATTTTTCAAAGTCGATTGCGTGTCCCAAGGATTCGTGCTCAGCCACTGCAGGCTTAGCTGTTTGACCGAGTCAAATGGCCCATTTGTCCTCATCCAATCGAGTTTTGACTGAGTGTCTTGACTCCCCGATGTATTTTTAACCGCATGTTCCGAAGGGAATTTCGTTTAACCCTTCGATTTGTAGCGGTGTTCTGTCCTTCACATTTCCATGAGGTGTTTTACTTGCACATGTGGTTTAAAAATTGCCTTGTAGTCATATTTACGATGGACGTTGCTTATATTATCGGTCGTGCCTTCAACGTAAGGGAGGAAGGCTTTCTTCTGGCTGGTGACGTCCGTAGTTTCGGATGGGTTCCCAATGTCCTTTTCTTTATCTTGTTGAGATTTCGGGAGATAGCTCCGTTGTCGTAACCGTTTAGGCGAAGAATAGCTTTCAATTTTTGTTTCCCTGCAAGGAAATTCTTGCTAGATCGCTCAATTAACGTGCTCATAACAGCGTTTATCTGGGCAGGGTGGTAGTGAGAGGTGGCATGGAGTTTGAAACATGTTCGTTAACAAGGGTTTCTATAAAAGTCGTGACCCAGGGTTCCATTATCATTTTTCTGCACCAGAGCGTCGATAAATGGAATCGTCCCTTCATTTTATATCTCCGATGATGAATTTTATGTTCCCAATTAGGCTATTCAAATAATTGTGAAATTCTTCTAACTTCTGTCGACCATGCAAATAATAATAAGAGTACCGTCAATGTAACGCAGCCACCTACTCGGCTGAGTGATACGAAGAAATTCCCTGCAGGGAAACAAAAATTGAATGCTATTCTTCGCCTAAACGGTTACGACAACGGAACTATCTCCCGAAATCTCAGCAAGATAAAGAAAAGGGTATTGGGAACCCATCCGAAACTACGGACGTCACCAGCCAGAAGAAAGCCTTCCTCCCATACGTTGAAGGCACGACCGATAACATAAGCAACGTCCATCGTAAATATGACAATAAGGCAATTTTTAAACCACGGGTGCAAGTAAAACACCTTTTAGGAAATGTGAAGAACAGAACACCGCTACAAATCGAAGAGGTATACGAAATTCCTTTCGGAACATGCGGTTAAAAAAATACATCGGGGAGTCAAGACACTCAGTCAAAACTCGACTGGAAGAGTACAAATGGGCCATTCGACTGGGGCAAACATCTAAGTCTGCAGTGGCTGAGCACGAATCCTTGGGACACGCAATCGACTTTGAAAAATCCTAAGACTTCGCGAAGGTGGAAAATTCAAACCCCGACTCATCCGTGTGGCCATCGAAATAAGGATAACAAACATAATAATGACACTTGTATTTCTGCTAAAAGTTAGAGGGTGCCATCTTACATGAAAACTAAGAGTAATACCCTGATTCAGAACCAGAATATTGTGATTTCTCGTCGCTTGTTAGTGTTACAGCAATGTAAGATTACTTCGTTAAAGTGATGGTTATAACAAATTATGAATATCGTGAGTAGAGCACCTGCATGCTAGGCTGGCAAGAGCATAATCAACTTTGTGCTAAAGGTTCAAACATTTCTGATAAAACACATTTAGTCATATATTTTGCTCACTAACATATGCATTGGAAGTCTAAGAACTGATGAGGGACTCGTATTTCGTATAGTATTGGAAAATTAACGTATGCGCAACCGAAATACATCATAGTACCTACGTAAAAATTTATTTTAAAAGTTATTGTTTCGACCAACCTATTCTTGATTTTTTTTAAATTAGCAGGATATTTCTGCATGTATCTCAAGAACATACTTATTTTCAAAACGCTGTCGTATATTTAAAAACTTCAAGAATAGTGTATCTATTAAAAAACGAATGATAAAATTGAAAAGTTGAATTATGACTACACCGAAATAATTTGTAGAGAAAAAGTAATTTTGAGATAATTATTTTTGTATGTAACATATGATCCCTTCCCATGAGTGAAAGTAGGCGCTCGATGTTATGGAACATGAAGATTAGAATGAGATTGTGGCATCTTTTATGCGTGGCTCCCTCTTTTTTCCACAATTTCCCGTCTTTGGACATGTTTCCCCTCGGCGTAGTATTTACCCTCCGAACTTAGCCAATGGACTTCACGCCAACAATGCCAATGACTCCGAAATGCAGAGACTATTTCTTGCCCAGTGACTACTTCTGCCAACGCTTTCGGCCGCGCCTTTCCCCCACCCGGTCATCTCAAGCTTATAAGGTGGTCGGCACAGAAGAAAATCGAGAAACCTGGGGCATCTGACAGTACAACAAATGCTTCATGTTCATATTCCGTAGACGGCGGTTCCAAACAGTTCCTGAAGCTCCAATTGAAGGCTACCAATCGTCGCTATCCTATGCATTACAAACTACACTATAACTATACCAAAATTCCACCTTCGGAAAGATGAATCACCAAAGCCTCGTTCTCTGTTCGGGTCTAGTTGGTGGGGAGTACACATCACTCCCAGCATTCAGTCAATTTTTATTTATTGTTAGCGAGCCTGACAGCTAGAACTAGTAAATTTTTATGATTGATTTCAGGGTTCAAGTTAGAAAAAGGTTGGCTGAATCTTTAATTATTGGTTTGCAATTTGGTTCTTAACTTTAAATAAACCTGCTTTTATTAGTTGTCCATCGATAATATTTGTTTTCACAATGATTTCCTCATTTTTCTCACCTGAGATTGGAAAGAGTTTGTTTCAAGACGGGCCTTTTTTGAGTCAAGGTACTTGAACCAAACCAAGGTATTTGTTGAAAAGGTGGGCATTTTTTGGTGAGAAAGTTATTTACCTCTCCCGTAACTCTTCAAGGTTTATATTGTAACCAGGGGCAGACTGGGTACCCAAGGGCCCCGGCGGCGACGTGGTTCAAGGGCACCAACAGGCAAACAACCCTCCCCACAAAAAAAGAATGAGATAACACATTTTGGTTAGCATGTTTATTGATTAAAACAAAACAGTTCAACTTGCAACAACAAGTCTTTTCAGTTCAGTTCTTCTGATTTTTGAGCAAACACAAATACAATTCATTGGCGCTGAGGAGGCCCAGGGCTACCCGAGGCCGCCCTGGGCCTTCAGCCCCGGGGCTCCGGCGGGGATTCCCGCTCGCCCGCCCTGGCCAGACCGCCCCTGAGTGCAATGTCGGGTACAAGTAAGGCAGTAAAGGAAATATTAAAATATGTATGCAGGAAAAAAAGAACTTCTATGAACTATAAATATGCTCAAAATTGTTAGAAGGCTTGTTTTTACTTACTAAAATTATCTGCTAATTTGACATGGAAGGATGCCGATCTAAAATTGAAACATACTCTCTCTAGTAGAAAATGGTTTGTTTGGTAGGGACATCCCTCTTCGAACAGAAACGAGTTGGGACGGAGGAGAAAACCGTGGGCGGGAGGGAAGGGGGTGGAAGATGGGGACATGGGGTAGGGGGTGCAGTATTGGGTTAGGGGTGAGGGCTAGGGGTAAGAACAGCGAGTGTTGAGGAGGGGAGGGCCGAGGGGAATGGAAAGAAGAATGGGATGCGTTAGAAATTGGGATAGGGTTGTGGGGGTGTGTGGTAAGGAAAGGGAAGGGGTAGACTGGGGGGAGGAAGAGGGGAGAAATATCTCCATTCCTCCCTCCTCTTTTCCTCCTGCATTTACTTCCCGCTTTAGTTTTAAACCCTTCCTTATCCTTCTCCACCTCTTCACCCATAACACGGGTATCTTAAAAGTGATATGATCGATTAAGTTGTCAGCTATGCTAGGAATGATTTTTTTTGTGTGAAAGCAATCGACTAGCGTAAGACTACCTATAACCCAGCGTGACTCGGTTCATGGACATCACTGTGGGAGGAGTGGCTTAAAAAGTTAATTTGAAGGCCAAAGAAATGCATTAGAATGCTCTACTTTTACTCAAATACACCTTCAAGCTAACTATATTTGTAAACGAAAACGTTGCATGCATTTGCATGAGATATTTGAAAATTTGAGAATCAAAAGCGAAAATAGAATATAAGTTACAGTTTCAGGTTTAAATTTGAGGAAACGCGACATATGAAATAATTTCTCGCTTCGTACATTACACACTTTTTTATTTTTACCGATCATGGTTTCGACATACTATGTCATTTTCAAGGTACATACATATCTCATATTTTAGTGTCCATATACATATACTCAAACCTGGGGTGGGTGGCGAAGTGAAAGAGATGGGAAGGGGAAAGGGGGTTGGTTGGGAGGGAAGGGGGGTCATCCTACGCTTTGGCGAGGTTGGATGTAGGGTACGAAGTGTACCCTACACGTACATGGCCTTGAACCCAACTAGCCCCGGTCTCTCCGACAGTCTCCCCTTGTGAGGGACTTCGGTGGGAGACTGTACCCTTGAGAATTACGCTTAAGCGTCGAAACCGGTTGGGTAAAATAAATTCAGTGGATTATTACAAAGCGCATTATTTCTCCCATTTTGACATCGTTATTCCACAAAGTAGAGCCTTCAACAGTTGAAGTAATACCTAGTGACCATGTTGACTCATTCAGTACTCTAGAACCTTTTCGCTTGTCCCAGCAATGAAAGCGATGACTTTGCTTAGGCTTTGGGATCCTCTGTGGTGCTCTGTTCTTCGTTACAGCAGGGAGTTTTAACACTTCGTCTTTTTTCCTAGGCGGTGATTTTCAAAACCATCTACTCCTTCTCTAACCGATCTTCTGCATGACTATCAAAGAGTGTTTCTTTTTGTCGCAAATAATTCGGCGATCCACGAGTAACGCTGTTAGAGAAGCCTTCTGCGCTGGGTGGCAATATTTGGACGCATTTATGTAGCGATCAAAATGGGTCGCCTCTCTTGTGTAGGTACTGCATGGTCTAGACCAGTAATTGGCAACCTACGGCCCGCGGGCCGGATCTGGCCATGTTGATGTTTTCAAGTGGCCCGCAATCTGTTTCCTACTTGTCATAGATCATAGATCAAGTATCACTCAGTCTAGCCCACTGGCGAAAAAAGGGTTGCCCAATCTAGCCCACTCACCGAATAAGATTGGCCATGCCTGGTCTAGAATTCTTTTGTTCTTCCTCTTAACCAATAATTACTAGAATGGTTGCTGGTTGTCCCTTTCGGTCTCCATTCGGAGTTTAATCGCTTGGCGCTCTGTGACGTGATGAAGTAATTTCCTGTCGCCAGTTGACGTGAAATCTTTACGAATTTCACCAAATCCTTAATTGGATCGTTGGTGCACAGGCATGAAACGTCAAAACTCACCATGATGGCGCTCTGGCTCACGCCACCTTCTTCAGGACTTCAATGCCCTGAACGGAATCAGGAACATATTTTAAGAATGTACATAAACAAAGTAAATGCGAAAACAAAAATTTTATGAAATTAAACGATCGTCACCATTTGAGGCCCCTATATTGGCAACCTAAGCAAAAAAGGCACAAACGGGTGTCAATGGCACTAGTAGGCAGTATTAAAATGCTACCCTTTCATCATAAATGGCCCTAAATGGGTTTCTAGCTTCATGAAATTCGATTTTCTCGAAGGGAAAGAAGTAGGCTTTTTAGAACAGAGCTCAGAAGGCTTATCTCATATCTCCACCGTGGAGGCGAATCATGCCTGTTACGTAACGCCATATTGGCATCAATGTCAAGCGGGTTGCATTGCTTCCGGACCCAGACTGGTCTTACATTAGCCATCCGACTTTCTGCCGGAGTAATAACTGCGATAATATGCATTGTTATATGTTCTTTTTGTCTTTTACTAAAGAATTTATAGAGGGCATGGGAAAGTCATTTCGTAGAATGCGCCGTATTTGAAGGTTAATTATCAAGAGATCAAGGCCAAAAGTAATGTAAAAATCTCCCTCACCGCCCTAAAAAATTCCTCTTGGCCTTTATTTCACATTCCAGGCTCAATAGATAATTTTGTTGCAGTGAGCAATCGCCCCCGGTTCATATACTACAGCCGACGTGACGCTTCGTCTCGGCTCCCTTGCCCCTGTCAGTCGCAGCAATTGTAAACCACGCAATCCGCACAACATTGATGCAAAGATGTCACTTCGAAACAGGGGCCGCTCCAGACTAGAGATTCAACCAGCGGCTCTGGGGGTATGGAATACCTCCCAATTGTTTTCTTTGTTCATGAAATAGTGTTATGTTGCTTTACTGCGACTATTGTAATGAAAAAGACACTGTTTTTAGTTTAGGACATATGCCTACAGTTGTACTTTTGAACCAACCAACACAGCAAAAAAATTATTTTGGCTTTTAGTTTTTGGTCAATAAAACAATATGCTGGGTTTTGGGGGGGCAATTGCCTCTGCAGGCCTCCCCTTGGGGCCGCCAATACTTTGAAATGGGCACGCCCTTAGCGCTAGATCAGCTCTCTGTGCTCTGGCCTTTTATGGCAATGTTCTCAGCTTAACCAACACACTCTGAATAAAGACATACTGTCAAAACTGTAACAGCACAAGGTGAATAATTGCGGGTATTTTCCTTCTTTTCCATGAAATATGCTTACAAGATGCTACAATATCAATACAAAACTTAGGGGGGCCCCGACTTTCGTTTGCACAGGGCCCCTCAATCCCTTGGGATGGCCCTGCATACTATAAATGACACTAATGTGTTGAAAAATTGATCAGCAAATAAACTTACAGTGAAAATTGTTCAAGGTTATTATTATTCATCATGAAATGGATGGCACCTTCTCAGTCTCAGAAAGTGATTTGAAGGAGGCACCATCTTGGTACCTACCTGAGCTCTTTCGCTACTTCGAAGGTAGCTCTTTATTCGGTATTACTATTTTCCCGAACTATTATTCACACACTTACATTTTCATTTGCAGATCCAATGTAGAAAACCTAGTATTTGCCACTCCAGAAGTCTCCTTCCTTTGGTAATTTTATTTTACTTGATCCCAAAACATTCAGGTCACATCATCACATTTCTATTTATAAAGCCTCAAAGCAATCTGATATTCCAGGTACCAATCCTAAAATTCTGTCCATCACACTTGACTTGCCATACTTCCTTGAGTAGGTTCCATCTGGAAATTCGAATGAGGGAACATTTTTTCACTGCAATGCTTTTCTTGAGAGGGTACCATAATGTTAACATTGTACAACACATAAGAAAATGAAACATATAATTTGGTGAGATGCTTTTCCTTGAGATAATACTGTGGTCTTCCTAATACCTTCTACCTTCCTAATACCTTCTTCTTCCTAAGCACTTCTACCTCATGGTACAAAAAAGCCTTTTGTATTGAGTCCATGGCCCGTGACTGCAGTCTAATGAATGTTAATAAAAAATTATGTTTTTGGGATTTGCTGCTTATTATCCATTTCTAAAGAACTCAATGTTCTGCTCCTCCTACTATGAGCGTTATCAGGAGAATTCACTGACCATTATTCTCCTGGTCACACTGTTAGCACAAGGAGAGAAACCTTGAGTTCTTTCAAATGGAAAATATGCAGAAAATCTCAAAAGTGTCATATTGATTGATAAAAGAAACTGGGAGAATCTTCAAACCAAAATGTAATGAGTGTTGCTGTGCCAATCAACATGCTCTCCACCTCCACCCTTGAAAAGGAGGGCCACTGGCTCCTCCAGGCTCATGGCTGCCTACCATTTATATTCAAGAAGAAGTTGAGAAATTTCTCCATTTTAGGTCAATGAAAACCTTCCATCAACTTATATTCGAGTCTCTACTTACGGTGATTTTTCAGGGTCTACATTTCCAGGCAGCGGCTGCATAAAACCATATATTTTCCAAGTATTGCCTTAGATATATGTTTTATATTCCTCCCTCCTGCCATGTAAATTTAGTATTTTTGCTTTGAAATATTAATGAATTCAGCAGGGCCAATTGTATTGTCCAAAAATCGCATAAGCTACCCAAAAACACTAGGATTTAACGATTAGCTTTTGGCAACACTGGGACCTTAAATCCCCATAAATATTCTGATCAATATGATGCGTATTTTTTACATGCCACTGGTGAAAATTAATTTGAAAAAAATGACAATAAAATGTTCTGAATATCAAGCACAATAATGAGATGAAATAAAAACATGTCAACTTCTTTTCACGAAATCAAGAATCGTCTGGCTCCCATGCTCCCATGTACACCACACACTGATGGCCAACTGAGTCAGTGAAAACTCATCACTAGCCTCATGAATCACATTTTATATCTATCTCTGTCTGAGACCTGAACATTTGGAAATTCTTCATCCAGCAAATATTCATATTACTTTGTTTAACCTTATACCTACATAGATACTCCCAAGGGTACCATACCGATGGTAGATCTTCGTTGAAGTCAAACAGGCAGCTTATCGGGGTCTATTTTTTTTTAAATTCTTAGGAATCACTAATATCTTCACCTTCTCATCTAACGTCGCTTTCTTTATCCTGTTCGAGAGATGTTAGGATGCTTTATGGTACACAAAATCACTCTCCAGAGTTTATACTTCATTTCATAGCAACATTTTACACCACAAGCATACAAGGTGTGATAAAAAAATAATGGGAATTTTCGTTTTTCTTTAAGAATATTTATTTATTAATCAATATCAATTTTGTTCCCTTCAAAGTAATCCCCCTTAGATATAATACACTTGTGCCAGTGGTTTTTCCAATCTTAGAAGCACTTCTGGAACTCACTTTTCGGTATAGAGTTCAGCTCCTTCAGCGATTCTGTTTTTATCTCATCAATGGTGGCAAAATGTCATCCTTTCATGGTTTACTTCAGCCTTGGGAATAGAAAGAAGTCATAGGGGGGTATATCCAGTGAATAGGGTGGCTGAGGCCAAATAATGCTTAGTTTTTTTTACCAAAAAATCATGAAAAAGCAGTGAGGTGTGAGCGGGAGCATTATCGTTCTGGGTGTTTTCGTCGGATCGCTTCACGCAAACAGCGTATAACTTCCAGGTAGTATTCCTTATTGACTGTACGACCATTTGGCAGGAACTCGGAATTATTGAAAATCGGAATTATGAAGCCCGCAAAATTTAAAAATTCCCCTTATTTTTTTATCACACATCGTACATAACCTTTCTTTTCTTTGACCTATCATTTTTCTTCCCATACTACCAACTGTCACACTGTCAACACCTTAAGTGTGATAGCTATGGAGGATGGTGCGGATGATGATGATACCCTCAATCAAGGTGATGACGTAACCACATTATGACGCAATAGTGCTGAAAAAAGTGTCGAAGGACGCTGTAGACATACACATTGCCAATTTTGTAGCAGCTCAAGACAGGTAATATTGATAAATTTATAGGGGACTAGAGTTATTTTTTTCTTTTTTTTTCATTTTTGAGTGATTTACTTATTCAATGTTTGTTTCCCTTTGATTCATTATTCATCCATGTGCCTTTAATGGTTAGCTTCTTTAATTATGAAACTTAAGCAATATTTCATCTTGACATATACTCGAGTTACTGATTTTTATTTGGCATTTTTAGCTAGAAAAGAAGGCTGAAACTTATGCTCGAAGATATACAGTATTTTATGGTTGTAGACTCTGACCCAATCCTTAGTATCTTCTGGGGTTTTATAGCTTTTTATCTTATACAAAGATAGCCTCAGTGCCAGATTACCATTGAGGCAAAGTAAGCAGTTGAGAAGCCCCAAGATTTATTTTCCCCTTTCTTCTCTAAAAATTGTTTACTCATAGATATGGGATAGTTGCTTGTACTGCCTACTGACCCCCAAGTGTATTAGTCCATCACTGAATGGCCTCCATATATTCCACTGCTTTTTGTTCATGATTGCTGATACATAAACTTGCAGCTGCTAAGCTCTAAATCTAATGGTCAACACACTATCCACAACTCAGTGAATATACTCAGTAGCCACAAACTAGACCTGAGCACACAACTCAATATACCAACACTCAATTTCCATATCTTTTGTTAATTCTTGCAACTTCCAGGCTCTCCTAATTGTTCTAATATTCCAACTTCCCATTCTACTCTGGCTTTTCCCATCTCAGTCTTCTCCATTGTCATCCTTATATCAGATGTTGTTCAGGATTTAGTGCAGCAATGAACACTAAGGCCTTACTTCCCCATTTGTATGGTACAACACTTGCCCAAGTGGGTTAACTCTCATAGTTTCCAAGGTTCAATATCCTTTGACTGACTTCCACATATCTTGGGAGATACATAGTTGTGTTGCCTTCCCAATAATATTTTTAATGTGACACAATTATGTGGACTGCCTTCCTCTGTTGACATTGTTCTGGCATTTTTTACCCAACTGGAGGCAAATATTTATTGTGGTTCCTGGAGGTTCAGCTCTTGAGGTCATCAGAGCAAGCCAGCCCTTTTACCACATCAGTATTGTAGTCTATGAAAAAGGGCTATCAACAATAAACATTTCAAAATACTTCATAGGCCATCGTATTGGCTCGAACACTTAAAGGAAGGTAAATGAGGCTCCTCACTATCAATATTAAAAAGTCTGGCTCTTAATTTCTATGAAAACTTGCTTCAAAATCAACTTGAGTACTCAAGATAATCTGACCAAAGATGGACACCATAATTTCTTTGGCTTATTACTATAAATTCTCAAATTATCAGCAGAGTGCACAGTCATAAACTTTTGCAAGCTATATTTTTGCCATTTATCTCAATGTGTACTATTGGCAACTTTGACTATTGGCATTGTAGAGGAATGTTTAACCCTTTCAATGCGGCACCGTGAGATGGTAACTTCGCCGGAATCGGAAATTATTTTTTGCAATACACAATTATTTCTGCATAATTTAGTCATAATATAAAATTTAATCATCATTATTCCCTTTTTTCCATAAAAAAAATAAATGTTTTTATGACATATATGGATGTCGTATGACATATATGGATTCGTACGAGGGTTTTGTATGGTATGCAACCCGCATTGCGAAGCCCACGATCCTTTCCCCTGCTGAAATTTTTGAGAAAATCTGGTTGTTAGATACATTTATCTCAATTAAGTTCCCAATGGTAAAATATATTAGGTCCATTTTTTCCAAGACATTCAAATCAAAATATGTTTGTTGTGTTTGATCCACTTACATCTATAATTTGAGTGATTTTCCGTAGGAACACTAACAATTAGAATATTATTGACAATGCAGACTATTATGGACATAAATGTTTTGGATTCTCGTTTGGATTATGACATAGCAACTTTGATGGCATTTGCCTTATTCAAATGATTTCCTTCATTTCACCATGAAAAATATGATATTTACAATGCAATAGCAGCAGCCACGGAACATAATATTTAGAAAACCATTAGTTTTCACTGAGACATCCTATCTGAATCTCTACCGCATGCAACAAAGCTGGGTTATCCGTAAGAATGGTTTATTTCAAGCTGTTTTATTTTGAAGTCGACTTGGATAGCCGCAATGCTCTGCTACAATGACCCCTGGTTATCAATTTCTATTATCGTTTTCCCTCTGCATCCTCTCTTCCTGTGTTTCACGATGCCTCTTCTTCCCACCACCCTCTTTTTTCTACCATAGTGAGCGCTTAGCACGCCTTATCAACATAATTTCACTTCCTACTTTTCTCTATTCGACTTTACTTGTTGCCTTTTTTTTACTCTTTTTTAAGAGTCAAGGTACCCATATGGGGAGGAATTTCTAGCTTTTAATACCATTGCAGTGGTTTATGTTAGCAGGTTTACTATTGTATTGTCACTTTTTAAATATAAAAATTGATAAATGTACTTTCTGTAATAATCAAGTAATTTAAATGTTTTTTAAGCATGCACAAGGAGTTAAAAATGCAGTAAGTCTTTGTTATGGAAAATATTGCTAACTTACAAAACTTTTTTGGACTTGGTGGATATAAACAATGGGTTGGTACATGTAATTTTAAAATTTAAGATATTCTGTTTAAAAAAAGTAATTTATTTTAGCTAAATCTGCAGCAGTAAACATCCTGTAAATATCTGGTATTTAACATCTGGAAAATGATTTACAACAAAAAAAAATTATTCCAATAAAATACACAATATACCCAGAAAAAATTACATTGAAATCTTTATTTGCGCAAAAAGAAAACATGAAACATTTTTAATTATTTTCATGAAATTCTTGGAAACAAGGGCACAAGCAAAGTCTGGGCTCACCCTTACAGTCAGGGCAGATGTATGCCACAGCTTTCCGCACTTCCTTGAAGTAGCACACCCTGCATCTTTTTTGCTGTTTTTTTCCCTTCTCCCCCGCACCTGCTATCGCTGGAAAGTGGGAGAGACCCTTTTTTGGTTGGGGCG